>JAZKJV010006632.1:0-1306421 GCA_037367405.1 Ottelia alismoides | reverse complement strand
TGTTTGTTAATTTGTTTAAAAATAATAAATGATTTAATTAATTTTTGGTTATATAATAAAATTTGGTTTATTATTTTATGAAGTATTTTAATAGTGATTTTTTATTAATTTTTTCGAGGTTACAAATTACAAGTTTCCTTTTGTAGCCTTTATAGGTATATTCATCTATATATTTTAATATTTTTTATTTTGTATATTTAATTTATTTTATTTTTGTTTATTTTTTTATAAATTTATAGGATTTTTTATACACTTAGATATTTTTTTTCGGAGGTATTTTGTACACTTAATAAAATATGAGTAATAATTATATAGGTTTGTGTATTGGTATTATACCTAGGTATTTTATACATATTTTATTTTTGAGTTTCCTTTAGTGTTTTAATCTGATTTTAATGTGCATATAACCTATAAATATTATTTATAAAAATTATAAAATATAAAATTATGAAAATAATGAATAATAAATAAAAAGAATATTTTAATCTGTACAAGTATACAAGTGGGGTTCAAACTCAATTTTCAAATCGTAACTCCAAAAAATATGAAACCACCTTTAATAAATATCTTATTTGAAATTATATACAATTAAAGATGATTTGGTGCATTTCGAGTTTTATTTGAGAGATACAGGTCTGGGAAGTTGGGATTCTGGAATCTTATTCAGATCATAACTTTTTATCTGTACATTATTTTTATGTGAAGTCAATTTTTTATTTTTCTTTATTTAATTATCTACAACTTTCGTGTACAAAGTTTCTTTATTTGAAGTATAAAAAGTGGTACCAAAAATAGGTCCCAAAAAAGAATAAAGAATGGGTTACATAAAAGGTGATTTTTTATTGTATTTTGACCCTTATCTCCCCCTACTTTATTCCTTGTCGACTAGTCATCGAGATGCCTAGGTCTTGGGGTTTCGGATCATAAAATATTTTACAATATTTTATTCTTTTTCTTTTCTTTTCTTTATTCTATAATTTTGGCTTTAAAAACCGCATTTTATATAATATTTACACAATGATGCATGAATGCTAAAATGCCTAAATTTTGCCTATTTACACGCATTTACTAGGGTTTTTAAAGGCCTAAATGATAGAATAAAGATGATGAAACATAGCTTCATCATCCCTCTATACTTACCTTTGCTAGTCCCTAGCAAACACTTATGCAATAAGTGCAAAAAAGAAAAACAAAGAAAAGAAAAAGAAGAAAATTGTATTAAGTTTAATTATCAAATTTGTATTCACAAAATCAAAGTTTGGAGCTTAAGTCGGGCTTTTGAAATTTTAGTGCGGGCGGACCCTTAATGAGAACCGGACTTGAAATTCAACAGCCTTCGAGAATAAAAAAACTCTGCTCAAGTCTCCTCAATAGCCAGGTCAGAAATATTTCAACTCATACGCAAACCCTTACGACTATGAATCTGACTCGTATGGTGTGTGTGATGTGGCTTTCCCCAACTGAAATGTTGAAGAGACTGACTTCTCCAATATGACAGCCCAATGATTCCCCAATCCAACAACTCATTCCTCAAGGAGCAGGGTATTCCCTTCTAAGTTCAAGTGGCAACCGCTCAAGAGGAGGGGGTGATCAGAAGAATGGACGGTAGCCAGTGTAGCTACCTATCCTAGGATGCAAGACCAGTGTAGTCAAGTCATCCAGGTGCAGGCTCACATGATTTGACTTTGAAGCTCAGGCTTGCTTATTGACTTTACACATATGTACACTCCGACAGACATTTTTATTTTTGTACAGGCCTGTCCACTTTTTTTGGAGTTTTTGCTTTTTGCATTTTTTTGAATACTATATACAACAACATTTACATAGGGAGTTTTTCGTCTTGATCCAGTAGACTATCCCTCTTTTGAAGCTTTATTGCAACCCACGATCTCCTATCCTCGAAACGCAACATCACTTGACGGGTTGGGGTGCACTTCCCTCACTAGAGGAGGACAAGTGTTTCCACCTGTGTGCGTCTCATACCGACAAATCCAATCCCCTCACCACTCCAACTGAGTTGAGCCAAGTGAAAGGTGCAGGTGTCCAAGTTAGGTCATTATCAACAAGAGTCGTGCGTGTTCTCCGAAATACTCTACTTAGGCAGTCAAGAATCCATTGATCCAAGTCTCGTGATCCTCAAAGAATTAAGTCAACTAGACCTGAAGTACCCCAATTCCAGCTCCTATAAGGATCCTGTTAATTAGGTAAATTTAAGGTCCAACCAAGCTCTAATCTTCGGATTTTATTTAGACTCGTTCATCAAACTCAATCCGAAAAATGCTCATGCTATGCAAATGCTATGCAGAAAATATTTTTGTGATGCAATTTTTCAAAAGATTTTGAAATTTTTTATGGATTTTTGAAAAGATGATGCATATGCATTTTTTACATTTTCCTAAAAGTTTTTTCAAATGTTTTTGGTATTTTTCTTTTGCAAATCTTTTTGGGAGTTTTGAAAACAAAGATTTTGGATAAAAACTAGGTACAAATATTTACACAGGGATGCTTTTTATATTTATAAGTGGATTTTAAGAATTTACAAGGGTAAGTGGTGGATTTTATAGGTATACACAATAATGAATTTTAGGTGAGATGTATGTATTCCTCAAACTTATTTGACAAAGGTTTTTCAAACAGTTTTTGAAAGCTATAGTCCAACATAATTTTTACAAACAGTTTTTACAAACAAGTACACACATTTGAAAATCATTTTGCCAAGGTTTTCCAAACAATATATAGATTTTTTTCAAAATATTTTACAATCAAAATATTTTACAAAGGTTGGAAACATGTAACAAAACGTTTTCCAAATAGTTTTCAAAAGATTTTTTCACTAAGGTTTTCAAAATATTTTTCAAACATTTTACAAAAAATATTTTCACCTGATTTATTAATCAGTAAATACACTAGGAATTTGAGGAATAATCACATCTTTTTATTAATGATTTTAATGAATTTTATAAGTATAATTAGTCATAGTTATACGAAAGTATGAATTATGGATAAAGTATATATGTAGTATATACGACCCCCCCTTTACTTAGCTTGAGCAATGTCCTCATAGATCAGAGAGAAAAGCGAAGACATAACTCATGCTGAGTACAGAAAAGTCTAAAGAATAAATGAATAAGAGATGAATGAATAAACGAATTAGAAGTTGACCGTCCCCCCTATACTTAGGATCAAATAATCCTTAGTATAGCAGACTGTACACAAAGCAGGGAGGGTCAAGTGTGGGAATGAACAGATCATACTCAGATTGTCTCCCCCTATACTTAGGGAAAGATATCCCTAAGTATAGACAAGAAGAGGAAACAATAGAGAGGATCAAAGAATACAAAAACTCATGGTGCACAACCCCATATACTTAGGACAGAGTACGTCCTAAGTATAGAAGACTGCCAAAAGGGCGACACCTTTTTATAGATAAAGAGGATAAGCAAGGAAAAGAAGAAAAGAAGAAAAGAGATGAAAGTGCATATGAACAACTCGGGATGCTCATCCCCCCTACACTTAGGATAAGGTACATCCTAAGTGTAGCAGTGATGTAAGGGATGAAATCATGTCGGTAGAATAAGATAGAAGAGAAGGAAAAGAAGAAAAGAAGAAAAGTCATTCAAAAATATTTTGCTCTGCTTTGCCTTCCTCTGACGTTTTGGAAATATTCGGCTCATACCTATAGATTACTTGAATAGAGTCAACGACAGATATGAATGTATCGTGTTCAAGGTAAGGCTTCAGAAGCTGTCCATTGACTACAAATGGTTGTGTGTCAGCTGATAAATTAGATATCAATACACTTCCGTTGTCACGCACATGCTTAACCATAAACGTACTAGTCCATTTTCTCTTTAATTTGTCTAGAAATATCTTTAATTTCGCATCAAACAACCACACCTTCTTACCTGGCTCAAAAGACTTGCGGCGGATATGCTTGTCATGCCACGTTTTGACCTTCTCCTTCTACATTAGGCTGTTGTCGTATGCATAATATCTGAATTCCAATAATCTGTTCAGATCCAATTTTCTATTCTTTCCTGCTTTCTTAGAGTCCAAATTACATATGTTAATGGCCCATAAAGATTTGTGAATTAATTCAACGGGCAGATGACATGGCTTGCCATGCACAAGGTGGTAGGGAGACATTCCCAAAGGTGACTTGTACGTTGTTCTGTAAGCCCAAAGAACGTAATAAAGCAACTGAGACCAGTTCTTGCGATCCGGATGCACACGCTTCTATAGAATTGTCTTGATCTCCCTGTTTGAACATTCAACTAAGCCATTGGACTGGGGGTGTTAGGGTGAAGCAACACGATGTTCAATACAAAATTCCTGAGTCAGCTTCTTCAACTCTCTGTTTATAAAATGACTACCCCATTAGATATGAGAATCTTGGGAATCCCGAACCGTGCTATGATGTGATCTCTCAAGAATCGACAGATAATCCGACTGTCGGCAGTTCGGGCGGGGATAGCCTCCACCCAGCGACTTACATAGTCGAAAGCAAGCAGAATGTATTCATAGCCCGGGCTATTGGGAAATGGACCATAAAGTCGATGCCCCATGTGTCGAAGACGTCTGATATCTGAATGAATTTCAAAGGCATCGTGTCTCTCATTCTGATGGTTCCGCCCATCTTCTGACAGTCAGTGCAACATTTGACATAATCATCTGCATCCTTGAATAGTGTAGGCCACCAGAGGCCACTCTAAAGAACTTTTGCTGTCGTTCGTCTTCCTGAATAATGTCCTACAGAATTTTGGTCAAGGCGTAAGGCGAGGACACATGGAACTTCCTCCTGAGGTATACACCTTCTCCAGATACAAACTGCCCCCTCACGAAACAAGTATGGATCCTCCCATGGGTAGAAATGGATTTTAGACAAAAATCTGTCTAATTTTAGCTTCGGCCAATCCTGTGGGACTTTCTTGGTCACTAAATAATTCATGATGTCTGCATACCAGGGAAGCGAGGTGACTGATAGAATTGCCTCGTCTGGAAAGGTCTCTGTAATCGGCTCTAGGTTCAGCTCAGGAGATTCCGGCTCAGGATGCCTTTATAGATGATCGGCCACCAGATTCTTTACCCCAGGTTTATCTCTAATTTCCAAGTCGAATTCCCGGAGGAGAAGGATCCACCGAATAAGGCATGGTTTGGCATCGTTCTTCTGTTATAGATACCAGATGGCTGAATGGTCGGTGTAAATGATCACTTTGGATCCGAGAAGATAAGATCTGAACTTCTCTAAGGCAAAGACTATCGCTAGCAGCTCCTTTTCGGTGATAATGTAGTTTCGCTGAGCTTCATCGAGCGTTCCACTAGCGTAGTTTATCACAAATGGTACATTATCTTTCCTCTATCCAAGTACAACACCAATGGCATAATCTGACGCATTGATCATTATCTCAAAAGGTGAGTCCAAATCGGTGGCTGCAAGACAGGGGCCTGTGCGATGAGTTCTTTCAGCTGATTAAAGGCAAGGAGTATACGGTCATCCACAATGAATTCATTCTCCTTGCCGAGCAACTCAGTCAACGGTCCGACGAGTTTGCTGAAATCTTTGATGAATCGTCGGTAAAAACCGACATGTCCTAAAAATGACCTGACTTGCTTGATAGTTGTAGGTGGCTCAAGTTTGTAAATGACCTCCACCTTGGCTGGGTCAACCTCCATGCCACGTTTAGAAACCACGTAACCCAGCACAATTCCTTCGGTCACCATGAAGTTGCTCTTCTCCCACGAGAGCACAAGATTTACTTCGCAGCACCTCCGCAAGACTCGGTCTAAATAACCCAGACACTGATCAAATGAATCCTCATAGACTGAGAAATCGTCCACAAAAAACTCAAGAAAGTTGCCAACCATGTCAGCAAAAACTGCTAGCATACACCTTTGAAATGTGGTTGGGGCATTACAGAGCCCGAATGGAATCCGTCTGAAGGCATATGTACCAAAAGGACAGGTGAACGTGCTCTTCTCTTGATCTTCAGGAGCAATAGCAACTTGATTGTATCCAGAGTAGCCATCCAAGAAGCAGAAGTATTCCTTCGCGATCAGTCTCTCCAAGATCCGGTCAATGAAGGGTAAGGGAAAGTGGTCCTTCTTGGTGGCGAGATTAAGTCTTCGGTAGTCCATGCACACTTGCCAAGAAGTGGGCACTATGGTTGCGATCTCCTCTCCTTTATCATTCTTCACAATGGTGATCCCTAATTTCTTTGGCACCACATGCAGAGGGCTCACCCATTTGCTGTCGGAGATGGGATAAATGAATCCTACATCACACCATTTCTGGATCTCTTTCATAACAACCTCCTGCAGATTAGGATTTAATCTTCCCAGAAGTTATCGAGAGGGCTTGCAATCTTCTTCTAGAAAAATGCAATGTGAGCATAGTGATGGATTGATCCCAATGAGATCCGAAGTTCGCCAGCCTATCGCCTTGCGGTTGTATTCAAGAACCTCCATCAGACGAGATTCTTGGTCTTCGGTCATATGTGCATTAATAATGACCGGATACATGTTTGGTTCTCCCACAAGAAAGGCATATTTCATGTTGGAGGGTAAGGGTTTCAACTCTGGCGGGGTCAGAGCTGCTTCAGCAGTGACTTTAGCTATTAGTTCTGGTGGAGATTCTTTCATTTGTTCGGTGTCCACCATACTCTGTTCTTCCTCTTCTCTCAGATCTTTACAGAATGTATCGATAAATTTCGTCTTCATCACAAGACTCTTCAACAATTTGGTCTTGATTTTGAAGGCACATCACCCCCACAGAAGTCTCATTCAGTGCGTCAACGATTTCCTCATCCTGATCGATAAGGGGAAGTTCGACTGTGGTCTCCACTCCCTCCTCGGGGCAGAGGAGTTCATGGATCTCATTGTCATCCAAGAATAAGTTGGTATCTTTAATTTCCGCCAGAAAGTCGCAGTCATCAGAAGATTCAATCAACCTTGCGCAAGATACAGATGTTCGTTCTACTGGTGCTCCCTCAGACAGGGTCTCTACTTTGATTGTTTCACTACCAGCGCCAAATGTGATTTCTCCAGTCCCATAGTTCACCACTGTGTTCGACATCCGTAAGAATGGTCGTCCAAGTATAATTGGGGTTAGGAGCAATGGCGCAGGGACGCCCATATCCAATACCATAAAATCGGTAGGGAACTGCTTCCCCTGGACCGTGACTATTACGTCCTCCAACAGGCCCCTAGGACGCTTAACTGATTTGTCCGCGAATTGCAGAATCATCTTTGTAGATTTTAGCAGTCCTAGCTTGAATTCTATAAGCAGCGAACTGGCATCAGATTGACAGAACACCCGCTGTCGAGCAGAGTTCGTTAAAATTCCTGATTAAACATCTGACAACGCAAAAGAGGTGCTCCCATATCTGGCTTTTTATCTGGGAGGTTGCTGATGGCATTAACTGTGGACATTGTGAGGATATGATTTTCGGGCTTGCCACCTTTATTCCTGGAATTATGAGGGTGAGGCCTACGCTTGGTTGTGCATGCATCTTTCAATCCTTTCTTTACAGCTGGCATGTACTCAAGAGCTTTCATCAGGGGCATATTCAATACCAGATTCTGAATAATTTCTACGATGGCAGGATCAGACAAAGCATTTTTCAAAATTTTCTTTTATTTGTGTTTTTTCATTGCCTCTGGAATAGGAATATTTACAAAATCTTCACCAATATCATTCAAAATAGTGTCCATATTGTTGTGTACAGGTACATGGCAAAAAGGAATGGATTCATCTACAATTTGTGGACCAAAAATGGTGGGATCGGCTTCAGGTGCTGGCGTTGGAATCGCTACAGGTGTAAGGATCCTCCCGTCAGGAACTTGTTCTGAGGCAGGTGCAGACGTCTCCAATGCTGGCCTATCTCCACCGATGTTGCTACTATCTGTTTGTGTTTTGTTGTTTTCTTCATTTTTTTGTGATTTTCTGGATGATGGTGCTGCTCCAAAAATACTTCCTGACCCTGGCGTTGGCTTTGCTGACGATTCCCCGCCAAATGCAAGATGCTTCCCTCTCACAGTTGCTGATAGCTTGAGTGTTCTACCGCTCCTGAGAGTAACAGCGTTAGATATAAACAAATCATTTCTATTTGATTTGGGAAGATCACTGCAAGCTACCTGCTCCTTGCGTCGGATGTTATTCGCATTAGCCTCGACCTGGGCTGGTATGACACTTTTGGCAGCCGTCAGGTCATCGATCTTCTAAGTCATCTCATCAATATTTTTGACCAACTGTTTAAGACAAGCGAGGGCCGGGTTCACTGGTGCAACTTCAGATGCATCACCCCCTTGGGGTCTTTGATTCGGATAATTTGAAGGGGGTGTTGTTGGTATCCTTGCTAAAATTGATGGGGAGGAAAGCGATACTGTGAATACTGTTGAGTGGAATTTGAGTGATGATATGCTGCAACTGGCTGCTGTGGAGGGTGGCGGTAGCCAGGTTGTTGCTGTTGATATCCTTGCCTCCATGTGTTCCCATATTGCTGTTGCTGCGGATTTTGAGCCTGGAAGTTCCTACCTCCGTGTTGTTGCTGGTATGGTGGCTGATTCGTCGTGTTCTGACCTAGGAAGTGTCCATGAGGACGGGTCAGCTGCTGATCAGATTCCCATACACCATTGATCTCTTGAATTTGTGGCGGGGCAGGAGGAAACTGCTCTGGATAAACAGGAAGTAGCTCGGGTTGATAGATAACCATCTGGTTATGTGACTGAGGGTGTTGCCCCGGTGCTTGCACGTAGTATACATGCTGAAATGGCGGAGGCTGCGGAGAACTAGGCTGAGGAGGTTGTATGCGTGACAGTTCCTTCAGCTCAACAGAGTTCTTAGGAGCGGACACAAAGTTGTAGGCGTTGGCGTTCAGGGCTCGAACTAGCTAATCTAATTGTTGAGAAATCAAATCAAGCTTCTCCAGTCCCTGGGTTCTCTTCTCAATGACAGATAATTTTTCGAGGTCTTGGGACCTCTTCTCGATAATGTCGACTTTAGACAAGTGGCTCCTAATAATGGTGAGATTGGAGCTCTCATCCTTGTCTTCGGTGTGGCTAGCCATGTTCACGGGCTTGTTAATGGCAGTGGGCATCTTCATGTAAGCACGTGATGAGGATTTAGCGGCCTCTCCCTCGGCCATCTCCTCAAAAATGTTCCATACAACATCCTTATCTTTGTTGAAATGCAAACCTCCACAAGCGACATCAACGAGTCACTGGCTCTCTAGTGTCAAACCACCAAAGAAGTGTTGCACAAGACTAGTCTTGGGAATCTCGTGGAGGGGACACCGTTCTTGTAGTTCCTTGAATCTCTCCCAAGCTTCATGGATTGTCTCACTAGGCTGCTGATAGAAGCTTGAGATGCAGACACACATCTGGTTCAGATGACCCAGAGGATAGAATTTGTGAAGAAATGCAGATTTCAGCTCCTCCCAAGTCGTGACTACCTTCCCCAAGTGATCGACCCAATACAAGGCCTTATATTGAAGGCTGAAGGGAAAAGCGGTCATCTTGACTACCCCAAAGGAATACCGGGGTAGTGAGCGGTGGCGCAGATGCGGACAAACTTCTTGAGGTGGATGTAAGGTTCCTCAGTGGTGTTCCCATGGAATGTGGGAAGCAGAGATAGAAACTGTGGTTTCTGCTCGATGTGGGCGTGAATTTGTGGAATATGGATCCATTCAGTGATACGACCCGCCCCAGGGTTGTATGTTTGCTTCAAAGTTGGCTTCGGTTGTGGTAGTTCTGCATCCATTCTTTCATACTCAGGTCTTCCCACTGAGAGTTCTTCTCTTGCACCTCCTTGATTGAACTCCAGATCATGATCATCCTCTTGTCTGCCATCTCTCTCATCAGCTCTCCGTCTTAAATCATTGAGCATATCCTGGAACGCGGTCTGGGCCAAAGCCTGATTAGTCAATTGTTGTTGGATGGTCTGGATATATGCAAGCAACTGACTATTGACCTCATTCTGTGTGGTGTATTCTTCTTCCCCTTGATCTGCTGGTTCACCCTGTTGAGGCTGTGTTCCCTTTCCTCTACCAGTTGGAGCCATCTGGGATTTGTCTTTAATTTCAGGCTCGCGATCAAAGTGAGAATCTGCATTGCGAAATAAACCCTGATCAGTGTCTGTCTGAGCACCAGTTGCTGAGATAAGTCTGGAATTAAGGTCAACCCTAGAATGTTGTGAATGGAGCATAGGATATTGACTAAAATCGATCTCCATCCACAAAGGATTAATTCTGGGACAAGAGTAATCCCGGTTTATTTGAAGAGGAAGGGTTGATTCGGGTCGTGAGTCCATCCCGAAAAGTGGATTTATTGGGGATAGGAAAGTGTTGAAGGGATCAAGAATAGGGGAGTCCAAGGAGAAATTTGCAAGATCCGAACTAACCACTTGGAGGTCACCCATGCTTATTGAAGATGTAGGTGACACGGAATCGATGTGGGCGTCGGTGGGTTCCCGACTAAACTATCCTTGTGACGACATCTTGAGAGGGTCAAAAAGGGATAGATGATGGATGAAGAGCACGGAGATGAACATGAAATAAAAGGAGTGTAAAACAGTAGAAGTCTCACGATGAGCACGGGTCAAAGGTGAGGGGGGCAAAAATGGCGCAAAGGCGCAGTGTTTTTGATCTTGACCTTAGTTCAACTAATCAATCAAACCTCAAAGCAATGGATTCACCAACTCGACCCGTGAAGCCGTGAAGGTTCGGCAATTATCTTGTGAGTTTTAGATTTGATTTTCTTACAATTATCTTGTCAGTCCTTAGAGCGCTACGCCTATAGGAGAGAGAGTACTGCCAGAAGGGTATCCCGTACTAGTCCTCCTCCTGTGTAACCTCTAGTCTGCACCTTTTAAGGTCCTTGTAACCCTTCCTGGATCCCTACTCAACCAAAAAAATAGAGAGAGGAAGCCAATAGGCAAAACCGATACTTCGGAACTCGCTCGCAACGGAATCACCCGTGAGCGTGCAAGAACCTACTCGGACGCAAGACGATGAGACAGACACCCCCTTGAAGGCGTGGCCTATGCTCGATACTTCGGACAAGGTCAATGCTCTACACAATAGAGAGTCACTATTGCCGACCAAGCCCTACTCGTCTACGTACGATAGAAGCGCCAATACATCGGAAATCCCGGGGATACACAAGGCAGCGACAAACTGGGATTTTGGCTCTAATCCTTATGCTGTCGCTCACCTCACTAGGAAGGAAACCTTCCTATGCAAATCTGAAAACAAATGAGGGCTTTGCTCATCCCAAGGCAATGAGTCCAATTAATCAGTTTTATTAAGGTCAAGTATTTTTGGCAGTCC
Organism: Ottelia alismoides; assembly: GCA_037367405.1. NCBI lineage: Eukaryota > Viridiplantae > Streptophyta > Magnoliopsida > Alismatales > Hydrocharitaceae > Ottelia > Ottelia alismoides. The sequence continues at coordinate 1,295,097 of JAZKJV010006632.1, read as the reverse complement.
CTTTTTTATTTTTTTGTGTTATCACTTGTTTTGAGTCAATTAAATACAAGTGTCTAATGTTTTTGTCTTTTCTTTGATTCTTATTGATCCAAAAACAGAGGGAGAAGATCAGCAAAGCAATGCAAGGCGACACTAAGATGGAAATCTCACCTTAGTGCCTGAATGATGAATGCTCAGTTAGAAGACTTACTGTGCTTCCCAGCTCTCTCCATGCAGGATGCAAAACAAGAATTTATAAACCAATACTGTATGCCGATATGCACACGGAAATCGTCCTAAGCAGGCAATTTCTAGCGTGAAGAACCAAATGCTAAACACACAAAGTGGAACCTAGTAGTCCGTTCTTGGAATCTCCTCAGTGCCCACCACAATGGGCCCTGCCAGCGCTGTACGGAGACTCTCGCGATGCAGTGGTCCCGAATTATGTGTTCAACAATTAATTATATCTAAGTCCAAACGATAAGACTATAGGTGCATGCAATGGTTGTTAGGTGTTTGGCCTTAGATTACACGATCAAGCAATCGTAAAGACTAAGGGCTCATTCCACAAAAGTAAAGAAAGGAAAACAAAATCGGAAAATAGCAAGCGTTGAAAAATGCATCAAAACTGCGGTGAGCCCCCAAGTGAAAAAACACTTGGAAATTGGGCTCGAGTGTCCAAAGTCCAGGGTACCTGTATTATTACAAAATTTATCAAATGTCTCTCTCTCACAAAAAAGAGTGAAAATCTAACTATCCTCTCTCTCTCTCTCTCAAGTCCTCCTTCTCTCTCCTGCCGGCTAGGATAGAATAGCCGGCTCCTCCTCCCAAGGCTGCTCAAGATCCCTAGGCGATCCTCCTCGGTCAGTGGTCGCTCGCAAGAAAACAAGAATGGGATGTCAGACAGTTCAAAAACAATTATACAATAAAATCAGGCAATCAAAAATGGGTAAGCTAGCAAAAACACACAAGTCTACTCTACAAGACGATGATCCCCGGCAACGGCGCCATTTGAAAAACGAGAAAACGAGAGCCGCTAAGTAATGGTCTGATAGATCAGACTCACTGTCGTTGAGGCGACTACTCAGGCGTTCACGTTAATCAACAATTAACCCACACAATCAATCAAGCAATCAAGAGCAAGGATTAAAATTTATTATACCCTACTAAGAATGTATAATGGCAAGCAAGTAGGGGTCGAACACAGGAAGCAAAGGAGTAAAGTAGACTAAATAATAGTCGAATGCCTTACGTCTTGTAAGCTACTCAGCCAATGGGGTTTTTTGTGGGTTTTTTATTTTATATTTTTTTAGTTTAATTTTTTCTTTATATTTTTGTATTTTAACTTTTAGTTTACTGATTTTGTATTTTCTTTTTAGATTTAATATTTTTTAGATTTTCTTTTTTAAATAAATATATAATATGTATAGAGAATATATATAAAAGAGATAAGAGAGAGATAAAAAGGGGTAAGAATACTCAAGATACAAGAAACAAAATGTTTTTGTGGTTTTAATATTTTTCTAAGGTTTTTGTAATTTTTCTAGATTTTTCTTAATTTTTTTGGGTACTTTTGACATCAAAAATACTAGTAAATAGTGAAACAAATGGCTGGCTGAAATTAAAATGAGGGTGAAAAATATCAAACAGAGTCCAAAACTTCTCAAACTAATTTTAAATTAGAGGTAATAAAATAAAGAAGATTCAGAGATAAAAATGATATTTTTATGATTTTTGTGGAATTTTTAATACTTTTATAAAGTTTTTTGAGGTTTTTTAATTTTTATGAGTTTTCTTTTGTAATTTTTAAATATTTTTGGACTGGTTAAAACACACTAAGATAAGCAAATTATATTTTTTTTGGGAATTTTCTAAAGTGTTTTTATAATTTTGATGTATTTTTTATTTCAAACAGTGTTGAAAATGCATGTTTTAGAATTTTTATAAATATTAAAATGCAATAAAAATGCAAAATAAAAATATGGCGTGAAAATACAATGCAACAGGAACACTGTGGTATTTTTTTGAAGATTTTTGGAATTTTATAAATGTACGAAATAACTAGAGACAACAAATAAAAACTACACTGCTGCAGGTAGCGAGAAGCACAGGGGCCAACGTGTAATTTTTACACAAAATATATAGCGCATTAAGGAACTTTCAGAACTAGAGTTAAATACACAAAGTTTAAGGTCCTTCCCTGCAAAAATGCCACACCCACGTGCAGTGAACACCTTATTGGCAGGGGTCTAACTGTAGTTTATCCAAAAAGATAATATACTGAAATAAAATGTTTCAGGACTACAATGAAATACCCAAACCTACAGGGGTCCCCTGCAAAATGCCCGCACCTCACGTGCACAGGCACGTGAGGTGACGTGGCTAGGGACCTCACTACAAATAGAATAAGTTCAGGGGCTAATTCCTAAATATTACAAATATTTTTGAACTGCAGATGAATGTTTTAGAACTATAAAATAAATACAAAAAGGAGGGGGGAGGAGGGTTAAGCGCAGAATACCCCTCACTGCGTGCGATCAAATAGTGGGATCTTTCCCACTTAACACGTGTCAGGCTCCTGTAGCGTGATAGCCCTTCCCGCCGACGGCTGAGATTAGAAGATCTTAGATGGATCCAACAGCTGACGAGTGCTACATCTGACGATGGCTGGAGCGCGTCAAGAACGAGGTGCAATCGTGTGGCTCTGGAGCATGGAGGAAGAACAACCGAAGAACACAGCCGGGGCGAGTTTGGAGTGGCAAAATCTCGATGCTCAGAGCGGAATGTTCTCGTGCGATGGCTGTAAGACCTTCCTGGGGGCTTCCTCAAGCTGCTGGAGTTGCCAAAAATCGCCGGAGCACAATGGTGTTCGCACCACATGGCAGCTGAGCTAGAAGCTCCAAATGACTCTAACGAATGGTCAGAACCTTCCCCAGCAGTTTTTGTGGCTCAAAACCAGCAGTAAAATGTGAAGGGGACGTGGGCAAGTTGCCTCGACCCCGCGGAAGGTGGAAAACTCGAGTGGTGGTGTGGAACTGATTCGACGTTGGCCGGCGAAACTTGATGCCGGCCAACTCGAAATCCAAAGGGGTTGGTGATGCTTAAGAAAGGGATAATGGTTGGCAAAATGCGAGGGAGCTTTTGAGCTAATCTAAAAGCTAAGTAGACAACAGAACAAGGAAGGAAAAAGGACCTCACCAAGGCACACATGAAGAGCTCCCTGGCGATACCTTCGGCGAGGGGAGTCACTCAATTCGACGCCGCTCCGACCTCACCAATGCGTGCAAACGCTCCCTGCTATCACCAGGAAGGGTGTCGATGACTTAGGTGGATTCTAGAGTGGAGGAAGAGTGATCTAAAGTGCAAGGAAGTCGGGGGGGGGGGGGGGGGGGTCATTTTGTATGGTTGACGAATAGGGGTGTTCAAGGGAGGATCATCGGTGGCGCAGTGATTCAACGCCTGAGGAGACACAAGGGCGTGAATCAACACTTATCGAGGAACAAAAGTGTATAAGAGGCCGACGTGAGAAGATGTAAAGCCCGGCTTCCAAAAATGGTCGAAAATGCCAAAAAAACAGTCTGACAAGGAGCCAGACCTCGGTCAGGGAGTTGACCGAGGTCAACCAGGGAAAGGACCTGGTTGGTCCATGTGGACCTACCAGAAAAATCCCTGGAAAAAAGGTTTATTAATTCATTTAAAAATAATAAATGATTTAATTAATTTTTGGTTTTACAATAAAATTTGTTTATTATTTTATGTAGTATTATATAGCCTTTATAGGTATATTCATCTATATATTTTAATATTTTATTTTTATTTTGTATATTTAATTTATTTATTTTTTTTATTGTTTTATGAATTTATAGGATGTTTTTATACAATTAGATATATTTTTATTTTTTTTCGGAGGTATTTTTTATACTTAATAAAATAGGAGTAATAATTATATAGGTATGTGTATTGGTATTATACCTAGGTATTTTATATACATATTTTATTTTGAGTTTCCTTTAGTGTTTTATTCTTATTTTAATGTGCATATATATTATAAATATTATTTACAAAATTATAAAATATAAAATTATGAAAATAATGAATAATAAATAAAAAGAATATTTATTTTGTACAAGTATACAAGTGGGGTTTAAAACTCAACTTTCAAATCGTAATTCCGAAAAATACGAAACCACCTTTATTAAATAGCTTATTTGAAATTATATACAACTAAAGGTGAGTTTGCTTTATTTCGCGTTTTTATTTGAGAGATACGGGTCTGGGAAATTGGGATTCTAGAATCTTATTCAGACCATATCTTTTTATCTGTACATTATTTTTGTGTGAAATCATTTTTTTATTTTTCCTTATTTAATTATTTATAACTTTCATGTACAAAGTTTCTTTATTTAAAGTATAAAAAGTGATAGCAAAAATAGGTCCCAAATTGAATAAAGAATGGGTTACATAAAAGGTGATTTTTATTGTATTTTGACCCTTATCTCCCCCTACTTTATTCCTTGTCGACCTAGTCATCGAGATGCCTAGGTCTCGGGGTTTCGATCATAAAATATTTATAACATCTTATTCTTTTTCTTTTCTTTATTCTATAATTTTGGATTTAAAAATCGCATTTTATACAATATTTACACAATGATGCATGAATGCTAAAATGCCTAAATTAAGCCTATTTACATGCATTTACTAGGGTTTTAAAGGCTAAAATGATAGAATAAAGATGATGAAATGTAGCTTCATCACTACCCTAGAGACCTTTCCCTTGGTGACATCAGTCGGAGGATCCCTTTGGTAGTCGAAGAAGGTTGCAGTAGTCGACGCTCAAACTTCATGGCCGGAGATCCTCTGCGATGAGTCTCCTCCGCATTATGCAGCGAGGTCGAGGCAAAGACCAACTTCGATTTCCCCTGTCGCTCCGCCAGCTCCGACCCACTGGTCCGAACCTCACCAGCCACATCCATCCGCTCCGATCGACTCATCTGATCACCGTCACCCTTCTCCCGTAACCTGATCACCCAAATCTTGGCTATCTGAGCCAATAATAGGCTAGATTCCTTCCGCCACTTCACCGGAACTCTCCATTTCCATTCACCACCGCCTTCTTTTAATTTAGGTCAAATAACCTTGGTTGGAGCACTCCTCCAAGCTGGAGATTTACCCCGTAGGTCGTAGCGTGCGTGGATACACCCCAGATCACCTTAGGTCAGCTTCGTCGGAGCTATCCCAGGTCACGCCCACCTTCCAGAAGATCCGACCATTGGCTAGCCCATCTGACCCCCTCACCCAACGCGGAGGAGCCACACGATCCCGTTGGAACTGTCTGATCGTTCATCGGAGCCACCTATCTTCCTCGGTGCTCCAGTGAACTTCGCCCAGGCAGAGTTCTTCCAGTACCCTCCTCAGTCGTTGGATTTCACCTCTCTGCCAGTTCATATCAGAGTCGTCCATCTCCTGCGCATGTCATTCCGTTAGATCTGACATCTAATGGTCCCCGTACGCCCCACGTTCGCTTCTTTGTCAGGACGTTGGATTCGCCAGCTGTCAGCGCCTCAGCCATACGTCGCCATCCAGTCGGAGTGCGCCACCTGTCACACCACGTGAGTCGCATGAGCCACCTGGGTAATTTGCTCCACTACCCCTGCATTTACTTTATTTTTCGTTTAGTCTATAAAATAAAAATGGACCACTTTGCATCTGTGTCCCTGCAGTTTTCGATATTTACCGTTTAGTCCTTCCTTTGTGGTTGCACGCATATCGTCACGTGTATTTTTGGGATTTGGACTTATTTGATGTTATGTTTTGAAATTTTAGTTTTATTATTTGCATTTATACCCCTGTGCGTGCTGTTATTGGACATGTGCTAAAATTTGTGGAAAAATTGCAGAAAAGACCTCGTGCTTCCTATGTGTGTTATTTTTTGTCCCTGGAATAAGTTTTCATTGCGTTTAGGTCCCTGTATTTTGTGCCTTTGATTTTTTATTAAAAAAATTGCAAATTTCATCCAATAATCGTGAAATTTTGACACATGGCTCCTGCAATGTTGTAGGAATTTCCATGAATTTTTGGTTGCATTTTGTTTCCATTTAGTATTTTTAAAAATTCAAAAACTTCAAAAATAGCTATGGTTTGTTTTTAAACATCAACTAAAAATATTAAAAACCCTCTAAAAAGTCTAAAAAAATTACTAATTGTTTGTTTTGAGTCGCTTTTTCTTCAATCCAAGTTTTGTCGCAATTGCATTTATAAAACTCATAAAAATTGAAAAACATTAAAAACCTTCTAAAAATCATTAAAAATTCAGAAAAAATCAAAAAATTGTGTTTTCTTCTTCTGTAGTTAGACGTTAGTGTAGTTCATTATAAATCTGTTGCTCGAGTTTTATATACATTTTAAGTATTTTTAACTTGCCTTTAGATTCGAGCTATACATTGTTTAGTATTTTTGGTCTTGTTGCATTTTTTGGAAATTAACTAAAATAAAAAAAATCAAGAAAATTCACAAAAACATCTCTGTATTCACAAAACCTAAAAATATTTTTATTCGAATTTTTTGAGCATTTTTTATGGGTTAAATAATTGTTGGTTTGTGAGTTTGTGAGTGTTTTTATACCTTTTCCTTATATTAAAAATTCCAAAAAAATTTGAAAAACCTAAAATCCACCAAAAATATTTGATTTCTGGATTTCTGACTACTTCGTAGCCTAGACATATCATGCTCCTTGGGTTCGACCCTGGTAGCTATACCAGGTAAAATAAATAACTAGACCGCTATTTTTGCTTGATTGCTAGATTTTTTATCATTGGTGGTCTTTCTTTTTCTTGTTTGACTTCGCCTCGCGGTTCAGGTAGCAACGACCTTATTTATACCTTAACCCGAGTAGCTAAGGCTTGTCATCAGAATGGCGTCGTTTCCGTGGATCACGACTTAGTTGTTGGTTTCCGTTTTTATGTGATTTCTTGCCTTTTATATCTTAGATATTTTTATAATAATTGTGGACTGACACACTTTTGTTTCGACTACCTTGCGAGGGCCCGACGATCGAGGGTGGCTTTCTTCGGAGAGCCGAAGCACACGCGAGACTTGGAGGCATCTCATTTCTGCATCGAGCCGCATGAGAGCGTAGGAGAGGAGGAGCAAAAGTTCGGGAGCCGTAGTCTAGTTTTAGTTTAGATTTCATTTAAAGCACTACTATTATTGTAATAAGACAGGACATAGACTCTCAGACTTGGTGAATGCTTCGGAGTCTGTTTCGCCGAGCACCGGTGTGCTCGGGGGACCTCACCGCAGTTTTTCGCCGGTTTTGGTTTTCTATCGTTTTTACTGCCCATCTGATTTTCAAAGGATTTAGCCCTTAGACTTAGGAGTTTTTGTGACTGTGACGTAATTAATTAATGCTAAACCTTAATTATCTGCATGTTCCTATAGATCGATAATTGGACTTAATTAATTAATTCACAAAGAAAAGGTCAGTTTAATTAGGTTTGAGTCCACGTGCCGTGAGGAACCACATACAACACGTGCAGGATCCGTTGTGGTAGACACTGCGTGGTTCCTAAGATCGGACTCAGGACTTGTTTTGATTAGCTGACTAATGTGCTTATCATGTAGAACTTGTTTCGTCTAAGGCTGATTTTTCTTGCATCATATAGGTAGTTTACTTTCAGTCTTTATTTTATGCATGGATCACCCTGCATGTAGAGAGATAGAGTCAGGTACGCATTTCTTACTCTGCATGCATCATCGTGTTTGATCGTGCATCGGATTTTTCGCCTTCTCCCCTAATTTTTGGACTTAATAAGAAGGAGAATAAAAAAATTCGTTAGGCATTTTTTGCTTGAAAAATACCTAAAAACAGAAAAACTATAAAATTGAGACTGCTAAACACACTAGACCCTAAAAGACACTTCCCGAAAAATTTGTCTTGGGAGAGTAATCCCCTCCTTGTATGGTTTGGATGAGCGAGAGAGTGACCCACACACTAGGATAGAGCCATATCCGATTTCTTGACAGACTACCGACCTTTTATAAGAGACAGTCTGTTAGGAGTATTGGATTCCTATCAGCTTGCTTAATCGCTCTGAAAGACTATCTTATCACCTAATAAAATTGACAAGATAACGCATCGAGCCTTTACAGTCTTCAGCTCCGCGTCGAGTAGGTGAATCGGGGTTTGCTTTATGATCTTGTGTGTATCCAGATCTCATCTGCATTCACTCGCCACATCAAGATGATGGGTAGTAGATCCCTTAGGCAGCCCCTGGCTGCAATGCTTTATAGCACTCTAGCCCGCTAATCTAGGTTGGTTCGTGAGAGCCGAGACCCGCTGTCTGAACCCGAGATTGATTCCGCCTTGTTCCCCCTCGACCACCCTTTTACCAGCCCTGAGGTGCCCGAGCAAAGACCGCAGCAGAAATCAGATGATTTATCGGCACCTGAGTTTGGGTCTTTTACCTTTGCAGAGACCATGGCCAGTAGCGAGGAGCGCACCAATGGACCCCGTGGGACAGAGGCATACGTACTTGATTAGGGTGCCATCAACTCCACCCTGTTATCCTCTCTGGAGATCATGCAGCGTTAGATCAGAGACTAGGGGGATTTCATGATGGATATGCGCAAAGAGATGGAGTAGTTGAGAGTCGCTAGATAGGATCGCAGAGCCGGAGGAGGAGGAGGAGATATTCTTGATGACAGAGAGCCTGAGGAGCCAGCACAACCAGCAGCACCAGCACGACTGATGAGGGAGTTGCACAACCCTGGTTCAAATCTCACCCATAGATAGATAGTGCTGTCAGCCATTGTGGGGGACTTCAAGTTCCCACCTCAGACGATTCAGCTTCTTCCCCGCTTCCATGGGCTCGCCACAGAGGAGCCGCACCTCCATCTCCAGGAGTTTGAGATGATCTGTAGTACTGTCCACGATCGCCATGTGGACGAGGATACAATTCGGATGATGGAGAGCAGCCAACTGGCCGAAGCACCTAGGCAGATTTGTTACTACACGGGAACAAATCCGAACCGAGTACTTGAATAAGTATTATCCAATCGGTCGGACCAATGCAGCCAGGGTCCTGATCAGCAACTTTTCCAAGCTCCCCAACGAGCAGTTTCACGAGGCATGGGATAGGTTCAGGGAGCTCACAGACTGGTGTCCACACCATGATATATGCAATCCCAACCTTGTTCAGAGTTTCTTCTGCGAGATTACACCGGAGTTGCAGGGGCTAGTCAATGAATCCTGTGGGGGTTCCTACTTCACCAAGGATGAGGATCAAGTCTGGGCCATCTACGAGGAGATGGTCGAGAACTACACAGTGATGTCCCATAGCAGATTGTACACTGAGGGAAAGCCCCACCCACCAGTCGTGTCCTATCAGAGGGTAGTACAAGTTGATGTCGGTCCTTCTACATCTTCAGCAGCCGCAGCGCAGACAGAGTCGACAGCCGCTGATATGGGGATTATCAGTGACAAGTTGGACCGGATAGAGTTGATTGAGAAGAAGCAGTGCCAGGGCATGTCGCAGATCGATCAGATAGCACAAGCACTGAGTGACCTGAAGACCCAAATCATGTGTTTGTAGGAGGCACAGATGGCTTCTCAGCCCCGACTCAGGTCACGGGCAGATCCCAGCAACAGCGGTAGCTCGTCCCAACACTTCAGCCAGCCTAGACAGGTTCACCATGTTCAGGCGGAGTCATACCAGCAGCCGCAACACTACTACTAGCCACCACCATCTCAGGACACTCAGATGGTCGTCTACCAGCCGGATCAGCCCCTTGCAGTCCTTCCCCCACCCACTTACGAGCAGGAGCCGTTGATGGATGTCAACGGGATCTGATATGATCGACCTCAACCTAGGATCCGACGAGACCATCCCGGATTCTGTTGGTCGACCGGAGGTACCAGCTCCCAGCAGTAGACTTCAGTTTAGGGTGGCCACTACGGCCAGCAGCGAGAGCATCCCAGTTCCCACAGCAGCCGCCACATCTCCAGCCACAATATCAGCAACATGGTCCTCATCCCTATCAGCAGGGACAGTCTATGAGGTAGCAGCAACAACCTCAGAAGATTCATTCTCAACAGTAGTACCCCTCACACTCTCAGTTACAGCAGCCTCAGTTTCAGAGAGGCCATCGTCAGGTTCTCGTGGGACCCCCTATGAGAACCGCTCCTTGGATGATCTAGCCCGCCTCATGTCCGAGCAACAGGCCACCTTCAGACGGGAGATGGATGAGTTCAGACAGGAGATGAGAGAGATTGTGAGAGGGAAGACCGCCATTCCTGCGCAGATTGAGTCGAACCCGAAAAACCTGAAGAGGAAGTCTGAGAAAGTAGAGTTTAAAAGCTTACCACTGCTAGTGATTCACTTGGTGATGTTTTTGCATATCATTTTGATGCTGACTTTTTTATACTTAGGAGCGGTAGGCTGCCAACCGGCAGTGCCTCATCTGAGCGATGACCACATGCAGATCCTAGAGCGCCAGATGAGGAGGAGAGCGATGCTGATGCCGATCGTGATGATGATGATGACGGTGGTGTTGACGCCACCAAGGATGTTGATCCAGCCGACGGTAGTGAGGCCGTCATTTCACCAGATTCAAGAGGAGGTGGTGCTGATGCCACAAGATTCGATGTTGATCCAAAGCGCGGTACTGATGCCGTGAGTCCACCATTTCTATTCCTGTTGCATTTCTGTCTATTTCTTTATCTCAGGACGATTCTAGAAATAATGGAAAGGGTTCTTCATTTGTGAGTCCATCTGTTTTGCTTGGAGATGTTTGTATGGATTCTATCTTGTTACAAAGCAGTGACCCGATCCTATCCCACCATCTGAGGAGGGCCCACCCATCCCCTTTCCCCAAGCACTCCGCTTGGTTAAGGGGACCAAAAAAGAAAATCCAAAAAATCCCAATAGCTAGAGTTCAGCCAGCAGATGATAGACAGATTCCATATATAGCTTACTCTACATGAGGCCTTGGAGCACATCCCCCTCTTCGAGAGGAACCTTAGAGAGAGGACCACCCTTCGCAGGAAGAGGAGGAACCACCACTCAGAGATCCATGTCCTCACTCGTGCCACATGCTTCACCATCCAGAATCGTTTGCCATCCAAGAGGCCAGATGCAGGAGCTACATATGTCAGATGCCACATACATGAGCAGAGGTTCGATCGGACTCTATTAGACAGCGGTTCTTCTATTAACCTACCTCCGACAGCCTTACTCGACCGCTTCGAGTTTGGCCCTCTCAGACAGAGTAGGACAGTCCTTTAGTTTGTTGATCGATCTGTCAAGAGGCCGAAGGGGTTACTGAAGGACGTGGTCGTCACAATTTAGGGCCTGCAATTCCCTGTGGACTTCGTAGTGTTGCACATGGAGTTCCCTGAGTCTGTGACCGATACTCCCATCATTTAAGGATGCCCGTTCTTGGCCACAACCAAGGCAGTATCCGACCATGATAGCAGGAAGGTGTACTTTCATATCAAGGGCGAGAGTATACAAATAGAGACGATTGATGAGACTAGAGCGCAAGATTCAGCTTGCTTAGAGCCGCTTATATATTCAGAGCAGATGACAGAGGCAGAGCGAGACATCCACTAGGAGTGTGATTTTGTGATCACAGACGATGAGGCAGTTTGGGCAGAACTTGTTTCACGAGCCATCCTCTCAGATTCAGACCTCGTTTATGCACAGATTCCAGTAGAGGAGATCTTGGAGAGCGCATTCCTAGTAGAGGACACCTTTGAGGTAGCGGACCATGTTCCCGGTGTTAGACTTGTGAGCCCTGGGAGAACCATTCTTACAATAAATGTTATTGTAATATTTATGTTTATCAATAAAAGTTATTGATGTTTCACTCCCTTTTTGAAATTATATGAATGAATGAACTATAAGGTCCCTCTGTACAATTAGGGTTATGTACCATGGCCAGCTTGATGATCATATATCTGTTGTTTCATTAAATGAATCATAGAGGCTGGTGTTTGGATGAATATCTAAGGAGTTAGATGGAGGACTCATCAAACACCGTCAAATGATTGTCAAGTGGAGATCTCCAGCCTGAGTAGGAGATGGCAATCCTTTCTCACATAGGCTGATATCTGACCGACCTCTTGATGCAGGTCCTCTGCATGGGAATAGTGATTCGAAGGTGTCAGATTAGTTAGGTCAATGGGTTGACCTAGCGATCGAGATAACCTAAGTCCTATGTTGAATGCTGTCACAGCATAGGCATGCATCCTCTGACCGGAGACAGATATATTGCTATATATCTAAGTATGTATATTTGGCAGACCAATAGGTTGATGACCTAACCAAGGTCTATACACCGGCGAGCTGGTGTGCATATAAGGGTATATGAGCAATATGATCTCTCAAAGGGATCATACAGGTTCACTTGTGAACCGGAAGACATGAGCTCACTCATGAGGTATTGGGACCGATCAAATTCCATGCATGGTCGTCGTGCTTTGGAAGCATGACATGAATTTGAAGGTATGATATATGCTTTGGGAAAGCATATGATCGATACCAAATCCCAATGACCAAGATTGAGAAACTTAATGATTAAACCCTGAAGAAGACAGTATAAAATGATCTTGATCTTCAGGTTGATCATGGGTCTTCCAGTATGCAGGATGTACAGGTATTGGGAATACCTGAAGGGTGATGTGATCATAAACGATTGTATATCCATGACGCTTCCATTCCGAGGGAGTGATGAAACAGGTCTGGATTTTAGTGACTCCTTTCAGTAGAGAAGCAATCCGATCTTAGTCCAAGTGTTGGACATTGGTCTGAATGGGATTCAGACTCAATGAGAAGATTGGATTTGCGGTCTTGATTTAATCAAGCATCTATGAGAGGTCCGTAAGATCTGGATTTGAGATGAGATCTCAACATCTAAGTCACTATACGTGGAATAATACAATCACCCTGTCCTTATCTCCAAGTATCTGCGGAGAAAGCACATTATTCTTGAAAGGGTTCAAGAATAATTCTTTTGATGAAATATCCAAGCAAGGACTTGATGATTAAATATGATTTAATTATCAAGCTTAAATATGAATATGATTCATATTGTGAAAATGATTATCTAAGATAATTAAATGAGATTTAATTATCAAGGATTAAGAGAATGTGGATAACACTATCCATGATATATGTGTGTTATAAATATGATTTATAATATACATATATAGGAGAGAGAATTTATGTAAATAGCATTTGTTAAATAATAATGTGGATTGGATTCACATTTGTTAATTAATTGGAAATGCAATTTACTAACTAGTTTGGGTTGTGAATATGATTCACACAATATTCAATGGCAAGATTGAAATATTCACAAAATTAATTTGGAATTAATTTGGTGAATATTTATTGGGATTAATTAATGAATAACATGATAAATAAAATAGAGAATAACCACCTCCATGGGTGGCGTCACCCATGAATTGTTCATGGGTGACGCCTTCCCCTTTTTAGGAGGGTGGTTAACTCCATCTCATTTATCATGTTATCTCTTGATTAATTAATTTTAAATTGTTGTTATTGAACAACAAATCCTAGCCATTGATTTATCATGGACCAAGCATAGCCCTTGGATCCATGTGTCCCATGGATTGAGATCCATTGGATCCTAAACTAGTATAAAAGGAGGGCTAGGGTAGCCTCTCCAAGGTACATCATCTAGAGTTGTAGAAGACTACTACTCTCTCTCTCTCTCTCTAAATCTCGTGTGGTCTCTCTCTTAATATCCAAGTGGACGTCCACTTTGCATATTGAAGAGGAGAACATCTTGCTTCGCCTTCAACGCTTGGATCTTCGTCAAGGATTGCGGGAAGGACGCGACTCATCATCGTGCCCGCAAGCGCATTCTCCCTGGGTCGGACTTAAGATAGGAGGATCTCTACTTTGGGATCTCGCGATCACAACCACGCTTCAAGAGGTAATCCTTGTACTTTGTGGTTTGATGAAACGATCCGAGAAGTGTTCTCGTGATCATGTGGTTTCATCTTTGTATTTAAAATTTTTAATTTCCGCTGCATCTAGCATCTAGTACGACTAGTTGCTCCGATTGCATACGATGCGATCGACACGCTTCCGTGATGCGCTTAAGGATTCACAATATCCTTCAAGTGGTATCAGAGCCATAGGTCGAATAAGGTTTTGGATGTGATCCATGAACCTTAGACGATTTGGTTCTTGAAAGGGTTGCGAAATTTTTACTGCATTTCAATTTTCGCACCTCTTCTAATTGATTTTTTCCGTACTGTTTAAAATGCTTAAACACGAAATTTTCAATTGGATTTTGTTCCCCATTAAACAAGGAAACCATATGACTTGAGTTTACTAAATTTGGACTTTATTTGCTCAAGATATGGCTTTTTGAATATGACTATATTCACTGTTGCGGGAACTGCGGATTTGAACGTAATTAATGAGATGATTACGATTTTAATCCACCTTGAAATGCGTGAATTATCATTGGGTTCTTTAATAAATCAAATAGGCAATCTTTGGAAACTGAGTTTGCATTTTTTGGATTTAAATTGATCAAGATAAGTTAATTTTAGTGATTGGGGGTCACTGCTGGAAATTAACAATTTTGATCTTGAACCTTGTGATATGTCATTCAATTATCATGATGAAAATTAATTGTTAATTTTCTGGAATAATTAGTGATAAATATTTGTGAAATATTTAAAGAAATAATTATTTCATTGAATGACACTTGCCCAAACCACAATGATGAGATATTAGATCTTGATCATTGTTTCATCAACAAACATTGATTTCATGAAAACCATAGTTTATCCTACAATAGTTGTAGGACAACTTTTACATGAAAAACCCTTTTTGCTTGAATAGGATTGGGGATTTGTCTAGCAAATCTCCTTATAATCAAAAATGTTTTGATTTGTACTATATGGTATAACTTTCGGTTGAAAAACCGATGAACATCTCAAAGTACATGATGGTCTATCTGGTATTATCCTTTCCCGAGGCGGATGTGGTGCCTAGTCGGAGAGCATTGGGGTCGCGGGTTGCAATGTATGTGGTCCGTCCCACTCTCGTCGGTACTGGCCATGACAGCGGGTAGGGATTGTATAATACCGGAGACAGACAATATGTATTTTTCTAATTATTAAAATTCGAATAATACGTATTTTGAGATTATACCTACTATTCAAGTAAAAGACGTGTTTGTTGATGATTGGGCTAAATGATTAATTTAATATGATTAAATTAATCATACCTAATAAACACACTATTTTGAATAGATGTGTATTTCCCTTGGAAGAATTAATTATGTGAATGTGATTCACAATAATTAATTATAAAATTTGAATATGAGGTGGAGGATCACATAAGTGACATCCATGGTCTCCCGTCAAGGCAAAGGATTTCGTCGCCAGTTGTTGTGTATGGGAGACGCCTGTCCGAAGTGACAGATCCTGTGCATGATTTAATTGGATCGGGTTCTTTGCTTCTCGAAAGAGTAAGGCCGTATACGTAGTGACCCCAATATCGGGTCCTCATATTATTGGGGTGATATTGGATTGCGTATAGCGAGTATTAAGCCTGTTGACGGTTGGTTCAATTAAAAACGGGTCAACATCACCTTAGGGGTGGTGGGCCCGGGTGTTAAAGACCGAATTGGGAAATGCAAGTTGGACTTGCAAGGCGGAATGTGTTCCCGCTTCTCTTATTCGAGTCACAGGTTCTCATATTATTGGGATGTGATAAGGATAGAGAGGAGATCTCAGATCTTGCTTGAGATATAGCGGTAAGTATATCTCTTACTTTGAAAGAAAAAATAAGGGAATAATCTTTCAAAGTCGACATGGCAGGACAAATTTGATTTAAAATGCCTTAATCAAATTATTCTTAAAATGAATATATAATTATTCTAATATAGTGCATTCTTAATTTCAGAAAATGAAGTCCATGAACCCACTTAGCAGGCTTCTAGAGGTCAATCAGTTGACCGGACCAAATTATTCGGATTGGATCCGAAATTTGGATCTTGTTCTCTCTGCAGAGCGCATCTCCTACGTGCTTAGCAAGGACAAGATAGCAAACCCTATGACTGATGAAGATAAATCATATAATGATAAATATGATGAAGATAATAATCTGGCAAGATGTTACATCCTTGGGTCATTGTCCAATGTGCTTCAGAAGCAACATGTGGAAATGAACCATTGCCAAGAGATTATGCTGAGTCTGAAAGAAATGTTCGGTGACATAAACCGCACACAGCGTTATAATGTGATGAAAGAGCTTATTCGCTGCAAGATGCAGGAAGGGACCTCTGTCAGAGAACATGTACTCAAAATGTTTGGGTACCTCTCTGAGCTGGAAACCCTGGGAGCCTACTTGGATTCTGAAATGCAAGCTGATTTCATTCTCCTTTCGCTCCCTAAGTCTTTCAACAACTTTGTTGTGTCTTACCACATGAACAAAGGTGATTTCACAAACGCTGGGCTGTTAGCTGCATTGAAGTCTGCAGAAGACGTCTTGAAGAAGGACGACCCCTCTGCTAGTGCAATGGTTGCACAGGTGAGAGGAAAGCGTGGGCGGAAGCAAGGTTCTCAGAAGGGCCCAGCCTCGAAGAGAAAGAAGAAGAATCAAGGAGTTGGTTCATCTTCTAGTGCTTCCACACTGATGACATCGAAAAAGACCGATGTCTGTCACCACTGCAAGAAGCCGGGGCATTGGCGGCGTAACTGCCCGGATTACCTGAAGTCTACCAACAAAGGTAAAGCCCCAGCAGGTATGAAATCTACTTTCATCATTGAAACCAGTTTTCTCGTTGGACGAGAAGGAAGTTGGGTTATAGATTCTGGTGCTTCTGTTCATGTATGCAATTCATTGCATTTGTTTCAGGAAACTAGGAATCTGGAGCATGGGGAGATAGTTATCCAGATGGGATCTGATGCAAGTGTTGCAGCAGTCGCCATCGGGACATGCAGACTGTCGTTATCTAATGGTCGAGTCCTAGTACTTAAAGAGTGTCTTTATGTACTTGAGGTCAGGAGGAACTTGATATCTGTGTCTAAGCTTGTTAGACATGGGTACTCTTTCCTGTTCTGTAATAAATTAGTCATTAATAAATATGATAAATTTGTTGCGGAAGGTGTTCTGACTTCTAGTGGACTCTATGAATTGTGCATTGATGAATGTGTCATAAATGTCACTACCACTAATAATAAAAATCCCCAAGAGATCCAGGGAGAATGGAAATCATTCGAATATGATTTGGCATCAGAGGCTTGGTCATTTATCTGTTGATAGGATCAATAGATTGATAAAGGATGGACCTTTAGATTTTCTACAGGTTCAAACTTTACCTACCTGTGAACATTGTATTCGAGGTAAAATGACCAGGATGCCTTTCCGTAACAAGGTTACGAGATGCGAGGGTATTCTCGACCTAATACATAC
The DNA here is from genome assembly GCA_037367405.1 of Ottelia alismoides. Taxonomy (NCBI): domain Eukaryota; kingdom Viridiplantae; phylum Streptophyta; class Magnoliopsida; order Alismatales; family Hydrocharitaceae; genus Ottelia; species Ottelia alismoides. Next base: position 1,277,656 of record JAZKJV010006632.1, on the reverse strand, counting down.
TGATGTATGTGGTCCCTTCAATACCGCGACTAGAAATGGATATCGATATTATTTGACGTTTATCGATGACCATTCGTGATATGGGTTTATCTTCCTGCTACGTCATAAATCTGAAACCTTTGAAAAGTTCAAAGAGTTTAAGGCTTTGGTTGAGAACCAAGCAGACAGGAAGATTAAACGAATTCGATCTGACCGAGGTGGTGAGTACCTCTCAGATGAATTCAAGGAATACCTTAAAGAGAATGGAATTGTCTCCAATCTCACTCCTCCTGGAACTCCCCAACTTAATGGTGTTGCTGAAAGACGCAACAGGACCATCATGGACATGGTCCGTTCAATGATGAGTAAAGCACATTTACCTCTTAGTTTCTGGGGATATGCAGTAGAGACTGCAATATATATCCTAAACAAGATTCCTAGCAAGTCTATACCAAAGACTCCTCACGAGCTATGGTATGGAACCAAACCTAGTGTTAATCACTTGAGGGTTTGGGGATGCTTGGTTCATGCAAAGAACGTGGACACAAGTAAGCTAGAATCTCGCACTCGTGAGTGCTACTTCATTGGGTATGTTAAAGATGGTATTGGATACCAGCTTTATGACCCCGAGACCCAAAAGATTTTTGTCTCTAGGGATGTGAAATTTCTGGAGGATGATTTCCTTAAAGGTCAAGACAAGAATGAAGTAGAGGAGCTCATTGAATCCCCTGAGGATTCTAAGATTCCTGAACCAGAAACTGAAGAGATAAATGAAGATGAAACACCCATACCTCTTCGAAGGAGTTCGAGGGTGATTGCACCACCTGAAAGGTATGGATTCCATGTGTCAGGAGAGACTGACAATGATCCTTCTTCATATGATGAAGCACTTGCGGATCATGACATGGATAGATGGATGCTAGCAATGAAGTCAGAGATTGACTCCATGCATAAGAATGGTGTATGGACCCTATAGGATCCACCTAGAGGGGTAAAACCCATTGGGTGTAAATGGATCTTCAAGAGAAAGAGGGGACCTGATGGGAAAGTAGAGACTTTCAAGGCACGGGTCGTGGCCAAGGGCTACACACAGAGAGAAGGCATCGACTACGATGAGACATTCTCTCCTATGGCCATGCTTAAGTCCATCAGGACACTGCTGGCTATAGCTGCATCTCTTGACTACGACATCTGGCAGATGGACGTCAAGACGACTTTCCTCAATGGATACCTCGAGGAGGATATCTATATGGAGCAGCCCCAGGGCTTCATAGCTGAGGATGGTAAAGTGTGCAAGCTGAAGAAATCCATCTATGGGCTCAAACAAGCTTCTCGTAGCTGGAACATCAGATTTGACGAAACCATAAAGAGTTATGATTTTGTGCAAAACCCTGATGAACCTTGAGTGTACAAGAAGCTTAGTGGGAGCGCCATTGTGTTCATCGTGCTTTATGTAGATGATATCCTTATCATTGGGAATGATACAGGAATGATGACCAGTGTGAAGATTTGGCTATCCCATACCTTCGAGATGAAAGATCTTGGAGAAGCCTCTTACATCTTAGGCCTGAAGTTGTTCAGAAACCGAGAAAAGAGAATATTGGGATTATCACAACATGGATACATCAAGAAGATTCTTGAACGATTCCGCATGGATAGTTCGAAGAAAGGATTCCTCCCCTTAGGACATGGTATCCATCTGTCCAAAGGGATGGCTCCTCAAAGTGTTGAGGAAAAGAAGGCCATGGCTGGATGCCCTTATGCATCAGCCGTAGGAAGCTTGATGTATGCCATGATGTGTACTAGTCCAGACATCTGCCATGCAGTGGGAGTGGTAAGTCGTTACCAATCCTGCTATGGAGAGAAACACTGGAATGCAGTAAAGAACATATTCAAATATCTAAGACGGACGCAAGATTACATCTTGGTCTATGGGGATGGTGATCTCCAAGTCTTGGGATATACAGATTCAGACTTCCAGTCAGATATTGATGATCGAAAGTCGACATCAGGGTTTGTATTCCTGTTGAACGGTGGTGCTGTGAGCTGGAGAAGCAAGAAGCAGGACACTACGGCGGATTCAACAACAGAAGCCGAATACATTGCCGCATCGGATGCTGCAAAGGAGGCGGTGTGGTTGCGCAAGTTCATCTTGGAACTTGGCGTAGTTTCCTCTGATACTCCCGTCCCGTTACTCTGCGATAACACTGGAGCCATTGCCCAAGAAAAGGAACCCAGGTGCCATCAGAAGAGCAAGCATGTGGAAAGGAAATACCACATCATTCGGGAGATTCAAAAGCATGGTGATATCATCATCACCAAGGTGGCCTCTGCCGACAACATTGCCGATCCTCTTACCAAACCTCTGACACAGAAGGTTTTTGACCAGCATGTAATGAGTATGGGTTTACGGATTGTACCTGAATGGTTCTGAGGGCTAGTGGGAGATTGTTAGACTTGTGAGCCCTGGGCGAACCATTCTTACAATAAATGTTATTGTAATATTTATGTTTATCAATAAAAGTTATTGATGTTTCACTCCCTTTCTGAAATTATATGAATGAATGCACTATAAGGTCTCTCTGTACAATTAGGGTTATGTACCATGGCCAGCTTGATGATCATATAGCTGTTGTTTCATTAAATGAATCATAGAGGCTGGTGTTTGGATGAATATCTAAGGAGTTAGATGGAGGACTCATCAAACACCGTCAAATGATTGTCAAGTGGAGATCTCCAGCCTGAGTAGGAGATGGCAATCCTTTCTCACATAGGCTGATATCTGACCGACCTCTTGATGCAGGTCCTCTGCATGGGAATAGTGATTCGGAGGTGTCAGATTAGTTAGGTCAATGGGTTGACCTAGCGAGATCGAGATAACCTAAGTCCTATGTTGAATGCTGTCACAGCATAGGCATGCATCCTCTGACCGGAGATAGATATATTGCTATATATCTAAGTATGTACATTTGGCAGACCAATAGGTTGATGACCTAACCAAGGTCTATACACCGGCGAGCTGGTGTGCATATAAGGGTATATGAGCAATATGATCTCTCAAAGGGATCATACAGGTTCACTTGTGAACCGGAAGACATGAGCTCACTCATGAGGTATTGGGACCGATCAAATTCCATGCATGGTCGTCGTGCTTTGGAAGCATGACATGAATTTGAAGGTATGATATATGCTTTGGGAAAGCATATGATCGATACCAAATCCCAATGACCAAGATTGAGAAACTTAATGATTAAACCCTGAAGAAGACAGTATAAAATGATCTTGATCTTCAGGTTGATCATGGGTCTTCTAGTATGCAGGATGTACAGGTATTGGGAATACCTGAAGGGTGATGTGATCATAAACAATTGTATATCCATGACGCTTCCATTCCGAGGGAGTGATGAAACAGGTCTGGATTTTAGTGACTCCTTTCAGTAGAGAAGCAATCCGATCTTAGTCCAAGTGTTGGACATTGGTCTGAATGGGATTCAGACTCAATGAGAAGATTGGATTTGCGGTCTTGATTTAATCAAGCATCTATGAGAGGTCCGTAAGATCTGGATTTGAGATGAGATCTCAACATCTAAGTCACTATACGTGGAATAATACAATCGCCCTGTCCTTATCTCCAAGTATCTGCGGAGAAAGCACATTATTCTTGAAAGGGTTCAAGAATAATTCTTTTGATGAAATATCCAAGCAAGGACTTGATGATTAAATATGATTTAATTATCAAGCTTAAATATGAATATGATTCATATTGTGAAAATGATTATCCAAGATAATTAAATGAGATTTAATTATCAAGGATTAAGAGAATGTGGATAACACTATCCATGATATATGTGTGTTATAAATATGATTTATAATATACATATATAGGAGAGAGAATTTATGTAAATAGCATTTGTTAATTAATAATGTGGATTGGATTCACATTTGTTAATTAATTGGAAATGCAATTTACTAACTAGTTTGGGTTGTGAATATGATTCACACAATATTCAATGGCAAGATTGAAATATTCACAAAATTAATTTGGAATTAATTTGGTGAATATTTATTGGGATTAATTAATGAATAACATGATAAATAAAATAGAGAATAACCACCTCCATGGGTGGCATCACCCATGAATTGTTCATGGGTGACGCCCCCCCCTTTTTAGGAGGGTGGTTAACTCCATCTCATTTATCATGTTATCTCTTGATTAATTAATTTTAAATTGTTGTTATTGAACAACAAATCCTAGCCATTGATTTATCATGGACCAAGCATAGCCCTTGGATCCATGTGTCCCATGGATTGAGATCCATTGGATCCTAAACTAGTATAAAAGGAGGGCTAGGGTAGCCTCTCCAAGGTACATCATCTAGAGTTGTAGAAGACTACTACTCTCTCTCTCTCTCTAAATCTCGTGTGGTCTCTCTCTTAATATCCAAGTGGACGTCCACTTTACATATTGAAGAGGAGAGCATCTTGCTTCGCCTTCAACGCTTGGATCTTCGTCAAGGATTGCGGGAAGGACGCGACTCATCATCGTGCCCGCAAGCGCATTCTCCGTGGGTCGGACTTAAGATAGGAGGATCTCTACTTTGGGATCTCGCGATCACAACCACGCTTCAAGAGGTAATCCTTGTACTTTGTGGTTTGATGAAACGATCCGAGAAGTGTTCTCGTGATCATGTGGTTTCATCTTTGTATTTAAAATTTTTTAATTTCCGCTGCATCTAGCATCTAGTACGACTAGTTGCTCCGATTGCATACGATGCGATCGACACGCTTCCGTGATGCGCTTAAGGATTCACAATATCCTTCACCCGGTAGAGAGGTAGTTGATTTGTTGTTTGATTAAGATTCAGATTCCATGGAGTCATATATTGATTGGGCAGAGTTCGATGATATGATTCCATCTCTGATTTCCATAGAGCCAACTGCTAGGGTGGAGACCGAGCTGATTCGGAGTACAGAGACACCAGCAGAGCAGTCTTCACCAGTTCTTCAAGATCAGCGAGAGTTCTCCCTCATGAATTTGGTTGCGTTCACTCAGACATTTCAGAGACCAAATCTGCCAGCTCCCAGATGTCCAGAGCGGAAGACCTTGCTGCAGTCGCTGAAGTATAGGTTCCTTACGGGCGAGCATGACATGCACCCAGTCATTATCTCAGCAGATTTGACTGGAGAGCAAGAATCTCGTTTGATGGAGGTTCTTGAAAAGAACTGCAAGGAAATAGGATAGAGCGTAGCCGATCTCCAGGGGATAAGTCTGGCCCTGTGCTCCCACCATATCTATCTCGAAGATGACGCCAAGCCATCACGTGAGTTCCAGCGACGGCTGAATTCAAATCTTCGAGAGGTTGTCATGAAGAAAATCTCGAAATGGTGGAGCGCTGATTTTATCTACCCCATCTCCGAATCCAAGTGGGTTAGTCATTACATGTGGTGCCCAAGAAGACGGGCATCACTACAGTTGTGAGTGAGTCTGGAGAGGAGATCGCTACCTGAGTACCCACTTCTTGGAGGGTCTGTGTGGACTACAGACGATTGAATCAGGCACCAAGAAGGATCATTTCCCGCTACCTTTTATTGATCAGATTATAGAGATGCTAGATGGGAAGAGTCATTACTGCTTTCTTGATGGGTAATCCGGATACAATCAGGTGGCCGTTGCGCTAGAGAACTAGGACAAGACCACATTCACCTGTCCCTTTGGGACGTATGCTTTCAGACGCATGACCTTTGGTCTATGCAACGCTCTGGCGACATTCCAGAGGTGCATGTTGTCCATCTTTTCGGACATGGTGGGTGAGTGCTTGGAGGTCTTCATGGACAAATTTTCAGTCTATGGCGATGGGTTCGATGCTTGTCTGGAGTGCCTAGACCGCATCCTTCAGCGATGCATCGAGGTCAACCTTGTGTTATCTTAGGATAAGAGTCACTTCATGGTAACTCAGGGGACGGTGCTTGGCCATATCATCTCCAACAGGGGTATGGACGTTGATCCGGCCAAGGTGGATATCATTAGAAAACTCAATCCACTGTCCAACCTGTGACAGTTATGATCTTTTCTAGGGCACATCAGTTTCTACCGACGATTCATTCATGATTTCAACATGATTGCCCGGCCGTTGACTGATTTGCTGACAAAAGACACCGAGTTCATAGTTGATGATAAATGTCTTGCATCATTTGAGACTCTCAAGAGTCTAGTTGTTGAGGCTCCTGTTCTCCAGCCGCCTGATTGGTCTCTCCCATTCGAGATCATGACGGATGCCTTCAATTTTGCTGTAGGGACCATGCTGGGACAAAGGAGGTATGGAGCACCTTTTGTCATTCACTATGCTAGCCGTACATTGGATGTTGCACAATGGAACTACACCGTCACTGAGAAGGAGATGCTAGCCGTAGTCTTTTCCCTAGATAAGTTCAGATCATACATCATTGGATCTAGAGTGACCATTTTTACAGATCACACCGCCATCAGGTACCTCATGGCAAAGAAGGATGCCAAAGCAAGACTTACTAGATGGATCCTTCTACTCCAGGAGTTTGATATTGAGATTAAGGATAAGCCTGGAGTCAAGAATGTGGTGGCGGATTATCTCTCCCAATTATAGCATCTTGACGATTCTGAGCAAATTGATACTATTACAGAGACCTTCCCAGATGAGGCGATCGTTGCTATCACCTCGCTCCCTTGGTACGCCGACATTGTGAACTATCTTGTTGCCAAGAAAGTTCCACAAGTTTGGCCCAGACAGAGACTTGAGACCATCCTAACGAAGGCCAAGTCTTACCATTGGGAGGATCCCATCCTTTACCATGAGGGAGGGGATAGTGTCTGGCGAGAGTGCATTCCTCAAGAGGAGCACCATAGCGTCCTCACCTACTGCCACAAGCTGGAGGCAGGAGGACATCACTCTGGGAGGAGAACGGCACAGAAAGTGCTCCAATCCAGCCTATGGTGGTCTACCCTCTTCAAGGATTCTGATGAATTCGTGAAGAGGTGTACTGACTATCAGAGGATGGGCACTTGTAGATAGCGTGATATGATGTCGATACAGCCCATTCATTTCTCTGAGGTTTTTGACGCATGGGGCTTCGATTTCATGGGTCCATTCCCTAAGTGTCAGGGATTCGAGTACATTCCGTTGGCTGTTGATTATGTGAGTCGTTGGGTTGAGTCCATCCCCGCCTAAACCACAGATGCTAGGACTGTATGCATATTTTTTAGGAAGAACATCATTTCACGGTTCGGGGTACCTCGAGTTTTGATATCCGATGGGGGGTCTCATTTCGTCAACGACAAGGTACATGCCCTTTCTAGCAAGTTCAGCATAGACCATCGAGTAGCCACTCCATGCCTCCCTCAGACCAATGGTCTTGCCGAAGTGTCGAATAGGGAGATTAAGACTATATTGCTGAAGGTCGTCCGCCCTGACCGAAAGGACTGGTCATAGCTTTTGGACTCGGTATTGTGGGCATATTGGACGTCCTTCAAGACTCCTTTGGGTACATCTACCTTTCACCTCATTTATGGCAAGCCCTGCCATTTACCTGTTGAGCATAGACATAAGTCACTTTGGGATGTTACAGAGATACTTTTGGATCCAGTAAGTGTAGGAGACCAGAGGAGGGCAGAATTGGCAGCCCTGGAGTATCTTAGAGATGAAGCCTTTTCGAGCAGCCTACATTATAAGGAGAGAGTTAAGGAGTGGCATGATTCTCATATCAGCCACAAGCAGTTTGAGCCAGATCAGAGAGTATTGTTGTTCGACGCCAAGCTTAGATTATTTCCAGGGAAGTTGTCGAGCAAATGGAAGGGACCATACATAGTCCGAAAGGTACATGACAATGGGAGTATTGACATATGAGATGTCATCTAAGTCTACCTTTCGTGTTAACGGGCATTGACTCAAACCATATCTATATCATGAGCCACTGGTCGTTGACGTCGCCCCTATTCATTTTGCGTGAGATGTGATCTCTGACTCACATCTGGTGCATCTCACGCATGATTATCACTGTCTTCCGCCTTGTATAGATTCAGATGTCCATATCATTCTATCCTTTAGTCCCACATCCCGTCTTCATCTATGCTATACTTAGGGTGTACTTTACCCTAAGTATATGGTGGTGTTGGACTCTTGAGTATTCTTTTGGATTCTTTTTACCTCTGTTTTGTTGCCTATACTTAGGGATTTTTCTCACTAAGTATAGGGGAGGTAGACCCTGTACATTCTTCCACTCGGATTTCCCTTCATGTACAACTTGCTATACTTAGGATTACTTGATCCTAAGTATAGGGGGAAACATCGAGTTCTCCATTCTATTCTTTGATTCGTCATTATAGTATATTATTCCTTTTTCACTTCCTTATACTAAGCACGAGTTATGTCCTCTTCATCGCTCTTGACTCACTCTAAGGACATCGTTCGAGCTAAGTATAGGGGGTGTCGTATATATTTCATATATACTTTAGCCATAACTCGTACTTTGTATGAATGTGTTAATAAATAAAATGGCTAAAAGTCTTTTTTTCCAAAAATCATAAAAATGTAAAATTTTTCCTTAAACATAAAAATTCTTTATTACACATACATGTTGTTTATAAAAAATTATTTTTGTACAAATATTTGTAAAAATGATTTATGTAAAGAGTTTGAAAATATTTTGATATCAAAATTATGTATATAGTACAAAATTTTTGTAAAATGTTTAAAAAATAAAAGTTTGCAAAAACCCTTGTGTAAATGTGTGTAAATATTTTGCAAAACTTCATGCATTCATTCATTCAAACATTTTTCAATAATTTTGCACATTTTAAAAATTACATAAAAACATTTTTGTATATATTTGTACAGTTTCTTTGAATCATAGTTGACATTTAAACTGGCCTAGAATTAAATTGAAAAATGGAGATTGGTTAAGACCTTAATCCACCTAATTCTAAGAGGAATCTTATAGGGCTTAGGGTTAAGACTTTTCAAGTCCATTTGGGACTTAATTCTTTGAGTCCACTAGTCTATGATCATATGTCATCTTGATGAGCCTAAGTAGAACACTTAACAACGCACACATGACTCTCAGAGATAATGGCTTTACTTGCACCAGCACCTTACACATAGCTCTCCACATATGAGGTGGTGAGGAGGCAATCTCCTTTGGCTTGGGGTAGCATATGAGGGTAGTACTTCTAGTCGGAACCTCTCCTCTTCTTGTAGTGAAGGAAGTGCATCTCAACTTGGTCTGGTGGTGTTGAGGTCTAATAATTAATAATTAGCATGTACTTGTGCAAAACTAAAAGAATATAGAATAAAAGAAAAATAGGGAAATATTTATAATAAATATTGAGTGGCCTGAACCCAATAGAGGGTCCAAATTGGACCTGATCACCAAATAAAATAAGTAGAGAGAGATAGGGCCACTCTACCTTGCACATACTCCCTTCCATGTCTATATACATATTATCATTATTTTATTTTCACAAAAATAGCAATAAAAAGATATTTTAACCCCTTGAATATATTCCTAAAAATAAAATAAAAATTACTTAAAAAACTAAAAGAAATAATATCTCACTCTCACCTTGTATAAAACACATGTATACATGTATCATACACTTATTTATTATACACTTGTAAATAACTCATAGAAAAAATTTGTTTTATACTCCAAATTTTATGTTGTAAATAAATAAAATATAAAATTGGGGTATTTGCACAAAAATAAGAAAATAAAAATAAAAATACATAAGTATTTTATACATGCATATAATGTATAATAATGTATAATAATTTATTTTTCATAAAAATAAATAAAAATCACTAAAGATAGTTTTGAAAATAAGGGACATTTTTCATGTTGAACATTTTTTAAAATAAAATCATCTTCAATTTTTAATTTATTTTCCAAATAATTTTGACCAAGGAATTTTCTGATTGGTCCAGGAGGGATGATGACCATGGTCAACTCCTCCTCCCGGACCAGTCTTCGCCCGGATCCGAGTATTGCCTTACTTTCTCCTATTTACCCCACTCGGGTCTGACCATCTTTTGCTTCGATTTCACTGCCCGCTCCTTCCCTTGGATCAAAGATCCTCGCAGATCCCTAGGGCAGGATGGATCTTCCTCGGTTTGCGCACAGGCTCTGATTCCTTCCAGCCACCTGGGACGCCCTATAAAATGTTCATTCGATTCCACAGACCAGCAGCTCGTGCCGCACACTTTCCTTCTACCCTAGATACCTTCCCCTTGGTGACAACAGTCGGAGGAGCCCTTTGGTAGTCGGAGAAGGTAGTTGTAGCCTACGCTCAAACTTCGTGGCCGGAGATCCACCGTGACGAGCCTCCCCTGCCTTCCGTAGCGAAGTCGAGGCAAAGACCCACTTCGATTTCATCCCCTAGAGCTTAGGATCCTGCTCGGACCTTCAGGTAGCTTCTATTTCAGTCCTAGTCCTAGTTATTCCGATCCATTCACCCGCCGCTCTGCCAGCTCCGGCCCACCGGTCGAAACCTCACCAGCCACATTCATCCACTCTGATCGACTCATCTGATCACTGTCACCCTTCTCCCGCGTCCTGATCACCCAAATCTTGGCTATCCGAGACAAGATTAGGCTAGGTTCCTTCCTCCACTTCGTCGGAACTCTACATCTCCATTCGCCGCCGCCTTCTTTTAATTTAGGTTAAATAACCTTGGTCGGAGCACTCCTTTGAGTTGAAGCTTTACTGGAGGTTGTAGCGTGCGTAGATACACCCATATCACCTCAGGTCAGCTTCGTCGGAGCTATCCCAGGTCACGCCCACTTGTCAAGAGATCTGACCATTGGCTAGCCCATCTGACCCCCTCACCCGATGCGGAGGAGCCACACGATCTCGTTGCCGCCGTCTGATCGTTCATCGATGCCACTGATCTTCCTCGATGCTCCGGTGAACTTCTCCCAGACGGAGTTCTTTCAGTACCCTCCTTTGCTGTTGGATTTCACCTCTCTGCCAGTTCGTATCAGAGTCGTCCATCGCCTGCGCCTGTCAAGCCATTAGATCTAACATCTAACAGCCCCCGTACGCCTCACGTTCTCTTCTTCATCAGGCCGTTGGATTCGCTAGTTGTCGATGCCTCAGCCGTACGTCGCCATCCAGTCAAAGCGTGCCACTAGTCACACCACTTGAGTCGCACGAGCCGCTTGGGTAATTTGCTCCACTACCCATGCATTTACTTTATTTATCGCTTAGTCTGTAAAATAAAAAGTACACAACGGTCCACTTTACATCAGTGCCCCTGTAGTTTTTGATATTTACAATTTAGTCCTTCCTTTGTGGTTGCACGTGCATCGTCATGTGTATTTTTGGGATATTTGCATGTACTACCATGGATTTATTTGATGTTATGTTTTGATTTTTTAGTTTTAGTATTTGCATTTATACCCCTATGCGTGATGTTATTGGACATGTGCTAAAATTTGTGGAAAAATTACAGAAAAGACCTCATACTTTTGATGCATGTTATTCTTTAGTCCCTGGAACATGTTTTCATTGCGTTTAGGTCCTTGTATGTTGTTCCTTTTATTTTTAATTAAATAAGTAGCAAATTTCGTCTAAAAATCGTGAAACTTTGACACATGGCTCCTCCCATGTTGTAGGAATTTCCATGAATTTTTGGTTGCATTTTATTTCAATTTAGAATTTTTTAAAATTCAAAAAACTCAAAAATAGCTACTGTTTGTTTCTAAAAATCTACTAAAAATATTAAAAACCTTCTAAGAAATCTAAAACAATTACTGATTGTTTCGCATTTGCATTTATAAAACTCATAAAAACTAAAAAAACATTAAAAATCATATACAAATCATTAAAAAATCAGAAAAAAATAAAAAAATTGTGTTTTTTCTTCTGTAGTTAGCCTTTAGCTTGCGGTTCATTGTAAAATTGCTGCTCGAATTTTATAAGCATTTTAAGTATTTTTAACTTGCCTTTAGATTTGATCTGTACACTGTTTAGTATTTTTGGTCTTGTTGCATTTTTAGAAAATTAACTAAAAATCAGAAAAAAAATCAAGAAAATTAACAAAAACATATGAATATTCCTAAAAGCCAAAAATATTTTTATTCGAATTTTCTGAGAATTTCTGATGTGTTAGATAATTATTGGTTTGTGAGTTTGTGAGTGTTTTTATACTTTTTCCTTATATTAAAAATTTCAAAAAAAATGAAAAACATAAAATCCACCAAAAATATTTGCTTTCTGGATTTTTGAATACTTCGTAGCCTAGGCATACCGTGCTCCTTAAGTTCGACCCTGGTAGCTATACCAGGTAAAATAAATAGCTAGACTGCAATTTTTGCTTGATTGATTGATTTTATATCATTGGCGGTCTTCCTTTTTCTTGTTTGACTTCGCCTCACGGTTCGGGTCACAACGACCTTACTTACACCTTAACCCGAGTAGCTGAGGCTTGTCATCAGGCGGTACCTCACACAAAAAGCAAAACAGAAAGGATGTGAGAATGTAGTTATAATAAATAGATCAGAAAAATGAGAAGAAGTGAAATAAGACTGCAAAGTCGTGCCATTCTAATGAGCGGGAGAATCGAGATCGACTAAGGGAGGAAAATATGCAAAGTGTCGTTGTCCTCAATGAATCAGATTGCTTAACAAGAAAATAAAAACAAATCTATAAAGAATCAAGCAATCAAGAATGTGTAAGTGGTTTGCTATTTTTATTTTCCTAGTATAACTACCAGGGTTGAACACAAGGCTCTGACGAGGGTTATTTGAGCACAAAAACGAGTGAAGCGATAAGGAATGGGGTTTTTGCTCTCTAACAAATGCAGGGGTGGAGACCAGACCTCAATATAGCTATGATGGGCTCGATTGAGGTTGATCAGACTCGGAGAAAAGATGTGGGGTGAGTAGAAGTGTTGATCGGAATGGATGGAGGTGCGTAATCGGGCTCCGACCAGCTTGTCGGTGTAGAGGTGATCGAGGAGGAGCAATATTGGGAAATGGAATCGAAATGAAAATGCGAGGGGATGAAAGAGCTACCTAAGGATTCTGACGAGCTCAGCATCTCTAGGCGTAGCGGAGGAAGGGGTTGTGGCCTCAACCTGGGTTTGGATGGCCGAGGAGGCTTCTCATGGTGGCACTCCGACATCGCGACGAGCTTTGCTCAAGAAGACCACCAAACAACGCTCCAAGGGTACCTTCGGGAAGCTATTATTGAAGAGGATTTTGTGGAGGTCGTGTTAATTCACAAGGTGAATCAATAGTCGTTGAGTTAATTTCACACGAAATCCTACTTTAAACAACAATTAACCCACAACAGATAAATTAAGCAGTGAAAGTAAATGCGTAAATTTAAAAATTATTATAACTCTACAACAAGGACGTGTATAGATGCAAGTATGTAGAGTGTCGAACACAGGGAACAAGCATGTAGATTATGGTAATGAAGCACAAAAGTGACTGTGATATCTTTGTCTATCAGTGTGCTATTTTTTATGTGGGTTTCTAATTTAATATTCTTTTATTTTTTATTTTATATTTTTATATTTTGATTTTTAATTTTTTGATTTTGTATTATCTTTTTGTATTTTACATTTTTATATTTTCTTTTTTTAAATAAATATACAAAGCTATATAGATTATATATTCAATATAGGTAAGAGAGAGATAAAGTAGGTAAAAACATCCAAAATATAGGAAATAAAATCTTTTGTGGTTTTATATAATTTTTTATTATTTTTTACTTTCCTAGAATTTTGCAAATTTTTATATAATTTTTAAAGACAAAAATGCGCCAAAAAGGGAATAAAATAAATACCCAAAATTAAACAGGAGTTAAAAAATAATAAACATAGTCAAAAATTCTCCAAATTAATATTTATATAAAGATAATAATATATACAAAATTCACCAATAGAAATTATAATTTTTGTATTTTTAAGAATTTTTTATTTTTTATAAGGGTTTTAGGGTTTTAAATTTTTTTTAGTTTTCTTTTATATTTTTTAGTGATTTTTGGTTTGAAGTTGTAAAATACTTAATAAATGCGAAATATATTTTTGGAATTTTTCAAAAAGGTTTTATAATTTTTAGGTATTTTCTTTTGAAAACAAGGATGAAAAGACTATTTTAATTTTTTTATAAATAATAAATAGTTTAAACATGCAAAATAAAATTATGGCATGGAAGAGCAATGCAATAGGAAGTTATGTCTATTTTTGGGGATTTTTTCAAGTTTTATATATGCATGAAATAAATACTAGAAACAAAGAGAAAATGCAACATTAGCATGGGTATTTATGTAAATAACAGAAAGATTAGGGGCCAAAGTGAATTTTTTACCAAAGTATATAACTAATTATCAAAGTTGTTGGACTGAACATAAATAAACAAAGCTGCAAGGGCACGCTTGCAAAATAGTCAAGCTCACGTACATAGACATGTAAGGCTCGCTAGTAAGGGCCAAAAATGTAATTTCCAAATATTTAGGGGGATGAATGCAAATATACCAGAAATATTACACTGAATAAGTCAAAAACCTGACTAAACAATAAATACCAAGACCCGCAAGGGTCTGGATGCCAAAATCCCACATTTCATCGGCTGAGTTGGACGACTAATGTGCAAATAACAACATCTCGGAGGGCTCGCATGCAAATATTGCCAAATTTTAATAAAGGCATATGAAAGATTGAGTTTAAATTTAAATACAAAATCTATGTACGCTGAAAATGCAAAATACCCACTAAGTAGCACGGGTGGTTGACTAATCTTCGCTCACTTGCCATGTGTCCTCTTCTCGCGTGCCGATGCCGGTTCAGAGTGGACATCTGAGATTAAGGTGAATCCAACGGTTGATGGCTCTCCTGATGGGACGTCAGTCGTGCTTCTAGACGAACAAATCTCAATCAGACGGCATGGAGGAGTCCAGCAAGAACGCCCAAAGAACTTGCCCCTGTTGAGATTGAATCGACCAGGGTTGGATCCTCCATGCACCTGGGAGCTCCCCGACCGTCATTGTGTGCTCCTGGTGTCCAGGCGAAACATCCAGGTGCCAAGAATGGCTCCGGGGACCATTAAAAAGTCCCAGGAGGCCTTGTGAGCTCCGGCGGACCTGGAAGCTATCCTTTGCCAAAATTGATCCCTCAGATGGGACCTGTAGCACCTGGATCCTGCATGGTTAGTACAAGAAGGAAAAACAATGGCTCTAGAGGCTATTGGATGGGAAATGGGTGGATGATGGGTCGAGTGGAGGTGCGCCGGTGAGGTGGTGGAGGTGGGGCACCTAGATCCTGACCTAGGAGAGATTTGTTGGTCTGGAATGGGGCGAGGCATAGGGAAGTGATAGGAGAGGAAGATGGTAGTGAGAGGCGGTACGTAAAACTAACGGAGCATAGTGTATAGCATTGTCGATGGGTAGCTCTGGCGAAGTATGAAGGAGGTTGGGTATCTAATTACACGATGAACAACTAAACTAAGATGCTAAAACTAAACCTATGATTAAAAGAAATAGAAAACATGAAAGAAAGGGTACCTCAGTGGTGTAAACCACGAAGAAGACCTAAACGGCAGAGGACTCATCGGAGATGGAGTGGAAGCCACATATGACTATCCCTTCGATAAACCTAAAGGCATGGAGCGGATGTTATCACCATCTTCCATCCATTGAGCATCTGAAGAGGAGAAGGAAACAATCAAAAGAGGTTCAAAGAGTCAAGGGAAAATCAGGGGGGTTGTAGAACATTGATGAAGTGGCGAGAAGAACGAGGCTCTGCGAGCGTGGAAGCAATCCAAAGATCGAAAAAAATGCTTGGGCGTGTAAGCTCCATTGACGAGGAAGAAAAGTCATGAGGAAAACAAGGAGAAATGGTGAAAGGAACGACCTCGAAAAATCCGCGAAGATGGCCGAAAACCAAGGTCAGACAAGAGCAGGAGGCAGGTCAGAGAGTTGATCCACGGTCAACTCTCGGACCCTCCTTATTGGTCCACGCGGACCAACCAGGAAAAATCCTGGAAAAAGGATTTGTAAATTCGTTTTAAAATAAAAAACTATTTTATTAATTTTATGTTATAAAATGAAAAATATGTATTATTTTATAAAGTATTTTATTATGTTTTTTATTTATTTTTTAGAGATCATTAATTGCAATTTACCTTTTGAGTGTTATATACAAATATATTCATCTATATATTTTAATATTTTATTTTTATTTTGTATTATTGATTTTAATAAAAAGATTTATTATTTTATAAATTTATAACTTTATTTTATACAATTTAATTTAGTTTTTGTTATATTTTTCTGATATGACATATATAATTAAATAAATAGATATATTATTTATATAGGTATAGATATATTTATTTCATCTATGAATTTTATACAAGTATTTTTTAAAAGTTTTCTTTATGTTTTTATTCATTTTTTAATATCCACATATATTATCAATAATATTTAAAAAATTATAAAATATTAAATTATAAAAATAATGAATAATTTTAAAATGAATATTTTAATCGATACAAGTATACAATAGGCGTCCAAAACTTAACATTCAAACCGTAACTCAAAAAAAGAAACCGCCTTCATTAAATAGCTTATGAAAAGTTATATACAATTAAAGGTGATTTTGATATATTTTAGTTTTTTTATTTGAGAGATATGGGTTTGGGAAGTTGGGATTTTGGAATCTTGTTTAGAGTATAACTTTTTATCTATATATGATTTTTGTATGAAATTAATTTTATATTTTGATATATTTATTTATCTACAACTTTCATCTACAATGTTTCTTTATTTTAAGTATAAAATGTGGAACTAAAAATAGGTCCCAAAATGAATAAAAATGAATTAAATAAAAGGGGTTTTCGTTGTATTTTGACCCTTATCTCCCCCTACTTTATTCCTTGTCGACCTAGTCATCGAGATGCCTTGGTCTCGGGATTTCGGGTCATAAAATATTTTCAATATTTTATTATTTTATTTTATTTTCTTTATTCTATAATTTTAGCTTTTAAAATTGTATTTTATACACTATTTACACAATAATGCATAAATGATAAAATGCCTAAATTAAGAGTATTTACATGCTTTTACTAGGGTTTTTAAGACCAAAATGATAGAATAAATATGATGAAATGGAGATTCATTCTTCTATACTTGCCTTTGCTAGCCCCTAGCAAACACTTATGCAATAAGTGGAGAAAAAGAAAAACAAAGAAAAAAAAGAAAAAGGATTAAATTTAATCATCAAACTTGTCTTCACAAAATCAAAGTTTGGATCTTAAGTCGAACCTTTGGAAGTTTAGTGCACGCGGAATCTTACTGGGAATTTGGATTTGACGTCCAACAGCCTTCAAGAATCCCAAAACTTTGCTCAAGTCTCCTCAATAGCCAGGTCAGAATTCTTCAACTCATACGCAAACCCTTATGACTATGAATCTGACTCGTACAGTGGAAGTGATGGTGGTCTCCCCAACTAAAATGACAAAGATATTGACTTCTCTATTATGACATCCCAATGATTCCCCAATACAATAACTCCTTCCTCGAGGAGCGGGGTATTCCCTTCTAAGTTCAAGTAACAACCAACTCAAGAGGAGGGGGTGAATAGAAGAATGGATGGTAGCTAGTGTATCTACCTATTGTTGGACATGCGAACCTACGGCGAGCCATTATGCAATAAATGTTATGGCGAATATCATCCCCTGATCTGAAATGAAGAATAAATAATTTGCATAATAGGTCCCTTAGTACAATTAGGGTTATGTACCATGGCCATCTTAATAATCATATAGTTGTTGATTCAATAATTGAATCATAGAGGTTGGTGCTTGGATGAATATCTAAAGAGTTATATTGAGGACTCATCAAGCACCGTCAAATGATTATTAAGAGATGATCTCCAGCCTGAGTATGATATGGCAATCCTTTCTCATTTATGATGATATCTAACCGACCTTTTGATGTAGGTCCTATGCATAGGAATACAGATTCAGAGGTGTTAGATAAGTTAGGTCAAAGAATTTTCTTAATGAGATCGCGGTAACCAAAGTCCTATATCGTATGCTGTCACGATGCAGGCTCGCATCCTCTGACCGGAGACAAATGTGTTATTATATGTCTCAGTATTTACATTTGGCAGACCAATAGGTTGATGACCTAATCAAGGTCTATACACCAGCGTGCTGGTGTGCATGTAAGGGCATATGAGTAATACGATCTCTCAAAGGGATCATACAGGTTCAGTTACTGAACTGGAAGATAAGATCTCACTAATGAGATATTGGGTGCTTTGGATGCTTGACTAAATTTGTAGGTTTGATATATACTTTTGGAAAGTATATAATCAAGACCTACGTATGATATATGCTTTTGGAATGTATATGATCGATACCAACTCCCAATGTTCAAATGAGAAACTTACTGATAGAAACCTGAAGTAGACAATGTAAAGTTGATCTAATACTTCGGGTTTATTCTGAGTCTTCCAGTATGCAGTATGTACGGGTATTGGGAATAGCTGAGAGTGATGTAATCATAAACGATTGTATAACCATGACGCTTCCATTCCTAGGGAGTGATGAAACGGGACTTCTCTCAATAGAGATTAATCTGATCTTGGTACAAATGTTGGACATTGATCTGAATGTAATTCAGATGCAATGAGAAGATTAGATTTGCGGTCTTGATTTAATCAAGCATCTATGGGAGGCCCGAGATCAAGTTTTGAGATATGATCTCAATATCCAATTCACTATACGTGGAATAATACAATTGCCATGTCCTTATCTCCCAGTATTTGCGGAGAAAGCACATTATCCTTGAAAGGGTTCAGGATAATTTGATTATTGATATTAGATATTCAAGCATTGAGAAAATTGATAATTAAATGTGATTTAGTTATCAGGAATAATATGAATTCGATTCAAATTATAAAGAGAGTTATCTTGGATAATTAAAAGGGATTTAATTATCAAATAATGTGAATGTGATTCATATTATTTGATCACGTGAGAATAGAGATCCAAGATGATTAAATGTGATTTAATTATCATGGATAGGCATAATGTGGATATCACTATCCATATTAACTATATATATTATAAATGTGATTTATAATATATAAGAGAGAGCTATTTGTGATTTACATTTGTTAATTCAATGTTGATGTGAATTGTATTCACATTAGACATTTAATTGAAAATGTAATTCATATTTTATTTTGGTTTTGAATGTGATTCACAATTTTTCAATGGCAAGATTGCAATATTCACAAAATAATTATGAATTATTTTTGTAGCATAACTTAAAACAAGTGTTGTTGGAAATCTTGGAGATTTTCATGGAATAATGTAATCTCATGAGATCTCAAGAGATTACATGAGATTGCCACCAAATCCCATATTATGGAAGGAGGCAATCTTCTTTACAAAATCTCCATGCTTGATTGATTTTATTTGGGATTAAATCGTATTGATTTATCTTAATCTAAATTAAATTAATTATTGTTGGTTTTTTAACAATAAAAATCTTTGCCATTAAAGGAAACACAAATCGATGAGAGCCATCAGATTTGTGTTGTCCCATGGATTGAGATCCACGGATCCCAAAATATTATAAAAGGAGAAACACCCCTTTCTCTTCTAGGTTACAAAAAGTGAGACAACAAATCTCTCTCTCACTCTCTCTTTCTCTCTACACGCCTACTCTCTCTATCTCTCTCATGTGGCCGTCCACCATGAATGCCCTAGAGAGATTCTCCATTGCCACAGCGTCGTCGTTATGTTGTCAGATGGTTTGCTCTTGGATCTCCATCTACTTCAGCGTGCCTTGCTCGTGAAGAAGACTTCGTATCTCGTTTGTCGAGATCAGGAGATCTGTGGCTTGGATCATCAACATGGATTGCGAGGAGCACGTATTTCATCAACATGCTCGCAAGCGTCTCCTCCGTCGCATCGGACTTGAGACAGGAGGTCTCTTGGTTTAGAGACTCGATCACAACCATGCTTCAAGAGGTAATCTTCTTACTTGTTTGTGGTTTAGACAAAACGATCCGAGAAGTGTTCTTGGATCATGTGATTTCATCACATGAAAATTTTTAATTTCCACTGCATCGAGCAACTAGTGCGACTAGTCGCTCCCGATCGCATACGATGCAATCCTCATGCTTCCGTGATGCTCTTAAGGATCTAACCATATCCTTCAAGTGATATCATAGCCTTAGGTTTGTGGTTTTGGATACGATCCATTAACCTTAGATGACTTGGGTTCATTAGGGTCTGTGAAAGTTTTCTTTTATTTCAATTTTTGCATCTCTGTTTACTGATTATTTTAGGCCCTGTTTAAATTGTATAAACACGAAAATAATTAGATTTTGTTTTCATTCAATAAGGAAACTGTAGGATCTGAGTTTACGTAATTTCGATTCCGTATGCTCGAGATATGATCATTTTAGTGAACATGTATCCACAGTTTCGGGGACAACGAATCTTAACGTAATTAAAGAGTTAATTGCGGATTTGAAACACCTTGAAATACGTGAAAATTACTTAGGTTCTATTTTAAATAAAATTACCAAACTTTAGAAACTTATTTTGCTTAATTTGGATTTAAATTGATTGAGATATGGTATTTTTAGTAAGTGATGGTCACTGTTGGAAATACTTTCCTAACCAAGAACATAGTGATTGCCATTTAATCAATTACTAAAATTAAATTGTTTAATTTCCTGGAATAATTGTGTGTAAATATTTGTGAAATATTTGATGATAATTATTTCCTTAAAGGACATTACCTAAACCAATATTTGATTAGATGTGATCTAGATCACTAATTGGTTACATGATCTACATTCCAACAAACTTGTTGCTTGAATAGGATTTGGGATTTGTTTAGCAAATCTCATTATAATGTTAATCAAAATTGTTTTGATTATTATTATATGGTATAATTTCGGTTGAAGAACCGATGATCATCTTAAGTACAAAGTGATCTATTTTGCATTATCCTTTCCCGAGGTGGATATGGTGTCTAGTCGAGGAGCGTTGGGGTAGCAGGTTGCACCGTGTGTGGTCTATCCCACTCCCGCTGGTACTGGCCATGACGGCGGGTAGGGTTAGCATAATGCTTAAGAAATCATGATATATTTCTAATTATTAAAATTCGAAAAAATATGTATTTGAGATAATACCATAATTCAAGTATCAATTAAGAATATTTGTTGGATATTAATTGGATCGTTAATTTAATATGATTAGATTAATTTGAATCCAATTAAAATTAAGACACTTTATTATAAATAGATGTGTTATTTCCCTTGGAAGAATTAATCGTAATGAATTTGATTCATAATGATTAATTAGAATTTGAATATGATATGGAGGATCACATAAGTGACATCCATGGTCTCCCATCAAGGCGAAGGGTTCCGTCGCCAGATATTGTATGTAGGAGACGTCTGTCCGAAATGACAGCTCCTGCATACAATCCATTTGGATCTGGTTCTTCTCTTCTCGAAAGAGTAAGGACGTATGCGTAGTGACCCCAATATCGGGTCCTCGTATTATTGGGGTGATATTGGATTGCGCAAAGCGAGTTGTATTCCTGTTGACAGTTGGTTCAATTAATGGCGGGTCAACATCGCCTTAGGGGTGGTGGGCCCGAGTGTTAAAGACCGAATTGGGAAATGGAAGTCGGACTTGCAAGGCAGGATGTATTCCCGCCTATTTTTATCGGAGTCATAGGTTCTCATATTATTGGAATGTGACAAAGATAAGGAAGGAGATCCCAGATCTTGTTGAGATATAATGGTAAGTATATCTCTTACATTGAAAGTGATTAAGGGAGTGAACTTGCAGTGTTGATAATGCAAGACAACTTTGATATAAATATTTCTAAATCAAAGTAAAATATGTATATATATAAATATATACACATGCAAATTTCTTATTTCAGATAATCCTTCATTAAATCCACTCAATATTATACTCAACAATAATCAATATGATATCATGGATTGGACCCATGATCCAGATATTGTACTTGTAGTTGGATACATAATGTATGTGGTTGCAATGTGCAAGTTTCCTCATAATAATGAGGAATGATAATTAAATAGACAATAGATCTACAACCCTAGGGTTTGTATGTCTCTAAGAAGATATTCTGGCATACATATGTGCTCTTGACATTTATCATGAATGACATGGTTTACTGCATCATGCAGAATGGTAGCTCTATAAGAGATGATGTATTCAAAATGTTTGAATACCTATCTGAACCAATGTTTTAAGAGTTTAGATGGATACAATGAGTGTCATCGTCCTACTTTCTATACTCTAGTCATTCATGATGCTTCATAATACTCTTACTATATGAATTTAATGAAGCATGCATAAATGTTGAAATACTCTTAGATTGAATTCTTTTGAATTTAACATAAGAAATCATTAGTCTTAAGTAATGGTTGTTTATATATAAAGGGAGCGCAGTGGAGGCATGGGTCAGACCCAAGATGAGAAGGATAGTCAAAGAGTTGACCGTACTTCTATGACTTCCATATGGCATCCTAAGAGTTGGATGAATGGCAATACTGCAAGAAGTTGGTGTGTTGATAGTATGGCTATCAAGTCTGTCTAGAATCCTTAGTGAAGGACTCAGATAAAGCATCAGAATAATCTACATGTAATCATTGACATTGACTTACTTATTTGATAAGATAAAGTCTGATAATTGTATCCCAATCTTATAATGAAACTGCAATTGGATGCAAATATATGTATTAGCATATTAGGAATTTGATCTTCAGGTTTAATAGTCATCTACATGGATATTGATGCAATTGTTGCAACAATCTCTATTGTATATACAAACTTCATTATTTCAGTGGGAGCCCTTAGTCTTGGAGAATGTCTCTATGACCTGGATATTAGAATACACTCATAGATTGTTTCTAAATGATGGAAATAAACATGAATTTTAGAATGGACCTTTCATAAAGAGTTGTGATGGTAATATTTCAGAAAGTAATCTAACATCCAGAGGATTCTACTAAATAAAAAATTAATGAATGGTTCGTTAACATTTCTAATAATGGAATTAAACCTTTAAAGATCAATAAGAGGATAAAGATCATTTGATAGTGATCTGGCATCAAACTTTAGACGTTTGCCTGTTGATTTAATCAGTACACAAGTAAGAATGAAATTTTAGAATGTCTAAATTTCAAAACTTACATACTTATGAATATTGTATTCAAAAAGTAAAATATGTCCAATACACCCTTCATTGGGAAAGGTGTAAGATGTCAAGGTATTCAGGATCTCATAAATTTGATGTATGCATATCATCTTTATCATAGTAAACATTATGGATATGTGATATCTATTGATGATTATGTATGATATGAGAATTCTTCTCTTCAACTAAGAAACCTTTGAAAATGTTCAAAGATTTCATTATTTTGGTTTAGAACCAAAGTTTGAAGGAAGATAAAAATGAATTTGATCTAATCTAGGTAGCAAGTGTATGTTAGATAAATTCAA
Organism: Ottelia alismoides; assembly: GCA_037367405.1. Taxonomy (NCBI): domain Eukaryota; kingdom Viridiplantae; phylum Streptophyta; class Magnoliopsida; order Alismatales; family Hydrocharitaceae; genus Ottelia; species Ottelia alismoides. Next base: position 1,254,128 of record JAZKJV010006632.1, on the reverse strand, counting down.
AGAATACCTTATGGAGATATGAATATCATTTCTATCTCAATCCTCCTAACACACCTTAACTCAATAGAGTTATAGGGAGATACAATTGGATCATGTGTGACATGATCTTATCAATGATGAATTTTAGCATAGTTATCCCTTAGTTTCCAGGTATATATATGTAGTAGAGACTACAATATATATCCTTAATATGGTTCCATGCATGCAAGCTGGAATCTAGCACTAGAGAGTGCTACTTCATTAGGAAAATAAAGTACGGTATTGGATACCTACTTTACGACCTTGACATTCTTAAAAGATCTCATCTCTAAGAATATGATTCTTAAAGGATGACACTCTTGAGAATCAAGATGAAAATGAAGTAAAGGAACTCATTTAATCTTGAGATGATAACGAGGCTCCTGAAATCGGAAACTAAAAGGACAATCAAAGATTAAACACTAATACCTCTTCAAATGAGTTTGAGGATGTATTCCATGTGTCAGTTAAGTCTGACAATGATAGGATTTCATGTGATGAAACTCCTGAGGATCATAACATGAAAAGATGGATTTTAGCAATAAAGGTCTAAAGTAGACTTCATGTACAAGTGTTGTATATGGACCCTCGAGGATCCACCTATAAGGTTTAGACCCACTAAGGTGTAAATGGATCTTCAAGAGAAAGGGAACCTGATGAGAAGGTAGAGACCTTCAAATCACGGTTTGTAGCCATGAGTTACACACCAAAGAGAAGACATCGCTTGCGATGAGACTTGCTCTTTAGTGACCATGCTTAAACCCATCAGAATATTGCTGACTATAGCTACACAAATTGACTTTGACATCTATAAGATGAAAGTCAATATTGCATTCCTCTATAAATACCTCTATGAGGATATTCACATGAAGTAACCCCAGGGTTTCATGGTTGAGGAAAGCAAGGTGTGCAAGCTAAAGAATCCATCTATGGACTCAAATAAGCTTCTTGAAGTTGGACCATAAGATTTGATGAAATTATAATTGTTATGATTTCAGATAGAATCTTGATGAACCATGTGAAGCTTAGTAGGAGTGCCATTTGTGTTCATCGTGCTAAATGTAGATAATATCCTAATCATTTAGAATGATATAAGGATGATAATAAGTGTTTTATAATCTGGTTGTTCCATAACTTGAGATATGATCTCAAGGATGCCTTTTAGATCTTAGTTCTGAAGTTGTTCATAAGCAAAAAGAAGAGGGTATTGGGACCATCACATTTGTAGTACACCTTGGACATATTCCATTCTTGGAAATTCCAAGAAAGGCTTCCTTCCCTTAAGATTTGGTACTGACCTATCTTAAGGGATAGCACCTTAAAGAGTTGAGAAATGAATGCTAGAACTGTTTGCACTTTTGCATCAGTTACGAGAAGATGAGTGTATGCTAGATGTGTACAAAAGCCAGATATCCACCATGCAGTGGGAGTAGTAAAGTGTTGCTAATCCTACTATGGAGATAAAACACTTGATTGCAGTAATGACAATATCTTCAAAGATGACAAGATTTTAGAGATAATGATCTCTAAGTCTTATCTTCGAGAAATTATGACTTTATAGATAATGATATAAAAGGTCTTAACTTTGGATACCTTTGGAGATAGAGATCTCAAGGAATAAAGGAATTGTGATAAGGATTTTGGGAATACTGGTTATAATAATTATTGAGCAATGGTGTCCAGGACACTGTAAGTGCTATAACAAGATTGTGTATTGGTTGCATAAGATGCAGCATTCGCATTGAATGCGAGCACTGTTACAGGGGATATGCAAGTGCCGTAAAAGGACTTGGCGTAGTCTCACGGGAACAAAGTGACTGATCAGCTTACCTAGCTATTTTCTAGATAGGTTATGATTGTCACATGAGTGTGGGTTTCAATTATTAGCCCATTAATGGCTCTTTGGACTGGTGTGAGATTGTTGGACATGCGAGCCCACTGCGAGCCATTATGCAATAAATGTTATTGTATCATTCCATGATCTGAAATAAAGAATAAGAATTTGCATAATAGGTCCCTTAGTACAATTAGGGTTATGTACCATGGCCATCTTAATAATCATATAGTTGTTGATTCAATTATTGAATCATAGAGGCCGGTGCTTGGATGAATATCTAAAAAGTTAGATTGAGGACTTATCAAGCACCGTCAAATGATTGTTAAGAGATGATCTCCAGCCTGAGTAGGAGATGGCAATCCTTTCTCGTTTAGGTTGATATCTAACCGACCTCTTAATGCATGTCCTATGCATAGGAATAGAGATTCGGAGGTGTTAGATAAGTTACGTCAAAGAGTTGACTTAACGAGATTGAGGTAACCAAAGTCCTATATCATATGATGACACGATACAGGCACGCATCCTCTGACCGGAGACATATGTGTTACTATATGTCTAAGTATATACATTTGGCAGACCAATAGGTTGATGACCTAATCAAGGTCTATACATCGACGTGCTGGTGTGCATGTAAGGGCATATGAGTAATACGATCTCTCAAAGGGATCATACAGGTTCAGTTACTGAACCGGAAGACATGAGATCACTCATAAGATATCGGGAAGAATCAAATTCCGTGCACGATCATCTTGCTTTGGAAGCTTGACTGAATTTGTAGGTTTGATATATACTTTTGGAAAGTATATGATCAAGACCTAGGTACGATATATGCTTTTGTAAATTATATGATTGATACCAACTCCCAATGATCGAATGAGAAACTTACTGATAGAACCCTGGAGTAGACAGTGTAAAGTTGATCCAATACCTCGGGTTTATTCTGAGTCTTCCAGTATGCAGGATGTACGGGTATTGGGAATACCTGAGGGTGATGTGATCATAAACGATTGTATAACCAAGACGCTTCCATTCATAGGGAGTGATGAAACAGGTCTGGATTTTAGTGACTCCTCTCAATAGAGATTAATCTGATCTTGGTCCAAATGTTGGACATTGATCTGAATGTGATTCAGATGCAATGAGAAGATTAGATTTGTGGTCTTAATTTAATCAAGCATCTATGGGAGGCTCGAGATCTTGATTTGAGATATGATCTCAATATCCAAGTCACTATACATGGAACAATACAGTCGCCCTGTCATTATCTCCAAGTATCCGCGGAGAAAACGCATTATCCTTGAAAGGGTTCAACATAATTTCATTGTTGATATTATATATTCAAGCATTGAGAAAATTAATAATTAAATGTGATTTAGTTATCAAGAATAATATGAATTTGATTCATATTATAAAGAGAGTTATCTTAGATAATTAAAAGTGATTTAATTATCAAATAATGTGAATGTGATTCATATTATTTGGGCACATGAGAATAGAGATCCAAGATAATTAAATGTGATTTAATTATAATGGATATGAATAATGTGGATATCACTATCCATATTAATCATATATATTATAAATGTGATTTATAATATATAAGAGAGAGCTATTTGTGATTTACATTTGTTAATTCAATGTTGATGTGAATTGGATTACGTTGGACATTTAATTGAAAATGTAATTCACATTTTATTTTGGATTGTAATGTGATTCACAATTTTCCAGTGGAAAGATTGCAATATTTACAAAATAATTATGAATTATTTTTGTAGAATAATTTACAACAAGTATTGTTGGAAATCTTGGAGATTTCCATGGAATAATGTAATCTCATGAGATCTAATGAGATTACATGAGATTGCCACCAAATCCCATATTATGGAAGGAGGCAATCTTCTTTCCAAAATCTCCATGCTTGATTGATTTTATTTGGGATTAAATCATATTGATTTATCAATATGTATTTAATCTAAAGTAAATTAATTATTGTTGTTTTTTAAAAACAAAAATCTTAACCATTAAAAGAAATACAAATCAATGAGAGCCATTGGATTTGTGTTGTCCTATGGATTGAGATCTATGGATCCCAAAATATTATAAAAGGAGACGCACCCCTTGCTCTTCTAGGTAAAAACAAGTGAGACAACAACTCTCTCTCTCTCTCTCTCATTCTCTCTACACGCCTACTCTCTCTCTCTCATGTGGTCGTCCATCATGGATGCCCTAGAGAGATTCTCCATGGCCACAGCGTCGTCGTTATGTTGCCCGATGGTTTGCTCGTGGATCTCTTCTACTTCGGCGTTCCTTGCTCGTGAATAAGACACCGTATCTCGTTTGTCGAGATCAGGAGATCCGTGGCTTGGATCGTCACCATGGATTGCGAGGAGCACGTATTTCATCAACATGCTTGCAAGCATCTCCTTGGTCGTATCGGACTTGAGATAGGAGGTCTCTTCGTTTAGAGACTCGATCACAACCACGCTTGAAGAGATAATCCTATTACTTGTTTGTGGTTTAGACTAAACGATCCGAGAAGTGTTCTTGGATTTTGTGGTTTCGCCACATGAAAAATTTTAATTTCCGTTGCATCGAGCGACTAGTGCGACTAGTCGCTCCCGATCGCAACCGATGTGATCCTCACGCTTCCGTGATGCGCTTAAGGATCTAAACATATCCTTCACCTATCCTAGGTTGCAAGACCAGTGTAGTCAAGTCATCCAATTGCAGGCTCACATAATTTGACTTTGAAGCTCATGCTTGCTTATTGACTATACAAATATATACACTCTGGCAGGCATTTTATTTTTATGCAGGCGTGTCCACTTTTTTGGAGTTTTTGCTTTGTGCTCTTTTTTTTAAATATTATATACAACAACATTTATGTAATGAATTTTTCCTCTTGAGCCAGTAGCTTTCCCTCTTTTGAAGCTTTATTGCAACCCACACTCTCCTATCTTCAAAATTCGTCATCACCAGACGGGTTGGGGTGCACTTCCCTCCTAAGAAGAGGACAAATGTTTCCACTTGTGTAAGTCACAAACCGTAAAATCCAATCCCCTCACCACTCCAACTGAGTTGAGCCAAGTGAAAGGTGCAGGTGTCCAAGTTAGGTCATCATCGACAACAGTCCTACGTTTCCTCCGAAATACTCAAGCAGTCAAGAATACATTGAACCAAGTTTCTTGATACTCAAAGAATTAAGTAAACTAGACATGAAGTACCTCAATTCCAGCTCCTATAAGTTTCCTGTTAATTAGGTAGATTTAAGGTCTAACCAAGCTTCAATCTTCGGATTTTATTTCGACTTGTTCAATTATCAAACTCAATCCGAAAAAAGCAAATGCTATGCAAATGCTATGCAAATGTTATGCAGAAAATATTTTTGTGATGAAATTTTCAAAGATTTTGAACTTTTTATGGATTTTTGAAAAGATGATGCATATGCATTTTTGTATTTTTAAAATGTTTTTGGTATTTTTAGATTTTGAAAATATTTTTGGGATTTTTGAAAAACAAAATATTTTGGCTTAAAACTAGGTACAAATATTTACATAGGGATGCATCTTATATTTACAAGAATTAGATTTTTAAGAATATACAAAGGGTAAGTGCTCAGTTTTATAGATATATATAGAATTTTATGTGGTATGTATATATTCCTCAGACTTATTTGAAAAGGTTTTTCAAACATTTTTTGAATTAGTCCAAAATAATTTTTGCAAAGACTTTTTACAAACATGTACACGCATTTGAAAATCATTTTGCAAAGGTTTTCCAAATAGTATATGTAGATTTTTCAAATATTTTTGCAACCAATTTTCAAACCATTTGCAAATAGTTTTTCAAACATTTTTATTTTACATAAATAAATTTTGCAAAAAAAATGTTTTTACAAAGTTTGAAAATATTTAACAATGCATTTTCAAAATAGTTTTCAAAAAAATTTGAAAAGGATTTTCAAACTATTTTTCAAACATTTTGTAAAAAACATTTTCTATTGATTATTACTCAGTAAATACAAACAGAATTTGAGGAATAATCAAAATCTTTTTATTAAGTATTTTTAATGAATTTTATAGTATAACTAGCTATAATTATTAATAAAAATACGAAAGTACGTATTATGGCTAAAGTATACCAAGTATATACAACCCCCCAATACTTAGCTTGAGCTATCTCCCCATAGATCATAAAGAAAAGAGAAGACATAACTTGTACTGAGTATAGGAAAGTCTAAAAAATAGATAAAGGTAGAAATGAATGAATGAATGAATGAGAAGTTGATTGTCCCCCTATACTTAGGATCAAATAATCCTAAGTATAGAAGACTGTACACAAAGTAGGTAGGGTAAGGGATGGGAATGAATAGATCGTACTCAGACTGTCTCCCCCTATACTTAGGGTAAGATATCCTTAAGTATAGACAAGAAGAGGAGACAATGGAGAGGATCAAAGAATGGAAGAAATAGGGTGCACACCCCCCTATACTTGGAACAAAGTGCGTCCTATGTGCATAAGACTCACAAAAAGGGGCTACACTATTTCAGTAGAAAAAGAAGATAGAAAATGAAAAGAAGAAAAGAGATCAGAAGATGGAGGAAGATAGAAGAGGATGTACACATCACTCCTCCTACACATTGGGTAAAATAAGCCCTAAGTATAGGCAACAACAGGAGTGATGAAACGGAACAGAGAACACTCGGCTCATCCACCCCCTTATACTTAGGACAAAGCACGCCCTAAGCAAGGCACACAGGAGAATGGGGTGGATGAGCAAAACAGAAGATAAACAGAGGTAAACAAAAGCGAATATACAACAAAATGGATATACAAAGGGTCAAGAAGGTCGAAAGCAAACCTTCTTGTAGGACCGCCGAGGGATAGATCTAACAAGGTGTAAGTCGACATCGGGAAACTCAGATGACACAAAGCGATCAAGGTTAACACAGTAAAGCTTCTCAATGGTCCTAGGGTGTGAAGGCACAGACGGAGTAGTAGAAGAAGTACAGTTAGGTCCGGACTTGGGAGTCTCGCTGATATCAAAGAAAAATGGGATAAACTCATCATCAGAAGAAGTGTAGTCAGTGTCGTACTGCAAGGTTTCATCGAGGTCAAAACCAAAAGGAATGAACTCATCAGTATAAGGAGTCGAATCATGTTCATCCTCTATAATGTCAACTGGGTCATCATGTTCATTAAAAGGCCCAAATTCATGAATAAAAGCAACAAGATCAAATAAGGCCTTAATCTCATAAATATCTGCCCTCCGCTCAATAGTCTCAATCGTGTAAATCCTGCGGATGTCATCAACGCATCGCCAATCACAGGAAGCAGAAATTCCAAGGTCTATGATTTCCGAGTCTTCTCCTTGAAGAGGACTTCTCAGGTCTCATCATCGGTCATAAAAAAAGTCTCTCTAATATTTGCATATAGATCATAGGCCTCGGGGTCGGCTAACACAGGAACACTCTCGTGGGATGCGGGTATCTGGTCGGTGGTAGGTATGGTGAACAACACATCGCTCCCAACATTAGAACGGAAGTGAATCTCTCCAGATCCATAGTCAATAACGGCTCTCGTAAAGGCGAGAAAAGGTCATCCCAGGATGATTGGAGGACACTCCACATGGGTAGAGGTCTCCATGGGCAAGACAATAAAGTCTGTCGCGAAGCTCATGCCCCAAATCAGAATAACGATGTTCTCAAGAATACCCTTCAGCCTCTTTATTGATCCATCAGCAAATTATACTATCATCTTGGTTTTCTTGAGAGGCCCAAGATGAATAGACCATACCAATGAGAAGGGTATTATATTGATCTATGCACCACCATCGAGAAGAGTGTTATCACATAAATGGTTAGAGATGGTATAACTCACAAGAGCTATGACAATGTTCCTTTTCTTAGAAGATGGACGATGGGAATGGCATGGGCATTGGCCATGGTCAAGATATGATGCTCAGACCTTCTCCTTTGCTTTCTCTTCTTATGATGTGGAGCAGATAATTGGGTCATGGCCTGGTGAAGTGGGGCATCAATGATCTCATGAATAGCGGCCACCACTTCAGGTTCAGTCAACATTTTTTTTTTGAATTTTTCGACCTCCTCCATACAAGGGAGGAAGTCAGAATCAACATCGACATGAGGAATTCCAAGAGCAACCTGTAAAGTGGCATCCTCAGGTTAAGGGATGGGATAAGGTGTGAATGGTTGTGTAATCAAAGGATCTGGCAAGTGGGAACCCTCCTTACAGTCTGACTTAATCAGGTGTCTCCCAAAATCTTTTTGGATTTTCAAATTTTGCTCATTTTTTTTATTTTTTGTAATTGCAAGTTCTCATGGAAATCCTCGAGTGAACCCATATCATCAAATGGTGGAGTATCATGGTTGTTCTTACTTATACTAGTGAGGTTGTCAATCCTCTGTCTCATATGATCCATCATCTGGGTCAAATGCTCAAGGGTGGACTCCATGAAAGGTGACTCCAACAGATCAATCTCAGGTGGATGTGAAGGGAAATATGGAGGTGGAAAATCTGAGGGTGGATGTGGATAAAAATCTGAGATCTGAATTTGCGGATGAGGAGGATATGTACAAAAGTCAGGAGAAAAGTCCTCCTGGAAAAAGAGAGGTGGACCGACTAGAGTGAACGAGGGATCCGCAAAGTCCGGATAAAATACTCTCTAGTCAGCCATCTCGAAACAAAAGGAAAATGATTGGTAAACTACAATGGTCAAGTCAAGAGTGGTGAGAAAAAGACGTAAATGCGCATAAGCAATCTGGAATGCACACAAACAATCATAAGCAAACTCACACAAGACAAACCCTCAATTCACCTACTCAACTCGGTAGAGACCGAAAAAGTTCGATCTTTTTATCTTTTCTATTTTAGAGTTTGGTGAGAAGTCCAAACGTTATGCAAACACTGAGGATGCTGAATAGGATATGGGCACTAATCATTAGTGTGTGCGCGAGCAAATAAAAGTTAAGGCAATGAGGATATTACTCGTTCTAAGACAAGATTGTTCTTTTTGGTATTTTTTAGGGTCAAGTAATATTATCAGTCCCAATTTATTGGTTATCATTTTTTTTGGGATTTTTAGTAAGAATGCACAAGCCTAACGAGGAGTCAATTTTACTAAGCACCGAGGTTGGCAAAATCAGAAGTAGAGAGGCAGAAAAGCAATGCAAGCAGCAAAACGATGATGTATGCTACAGCGTAAATGCTCACCTTGCCTTCAGCACTCTACATGCAAAGATGCTCAGCAGAATTGAAACCTATCTATATGCAAATGCAAGCAGATGAAATCGCCCTAGGTTCAGAAATTGATATTATGATGAAGAACCAATGCTAATGACTTAGAATGGAACTGAAGTGTCCGATCTTGGAGTCTCCTCGGTGCCCACCATAATGGGTCCTACAAGTGTTGTATGGAGAACTCTCACGGTGAGGTTCTGAGACTAAGTGAGAAGCAATTCAAAATTTGACTAAGTCCAAACGTCACTATAGGCATAGGCAAATATAATTAGGTGTTTGGCCTTAATCTATCGCAAGCAATCCTAAAACTAAAGGCTCAATCACACAAAATAAGGAAAACAAAAACAAGAAACAAAATAAAAAAAAGGTGATGAAAACCGTGAAAAAACTGACGATGCCCCCTAGGGAACAATCCCTCGGGCACTGGACCTTGAGAAGTGTGGTAGAGTCCTGAGAGTGTCCTGAATTATTACAAGTTCTAGTAGTCTCTCTCTTACTTTAAATTACAAATAAATGCAATGAATAAATACAAGAAAATTGTCTTCAAAATCCTCTCTAAGTCCACCTTAGTACTAGATCCAATCACCTTGTGTGGGTGCACATGCGCTCCTAGAAGAGAGCACCTCCTTTGATCTGTGTTCCTCCCAAAAATCCATGCAAGAGAGGGGATAGAAATTCACAATAAATATCAAATAAATAATGCAAAAATATAGTCAAGTAATCACAATCAATCAAGAAGCTGATCTAAACGCTATTGCTCCCTGGCAATAGCATGATAATCGAGATTTGGCGAGGGTCAAAAGTTGTCTCACACAAGGCAGAGACAAAGTCGATGTAGCAATCACTTACGAAACCCCAATTAGTCAACAATTAACCCACAATTTAGAATCAAACAACAAAAAGCAATATGTGGAGTTAAAATTTATTATAACTCTACAAAAGATGTGTATAGTGCAAGTAGTGTAGAGTGTCAGACACAGGAAGCAAGAGGTAGATCGGGGCAATAAGTGCTAAAAAATGAATGTGATATATTTTTCTACATGTGCTATTTTTATGGTTTTAATTTTATATTTTTTATTAATATATTTTTATATTTTTATTTTAAATTTTATGATTTTATATTTATTTTTATATTTTTTACTTTTTGTATTTTTTCTTTTAACATATTTAAAGTAATATAAAGAATATATATACAAGAGAGGTAGGAGAGAGAGAGAGAGAATATATACAAAAATAGGGAAAATTAAGCAAAATCAAGAAATAAAATGTTTTGTGCTTTTTATATTTTTAAGATATTTTTGTGATTTTTCTATATTTTTGCTAATTATTTTGGTATTTTTAAAGTAAAAAAATATTTAAAATAGGGAAGAAACTAAATATATGAAATTAAATTGCAGATAATAAATATGAAACAGAGTTAAAAATTGTCCAACTTAATTTTAAAATAAAGATAATGAAATATAGAAAATTCAGAAATAGGGATTATGTTTTAGGATTTTTTATGGATTTTTTGTGTTTTTATAAAGGTTTTAGGAGTTTTGTAGTTTTTACAAGTTTATTTTATATTTTTTAGTGACTTTTGGTCTAAAGTTTGAAAATACTTAAATAAATATGAAATATATTTTTTTAATTTTTCAAAAAGGTTTCATAATTTTTATGGATTTTTGAATGTAAACAAGGATAAAAATGCATGTTTTTATTTTTTTATAAATAATAAAATTTTCAAGAATTTAAAATAAAAATATAGTGTCAAAGTACAATGCAACAGGAAACTATGCCTATTTTTGGGGATTTTTCGAATTTTATAGATACATAAAATAAATACGAGAAGCAAAGAGAAAATAAGCAGAGGTAGTTTTGTAAATAAATGAAAGTGCGAGGACCTGAATGTAAATTTCACAGAAATTTGTAACATCATATTCAACTTTCTGGACCAAAACAAAATAGACAGAACCCTAAGGGTAGCCTACAAAATCGCCACAACTCACATGTAGCAACTTGTGCGCCTAGCGAGGACCTAAATGTAATTTCCACAAAACATGGAGCTAAATTGCAAGATTACCAAAAATATATTATCGCATACAATAGTTTCTGGACTAGAATGAAATAAAAAAACTAAGAGGGCCATGCGCAAAAGTCCCACCCACGTGACTCGTCCCGTGAGGTGATATGGCCTGGACGATTCTGCAAATCGCCAAAGCTTGAGGGTCTATTTTTAAATATTACAAAAATATATATCTAGCAAATGAAAGCTTCAGGTCCAATTATTAAATACAAAAGCTTCTCAGGTAAAGGTGCAAAATACCCAAGATAAGGGCGTCAGTGGACGATGGATCTGGAATCACTGAGACACGTGTCGATGCCTAAGCACGCGATGCTGGTTCGGCAAGGACGACCATGATTAGATCCCAGCTAAAGATCAGACAGTTGCGGCGTAGAGAGATCCAACGCCAGCTGCTCGTCTGGGTTGAGGACCTTGATCGAACTTCTAAGAGAGGATAGGGAAGAATGGAGAAGAACTCCGACGAGCCGACCTTCCCCTTCTCCGGTCCTCCTCCTCTGTGGCTTCAAACTGCTCCAAAATGGCCCGTCATCATCCTGCAGATCTGCTCCAGGTGCTGAGGCCCTCTAATTTGTCGGAGATGCATCATAGTACGGGCACAAATGTGGCGGAGCAAAGCTCCTCCAGGGCTCTCCGGTGAATGGCGAAATGAGCCCCAGGCTCTTTGTTCATCCCTGACCTGCAAGAAAAAGAGTGAAAGGATCGAGGACAAGTTTCCTCGACCCCGCAGCGGGGTGGAAACAGGCTGGGGATGGTGAAAAAGGGTCTTGTCGGAGCAAGCTCCGGCGAGGTGGTTGCGGAGTTGAACAGTTGGGTATGAATCGAAAGGGAAGGTGAGGATCTGTTCCTAAGACTATGGTGAAGTGAAACAAGCAAAAAAATGAATAAAAGACAGACCTCGATGTCAAAAGAAGCCAGAGATATACCTCACTGTGGTGGGTCGCAGATGGGGGTGGAGCCGGCCCTTACGGCGTCGCTGGACCTCACTCGAGAGTGTTGGAGGCCTTCCTATCAGAAGAGTCAATCCGAAGCACCTGAGGAGATCCAAACTAGGTCAAGAAGGGGTTCAAAATTTGAATCAAAGTTGGGGATCGGCTTATGTACAATGACGAAGGGGTTAGGAAGATCGAGGCATAGCTGGCAATGCAGCGATGCGCCGCCTGAGACAAGCCAAGGGCGTGACTCACCGCATAAAGAGGACGAAAAGTCACTAAGCACTCAACATGAGATAATGAAAGGATCGAGCCCCAAAAATCCTCAAAATGAGGCAAAAAATGAAGTTCTGACATGGTTGCAGGGTGGGTCAGAGAGTTCACTGCGGTCAACTCTCCACGCCTACGTGGACCAACGAGGAAAGACCTGTAGAAAAGGATAATAAAATAGATTAAAAATAATAAAAAACTTTATTAATTTAAGGTTATTAAATGAAAAATGTTCATTATTTTATAAGGTATTTTATTATTATGTTTATTTATTTTTTCATATATATTATTTTATAAGATATTTTATTATGATTTTATTAATTTTTTTGAGGTTTGGAATTACAAGTTCCCTTTTAAGGGATATATATAGGTCTATTCATCTATATATTTAAATACTTTATTTTTATTTTTTATATTTAATTTTATTAATTGTGTTTATTATTTTATATATTTATAACTTAATTTTATGAAATTAAATATATCTTTATTTTATTTTTCTGAAGTATTTTATACAATCAAATAAATAGAAGTATTATTTATAGGTATAGATATAGGTATTTTACATATGTGTTTTATATATGTATTTTTTATGTTTTCTTCATGTTTTTATTCATGTTTTAATATATACATATATTATAAATAATATTAAAAATTATAAAATTATAAAAATAATGAATAATAAATAAAATGAATATTTTAATCCGTATAAGTATACAACAGAGGTCCAAAACCTAACTTTCAAACCATAACTCCAAAAAATATGAAACCACCTTCATTAAATAGCTTATTAAAAGTTATATACAATTAAAGGTGATTTTGATACATTTTAAGTTTTTACTCGACAGATATGGGTCTGCGAAGTTGGGATTTTAGAATGTTATTCTTACCATAACTTTTTATCTGTACATTTTTTGTATGAACACAATTTTGTATTTTTCTATATTTAATTATCTACAACTTTCATGTTAAAAGTTTCTTTATTAGAAGTATAAAAAGTGGAATTAAAAATAGGTCCCAAAATAAATAAAGAATGAATTAAATAAAAGGGATTTTTATTGTATTTGGGCTCTTATCTCCCCCTACTTTATTCCTTGTCAACCTAGTCATCAAGATGCCTAGGTCTCGGGGTTTCGGGTCATAAACTATTTGCAATATTTTATTCTTTTTTCTTTTATTTTCTTTATTCTATAATTTTGTCTTTAAAAAGCGTATTTTATACACTATTTACACGCAAATGCATGAATGATAAAATGCCTAAATTAAGCCTGTTTACACGCATTTACTAGGGTTTTAAGGCCAAAATGATATAATAAATATGATGAAACGAAGATTCATCGTCCCCCTATACTTGTTTGCTAGTCACTGGCAAACAATTATGCAATAAGTGTAGAAAAATAAAAACAAAGAAAACAAAATGAAGAAAATTGGACTAGGTTTAATTATCAATCTTGTCTTCACAAAATCAAAGTTTGGAGCTCAAGTCAGACCTTTGGAATTTTAGTGCGGGCGGAACCTTAATGAGAACTGGATTTGAAATCCAACAGCCTTCAAGAATCCCAAAACTATGCTTGAGTCTCCTCAGTAGCCAGGTCAGAATACTTAAACTCATACACAACCCCTTATGACTATGAATCTGACTCGTACAGTGTGAGTGATGGTGTCTCTCCCTAATTGAAATGACAAAGAGACTAACTTATCCATCATGACAACCCAATGATTCCTCAATCCAATAACTCATTCCTTGAGGAGCGGGGCATTCCCTTCCAAGTTCAAGTGACAACCATCTCAAGAGGAGGGGGTAAAGAGAAGAATGGATGGTAGCCAGTGTAGCTACCTTTCCTTAGATGCAAGACCAGTGTAGTCAAGTCATCCAGCTGCAGGCTCACACGATTTGACATTGATGCTCAAGCATGCTTATTGACTATACAAATATATATACCCCGACAGACATTTTATTTTTGTACAAGCCTATCCATTTTTTTGGAGTTTTTGCATTTTTTTTCTTTTTCCTTTTTTTTGAAATACTATTCATAGCAACATTTACATAAGGAATTTTTCCTCTTGAGCCAGTAGACTATCCCTCTTTGAAGCTTTATTGCAACCCACACTCTCTTGTCATCAAAACTCATTATCACTGGGCAGGTTGGGGTGCACTTCCCTCCCTATAGGAGGAGAAATGTTTCCACTTGTGTGCATCTCATACCGACAAATCCAACCCCCTCACCACTCCAACTGAGTTGAGCCAAGTGAAAGGTACAGGTGTCCAAGTTAGGTCATTATCAACAAGAGTCGGGCGTGTGCTTTGAAATACTCTACTTAGGCAGTCAAGAACCCATTGAATCAAGTCTCGTGATCCTCAAAGAATTAAGTCAACTAGACCTGAAGTACCTCAATTCCAGCTCCTATAAGGTTCCTGTTAATTAGGTAGATTTTAAGGTCCAACCAAGCTCTAATATCTAGATTTAACTTGGACTTGTTCAGCCATCAAACTCAATATAAAAAATGCTAATTCTATGCAAATGCTATGCAGAATGCAAAAATTATTTTTGTGATGCAATTTTCAAAGATTTTAAACTTTTTATGGATTTTTAAAAAGATGATGCGTATGCGACTTTTTTATTTTCCAAAATATTTTTCAAATGTTTTTGGTATTTTAATTTTGCAAATGTTTTTAGGGTTTTTGAAAACAAAAGTTTTTGGATAAAAACTAGGAACAAATATTTACATAGGGATGCTTCTATATTAACAAGAGTAAAGTTTTTAGAATTTACAAACAATAAGTGGTCAATTTAATTGATATATATAAAGAATTTTAGATGAGATGTATATATTCCTCAAACTTATTTGAAATCATTTTACAAACAATTTTGAAAAACTATAGTCCAAAATAATTTCTACAAACATTTTTACAAAGATGTACACACATTTGAAAATCATTTTGCAACAATTTTCCAAATAGTATATATAGATTTTTCAAATATTTTTGCAACCATTTTTCAAACCATATGCAAATCGTTTTTCAAACATTTTATTTCACATAAAGAAAGAAAATTTTTTCAAACAAAACATTTTACAAAGGTTGAAAATATATAACAAAACGTTTTCAAAATAGATTTCAAAAGATTTCTCACAAAGATTTTCAAACTATTTTTCAAACATTTTGCAAAAAACATTTTCACCTAATTTATTAATCATGAAATACAAAAGAATTCAAGGAATAATCAACATCTTTTTATTAAGGGTTTTTAATGAATTTTAATAGTGTAATTAGCCATAAAAATACGAAAGTATGAGTTATGGCTAAAATATATACGAAGTATATACGATCCCCCTATACATAGCTTGAGCTATGTCCTCATAGATCAGAGAGAAAAGAGAAGACATAACTCGTACTGAGTATTGGAAAGTTTAAAGAATAAACGAATGGAAGAATGAATGAACGCATAAGAAGTTGACCGTTCCCCATACTTAGGATCCAATAATCCTAAGTATAGTAGACTGTACACAAAACATGGAGGGTCATGGGTGGGAATGAACAGATCGTACTCAGATTGTTAATGAGCACGAAAACCTCGAGGGACTGAGGTAGGAATGGTATCAATGGTCGTTGCGACCTCAACCACTTGGACCGGACTCAACAAAAAAAACAGACCACCAAATTAAAGATCAAATAAGCAATGTATGTGGCAAGCGGTCTTTCTATTTATTTTAACCTGGTATAGCTACCAGGGACGAATTTAATGAGCACGGAATGCGAAGGCTACGAAGTGGTCTAGAATCCAGAAAATAAAGAATTTGGTGGATTTTATATTTTTCAAATTTTTTGTAATTTTTAATGTTAAGAAAAAGGTTAAAAGGATTCAAAAAGTCACAATCAAACAATTACTTAATGCATCAAAAATACCCTAAAAATTCAAATAAAAATATTTTTGAGTTTTTAAAATATTGAGATGTTTTTGTTAATTTTCTTGATTTTTTCTGATTTTTAATTAATTTTCTAAAAATGAAATAAGTCTAAAAAGGCTAAATATTGTACATCCAGAACCTAAAGGCAAGTTAAAAATACTTAAAATGCATATAAAATTTGAACAGTAATTTTATGATAAACTAAAAATAAAAACCTAACTATAGAAAAAGAAAACACATGTTTTTGAATTTGTATGTATTTTAGTAATTTTTCTAAGGTTTTGAATGTTTTTTCAATTTTCTGGCTTTTATAAATGCAAATACAACAAAAATTGGATTGAAGCAAAAACAACTCAAAACAAACAAAAGATAAGTTTTTTGGAATTTTTAAAGGGTTTTTAATAATTTTAATGGATTTTTAAAAACAAAGAGTAGTAATTTTTAGAGCTTTTGAATTTTTAAAAATACTAAATGTAAACAAATACAACCAAAAATTCACATAAATTTCTACACCATGGCAGGAGCATGTATAGAAATTTCACAAATTTTGGACAATATTTGCTATTTATTCAATCAAAAATCAAAGGCACATCATACATGGACCTAAATATAATGGAAACATATTCCAGGGACTAAATAATAACACGTGTGAAAAGTGTAGGGTCCTATCTGCAAATTTTCCACAAATTCTAGCACATGTCCAATATCAGCACGCACAAGGGTATAAGTACAAATAATAAAACTATAACATCAAAGCATAACATCAACCAAATCTAGGACAATACATGCAAATATCCCACAAATACACGTATCAACGCACGTGCAACCACACAAGAAGGACTAAATGTAAATATGGAAAACTACAGGGGCACAGATGTAAAGATGTCCTCTGTATACTATTTATTTTACAGACTAAAAGACAAATTCAAGTAAATGCAGGGGTAGTGGAGCAAATTACCCAAGCATCTCGTGCGTCGCGCGTGGCGGGATAGGTGGCGCGCTCTGAATGGATGACGTCGTGCGGCTCTGGCGTGTGTAGCCGGCGGATCCAACAGCTCTGTAGAGGGTGCGAACGTGGGAATATGGGGGTCGTTAGATGTCGGATCTAACGGCCTGACAGGTGCAGGCTCTGGATGGCAGTGATACGATCTGGCAGAGGGGCGTAATCTGACGGCTTCGAGCACCAGCAGTGATCCGGTACTTCGACGAACGATCGGACGACGGTAACAGACTCGTGTGGCTCCTCCGCGACGGGTGAGGGGGTCTGATGAGCTCACTGCAGGTCGGATCTCCTGGAAGGTGGACATGACGTGGGCTAGCTCTGGCGAAGTGGGGTGAAGGCAATATGAGGCGTATCCTCGCGCACAAAGACCTACAGGGTAAAGCTCTAACTCGGAGGAGTGCTCCGGCCATGGTTATTGAACCTAAATTAAAAGAAGGCGGCGGCGAATGGAGATGGGGATTCTGGCAATGCAACAGAAGGAACCTCGAACCTAATCTTGGCTCATAGAGCCAAGATTCGGATGATCAGGTCGCGTAAGAAGGGTGATGGTGAGCAGGGTAATCAATCGGAATGGGTAAAGGTGGAAACTGAGGCTCCGACCAATGGGTCGGAGCTGGCAGAGGTACGGCGGAGAAAAAATGGAATATCGAACTCGATATGCTCCTTCCCTAGGTATCCGCGAGGTTCTTAGATCCAAGAGGAAGGTGCGGGCGAATAAATCGGGGCAAGAGAATGCGATATCTGCTCCACAGAATTCGGAGAAGTCGGTGCGTGAGACGGATCCGCGAAGGAGACGGTCCGAGAGGGGATGTTGACCGGGATCAACATTCTTGGACCAATCAGAAAAAGGCTTAATCAAAAATATTTGAAAATAAATTAAATATAGAAGATGATTTTATTTTAAAAAATGTTCAACATGAAAAATATTCATTATTTTCCAAACTAATTTTTTTTATTTTTTTTATTTTTAAGAAAAATAATTTATGGTATATACATTATATTACATTATATACATGTACAAAATACTTATGTATTTTGTATTTTTTTCTTATTTTTGTACAAATACCTAATTTTACATTTTATTTATTTACACATATTATTTGGAGTATAAAATAATTTTTATTTTATTTTTATTAGTTATTTACAAGTATAAAATAAATAGGTATATGATAAATATATACATGTATTATATACAAGGTGATAGACAGAGAAAGTTATTTTTAGTTTTATTTTTCTAATTTTTAGTTTATTTTTAGGAATATATATAAGGGGATAAGAATACCTTTTTTATTACTATTTTTAAAAATAAAATAATGATAAAATATACATATACATGGGAGGGAGTATGTACAAGTTTGAGTGGCCCTATCTCTCTCTACTTATTTTATTTGTCGATCAGGTCCATTTTGGACCCTCTCTTGTGTTCAGTTCACTCAATATTTATTCTAAATATTTCCCTCATTTTCTTTTATTCTTTATTCTTTCATTTTTTCACAAATACATGCATGCTTATTGGTAATTTATTTTATTTACAACTATATACATGGTATTTTGCCAAGATATTTAGCTAAAATAAAAGAATAAAGAGTGATGAATGGGGATTCATCACCCCCCCTATACTTTACTTTTGCTAGTCCCTTAGCAAACACTTATTTGAAAAAGAAGTGAAAAGAAAAAGAAAAATAAGGGAAATCAAGGTTGATTATTAAACTTGACTTCATTAAATTGAAGTGTGGAGCTCAGTACGCCCTTTGGATTATTAGTTTGTCGTAACTTGGTTTTGACTTAAGTTTAAAACTCAACAGTGTCTAAGTTCAACCAATCTATGGTCAAGACTCCTCAACAATCCAGATCAGAACAAGTCTACATACACAAACTCTCATGACCATGAATCTTTCCTTGTACTGTGTAAGTGATATGCAGCTCCCCACCTCAGAAATAACAAAGTGACAACCCCCCTTAACAAGGTAACTCTAATGCCCTAGTCTGGCAGCTCTTTCCTCGAGGAGCGGGGTATTCCCTTCTATGTTCAAGTTCAACCGGCTAAAGAAGAGGAGGAAGAAGAGAATGGACCATGACCACTGTAGCCATGTATCCTTGGGAGCCCAACTAGTATAGCTAAGTCTCCCGCTGCAAGCTTCATGAGATGAGCATGTGTAACATAAGCTTTGCTTTATTTGACTATATACACTCCGATGGGTATTTTATTTTCAATCAGACCCACCACTTTTTTGGAGGTTTTCTTTCTTTGCACATTTTTTTCAATGTGTATATGTACAACATATCTACATGGTGCAACATATATACATAAGGAGTTTTTCCTCTTGGACCACTAGACTATCCCTCTTTTGAAGCTTTACTGCAACCCACAACTCCTATCTTTAGACCTCAACACCACCAGACCAAGTTGAGACGCACTTCCTTCACTAAAAGAGGAAGAGAGGTTCCGCCTAGAAGTACTACCCTCATATGCTACCCCAAGCCAAAGGAAACTTCCTCCTCACCACCTCATCCGTGGAGAACTACGTGTAAGGTGCTGGTGCAAGTAAAGCCATTGTCTGTGAGAGTCATGTGTACGTTGTTAAGTGTTCTACTTAGGCTCATCAAGATGACATATGATCATAGCCTAGTGGACTCAAAGAATTAAGTCCCCAATGGACCTGAAAAGTCTTAACCCTAATCCCTATAAGGTTCCTCTTAGAATTAGGTGGATTAATTCTTAACCAAGCTCCGTTTTTCAATTTAATTCCAGGCCAATTTAAATGTCAACTATGATTCAGAAAAAAACTATACAAGTATATACAAAAATGTTATTATGCATGTTTTTGAAAATGTGCAAAATTTTTGAAAAATGTTTAAATGAATGAATGCATGAAGTTTTGCAAAATATTTACACATACTTACACAAGGGATTTTACAAACTTTTGTTTTTCAAACATTTTACAAAAATTTTGTACTATATACATTATTTTGATATCAAGATATTTATAAACTCTTTACACAAAACAATTTTACAAACAATTGTACAAAAATAATTTTTATAAATAGCTATGCATATGCAAGAAAGAATTTTGATATACCGGAAAATTTTTAAATTTCTATGGTTTTTTCGGTAAAAGAATTGTAGCCATTTTATTTTTTAACACACTCACACAAAGTATGAGTTATGGCTATAGTATATATGAAATATATATACGACACCCCCTATACTTAGCTCGAACGGTATCCTCAGAGTGGATAGAGAGCGATGAAGAAGACATAACTCGTGATTAGTATAGAGAAGTGAAAAGGAATGGTATACTGCAAAGACGAATCAAAGAATATAATGAAGAGAGCTCGGTGTTTCCCCCTATACTTAGGATCAAGTAATCCTAAGTATAGCAAGTTGTACATGAAGGGAAATCCGAGTGGAAGAATGTACAGGGTCCACCTCCCCTATACCTAGGGTAAAATGTCCCTAAGTATAGGCAGCAAAATAAAGGTAGAAAAGAGTCAAAAGAGTATTCAAGAGTCCTACACCCCCCATACTTAGGGTAAAGTACACCCTAAGTATGGCATAATCATAGGATGAAGATGGGGCGTGGGACTAAAGAATGGAATGATATTGACATCTGGATCTATACAAGGCAGAAGATAGTGATAATCAGGCATGAGATGCATTAGATGTGAATCAAAGACCACATCTCACGCAAAATGAATAGGGGCGACATCAACAACTAGTGGCTCATAATCTAGATATGGTTTGAGCCGTTGCCCGTTAACACTAAAGGTAGACTCAGATGACATCTCATATATGTCAATACTCCTATTGTCATGTACCTTTCGGACCAGGTATGGTCCCTTCCACTTGCTCTCCACCTTCCCTGGAAATAGTCTAATCTTGGCATCAAACAACCATACTCTCAGTCAGGGCGATGTAAGGTCTTGCCATAAACGAGGCGAAAGGGAGATGTACCCAAAGGAGTCTTGAAGGACGTCCGATATGCCCACAAGACTGAGTCCAAAAGCTATGACCAATCCTTTCAGTCAGGGCGGACGACCTTCTGCAATATAGTCTTGATCTCCCTATTCGACACTTCAGCAAGACCATTGGTCTGGGGATGATATGGAGTGGCTACTCGATGGTCAATGTTGAACTCGCTAGCGATGGCCTTTAACTTGTCGTTGACAAAATGAGACCCACCGTCAGATATCAAAACTCTAGGCACCCCGAACTGTGAAATGATATTCTTCCTCAAAAATTTGCATACAGTCCTAGCATCTACGGTTCGGGCGGGGATGGCCTCAACCCAATGACTCACATAATCAACGGCTAACAGAATGTACTCGAATCCCTGTCTCTTAGGGAATGGACCCATGAAATCAATGCCCCATGCATCAAAAACCTCACAAAGCTGAATGGGTTGCATCAGCATCATGTCACGTTGTCCATAAGTGCCCATCCTCTAACAACCAGTACATCTCTTCACGAATTCATAAGAATACTTGAAGATAGTAGGCTATCATAGGCCAGATTGGATCACTTTCTGTGTCGTTCTCCTCCAGAGTGATGTCCTCCTGCCTTCAGCTTGTGGCAGTAGGTGAGGACGCTATGGTGCTCCTCTTGAGGAATGCACCGTCGCCAGACACTATCCCCTCCTTCATGGTAAAGGATGGGATCCTCTCAATGGTAAGACTTGGCCTTCGCTAGGAAGGTCTCAATTCTCTAACTGGGCCAACCTTGTGGAACTTTCTTGGTAACAAGATCGTTCACAATGTCGGCGTACCACGGGAGCAAGGCGATAGCAAGGATTGCCTCATCTGGTAAGGTCTCTGTAATAGGAACAATCTGCTCAGAATTCTCAAGATGCTCTAATCAGGAGAGATGATCCGCCACCACATTCTTGACTCCAAGCTTATCCTTAATCTCAATATCAAACTCCTGGAGTAGAAGGATCCATCTATCAATCTCGCTTTGGCATCCTTCTTTGTTATGAGGTACCTGATGGCGGTATGATCGGTAAAGATAGTTACTCTAGATCCAATGACATATGATCTGAACTTATCTAGGGAAAAGACTACGGCTAGCATCTCCTTCTCGGTGACGGTGTAATTCCGTTGGGTGGCATCCAATGTACGGCTAGCGTAGTAAATGGCAAATGGTGCTCCATCCCTCCTCTATCCCAGCACGGCCCCCTAAAAAATGAAAATGTGAGAGCCGCTAAATAATGGTCTGACAAATCAGACTCACTATCGCTGAGGCGACTACTCAAGCCTTCTCGTTTGTCAACAATTAACACACACAATTAATCAAGCAATCGACAGCAAGGATTAAAATTTATTATACCCTACTAAAAATATACAATGGCAAGCAAGTAGGGGTCGAACACAGGAAACAAAGGTGTAGAGTATAGATAAGAAGTCAAAACCTAGGTCTAATGGACTACTTAGCCAATCTGGAATTTTTGTGGGTTTTTTATTTTTTTTAATTTTTTTATTCAATTTTTTTAATTTTGTATTTTGATTTTTAATTTTATGATTTTATAATTTCTTTTTATATTTTATATATTTTTTCTTTTTTTTCAATATTGGAATGTATAAACTATATAATAAAAAAGGTGCTAGAATATTTATAAAAATATGCAAAAAATACTCAAAAATTCAGAAATAAAATATTTTTGGTTTTTTTAATAAAGTTTTACTATTTTTATGATTTTTGGGTATTTTTTAGAGTCTTTTTAGTATTTTTAAATGGAAAAATAAAAGAAAACAGTGACTTAGCTACTGACTGTGAGTAAAATGTGAATGAAAAATATCAATCAGCTACAAAAATTTTCCAAACTAATTTTAGAATAAAGCCAATAAAATATAAAACCTATAGGAACTGAGTTTGCCTTTTTTGGAGTTTTCTATAATTTTTTAGATTTTTTTGAAGTTTTAAGGTATTTTCTAATTTTTAATGTTTTGGTTTTGCAATTTTTAGTGATTTTTGGACTGACACTAAAATAGGATAAAATACACAGTAGGTGATTTTTTTTTGGAATTTTTTTAGGTGTTTTAATATTTTTTGGTATTTTGTAAGCTAGACAGTGCTGTAATGGCGTGTTTTTTATTTTTAATAAATACAAAAATGCAATAAAAATAAAAACTAAAAATATGGCATGAAAGTGCAAGTTAGCAGGAGCCTATATGAATTTTTTGTAGAATTTTTGGGCTTAAAAAGATGCCTTAACTAAAAAGAGCAAGCACACAAAAATATTCAGCTTGGTAGGGGTATATATGCAAATACACAATCATCCAGGGGCATATATGCAATTTTCCACAAAATTTAACACTGAATATTTAATTTAATGGACCTTTTACAAAAAGCAAAAGCCACGAGGGCACGGTTGCAAATAACCCATCGACGCGCGTACGCACGTACCTGGGGAGGACCTGCTTGCAAATATCAAAAACTTCGGGGCAGAAATGCAAAAAGGCCAAGGAAGCACGTGAGAGCTCTCGTGCATTACTGGCAGGGGTATAAGTTCGATAATACAAAACACCAGGGGCATAGGTATGAAAACTACAAAAGTTTAAAAGCGGCAGATGAATGTTTTTAGGTCAATATTTAATACAAAAATCGTAGGGGTACGGAGCAAAATTACCCCAGCGCAGGGGCTCGATCCGATGGTGTGGCCTCCGCCACTAATCCACATGTCGGCTTCGGGGTTGACGATACCCTTTCACGTGTAACGACCCGGATTAGAAGATGCTTGGACGATCGAACGGCCGTGGGCGCTTTGATCCTACGGATGCTGCTATCCTGGGCGATCGGCCTTAGATCGGACGGCGAGGAGGGGTCCTCCAAGAACAACCGAAGAACAGGCCCCCGTCGAGTTTGAATCGGTGAAGGGTGGCTCCTCCGTGCGCATGGGTGGTCCCCGACCGCCTCCGTGTACTCCTGCAGGGTTCCTCTGATGTTTGGAGGCTTGAAAATGCCCAGGCGAAGGCCAGGGCCCTCCCACCGTGAAGGCGGTGCTCGGTGGCTCCAAGCTTCCTCCGATGAAGCACAAAATCTCCCCAGGCGTGTGGTTGTGTCTCAGACCTGCAAGGAAAATGGTAAAGTGGGGCAAAATGCCCCAACCTCGTGGAGAGTTTCACAGGGGTGTACAGCGACGGGTGAAAGTTATGTCGACCGGCGAAACTCGATGCCGGCCGAGATGAAATCGAGATGGTTCGATAATGGTTTAACGATGGATTATAACAAGGCAAACATAAGGAAAAGCTTTAACGACTTGGACACTAGGAATTAGATAAGAAGAAGGGGGAAAAGGGGAAGAAGGGACTCACCAAGGTGCGCACGAAGAGGTCTCCAGCGAGAACTTCGGCGAGGGGATCAGACTCGATTCAACGCCGCCTTGCTCCCGCGAGCAGCCCGACGAGCTCTTGCTGTCACCAGGAGTATCTTCAACGGCTTAGGTTAGGGTTTTGGTGGTGGAAGAGCGATCCAAAATGAGAGGAAAGTCGGGGGGCGTATTTGAAGGTTTGACTGTTCGCCTGACCAGCTCCAAAGAACGAGGCGCGTTGCCCGCCTCGATGCTCCATAGCTCGAGGAAAGATATGGGCGAGCATCCTCGACCAAAGACGAACAAAAGTCAAGAAGACTTTGACACGAAACGAAGAGCAGATAGCCCTTGAAAAAATCGAGAAACAGACCCAAAAACTATTCTGACACATCCATAGGGGGCGGGTAAGAGAGTTGACCGAAGTCAACTTTCAGACCCTCCTGGTTGATCCACGTGGACCAACCAAGAAAAACCCTGGAAAAAATGATTAAAAAACCATTTAAAAATCGAAAATGATTTATTTAATTTTTAGTTATAAAATAAAAATTGTTTACTTTTTATGAAGTATTTTATAATGATTTTTATTTATTTTTATGAAGTGTATTTTTACAAGTTACCATTTATAGCTCTTGTAGGTATAATATCTATATATTTTATTCTTTTATTTTTATTTTGTGATTTTGATTTACTTAATTTTGTTTATTATTTTATATATTTGTAAAATACTTTTATATACATAAATATATTTTTGTTTTAATTTTCTGATGTAGTTTGTATATTCAATAAAATGAAAGTATAATTTATATAGGTATAAGTATAGGTGGTGTGCCTATGTATCCTATATACATACATATTTTATTTTATGTTTTATTTAGGTTTTTATTCTAATTTTTATGTACAAATATATTATAAGTAATATTACAATATTATAAAAATATAAAATTATAAAAATAATAAATAAATAATAAATTGAATATTTTAATCTGTACATATATACAATGTGGGTCCAAAACTCAACTTTCAAATCGTTGCATCGCCAAATGCGAAATGATCACCATTAAATAGTTTATTTTATTCTATATACAATTAAAGTGAGTTTGATGCATTTGGAGTTTTTATTTGTGAGATACGGGTCTGGAAAGTTGGGATTCTGGATTCTTATTCAGACCATAACTTTTTATCTATACATTATTTTTAAGTGAAATAAATTTTGTATTTTTCTTTATTTAATTATCTACAACTTTTATGTACAAAGTTTTTTATTTGAAGTATAAAAAGTGGAACCAAAAATAGGTCCCAAAATGAATAAAGAATGAATTAAAAAGTATAGGTATTTGACCCTTATCTCCCCCTACTTTATTCCTTGTCAACCTATTCATCAAGATGCCTAGGTCTCAGGGTTTCGGGTCATAAAATATTTACAATATTTTATTCTTTTTCTTTTCTTTTATTTATTCTATAATTTTGGCTTTAATTACAGTAATTTAGACACTAATTACATGTACATGCATGAATGCTAATATGCTCTATTTAATGCTATTTACAGGCAATTGCTAGGGTTTTTGAGGCCAAAATGATAGAATAAAGATGATGAAATGTGGATTCATCATCCCCTATACTTTACCTTTGCTAGTCCCTAGCAAACATTTATGCAATAAGTGCAGAAAGAAAAAGAAAGAAAAGAAAAAGAAGAAAGTGGATTAGTTTAATTATCAAACTTGTCTTCACAAAATCAAAGTTTGGAGCTTAAGTCGGATGTTTGGAATTTTAGTGCGGGCGGAACCTTAATGAGAACCGTGTTTGAAATCCAACAGTCCCTGAGAATCCCAAAACTCTGTCCAAGTCTCCTCAATAGCCAGGTCAGAAATATCTCAATTCATACGCAAACTCTTATGACTATGAGTCTGACTCGTATAGTGTAAGTGATAGTGGCTCTCCCCAACTAGAATGGCAAAGAAACTAACTTCTCCAGTACGACAACCCAATGATTCCCCAATCCAATAACTCCATCCTCGAGGAGCGGGGTATTCCCTTCTAAGTTCAAGTGGCAACCAGCTCAAGAGGAAGGGGTGAAGAGAAGAATGGATGGTAGCCAGTGTAGCTACCTATCCTGGGATGCAAGACCAGTGTAGTCAAGTCATCCAGCTGCGGGCTCACATGATTTAACTTTGGAACTCAAGCTTGCTTATTGGCTTTACACATTTGTACATACTTTGCAGGCTTTTTATTTTTGTACATGCATGAACACTTTTTTTAATACTATTCACAGCAGCATTTACATAAGGAGTTTTTCCTCTTGAGCCAGTAGACTATCCCTCTTTTGAAGCTTTATCGCAACCCACAGCCTCCAGTCTTTAGACTTCCTAACCACTGGCCGGGTTGGGGTGCACTTCCCTCCTTAGAGGAGGACAAATGTTTCCACTTGTGTGCGTCTCATACCGGCAAATCCAATCCCCTCACCATTCCAACTGAGTTGAGCCATGTGAAAGGTGCAGGTGTCCAAGTTAGGTCATTATCAACAAGAGTCGTGTGTATGCTCCGAAATACTCTACTTAGGCAGTCAAGAATCCATTGAACCAAGTCTCATTATCCTCAAAGAATTAAGTCAGCTAGACCTGAAGTACCTCAAACCCTGTTCCTATAAGGTTCCTGTTGTTAGGTAGATTTTAAGGTCCAATCAAGCTCCAATCTCCGGATTTTACTTAGACTTGTTCAACTATCAAACTCAATCCGAAAAATGCGAATGCTAGGCATACGATGTAGAAAATGTTTTTGCGACGCAATTTTTCAAAGATTTTGAACTTTTTATGGATCTTTGAAAAGATGATGATGCACATGCATATGCATTTTTTGTATTTTTCAAAAAGATTTTTCAGATGTTTTTGGATTTTAATTTTGCAGATGTTTTTGGGAATTTTGAAAACAAAAAGATTTTGGCTGAAAACTTGGTGAAAAGTATGTACACGAGAGTGCTTCATATAGATACAAGAAGTAAGTTTTAAGAATTTACAAGGGTAAGTGATCAATTTTATAGACATATATAGTGAATTTTGGTGTGATGTATGTATTCCTCAAACTTATTTAACACAAGTTTTCCAAACAGTTTTGAGAACTATAGTCCAAAATAATTTGTACAAACATTTTACAAACATGTACACACATTTGAAAATCATTTTGCAAAGGTTTTTCAAACAGTATATATAGATTTTTCAAATATTTTTGCAACCATTTTTCAAACCATTTGCAAATCATTTTTCAAACATTTTATTTCACACAAAGAAAATAAATTTTTGCAAACCACGCATTTTTACACAGGTTGAAAACATGTAACAAAATATTTTCAAAATAATTTTCAATAGATTTTCACAAGGATTTTCAAACTATTTTTCAAACATTTTGCAAAAAACATTTTCACCTAATTTATTAATCAGTAAATACAAAAAGAATTTGAGGAATGGTAACATCTTTTTATTACGGATTTTAATGAATTTTAAAGAATGATTAGCCATATTATTAGGAAAATATGAAAGTACGAGTTATGGCTAAAGTATATACGTAGTATATACGGCCCCCTATACTTAGCTTGAGCTATGTCATCATAGATCGGAGAGAAAAGAGAAGACATAACTCGTACTAAGTATAGGCAAACCTAAAGAATAAATAAATGAATGAATGGGAAGTTGACCGTCCCCCCTATACATAGGATCAAATAATCCTAAGTATAGCGGACTGTACGCAATGCAGGGAGAATCAAGGGTGGGAATGAATAGATCGTACTCAGATTGTCTCCCCCTATACTTAGGGTAAGATATCCCTAAGTATAGACAAGAAGAGGAGACAATGGAGAGGATCGAAAAGAATAGAAGAAACTCAGGGTGCACAGCCCCCTATACTTAGGACAAAGTACGTCCTAAGTATAGAAGACTGTCTACAATGGGGCGACACTTTTTGGATAGATACAGAAGATAGAAGAGGAAAAGAAGAAAAGAAGAAAAGAAGAAAAGAGGTGAAAGTGTATATGATCAACTCGGGATGCGCATCCCCCCTATACTTAGGATAAAGTACATCCTAAGTGTAGCAATGATGAAAGGGATGACATCATGTTGGTAGAAGAGGATAAAAGAGATTGAAAAGAGGAAAAGAAGAAAAGTCATTCAAAAATATTTTGCTCTGCTTGGCCTTCCTCTACCTCTTTGGAGATATCCGGCTCATCCTTGTAGATTACTTGAATCGAGTCAACGACAGCCATGAATGTATCATGTTCAAGGTATGGCTTCAGAAGTTGTCCATTGACTACGAATGGATGTGCGTCAGCTGACAGATTGGATATCAACACACTTCCGTTGTCACGCATCTGCCTAACCATAAACGGCCCAGTCCATTTACTCTTCAATTTGCCTGGAAATATCTTTAATTTCACATCGAATAACCACACCTTCTGACCTGGATCAAAGGACTTGCGGCGGATATGCTTGTCATGCCATGTTTTGACCTTCTCCTTGTACATCAGGCTGTTGTCATATGCATAATCTCTGAATTCTAGTAATATGTTCAGATCCAATTTTCTGTTCTTTCCTGCTTGCTTGGAGTCCAAATTACAGATGTTAATGGCCCATAAGGATTTGTGAATGAGTTCAACGGGAAAATGACATGGCTTGCCATACACCAGGCATTAGGGAGACATGCCCAAGGGTGACTTGTACGCCGTCCTATAAGCCCAAAGAACGGAATCAAGCAGTTGAGACCAATTCTTGCGATCCGGACGCACAAGCTTTTGTAAAATGGTCTTGATCTCCCTATTTGAACATTCAGCTAAGCCATTGGACTGCGGGTGGTAAGGTGAAGCAACACGATGTTCAATACAGAATTCCTGAGTCAACTTCTTCACCTCTCTGTTTATGAAATGACTACCCCCGTCAGATATGAGAATCTTAGCAATTCCGAACCGTGCTATGATGTGATCTCTCAAGAATCGACAGACAGTCCTACTGTCGGCGGTTCGGGCGGGAATAGCCTCCACCCATCAACTTACATGATCGACAGCAAGCAGAATATATTCATAGCTCTGACTGTTCGGAAGCGGGCTCATAAAGTCGATGCCCCATGCATCGAAGACGTCGGAGATCTGAATGTATTTCAGAGGCATCGCGTCTCTCATTCCTATGGTTCCGCCCATCTTCTGACAGTCAGTACAGCCTTTGACATAATCATCTGCATCTTTGAATAATGAAGGCCACCATAGGCCACTTTGAAGAACTTTTGCTGCCGTATGTTTGCCTGAATGATGTCCTCCAGAATCTTGGTCATGACATAAAGCGAGGACAGTTGGAACTTCCTCCTGAGGAATGCACCTTCTCCAGATACAATCTGCTCCCTCACGAAACAAATACGGATCCTCCCACTGGTAGAAATGGATTTTAGACAAGAATTTGTCTATTTTCAACTTAAGCCAGTCCTCTGGGATTTTCTTGGTCACCAGATAATTCACAATGTCTGTATACAAGGAAGCGAGGTGACAGACAGAATTGCCTCCTCTGGAAAGGTCTCTATGATCTGCTGCAGGTTTAGCTCAGGAGATTCCAGCTTAGGAAGCCGTGACAGATGATCGGACACCACATTCGTTACCCCAGGTTTATCTTTAATTTCCAAGTCAAATTCCTGGAGGAGAAGGATCCACCGAATGAGACGTGGTTTGGCGTCCTTCTTCTGCTGTAAATACCGAATGGCCGAATGATCCGTGTAAATGATTACTTTGGATCCAAGGAGGTAGGATCTGAATTTTTCCAAGGCAAAGACTACCGCTAGCAGCTCCTTTTCAGTGACAGTGTAGTTTCTCTGGGCTTCGTCCAGTGTTCGACTAGCGTAATGAATCGCAAATGGTACATTATCTTTTCTCTGTCCAAGTACAACTCCGATGACATAATCTGACGCGTCGGTCATTATCTCAAAAGGCTGAGTCCAAATCGGTGGCTGTAAGACAGGGGCATGTGTGATGAGTTCTTTCAACTGATTAAAGGCAAGGAGCACACAGTCATCTACAATAAATTCATTCTCCTTGCCGAGCAACTCAGTCAACGGTCTGGCCAGTTTACTGAAATCTTTGATGAATCGTCGGTAAAAACCGACATGGCCCATGAATGACCTGACCTGCTTGATGTTTGTAGGTGGCTCAAGTTTGGAAATCACGTCCACCTTAGATGGGTCAACCTCCATACCACGTTTAGAAACAACGTGACCCAGCACAATTCCTCCGGTCACCATGAAGTTGCTCTTCTCCCACAAGAGCACAAGATTGACTTCGCAGCACCTCCGTAAGACACGGTCTAAATAATCCAGACATTGATCAAATGAATCCCCGTAGACCGAAAAATCGTCCATGAAGACCTTGAGAAAGTTTCCCATCATATCGGCAAAAATTGCAAGCATACACCTCTGAAATGTGGCTGGGGAGTTGCAAAGCCCGAACGGCATCCGTCGGAAGGCATATGTACCAAAAGGACAGGTGAACGTGGTCTTCTCTTGATCTTCAGGAGCAATAGCAACTTGATTATACCCAGGGTAGCCATCCAAGAAGCAGAAATATTCCTTCGCGTCCAATCTCTCCAAGATCTGGTCGATGAAGGGTAAAGGAAAGTGGTCCTTCTTGGTAGCGAAATTAAGTCTTCTATAGTCCACGCACACTCACCAAGAAGTGGGTACTCTGGTTGCAATCTCCTCTCCTTTGTCATTCTTCACAATGGTGATCCCTGATTTCTTGGGCACAACATGCAGAGGGCTCATCCATTTGC
The DNA here is from genome assembly GCA_037367405.1 of Ottelia alismoides. Classification (NCBI taxonomy): domain Eukaryota; kingdom Viridiplantae; phylum Streptophyta; class Magnoliopsida; order Alismatales; family Hydrocharitaceae; genus Ottelia; species Ottelia alismoides. The sequence continues at coordinate 1,222,745 of JAZKJV010006632.1, read as the reverse complement.
TGCCGGAGATGGGATAAATGAATCCCGCATCACACCATTTCTGAATCTCTTTCATAACAACCTCCCGCAGGTTAGGATTTAGTCTTCTCTGAAGTTCTCGAGAGGGCCTGCAATCTTCTTCCAGAAAATACGATGCGAGGACAGTGATGGATTGATCCCATGGAGATCTGAAGTTCGCCAGCCTATCGCCTTGCGGTTGCGTTCAAGAACCTCCATCAGACAAGATTCTTGGTCTTCGGTCAGATGTGTATTGATAATGACCGGGTACATGTTCGGTTCTCCCATCAGGAAGGCATATTTCATGTTTGAGGGCAAAGGTTTCAGCTCTGGCGGGGTCTGAGCTGCTTCAGAAGTGACCCAAGCTATTAAGGCAAGTGGTGATTCTTTCATCTGTTCTGCGTCCACCATAATCTATTCTGCTTCTTCTCTCAAATCTTGACAGAATGTCTCGATGATTTCCTCCTCATCAAAAGATTCTTCAAACATCTGCTCTTGGTTTTGAAGGCACATCACCCCCACGGCATTCTCTTGCAGCACATCAGCAAGTTCCTCATCCTGATCGATAAGGGAAAATTCGAGTGCGGTCTCCACTTCCTCCTCCGGGAAGAGGAGTTCATGGATCTCACTGTCATCCAAAAATAATTTGGTATCCTGAATTTCTGCTAGAAAGTCGCAGTCGTCAGCATAATCAATCACCCTTGCACATGATGCAGATGTCCGTTCGACTAATGTTCCCTCCGACAGGGTCTCCACTCTGATTGTTTCGTTACCAGCGCCGAAAGTGATTTCTCCCGTCCCATAGTTCACTACTGCGTTTGACGTCCGCAGGAATGGTCTTCCAAGTATAATTGGGGTAAGGAGCAATGAAGCGGGGACGTCCATATCTAATACCACAAAATCGGTCGGGAACGGCTTTCCCTGAACCGTGACTATCACGTCCTCCAACAGGCCCCTAGGCCGCTTAACTGACTTGTCTGCAAACTGTAGAATCATATTTGTAGGCTTGAGCGGTCCCAGCCTGAATTCCGTAAGTAGCGAAGCTGGCATCAAGTTGACAGAAGACCCGTTGTCGAGAAGTGTTCGTTCAAACTCCTGATTGAACATCTGACAACGCACAAGAGGTGCTCCCATATCTGGCTTTTTATCCGGGAGGTTGCTGATGGCATTAACTGTGGCCATTGTGAGGATATGCTTTTCGGACTTGCCACCTTTGCTTCTGGAGTTGTGAGGATGCGTCTGGCGCTTGGTTGTGCATGCCTCTTTCAATCTTTTCTTTACAGCTGGCATGTACTCAAGAGCTTTCATTAATGGCATATTCAACACCAAATTCTGGATGATTTCTATAATGGCAGGATCAGACAAAGTATTTTTCAAATTTTTCATTTTTTGTGTTTTTTCATTGCTTCTGGAAAAGGAATATTTACAATATCTTCACCAATTTCATTCAAAATAGTGTCCATATTGTTGTGTACAGGTAGATGGAAAAAAGGAATAGAATCATCTACAAGATGTGGACCAAAAATGGCAGGCTCGGCTTCAGGTGCTGGCGTTGGACTCGCTGCAGGTGCAGAATCCCTTCTATCCAAGGCTGGCTCTGTAGCAGGTGCAATCGTCTCCAATGCTGGCCTATATCCATCAAGGTTGTTGTTATCTTTTTGTTTTCTTGTTTTCTTCATTTTTTGTGATTTTTTAAATGATGGTGTTGCTCCCAAAATGTTACTTGGCCCTGGTGTTGGCTGGACTGACGATTCCCCGTCATATGCAAGATTCTTTCCCTTCACCATCGTTGATGGTTGGAGTGTCCTACCGCTCCTAAGAGTAACAGCATTAGATAAAAAACAATTTAATTCACTTGATTCGGGTTGGACACTGCCGGCTACCTGCTCCTTGCGTCAGAAGTTGTTCGGATTGGCTTCGACCTGGGCTGGTATGACAGTTTTGGCAGCTGTCATGTCGTCAATCTTCTGGGTCATCTTAGCCATGTTCTTCATTAATTGTTCAAGACAGGACAGGGTCGGATTAACCGGCACAATCTCAGAAGAATCCCCCTGCTGGGGCCTAGAGTGTTGGTACGGCGGCTGAGATTGCGACTGGTAACCCTGAGAAAATTGGTGAGGAGGAGGGTTGGAGGAATACTGTGAATTCTGTTGGTTGTATGGAGCAGCCGGTTGCTGATGGTATCCTTGTCTGCGATATCTGGACTGCTGAGGACCATGCTGGTAGTTCTGCCTCCAAGTGTTACCGTGAGATGGAGACTGGTTCTGGTAGGAAGGCTAGAAGGGTCTCCCACCTTGTTGCTGCTGGTGATAGGGCATGTTGCGCATGTTCTGACCCAGAGAGTGTCCTTGAGGATGGGTCAGCTGCGCTTCATTGTTCCATACGCCATTGATCTCCTGAATCAGTGGCGGGGGCGGAGAAAACTGCTCAGAGCAGACTGGCTGCAACTCAGGTTGATATACAACCATCTGTGTCGGGGGCTGTGGGGGCTGCTCCGGAACCTGCACGTAATACACGTGCTGAAGAGGCTGGGGCTGCGGTGGCGTCGGCTGAGGGTTCTGCGGCATTGTAGGATCCTTCTTCTCAGCATTCAGCTCGGCAGAAGTAGACACAACGTTGCACATGTTTGCATTCAATGCATGAACGAGCTGCTCCAGCTGTTGGGAAATCTGATCGAGCTTTTCCAGACCTTAGGTCCTCTTCTCGATGATTGATAATTTTTCGAGGTCCTGCGACCTCTTCTCAATGATGTCCACCTTAGACATGTGGCTCCCAATGATGCTCAGGTTGGAGCTTTCATCCTTGTCCTCGGTGTGAGAAGCCATGTTCACCGGCTTGCTGATGGCGGTTGGTACATTCATATATGCTCTGGACGAGGATTGGGCGGCTTCTCCTTCACCCATTTCCTCGAAGACGTTCCATACCATGTCCTCGTCCTTATTGAAATGCGAACCACCGCATGCGGTGTCTACAAGCTTTTGGTTCTCAAGTGATAGCCCCCCAAAGAAATGTTGTCTGAGACTAGTCTTTGGAATTTCATGGTGGGGGCACTTCTCTTGCAGGTCCTTGAATCTCTCCCATGCTTCATGGATAGTCTCGTGGGGTTGCTGGCAGAAACCGGAGATACGGGCATGCATCTAATTCAATCTCCCAAGAGGATAAAATTGATGGAGAAATACAGACTTCAGATCCTCCCATGTCGTGACGACCTTTCCTAGATGGTTGACCCAATATAGGGCCTTGTCTTGAAGGCTGAAGGGAAAGGAGGTCATCTTGACTACGCCCAGAGGAATACCAGGGTAGTGAGCAGTGGCACAGATGGTGCTAAACTTCTTGAGAAAGATATATGGTTCCTCAGTGGTATTCTCATGGAATGTGGGAAGCAGGGATAGAAGTTGCGGCTTCAGCTCGAAGTGGGCATGCATACGTGGAACCTGAATCCACTCAGTGATGCGTCCCGCTCCTGGGTTGTATGTTTCCTTGAGCATAGGCTTGGGCTGCGGTGGATATGCTTCCGCTGCGTCAAATTCTGGTCTTCCCACTGAGAACTCATCTCTGACTTCTTCAAAATTAAGATCTTGGTTCGGATCATCCTCCCTACGGCCGTCTCTTGCATCGGCCCTCCTCCTCAAATCGTTCAGCATATCTTGGAAAGTGGTCTGGGTCAGGGCTTGATTAGTCAACTGCTGCTGGATGGCTTGAATGGAAGCCAGCAGCTGACTGTTAACTTCGTTTTGCATGGTATATTGCCCTTCCCCCGGATTGACTTCAAGTTCAGGTGAGGGTTGTGGTCCCTTTCCTCTTCCTCCTGCCATCTCATAATGAACTTGAATTTCCGGCTCGTGATCGGGTGAAGAATCTGCATGACGAAGCAATCCCTAATCAGTATCTTCTTGAGCACCCGTTGTTGAGATGAATCTATAATTAAGGTCAATCCCAAGAATGTTGTGAACGGAGCATAGGATATTGACTGAAATCGATCTCCATCCACAAGGGATTATTTCGGCGACAAGAGTAATCCTGATTTATTTGAAGGGGAAGAGCTAATTCGGGTTGCAAGTCCATCCCGAACAGCGGATTTATTGGTGACAGGCAAGTGTTGAAAGAAGCGAGAATAGGGGAGTCCAAGGAGACATTCGCGAGATCCGAACTAACTTCTTGGAGATTACCCCTCTTTATGGAAGATGTTGTCAATACGGAATTGATGTGGGCGTCGGCGAGGTCTCGACTGAACCATCCGTGTGACGACATCTTGAGAAGGTCAAAGGAGAAGATGATGGATGAAGAGCGCGGGGGTAAACAAGAAATAAAAGGATTGTAAAACAGTAGAAGGCTCACAATGAGCAAGGGTCAAATGGAAGGAGAGCAAAAATAGCGCAAGGGCGTGATGTTTTTGATCTTGACCTTAATCCATTTAGCAATCAAACACAAAGCAAGGGGATTCACCAACTCAACACGTGAAGCCGTAAGGGTTCGGCTATTATCTTTGTAGTTTTTAGATGAATTCAGGCATTTATCTTTTAACGAGTCCTTAGAGTGCTACGCCTATAGGAGAGAGAGTACTGCCAGAAGAGTATCCCGTACTTGTCCTCCTCTTGTGTAACCTGTAGTCTGCACTTTTTGAGGTCCTTGTAACCCTTCCTGGATCCCTACTCAGCCAAAGAAATAGAGAAAGGAAGCCAATAGGCGAAACCGATACTTCGGAACTCGCTCGCAACGGAATCACCCTTGAGCGTGCAAGAACCTACTCGGACGCAAGACGATGAGACAGACACCCCTGTGAAGGTGTGGCCTAGGTTCAATACTTCGGACAAGGTCGATGCTCTGCACAATAGAGAGTCACCAATGTTGACCAAGCCCTACTCGTCCACGTACGATAGAAGTGCCAATACTTCGGAAATCCAGGCACAGATTTGGTTTTGGGCTCTAATCCTTACGAAGCACTCTGCTCACTTGGAAGGAGACATTCCCATGCAACCTGAATACAAGTGAGGGTGTGACTCTCCCCAATCTATGAGTCCAATTACCAATTTTATTTAGGTCAAAGTTTTCTTAACAGTCTCTTTTTTAATGTTTTTGATGTTATCGCTTCTTTTGAGTAAATTCAAACAAGAGCCTAACGTTTTTGTTTTTTTTTCTTGATTCCTATTTGATCCAAAAACAGAGGGAGAGAAGAGTCGGAAAAGGCAATGCAAGTGGCACTAAGATGGAAATCTCACCTTAGTGCCTAAATGATGAATGCAAAGATAGAAGACTTACAGTGACTCCCAGCTCTCTCCATGTGGGATGCAAAACAGGAATTTATAAACCTATACTACATGCCGATATGGACATGGAAATCTTCCTAAGCGGGCAATTGCTAGCGTGAAGAACCACAAGTTAATCACCAATCCTCGATCCAAAAAGTCTGGTCTAGACCCACCCCTCCTCTTCTCGACAAATCGAGTTCAGGAGTAGCGCTTGAAGGGGTGGGCTCGCGACGTGCTGGATCTAAGAAGATGATTTAACTGTTTAATTAAACTAAGTCCAAATACGTACTATAGGTACATGCAATGGTTATTACGGTGTTTGGACCTAATCTAATCGATCAAGCAATGCCTAAAATCTAATGGCTCATTCCACAAAAGAAAGGAAAAAGTAAAACAAAATCGGCAAATGACAGTTGAGAAACGTAAAAAAACCGCGGTGAGCCCCCAAGTGAACAGATACTTGGAAATTGGGCCCGAGTGTCCAAAGTCCAGGGTACCTGTATTATTATAAATGATCAAATGTCTCTCTCTCACCAAAAATGAGAAAAAAAACTATATATCTCTCTCTCAAGTCCTCCTGCTCTCTCCTGCCGGCTAGGGTAGAATAGCCGACTCCCCCTCCCAAGGCCGCTCAGGACCCCCTAGGCGATCCTCCTTGGTCAATGGTCCCTCGCAAGAAAACAAAAAGAGATGTCAGACAGTTCAAAAACAATTATAAAATGAAGTCAAACAAGTAAAAAATGGCTAAGAGAGTAATCAGACACAAGTCTACTCTACAAGTCGATGCTCCCCGACAACGGCACCATTTGAAAAATGAAAATGCGAGAGCCGCTAAATAATGGTCTAACAAATCAGACTCACTGTCGCTGAGGAGACTACTCAATCCTTCTCGTTTGTCAACAATAAACCCACACAATTAATCAAGCAATCAACATCAAGGATTAAAATTTATTATACCCTACTAAAAATGTACAGTGACAAGCAAGTAAGGGTCGAACACAGGAAACAAAGGTGTAGAGTATAGATAAGAAGTCAAAACCTAGGTCTAATGGACTACTTAGCAAATCTGGAATTTTTTTGTTTTTAAATTTTTAAATTTTTTTTATTTAATTTTTTTTACTTTTATATTTTGATTTTTAATTTTCTGATTTTATATTTTCTTTTTATATTTTATATATATAATTTCTTTTTTTCAATATTGGAATATATAAACTATATAATAAAAAAGGTAGTAGAATATTTATAACAATATGCAAAAATACTCAAAAATTCAGAAATAAAATATTTTTGGTCTTTTTATAATTTTTTACTAATTTTTGTGATTTTTGGGTATTTTTCAGAGTCTTTTTGGTATTTTTAAATGGCAAAATAAAGGAAAACAGTGACTTAGCTACTTACTGTGAGTAAAATGTGAATGAAAAATATCAATCAGCCACAAAAATTTTCCAAACTAATTTTAAAATAAAGACAATAAAATATAGAACCTAGAGGAACTGAGGTTGCCTTTTTGGAGTTTTCTATAATTTTTTAGATTTTTTTTGAAGTTTTAAGGTATTTTCTAATTTTTAAAGTTTTGGTTTTGCAATTTTTAGTGATTTTTGGATTGATACTAAAATAGGATAAAATACACAGTAGGTGATTTTTTTGGAATTTTTCTAGGTGTTTTAATATTTTTTGGTATTTTCTAAGCTAGACCGTGATGAAATGGCGTGTTTTTTTATTTTTAATAAATATAAAAATGCAACAAAAAAATAAAAATATGGCATGAAAGTGCAAGTTAACAGGAGCCTGTATGAATTTTTATAGAATTTTTTGTCTTAAAAAGATGCCTTAACTAAATAGAGCAAGCACAGAAAAATATTCAGCTTGGCAGGGGTATATATGCAAATACATAATCATCCAGGGGCATACATGCAATTTTCCACAAAATTTAACACTGAATATTTTATTTAATGGACCTTTAACAAAAAGCAAAAGCCGCGAGGGCATAGTTGCAAATAACCCACCCACACGCGTACGCACGCGCCTGGGGAGGACCTGCTTGCAAATATCAAAAACTTCGGGGCGGAAATGCAAAAAGGCCAAGGAAACACGTGAGGGTTCTCGTGCGTTACTGGCAGGGGTATAAGTTCGATAATACAAAATACCAGGGTCACAGGTATAAAAATTACAAAAGTTTAAAGCAGCAGATGAATGTTTTTAGGTTAATATTTAATACAAAAAAACGCAGGGGTACGGAGCAAAATTACCCCAACGTAGGGGCTCGATCCGACGGTGTGGCCTCCGCCACTAATCCACGTGTTGGCTCCGAGGTTGACGATACCCTTTCGCGTGTAACGGCCCATATTAGAAGATGCTTGGATGATCGAACGGTCGTGGGCGCTTTGATCCTACGGATGCTGCTATCCTGGGCGATCGACCTTGGTTCGAACGGCGAGGAGGGGTCCTCCAAGAACACCCGAAGAACAGGCCCCCGTCGAGTTTGAATCGGCAAAAGGCGGCTCTTTCGTGCACCTGGGAGGTCCCCGACCGCCTCCGTGTACTCCTGCAGGGTTCCTCTAACGTCTAGAGGCTTCAAAATGCCCAGGCGAAGGCCAGGGCCCTCCCACCGCGAAGGCGGTGCTCGGTGGCTCCAAGCTTCCTCCGGCGAAGCACAAAATCTCCCCAGGCGCATGGTTGTGTCTCAGACCTGCAAGGAAAATGGTAAAGAAATCGAGGGTAAAATGCCCCGACCTCGTGGAGAGTTTCACAGGGGTGTACAGCGACGGGTGAAAGTTATGTCGACCGGCGAGAATCGATGCCGGCCGAGACGAAATCGAGATAGTTGGATAATGGTTTAACGATGGATCATAACAAGGCGAACATAAGGAAAAGCTTTAACGACTTGGACACTAGGAATCAGTAGAGAAGAAGGAGAAAAGGGGAAGAAGGGCCTCACCAAGGTGAGCATGAAGAGGTCTCCGGCGAGAACTCCGGCGAGGGGATCAGACTCGATTCAACGCCGCCTTGCTCCCGCGAGCAGCCCGACGAGCTCCTGCTGTCACCAGGAGTATCTTCAAGGGCTTAGGTTAGGGTTTTGGTGGTGGAAGAGCGATCCAAAGCGAGAGGAAAGTCGGGGGGCGTATTTGAATGTTTGATTGTCCGCCCGACCAGCTCTAAAGAATGAGGTGCGTTGCCTGCCTCGATGCTCCATAGCCTGAGGAAAGATATGAGCGAGCATCCTCGACCAAAGACGAACAAAAGTCAAGAAGACTTTAACATGAAACAAGGAGCGGATAGCCCTTGAAAAAATCGAGAAACATACCCAAAAACTATTCTGACACAGCCACAGGGGGCGGGTCAGAGAGTTGACCGAGGTCAACTCTCAGACCCTCCTGGTTGGTCCACGTGGACCAACCAGGGAAAACCCTGGAAAAAATGATTAAAAAATCATTTAAAAATTAAAAACAATTAATTTAATTTTTAGTCATAAAATAAAAATTATTTAATTTTTTATGAAGTATTTTATAATGATTTTTATCGATTTTTATGAAGTGTATTTTTACAAGTTACTATTTATAGCCCTTGTAGGTATAATATCTATATATATTTTATTCTTCTATTTTTATTTTGTGATTTTGATTTATTTAATTTTGTTATTATTTTATATATTTGTAAAATACTTTTATATATATAAATATATTTTAATTTTAATTTTCTGATGTAGTTTGTATAATCAATAAAATAAAAGTATAATTTATATAGGTATAAGTATAGGTGGTCTACCTATGTATCCTATATACATACATATTTTATTTTACATTTTATTTAGGTTCTTATTCTAATTTTTATGTACAAATATATTATAAGTAATATTTACAATATTATAAAAATATAAAATTATAAAAATAATAAATAAATAATAAATTGAATATTTTAACCTGTACAGATATACAATGTGGGTCCAAAACTCAACTTTCAGACCGTAGCTCCGCCAAATGGAAACATCACCATTAAATAGTTTATTTTATTCTATATACAATTAAAGGTAAGTTTGATGCATTTGGAGTTTTTATTTGTGAGATACGGGTCTGGGAAGTTGGGATTCTGGATTCTTATTCAGACCATAACTTTTTATCTGTACATTATTTTTAAGTGAAATAAATTTTGTATTTTTCTTTATTTAATTATCTACAACTTTTATGTACAAAGTTTCTTTATATTGAGTATAAAAAGTGGAACCAAAAATAGGTCCCATAATGAATAAAGAATGAATTAAAAAGTATAGGTATTTGACCCTTATCTCCCCCTAAGTTATTCCTTGTCGACCTATTCATCAAGATGCCTAGGTCACGGAGTTTCGGGTCATAAAATATTTACAATATTTTACTCTTTTTCTTTTCTTTTATTTATTCTATAATTTTGGCTTTAATTACAGTAATTTAGACACTAATTACATGTACGTGCATGAATGCTAATATGTTCTATTTAATGCTATTTACAGGCAATTGCTAGGATTTTTGAGGCCAAAATGATAGAATAAAGATGATGAAATGTGGATTCATCACCCCCACGGCAAAATCAGAGGCATCCGTCATGATCTCGAATGGGAGAGACCAATCTGGCGGTTGGAGGACAGGAGCCTCAACAACTAGATTCTTGACAGTCTCAAATGACGCAAGACACTTATTATCTACAATGAACTCGGTGTCTTTGGTCAGCAAATCAGTCAACGGTCGGGAAATCCTACTGAAATCACGAATGAAGCATCAATAGAAACCGACGTGCCCCAGAAAAGACCGTAAATGTCACACATATTGGATGGTGGATTGAGTTTTCTAATAATATCCACCTTGGTCAGATCAACCTCCATGCCTCTGTTGGAGATGATATGACCAAGCATTGTCCCTTGAGTCATCATGAAGTGACTCTTCTCCCAAGATAACACAAGATGGATCTCGATGCATCGTTGAAGGATGTGGTCTAGTCACTCAAGACAAGCACAAACCCATCGCTATAGATCGGAAAGTCGTCCATGAAGACCTCTAAGCAATCACCCACCATGTCCGAAAAGATGGACAACATGCACCTTTGGAATATCACCGGGGCATTACATAGACCAAAGGGCATGCATCTGAAAGCATACGTCCCAAAGGGATATCTGGCGCAATGGCCACCTGATTTTATCCGGAGTACCTGTCAAGAAATCAGAAGTGACTCTTCCCAACTAGCCTCTCTATAATCTGATCAATAAAAGGCAGCGGGAAATGATCCTTCTTGGTGGCATGATTTAATCGTCTGTAGTCCACACAGACCATCCAAGAAGTGGGTACCTGGGTAGCGATCTCCTCTCCAGACTCACTCACAATTGTAGTGATGCCCGTCTTCTTGGGAACCGCATGTAAAGGACTGACCCACTTGGAGTCGAAGATGGGGTGGATAAAATCGGCGCTCCACCATTTCGAGATTTCCTTCATGACAATCTCTTGAAGATTCCAGTTAAACTGTCGCTGGAGCTCACACAGCGTCTTGACATCTTCTTTGAGATAGATATGGTGGGAGCACACGGTCGAACTTATCCCATGGAGATCGGCTACACTCCATCCTATCGCCTTGCAGTTGTTTTCAAGAACCTCCGTCAAAAGAGATTCTTGCTCTCCAGTCAAATCTGCTGAGATAATGACTGGGTGCATCTCCTCCTCGCCTGCAAGGAACCTATACTTCAGCGACTGCGATAAGGGCTTCTGCTCACAACTAGGAGCTGGCGGATCTGGTCTCTGAAAGGTCTGAGTGAATGCAACCAAATCCGCATGGGAGAACTCTCGCTGAACTGGAAAATCTGGCGAAGACTGCTCTGCTAGTGTGTCTATGCTCTGAACGGGATCAATCTCCACCCTAGCTGCTGGCTCTGTGGAAATCAGACATGGAATCATCTCATCGAACTCTGCCCAATCAATATCAAACTCCGAGGGATATAAATCTGAATCAAAAGACAAATCAACTGCCTCGCTATCCGAAACACGATCTGCTGCCTCAAATGTATCCTCTGCCAGTAATCCGCTCTCCAAGCTCTCCTCTACTGGAATCTGTGCATCAGCGGAATCTGAAGGTGAGAGGATGGCTTGTGCAACGGGGTCTGACCAAACTATCTCATCGTCTGTGATTACAAAATCACACTCGTGTTGTACATCTCGCTCTTCCTCTGTCATCTGCTCTTAATCTGTAAGTGGCTCTAAGTAAGCTGAATCTCGTGCTCTAGTCTCATCGATCGTCTCTATTTGTATACTCTCTCCCTCGACGCGAAAGTATACCTTTCCGCTATCATGATCAGAACGGGCATCCTAAAATGATGGGGGTATCATTCACAGACTCAGGTATCTCCATGTCCAACATAACAAAGTCCACGGGGAATTTCAGACCATGAATAGTGACGACCATGTCTTTCAGCAACCCCTTCAGCCTCTTGACAGATCGATCAGCAAACTGAAGGATCGTCCTGCTTTGTCGAAGAGGGCCAAACTCGAAGCAGTCGAGTAAGGCTTTCGGAAGTAGATTGATAGAAGAATCGTTGTCTAATAGAGTCCGATCGAACCTCTGCTCATGTATGTGGCATCTGACATAGGGGGCTCCTGCATCTGGCCTCTTGGCTGGCAAACGGTTCTGGATGGTGAAGCAGGTAGCACGAGTGACCACATGAATCTCTGAGTGGTGGTTCCTCCTCTTCTTGTTAATGGTAGTCATCTCTCTAAGGTTACTCTGGGAGAAGGGGATGTGCTCCAAGGCCTCCTGTAGAGTCAGCTGTATCTGGAATCTATCTATCATCTACTGGCTGAACTCTAGCTGCTGTGATTTTTTTGGGTTTTCTTTTTTGGTCCCCTTTGCCAAGAGGAGTGCTTGGGGAAAGGGTATGGCTGGCCCCTCCTCAGATGGAGGGCTAGGATCGGGTCGCTTCTGCTGTGACAAAGTAGAATCCATGCAAACATCTCCAAGCAACACAGATGGACTCACAAATGAAGAACCCTTTCCTTTATTTCCAGAATAGTCCTGAGATACATCGACAGAAGGAAATGCAACATGAATGGAAAGGGTGGCCTCAGCACCACCCTCGGCATTTGGACATGCAGCATCAGTATCGCACTATGGCTCAGCAACGAATCTGGTGGCATCAGCACCACCACCTCCTAAATCTGGTGAAGCGACGACCTCAGTACCGTAAGCTGGATCAACATCCTTGGTGGTTGATGAATACCCATTCATCACTTTTTATTCTTATATTTTAGCTACAAAAACCTTTGCAAATGCATATTTAGAATAAATATTGAGCAACCTAACCCAAGGGAGGGCTCAGCATGGGCCTGACTGCATAAAAATCAAAGTAGAGGGAGATAGGGGCTCATGTGTGTAAATATTAATGTAAATAAAATAAAAGTATTTTCCTCCCAAAAAGAGACTAAAATTGGATTGTAAATATTTGTATATATATTTATAAATATAAAATCAAGATAAAAATAGAAAAATTAAAAAGAAAACAAAAACATCATTCATGTACATATCAACCTTGTACATACCACCACACTTACATTTATTTAACCTTATAAATAAATAAAATCAATTTCCAAAAAAAATCTTGTACATATTCCTTATAGTGTACATAAATAAAATAAATTAAAACAAAAAAAAATAAAAAGAACAAAATTAAAAATCCAAAAATACTTTGTAAATAAACAATGTATATAAATGTACATATGTATTTATTTCACCTATGTATATAAATAATAAAAATAAAATAAAAATATGTTTTTATTCCTTATTTTATGATATAAATAAATAAAATATAAAATGGGAATAAAATTGCATAAATATAACAATTTAAAAATCAAAATTAAAATCCTATATATTGTATATATACCTATATATAACCCTATTATGTAAATACCTTATTTTTACTTTGAAAAATTAATTAAAAATCACAAAAAAATAGAAAAAAATAAAAGAAAAATATTTCATGTTTTGACTTTTCCATAATTCGACCATTTGTTATTTTTAATTAAATTTCTAAATCTTTTACACATGGCCTTCACCCATTGGCCCTGGGGATTGTTGACCGCCCGGTCAACTGCCCCCCCCCCCCCAGGACCACTTCTCACGGGTCTTGTCGCCCGACCCGTCTTCTCGGATAAACCCGATTCCCTCTCGCCTAAACCCCGGGTCCGACTCGTTAATGATATATCTGACACCCTCGCCGGAGCCACCGCCTCGAGATCCGCGCCCCAGAATGCCCTACCCGCGCTCATCTTCCCAGACCCTCCAACGTATATAATCCCAGCTCCGCCACCTCCATTCGCATCTTTGGCCATTCGTTCCACCCCCCCTGTGAGCTCCAGTGCGTGCGTGAGAGTGACAGCTCACGCCAGGTGCTGTCGAAGCGAGGAAAGGGATCGGATACCACTGATCCGGCGAGTACCACCGCCGTGCTCCACCCAGAGTGAGAGCTCGAGCCTCGGAGGGAGACGCTCCTCGAGGCCACGACCCAGAGCATCTCCAGCTCATCCACAGTCTCTTCGACCACCCAGGTAGCATTAGTTCCTTTTTGTTTTCGCTAATTTCTCATTTCCCCCTAGTCGCGTCGCCGCCGCTTTCGTCTGATTCCGACCATCCCGCTATCCCATTCGATCATCGGAATCCACCGTCACCTCCGCTTTCCTCCCGCGCATGTTCTCCATACTCCCACTCAACCCAGCTCGCACAGGAGCTGGGGTTCGAGCTCTTCCGTCCTCACCCTCGCTGGAGCTCGCCCACCTCGACCCTCCGACCATCTTCTCCCCGCCTAACCGGGTTGAGGCAGTTTGCCCTCGACCCGCGAGCTGTCTAGTCTGTTTTGCAGGTTCATCCAAGCCCATCTGAGGGCTTGGACCATTGGGTCCAGAAGCTTTACCTCCGCCGACCTCGCCGGAGCTCTCCAGAGCTCAGCTGGGTCATCGGAGACCACCACTCGACGCGGAAGCATCCCACGCTCCTTTTCCGATCGTCGGCGTGCTTCTAAGAGGACGCCAGCGCCGCCACGAGCTCGACGAAGGTCACCGGCGCCCAGTTCGTCCAGCATCCTCCGTCGCCGTCCGATCGCCTTCGACCTCCAGTTCAAATCCTGACCGTCCATCTGAGGAGGTCCCGTCACTGTCAGATCTTTGAAGAGGTGATCTGGACCGTACGATGCGCGAGGCGTAGCAGCGACGCACCGTCACCGCCAGATCTTCCACGTGGTTACGCCGTCGCCGTCCGATCATCGCGAGGAGTCCAAATTTGAAGCGCCAGTCGTCCCTCACCGTCATATGCACCACGTGGCGTTCATCCAGCGACTCCATTAATAAAAGGGTAATTTACCCTTAGGCCCTCCTGTTTCTTTTATTTAGTGTTTAGTTTTATGAATATTTAGTTGAGTTGTTTAGTTTTTGGTAAAATTGCATAGAGGACCCTACATTTCACTTTCTTCGCATTTATGCCCCTATGTATGTTGTAGCACGTGCTTCGACACGTGATTTCTTAGGTGTATTTGCATTTAATATCCTGTAGTTCTGGATGTTATGGATTGAATGAAAACTTTTTTATATTTGTATTTATACCCCTGTGCGTAAGTTATTATTGCATGTGCGTATATTCGTGGGTTATTTGCAGACTAGTCCCTGGACTTTTGGTACATGTTACCAAAAGGTCCTCGGACTTAATTTTTATTACATTTGTGTCCTTGAGTGCCCCAGGCACGCGCGACGCGCGTGTTTAGCTGGGTATTTTGCACCAGACCCCCCAGGACTCCTGGTATTTGCGTTTTGGTCCCTGTGTACTGTGATCTTGTGTTTGATTGTAATAAAATAGCAAATCAACTCCAAATTTGATGAAAATTGGGCAGATGTCTCCTGCCATTGTGTAAAATTTTCTGGGATTTTTGGAGACATTTTAGACACTGTTTGATATTTTTAAAAATTCAAAAACATGTATTTTCTTTACTGTTTAACTTTGAAAATCACAAAAAAATATTAAAACTCATCCAAAAATTACAAAAAATTATCTACTGTTTGTTTTGGCTTGCTTGAATTTCTAGCCATTTTTGGCTATTTTTCCTTATCTAAAACACCTAAAAATTGAAAAACACTCAAAAACTCATAAAAATTCTAATAAATAATTTAAAAATCCAAAAATAATAATTTAGGTGCTCAAATTTTCCTTGTTTTCTTCTATATACAGGAAAAATACCTCCAGGCTTATTAGGAACTTCTAGATATCTTATCTAAGTCCCTCAAGATCGGCTGGACAGTACCTTCTTTTTCATTCACTGTTTGATTTTTAGAAAATTAAATAAACATCAGAAAAATCTCAAAAATTCATTAAAAATAGTTAAAATTATAAAACACACAAAAATATTTTTTCTGGAATTTTTGCTTGAATTTTGATACATTAAATAAATAGTTGAATTGCTTGCTTTCCTTGTATTCCTTAGTTTCTTAATTAATTAAAAATCCAAAAAAATATAAAAAGAATTAAAAACCACCAAAAATACCTTTCCTTCGATTTTTGACTACTTCGTAGGTCGCAAGGCCATTACGTGCTCCTTGAGTTCGACCCTGGTCGTTGTACCAGGTTAATAAAATAGCAAGACCGCTATATTGGCTTTGACTTGATTTTATATATTATTGGTGGTCTCTTTTTCTGGATTGACCGCATCTGGTGACTTGGGTCGCAACGACCATTTTAGATACCTTTACAGAGTCGCCTTGGTTTTGTGGGTCATCAGAATGGCGCCGTTGCCAGGGAGCACGGCTTAGTAGTCATTTTTTTTCGCAGTTTTCTTTTCGCGGCTTTTTGTACATATTTTTGTATATACATTTGACTTGTTTATACATTTATCTGGACTGACCACTTTTGTTTGTCTTCTTGCGAGGGCATGAGGATCGAGGTGGCTTCTTCGGAAGCCGACGCAACAGCGAGAGTCGGAGGCGGCTCTTTTCTTTACAGAGCCGCAGGAGAGCGCGAGGAGCAAGCAGGAGTGCGGGAGCCGCGGGATAGCCGCGAGAGTAGTGTAGCGTAGATTAGTTTTATTTCTCGCATTCTAGAACTGTTGTAATAATACAGGGACAGACAGAGACTTGAACTTTCGGGTCTGTTTCGTCGAGCACCGGTGTGCTCGGGGGACCCCTTAGCTAGTTCGGATTTTCGCGGTTTTTACGCGGTTTTTCCTTCACTACCTTTTCCGGTTTCACGTGGATTTTCGAGCCCCTAGTCGTAGGATCTTCTGCTTGATTGTGACGTAATTCATAGGATCCAAACACCCTAATATAATTGCATGTTCCTATAGTGTGGTAATTGGACCTATAATAAAAAATAATAATAAAATAGCCATCCCATCACCTCCGAGCCTACGCACCGCGAGCCCGCCCCGTCAAGCACTACTCATGAACTCGACCTGTCAAGAAGAGGAGGGGTGGGTCTAGACCGGACTCTTTGGATTGGAGGCTGGTGGTCGGCTAGCCGTTCTTTTGAGTAGCACTGCTGTTTAGGGACTCGGTTTTCCGCCTGCACCGTTTAGGTAGTTTATTTCCTGTCTTTTAAATTCTGCACGGATCATCTTGCATGTAGACTGTTGGAGTCAGGTACGCATTTCTATCTCTGCATGCATCATTGATTTATCGCGCATCGGCTTTTTCGTCTTCTCCCCTTGTTTTGGACTAAATAATCAGGAGAACCGAAAAATTCGTTAGGCCTTTGTTTTATTGAAAAATATTAAAAAGAAAAAAAACCATAAAATTGTGACTGTTTAAGCTATTGACCCTAAAAGACACTTCACTGAAAAATTTGTCTTGGGAAGAGAAACCCCCTCATTGTTTGGTTTGGTTGCGAGAGAGAGTGACCCGTTCACTAGGTAGAGCCCTCCGGTGCTATTCCTGACTGACTACCGACTCTTCCGTGCGGGCCAGTCGGTTGGGGTAGCATCGGGAATCCCAACAGATCACGTAAGCGCTCTGATAGATTGTTTGTTCACCTAATAAAATTTGACAAGATAATTTGACCGAGCCTTTACGGTCTTCAGCTCGTGTTGCGTTGGTGAACAGAGGGTTTGGTTGCCGATCATAGTTTTTCCAGATCTCATCTGCCTTACTCGCCAGATCACGATGATGGGCAGGAGGTCTCTTAGGCAGCCTCTGGCTGCACCGCTTTTTAGCACTCCTAACCATTCATCTAGGTCAGTTCGTGGGATCTCAGACCCGCTCTCCGAACCTGAGTATGACTTCAACCTGTTCCCCCTCGACCACCTTTCTTCCTCTGATTCAGAGATACCAGTGCCAAAGGAGAGACAGACAGATGATTTATCGGCACCTGAGTTCGGTTGTTTTGGTTTTTCAGAGACGATGGCCGGCAGTTCTGATGATCGCACCAGAGGTCCACAGGGAGAGCAGCATTTCGCTCTGGACGAGGGTTCGATCAACTCCACCCTGATCGCCTCCCTCGAGTCAGCGCAGCAGCAGCTGAGGGATCAGGGAGCATTCATGATGGACATGAGGAGAGAGCTCGAGCAGATGAGAGCCAACCGCGAGAACCGCGGAGGAGGAGGACCCGACGATGTGGCAGCTGCCGCCGCAGCAGTAGCAGCAGGAGGAGCACCCCACTTAGATCGATACGGGATAACCACAATCCTGGGTCGACCTTGACACACTGGGTGGTACTTCCAGCGATCGTGGGGGACTTCAAGTTCCCCCCAAACACCTCGCAGCTCTTACCTCAGTTTCACGGTTTGGCGATAGAGGAGCCTCATCTCCACCTGCAGGAGTTTAAGATGATATGCAGCACTGTCCACGATCGTCTGGTGGACCAGGATACTATCAGGATGATTGCCTTCCCCTTTTCCTTAGCAGATAGAGCGGCCACCTGGCTGAAGCACTTGGGGAAGTTCGTTTACACCTGGGAGCAGCTTCACACCGAGTACTTGAACAAGTACTATCCACTCGGGCGGACCAATGCAGCGAGAGCCATCATCAGCAACTTCTCCATGCTCCCCAACGAGCAATTCCATGAGGCATGGGAGAGGTTTCGTGAGCTGACTGACCGATGCCCGCACCATGATATTTCGAAGCCCAACCTTGTGCAGAGCTTCTTCAGCGGCCTGACACCAGAGCTCCAGGGCTTGTTGAATGCTTCTTGTGGCAGGTCTTACTTCACCAAGGATCACGACCAGGTCTGGGCCATCTACGAGGAGATGGCCGAGAACTACATGGTGATGTCCCAGACCAGGTTGTACACTCAAGGCAGACACCAGCAACTAGGACCCGTGCAGTACCAGAGGATAGCACGGGTCGACGTCGGTCCATCCAGTTCATCCGCAGTTGCAGCAGCACAGGCAGAGTCATCCGCTGCGGATATGGGTATCATCAGTGAGAAGTTGGATCGGATGGAGCTGATCGAGAAGAAGCAGTGCCAGGGCATCACTCAGATGGAGCAGATGGCATAGACTCTGAGCGACATGAAGACCCAGTTCATGTGTCTCTAGGAGGCACAGACGGCTCCACAGCCCCGTCTTCAGTCGCGAGGCGATACCGGCGGCAGCAACAGCTCGTTCCAGCGCTCCAGCTCACACCAGCAGCCTAGACAGGTTCACCTTGTACAGGCGGAGCCGTACCAGTAGCAACAGCCCTCCTACCAGTCACCACCATCTCCAGACATGCAGATGGTGGTATACCAGCCGGATCAGCCTCTGGCAATACTCCCGCCAGCCCAGTACGATGCAGAGTCGTTGATGGATGTCAACGGGATTTGGTATGACCGTCCTCAGCCTGGGATCCGACGAGACCATCCCAGATTCTGGTGGGGGAATGGAGGTACCTAGCCCCAGCAGCAGCCATCTGGCCAGGGAGGCCAGTACAGCCAGCAGAGGGATCACCAGCAGCAGCAGCCCCCAGTTTACCAATCACAGCAGCAGTCATCCTTCGTTCCTTGTCCCTATCAGCAGGGACAATCTTGGAGGCGAGAGCAGCCTCACCAGCCACACTAGCAGCAGCACCCTCCTACCTACCCCTCTCAGCAGCAGCAGCACAAGTTCCAGCAGCCTCATTACCAGAGAGGCTACCCGTCGGGCTCTCATGGTTCACCATACGAGAGCCCCGCCTTGGATGACATAGCCCGCCTCCTCACGGATCAGCAGGCTACTTTCAGACGGGAGATGGACAAGTTCCGCCAGGAGATGCGAGACATCGTGAGAGGGAAGGCCGCCATCCCTGCCCAAATAGAGCCGAATCCCAACAGCCTGAAGCGGAAGTCTGAGCAGGTAGTTTACACTGAGCATGCCACTCCTAGTGATTCGTTTGATGATATGTCTTCAGATCTTTTTGATGCTGATTTTGATACACTTAGGAGCGGTAAGGCACCAGCAGGTGGTGCCTCGTCTGAGCAACATCATGAGGATCCACCTAGAGCGCCTGACGAGGAGGATGATGACGGTGGTACTAAGTCCACCAAGGATGCTGATTACACCGGTGGTACTGAGGCCGTCGTTTCACCAGATCGAGGAGGTGGTACTGAGGCCACTCCTGATGCCAAGCCAGAGCGCGGTACTGAGGCCGCGAGTCTTCCAGCTGAGCCAGCCGATGGTGGTACTGAGGCCACCAGAGTTCATGTAGAGAAATCTGTTGTTTTTCCTTCACCTGATGTATCTCTGAACAGTTCTGTGAATAAAGGAAAGGGTTTATTTTCTTCTGGACCCACTGTGGTGCATGATGTATGTGTGGGTCCGGTCGTCGAACCGCCTAGAACCTTTTCTAGTCCTTCATCTGAGAAAGACCCTGTGATCCCCTTCCCTAGAGCCCTTCAGATGGGGAAGGGGAAGAAGAAAGAAAAAGATCCAAAAAAGAGAGAGTAGGAGGAGTTCAGCCAGAGCATGATCGACAGATTCCATATACAGCTGACCCTTCAGGAGGCTTTGCAGCACATCCCCCTTCTTCAGCGATCGTTGAGAGATAGGACCATAGTCAGGAGGAGGAGGAGGAGGAACCACCATTCAGAGATTCATGTGCTGACAAAAGCCACGTGCTTCGCGATCCAGAACCGTCAGCCGGCCAAGAGGCCAGATTCAGGAGCCCCATATGTCAGATGTCATATCAGAGAGCAGAGGTTCGACCGTACTCTATTGGATAGCAGATCGTCTATCAACCTCCTTCCGGCAGCCCTTCTCGACCACTTCGAGTTGGGCACTCTTCGACAGAGCAGGACAGTCCTTCAGTTTGCTGATAGATCTGTCAAGAGGCCGAAGAGGTTGTTGCGAGACATTGTCATCACTATTCAGGGTCTGCAATTCCCCGTGGACTTCGTAGTGTTGGACATGGAGATCCCTGATTCAGTGATCGATACCCCCATCATTCTAGGTCGCCCGTTCTTGGTCACAGCCAAGGCGGTGACTGATCATGATAGCGGGAAGGTATACTTTCGCGACGAGGGCGAAAGTGTACAAATAGAGACCGTCGAAGACTACAGAGCCAGAGAGAGATCATGCTCAGAGAACACTTCAGATACAGAGCAGCTGACAGATACAGGTCTAGACATCCACCAGGACTGTGATTTTGTGATCACAGATGATGAGGCAGTTTGGACAGACCCAACAGCACATGCCATCCTCTCACTTTCAGACACCGCTGATGCAGAGATGACAGTAGAGGAGAGCTTGGGGAGCACATTCCTGGTTCAGGATACTATAGAGGCAGCAGAGCCGGTTCTCGACCGCGACATAGAGTTCAGTGACGGTGGTACTGAGGCCACCTTGTGTGATGGTTGTACTGATGCCACCTTGTTTGATGCAGATCCCTCGGATTCAGAGTCTGATTTGGCAGATTGCGATGATCAGATGTCAGACCTGAGTCCGACAGAGCCTACAGCTGAGGAGAAGGTAGATGCAGAGCAGATCAGAGACAGTTCAGCTGAGCAGCCTTCTCCCGATCCAGTTTGCGAGAGTACACTTTTAGTCTCTCGGACAGATTTGGCAACATACACGCGTCTTCTTTCGAAGCCAGATTTGCCAGCACCCAGTTGTCCAGAGCTGAAGCCACTTCCTTCGTCGCTGAAGTATAGATTCCTTGCGGGTGAGCATGAGATGTACCTAGTCATTATCTCAGCTGATTTGACCGGAGAGCAGGAATCCCGTCTGATGGGGGTTCTTGAAAAGAACCACAAGGCAATAGGATGGAGCGTAGCAGATCTCCATGGGATTAGTCTGGCCCTGTGCTCCCACCATATCTATCTCGAGGATGAGGTGAAGCCGTCGCGTGAGTTCCAGCGGCGGCTGAACCCAAATCTGAGAGAGGTTGTCATGAAGGAAATTTCGAAATGGTGGAGCGCCGATTTTATCTATCCCATCTCCGACTCCAAGTGGGTCAGCCCTTTGCATGTGGTGCCCAAGAAGACGGGCATCACTACAATTATTA
Organism: Ottelia alismoides; assembly: GCA_037367405.1. Taxonomy (NCBI): domain Eukaryota; kingdom Viridiplantae; phylum Streptophyta; class Magnoliopsida; order Alismatales; family Hydrocharitaceae; genus Ottelia; species Ottelia alismoides. The sequence goes on along the minus strand of JAZKJV010006632.1, from coordinate 1,201,066 downwards.
GCGAGTATGGAGAGGAGATTGCTACACGAGTACCCACTTCTTGGCGGGTTTGTGTTGACTACAGGAGACTCAACCAGGCCTTCAAGAAGGATCATTTCCCCCTGCCCTTTATTGATCAGATTATTAAGAGACTGGCAGGGAAGAGCCATTATTGTTTTCTGGATGGGTACTCGGGCTACAACCAGGTGGCCATCGCTCCTGAGGATCAGGAGAAGACCACCTTTACCTGTCCCTTCGGCACATACGCCTTCCGACACATGCCATTTGGGATATGCAACGCCCCTGCGACTTTTCAGAGATGCATGCTGTCGATCTTTTCGTACATGGTAGGGGAGTGCTTAGAGGTCTTCATGGATGATTTCTCGGTTTACGGCGTCGGATTCGACTCCTGTCTTGACTGCCTAGACCGAGTACTCCAGCGATGTATTGAGGTCTGCTTGGTTCTTTCTTGGGAGAAGAGTCACTTTATGGTGACTCAAGGGACAGTGCTTGGCCACATCATCTCCAACAGGGGCATGGAGGTTGATCCGGCCAAGGTTGATGTCATTAGAAAACTCACACCACCGTCCAATTTGCGGCAGTTACGGTCTTTCCTGGGGCACGTCGGTTTCTATCAGCGGTTCATCCGTGATTTCAGTAGAGTTGCCCGACCGTTGACTAACCTGCTGACGAAAGACACCGAGTTCCTTGTCGATGACAAGTGTCTTTCATCCTTTGATACTCTCAAGCAGTGTATTGTTGAGGCTCCTGTCCTCCAGCCACCAGATTGGTCTCTCCCATTCGAGATCATGACGGACGCCTCCGATTTTGCCGTGGGGGTTGTGCTGGGACAGAGGAGGGATGGAGTTCCATTTGCTATCCACTATGCTAGCCGCACCTTGGATTCCGCCCAGCGGAATTATACAGTCACAGAGAAGTAGATGCTAGCAGTAGTGTTCGCCCTAGATAAGTTCAGATCGTACATCATTGGATCTAGAGTGACTTTGTACACAGATCATACCGCCATCCGATACCTCATGGCAAAGAAGGATGCCAAGGCCAGACTGACTAGATGGATCCTTCTACTCCAGGAGTTCGACATTGAGATTAAGGATAAGCCTGGAATCAAGAATGTGGTGGCGGATCATCTCTCCTGTTTAGAGCAGCCTGAGGAGTCTTAGCAGATTGATCCTATTTGTGAGAACTCACCAGATGAGGCGATCCTTGCTATCGCCTCACTCCCGTGGTATGCCGATATTGTGAACTTTCTTGTTGCTAAGAAAGTCCCACAAGGTTGGCCCAGACAGAGGCTTGAGACCTTCCTCGCGAAGGCCAAGTCTTACCACTGGGAGGATCCCATCCTTTACCACGAAGGAGGGGATAGTGTCTGGCGTAGGTGCATCCCTCAGGATGAGCACCATAGCGTCCTCACTTACTGCCACAAGCTTGAGGCAGGAGGACATCACTCTGGGAGAAGAACGGCACAGAAAGTCCTCCAATCCGGCTTGTGGTGGCCTACCCTCTTCAAGGACTCTGATGAGTTCGTGAAGAGGTGTACTGACTGTCAGAGGATGGGCACTTATGGACAGCGTGATATGATGTCGATGCAGCCCATTCACTTCTATGAGGTTTTTGACGCATGGGGCATCGATTTCATGGGTCCATTCCCTAAGAGTCAGGGATTTGAGTACATTCTGTTGGCCATTGATTATGTTAGTCGTTGGGTTGAGGCTATCCCCGCCCGAGCCGCTGATGCCAGGACAGTTTGCAGATTTTTGAGGAAGCACATCATCATGCGGTTCGTGGTACCTCGAGTATTGATTTCAGATGGGGGGTCTCATTTCATCAACGACCAGGTAAAGGCACTTGCTAGTGAGTTCGGCATAGACCATCGAGTTGCCACTCCATACCATCCACAGACGAATGGTCTAGCCGAGGTCTCAAACAGGGAGATCAAGACTATTTTGCAGAAAGTCGTCCGCCCTGACCGAAAGAATTGGTCACAGCTTTTGGACTCGGTCTTGTGGGCATATAGGACGTCTTTCAAGACACCATTGGGCACATCTCCCTTTCACCTAGTTTACGGCAAGTCGTGCCATTTACCTGTTGAGTTGAGGCACAAGTCACTTTGGGCAGTCACGGATATTCTTTTAGATCCAGATTGTGTAGGAGACCAGAGGAGGGCAGAGTTAGCAGCCTTGGAGGAGCTTAGAGATACGGCCTTCTCAAACAGCCTACAGTATAAGGAGAGAGTGAAAGAGTGGCATGATTCTCATATCAGCCACAAGCATTTTGAGCCTGGACAGAGAGTATGGTTGTTTGATGCGAGGCTTCGTCTATTTCCAGGGAAGCTACAGAGCAAATGGAAGGGACCTTATCTTGTGAGAAAGGTACACGACAACGGTAGCATTGATATATCCGAGTTGTCTTCTGAGAGTACCTTTCGAGTGAACGGCCAGTGGCTCAAGCCATTTCTAGATCATGAGCCGCGGGTCGTTGATGTTGCCCCTATTCACTTTGCGTGAGATGTGGTCACTTGATTCACATCTATTGCATCTCACGCCTGATTATCACTGTTATTCCGACTTGTATAGATCCAGTTGTCTATATCACTCTATTCTTTCGTCCCACATCCCTTTTCTCATCCTATGATTATGCTATACTGAGGGTGTACTTTACCCTAAGTATAGGGGGGATGTAGGACCTGCGAGTATTCTTTTCATTCGTTCTGCCCCTGTTTTGCTGCCTATACTTAGGGATATTTTACCCTAAGTATAGGGGGGGCAGACTCTGTTCATTCTTCACTCGGATTTCCCTTCATTTTAATTTTAATTTTAATTTTAATTTTCTGATGTAGTTTGTATAATCAATAAAATAAAAGTATAATTTATATAGGTATAAGTATAGGTGGTCTACCTATGTATCCTATATACATACATATTTTATTTTACATTTTATTTAGGTTCTTATTCTAATTTTTATGTACAAATATATTATAAGTAATATTTACAATATTATAAAAATATAAAATTATAAAAATAATAAATAAATAATAAATTGAATATTTTAATCTGTACAGATATACAATGTGGGTCCAAAACACAACATTCAGACCGTAGCTCCGCCAAATGGAAACATCACCATTAAATAGTTTATTTTATTCTATATACAATTAAAGGTAAGTTTGATGCATTTGGAGTTTTTATTTGTGAGATACGGGTCTGGGAAGTTGGGATTCTGGATTCTTATTCAGACCATAACTTTTTATCTGTACATTATTTTTAAGTGAAATAAATTTTGTATTTTTCTTTATTTAATTATCTACAACTTTTATGTACAAAGTTTCTTTATATTGAGTATAAAAAGTGGAACCAAAAATAGGTCCCATAATGAATAAAGAATGAATTAAAAAGTATAGGTATTTGACCCTTATCTCCCCCTAAGTTATTCCTTGTCGACCTATTCATCAAGATGCCTAGGTCACGGAGTTTCGGGTCATAAAATATTTACAATATTTTACTCTTTTTCTTTTCTTTTATTTATTCTATAATTTTGGCTTTAATTACAGTAATTTAGACACTAATTACATGTACGTGCATGAATGCTAATATGTTCTATTTAATGCTATTTACAGGCAATTGCTAGGGTTTTTGAGGCCAAAATGATAGAATAAAGATGATGAAATGTGGATTCATCACCCCCACGGCAAAATCAGAGGCATCCGTCATGATCTCGAATGGGAGAGACCAATCTGGCGGTTGGAGGACAGGAGCCTCAACAACTAGATTCTTGACAGTCTCAAATGACGCAAGACACTTATTATCTACAATGAACTCGGTGTCTTTGGTCAGCAAATCAGTCAACGGTCGGGAAATCCTACTGAAATCACGAATGAAGCATCAATAGAAACTGACGTGCCCCAGAAAAGACCGTAAATGTCACACATATTGGATGGTGGATTGAGTTTTCTAATAATATCCACCTTGGTCAGATCAACCTCCATGCCTCTGTTGGAGATGATATGACCAAGCATTGTCCCTTGAGTCATCATGAAGTGACTCTTCTCCCAAGATAACACAAGATGGATCTCGATGCATCGTTGAAGGATGTGGTCTAGTCACTCAAGACAAGCACAAACCCATCGCTATAGATCGGAAAGTCGTCCATGAAGACCTCTAAGCAATCACCCACCATGTCCGAAAAGATGGACAACATGCACCTTTGGAATATCACCGGGGCATTACATAGACCAAAGGGCATGCATCTGAAAGCATACGTCCCAAAGGGATATCTGGCGCAATGGCCACCTGATTTTATCCGGAGTACCTGTCAAGAAATCAGAAGTGACTCTTCCCAACTAGCCTCTCTATAATCTGATCAATAAAAGGCAGCGGGAAATGATCCTTCTTGGTGGCATGATTTAATCGTCTGTAGTCCACACAGACCATCCAAGAAGTGGGTACCTGGGTAGCGATCTCCTCTCCAGACTCACTCACAATTGTAGTGATGCCCGTCTTCTTGGGAACCGCATGTAAAGGACTGACCCACTTGGAGTCGAAGATGGGGTGGATAAAATCGGCGCTCCACCATTTCGAGATTTCCTTCATGACAATCTCTTGAAGATTCCAGTTAAACTGTCGCTGGAGCTCACACAGCGTCTTGACATCTTCTTTGAGATAGATATGGTGGGAGCACACGGTCGAACTTATCCCATGGAGATCGGCTACACTCCATCCTATCGCCTTGCAGTTGTTTTCAAGAACCTCCGTCAAAAGAGATTCTTGCTCTCCAGTCAAATCTGCTGAGATAATGACTGGGTGCATCTCCTCCTCGCCTGCAAGGAACCTATACTTCAGCGACTGCGATAAGGGCTTCTGCTCACAACTAGGAGCTGGCGGATCTGGTCTCTGAAAGGTCTGAGTGAATGCAACCAAATCCGCATGGGAGAACTCTCGCTGAACTGGAAAATCTGGCGAAGACTGCTCTGCTAGTGTGTCTATGCTCTGAACGGGATCAATCTCCACCCTAGCTGCTGGCTCTGTGGAAATCAGACATGGAATCATCTCATCGAACTCTGCCCAATCAATATCAAACTCCGAGGGATATAAATCTGAATCAAAAGACAAATCAACTGCCTCGCTATCCGAAACGCGATATGCTGCCTCAAATGTATCCTCTGCCAGTAATCCGCTCTCCAAGCTCTCCTCTTCTGGAATCTGTGCGTCAGCGGAATCTGAAGGTGAGAGGATGGCTTGTGCAACGGGGTCTGACCAAACTATCTCATCGTCTGTGATTACAAAATCACACTCGTGTTGTACATCTCGCTCTTCCTCTGTCATCTGCTCTTAATCTGTAAGCGGCTCTAAGTAAGCTGAATCTCGTGCTCTAGTCTCATCGATCGTCTCTATTTGTATACTCTCTCCCTCGACGCGAAAGTATACCTTTCCGCTATCATGATCAGAACGGGCATCCTAAAATGATGGGGGTATCGTTCACAGACTCAGGTATCTCCATGTCCAACATAACAAAGTCCACGGGGAATTTCAGACCATGAATAGTGACGACCATGTCTTTCAGCAACCCCTTCAGCCTCTTGACAGATCGATCTGCAAACTGAAGGATCGTCCTGCTTTGTCGAAGAGGGCCAAACTCGAAGCAGTCGAGTAAGGCTTTCGGAAATAGATTGATAGAAGAATCGTTGTCTAATAGAGTCCGATCGAACCTCTGCTCATGTATGTGGCATCTGACATAGGGGGCTCCTGCATCTGGCCTCTTGGCTGGCAAACGGTTCTGGATGGTGAAGCAGGTAGCACGAGTGACCACATGAATCTCTGAGTGGTGGTTCCTCCTCTTCTTGTTAATGGTAGTCATCTCTCTAAGGTTACTCTGGGAGAAGGGGATGTGCTCCAAGGCCTCCTGTAGAGTCAGCTGTATCTGGAATCTATCTATCATCTACTGGCTGAACTCTAGCTGCTGTGATTTTTTTGGGTTTTCTTTTTGGTCCCCTTTGCACAAGCAGAGTGCTTGGGGAAAGGGTATGGCTGGCCCCTCCTCAGATGGAGGGCTAGGATCGGGTCGCTTCTGCTGTGACAAAGTAGAATCCATGCAAACATCTCCAAGCAACACAGATGGACTCACAAATGAAGAACCCTTTCCTTTATTTCCAGAATAGTCCTGAGATACATCGACAGAAGAAATGCAACATGAATGGAAAGGGTGGCCTCAGCACCACCCTCGGCATCTGGACATGCAGCATCAGTATCGCACTATGGCTCAGCAACGAATCTGGTGGCATCAGCACCACCACCTCCTAAATCTGGTGAAGCGACGACCTCAGTACCGTAAGCTGGATCAACATCCTTGGTGGTTGATGAATACCCATTCATCACTTTTTATTCTTATATTTTAGCTACAAAAACCTTTGCAAATGCATATTTAGAATAAATATTGAGCAACCTAACCCAAGGGAGGGCTCAGCATGGGCCTGACTGCATAAAAATCAAAGTAGAGGGAGATAGGGGCTCATGTGTGTAAATATTAATGTAAATAAAATAAAAGTATTTTCCTCCCAAAAAAGAGACTAAAATTGGATTGTAAATATTTGTATATATATTTATAAATATAAAATCAAGATAAAAATAGAAAAATTAAAAAGAAAACAAAAGCATCATTCATGTACATATCAACCTTGTACATACCACCACACTTACATTTATTTAACCTTATAAATAAATAAAATCAATTTCCAAAAAAATCTTGTACATATTCCTTATAGTGTACATAAATAAAATAAATTAAAACAAAAAAAATAAAAAGAACAAAATTAAAAATCCAAAAATACTTTGTAAATAAACAATGTATATAAATGTACATATGTATTTATTTCACCTATGTATATAAATAAAAAAAATAAAATAAAAATATGTTTTTATCCTTATTTTATGATATAAATAAATAAAATATAAAATGGGAATAAAATTGCATAAATATAACAAATTAAAAATCAAAATTAAAATCCTATATATTGTATATATACCTATATATAACCCTATTATGTAAATACCTTATTTTTACTTTGAAAAATTAATTAAAAATCACAAAAATAGAAAAATTAAAAGAAAAATATTTCATGTTTTGACTTTTCCATAATTCGACCATTTGTTATTTTTAATTAAATTTCTAAATCTTTTACACATGGCCTTCACCCATTGGCCCTGGGGATTGTTGACCGCCCGGTCAACTGCCCCCCCAGGACCACTTCTCACGGGTCTTGTCGCCCGACCCGTCTTCTCGGATAAACCCGATTCCCTCTCGCCTAAACCCCGGGTCCGACTCGTTAATGATATATCTGATACCCTCGCCGGAGCCACCGCCTCGAGATCCGCGCTCCAGAATGCCCTACCCGCGCTCATCTTCCCGGACCCTCCAATGTATATAGTCACAGCTCCGCCACCTCCATTCGCATCTTTGGCCATTCGTTCCACCCCCCTGTGAGCTCCAGTGCGTGCGTGAGAGTGACAGCTCACGCCAGGTGCTGTCGAAGCGAGGAAAGGGATCGGATACCACTGATCCGGCGAGTACCACCGCCGTGCTCCACCCAGAGTGAGAGCTCGAGCCTCGGAGGGAGACGCTCCTCGAGGCCACGACCCAGAGCATCTCCAGCTCGTCCACAGTCTCTTCGACCACCCAGGTAGCTTTAGTTCCTTTTCGTTTTCGCTAATTTCTCATTTCCCCCTATTCGCGTCGCCGCCGCTTTCGTCTGATTCCGACCATCCTGCTATCCCATTCGATCATCGGAATCCACCGTCACCTCCGCCTTCCTCCCGCGCATGTTCTCCATACTCCCACTCAACCCAGCTCGCACAGGAGCTGGGGTTCGAGCTCTTCCGTCCTCACCCTCGCCGGAGCTCGCCCACCTCGACCCTCCAACCATCTTCACCCCGCCTAACCGGGTTGAGGCAGTTTGCCCTCGACCCGCGAGCTGTCTAGTCTGTTTTGCAGGTTCATCCAAGCCCATCTGAGGGCTTGGACCATTGGGTCCAGAAGCTTTACCTCCGCCGACCTCGCCGGAGCTCTCCAGAGCTCAGCTGGGTCATCGGAGACCACCACTCGACGCGGAAGCATCCCACGCTCCTTTTCCGATCGTCAGTGTGCTTCCCAAGAGGACGCCAGCGCCGCCACGAGCTCGACGAAGGTCACCGGCGCACAATTCGTCCAGCATCCTCCGTCGCCGTCCGATCGCCTTCGACCTCCAGGTTCAAATCCTGACCGTCCATCTGAGGAGTCCCGTCACTGTCAGATCTTTGAAGCGGCGATCTGGACCGTACGATGCGCGAGGCGTAGCAGCGACGCACCGTCACCCGCCAGATCTTCCACGTGGTTGCGCCGTCGCCGTCTGATCATCGCGAGGAGTCCAGATTTGAAGCGCCAGTCGTCCCTCACCGTCAGATGCACCACGTGGCGTTCATCCAGCGAATCCATTAATAAAAGGGTAATTTACCCTTAGGCCCTCCTGTTTCTTTTATTTAGCGTTTAGTTTTGTGAATATTTAGTTGAGTTGTTTAGTTTTGGTAAAATTGCATAGAGGACCCTACATTTCACTTTCTTCGCATTTATGCCCCTATGTATGTTGTAGCGCGTGCTTCGACACGTGATTTCTTAGGTGTATTTGCATTTAATATCCTGTAGTTCTGGATGTTATGGATTGAATGAAAACTTTTTTATATTTGCATTTATACCCCTGTGCGTAAGTTATTATTGCATGTGCGTATATTCGTGGGTTATTTGCAGACTAGTCCCTGGACTTTTGGTACCTGTTACCAAAAGGTCCTCGGACTTAATTTTTATTACATTTGTGTCCTTGAGTGCCCCACGCACCCGCGACGCGCGTGTTTAGCTGGGTATTTTGCACCAGACCCCCCAGGACTCCTGGTATTTGCGTTTTGGTCCCTATGTACTGTGATCTTGTATTTGATTGTAATAAAATAGCAAATCAACTCCAAATTTGATGAAAATTGGGCAGATGTCTCCTGCCATTGTGTAAAATTTTCTGGGATTTTTTGGAGACATTTTAGACACTGTTTGATATTTTAAAAATTCAAAAACATGCATTTTCTTTACTGTTTAACTTTGAAAATCACAAAAAAAATATTAAAACTCATCCAAAAATTACAAAAAATTATCTGCTGTTTGTTTTGGCTTGCTTGAATTTCTAGCCATTTTTGGCTATTTTTCCTTATCTAAAACACCTAAAAATTGAAAAACACTCAAAAACTCATAAAAATTCTAATAAATAATTTAAAAATCCAAAAATAATAATTTAGGTGCTCAAATTTTCCTTGTTTTCTTCTATATACAGGAAAAATACCTCCAGGCTTATTAGGAACTTCTAGATATCTTATCTAAGTCCCTCAAGATCGGCTGGACAGTACCTTCTTTTTCATTCACTGTTTGATTTTTAGAAAATTAAATAAACATCAGAAAAATCTCAAAAATTCATTAAAAATAGTTAAAATTATAAAACACACAAAAATATTTTTTCTGGAATTTTTGCTTGAATTTTGATACATTAAATAAATAGTTGAATTGCTTGCTTTCCTTGTATTCCTTAGTTTCTTAATTAATTAAAAATCCAAAAAAATATAAAAAGAATTAAAAACCACCAAAAATACCTTTCCTTCGATTTTTGACTACTTCGTAGGTCGCAAGGCCATTACGTGCTCCTTGAGTTCGACCCTGGTCGTTGTACCAGGTTAATAAAATAGCAAGACCGCTATATTGGCTTTGACTTGATTTTATCTATTATTGGTGGTCTCTTTTTCTGGATTGACCGCATCTGGTGACTTGGGTCGCAACGACCATTTTAGATACCTTTACAGAGTCGCCTTGGTTTTGTGGGTCATCAGAATGGCGCCGTTGCCAGGGAGCACGGCTTAGTAGTCGTTTTTTTTCGCAGTTTTCTTTTCGCGGCTTTTTGTACATATTTTTGTATATACATTTGACTTGTTTATACATTTATCTGGACTGACCCCTTTTGTTTGTCTTCTTGCGAGGGCATGAGGATCGAGGTGGCTTCTTCGGAAGCCGACGCAACAGCGAGAGTCGGAGGCGGCTCTTTTCTTTACAGAGCCGCAGGAGAGCGCGAGGAGCAAGCAGGAGTGCGGGAGCCGCGGGATAGCCGCGAGAGTAGTGTAGCGTAGATTAGTTTTATTTCTCGCATTCTAGAACTGTTGTAATAATACAGGGACAGACAGAGACTTGAACTTTCGGGTCTGTTTCGTCGAGCACCGGTGTGCTCGGGGGACCCCTTAGCTAGTTCGGATTTTCGCGGTTTTTACGCGGTTTTTCCTTCACTACATTTTCCGGTTTCACGTGGATTTTCGAGCCCCTAGCCGTAGGATCTTCTGCTTGATTGTGACGTAATTCATAGGATCCAAACACCCTAATATAATTGCATGTTCCTATAGTGTGGTAATTGGACCTATAATAAAAAATAATAATAAAATAGCCATCCCATCACCTCCGAGCCTACGCGCCGCGAGCCCGCCCCGTCAAGCACTACTCATGAACTCGACCTGTCAAGAAGAGGAGGGGTGGGTCTAGACCGGACTCTTTGGATTGGAGGCTGGTGGTCGGCTAGCCGTTCTTTTGAGTAGCACTGCTGTTTAGGGACTCGGTTTTCCGCCTGCACCGTTTAGGTAGTTTATTTCCTGTCTTTTAAATTCTGCACGAATCATCTTGCATGTAGAATGTTGGAGTCAGGTACGCATTTCTATCTCTGTATGCATCATTGATTTATCGCGCATCGGCTTTTTCGTCTTCTCCCCTTGTTTTGGACTAAATAATCAGGAGAACCGAAAAATTCGTTAGGCCTTTGTTTTATTGAAAAATATTAAAAAGAAAAAAACCATAAAATTGTGACTGTTTAAGCTATTGACCCTAAAAGACACTTCACTGAAAAATTTGTCTTGGGAAGAGAAACCCCCTCATTGTTTGGTTTGGTTGCGCGAGAGAGTGACTCGTTCACTAGGTAGAGCCCTCCGGTGCTATTCCTGACTGACTACCGACTCTTCCGTGCGGGCCAGTCGGTTGGGGTAGCATCGGGAATCCCAACAGATCACGTAAGTGCTCTGATAGATTGTTTGTTCACCTAATAAAATTTGACAAGATAATTTGACCGAGCCTTTACGGTCTTCAGCTCGTGTTGCGTTGGTGAACAGAGGGTTTGGTTGCCGATCATAGTTTTTCCAGATCTCATCTGCCTTACTCGCCAGATCACGATGATGGGCAGGAGGTCTCTTAGGCAGCCTCTGGCTGCACCGCTTTTTAGCACTCCTGTCCATTCATCTAGGTCGGTTCGTGGGATCTCAGACCCTCTCTCCGAACCTGAGTATGACTTCAACCTGTTCCCCCTCGACCACCTTTCTTCCTCTGATTCAGAGATACCAGTGCCAAAGGAGAGACAGACAGATGATTTATCGGCACCTGAGTTCGGTTGTTTTGGTTTTTCAGAGACGATGGCCGACAGTTCTGATGATCGCACCAGAGGTCCACAGGGAGAGCAGCATTTCGCTCTGGACCAGGGTTCGATCAACTCCACCCTGATCGCCTCCCTCGAGTCAGTGCAGCAGCAGCTGAGGGATCAGGGAGCATTCATGATGGACATGAGGAGAGAGCTCGAGCAGATGAGAGCCAACCGCGAGAACCGCGGAGGAGGAGGACCCGACGATGCGGCAGCTGCCGCCGCAGCAGCAGCAGCAGGAGGAGCACCACCACCACTTAGATCGATACGGGATAACCACAATCCTGGGTCGACCTTGACACACTGGGTGGTACTTCCAGCGATCGTGGGGGACTTCAAGTTCCCCCCGAACACCTTGCAGCTCTTACCTCAGTTTCACGGTTTGGCGATAGAGGAGCCTCATCTCCACCTGCAGGAGTTTGAGATGATATGCAGCACTGTCCACGATCGTCTGGTGGACCAGGATACTATCAGGATGATTGCCTTCCCCTTTTCCTTAGCAGATAGAGCGGCCACCTGGCTGAAGCACTTGGAGAAGTTCGTTTACACCTGGGAGCAGCTTCACACCGAGTACTTGAACAAGTACTATCCACTCGGGCGGACCAATGCAGCGAGAGCCCTCATCAGCAACTTCTCCATGCTCCCCAACGAGCAATTCCATGAGGCATGGGAGAGGTTTCGTGAGCTGACTGACCGATGCCCGCACCATGATATTTCGAAGCCCAACCTTGTGCAGAGCTTCTTCAGCGGCCTGACACCAGAGCTCCAGGGCTTGTTGAATGCTTCTTGTGGCAGGTCTTACTTCGCCAAGGATCACGACCAGGTCTGGGCCATCTACGAGGAGATGGCCGAGAACTACATGGTGATGTCCCAGACCAGGTTGTACACTCAGGGCAGACACCAGCAACCAGGACCCGTGCAGTACCAGAGGATAGCACGGGTCGACGTCGGTCCATCCAGTTCATCCGCAGTTGCAGCAGCACAGGCAGAGTCATCCGCTGCGGATATGGGTATCATCAGTGAGAAGTTGGATCGGATGGAGCTGATCGAGAAGAAGCAGTGCCAGGGCATCACTCAGATGGAGCAGATGGCATAGACTCTGAGCGACATGAAGACCCAGTTCATGTGTCTCCAGGAGGCACAGACGGCTCCACAGCCCCGTCTTCAGACGCGAGGCGATACCGGCGGCAGCAGCAGCTCGTTCCAGTGCTCCAGCTCACACCAGTAGCCTAGACAGGTTCACCTTGTACAGGCAGAGCCGTACCAGTAGCAACAGCCCTCCTACCAGTCACCACCATCTCCAGACATGTAGATGGTGGTATACCAGCCGGATCAGCCTCTGGCAATACTCCCGCCAGCCCAGTATGATGCAGAGTCGTTGATGGATGTCAACGGGATTTGGTATGACCGTCCTCAGCCTGGGATCTGACGAGACCATCCCAGATTCTGGTGGGGGAATGGAGGTACCCAGCCCCAGCAGCAGCCATCTGGCCAGGGAGGCCAGTACAGCCAGCAGAGGGATCTCCAGCAGCAGCAGCCCCCAGTTTACCAGTCACAGCAGCAGTCATCCTTCGTTCCTTGTCCCTATCAGCAGGGACAGTCTTGGAGGCGAGAGCAGCCTCACCAGCCACACTAGCAGCAGCACCCTCCTACCTACCCCTCTCAGCAGCAGCAGCACAAGTTCCAGCAGCCTCATTACCAGAGAGGCTACCCGTCGGGCTCTCATGGTTCACCATACGAGAGCCCCGCCTTGGATGACATAGCCCGCCTCCTCACGGATCAGCAGGCTACTTTCAGACGGGAGATGGACAAGTTCCGCCAGGAGATGCGGGACATCGTGAGAGGGAAGGCCGCCATCCCTGCCCAAATAGAGCCGAATCCCAACAGCCTGAAGCGGAGGTCTGAGCAGGTAGTTTACACTGAGCATGCCACTCCTAGTGATTCGTTTGATGATATGTCTTCAGATCTTTTTGATGCTGATTTTGTTACACTTAGGAGCGGTAAGGCACCAGCAGGCGGTGCCTCGTCTGAGCAACATTATGAGGATCCACCTAGAGCGCCTGACGAGGAGGATGATGACGGTGGTACTAAGGCCACCAAGGATGCTGATTACACCGGTGGTACTGAGGCCGTCGTTTCACCAGATCGAGGAGGTGGTACTGAGGCCACTCCTGATGCCAAGCCAGAGCGCGGTACTGAGGCCGCGAGTCTTCCAGCTGAGCCAGCCGATGGTGGTACTGAGTCCACCAGAGTTCATGTAGAGAAATCTGTTGTTTTTCCTTCACCTGATGTATCTCTGAACAGTTCTGTGAATAAAGAAAAGGGTTTATTTTCTTCTGGACCCACTGTGGTGCATGATGTATGTGTGGGTCCGGTCGTCGAACCGCCTAGACCCTTTTCTAGTCCTTCATCTGAGAAAGACCCTGTGATCCCATTCCCTAGAGCCCTTCAGATGGGGAAGGGGAAGAAGAAAGAAAAAGATCCAAAAAAGAGAGAGTAGGAGGAGTTCAGCCAGAGCATGATCGACAGATTCCATATACAGCTGACCCTTCAGGAGGCTTTGCAGCACATCCCCCTTCTTCAGCGATCGTTGAGAGATAAGACCATAGTCAGGAGGAGGAACCACCATTCAGAGATTCATGTGCTGACAAAAGCCACGTGCTTCGCGATCCAGAACCGTCTGCCGGCCAAGAGGCCAGATTCAGGAGCCCCATATGTCAGATGTCATATCAGAGAGCAGAGGTTCGACCGTACTCTATTGGATAGCAGATCGTCTATCAACCTCCTTCCGGCAGCCCTTCTCGACCGCTTCGAGTTGGGCACTCTTCGACAGAGCAGGACAGTCCTTCAGTTTGCTGATAGATCTGTCAAGAGGCCGAAGAGGTTGTTGCGAGACGTTGTCGTCACTATTCAGGGTCTGCAATTCCCCGTGGACTTCGTAGTGTTGGACATGGAGATCCCTGATTCAGTGATCGATACCCCCATCATTCTAGGTCGCCCGTTCTTGGTCACAGCCAAGGCGGTGACTGATCATGATAGCGGGAAGGTATACTTTCGCGTCGAGGGCAAAAGTGTACAAATAGAGACCGTCGAAGACTACAGAGCCAGAGAGAGATCATGCTCAGAGACCACTTCAGATACAGAGCAGCTGACAGATGCAGGGCTAGACATCCACCAGGACTGTGATTTTGTGATCATAGATGATGAGGCAGTTTGGACAGACCCAAAAGCACAGGCCATCCTCTCACTTTCAGACACCGCTGATGCAGAGATGACAGTAGAGGAGAGCTTGGGGAGCACATTCCTGGTTCAGGATACTATAGAGGCAGCAGAGCCGGTTCTCGACCGCGACATAGAGTTCAACGACGATGGTACTGAGGCCACCTTGTGTGATGGTTGTACTGATGCCACCTTGTTTGATGCAGATCCCTCGGATTCAGAGTCTGATTGGGCAGATTGCGATGATCAGATGTCAGACCTGAGTCCGACAGAGCCAACAGCTGAGGAGAAGGTAGATGCAGAGCAGATCAGAGACAGTTCAGCTGAGCAGCCTTCTCCCGATCCAGTTTACGAGAGTACACTTTTAGTCTCTCGGACAGATTTGGCAACATACACGCGTCTTCTTTCGAAGCCAGATTTGCCAGCACCCAGTTGTCCAGAGCTGAAGCCACTTCCTTCGTCGCTGAAGTATAGATTCCTTGCGGGTGAGCATGAGATGTACCCAGTCATTATCTCAGCTGATTTGACCGGAGAGCAGGAATCCCGTCTGATGGGGGTTCTTGAAAAGAACCGCAAGGTAATAGGATGGAGCGTAGCAGATCTCCATGGGATTAGTCTGGCCCTGTGCTCCCACCATATCTATCTCGAGGATGAGGTGAAGCCGTCGCGTGAGTTCCAGCGGCGGCTGAACCCAAATCTGAGAGAGGTTGTCATGAAGGAAATTTCGAAATGGTGGAGCGCCGATTTTATCTATCCCATCTCCGACTCCAAGTGGGTCAGCCCTTTGCATGTGGTGCCCAAGAAGACGGGCATCACTACAGTGATTAGCGAGTATGGAGAGGAGATTGCTACACGAGTACCCACTTCTTGGCGGGTTTGTGTTGACTACAGGAGACTCAACCAGGCCACCAAGAAGGATCATTTCCCCCTGCCCTTTATTGATCAGATTATTAAGAGACTGGCAGGGAAGAGCCATTATTGTTTTCTGGATGGGTACTCGGGCTACAACCAGGTGGCCATCGCTCCTGAGGATCAGGAAAAGACCACCTTTACCTGTCCCTTCGGCACATACGCCTTCCGACACATGCCATTTGGGCTATGCAATGCCCCTGCGACTTTTCAGAGATGCATGCTGTCGATCTTTTCGTACATGGTAGGGGAGTGCTTAGAGGTCTTCATGGATGATTTCTCGGTTTACGGCGTCGGATTCGACTCCTGTCTTGACTGCCTAGACCGAGTACTCCAGCGATGTATTGAGGTCTGCTTGGTTCTTTCTTGGGAGAAGAGTCACTTTATGGTGACTCAAGGGACAGTGCTTGGCCACATCATCTCCAACAGGGGCATGGAGGTTGATCCGGCCAAGGTTGATGTCATTAGAAAACTCACACCACCGTCCAATTTGCGGCAGTTACGGTCTTTCCTGGGGCACGTCGGTTTCTATCAGCGGTTCATCCGTGATTTCAGTAGAGTTGCCCGACCGTTGACTAACCTGCTAACGAAAGACACCGAGTTCCTTGTCGATGACAAGTGTCTTTCATCCTTTGATACTCTCAAGCAGTGTATTGTTGAGGCTCCTGTCCTCCAGCCACCAGATTGGTCTCTCCCATTCGAGATCATGACGGACGCCTCCGATTTTGCCGTGGGGGTTGTGCTGGGACAGAGGAGGGATGGAGTTCCATTTGCTATCCACTATGCTAGCCGCACCTTGGATTCCGCCCAGCGGAATTATACAGTCACAGAGAAGGAGATGCTAGCAGTAGTGTTCGCCCTAGATAAGTTCAGATCGTACATCATTGGATCTAGAGTGACTTTGTACACAGATCATACCGCCATCCGATACCTCATGGCAAAGAAGGATGCCAAGGCCAGACTGACTAGATGGATCCTTCTACTCCAAGAGTTCGACATTGAGATTAAGGATAAGCCTGGAATCAAGAATGTGGTGGCGGATCATCTCTCCCGTTTAGAGCAGCCTGAGGAGTCTGAGCAGATTGATCCTATTTGTGAGACCTCACCAGATGAGGCGATCCTTGCTATCGCCTCACTCCCGTGGTATGCCGATATTGTGAACTTTCTTGTTGCTAAGAAAGTCCCACAAGGTTGGCCCAGACAGAGGCTTGAGACCTTCCTCGCGAAGGCCAAGTCTTACCACTGGGAGGATCCCATCCTTTACCACGAAGGAGGGGATAGTGTCTGGCGTAGGTGCATCCCTCAGGATGAGCACCATAGCGTCCTCACTTACTGCCACAAGCTTGAGGCAGGAGGACATCACTCTGGGAGAAGAACGGCACAGAAAGTGCTCCAATCCGGCTTGTGGTGGCCTACCCTCTTCAAGGACTCTGATGAGTTCGTGAAGAGGTGTACTGACTGTCAGAGGATGGGCACTTATGGACAGCGTGATATGATGCCGATGCAGCCCATTCACTTCTATGAGGTTTTTGACGCATGGGGCATCGATTTCATGGGTCCATTCCCTAAGAGTCAGGGATTTGAGTACATTCTGTTGGCCATTGATTATGTTAGTCGTTGGGTTGAGGCTATCCCCGCCCGAGCCGCTGATGCCAGGACAGTTTGCAGATTTTTGAGGAAGCACATCATCATGCGGTTCGGGGTACCTCGAGTATTGATTTCAGATGGGGGGTCTCATTTCATCAACGACCAGGTAAAGGCACCTGCTAGTGAGTTCGGCATAGACCATCGAGTTGCCACTCCATACCATCCACAGACGAATGGTCTAGCCGAGGTCTCAAACAGGGAGATCAAGACTATTTTGCAGAAAGTCGTCCGCCCTGACCGAAAGAATTGGTCACAGCTTTTGGACTCGGTCTTGTGGGCATATAGGACGTCTTTCAAGACACCATTGGGCACATCTCCCTTTCACCTAGTTTACGGCAAGTCGTGCCATTTACCTGTTGAGTTGAGGCACAAGTCACTTTGGGCAGTCACGGATATTCTTTTAGATCCAGATTGTGTAGGAGACCAGAGGAGGGCAGAGTTAGCAGCCTTGGAGGAGTTTAGAGATACGGCCTTCTCAAACAGCCTACAGTATAAGGAGAGAGTGAAAGAGTGGCATGATTCTCATATCAGCCACAAGCATTTTGAGCCTGGACAGAGAGTATGGTTGTTTGATGCGAGGCTTCGTCTATTTCCAGGGAAGCTACAGAGCAAATGGAAGGGACCTTATCTTGTGAGAAAGGTACACGACAACGGTAGCATTGATATATCCGAGTTGTCTTCTGAGAGTACCTTTCGAGTGAACGGCCAGTGGCTCAAGCCATTTCTAGATCATGAGCCGCGGGTCGTTGATGTTGCCCCTATTCACATTGCGTGAGATGTGGTCACTTGATTCACATCTATTGCATCTCACGCCTGATTATCACTGTTATTCCGACTTGTATAGATCCAGTTGTCTATATCACTCTATTCTTTCGTCCCACATCCTTTTTCTCATCCTATGATTATGCTATACTTAGGGTGTACTTTACCCTAAGTATAGGGGGGATGTAGGACCTGCGAGTATTCTTTTCATTCGTTCTGCCCATGTTTTGCTGCCTATACTTAGGGATATTTTACCCTAAGTATAGGGGGGGCCGACTCTGTTCATTCTTCACTCGGATTTCCCTTCATGTACAGCCTGCTATACTTAGGATTAGTTAATCCTAAGTATAGGGGGAAACCACCGAGTTTTTCTCATTCTATTCATTTATTCATTTCTGTACTTAGCCATTCCTTTTCACTTCCCTTTTACTAAGCACGAGTTATGTCTTCTTCATCGCTATTGATCACTCTGAGGACATCGTTCGAGCTAAGTATGGGGGGTGTGTATATATTTCATATATACTTTAGCCATAACTCGTACTTTGTGTGAGTGTGTTAATAAATAAATGGCTAAAAACCCTAAAAATCACAAAAAAAATTAAAAAATTTTCCTGTAAATAATCATTCTTTTATTGCACATACATAGCTAGTGTACAAAATTATTTTTGTAAAAATATTTTCAAAAATCTTTTGTGTAAAGTTTGTGTAAATATTTTCTTATCAAAATTATGTATATAGTACAAAATTTTTCCAAAATGTTTTGAAAATCAAAAGTTTGCAAAAAGCTTGTGTAAATGTTTGTAAATACTTTTGCAAAACTTGCATTTCATGCATCCATCCATTCATGATTTCAAAACATTTTTCAAAAATTTTGCACGATTGAAATATTTGTAAAATAGCATCTTTGTGTATATATGTATATAGATTTTCCTGGATGATGGTTGACATTTAAACTAAGCCTGGAATTAAATTGGGAAATGGAGCTTGATTAAGATCTTAATCCACCTAATTCTAAGAGGAACCTTATAGGGCTTAAGGTTAAGGCTTTTCAGGTCCATAAGGACTTAATTCTTTGAGTCCACTAGGCTATGAGCATATGTCATCTTGATGAGCCTAAGTAGAACACTTAACAACACACGCATGACTCTTAGAGACAATGGCTTGACTTGCACCAGCACCTTACACATAGCTCTCCACAGATGAGGTGGTGAGGAGGCAGTTTCCTTTGGCTTGGGGTAGAATATGAGGGTAGTACTTCTAGGCGGAACCTCTCTTCTTCTTCTAGTGAAGGAAGTGCGTCTCAACTTGGTCTAGTGGTGATGAAGGCTAAAGACAGAAGCCGTGGGTTGCAATAAAGCTTCAAAAGAGGGATAGTCTACTGGCTCAAGAGGAAAATTTCTTGTATATATGTTGCATCATGTAGATATGTTGTACAGAGGCACTTGAAAAAAAATGCAAAATGCAAAAAGAACTCCAAAAAAGTGGTGGGTCGGATTGAAAATTTAATAACCCCACCGGAGTGTATATAGTCAAATTAAGCAAAAGCATATGGTATCCATGTTACATCTCATGAAGCTTGCAGCGGGAGACTTAGCTACACTGGCTGAGCTTCCAAAAGTCTATACTTCTTCCCCCTCTTCTTGAGCCGATTACACTTGAACTTAGAAGGGAATACCCCGCTTCTCGAGGAAAGAGTTTCTAGATCGAGGCATTAGAGTTACCAGGTTGAGGGAGGTTGTTTCTTTGTTACTTCTGAGGTGGGGAGGTACATATCACTAACACTGCATGGAAAGATTCATGGTCATTAGAGTTTGTGTATGTAGACTTGTTCTGATCTGGTTTATTGAGGAGTCTTGTCCATAGATTGGTGGAACTTAGAGGCTGTTGAGTTTTAAGCTTAAGTCTAAATAAGGTTCCGACACATTAATAATCCAAAGATCTGATCGAGCTCCATAATTCAATTTAATGAAGGAAAGTTTAATATTCAACCTTGATCCATGTACATTCCCCTCTTTTTCTTTTTCTTTCTTTCTTTTTCACTTCTTTTTCAAATAAGTGTTTGCCAAGGGACTAGCAAAAGTTAAGTATAGGGGGTGATGAATACCCATTCATCATTCTTTATTCTTATAGTTTAGCTACAAAAACCTTTGCAAATGCATGTACATTCATGTAAATACAAATAATTATCAAAAGCATGCATTGTATAAAGTTTAATAATTAGCATGTTTTTGTGCAAAAATAAAAGAATAAAGAGTAAAAAGAAAAAGAGGGAAATATTAAGAATAAATATTGAGCAACCTAACCCAAGGGAGGGCTCAGCATGGGCCTGACCGCATAAAAATCAAAGTAGAGGGAGATAGGGGCTCATGTGTGTAAATATTTATGTAAATAAAATAAAAGTATTTTCCTCCCAAAAAGAGACTAAAATTGGATTGTAAATATTTGTATATATATTTATAAATATAAAATCAAGATAAAAATAGAAAAATTAAAAAGAAAACAAAAACATCACTCATGTACATATCCACCTTGTACGTACCACCACACTTACATTTATTTAACCTTATAAATAAATAAAATCAATTTCCAAAAAAATATTGTACATATTCCTTATAGTGTACATAAATAAAATAAATTAAAACAAAAAAAATAAAAAGAACAAAATTAAAAATCCAAAAATACTTTGTAAATATATCATGTATATAAATGTACATATGTATTTATTTCACCTATGTATATAAATAATAAAAATAAAAAAAATATCTTTTTATTCCTGATTTTATGATATAAATAAATAAAATATAAAATGGGAATAAAATTGCATAAAAATAACAAATTAAAAATCAAAATTAAAATCCTATATATTGTATATATACCAATATATAACCCTATTATGTAAATACCTTATTTTTACTTTGAAAAATTAATTAAAAATCACTAAAAAATAGAAAAAATTAAAAGAAAAATATTTCATGTTTTGACTTTTCCATAATTCGGCCATGTGTTATTTTTAATTAAATTTCTAAATCTTTTACATGTGGCCTTCACCCATTGGCCCTGGGGATTGTTGACCACCCGGTCAACTGCCCCCCCCCCCCAGGACCACTTCTCATGGGTCTTGTCGCCCGACCCGTCTTCTCAGATTTTTCTCATGTAAACACGATTCCCTCTCGCCTAAACCCCGGGTCCGACTCGTTAATGATATATCCGACACCCTCGCCGGAGCCACCGCCTCGGGATCCGCGCTCCAGAATGCCCTACCCATGCTCATCTTCCCGGACCCTCTAACGTATATAGTCCCAACTCCGCCACCTTTGTTCCCATCTTTGGCCATTTGTTCCACCCCCCCTGTGAGCTCCAGTGCGTGCGTGAGAGTGACAGCTCACGCCAGGTGCTGTCGAAGCGAGGAGAGGGACCGGATACCACTGATCCGGCGAGTACCACCGCCGTGCTCCGCCCAGAGCGAGAGCTCGAGCCTCGGAGGGAGACGCTCCTCGAGGCCACGACCCAAAGCATCGCCAGCTCGTCCACAGTCTCTTCGACCACCCAGGTAGCTGTAGTTCCTTTTTGTTTTCGCTAATTTCTCATTTCCCCCAATTCGCGCCGCCGCCGCTTTCGTCTGATTCCGACCATCCCGCTACCCCATTCGATCATCGGAATCCACCGTCACCTCCGCCTTCCTCCCGCGCACGTTCTCCATACTCCCACTCAACCCAGCTCGCACAGGAGCTGGGGTTCGAGCTCTTCCGTCCTCACCCTCGCCGGAGCTCGCCCACCTCGACCCTCCGACCATCTTCACCCCGCCTAACCGGGTTGAGGCAGTTTGCCCTCGACCCGCGAGCTATCTGGTCTGTTTTGCAGGTTCATCCAAGCCCATATGAGGGCTTGGACCATTGGGTCCAGAAGCTTTACCTCCACCGACCTCGCCGGAGCTCTCCACAGCTCGGTTGGGTCATCGGAGACCACCACTCGACACGGAAGCATCCCACGCTCCTTTTCCGATCGTCAGCGTGCTTCCAAGAGGACGCCAGCGCCGCCACGAGCCCGGCGAAGGTTGTCAGTGCCCAGTTCATCCAGCATCCTCCGTCGCCGTCCGATCGCCTTCGACCTCCAGTTCACATCCTGACCGTCCATCTGAGGAGGTCCCGTCACCGTCAGATCCTTGAAGAGGCGATCTGGACCGTCCGATGCGCGAGGCGTAGCAGCGACGCACCGTCACCACCAGATCTTCCACGTGGCTACGTTATCGCCGTCTGATCATCGCGAGGAGTCCAGCTTTGAAGCGCCAGTCGTCCCTCACCGTCAGATGCACCACGTGGCGTTCATCCAGCGGCTCCATTAATAAAAGGGTAATTTACCCTTAAGCCCTCCTGTTTCTTTTATTTAGCGTTTAGTTTTGTGAATATTTAGTTGAGTTGTTTAGTTTTTGGTAAAATTGCATAGAGGACCCTGCACTTCACTTTCTTCGCATTTATGCCCCTGTGTATGTTGTAGCATGTGCTTCGATACGTGATTTCTTAGGTGTATTTGCATTTAATACCCTGTAGTTCTGGATGTTATGGATTGAATGAAAACTTTTTGATATTTGCATTTATACCCCTGTGCGTGATTTATTATTGCATGTGCGTATATTCGTGGGTTATTTGCAGACTAGTCCCTGGACTTTTGGTACCTGTTACCAAAAGGTCCTCGGACTTAGTTTTTATTACATTTAGGTCCCTGAGTGCCCTAGGCACGCGCGACGCGCGTGTTTAGCTGGGTATTTTGCACCAGTCCCCCCAGGACTCCTGGTATTTGCGTTTTGGTCCCTTTGTACTGTGATCTTGTGTTTGATTGTAATAAAATAGCAAATCAACTCCAAATTTGATGAAAATTGGAAACATGGCTCCTGCCATTGTGTAAAATTTTCTGGGATTTTTGGAGACATTTTAGACATTGTTTGATATTTTTAAAAATTCAAAAACACATATTTTCTTTACTGTTTAACTTTGAAAATCATAAAAAAAATATTAAAACTCATCTAAAAACTACAAAAATATAGCTACTGTTTGTTTTTGCTTGCTTGATTTTCTAGCCAATTTTGGCTATTTTTCCTTATCTAAAACACCTAAAAATTGAAAAACACTCAAAAACTCATAAAAAGTCTAATAAATAAATTAAAACTCCAAAAATAATAATTCAGGTGCTCAAATTTTCCTTGTTTTCTTCTCTATACAGAAAAAATACCTCCAGGCTTATTAGGGACTTCTAGATATCTTATCTAAGTCCCTCAATCTCGGCTGGACAGTACCTTCTTTTTCATTCACTGTTTGATTTTTAGAAAATTAAATAAACATCAAAAAAATCTCAAAAATTCACTAAAAACAGTAAAAATTATAAAACACACAAAAATATTTTTTCTGGAATTTTTGCTTGAGTTTGGATACATTAAATAAATAGTTGAATTGCTTGCTTTCCTTGTATTCCTTCGTTTCTTAATTAATTAAAAATCCAAAAAATATAAAAAGAATTAAAAACCACCAAAAATACCTTTCCTTCGATTTTTGACTACTTCGTAGGCCACAAGGCCATTACGTGCTCCTTGAGTTCGACCCTGGTCGCTATACCAGGTTAATAAAATAGCAAGACCGCTATATTGGCTTTGACTTGATTTTATCTATTATTGGTGGTCTCTTTTTCTGGATTGACCGCATCTGGTGACTTGGGTCGCAACGACAATTTTAGATACCTTTACTTGAGTCGCCTTGGTTTTGTGGGTCATCAGAATGAGTCAACACCACTGTCATCATCATCATCATCCTCACGAGCGCATCATCACTGCTCTCCTCCTCATCTGTCACTCCTAAATCCTCACGTAGTCGTCGCTCAGATGATGCGCCTCCAGCTGGCATACTACCGCTCCTAAGTGTAACAAAGTCAGCATCAAAATGATATGCAGAAATATCACCAAATGAATCACTAGGAGTGGTAACCTCTGTAAACTCTAACTGCTCAAACTTCCTCTTCATGTTGTTCGGGTTTCGCTCGATTTGTGTAGGCATGACGGCCTTACCTCTCACTATCTCTCTCATCTCTTGTCTGAATTCATCCATCTCCCGTCTGAAGGTGGCCTGGTGCTCGGAGACAAGGCAGGCTAGATCATCTAAGGCTGGGTTCTCATAGGCGGGCCCATGAGAACCTGACGAATGGCCTCTCTGAAACTGAGGCTGCTGCTGTTGAGAGTGAGAGGGGTACTGGGTATGATACTGCTGAGGATGTTGCTGCTGCCTCCAAGACTGTCCCTGTTGATAAGGACGAGAACCATGCTACTGATAGGACTGTGGCCGCGAATGTGGTTGTGGCTGCTGCTGTGGGAACTGGGGTTGCTGGTGTGACTGCTAATCGTACTGACCACCCTGAACTAGAGGTTGCTGCTGGGAACTGGTACCTCCGGTCGACCAACGAAATCCAGGATGGTCTTGTCAGATCCTAGGCTGAGATTGGTCATACTAGATCCTGTTGATATCCATCAACGGTTCCTGCTCGTAAGTAAGTGGGGGGAGAACTGTCAGGGGCTAATTCGGCTAATAGACCACCATCTGAGTTTCCTGAGATGGTGGTGGCTGGTAGTACTGCTTCAACTGTTGGAAATACTCCGCCTGAACATGGTGAACCTGTCTGGGTTGGTTGGAGTGCTGGATCGAGCTGTTGCTGCCTGGATCTGCCCGTGACCTGAGACGGGGCTGAGAAGCTGTTTGTGCCTCCTGGAGACCCATGATCTGGGTCTTCGGGTCACTCAGTGTCTGTGCCATCTGATCTATCTGAGACATGCCTTGGCACTGCTTCTTCTCAATCAGCTCTATCTGGTCCAACTTCTCGTTGATAATCCACATATCAACGGTCGTCGACTTAACCCGTGCTATCCTCTACTAGGACACGGCATGTAGCTGGGGCTTCCCCTGAGTGTACAGTCAGGTCTAAGATATCACCATGTAGTTTTCTGCCATCTCCTCGTAGATGGCCCAGACCTGATCCTCATCCTTGGCAAAATATGAACCCCCACAGGATGCATTGACTAGCCCCTGCAGCTCCGGTGTAAGCCCGCAAAAGAAACTCTGGACGAGATTGGGCTTGGATATATCATGATGGGGACACCGTACTGTGAGCTCCCTGAATCTATCCCATGCCTCATGAAACTGCTCGTTGGGGAGCATGGAAAAGTTTTTTATTAGGGCCCTCGCTGCATTGGTCCAGCCGAGTGGATAGTACTTGTTCAAGTACTCATTCTGGAGTTGTTCCCATGTAGTGATGAATCTCCCTAAGTGCTTCGGCTAGGTTGCTGCTCTTTCTACGAGGGAGAAAGGGAAAGCCATCATCTGAATGGTATCCTCATCCACAAGGTAATCGTAGATAGTAATGCGGATCATCTCAAACTCCTAGAGATGGAGATAAGGCTCCTCTGTGGCGAGTCCGTGGAAGCAGGGAAGAAGCTGAATGGTCTGAGGCGGGAACTTGAAGTCTCCCGTAATGGCTGGCAACACTATACGTCCGTTGGTTAGAGTTGAACCAAGGTTGTACCACTCCCTCATCGATCGTGTAGGTGTTGCTGGCTATGCGGGTCCCTCAGGCTCTCCTCCCTCT
This sequence comes from Ottelia alismoides, assembly GCA_037367405.1. Taxonomy (NCBI): domain Eukaryota; kingdom Viridiplantae; phylum Streptophyta; class Magnoliopsida; order Alismatales; family Hydrocharitaceae; genus Ottelia; species Ottelia alismoides. The sequence continues at coordinate 1,175,409 of JAZKJV010006632.1, read as the reverse complement.
GGAATCTCTAGTCCTCTACCTCCACCGGCTCTGGGCTGATCTCTCTCGACTCTTAGCTGCTGCATATCTATGTGCATATCCACCATCAAAGCCCCCTGGCCTCTGATCTGACATTACATGATCTCTAGAGAGGCTAACAGGGTGTTGTTGATGGCACCCTGATCGAATATGTACGTCTTTGTCCCATAGGGTCCATCAGTGCGCTCCTCGCTGCTGGCCATGGTCTCTGCAAAGGTAAAAGACCCAAACTCAAGTGCTGATAAATCATCAACTGTCTGATGCGGTCTCTTCTCAGGCATCTCAGGACTGGTAGAAGGGTGGTCGAGGGGGAACAGGGCGGAATCAAACTCGGGTTCGGAGAGTAGGTCCCGGCTCTCACGAACCAACCTAGATGAGCGGGCTGGAGTGCTCGGAAGCGGTGCAGCCAGATGCTGCCTACGGGATCTCCTGCCCATCATCTTGATGTAGCGAGTAAGGCGAATGAGATCTAGAAACACACAAGATCAGAAAGCAAACCCCCAATTCACCTACTTACGCAAAGCTGATGATCGTAAAGGCTCGGTCGTTTATCTTATCAATTTTATTAGGTGATAAAATAGTCTTTCAGAGCGATTAAGCGAGCTAGTAGGAACCCAATGCTCCTAATAGACTGTCCCATATAAAAGGTCGGTAGTCTACCAAGAGTTCGAGTATGGCTCTATCCTAGTGTGTGGGTCACTCTCTCGCTCATCCAAACCATACAATGAGGGTGTTACTCTCCCAAGACAAATTTTTAATTGAGGTGTCTTTTAAGATCAAGTGAGTTTAGCAGTTCCAATTTTATAGTTTTTCTTTTTAGTTTCAAGCGAACAACACCTAACGGATTTTTCGGTTCTCCTGATTATTTTAAGTCCAAAACAAGGGGAGAAAGCGAAAAAGCCAATGCATGATCAAAAATGATGATGCATGTAGAGTAAGAAATGCGTACCTGACTCCAGCTCTCTACATGCAGGGTCATCCTCGTATAAAATAAAGACTGAAATTAAACTACCTATATGATGCAAGAAGAAATCGGCCTTAGATGAAGCAATTTCTACACGATAAGCACAGTAGCTAGCTTATCAGACTAAGTCCGGAGTCCGATCTTGGGAACCACTCAGTGCCTGCCACAACGGGCCATGCACGCGTTGTATGTGGCTCCTCACGACACGTGGACTCGAGCGTAATTAAACTAACTTTTTCTTTGTGAATTAATTAATTAGGTCCAATTATCGATCTATAGGAACAGGAAGATAATTAGGGTTGGGCCTTAATTAACTACTTACAATCATAGAAAATCCTAAATCTAAGGGCCAAAATCTTCGAAAATTATATGAGCAGTAAAGAAATTATTGGAAAACAAAAACCGTTGAAAAATCCATTGTGAGGTCCCCCGAGCACACCGGTGCTCGACGAAACGGACCCCGAAGCAATCACCAAGTCTGAGAGTGTCTGTCCTGTATTATTACAATAATAGTAGAAATAAAGTCTAAGCTAAGCTATCTACACTACAGCTCCCCACACTTCTGCTCTGGCTCTCCTACACTCTCATGCAGCTCGATGTAGAAACGAGTCGCCTCCAAGTCACGCGGGTGCCTTGGCTCTCCGAAGATAGCTGCCCTCGCTCGTCGGGACCTCGCAAGGAAGTCAGAACAAAATGGTGTCACTCCACAGTTATTATAAAATATATAAGAAATAATAAGCAAAGAATCACTCAAAAAGGAAACTGACTACTAAGTCGTGCTCCCCGGCAACGGCACCATTCTAATGAGTGTGAAAACTCCGAGCGACTAAGGCAGGAATGGTATCAATGGTCGTTGAGACCTCAACCACTCAGACCAGACTCAACAAGAAAAATAGACCACCAAACTAAAGTTCAAACAAGCAATGTATGTGGCAAGCGGTCTTGCTATTTATTTTAACCCGGTATAGCTACCAGGGTCGAACACAAGGAGCACAGAATGCGAAGGCTATGAAGTAGTCAAGAATCCATAAAATAAAGAATTTGGTGATTTTATATTTTTCAAATTTTTTTGTAATTTTAATTGTTAAGAAAAAGGCTAAGAGGATTCAAACAGTCACAATCAAACACTTATTTAAAGCATAAAAAATACCCAGAAAATTTAAATAAAAATATTTTCGAGTTTTTAAATTATTTAGATGATAAACTAAAAATAAAAACCTAACTACAGAAAAAGAAAACACATGTTTTTGAATTTTGATGAATTTTTAATGATTTTTCTAAGGTTTTTAATGTTTTTCAATTTTTATGGTTTTTATAAATGCAAGTACAACAAAAATTGGACTGAAGCAAAAACAACTCAAAACAAACAAACAACAATTGTTTGGAATTTTTAAAGTGTTTTTAATTTTTTAATTGGATTTTAAAAAGAAATAGTAGCAATTTTTAGATTTTTTGAATTTTTAAAATACTAAATAGAAACAAAATACAACCAACAATTCACATAAATTTCTACACCATTGCAGGAGCCATGTGTTGAAATTTCACGAATTGTGGACAATATTTGTTATTTATTCAATCAAAATGTAAATATAGAATACTACAGGATTACAGATGCAAAATGGTCCTCTGTATACTATTTATTTTACAGACTAAAAGACAAACTGAAGTAAATGCAGGGGTAGTGGAGCAAACTACCCAAGCAGCTCATGCGTCACGCATGGGGGGACATGTGACGTGCTCTGAATGGATGACGTCGTGCAGCTCTAGCGCGTGCAGCTGGTGGATCCAACGACTCTACAGAGGGTGCGAACGTGGGCGTACAGGGGCCGTTAGATGTCAGATCTAACGGCCTGACAGGTGCAGACTCTGGCAGCAGCTATACGATCTGGCAGAGGGGCGTAATCTGACGGTGAAGAGAGGATCTGGAAGAACTCCGCCTAGGACAAGTTCACCAGAGCACCAGTGGTGATCTAGCACTCCGATGAACGATCAGACGATGGCAACACACTCGTGTGGCTCCTCCGCGTCGGGTGAGGGGATCTGGTGAGCTCTCTACAGGTCGGATCTACTAGAAGGTGGACGTGAACTGGGCTAGCTCCGGCGAAGAGGGATGAAGGCGATATGAGGCGTATCCTCGTGCGCAAAGACCTGCAGGGTAAAGCTCTAACTTGGTGGAGTGCTCCGACCAAGGTTGTTGAGCCTAATATAAAAGAAGGCGGTGGCGAATGGAGATGCGGTTTCCAGCGATGCGACAGAAGGAACCTCGAGCATAATCTTGGTTCATAGAGCCAAGATTCGAATGATCAGGTCGCGTAAGAAGGGTGACGGTGAGTAGGGTAATCGATCGAAATGGGTAAAGGTGGCAGATGAGGCTCAGACCAATGGGTCGGAGCTGGCGGAGGTGCGGCGGAGCAAAAGTTGAAGATCGAACTCGATAATGGAACTAGGATCGAAATGGAGGCTACCTGAGGGTCCGAGCTAAATCCTAAGCTCCAGGGGGTGCTGTCGAAGGGGGTCGTTGCCTCAACATCGTTGTGGAAGGCGGGGGAGGCTCGTCGCGACGGAACTCCGGCCACGAAGCTCGAGCATCGGCTACAGCTATCTTCTCCGATCACCAAGACCTAAATCCGATTGTTGTCACCAAGGGGAGTGATCCTAGGGTATTAGGGAAGAGTGCGGCACGAGCTGTAGCTCTAGGTAATCGAGTGAAGAATATATAGGCAGTCCCAAGTGGCTGGAGAAATCGGGCGTAGGTGTGTGAACCGAGAAGGATCCGCCCTTCCCTAAGGATCCGAGAGGTTCTTGCATCCAAGGGGAATGTGCGGGCGAAGAAATCGGGGCAAGAGAATACGAAGAAGACGGGTGCATGAGACGGATCTGCGAAGGAGACGGTCCGGGAGGGGATGCTGATCGGGGTCAAAATTCGTCCTGGACCAATTAGAAAAAGGCTTGGTCAAAAATATTTAAAAATAAATTAAAAATAGAAGATGATTTTATTTTCAAAAATATTCGACAAGAAAAATATTCATTATTTCCAAGCTATCTTTTTGCGATTTTTATTTATTTTTAAGAAAAATAAATTATGGTATATACATTATATTACATTATATACACGTATAAAATACTTATCTATTTTGTATTTTGTATTTTTATTTTCTTTTTTATACAAATACCCCAATTTTACATTTAATTTATACATATTATTTTGAGTATAAAATATTTTTTATTTTTTTATTAGTTATTTACAAGTATAAAATAAATAGGTATATGATAAATATATACATGTATTATATACAAGTGATAGAGAGAGAAAGTTATTTTTAGTTTTTTTTATAATTTTTATTTTTAGGAATATATACAAGGGGATAAGAACACCTTTTTTATTTCTATTTTTGTAAAATAAAATAATGATAAAATATACATATACATGGGAGGGAGTATGTACAAGGTAGAGTGACCCTATCTCTCTCTACTTATTTTATTTGGCGATCAACTCCATTTTGGACCCTCTCTTGGGTTCAGGTCACTCAATATTTATTCTAAATATTTCCCTCTTTTTCTTTTATTCTTTAATCTTTTATTTTTGCACAAATACATGCTAATTATTGAACCTTAACATATGCATGCATATTGGTAACTTATTGTATTTACAACTATATGCATGATGTTTTGCCAAGATATTTAGCTAAAATAGAAGAATAAAGAGTCATGAATGGGGATTCATCAATTGTCTCCCCCTATACTTAAGGTAAGATATCCCTAAATATAGATAAGAAGAGGAGACAATGGAGAGGATCCAAGAATAGAAGCAATCGGGTGAACATCCCCCTATACTTAGGACAAGGTACATCCTAAATATAGAAGACTGACAAAAAAGGGAAACACCTTTTCGGTAGAAAAAGAACATATAAGAGGATAAGAAGAAAAGAAGAAAAGAGATCAGAAGATGGAAGAAAGATAGAAGAATGTGCACACCACTCCCCCTAAAGTTAGGGTAAAAGAATCCCTAAGTATAGGCAACAACAGGAGTGATGAAGTGGAACGAAGAACACCCGGATCATCTGCCCCCCATACTTAGGACAAGGTACGTCCAAAGCAAGGCACACACGAGAATGGGGTGGATAAGTGAAACGGGAGAGGGACAGAGATGAAACAAATGTGTATATACAACCAAGTGGATGTATAAAAGATCAAGAAGGTTTAAAGCGAACCTTCTTGTGAGACCACTAAGGAATGGATCTGGTATGATGCAAGTCGACATAAGGGTCCTCATAAGACACTAATCGATCAGAGTCAATGGGGTGTAGGTCCTCAGTGGCCCTAGGGTGTGGAGGCACCGACGGATAAGTGGAAGAAGTATGGCTAGTTCTGGCCTTGGGAGTCTTGATGATATCAAAGTGAAATGGGGCGAACTCATCATCATCGGAAGAAGTGTAATCAGTGTCGTCCTGCGAGGTCTCATCCAGGTCAAAACCAAAAGGAATGAACTCATCAGTGGAAGTAGTCGAACTATGTTCGTCCTCTACAATCTCAATCGGATCATCTTTCTCATCAAAAGGCTCGAATTCTTGAACGAAAGCAACAAGATCAAATTCGGCATTGGTCTCATCAATATCTGCCCTCTGCTCAATGGTGTCAATCGTGTAAATCCTGCGGATGTCATCAACACAACACCAATCACAGGAAGCCGAAACTCCAAGGTCTATGCTTTCTGAGTCTTCCTCTATTGAGAGGAATTCTCGGGTCTCATCATCGGTTATAAAGAAAGTCTCTATGATATCCTCATATAGATCATAGGCCTCAAGGTCAGCCAGAATAGGTGTAGTCATATCAGGTGCAGGTTTCTGATCGGTAGTGGGTGCAGTAATGACCACCTCGCTATCGTCAATAGGACGGAAGCAAATCACTCCTGATCCATAATTAATAACAACCCTCACAGAGATGACGAATGGTCGTCCCAGGATGATTGGAGAGTGCTCCCCTGTGGAGGTCTCCATGGGCAATACGACAAAATCAACATTATACCTCGTGCCCTGAATCGAAATGGCGGCATTTTCAAGGATACCCTTCGGCCTATTGATAGATCCATTAGCAAACAGAACTATCATCATGGTCTTCTTTAGAGGCCCTAACTGAAGAGACTGTACCAGCGAGAAGGGTAATATGCTAATCGAAGCACCGTCGTCGAGGAGAGTGCGATCACATGTGTGGTCAGAGATGGTGCAACTAATGAAAGGTGTGGCAGTATTCTTTTTCTTAGGAATGGGGAGGTGTGTGATGGCATGGGAAGTGGTTGTGGTCAAGATATGATGCTCAGATCTGCTCCTCCACTTTCTCTTCTTGGGAAGAGGAGAAGATGAATTGGTCATGGCCTGCTGAAGTGGGGCATGGATAATCTCATGAATGGCGGCCACCACTCGGGTGCAGTCAACATTTTTTGAATTTTTGGACCTCCTACATACAAGGGAGGAAGTCAAAATCAACATATACACGAGGAATGCCAAGAGCAGTCTGTAAAGCAGCATCCTCGAGGTCAGGGGTGGGATAGAGGTAAATGGTTGTGTGGTCAAGGGATCTGGACTGTGGGCGCTCTCCTCACAATCTGACTTAACCAAAGGTCTCCCGAACTCTTTTTGTGTTTTTAAATTTATCTCATTTTTTTGTATTTCGGGCGATTGCAAGCTCTCATGGAAATCCTCGAGTGAACCTATATAATAAAATGGTGGAGAATCATGGTTGCTCTTATTGATGCTAGTGAGGTTGTCAATCCTCTGTCTCATATGATCCATCATTTGGGTCAAGTGCTAAAGGGTGGACTCCATGAAAGGTGACTCCCACAGACCAGTCTCGGGTGAATGTCAAGGGAAATGTGAAGGTGGAAGTGGGTAAAAATCTGATGTCTAAATCTATTATTGAGGAGGATATGTATAAAAGTCAGAAGCAAGGTCCTCTTGGAAAAAAGGAGGTGAACCGGCTGGAGTGAACGAGGGATCTGCAAAGTCCGCATAAAATACGCTCCAGTCGGCCATCTCAAAACAAGAGGAAAATGAACGGGAGAACATGATAGTCAAGTTAAGAGAATTGTGGAAAAAGGTGCAAATGCGTAGAGGCGTTCTAGGATACACACAAGAAATCACAAACAAACTCACACAAAAAAACCCTCAATTCACCTACTCAACTCGGTAGAGACCGTAAAAACGCGATCTTTTTATCTTGTCTATTTTAGAGTTAGGTGAGAAGTCCAAAAGTTGCACAAACACTTAAGGGTTGTATGGTATTTTGGAACTAATCCTTAGTGTTTGCGTGAGCAAGTAAAACAAATACAATGAGGGGATTACTCGCCCCAAGATAAATATTTTTCTTTTTAATCGATTTTAGGGTCGAATAATGTTAGCAGTCCCAATTTTATTGATTATCACTTTTTCGGATTTTTAATAAAAATGCATGCGCTTATCGTGGAGTCAATTTTTTAAGCACCGACGTGATCAAAATCAGAGGTAGAGAGGTAGGAAAAGCAATGCAAGTGGCAATATGATGATGAATGTTAAAGCGTAAATGCTCGCCTTGCCTTTAGCACTCTACATGAAAAAATGCTCAGTAGAATTGAAACCTAAACTATATGCAATTGAAAAGCCAATGAAATCGCCCTAAGTTGTTGAAATTGGTATTATCGTGAAGAACCAATGCTAATGACTCAGAATGAAACCGAAGTGTCCGATCTTGGAGTCTCCTCGGTGCCCACCACAATGGGTCCTGTAAACGCTATATGGAGAACTCTCGCGGTAGAAGCAGATTGATATTTGACTAGATCCAAATGAACTATATGTGCATGCAATGGTTATTAGGTGTTTGGACCTACTCTATCGCAAGCGATTAAGCTAAGGGCTCAATCACATAAAGTAAAGAAAACAAACCAAGAAACAAAACAAAAAATGTGAAGAAGATCGACAAAACTGTAGTGAGCCCCCAAGTGAACAATCACTAGGAAAATGGGTCTGAGTGTCCAAAGTTCTGAGTATCTGTATTATTACAACTAATGGTCTCTTTCTCACTTCAAATTACACAAATAACCTACAACAAAATGAATGGAGCTCGATCTTAAAAAATCTCTAAGTCTTCTTCGAGCTAGGTTGGCAAGCTGAAGCCGGCTTCACGTGGTTGCGTAGGCGCCTAGGGTAGACCTGCTCCCTCGATCTGTGGTTCCTCATACAAAGTCTACAAAGAGATGGATTAGATAGCTCAATAAGATATATCAAATAAATGAGCAAATAAATAAAGAAAAAATATAGACAAATAATCACAATCAGAAAGTTGATCTATGCGTTGTTGCTCCATGGCAATGGTGCCATTTGATAATAGATATTTGGCGAGGGTCAAAAGATGTCTCACACAAGGTGGAGACAAAGTCATTGTGGCAACAACTCACGAAGCCCCAATTAGTCAACAATTAACCCGCAATTCAGAATCAAACAATGAAAAGCAATATGTGGATTTAAAATTTATTATAACTCTACAAAATATGAGTATAGTGCAAGTAGTGTAGAGTGTCGAACATAGGAAGCAAGAGGTAGATCGGGGCAATAAGTGCTCAAAAATGAATGTGACATATTTGTCTATATGTGCTATTTTTTGTGGGTTTTATTTTATATTTTTTATTTGATTTTTTATTTTTATATTTTGATTTTTAATTTTCTGATTTTATATTTTCTTTTTATATTTTTGTATTTTATTTTTCCTTTAAAATATTTAAAGTAATATAAAGAATATATATACGAGAGAGGTAAGCGAGAGAGATATAATATATAGGGAAAATTAAGCAAAATAAAGGAAATGAAATTTTTTGCATTTTATATTTTTGTGAATTTTCTATATTTTTGCTAATTTTTTTGTATTTTTAAAGTTAGAAAATATTTAAAACAAGGAAAAAACTAGATATAAGAAATTAAATTGGACATAATAAATATAAAATAGAGTAAAAAATCTCCAAATTAATTTTAAAATAAAGACAATGAAATATAGAAAATTTAGAAACAGAGATTATCTTTTTATGATTTTTTTATGGAATTTATATGTTTTTAAAAAGGTTCTTGGGGTTTTGCAATTTTTGCGAGTTTTCTTTTATATTTTTAGTGACTTTAGATCTGAATTTGTAAAATACTTTAATAAATATGAAATATATTTTTTTTTGGAATTTTCAAAAAGGTTCTATAATTTTTATGGATTTCTAATTCAAACATGGACAAAAATGCATGTTTTTTATAAATAATAAAAAGCCTCAAAAATTTAAAATAAAAATATAGAGGCAAAGTGCAATTCAACTAGAAACTACCCCTATTTTTGGGGATTTTTTGAATTTTATAGATGCATGAAATAAATACTAGAAGCAAAGAGAAAATATACTCCTAGCAGGGGTAGTTTTGTAAATATATGAAAGTACGAGGTCCTGAATGTAAATTTCACAAAAATGTATAACAGAACCTCAAGGGTAGCCTTGTAAAATCGCCATAACTCACGTGTAGCAACACTTACGCCTAGCGAGGACCTGAATGTAATTTCCAGAAAACCTGGAGGCTAAATTACAAGATTACCAAAAATATATAACTGCATACAATAATTTCTGGACTAGAACGAAATAAACCAAACTAAGAGGGTCCATGCGCAAAAGGTCCACCCATGACTTGTCACGTGCGGTGACGTGGCCGAGACGATTCTGTAAATAGCCAAAGCTTGAGGGCCTATTTATAAATATTACAAAAATATATATGCGTGATGAGCCGCCCGAACGACTAAGGTAAAGTATAAATCACTAAGGTCGTTGTGACCTCAGTCACTCGGGGCTCAAAGCTCAATCAAGAAAAATTCAAACCACCAAAGAAGGATAAAAATCGATGAAAACTCAAACTAGCGGTCTCGTTGTTGGATTAACCTGGTATAGCACCCAGGGTCGAACTCGAGGAGCACGAGATGGCCTTGCAGCCTACGAAGTAGTCTAAAATACAGAAAAATAAAAACAAAGGATTTTTGGTGGATTTTTAATATTTTTACATTTTTTGGAATTTTTTAATTATAAAGAAAATGAGAAAACAACTAAACAAGCAACTTTCAACAATTATTTAATTACTCTAATATGCTCAAAAAAATCAAACAAAAATATTTTTAGAATTTTTATATTTTTTGCGGTTTTTAGTGAATTTTCGATCATTTTCTAATTTTTATGGAATTTTATAAAAATGAAACAAGATAAAAACAGAAGAACAATGTTCAGTCAGGTTTCAAGGGCCAAAATAAAATGTAAAATGGCCCTAACAAAACCTGAAGGTATTTTTCCTATAAAGTGTGAACAACAAGGAATAATCAGGAAAAAGAGTTATTAATTTTTATTTTTCTATGATTTATTAGAATTTTTATAAATTTTTCACTGTTTTTCAATTTTATATTTTGTATAAATCCAAAAACGACCAAAATTGGTCAGAAAATCAAGCACACCAAAACACACAAAATACGAATTTTTAGAATTTTTGAGAAGGTTTTACTATTTTTAGTGATTTTTATATCTGGACAGACAGAAAAAAAGAGGTTTTTGAATTTTTAAAAATAATAAAAGGGCTTCAAAAATTTCCCAAAATTTAATGAAAATTCTACACAGTGGAAGGAGCCACGTATCAAATTTTTACTTAAATTGGCTATAATTTGATATTTTGTTTAAAGCAAGCAAGAGCCCACAGTCATAGGGACCTGATTGCAATAAAAATATCTTTCAGGGGCCTAAAAGTAACAAAAACAAAACCGCAGGGGGCCCTGGTGCAAAAACACCACGAATGCACGCACAGGGCACGTGAACTTGGCACTCAGGGACCTATATGTAAATAAAATAGTTCCAAGGGCTATTTAGCAACAAGTACTAAAAGCCCCGGGAACTATTTGCAATTAACCCAGGAAATTCGGCACATGTGGAAAAAAACTCACAGGGGTTTATGTACAAATAACTAAAAAAAATTCATTCATGAACACACATAACCTATAGGCCCATACATGCAAATTCTCCCAAAATGCACGTGACGAAGCACGTGTCCCACAACGTACAGGGGTAGAAATGCAATTCAAATAAACTACCAGGTCCACTATAAAAATGTACCAAAATAAAATGAACGCTATAAAATATTTACAGGAATAAATGCTAAAAACGAAAAGACAGAGGGCCTAAGGGTAAATTACCCTTTATTAATCGAGAGGCTGGATGCGCGCCACGTGGATGATCGTGTGGCTAAGGCGCGCTGCAGCTGAACAAAGGGGCCCTCGGCTCTGATCGTACGGTGAAGGGCTCGCCACGTGGAAGATCGACGGTCGAGAGGCGTTGGCTACCCTTCGCTGGATGGAGGGCAGAGAAGAGGCCACATGTCGGATCGACGGTGGCTGCTGGGCCTCTTCTTCGCCTAGATCGAACGGTCCTCCACAGATCTGGCACGGCAAGGGCGGATGGACGGCTCTGGAGGGTCCAGGAAGAACAGGTGGCTGGCAAACTTCGCCGGCCCAGAACGCGTGCAGTGGCCCTCCTCTGCTGCTCCTGGGATGCGGAATGGATCCGCCAAGGTGTGTCGCAGCTGCTGCTGATCTCCGATGAAGCCGGCGAACTCCGAGGAGCTCTGGCGGTGGCGATGGCCTGGAGCTGCTGCTTCTAGATGGTTAGTGCCTCAAATGGGCCAGTCGAGACCTGCAAGGTATCGCAACACGCTCCTAGGTCGAGGGCAAAGTGCCTCGACCCGGTTAGAGGCGAGGTGGGTGGTCTGTGCGTCGGGACGAATGAGCTCCGGCGATGCGATGGCGAAGGAGCTCGAAGACCTTGCTCCAGGGCAAGTCAGGGGGTGTGAGTGGGTGAAGAACGTGCGGAGAAGTGAGGCGGAGGTGATGGTCAGATCGATCGACAAAATAGGTGGATGGTGTGGCCGGAATCGATGGTCGGAGGCGAACGGGCGATTTGGGCGTAACTTGAAATAAACTAAAACTAAAGGGAACTAAGGTTACATGATGGTAGAGGTCGACTGGGGACGAGCGTCTGAAGCTCTGGGTCCTTGCCTCGAGGTTCGTCGATGCCCAAGGCTCGAGCACCACTCCTGGGCGGCGCACGGCGGCGCTAGGTCGTCGGATCAATGGTCGGGGCACTCTCTCCTCACTGCGACACCACCGACCGACTGCTGTCACTCAGGCGGAGATGGTGGAGGTCCTGGGTAGGGAAATGCGGAGCCAAAGATGAGATAATCATGCGGAGGAGCAGATGTTATATATGGTTAGGGGTCCGGCTTGAAGATGATCGGGAGAGATACTCGGCGCACGGACCCCGATAACCCACCCCGGGCGAAGGTGTCGGATCTGCAAGTAAGAGATGGAGCCCGGGGTTTGTGAATTTGGGTGTCAGATCGAGTGGCAAAAATATCGAGAAATCAGGTCGGGCGCACTTGATCCGTGGGTTGTGGTCCAGGGGGGGAGTTGATCGGGGGGTCAAGATCCCCCGTGGACCAATGGGAAGCGGCCACGACGGAAAAGAGTTGGAAATTAAATTTAAAATAGCAAATGGCCGAATTAGGAAAAAGTTAAAATATGAAAAATGTTTATTTTATTTTAAATTATTTTTTGTCATTTTTATTATTTTTTTGAAATAAAAATTAGGTATTTACATTATAGTATTATATACATAAGTATATATAATATTGTATTTTTTATTTTGATTTGTAATTATTTATTTTTGTATATTTTTATTCCAATTTTATATTTTATTTATTTATAGTATAAAATTTGGAATATTTTGGTATTTTTATTTTATTTTTATTCATTATTTACAAGGGTTAAATAAATCGATATATACAAGTATGTACATGGTATATATACAATGGTTATCTTGATTTTTGTTTTTGTTCTTTTTATTTTATTTTTGTTTTTATGAATTTTATTTTATTTATTTACATCATGGAATATAGAATATATACAATTTTTATGGGATTTTTATATGTTTATTAATAGGGATAAATAAATAGAAGAGTGGTTCTATGTACATGGTGTATCTACAATGATGAAGGAATTTTTATTTTCTTTTTAATTTTCCCATTTTTATTTTAATTTAATATTTACAAATATATACATATAAATACAAACCCATTTTTATTTTTAGAGGAAAATATTTTTTATTTAATTACAAGTATATGCACACATGAGCTTCCTTATCTCTCTCTACTTTGGTTTTTATGCGGTCAGGCCCATGCTGAGCCCTCCCTTGGGATTAGGTCGCTCAATATTTATTCTAAATATCTCCCTCTTTTTCTTTTGTTTCTTTATTCTTTTATTTATGCACAAAAACATGCTAATTATTTATTTTTACAGAATGCATGTTGAATGCTAATTATTATTATTTACATATATCTACATGTGTTTGGCAAAGGTTTTGTAGCTAAAATAAAAGAATAAAGAGTGATGAATGGGTATTCATCACCCCCTATACTTTAACTTTGCTAGTCCCTTAGCAAACACTTATTTGAAAAAGAAGTGAAAAAGAAAAGGAAAAAGAAAAAGAGGGGAAAATGCATGGATTAATGTTGAATATTAAACTTGCCTTTATTAAATTGAAATATGGAGCTCGATCAGATCTTTGGATTATTAATGTGTCAGAACCTTACTTGGACTTAAGCTTAAAACCTAACAGCCTCTAAGTTCCACCAATCTATGGACAAGTCTCCTCAATAAACCAGATCAGAACAAGTCTACATACACAAACTATAATGACCATGAATCTTTCCTTGCAGTGTAAGTGATAGGTAGCTCCCCACCTCAGAAGTAACAAAGAAACAACCTCCCCCAACCTGGTAACTCTAATGCCTCGGTCTAGCAACTCTTTCCTCGAGAAGCGTGGTATTCCCTTCTAAGTTCAAGTGCAACCAGCTCAAGAAGAGGGGGAAGAAGAGAATGGACCATGGCCAGTGTAGCCATGTATCCTTGGGAGCTCTAACCAGTGTAGCTGATTCTCCCGCTGCAAGCTTCATGAGATGTAACATGTATACCATAAGCTTCTGCTTTATTTGACTATATACACTCTGGTGGGATTATTAAATTTTCAATCCGACCCTCCACTTTTTTGGAGTTCTTTTATTTTTGCACATTTGTTTTCATGTGTAACTGTACAACATATCTTCATGGTGCAGCATATATACAAGGAGTTTTTCCTCTTGAGCCAGTAGACTATCCCTCTTTTGAAGCTTTATTGCAACCCACAACTTCTGTCTTTAGACTTCATCACCACCAGACCAAGTTGAGACGCACTTCCTTCACTAGAAGAAGAAGAGAGGTTCCGCCTAGAAGTACTACCCTCATATGCTACCCCAAGCCAAAGGAAATTGCCTCCTCACCACCTCATCCGTGGAGAGCTATGTGTAAAGTGCTGGTGCAAGTCAAGCCATTGTCTCTGAGAGTCATGCGTGTGTTGTTAAGTGCTCTACTTAGGCTCATCAAGATGACATATGCTCATAGCCTAGTGGACTCATAGAATTAAGTCCTAATGGACCTGCAAAGCCTTAACCCTGAGCCCTATAAGGTTCCTCTTAGAATTAGGTGGATTAAGATCTTAATCAAGTTCCATTTTCCAATTAAATTCCAGGCTAGTTTAAATGTCAACTATAATCGAGGAAAAATTATACAATTATTTACAAAGATGCTATTTACAAATATGCAAATGTGCAAAATTTTTGAAAAATGTTTTGGAATCATGAATTTATGCATGGATGCAAGTTTTGCAAAATATTTACAAACATTTACACAAGGTTTTTGCAAACTTTTTGTTTTCAAAACATTTTGGAAAAATTTTGTACTATATACATAATTTTGATATGCACATAACTACAATCTTTTCACACAAAAAGTTTTTACAAAACCATTTTACAAAAATAATTTTATGCAATAGCTATGTATGTGCATTAAAAGAATGTTTATTTACAAGGAAGAAAATTTTTAAATTTTTATGGATTTTTTGGGTTTTTAGCCATTTGTATTTATTTACACACTCACACAAAGTACGAGTTATGGCTAAAGTATATATGAAATATTTACACACACCCCTATACTTAGCTCGAACGATGCCCTCAGAGTGATCAAGAGCGATGAAGAAGACATAACTCGTACTTAGTATATGGAAGTGAAAAGAAATGGCTAAATACAAAGACAAATGAAAGAATAGAATGAAGAGAACTCGGTGTTTTCCCCCTATACTTAGGATCAAGTAATCCTAAGTATAGCAAGTTGTACATGAAGGGAAATCCGAGTGAAGGATGTACAGAGTCTACCCCCTCCCCCCATACTTAGGGAGAAATATCCCTAAGTATAGGCAGCAAAACAAAGGTAGAAAGAATCAAAAGATTACTCGAAGGTCCTACATCCCCCCTATACTTAGGGTAAAGTACACCCTAAGTATAGCATAATCATAAGATGAGAAAAGGGATGTGGGACTAAAGAATAGAGTGATATGCACAACTGGATCTATACATGTCGGAAGAACAGTGATAATTAGGCGTGAGATGCAATAGATGTGAGTCAAGAGACCACATCTCGCGCAAAGTGAATAGGGGCAACATCAACGACCCGCGGCTCGTGATCTAGATATGGCTTGAGCCGCTGGCCGTTCACTCGAAAGGTACTCTCAGAAGATAACTCAGATATGTCAATACTCCCATTGTCATGTACTTTTCTCACCAAATATGGTCCCTTCCATTTGCTCTGTAGCTTCCCTGGGAATAATCTAAGCCTAGCATCAAACAGCCATACTCTCTGTCCTTGCTAAAACTGCTTGTGGCTGATATGAGAATCATGCCACTCCTTCACTCTCTCCTTATAATGTAGGCTGTTCGAAAAGGCGGTATCACGAAGCTCCTCCAGGGCTGCTAACTCTGCCCTCCTCTGGTCTCCTGCACTATCTGGATCCAAAAGTATATCAGTGACTGCCCAAAGTGACTTATGTCTCAGCTCAACAGGTAAATGGCACGGCTTGCCATAAATGAGGTGAAAGGGAGATGTACCCAAAGGATTCTTAAAAGACGTCCGATATGCCCACAAGACCGAGTCCAAAAGCTGTGACCAATCCTTTCGGTCAGGGCAGATGACTTTCTGCAATATAGTCTTGATCTCCCTGTTCAACACTTCAGCAAGACCATTTGTCTGAGGGTGGTATGGAGTGGCAACTCGATGGTCTATGCTGAACTCACTAGCAAGGGCCTTTACCTTGTCGTTGATGAAATGAGACCCCCCGTCAGATATCAACACTCTAGGCACCCCGAACCGTGAAATGATATTCCTCCTCAAAAATCTGCAAACAGTCCTAGCATCTACGGTTTGGGCGGGGATGGCCTCAACCCAACGACTCACATAATCAACGGCCAACAGAATGTACTCAAATCCCTGACTCTTAGGGAATGGACCCATGAAATCGATGCCCCATGCGTCAAAAACCTCACAGAAGTGTATGGGCTGCATTGGCATCATATCACGTTGTCCACAAGTGCCCATCCTCTGACAGTCAGTACACCTCTTCACGAACTCATCAGAGTCTTTGAAGAGGGTAGGCCACCATAGGCCGTATTGGAGCACTTTCTGTGCCGTTCTCCTCCCAGAGTGATGTCCTCCTGCCTCAAGCTTGTGGCAGTAAGTGAGGACGCTATGGTGATCCTCCTGAGGAATGCACCTACGTCATATACTATCCCCTCCCTCGTGGTAAAGGAGGGGATCCTCCCAATGGTAAAACTTGGTCGTCGCAAGGAAGGTCTCAAGTTTCTACCTGGGCCAATCTTGTGGAACTTTCTTGGCGACAATATAGTTCACAATATCGGCATACCATGGAAGCGAGGCGATAGCAAGGATCGCCTCGTCTGGGAAGGTCTCACAAATAGGGTCAGTCTACTCAGAATCCTAAAGATACTCCAATCGGGAGAGATGATCCGCCACCACATTCTTGACTCCAGGTTTATCCTTAATCTCTATATCAAACTCCTAAAGTAGAAGGATCCATATGGTCAATCTATCTTTGGCATCCTTCTTTTCCATGAGGTACCTGATGGCGGTATGATCAGTAAAAATGGTCACTCTAGATCCAATAATGTATGATCTGAACTTATCTAGGGCAAAGACTACGGCTAGCATCTCCTTCTCAGTGACTGTGTAGTTCCGTTGTGCGGCATCCAATGTACGACTAGTGTAGTGAATAGCAAATGGGACTCCATCCCTCCTCTGTCCTAGTACGTCCCCCACGACAAAATCGGAGGCATCCGTCATGATCTCGAATGGGAGAGACCAATTAGGTGGCTGAAGGACAGGAGCCTCTATCACACATCTCTTGAGAGTCTCAAACGACGAAAGACACTTGTCATCGACAAGGAACTCGGTGTCTTTTGTCAGCAGATCAGTCAACGATCAGGCAACCCTACTAAAATCACGAATGAATCGCCGGTAGAAACCAACGTACCCCAGAAAAGACCGTAGCTGCCGCAGGTTGGACGGTGGTTCGAGTTTGCTAATGACATCCACCTTGGACGGATTAACCTCCATGCCCCTGTTGAAGATGATGTGGCCAAGCATCGTCCCTTGAGTCACCATGAAGTGACTCTTCTCCCAAGATAATACCAGGAGAACCTCAATGCATCACTGAAGGACTCGGTCTAGGCAGTCAAGACAAGAATCGAATCTGTCGCCGTAGACCGAGAAATCATCCATGAAGACCTCCAAGCATTCCCCCACCATGTCCGAAAAGATAGACAGCATGCATCTCTGAAAAGTTGCAGGGGCGTTGCATAGCCCGAATGGCATGCGTCTGAAGGCGTATGTGCCGAAGGGACAGGTGAAGGTGGTCTTGTCTTGGTCCTCTGGCGCAATGGCCACCTGATTGTAGCCGGAGTACCCATCTAAGAAGCAGTAATGGTTCTTCCCTGTCAATCTGTCAATGATCTGATCTATAAAGGGTAGGGGAAAATGATCCTTCTTGGTGGCCTGGTTGAGTCGTCTGTAATCCACGCAGACCCGCCAAGAAGTGGGTACCCGGGTAGCAATCTCCTCTCCGGACTCCGTAATCACTGTAGTGATGCCCGTCTTCTTGGGCACCACATGTAACGGACTTTCCCACTTGGAGTCGGAGATGGGATAGATAAAATCGGCGCTCCACCACTTCGAGATTTCCTTCATGACAACCTCTCTCAGATTCGGGTTCAGCCACCGCTGGAACTCACGCGACGGCTTTGCCTCATCCTCAAGATAGATGTGGTGAGAGCATAGAGCCGGAATGATCCCCTGGAGATCTGCTACACTCCATCCTATCGCCTTGCGGTTCTTTTCAAGAACCCCCATCAGACGGGATTCTTTCTCTCCAGTCAAATCAGTGGAGATAATGACTAGGTACATCTCATGCTCACCTGCAAGGAACTTATACTTCAACGACGCATGTAGTGGCTTCAGCTCTGGGCAAAATGGTGCTGGCAAAATCTGGCTTCTGAAGAATCCGAGTGTATGCTGCCAAATCTGCTCGGGAAAATGAGAGCTCTCTCTCGCAAACTAGATCGGGAGGTTGCTCAACTGGATTGTCTCTGCTCTGCATGGCATCTACCTCCTCCCTGACTGTAGACTCAGTGGAAGTCAGATCTATCATGAAATCCTCAAACTCTGCCCAATCAAAATCTGACTCCGAGGGATCTGTATCATCCATGGTGGCCTCAGTACCACCGTCATCACAAAATAAATCAGTCTCGTGGTCAAGGACCGGCTCTGCTGCCTCAAAAGTATCCTGGACCAGGAATGCACTCTCCAAGCTCTCCTCTGTTGGCGTCTCGGCATCAGCGGTATCTGAAGGTGAGAGGATGGCCTCAGCGTCTGGATCTGCCCATACTGCCCCATCATCTGTGATCACAAAATCGCAGTCCTGGTGGATGTCTGGCCCTGTCTCTGTCATCTGCTCTGAATCGGAAGTAGTCTCTGAGCAAGCGGAATCTATGACTCTGATATCCTTGACCGTCTCTATTTGTACACTCTCGCCCTCGACGCGAAAGTATACCTTCCCGCTATCATGGTCAGTCACTGCCTTGGCTGTGGCCAAGAACGGGCGACCTAGAATGATGGGGGTATCGGTCACCGACTCGGGGATCTCCATTTCCAACATAACAAAGTCCATGGGATAATACAGGCCCTGAATCGTGACGACAATGTCCTTCAGCAACCCCTTCGGCCTCTTGACAGATCGATCAGCAAACTGAAGGACTGTCCTGCTCTGTCGTAGAGTGCCTGATGTTGCACGAAATGACTACTTGGATATAAGGTGCTAATCGGTCATTGCGACCCAAGCAATCAAGTGCGAACAATCAAGAAAAATAGACCACCAAGAGATAAAAATCAATAAAAATGCGAAATAGCGGTCTTGCTACTTATTTAACCTGGTATAGCGACCAGGGTCGAACACAAGGAGCACGGATTGGCCTCACGTCCTACGAAGTAGTCAATTAGAGAAGAGAAGATATTTTTGGTGGTTTTTAAGGGTTTTTATATTTTTTTGGATTTTAAATATGTTAAGGAAATAATACAAGCAAAGAAACTACACACTTAAACAATTTATTAAATGCACTAAAAATCAACCAAAAATTCTGACAAAAATATTTTTATGTGTTTTATAATTTTTAGTGTTTTTGGTGAATTTTTGGGATTTTTCTAATGTTTATTTAATTCTCTAAAAATGAAACAGTGACTGAAATGAAAGGTACTGTTCAGCCGAGCTGAAAGGGCCTAGATAAAATGTCTAAACGCCCCAAATTAGCTAGGAGGTAATTTTTCTGTAAAGAGAATAAAACAAGGAAAATTTAGGCACCTATATTATTATTTTTGGGTTTTTGGTTTAATTATTAGAATTTTTATAAGATTTTAAATGTTTTTTAATTTTTAGTGGTTTTCAGTAATGAAAAATAGCCAAAATTGGCTAGAAAATCAAACACAACAAAACAAGAAGTAGACAATGTTTTTGTAATTTTTAGATATATTTAATATTTTTTTGTGATTTTTAAAGTTAGACAGTAGCAAAATTAGATGTTTTTGAATTTTTAAAAATATTAAATTAACTCAGAAATGTCTCCAAAAATCCTTGAAAATTTTACACTATGGCAGGAGCCATGTGTCCAATTTTCGTTGGATTTGGAGGTAAATTGCTATTTTATTCAAAAATGAAAAGGGGGCACAGTGCACAGGGACCAAAGTGCAAATACCCGGAAGTCTGGGGGGTCTGGTGCAATTAACACAGCAAAACACGTGCGATGCGCGTGTCTGGGGCACTAAGGGACCCAAATGTAATGAAAATAAGTCTCGAGGGCTATTTGGTAACAGGTACCAAAAACTCAGGGGCTTATCTGCAAATAACCCAAAAAATCACGCACATGCTCAAATGTTTCACGCACAGGGGTATAAATGCAAATAAACACAAACTTTCATTCATTCCTTAACATCCAGAACTACAGGGTATGATATGCAAATAAGCTAAAAACTCACGTGTCGATGCACGTGTCAGACCATACACAGGGGCATAAATGCAAACTAAGCAGAGTACGGGGTCCTCTATGCAAATATCCCAAAAACTAAACAACTATATTACGTATTTACAGGACTAAATACGAAATGCAATAAATAGAAGGGCCTAAGGGTAGTTTACCCTTTATTAATGGAGCGGCTGGATGGAGGCCACGTGGAACATCTGACGGTGGCGAACAACGGGCGCTCCACAGCTGGGCTCCTCGGGCGAATCCGACGGTCGGGGTTGTTCCACGTGGAGGATCGAACGGTGGTGGCTCTCTGTGGCTAACCCTCGAGCATCGGGCGGTCCAGATCTATCCTCCTCAGATCAAACGGTGGCTGTTGCTCCTGAACGGACGGCCCAGATGCAAACTGGAGCAGAAGGTCTGATCGGACGACAGCAGAAGGTCGAGGAAGAATAGGTGGCAGTCGAAGTTCGGCAGCCCAGTGCGTGCGGTCCTGACCTCCCCTACTGCGCCTGAAGATCGGAGAAGCTCCGACGTGGTGCTCCGCAGTTGCTGGTGGGCTCCGATGACCCAGCCCAGCTCTGGGGATCTCCGGCGAGGTCGGCGGAGGAACGCCTCCTGGCTCGATGTCGAAGGACCTCAGATGGCCCTCATTGAACCTGCAAAACAGTCCAGAAGGCTCGCGGGTCGAGGGCAAACTACCTCGACCCGGTTAGGCGGGGTGACAGTGAACTGTGGGGCGATATGGGCAAACTACCTCGAATCCCAGCTCCTGTACGAGCTGGGTGGGATGGAACTATGGAGAAGGTGCGTGGGAAGGAGGCGACGGCTATGGTGAAGCCCGATGGTCGGATGATGGTCTGAATCGATCGGAATTGGCGGGGGGACGGCGGAGCAGCGAATTGGGCGAAATGGAAAATCCAAGAAAAAGAAAGGCCTAAGGGACTACCTAGGTGGACGAGGAGACTAGGGATGAGCTTGCGCAGCTCTGGGTCGTCGCCTCGAGGAGCGTCTCCCTCCGAGGCTCGAGCTCCTGCTGGTGGCGGAGCAAGGCGGCGAAGCTTCGCCGGATCAGTGGTCTCGCTCCCTCTCCTCGCTTCAACAGCACAGGACGCGAGCTGTCACTCTCACGCACACGCTGGAGCTCACAGGGGGTGGAATCGAATGGCCAAAGATGCCAAAATGAGGTGGCGGAGCTCGGCTTTATACGCTGGAAGGGTCCGGGAAGACAGGCGCGGGTAGGGCATGGAAGCGCGTGGATCCCGATGCAGGAGCTCTGGCGAGGGTCTCGGGTATGTCGTGGACGGATCTGACCCGGGGTTTAGGCGGGAATCAATCGGGTTTAGGCGCTAAAAATTGGTGAAATCGGGTCGGGCGTCTAAGCCCGTGAGAAGTGGTCCTGGGGGGGGGGGGGTAGTTGACCGGGCGGTCAACATCCCCAGGGCCAATAGGGATCGGCCACGTGGATAAAGTTTGGAAGTGAAATTCAAGGTATCTAAGGGCCGAATTTGCAAAAAGTTAAAACATGAAATATTTTTATTTTATTTTTTTCTATTTTTTAGTGATTTTTAATTAATTTTTCAAAATAAAAATAAGGTATATACATTATATAGCTATATATAGGTATATGTACACTATATAGGTTTTTGATTTTTAATTTCTTATTTTTGTACAATTTTATTCCTATTTTATATTTTATTTATATTATAAAATGAGGAATAAAAAGACATTTTTATTTATTTTTTTATTATTTATATACATAAGTGAAATAAATACATATGTATAATTATATACATGGTATATTTACAATATATTTTTGTGTTTTTAATTTTGTTATTTTTATTTCGTTTTTGTTTTAATTGTTTTTATTTTATTTATTTACACTATATAATGTAGAATATTTACAAAAATTTTGGAAATTAATTTTATTTATTTATAAGGCTAAATAAATATGAAGGTGGTTCTATGTACAATGTGAAAGTGATGTTTTTGTTCTTTTTGATTTTTCTCTTTTTCTTTTGTTTTTATACTTATGAGTACATACAAATATTTACAAGCATATTTTAAGCTATTTTTGTGAGGAAAATACTTTTATTTATTTACATAAATATTTACACACATGAGCCCCTATTTCCCTCTACTTTGGCTTTTATGCGGTCAGGCCCATGCTGAGCCCTCCCTTGGGTTAGGTTGCTCAATATTTATTCTAAATATTTCCCTCTTTTTCTTTTTAATCTTTATTCTTTTATTTTTGCACAAAAACATGCTAATTATATATTTTTACACAATGCATGCTTTTGGTAATTATTTGTATTTACACATATCTACATGCATTTGCAAAGGTTTTTGTAGCTAAAATATAAGAATAAAGAGTGATGAATGAGTATTCATCAGTGCCCAACTCGAAGCGGTCGAGAAGGGCAGCCGGAAGTAGGTTGATCGAAGAACCACTGTCTAATAGAGTGCGATCGAACCTCTGCTCGCTGATATGGCATCTGACATATGGGGCTCCTGAATCTGGCCTCTTGGCCGACAGACGGTTCTGAATCGCGAAACACGTGGTATTGGTCAGCACATGGATCTCTGACTAGTGGTTCCTCCTCTTTCTCCTAACTGTGGTCCGATCTCTAAGTGATCTCTGGAGAAGAGGGATGTGCTGCAAGACCTCCTGAAGAGTCAGTTGAATGTGGAAGCGGTCTATCATCTCCTGGCTGAACTCTTCATGCTATCTCTTTTTTTGGATTTTCTATTTTCTTCCCCTTTCCCATGTGAAGAGCTCTAGGGAAGGTGATCACAGGGTCCTTCTCAGATGAAGGACTAGGAGAGGGTCTCAGCTACTCAAGCACGGCAGAATCCACACATACAACATCATGCACCACAGGTGGATCAGAATAAAATAAACCCTTTCCTTTATTTCCAGATAAGTCCTGAGATACAATAACAGATGGAAAGACTATAGGACTCTCAGAAGTGGAAATAGTGGCATTGTTGGACATGTGAGCCCACGGCGAGCCATTATGCAATAAATGTTATTGCAAATATCATTCCCTGATCTGAAATGAAGAATAAATAATTTGCATAATAGGTCCCTCTGTACAATTAGGGTTATGTACCATGGCTATCTTAATGATCATACAGTTGTTGATTCAATATATGAATCATAGAGGCTGTTGCTTGGATGAATATCTAAAGAGTTAGATTGAGGACTCATCAAGCACCGCCAAATGATTGTTAAGATGTGATCTCCAACCTGAGTAGGAGATGGCAATCCTTTCTCACATAGGCTGATATCTGACTGACCTCTTGATGCAGGTCCTCTGCATAGGAATAGAGATTCGGAGGTGTCAGATTAGTTAGGTCAATGGGTTGACTTAACGAGATCGAGATAACCTAAGTCCTATGTTGAATGCTGTCACAACATAGGCACGCATCCTCTGACCGGAGACAGATGTATTGCTATATGTCTGAGTATGTACATTTGGCAGACCAATAGGTCGATGACCTAACCAAGGTCTATACACCGGCGCGCTGGTGTGCATATAAGGGCATATGAGTAATACGATCTCTCAAAGGGATCATACAGGTTCACTACTGAACCGGAAGACATGAGCTCACTCATGAGATATTGGGAAGAATCAAATTCTGTGCACGGTCGTCTCGCTTTGGAAGCTTGACTGAATTTGTAGGTTTGATATATACTTTTGGAAAGTATATGATCAATACCTAGGTATGATATATGCTTTTGGAAAGTATATGATCTATACCAAATCCCAATGATCAAATGAGAAACTTGGTGATCAAACCCTGAAGAAGACAGTGAAAAAATTGATCTTGATCTTCGGGTTGACCATGGGTCTTCCAGTATGCAGGATGTACAGGTATTGGGAATACCTGAGGGTGATGTGATCATAAACGATTGTATATCCATGACGCTTCCATTCCGAGGGAGTGATGAAACAGGTCTGGATTTTAGTGACTCCTTTCAGTAGAGAAGCAATCCGATCTTAGTCCAAGTGTTGGACATTGATCTGAATGAGATTCAGATTCAAAGAGAAGATTGGATTTGCAGTCTTGATTTAATCAAGCATCTGTGGGAGGTTCGTAAGATCTGGATTTGAGATAAGATCTCAATATCCAAGTCACTATACATGGAATAATACAATCGCCCTGTCCTTATCTCCAAGTATCTGCGGAGAAAGCACATTATTCTTGAAAGGGTTCAAGAATAATTCTTTTGATGAAATATCCAAGCAAGGACTTGTTGATTAAATGAGATTTAATTATCAATCTTAAATATGAATATGATTCATATTGTGAAAATGATTATCTAAGATAATTAAATGGGATTTAATTATCAAGGATTAAGAGAATGTGGATAACACTATCCATGATATATGTGTGTGATAAATATGATTTATGATATACATATATAAGAGAGAGAATTTATGTAAATAGCATTTGTTAATTAATAATGT
This sequence comes from Ottelia alismoides, assembly GCA_037367405.1. Lineage (NCBI taxonomy): Eukaryota > Viridiplantae > Streptophyta > Magnoliopsida > Alismatales > Hydrocharitaceae > Ottelia > Ottelia alismoides. The sequence continues at coordinate 1,150,426 of JAZKJV010006632.1, read as the reverse complement.
GGATTGGATTCATATTTATTGATTAATTGGAAATGCAATTTACTAATTAGTTTGGGTTGTGAACATGATTCACATAATATTCAATGGCAAGATTGAAATATTCACAAATTAATTTGGAATTAATTTGGTGAATATTTATTGTGATTAATTAAGGAATAATAAGATAAATAAAAAGGAGCAAAATAAACCACCCTCCATAGGTGGCGTCACCCATGAATTGTTCATGGGTGACGCCCCCCATTTTGAGGGAGGTTGGCTGACTCCATTTTTATTTATCACATTATCTCTTAATTAGTTAATGTTAAATTAAATTATGTTGATAATATTGCAACATTTTTTAATTTAAATTAATGTTGTTGGTTTTAACCAACAACAATCATAGCCATTGATTTAGCATGGACCAAGCATAGCTCTTGGATCCATATGTCCATGGATTGAGATCCAATGGATCCTAAACTAATATAAAAGGAGGGCTAGGGTAGCCTTCCAAAGTACATTATTAAGAATTGTGCAAGGTTACAACTCTCTCTCTCTCTCTTTCTCATTCTCGCCCTCTCTCTTTCTCTTCTTCATCAAGTGGACGTCCACTTTGTGTTGAGAAAGGAGAGACTCTCGGCTTCTTCTTCGACGCTTGGATCTTCATCGAGGATTGCGGAAGGAACGTGACTCATCATCACGCCCGCAAGTGCGTTCTTCGTGGATCGGACTTAAGATAGGAGGATCTCTACTTTGGGATCTCGCGATCACAACCACGCTTCAAGAGGTATTCCTTGTACTTTGTGGTTTGATGAAACGATCCGAGAAGTGTTCTCGTGATCATGTGGTTTCATCTTCAAAGTTAAAATTTTTAATTTCCGCTGCATATAGCGACTAGTGCGACTAGTTGCCCCGATTGCATACGATGCGATCGACACGCTTCCGTGATGCGCTTGAGGATTCTCAATATCCTTCAAGTGGTATCAGAGCCAGGTTGAATAAGGTTTTGGATATGATCCATAGACCTTAGACGATTTGGTTCTTGAAAGGGTTGCGAAATTTTTACTGCATTTCAATTTTCGCACCTCTGTATAATTGAATTTTTTGGCACTGTTTAAAATGTTTAAACACGAAATTTTAAATTGAATTTTGTTCCCCATTAATTAAGGAAACCATAGGACTTGAGTTTACTAAATTTGGACTTTATTTGCTCAAGATATGGCTTTTTGAATATGACTATATTCACTGTTGCGGGAACTGCGGATTTGAACGTAATTAATGAGATGATTACGGTTTTAATCCGCCTTGAAATGCGTGAATTATCACTTGGATTCTTTAATAAATCAAATAGGCAATCTTTGGAAACTGAGTTTGCATTTTTTGGATTTAAATTGATCGAGATAAGTTAATTTTAGTGATTGGGGGTCACTGCTGGAAATTAACAATTTCTTGATCTTGAACCTTGTGATATGTCATTCAATTATCATGATGAAAATTAATTGTTAATTTTCTGGAATAATTAGTGATAAATATTTGTGAAATATTTAAAGAAATAATTATTTCATTGAATGACATTTGCCTAAACCACAATGATAAGATATTAGATCTTGATCATTGGTTCATCAACAAACATTGCTTTCATGAAAACCATAGTTTATCCTACAATTGTTGTAGGACAACTTTTACATGAAAAACCCTTTTGCTTGAATAGGATTGGGGATTTGTCTAGCAAATCTCCTTATAATCAAAAATGTTTTGATTTATATTATATGGTATAATTTCGGTTGAAAAACCGATGAACATCTCAAAGTACATGATGGTTTATCTGGTATTATCCTTTCCCGAGGCGGATGTGGTGCCTAGTCGGAGAGCATTGGGGTAGCGGGTTGCAACGTATGTGGTCCGTCCCACTCTCGTCGGTACTGGCCATGACAGCGGGTAGGGACTGTATAATACCGGAGACAGACAATGTGTATTTTTCTAATTATTAAAATTCGAATAATACGTTTTTTGAGAATATACCTACTATTCAAGTAAAAGACATGTTTGTTGATGATTGAATTTATGATTAATTTAATATGATTAAATTAATTATATCCAATGAACACTCTATTTTGAATAGATGTGTATTTCCCTTGGAAGAATTAATTATGTGAATGTGATTCACGATAATTAATTATAAAATTTGAATACGAGGTGGAGGATCACATAAGTGACATCCATGGTCTCCCGTCAAGGCGAAGGGTTTCCGTCACCAGGGATTGTATGTAGGAGACGCCTGTCCGAAGTGACAGCTCCTGTATGCAAGCGCATCTGGATCGGGCTCTTTGCTTCTCGAAAGAGTAAGGTCGTATGCGTAGTGACCCCAATATCGAGTCCTCATATTATTGGGGCGATATTGGATTGCGCATAGCGAGTTCTAATCCTGTTGACGGTTGGTTCAATTAGCAACGGGTCAACATCATCTTAGGGGTGGTGGGCCCGGGTGTTAAAGACCGAATTGGGAATGCAAGTTGGACTTGCAAAGTGGAATGAGTTCCCGCTTCTTTTTATTGGAGTCGTAAGTTCTCATATTATTGGGATGCGATAAAGATAGGAAAGGAGATCCCAGATCTTGCTAGAGATATAATGGTAAGAATATCTCTTACATTGAAAGTGATTAAGGGAATGAACTTTCAGTGTTGACATGGCAAGACAACTTTGATATAAAAATTCCTAAATCAAAGTAAAACATGTATATATAATATATATACCCTTATGGAAATTTCTTATTTCAGATAATCCTTCATTAAACCCACTCAATGTTATACTCAATGATAACCAGTAAAAATATCTTGGATTGGACTCATGATCCAGATATTGTACTTGCAATTGAACACATAATGTATGTGGTTGCAATGTGCAAGTTTCCTCAAGATAATGAGGAATGACAATTAAATAAGATAATAAGACATCACCTTAGGGTTTGTACGTCTCTATAGTCTTGATCTTTCATCGAGTGTACTTGGGAAGTGACATGTTGATGATGATCGTAATTGTCGAATAATCCTTATAAAATAAAAGAAGATATTTTGGCATACATATGTGCTCTAGACATTTAATCATGAATGACATGGTTCTCTGTATTATGCAGAATGGTGGCTCGAAATAGATGATATATTCAAAATGTTTGAATACCTACCTGAACCTAAGTGTCTAAGAGTTAAGATGTATGTAGATATGATGAATGTCATCATTCTACTATCTATACTCAAGTCATTCATGAAGCTTCATAATAATCATTTTGAATGAATTTAATGAAGCATGTATAAATGTTGAAGTTCTCTTATATTGAAATCCTTTGAATTCAACATAAGAGATTCTTTGTCTTGAACAATGGTTGTTTATAGATGAAGAGAGCACAGTGGAAGCATGGGTCGGACCCGAATAAGAAGGAAAGTCAAAGAGTTGACCTACTTCTGTGACTTCCATATGACATCCAAAGAGTTGGATGAATGCCAATACTGCAATAAGTTGATGTGTTGATAGTGTGACTATCAAATCTGTCTAAAATCCTTAGTGAAGGACTCATATAGAGCATCGGAATAATCTACATATAATCATTGACTCTGACTTTCTTATTTCATAAGATAAAGTCTGACAATTGTATCCCAATCTTCTAATGACATTTGCAATTGGTTGCATATTCATATTAGAAGATTCGAAATTTGATCTTAAGGTTTAGTAGTCATCTACATGGATATTGATGTAATTGTGACAACAATCTCTATTGGATAGATGGACTTCATATTCTCAGTGGGAGAGCCCTTAGTCTTAGAGAATGTCTCTATGACCTAGATATTAGAATACCCTCATTGTTTGTTTCTAAATGTTGGAAATAAACATGAATTCTGAGATAGAACTATCATAAAGAGTTATGATGGAAATATTTCAGATAGTAATCTAACATCTAGTGGACTCCACCAAATTAGAAAATTAATGAATGGTTCATTAAGATTTCTGATACTGAAAATCAAACCTTATAAGATCAATAGGAGGATGAAGATCATTTGACAATGATCTGGCATCAAGCCTTGGACATTTGTCTATTGATTTGATCAATAGACTAGTAAGATATGAAACTTTAGAATGTCTAAAATTTCAAATCTTACATACTTGTGAATATTGTATTCAAAGTAAAATGTCCAATACACCCTTCTCTGGGAATGGTGTTAGATGTCGAGGTATTCAAGATCTCATACATATTGATGTATGTAGATCACATATATCATAGTAAACATTATGGATATGTGATATCTATTGATGATTACGTATGATATGAGATTTCTTCTCTTCACCTGAGAAACCTTTGAAATGTTCAAAGATTTCACAATTTTGGTTTACAACCAAAGTTTGAAGAAAGATGAAATGAATTTGATCTAAGCAAGGTAGCAAGTACCTATTAGATAAAATTCAAAGAATACCTTATGGAGATATGAATATCATTTCTATCTCAATCCTCCTAACACACCTAAACTCAATGAAGTTGTAGGGAGATACAATTGGATCATGTGTGACATGATTTGATCAATGATGAATTTTAGCATAATTATCCCTTAGTTTCCAGGTATATATGTGTAGTAGAGACTACAATATATATCCTTAATAAGGTTCCATGCATGCAAGCTGGAATCTAGCACTTGAGAGTGCTACTTCATTAGAAAAATAAAGGATAGTATTGGATACCTACTTTATGACCTTGAGATTCTTAAAAGATCTCATTTCTGAGAATATGATTCTTAGAAGATTGAGAATCTTGAGAATCAAGATGAAAATGAAGTATAGGAACTCATTTAATCTTGAGATGACAACGAGGCTCCTGAAATCGGAAACTAAAAGGATAATTAAAGATGAAGCACTGATACCTCTTCAAATAAGTTTGAGGATGTATTCCATGTGTCAGTTAAATCTGACAATGATCGGACCTTCATGTGATGAAGCTCCTGAAAATCATGACATGGAAAGATGGATATTAGCAATAAAGTCTAAAGTAGACTTCATATACAAGTGCTGTATATGGACCCTCGAGGATCCACCTATAAGGGTTAGACCCGTTAAGGTGTAAATGGATCTTCAAGAAGAAGAGGGAACCTGATGAGAAGGTAGAGATCTTCAAAGCTCGGTTCGTAGCCATGAGCTACACACCATAAGAGAAGACATTGCTTGCAATGAGATTTGCTCTTCGGAAACCATGCTTAAACTCATCAGAATATTGCTAACCTTAGCTACACAAGTTGACTATTGCATCTTCAGGATGTAATTCAAGATTGCATTCCTCTAAAGAATACCTCTCTGAGGATATTCACATGAAGTAACCCCAAGGCTTCATGTTTGGGGAAAGTAAGGTGTGAAAGCTAAAGAAATCCATCTGTGGACTCAAATAAGCTTCTTGTTGTTGGAACATAAGATTTAATGAAATTATAAATGTTATGATTTCAGATAGAATCTTGATGTACCATGTGAAGCTTAGTGGGAGTGCCATTGTGTTCATCGTGCTAAATGTAGATAATATCCTAATCATTTGGAATGATATAAGGATGATAATAAGTGTTTTATAGACTGGCTATTCCATACCTTGAGATATGATCTCAAGAATACCTCTTAGATCTTAGTTCTGAAGTTGTTCAGAAGCAAAGAAAAGAGGATATTGGGACTGTCACATTTGTAGTACACCTTGGAAATGTTCCATTCTTGGAAATTCCAAGCAAGTCTTCCTTCCCTTGAGATTTGGTACTGACCTATCTAAAGGGATAGCACCTCAAAGAATTGAGGAAGTGAATGCTAGAACTGCTTGCACTTGTGCATCAGTTACGGAAAGCTAAGTGTATGCTAGATGTGTACAAAGGCCAGATATCTGCCATGCAGTGGGAGTAGTAAAGTGTTGTTAATCCTACTATGGAAAGAAAACACTTGATTGCAGTAATAACAATGTCTTCACAGATGACAAGATTTTTGAGATAGTGATCTCAAAGTCATATCTTCAAAAGCTTAAGACTTTATAGATAGAGATCTAAAAGATCTTAACTGCGAATACCGTAGGAGATAGTGATCTCCAGGAATAAGGGTATTCTGATAAGGATTATGGAAATACTGGTTATAATAGTTATTAAGCAATAGTGTCAAAGACACTATAACTGCTTTGACTAGATTGAGTATTGGTTGCATTAGATGCAACATTCGCATTGGATGCGAGCACTGTTACCTAGGGATATGCAAGTGCCGTAAAAGGACTTGGCATAGTCTTTTGGGAACAGAGTGACTGATCAGCTTACCTAGCTATTTCTAAATAGCCTATGATTGTCACATGAGTGTGGGTTTATATGATTAGCCCATTAATGGCTCTTTGGGCTAGTGGGAGATTGTTGGACATGTGAGCCCACAGCGAGCCATTATGCAATAAATGTTATTGCAAATATCATTCCCTGATCTGAAATGAAGAATAAATAATTTGCATAATAGGTCCCTCTGTACAATTAGGGTTATGTACCATGGCTATCTTAATGAACATACAGCTGTTGATTCAATATATGAATCATAGAGGCTGGTGCTTGGATGAATATCTAAAGAGTTAGATTGAGGACTCATCAAGCACCGCCAAATGATTGTTAAGATGTGATCTCCAGCCTGAGTAGGAGATGGCAATCCTTTCTCACATAGGCTGATATCTGACCGACCTCTTGATGCAGGTCCTCTGCATAGGAATAGAGATTCGGAGGTGTCAGATTAGTTAGGTCAATGGGTAGACTTAACGAGATCGAGATAACCTAAGTCCTATGTTGAATGCTATCACAACATAGGCACGCATCCTCTGACCGGAGACAGATGTATTGCTATATGTCTGAGTATGTACATTTGGCAGACCAATAGGTTGATGACCTAACCAAGGTCTATACACCGGCGCGCTGGTGTGCATATAAGGGCATATGAGTAATACGATCTCTCAAAGGGATCATATAGGTTCACTACTGAACCGGAAGACATGAGCTCACTCATGAGATATTGGGAAGAATCAAATTCCGTGCACGGTCGTCTCGCTTTGGAAGCTTGACTGAATTTGTAGGTTTGATATATACTTTTGGAAAGTATATGATCAATACCTAGGTATGATATATGCTTTTGGAAAGTATATGATTTATACCAAATCCCAATGATCAAATGAGAAACTTGGTGATCAAACCCTGAAGAAGACAGTGAAAAAATTGATCTTGATCTTCGGGTTGACCATGGGTCTTCCAGTATGCAGGATGTACAGGTATTGGGAATACCTGAGGGTGATGTGATCATAAAAGATTGTATATCCATGACGCTTCCATTCCGAGGGAGTGATGAAACAGGTCTGGATTTTAGTGACTCCTTTCAGTAGAGAAGCAATCCGATCTTAGTCCGAGTGTTGGACATTGATCTGAATGAGATTCAGATTCAAAGAGAAGTTTGGATTTGCGGTCTTGATTTAATCAAGCATCTGTGGGAGGTTCGTAAGATCTGGATTTGAGATAAGATCTCAATATCCAAGTCACTATACATGGAATAATACAATCGCCATGTCCTTATCTCCAAGTATCTGCGGAGAAAGCACATTATTCTTGAAAGGGTTCAAGAATAATTCTTTTGATGAAATATCCAAGCAAGGACTTGTTGATTAAATGAGATTTAATTATCAAGCTTAAATATGAATATGATTCATATTGTGAAAATGATTATCTAAGATAATTAAATGGGATTTAATTATCAAGGATTAAGAGAATGTGGATAACACTATCCATGATATATGTGTGTTATAAATATGATTTATGATATACATATATAAGAGAGAGAATTTATGTAAATAGCATTTGTTAATTAATAATGTGGATTGGATTCATATTTATTAATTAATTGGAAATGCAATTTACTAATTAGTTTGGGTTGTGAATATGATTCACATAATATTCAATGGCAAGATTGAAATATTCACAAATTAATTTGGAATTAATTTGGTGAATATTTATTGTGATTAATTAAGGAATAATAAGATAAATAAAAAGGAGCAAAATAAACCACCCTCCATAGGTGGCGTCACCCATGAATTGTTCATGGGTGACGCCCCCCATTTTTAGGGAGGTTGGTTGACTCCATTTTTATTTATCACATTATCTCTTAATTAGTTAATGTTAAATTAAATTATGTTGATAATGTTGCAACATTTTTTAATTTAAATTAATGTTGTTGGTTTTAACCAACAACAATCATAGCCATTGATTTAGCATGGACCAAGCATAGCCCTTGGATCCATGTGTCCATGGATTGAGATCCAATGGATCCTAAACTAATATAAAAGGAGGGCTAGGGTAGCCTTCCAAAGTACATTATTAAGAGTTGTGCAAGGTTACAACTCTCTCTCTCTCTCTTTCTCATTCTCGCCCTCTCTCTTTCTCTTCTTCATCAAGTGGACGTCCACTTTGTGTTGAGAAAGGAGAGACTCTCGGCTTCTTCTTCGACGCTTGGATCTTCATCGAGGATTGCGGGAAGGAACGTGACTCATCATCACGCCCGCAAGTGCGTTCTTCGTGGATCGGACTTAAGATAGGAGGATCTCTACTTTGGGATCTCGCGATCACAACCACGCTTCAAGAGGTATTCCTTGTACTTTGTGGTTTGATGAAACGATCCGAGAAGTGTTCTCGTGATCATGTGGTTTCATCTTTAAAGTTAAAATTTTTAATTTCCGCTGCATATAGCGACTAGTGCGACTAGTTGCCCCGATTGCATACGATGCGATTGACACGCTTCCATGATGCGCTTGAGGATTCTCAATATCCTTCAGGCATCAGCACCACCCTCGGCATGTCGTGCAGCATCAGCACCGCTCTCTGGCTCGGCAACCATGGTGGCCTCAGTACCACCTCCTCTGGTTAGTGAAATGACGGTGTCAGTACCGACAGTGGGATCAGCATCCATGGTGGCATCAATACCACTGTCATCATCTCTCGCGGCATCAGTACCACGCTACTCCTCTCCTGGTGCTCCTCAAGTAGCATGGGAACGTCGCTCAGACGAGGTGCCGCCTGCTGGCGTCCTACCTCTCCTAAGTGTGACAAAATCAGTATCAAACAGATATGCAGACAAATCATCAAATGTATCACTAGGAGTGGCATACTCTGTGAAATCTACCTGCTTAGATTTCCTCTTCAGGTTGTTCGGGTTGGGCTCGATCTGGGCAGGTATGGCGTCCTTCCCTCTCACTATCTCACGCACCTCCTGGCGGAACTCATCCATCTCCCGTCTGAAGATAGCCTGTTGGTCAGTAAGGAGGCGGGCTATGTCGTCTAAGGCGGGGTTCTCATAGGATGGCCCATGAGAACCCGACGGGTAGCCTCTCTGGTAGTGAGGCTGCTGCTGCTGTGGGTGAGAGGGGTATGACTGGGGATGATACTGCTGCTGAGGTTGCTCTCGCCTCCAAGACTGTCCTTGTTGATTGGGACGAGGACCATACTGTTGTGACTGCTGCTGGTGTACTGGGGGCTACCGCTGCTGGTGATCTCTCTGATGGCTGTACTGGCCTCCCTGTCCTGACAGCTGCTGCTGGGAGCTGGAACCTCCGGCCGACTAACGGAATTCGGGATGGTCTCGTCGGATACCGGGCTGGGGTCGGTCGTACCAAATCTCGTTGACATCCATCAACAGCTCTGACTCGTAAGGGGCTGGCGGGAGTACTTCCAGAGGCTGATCTGGCTGGTATACCACCATCTGAGTGTCTGGGGATGGTGGTGCCTGGTAAGAAAGCTGCAGCTGCTGGTACGGCTCCGTCTGTACAAGGTGAACCTGTCTAGGCTGCTGGTGGCTGGAGCGCTGGGACGAGCTGCCGGTGCTACTCGGATCACCTCGTGCCCGAAGACGGGGCTGGGAAGCCGTCTGTGCCTCCTGGAGACACATGAGTTTTGTCTTCAGGTCACTCAAAGTCTGTGCCATCTGCTCCATCTGCGTGATGCCCTAGCACTGCTTCTTCTCAATAATCTCCATCCGGTCCAGCTTCTCGTTGACGATGCCCATGTCAGCGGCTGCGGACTCGGCCTGTGCTGATGCCGCTTACGAACAGGATGGACCGGCGTCAACCCATGCTATCCTCTGGTACTGCACGGTCTGTGGCTGAGGGCGTCCCTGTGTGTACAATCGGGTCTGGAACATCACCATGTAGTTCTCTACCATCTCCTCGTAGATGGCCCAGACCTGATCGCGATCCTTGGCAAAATAGGACCCGCCACAAGAAGCATTCACTGGGCCCTGTATCTCTGGTGTCAGCCCGCTGAAGAAGCTCTGAACTAGGTTCGGCTTCGAGATGTCATGGTGTGGGCATCTGTCTGTCAACTCTGTGAACCTCTCCCATGCCTCGTGAAACTGCTCGTTGGGGAGCATGGAGAAGTTGCTGATCAGGGCCCTCGCTGCATTCGTCCGCTCGAGTGGATAGTACTTGTTCAAGTACTCGGTGCGGAGCTGCTCCCAGGTATATACAAATCTCCCCAGATGCTTCAGCCAGGTGACTGCTCTGTCTGCTAGTGAAAAGGGGAAGGCAATCATGTGGATGGTATCCTGGTCCACCTGACGATCGTGGACAGTGCTGCATATCATCTCAAACTCCTGAAGGTGGAGATGGCGCTCCTCAGTAGGCAGCCCATGGAACCAAGGGCTGCTACCGCACCACCGGGCATCCTCGGCCTGTCGTATGGGTCGTGCTGCTCACGGTCGGCTCTCATCTGCTCCTTCTCGTGCCTCATCTCTATCATAAAAGCTCCCTGATCCCTCAACTGCTGCTGAACATAGTCAAGGGAGGCGATCAGGGTGGAGTTGATCGCACCCTGGTCCAAGACGAATGTCTGCTCTGGTCGGGGACCTCCGGTGCGATCATCACTGCTACCGGCCATGGTCTCTGCAAAGGCAAAAGACCCAAACTCAGGTGCCCATAAATCATCTGACTGTAGTCTCTCATCTGGCACTGGCCTCTCAGGAATGGTAGAAGGGTGGTCGAGGGGGAACAGGGCGGAGTTGAACTCGGGTTCGGAGAGCGGGTCTGAGCTCCCACGAACCGACCTAGATGAGTGGGCTGGAGTATTGAAAAGCGGTGCAACCAGAGGCTGCCTAAGAGACCTCCTGCCCATCATCGTGATCTGGCGAGTAGGACGGATGAGATCTGGAAATAAATATGATCAGCAAGCAAACCCCTGATTCACCTACGCAACGCGAGCTGAAGACTGTAAAAGCTCGATCAATTATCTTGTCAATTTTATTAGGTGAAAAAGTCAGGATAGCAGAGCGATTAACGTGACCTGTTGGGTAATCCGATATTTTCTCAACCGACTGTCCCGTACAGAAAGAGCCAGTAATCAGTCGAGAAAAATATCGGATATGGCTCTACCTAGTGCGTGGGTCACTCTCTCGCGCAAGCAAACCAGACAAGGAGGGGGTTGCTCTCCCCAAGATAATTTTTTCGGTGAGTCTTTTAGGTTCAATAGAGTTAACCAGTCCCAATTTTATGGTTCAAATTTTTAGGTATTTTTCAATAAAAAGCAAACGCCTAACGAATTTTTCAGTTCTCCTGGCTATTTTAATCCAAAACATGGGGAGAAGACGAAAAAGCCGATGCGCGAAAAATCAATGATGCATGCACGAGATAGAAGGCGTACCTGACTCCAGCAGTCTACATGCAATATAATCCGCGCAGAATTTAAAGACAGAAATAAAACTACCTAAATGATGCAAGCGGAAAACCGAGCCCTAACCAAGCAGTTCTACTCGAAAGAACGGCTAGTTGACCACCAGCCTCCAATCCAAGAGTCCGGTCTAGACCCACCCCTCCTCTTCTCGACAAATCGAGTTCAGGAGTAGCGCTTGACGGGGTGGGCTCGCGGCGCGTAGGCTCGAAGGTAGTGGATCGACTATTTTATTAGTCTTTTTATTGTTGGTCCAATTACCGTTCTATAGGTACATGCAGATTTATTAGGGTCTTTGGATCTTATTTATTACGTCACAGTCAAGCAAAAATCCTAAGGCTAGGGGCTCAAAACCGTGAGAATCAGAAAGGCAGGAAATAAACGGTAAAAGCTGCAAGAAAACCGCGAAAAACTGAGGGGTCCCCCGAGCACACCGGTGCTCGGCGAAACAGACCCCGAGAGTCTCAAAAGTCTACTGAGTGTCATGTCCCTGTTTTATTACAATAATAATAAATGTACTGAAATAAAAATTAATCTAATCTAATCCACGGCTATTCTGTAGCTTCCCGCACTCAGCTGTCTCCTCGCGCTTTCCTGCGGTTCCGTACAGAAGGGAGTTGCCTCCGATCACCGCGGCTACATCGGCTCCTCGAAAGTCACCGCCTCGATCCTCGGGCCCTCGCAAGAAAACAAGAAGAGTGTGATCAGACCAGATTATTGTAAACGAGTCAGAAAAATATATACGAAAAATATATACAAAAATCTATACAGAAAGCCGCGAAAAAGAAAGCCGCAGAAAAATATGTGACTACTAAGCTGTGCTCCCTGGCAACGGCGCCATTCTGATGAGCCGCCCGAACGACTAAGGTAAAGTATAAATCACTAAGGTCGTTGTGACCTCAGTTACTCGGGGCTCAAAGCTCAATCAAGAAAAATTCAGACCACCAAAGAAGGATAAAAATCGATGAAAACTCAAACTAGCGGTCTCGCTATTGGATTAACCTGGTATAGCACCCAAGGTCGAACTCGAGGAGCACGAGATGGACTTGCAGCCTACGAAGTATTCTAAAATAGAGAAAATAAAAAACAAAGTATTTTTGGTGGATTTTTAATATTTTAATATCTTTTGGAATTTTTAATTATAAAGAAAATGAGAAAACAACAAAACAAGCAACTTTCAATAATTATTTAATTACTCTAAAATGCTCAAAAAATCAAACAAAAATATTTTTAGAATTTTTATATATTTTACTGTTTTTAATGAATTTTTGATAATTTTCTGATTTTTATAGAATTTTATAAAAATGAAACAAGATAGAAACAGAAGAACAATGTCCAGTCAGTTTCAAGGGCCAAAATAAAATGTAAAATGGCGCTCAAACCCTGAAGGTATTTTTCCTGTAAAGTATGAACAACAAGGAATAATCAGGAAAAAGAATTATTAATTTTTAATTTTTCTATGATTTATTAGAATTTTTAGAAATTTTTCAATGTTTTTCAATTTTTATATTTTCTATAAATCCAAAAACGACCAAAATTGGTCAAAAAATCAAGCACAGCAAAACATACAAAATACGAATTTTTTGGAATTTTTGAGAAGGTTTTAGTATTTTTTGTGATTTTTATATCTGGACAGATAGAAAAAGAGAGGTTTTTGAATTTTTAAAAATAATAAAAGGGCTTCAAAAATTTCCCAAAATTTAGTGAAAATTCTACACAGTGGCAGGAGCCATGTGTCAAATTTTCACTTAAATTGGATATAATTTGATATTTTATATAAAGCAAACAAGAGCCCATAGTCACAGGGACCTAATTACAATAAAAATATCTTTCAAGGGCCTAAAAGTTACAAAAACAAAACCGCAGGGGGCCCTGGTGCAAAAACACCACGAATGCACGCGCGGGGCACGTGAACTGGGCACTCAGGGACCTATATGTAAATAAAATAGTTCCGAGGGCTTTTTAACAACAAGTGCTAAAAGCCCCGGGAACTATATGCAATTAACCCAGGAAATTCGGCACATGTGGAAATAAAACACTCACAGGGGTATATGTGTAAACAACTAAAAAAATATTTCATTCATGAACGCACATAACCTATAGGCCCATACATGCAAATTCTCCCAAAATGCACGTAACGAAGCACGCATCCCACAACGTACAGGGGTAGAAATGCAATTCAAATAAACTACCAGGTCCACTATACAAATATACCAAAATAAAATGAACGCTATAAAATATTTACAGGACTAAATGCTAAAAACGAAAAGACAGAGGGCCTAAGGGTAAATTACCCTTTATTAATCGAGAGGCTGGATGCGTGCCACGTGGATGATCGTGCGGCTGAGGCACGCTGCAGCTGAACAAAGGGGCCCTCGACTCTGATCGGACGGCGAAGGGCTCGTCACGTGGAAGATCGACGGTCGAGAGGCGTTGGCTGCCCTTCGCTGGATGGAGGGCGGAGAAGAGGCCACGTGTCGGATCGACGGTGGCTGTTGGGCCTCTTCTTCGCCTAGATCGAACGGTCCTCCACAGATCTGTCACGACAAGGGCGGATGGACGGCTCTGGAGGGTCCAGGAAGAACAGGTGGCCGGCGAACTTCGTCGGCCCAGAACGCGCGCGGTGGCCCTCCTCTGCTGCTCCTGGGATGCGGAATGGATCTGCCAAGGTGTCCCGCAGCTGCTGTTGATCTCCGATGAAGCCGGCAAACTCTGAGGACCTCTGGCGGCGGCGATGGCCTGGAGCTGCTGCTTCTGGATGGTTAGGCCCTCAAATGGGCCTGTCGAGACCTGCAAGGTATCGCAACACGCTCCTGGGTTGAGGGCAAAGTGCCTCGACCCGGTTAGAGGAGAGGTGGGTGGTCTGTGCGTCGCGACGAATGAGCTCCGGCGATGCGACGGCGAAGGAGCTCGAAGACCCAACTTCGGGGCGAGTCAGGGGGTGCAAGTGGGTGAAGAACGTGCGGAGAAGTGAGGCGGAGGTGATGGTCGGATCGATCGACAAAATAGGTGGATGGTGTGGCCGGAATCGATGGTCGGAGGCGAACGGGCGATTTGGGCGTAACTTGAAATTAACTAAAACTAAAGGGAACTAAGGTTACCTGATGGTCGAGGTCGACTGGGGACGAGCGTCTGATGCTCTGGGTCCTTTCCTCGAGGGTCGTCGATGCCCGAGGCTCGAGCACCACTCCTGGGCGGCGCACGACGGCGCTAGGTCGCCGGATCAATGGTCGGGGCACTCTCTCCTCACTGCGACACCACCGGCCGACTGTAGTCATTCAGGCGGATATGGTGGAGGTCTTGGGTAGGGAAATGCGGAGCCAAAGATGAGAGAATCGTGCGGCGGAGCAGATGTTATATATGGTTAGGGGTCCGGCTTGAAGATGATCGGGCGAGACACTCGGAGCACGGACCCCGATAACCCACCCCGGGCAAAGGTGTCGGATCTGCAAGGAAGAGATGGAGCCTGGGGTTTGTGGATTTGGGTGTCGGATCGAGTGGCGAAAATACCGAGAAATCGGGTCGGGCGCACTTTATCTGCGGGTTGTGGTTCTAGGGGTGGAGTTGACCGGGGGGTCAACATCCCCTGTGGACCAATGGGAAGTGGCCACGTAAGAAAAGAGTTCGAAATTAAATTTAAAATATCAAATGGCCGAATTAGGAAAAGTTAAAATATGAAAAATGATTATTTTATTTTAAATTATTTTTTGTGATTTTTATTTATTTCTTTGAAATAAAAATTAGGTATTTACATTATAGTATTATATAAATAGGTATATATAATATTGTATTTTTTATTTTGCTTTTTAATTATTTATTTTTGTATATTTTTATTCCAATTTTATATTTTATTTATTTATAGAATAAAATTTGCAATATTTTGGTATTTTTATTTTATTTTTATTAATTATTTACAAGGGTTAAATAAATCGATATATACAAGTATGTACATGGTATATATACAATGGTTATCTTGATTTTTATTTTTGTTCTTTGTATTTTATTTTTGTTTTTATGAATTTTATTTTATTCATTTACACCATGGAATATAGAATATATACAATTTTTATAGGATTTTTATATATTTATTAATAGGGATAAATAAATAGAAGAGTTGTTCTATGTACATGGTGTATCTACAATGATGAAGGAATTTTTATTTTCTTTTTAATTTTCCCATTTTTATTTTAATTTAATATTTACAAATATATACATATAAATACAAACCCATTTTTTTAGAGGAAAATATTTTTTATTTAATTACAAGTATATGCACACATGAGCTTCCTTATCTCTCTCTACTTTGGTTTTTATGCGGTCAGGCCCATGCTGAGCCCTCCCTTGGGATTAGGTCGCTCAATATTTATTCTAAATATCTCCCTCTTTTTCTTTTGTTTCTTTATTCTTTTATTTATGCACAAAAACATGCTAATTATTTATTTTTACACAATGCATGCAGAAAGCTAATTATTATTATTTACATATATCTACATGTGTTTGGCAAAGGTTTTGTAGCTAAAATAAAAGAATAAAGAGTGGAGAATGGGTATTCATCAATACGGCAGATGAAAGCTTCAGGTCCAATCATTAAATACAAAAACTTCTCGGGTAAAGATGCAAAATACCCAAGATAAGGGCGTCGGGGGACGATGGATCTGGAATCACTTAGACACGTGTTGGCGCCTAAGAGCACGATGTTGGTTCGGCGAGGACGACCACGATTAGATCCCAACTGAAGATCGGACGGTTGCGGCGCAGCGAGATCCAACGACAGTTACTCGTCTCGGTTGAGGGCCTTGATCGAACGAATGAGAGAGGATAGGGAAGAACGGGGAAGAACTTCGACGAGCCGATCTTCCCCTTCTCCGATCCTCCTCCTCCGTGGCTTCTGATAGCTCCAAAATGGCCCTTCATCTTCCTGTAGGTCTGCTCCAGTTGTTGGGGCCCTCTAAATGATCGGAGATGCTTCGTAGTGTGGGCATAAAGGCGGAGGAGCAAAGCTCCTCCAGGGATCTTCAGTGAAAGGCAAAATGAGCCCCAGGTTCTTTGTTCGTCCCTGACCAGCAAGAAAAAGAGTGAAAGGATTGAGGGCAAGTTGCCTCGATCCCGCAGCGGGGTGGAAATGGGATGGGTATGGTGAAAAAGGGGCTCGTTGGAGCAAGCTCCGAAGTGGTGGTGGCGGAGGTGAATGGTTGGATATGAATCGAAAGGGAAGGTGAGGATTTGTTCCTAAGACTATGTGAAGAGAAACAAGCAAAAACATGAATAAAAGACGAACCTCGATGGTAGAAGAAGCCAAAGATAGACCTCACAGCGATGGGCCAGAGATGGGGGTGGAGCCGGCCCTGCCGGCCTCGCCGGACCTCGTTCGAGAGTGCTGGAGGCTCCCCTGTCACATGAGTCAATCCGGAGCACCCGAGGAGATCCAAAGTAGGTCAAGAAGGGGTTCAAAATTCGAGTCGAAGTTGGGGGATCAGTTTATGTACAATAACGAAGGGGCTGGGAAGATCGAGGCGTAGCTGACAATGTAGCGATGCGTTGCCCGAGACAAGCCAAGGGTGTGAATCACTGCATAACGAGGACAAAAAGTCACTAAGGGCTCGACGTGAGATAATGAAATGATCGAGCCCCAAAAATCCTTGAATCGATGCAAAAAATGAAGTTCTGACATGCTACAAGGCAGGTCTAAGAGTTGACCTGAAGCAACTACCGATCATCCATCCGGAAGAAGCTATTTGTCTACCATCTTTTCTTTTTTCACTTTTCTAGCTTTAAGTAAAGAGAAAGAAGTAGCCTGAGGCGACCGAGTAGGCAGCTAACCAGGGCGGCTAAAGCATGGGCTGGAGGAGTGGCGGGGGAGCCGTTTCAATCCCACTTCAAGGTGCGAATCCTTTATGGAAAGTAGTGACAGGAGCATTTCAGATTATACCTCTGCCTCGCTTCCTGGATCTACAGATATGGTGATATGGAGGCTTTCTGAGACCTAAATTCTTTGATATAGTTAGTAGCATAGCTCGCGTGGAAGACACCGAGGGGAGATCAGACTAGCTGCGACGGGGAGGTGAACTTTAGAAAAAGTCAGGGCTAAATACCGTCAAGTCCTATATTCCCCTGAGAGCACAGCGGTCAACTCTCCGCGCCCCCTAGTTGGTCCACTTTTTATAATTCAAATAAAGAAGCTTCGTAGATGAAAGTTGTAGATAAATAAATATATAAAAATACAAAATTGATTTCATACAAAAATAATATACAGATAAAAAGTTATACTTTAAACAAGATTCCAAAATCCCAACTTCCTAGACCCATATCTCTCAAATAAAAACTCAAAATGTATCAAAACCTTTAATTGTATATAACTTTTAATAAACTATTTAATGAAGGTCATTTCATATTTTTTGGAGTTATGATTTGAAAGTTAGGTTTTGGACCCCTGTTGTATACCTATACTGATTAAATTATTCATTTTATTTATTATTTATTATTTATTATTTTTATAATATTATTTTTTATAACTACGTAAATATTATTTATAATTTATGTGGGTATTAAAATAGGAATAAAAATATAAAGAAAACATAAAAATAAAATACGTATATAAAACACATTAGTAAAATACCAATATCTATACCTATATAAATAATACTTCTATTTATTTAATTATATAAAATATTTCAGAAAAATAAAATAAAAATATATTTAAGTTCATAAAATTAAGTTATAAATATATAAAATAATAAAAAATAATAAAATTAAAAAATAAAAATAAAATATTAAAATATATAGACGAATATACCTATATATAGCCCTTAAAAGGGAGCTTGTAATTCCAAACCTCGAAAAAATAAGTAAAAATCATAATAACATACCTTATAAAATAATAAATATTTTTTCATTTAATAACCTAAAATTAATAAAATCGTTTATTATTTTTAATCTATTTTATTAACCTTTTCTGCAGGTTTCCTGGTTGGTCCAGGTTGAATTAAATAAAAGGGATTTTTATTGTATTTTGTCCCTTATCTCCCCCCTACTTTATTCCTTTTCGACCTAGTCATCAAGATGCCTAGGTCTCGGTGTTTCGGATCATAAAATATTTGCAATATTTTATTCTTTTTCTTTTCTTTTCTTTATTCTATAATTTTGATTTTAAAAACCGTATTTTATACACTATTTACATAGAAATGCATGGATGATAAAATGCCTAAATTAAGCCTATCTACACGCATTTACTAGGGTTTTTAAGGATAAAATGATAGAATAAAGATGATGAAATGGAGATTCATCATGGCGCCATTTGTTGAAGAGGATTTTGCGGAGTCCATGTTAATTCACAAGGCGAATACATATATTTTTTGCAATTTTTCAAAAAGGTTTTATATTGTTTAGGCATTTTCTTTTGAAAATAAGGATGAAACAGCTCTTTTTTATTTTTTTATAAATAATGAACTTCAAAAATGCAAAATAAAAATATGATGTGGAAGAGCAATGCAACATGAAGTTATAACTATTTTTTGGGATTTTTTCAAGCTTTATAGATACTTGAAATAAATACAAGAAACAAAGAGAAAATGCAACACTAGCATGGGTATTTTTGTAAATAACAGAAAGATCAGGGGCCAAAGTGCAATTTTCACCTAAATATAAATAATTATCAAAGTTGCTGGACTGAACATAAATAAACAAAGCCGCAAGAGCATGCATGCAAAATAGTCAAGCTCACGTGCCTAGACACGTGAAACTTGCTGGCAAGGGCCAAAAATGAAATTTCCAAAATCTAGGGGGATGAATGCAAATATACCATAAATATTACACTTAAAAAGTCAAAAACCTGACTAAACAATAAATACCAAGATCCACAATGGCCTGGATGCAAAAATCCCACATTTTGTCAGCCGAGCTGTAACGAGGACTAATGTGCAAATAACAAGATCTCAGAGGGTTTGCATGCAAATATTACAAAGTTTTAATAAAGGCATATGAAAGTTTGAGTCTTAAATTTAAAAGACAAAATGTAAGTGGGCTGGAAATGCAAAATACCCACTAAGTAGCGTGGTCAGACGGTTAATCTTCACTCACTTGCCATGCATCCGCTTCTCGCGCACTAATGTCGGTTCGGAGTGGACGTCTGAGATTAGATCCTCAAGGAGAATCCAACGATTGATGGCTCTCTTGATCGGACATCAGATGTGCTTCTGGACGAACAAATCTCGATCAGACGGTGTGGAGAGGTCCAGCAAGAACACATGAAGCCCCCGTCGAGTTTGAATCAACTAGGGTTCAATCCTCCGTGCACCTGGGAGCTCCTCGACCGTCATTGTGCACTCTTGCTGTCCAGAAGAAACATCCAGGTGCCAAGAATGGCTCCGGGGACCCTTGGAAGGTCCCGGGAGGCCTTGTGAGCTCCGACAGACCTGGAAGCTATCCTTTGCCAAAATTGATCCCTCGGAAGGGGCCTATAGCGACTGGACCCTGCATGGTTAGCACAAGAAGGAAAAATGATGGCTCCATAGGCTATTAGATGGGAAATGGGTCGACGATGGGTGGAGTGGAGGTGCGCCGGCTAGGAGGTGGAGGTGGGGCACCTAGATCCTGATCTGGGAGAGTTCAATTGGTCTGGAGTAGGCGAGGCGTAGGGAAGCGATAAGAGAGGAAGGTGGTGGTGAGTGGCGGTGCGGAGAACTAGCGGAGCACGGTGGATAGCGTTCGTCGGAGAATAGCTCTGACAAACTACGAAGGAGGTTGGGTATGCTAATTACACGATGAACAACTAAACTAAGATGTTGAAACTAAATCTAGGATTAAAAGAAATAGAAAACATGAAATAAAGGGTACCTCAATGGCGTAAACCACGAAGAAGACCTCGACGGCGGAGGACTCAGATGCTATCACCATAAAGGCATGGAGCAGATGCTATCACCATAAAGGCCCCTTCGATCAACATAAAGGCATGGAGCAGATGTTGTCACCATCCTCCATCCATTGAGCGCCTTAGGAGGAGATGAAAACAGTTAAAAGAGGTTTAAAGAGTCGAGGGAAAATTAGGGGGGGTTTGAATAACGTTGATGAAGTGGCGAGAAGAATGAGGCGATGCGAGCGTGGAAGCAATCCAAAGATCGAAAAAACGCTTCAGCGTGTATGCTCGATTGACGAGGAAGAAAAGTCATGAAGAAAGCAAGGCGAAAATGGTGAAAGGAACCGCCTCAAAAAATCTGTGAAGATGGCCAAAAACCAAGGTTTGACAAGAATAGGAGGAGGGTCAGGGAACCCGTGGTCAACTCTCAGACTCTCCTGGTTGGTCCACATGGACCAACCAGGAAAAATCTTGGGAAAAAATATTTGTAAATTTGATTTAAAATAATAAAACATTTTACTAATTTTAGGTTATAAAATTTAAAATCTTTATTATTTTATAAGGTATTTTATTATGATTTTATTTTTTAGAGGTAATTAATTACAAGTTATCTTTTAATTGATATATATAGGTATATTCATCTATATATATTAATCTTTTATTATTATTTTATATTTTTGATTTTATTTAATATATTTATTATTTTATAAATTTATAACTTTATTTTATACACTTAAATATATATATTTTTTTGATATGATGTATACAATAAATAAACTGATATACTATATATATAGGTATAGATATATGTATTTCATCTATGTATTTTATACAAGTATTTTTTTTAAGGTTTTCTTGGTGTTTTTATTCATGTTTTAATAGACACATATATTTGAAATAATATTTACAAAATTATAAAATTATAAAATTATGAAAAATATTGAATAATGAATAAAATGAATATTTTAATCGGTACAAGTATACAATAGAGTTCCAAAACCTAACTTTCAAACCGTAGCTCCAAAATATATGAAAGTACATTCGTTAAATAGCTTATTAAAAGTTATATGCAATTAAAGGTGATTATGATATATTTTGAGTTTTAATTTTAGAGATATGGGTCAAGGAAGTTAGGATTTTGGAATCTTATTTAGAGTATAACTTTTTATCTATAAATTATTTTTGTATGAAATCATGTTTGTATGTTTCTATATTTAATTATATACAACTTTTATGTACAAAATTTCTTTATTTGAAGTATAAAAAGTAGAACTAAAAATAGGTCCCAAAATGAATAAAAAGGAATTCAATAAAAGGGATTTTCATTGTATTTTGACCCTTATCTGTCCCTACTTTATTCCTTGTCAACCTAGTCATCGAGATGCCTAAGTCTTGAGGTTTCGGGTTATAAAATATTTTCAATATTTTATTCCTTTTTCTTTTCTTTATTCTTTAATTTTGGCTTTAAAAAACATATTTTACATACACAATAATGCATGAATGATAAAATGCCTAAATTAAGAGTATTTGCATGCATTTACTAGGGTTTTTAAGGTCAAAATGATAGAATAAAGATGATAAAACGAAGATTCATCAGTTGTCACCTTCTTAGAGGAGAACATAGGTCTGTGGTGGCACGAGGAACGAGCTGAGAGGCGATATAGGAGGAAGAGGTATTTTATAGGCAAGCCAATGGTCCAAAAAGATGGGAGGCATACATGGAACCCTAGGCAGATCCGGTTGCGCCTGGGGATCAGTGAGGATCATGGATCATCAGGCTTCAATAGAGTGCAGGAATTAAGGTAGGAGGAGGTCGGGTTTGGGCATGAAAATTTGGTGAAATAGCTCTAACAAAAGGTACTCGACCCGACCCAATTTGGAAGGGGACGTTGATCGAGGTTCACAATCCAGCTGGACCAATCAGAATTAAGAATTTACAAAATTCAAAGACAATAGTATTAAAAATAGCAAATGGATTTAAAATAAAAAAGTGTATAAAATGAAATTTTTTTACTTATTTTTCAAAATATTTTTTTATGATTTTTAGTTATTTTTATAAAAAAAATAAAACAAGGTATATATAGTATTATATACTTGTATAATATACCTATGTATTATGAACATGTATTTTTATTTTATTATTTTTGTAATTATAATTTTATTTTATATTTTTTTACAACATGATTTGAGGAGTATAAAATAATTTTTTATTTTATTTTTATAATTTATTGAAGGGTATAAAATAAATAGTGAGTGTAGTGTGTAAGTGTATTTTGCACAAGGGTTGGATGTTTTATTTATATTTTTTTATGATCTTTATTTTATTTTTATAATTATTTCTAAATCTATAAACAAGGGAATAAAAGAATAAAATAATTTTATTACCAAAAATAAATGGATACATAATATGTACATGTATAGGTGATACATAGTAGACCTTATCTCTCTCTCTACTTATTTATTTTGTGATCAGATCAAGGCTTGACTTTCTCTTGAGATTTGGGTCATTCTGTATTTATTCTAAATACATCATTCATTTTCTTTTTCTTTTATTCTTTTTTTTGGAAAATATGTGCTAATTATGAAAATATTAATACAAGCATGCATAAAGCTAATTTATTGTATTTACAGGTATTTACATGTGGTTTTGCCAAAAAGAAGAGCTAAAATAAAAGAATAAACAGTTAGAATCATGAATTCATCAGGGAGTAAAACGGAGAAGAACCGACTTGGAATGCAAAAGATCCAGAGTAGGTTGCATTTGTGGAGTCTGAAAATTTGGTGGATGAATGCAGTTGCCTGTGGAGTATGGAGCAGCAAGTTCTGATGATCGTGGCCTCGATTCACGGTAAAGAAGAGTCTTAACATGATGAAGCGATTTAGCACCGGCATATGATCATGCCCTATCTCCTCTTCCTCGCTCGACGGTGGAGTTGACTGAGCTGTCACCTTACAACTTATCTTGGAGCTCATAGGGAGAGATCTACTTGTGGATTTCACATGATGCTACCTGATCCTAAAGAGGACCCCATAGGTGGCGGATATTCATGACGATTCTCTAACCTCCAGTAGTTGTGTAGGCGACTCAAATCGCCGGCGGTTGTTCTTCGATTGCGCAACGAACAGATCGGTGCTCCTCTGATTATGATTGCTCTTGTGCTTCGATCTCCATGTGACAGTGCTCTCTATGTTCTAGGTCTTGATACGTATGATGAGGCTTCAGTTGATAGTCTCCAATGGTGGTATCTTTGGTACATTGACTACGATATTAGATCTCGATGAGTGCTTGCTTTGGTGTTCCTCAATTATCCTCGGATCTCACATAGTCCAGAAGATGATGAACCTATAGGTGTTGTTGGGGACTCGAGGATGGATTCCTCGGTCAAAAATTATATCTAAAGGTGAAATAAATGACCAATTCCTAATGAAAATTAAGGAATGGGATAAGAAGTACAGATTTCGGATTGACCTAAAGTGATCATAGATGGACGAGTGTGAAGAACACGGCATGGATCAGATGATGAGGTGATCGGCGGTGGATGCGAAGATTGATTAGATCAGTGATAAAATGAATGGGTTAATCCTCAGAGGGTGAAGGAGAAATAGAGAGATCGAGAAGAGAATCGATCAGATTGAGAAGAGAATCGAAGAAGGAGAAGAATGAAGGGGAAGGGATGGATCTAAAACTAACATGGAAAAGGGGGCACAAGATGGAGGTGTTTGCCTTGGAATGAAGCAAGTGATCCAGATCCTGGCCTAGACGCGACAGTAAAAGTCGCGGAGGTTGCTCTCAACTGGGACAATCGCCGGCAAATATCAGACCACCTCCTAGCTCTCTCCTCGCTCGATGGACACAGAGTGAGAACTGTCTCCTCCCTCTCTCTGATCAGAGCTCATTAGGAAAAGCTAGCGAATGGAAGATCCTAAGCTCATAGAGGGGGTGATGGGTATTTATAGAATGGAGTTCCTTGGAGAGCATACTAGGTGGTGTGGGCACCAGTGAGGGATAAGGTCACCGGTGGGCTGTTAGGCTACCGGCCTAACGGCTGACGATTGGAGGAGAGCAGAAAAAGGAGCGACGAGCGGCGTCGGGTATAAGGAAGAAGAAAACGAGGAAGAAGGAGGGGGAAGAGAGAGAAAATGAAGAAATAAAAAATAAAGTTAATTAATTAATTAATTAATGTAAATAATTAATGAATAATTAAATCAATTATTAGATTTAATAAATTAATTAAGAAATAATTAAATACATAATTAAATAATTATATAAATAAATAAATAAATCGATGATTAATTAATATGAATAAAGCATATAAATAGATGGATAATATACATTAATAAGATAAAATTAAGATACATTATATAATATATACCAATATGGTCCCAAAACCCACATTTCACATATTAACTCCGATTTTAGCGAAATTAGTGTCATTTAGTAGATAAATAAATAAAAGAACTTTAAAGTGACTATGCTTGATTCATAGTTCATATGGCCGAGTTATGAGGTTAGGAAAAATTAGGTCACGACTTTGTGGCTTCGAGATTTATTGATATTTTTGCTTAACTTATATTCTTATATTTTTTCTATTGAGTTTTAGAAATATTTTAGAAAAGAATTTGAATTAACTGGAGTTAAGGATAATTAATTAAAAAATCAAAAAGTTTATACATACAGTATGTATAGACAAAGTGGTCCAAACTCCAAAACGCACTTGTTTTATTCTAATTTTTTTTATATTTTTAATAAATAGTATTATTTACAAAATGATATTTAAAAGTGAGTTTTATTAATTCGGAGTTTTCTATAAAAGTTGTGAACCTTAGAATTCAGCTTTTACAGTTTATTGTATGTAATTATTTATATATTGAATAAATTTTCTAAGATTTTTATCAATTAATATATATTTTTGTAAACAACTTTTGTGAAGAAAGTATTTTGATTTGAGGTTTTGTTGATGATAAATAAAATAGGTGCAATATGGAAAATGAATACATGTATTTTTTTGATATGAGTTTTCTGATATTTTAATACATTAGGATCCTTATCTCCCCCTACTTATTTTTACTTGTCAACCAAATCAATATTGACCATGTCTCGTGGTTAGGATCAGTATGTACATATTTTTTATACATCCTTCTTTTATTTTTATTTTTTATTTTTTTATTTATTATTTTTTAGATAAAATAAGTGTTAAATATATAATATTAATAATTGTAGTTAGAATATTAATTAATGAGTGAGTTTTACATGTAATTTACTAAGGATTTTAGCCAAAATGAAAGAATAAAGGCGATGAATAATATATTCATAAAAAATCAGTAAAAATACTTAAAATTTCAAAAAATTAGTTTTCTACTCTATATTTTTATTTATATTATAAAATATATGTAAAAAAATAGTTCTGGAGAATTTTGATATTTTATATATTTTTAGTACCTAAAACAATTCATCCTATCTATTATAGTTACCGTTTTGTGCTTTTTAATACATTAAAATGCATAAAAATAGTAAAAATCACATGAAAATTATTAAAATAGAGAAAAATATAAAAAACAAAAATATAGTATTTCTGAATATTTAGATGTATTTAAAATTATAAAATCAATTTATATATTATATATCTTATAATATATTTGTACTGATTATTACTATTATTACTTAAAATATATATTATATTTGAAATCAAAAAATAGAAAAAGGAACATTCCTTTATATATTTATTATATATTCTATATATTATTTATAATATATTATTATTATTATTACTACTACTATTACCGTATATACATGTACATTGTACTTTAAAAAGGAATTAGAATTTTGTAAATTTAAAAAGAAAATAAAATTTAAATATATAAATATATTAAAAATAATACAATAAAAAATCTATAAAAATAAATTTAATTAAAATTTCAAAAAATAAAAAAGTAGACAAATACAAAAGATTGTCATTAGTTTTTATTAATTAAAAATAACTATACCTATCTGTCGTGCTCTCAGTGGTTCGACCTCAACACTTGCGTGCTACACACATCTTTTTGTAGTGTATAATAAATTTCACCCTCATTTTATTCATTGTTCAATCTATATCGTTGGTTGATTGTTATCTTAGTGGATTGTTTGAATTTCAAGTGTGGAGAGAGACGTTGATACATCGATTGACGGATCCGACTTGTCAGACACAGATGGCCATCCAAGACTTGACGTTAAGAACATCAATCTGACTAAACAAGTATAAAAAAATATTCTACAATGAATAATATTATTGTTATATATTTAACAATGGGTAAAATTACATCGAATTTTGAAAAATAAAAAGCGCCACTGTGGCCTAATTTTGTTCTAATGATTCCAAATAGTAAATATTATCAAGTAGGTTTCTTTACATAGGCAACTGTAATCACATCGCATCATGACATTACCTATCTAAATAAATATTTTATTCCTACTTGTTCTGTTAGTTGTTGGGTCAATTCCAATATTAGGATAAAGAATGATAAATTGTTGTACGTATGCACACCTTTAAAAAAAAGAGAGATATTATACGAACATCCAGGTATTCTACACCTTCAAGTTGGCGACAAATTTGATATGTTACATGAGTTAATTTCCACTCGTACCAAAAGCTGTGGGTGGCTCCAGCAATGCCCTAACAGGTCACTCTACAACGCATATCTGCAAGTGGGGTTAAATAAATGCGAAAGGTGGGAGGGATTATATATTTTTTTAATAGCTAAAAGTAACATGTGCTCCGCCGCTCTCGATAAGGCGTTCAACATATGGTGTACAATCAACACATTTCTTATATCGCTCTGTGGCTTCGACGGCATTGAAGGTGTGAAAGAGGAGGAAGAAGCAGCTCGAGCAAAATCAAAGATCCATGGATCCCATGGAGGACGAGTACAGATTCTACTGGGAGAACAAGATGTTCTGGGAGAACCAGGAGCTTCATGGGTAATCACATCACATTTGTATTCCATTACTAGTTCTTGTGTGGTTTTGCGATGTTGATGATCACTTGGGTCCGCTGCACAGTTGGGGATTCCACGAGGCACTCCCCGGGTCCTCGGAATCGAGCTCCGTGGACACGTCTGCGTTGCCGCCGCCGCCACCGTCTCCGGGCGCAACGACGGCGATGAAGAACACTCTGACGGCGAGGGACAGGAGGCGGCGAGTCAACGAGAGCCTCTACGCGCTCCGGAGCGTTGTACCGAACATATCGAGGATGGACAAGGCGTCGATCGTAGAGGACGCGATCGAGTACATCCAGGAGCTACAGGAGCAGGAGAAGAAGATGATGGCAGAGGTGGAGGAGATGGAGAAAATGGAGGTGAATAACCCCGGGAGTACCACCGACATGAAAGCCGGGAGGAAGGCGGCGATGAAGAATACCAATGAGTCCGGATCAAGAGGAGATCCCGCCATTGAGGTGACAGAGGTATCGCAGTTGGATTATTAAAAAAAGCAAGACTGCTCCTCCACTTACAATGCTCCCTTGTGTCCTGTAGATAAAGGTAAACCACATGGGAGAAGGGATGCTGTTCGTGAGCATCGAGTGCAACAAGAAGAGGGGAGTCACGATGGCGAAGCTCTGCGAGGTGTTCAAGTCGCTGCAGTTGACAACCGCTGCAGCCAACATGACGTCGACGTCCGGCAAGATTCTTCACACGCTGTTCGTCGAGGTACGGGAATTGCGAGTTTTTCTTAATCTTCATATACAGATCTTGCCGGGATGAGAATGGACCATGGGGTTAACCCTAGGCTTGGAAATGTGCTGCGAAAAATTTGCTCATTAGAGAAGAAGAAATAGGAAATCAAACATCATATAGTATAAATCACTCAAAAGAAGAAAAAAACATCACGTTTCACATCAGAGCTTCGTTTAGCGGCTGTCAAGAACATCTTTAATACCATAGGATTATGATTTCATGGATACATGAGATTCTCGACATGCCTCCTGTATATAAAATTTTAATCATCCTTCACATACATATGGGAACCCACAATCTTCCTTTCTTTCACATACAGTGATCAGATAATAATTATTTAATATATTATGTCTACAGTAACAAGACACAAACTTCACTTATCCAGTATTTTACATTAACATATTGGTATATGTAAATGAGAACAACATAGGAGTATTCATACGATTGATCAAAGTCTGTGTGCAGCATCATATATTACAGACGGACGGATTATTCCAGAAAGTTCTGCAATGGTACTCATCCGATTTCCTGCAGTGAATGCAGTAGCAATAACTCTAAATAACCACGACAACATTCACTTGAGTTTTTTAATCTTCTGGAACTTTCTATTTTTTATTCACAAATTTTATTTAATTGTAGTGCACATTAGTGCATGAAAAAAATCGCTTGTTATGATGTTCTATGTTTAGTACATTAGCACATAGTAGTATATAACTACTTTAATGTATGGATGAGATGCAGGATTAGATGATTCAAATTGCGAGCAAGTAAGATGTCCTAGGTATAAACTGGCTCCATTGATCTGCGTCATAGAGCGATTTTATCAGTTCGACAGCCTCTTCATCGTCGTCAACATAGTTTAGCATACTCTCGCTCTTTTGCTCTCATCGTATTAGCTCTCTCCTTCTGGTGGTCGTCCAAGATCGTTAACCACATTTGGAAATAAAAACACGATTATATCAGTGAACAGGATGCAACTCTCAGGTAATTGAACATATAGTTGAAGAATTGTAGTTCTTTATAAACACCCTAAGGTTGCGTTGCATCGATTCAATTCGCCAATTGCTATATTATCTAGTTAAAAAATTTCGAATATCTTCAATGCTGCCTTGTTGATTCTGTCTTCTTTGTGAACTTTACTTCTATGTGATTATCTATCTGGACACTGAAGAACTCCCCATACATCATAGATAGTAAGCATGCTTGCACTTCTTGCATCTTCCCTCTCTCGCGACCTTTTAGTTACTTTCATTTGTTCTTCGTGTTCGATTGATCGTGTTTACGCTCGTGTTCGAGCTGCAGTACCTACATCATGATTTGCAGCTTCGATCTATGTCCTTCCACAATTTCTTTTGCTTTTCTGTAGAAGGAAAGGGATGAATGATATCTTCTCCGATCTGGTAAATAAACTCCAATTCCAAGGTTCTGTAAGATCCAAAGGAAATAGGTCTTTACAACATATATTTATTACAAAACCAACTTTTGTATTTTTCCCCTTAAATTCATAACGAATGATATATTCTTTGCCTCATAGCAGTCCAGGAATTATGACAAGTAATTATATCACTATTACTTAACGGTGATACAACCAATTAAGAATACGTTATCCGTTGTGCAATAACAGGAATAAGAAGTAATTAACCTGGTAGGATAAATAATTTTTATTATTATATTTTTGTAAAATCTAAAATATTTGTACACCAGTGACAGGACCTGTAAATATCTTTGAAGGGATAATGCTCATCGAGATGTGTGTGTGGCGTTCCCAAGGATTTGTCTAATTAATTTAAACAAGGAAATGTGAACCTACCGTTGGATTTCTTTTTTGTTAAGAGTTAATGAGGCTGCCCCTTGGTGCGTTGATTTCGACGTTTTTTTTATTTTTTTTGAAAAATATCGTCATGTATTTCATCCTTATATCTCTCCTATATGTCATTCGAATTTCGTAAGAAACAGAGACTACTACGGCCTCCATCCAGACAGTCATTTTTTAACAGTAACAGAATTTTTAAAATTTACACCATCTCGATGGAGGCCGTAAGAGTTTCTGTTTCTGACGAAATTCGAATGGTATATAGGAGGGACATAGGGATGAATATACATGGCGATATTTTTCAAATAAAAAAATAAAAAAACGTCGAAATCGACGCGGGGGCAGCCATGGTTGGCTGTCCCAAGGAGGCAGCCTCATTATTCTCTTTTGTTAATGGTAAAAAAATTTTAAAGGTAAAAAAAATTGAAAGGTAATTTTTTAAAGGTAAAAAATTTGGTAATAATGTTGAGTTGAATTGATGTAATTATTTTTTTAGAAAAAAATAGTAAGACTAGTAATCACTTTTGTAAATAATAAATATTTGGATGATAGGATTTTTATAATGATATATAAATGTGATAATATTATTAATTGTATTTTGATTATATATTTATTATTAGAATATGTTTTAATGTCAATTTTGTATCGAAATTTTTAGAAATATTATTGTAAAGAAAAAAAGAGACTTGTTTCATTATTTCATACAAACACACATCCATGCACCATTAATTTACACACACGTGCACGTGCGCACACTCACATAAATAAACACAATCACACACACATACACACAAATAAACAAATACTGACGCGTGTCGCACACACACATTTAAACCTTGGGATTCAAATTTAGAAAATCCATGTCTAGAATATATGTTTACATTCTAATTGAATATGTTGATTACAATGTAAATGAAAAGTAAATATCTATAGGAAACGAGTATATATAAATCTATTGATCATTTTAAATTGCAAGACTCCTCTATTTTTTCTATCCACTTAAAAAAGAATTTCCCTTTCCTTTTTCTTTTTCCTTTTGACTCTCAGTTTCTCTTCTCTCGCCATCATTTATCTCATATTGGATAATGACTCCTAGTTCACTCCCCATGATGTGTATTCGTAACATCGTCATCATCATCCTCATCCTCTTTGATCATCATAAACCATGCAATTTTTCAATTTTTCGTATAATTTGACTCATTTATTAGTTTTCAAAAATGATAAAGTAAAATTTATAATACAATATGTATGTTGAATAGTCAACTGCTCTTTGAGAGACGTTAGCCTTGTCTCCATCATATCCACAGTAACGACCAATTATTGAACATTCAATAAAATTTGAAAAATCTCTACTAATCAGGATCAAACCATGATGGTTGTGTGTGAGATTAAGCAATCTTCTCTATTGATTTGCAAAAAGCACCTGATGAAAATTTTGGGTGCAGCCCACTTAATGGTGGTGGCAACCACAGTGCACCGCGACGACATCAACAACGATGGTGGGGCAAAAGGAAGAACCGAAGAAGTAGGTGGTGGTAGCAGGTGGGAGGAAGGAGAAGGTGAGTATGTGGAGAGAAGCTACTATCAAATCAAACTATGAATATGGAAGGAGATGCCATTGAAACTAATTAATCAGAGAGACTTGTAATTAAAACAAACTAATAACATTGCAACCTTATGAAGATCTGTCATTGAAAAACTCAAGGAAAAGTTGAAACTAGCGGTAAAGATTATATAATTTTTATCACTTGTACCCTTCTTAACTTCTGCAATATCAGTTATGAAGGGTACAAGTGATATTGCAGAAGTTAAGAAACGGTACCCTCCCCAACCCTGCAACCAAACGGTACCCTGCCCAACCCTGCAACCAAATAAAATGTCTTGATGAAATATAGAGGCTTCTGAAATCACACCATTAATTAGATGAGCAACTTAATGAACTTGGAAAACGGGCAAGTCCCCATTTTAATTAATATGTTGAATCTCTTAGAATCTAGAGGGATTGTGTGGGAAAAAATACAGGGACTTGGTTTGGAATGTGCTTTCATCCATCACCACCATGGGGGTGTGCAAAGCATCTATAAAAAGGATGCGAGGGACCTGAAGAAACAAGAAAACTTGATTCACAACATCTCACGCACATATGTATGTAGACACACACACATTCCTGCAGTTGTGTTTGTCAGAGGATGGGGGCTGGTGTTGCATCTCCTTGTGTTCGATCACTCCTATCTCTGTCGCTGATCGCAACTGTGTTCTCTCTCGCGGTGCACACCCAGATCACTGGAGCGTACATCGGAAACTGCCCGAGCGTGGCATTGATATGTGTGTCAGGTTGTCCCGCAGCCGACGAAGTATGTTACAATGGTTGCTATGATGCATTTCTCAACTGTCTTGCCATTTGCATCCCCCCGCCGTCTCCACCCCTTCACCTCCGCCACCCCCTCTGAGGCCCTGTTCGTTTGGGGTATAAGGAGGAATGGAATAAGGGGAATAAACCTCAACACGCTTCCTCGTGGTACGATTATTCCCTATTATTTTATCTTATTTCACTCTTATTCATATCTTTATCCCACCTTACCTACCTTTATTTCACCTTATTCTCCTTATTCTTATCCTCCAGCCGAACGAAGAATAGACCCTTATTCCTCATCCTTATTCCTGCTTATTCTCCAACCGAACGAGCCCTGAGTGTCTCTCCTCCTCATGTATCACGAGCTCAATGCTACCAGAATTGCGGCAATACCTTGCCCAGTTGCAATGGTGCATGCGGAACAAACACTTGCCGATTTGCATGTAACGCTGCATATAATAGTTGTTCTGCTGGATGCTAGAGTGCTATTCAACCACAGATTATTTGTATTACAGATGAATAAATAGTATACGGCAGTGAATCCGCAGATTATATAATATAATGAATGAATAAATATTTTAAATGATGGAATGAGGTCTCCTTGGTTATCAACTTATAAAATACTAGTGAGTACCCCGTGCGTTGCACGGTGTTGTATTGATAATATGTGAAAAATATAGTATAAAAAATTAAACTTATCATATTAATAATTATATTTTTTATCTCTTATAATGTAAGTATAGTATAGCACATATCGCAATATCAATAAACATAAAGAAATTGTGTTAAATATATGATAGTTATGTTCAAAAAATAACGTAGTTATACATATTGGTATCATATACAGCTTGCTTTATGATTTTAAAGATATATATTTTTTATGTTTTTGATATTAATATTTGTGTTTATAGCAAGTAGTTTAGATTTTTTAGGGATTTTTACATCCATAACTCTGAGTAATTCCGCAATAACATTCATAGTCCTGCATAATAATGAATTACACGAGAAACATCGAGTAATGGTTAACTCTTACGTGACATAACCCTTTGTCACATTTCGTTTGGGACATCCATTATTTTTTACGGCTTCCATTAGAAAGGACAAAATTGTCCTTAAACTTCATTCTTATTTACAATAGCATGACATCGTTCTATGCGTCTGAACCACCCACTCCTCCGCCGAGTTCCTCCTAGAAGCCTTCCACAACGTCCCTGGTCGAAGCTTCCCGCCGTCGAGCTCCTCCTAGACCCCCATACCGCCGCATCCCCTGGTCGAAGCCCCTCCCCCGAGCACCCAGCTCCACTGAGTTCCTCCTGGCACGCCCTTGAAGGATATGGTATTATCCTCAAGCGCATCACGGAAGCGTGAGCGTCGTATCGAATACGACGGAGAATGACTAGTCGCACTAGTTGTTCTATGCGGCGGAATTTAAAAAATTTTCATGCGATGAAACCACATGATCCAAGAACGATTCTCGGATCGTTTCATCTAGAACCACATCAAGTATAAAGGAATACCCCTTGAAGCATGGTTGATCGAGTCTCTACGAAAAGAGACATCATGTCTCAAGTCCGATCGTTGGAGAAGACGCTTGCGAGCGCGAGGATGAGTCGCATGATCCTCGCAATCCAACAAGTTGATCCAAGTACGGTGAATTCCTGATGTCGACGTACGAGATCGAATACCTTCTTCACGAACGTAGCACTCCAAAGAAGATGGAGAACCGAAGAATGTCGAAGCAGCAGTGCGGTGGCGAAGCGATGACGAAGTCCTCCTCTAGGGTTTGGTGGACGGCCACCAAGGAGAGAAGAGGAGAAGAGGTGACGTGTGGAATGAGAGAGAGAGATGTGCTTCAAAAGCATAACCCTAGAGAGCATGGTATGCCTCTCTATTTATAGGATTTTTGGGATCCATGGATTTCAATCCATGGGACACATAAAATCAATGGATGAGATTGATTTATGTTTAATCCAATGGTCAAGATTATTGTTGGTAAAAAAGACAACAACTAATAGTTTAATTTAGACCAAATATATTTGATAAATCAAATACAATTCAATCCTAAATTAAATCAAGCAATTAAGGAGATAATCATCATGGAGATTACATCTCCCCATGAAACATTGTGGACGGGGCCACCAATTCCATATAGGACTTGGTAGCCGTCCACATGTTACCATGTGGAGGCAATCTCATGAAATTTCATGAGATTGCATATCTCCAGGAAAATCTCCATTAATTTTCCAACAACTTTTGTTGTGATTTATTCTTCAAAAATAATTCATAATTAATTTTGAGAATATTGCAATCTTACCATTGGAATTATGTGAATCACATTCACAATCCAAAATAAAAATATAATTTACATTTTCAATTAATTACACAATGTGTATCCAATACACATCTATAATTAATTAACAAATACAAATTATAATTAGCTCTCTCTAATACATTATAAATCACATTTATAATATATTATGAGTAATTGGATATTGCTATCCACATTATTCTTATCCACAATAATTAAATCACAATAAGTTATATTGGATAATTTCCACATACGTCAAGATAATTAAATCACATTTAATTATCATTCTCTTAATGCTTAGATATAATTCAACTATGGAATTGTTCTTGAACACTTTCAAGAATAATGCGATTTCTCCGCAGATACTTGGAGACAAGGATAAGGTGATTGTATTGTTCTACGTATAGTGACTTGGATATTGAGATCACATCTCAAATCCAGATCTTAAGGACCCCTCATAGATGCTTGATTAAATCAAGGCCGAAAACTTGATCTTCTCATTGCATATGAATCTCATTCAGATCAATATCCAATACATGGACTAAGATTAGGTCACTTCTCTATTGAGAGGAGTCATTAAAATCCAAACATGTTTCATCACTCGCTCAGAATGGAAGCATCATGGTTATACAATTGTTTATGATCACATCACCCTCTGATATTCCCAACACCTGTACATCCTGCATACTGGAAGACCTATGATCATCCTGAAGATATAGATCACTTTTACACTGTCTTCTTCAGGATTTGATCACCAAGTTTCTCAATCTTGGTCATTGGGAATTGGTATAGATTATATGCTTTCTCAAAGCATACATCTTACCTTCAAATTCATGCCATGCTTCCAAAGCATGACAACCATGCATGAAATTTGATCAGTCCCAATACCTCACGAGTGAGCTCATGTCTCCCGGTTCACAAGTGAACCTGTATGATCCCTTTGAGAGATCGTATTACTCATATGTCCTTACATGCACACCAGCTCGCCGGTGTATAGACCTTGGTTAGGTCATCGACCTATTGGTCTGCCAAATGTACACACTCAGACATATAGCAACACATCTATCTCTGGTCAGAGGATGCGTGCCTATGCTGTGACAGCATTCAACATAGGTCTTTGGTTATCTCGATCTCGTTAAGTCAACTCATTGACTCAACTAATCTGACACCTCCGAATTACTATTTCCATGTAGAGGACCTACATCAAGAGGTCAGTCAGATATCAGCCAGATGAGAAAGAATTGACATCTCCTACTTAAGCTGGAGATCATCACTTAACAATCATTTGATAATGCTCGATGAGTCCTCTGTCTAACTCCTTAGATATTCATCCAAGCATCAGCCTCTATGATTCAATTAATGAATCAACAGCTGTATGATTATCAAGCTGGCCATGGTACATAACCCTTATTGTACAGAGGGACCTTATAGTGCATTCATTCATTCAATCTCAAAAAGGGAGTGAAAAATAATCAATAACTTTTATTGATAAATCATTTATTACAATAACATTTATTGCAGGAATGGTTCACCTCAGGCTCACATTGCTAACAGCCCTCCCCGAGCAGCTCCTGCACGCCCGCCCCGATCCCTCAAAGCCCCCCCTGCTCGAAGGCGAGCTCCTCTTGGACCCCCACCTCCCTGCTCGAAGCCAAGCTCCTCATGGACTCCCCCCCTGCCTCCCCTCACATCGGCGTCGAGCTCCTCCTGGACCTCCCCCGCCACCGCCCAGCTCCTCCAAGTCCCACCTGGCATGCACGCCCTAAGCAGCTCCTAGCATGGCCGCCTTGAGCCCTCGATCGCACCCGCCCCGAGCAGCTCCAGGAAGACCCCCCCCCCACTCGAAGCCCACCCCACCCACGACCGCCCCTCCCCCCGAGCAGCTCCAGGAAGGACCCCCACACCCCTGCCGCATCCCCTGGTCAAACTCCCCTGTCGCCCAGCTCCTCCAAGTTGTTCCTCGCATGCCAGCCCCGAGCAGCCCCTAGCATGCCCGCCCCGAGCCCTCGACCCCCCCCCCCCCCCGCTCGAAACCCACCCCACCCACGACCGCCCCACCCCCCGAGCAGCTCCTGGAAGCTCTCCCCCCTCCCCCCACCACCTAGCTCCTTCCTGGCATGCTCGCCCCGAGCCCTCGACCCCCCCCCCCCCTCGAGAAGCTCCTGGAAGCCCCCCTTCTCGAAGACCACCCCACCCCCTGAGCAGCTCTTGGAAGCTCCCCCCAGATGAAAAGCCCCTGCCCTGGTGACTGCAAAGCCCAACCCCCCCCCCCACACACACACAAAGCCCCCTCCACGTTGACCTGCAGGCCGCCATCCTGCAACACACCCGATCAACCGACAGCCCCACCACCCTGATCTGTCGCTTCGTTGTACCTGCCCATGCCCTCCACCATCGTCGAGACCTCAACAATGCCTCGCCTGCTATTGTGTTGCCTCAATCGAAAGATGTGGAATATCCTTTTATTTATGTTAATTCCAATCATTAGATCATTGATTGGTTAGATTAACTCAATCATCTGGTTGAGTTAATGAAGTAAAGTAACGGAAGGTTATAAGTGTAAGACGGTATATTTATTCAAGGTCCTGAGCGTAATTCACGATTATGCAGGGTTATGAATGTTATTGCGAGATTACTCAGGCCTATAAGTGTAAAAATCCCTTTTTTATGATTTATAATGGAACGTTTTTCATAAAAATTTAATATAGATAATATGACTATCATGACAAATTTGAAATGTGATAGAATAATCTATAATTTATTTCGTTATCTTTTGTTGTGTGAAGTATATAGCGAAAATTGTTGCTTGTGTTCAAAATTATAGTCAATTCTTTAAATTCTGATCGAAACTTGTATTCGTTATTTTTTGCTAGCAGCAAATCATATAACAATGGTATACCGATGACTTTTTTTGCAAATTCAACATTAAATTAATAATAATTTGTACAAATTTAGTAAGAAAATCAAAAAAATGTGTACATTTTTTTAAAGGAATATCAACAAGTAATCGTCGCTTTATTATTCTTTGCTAAAATTATGATATTTGGTGTAAATTATAAGAATACATTATAATTATAAGAATATTTGGTGTAAATTATATAAGAATACATTTATAAAATTATCATTCATATGAATTTAACAACGAAAGATTTAGCGAATGATGTTCAAATTATTTGCTGATGTAAGACTATTCCATTGCATTGTAGACTCAAACTTGCATATCGACCTTGCAAGATTTGAATTATAAGTTACATTTATCAAAATGATTTTTGAGTTGAATGGCTAAATCAATAAAATTTAAGTGCACGAAACCTCAAGAAAACTCACAATTATATAATCTATTTTGACTATAGACATTAAATAAAAAAATCAACATTCAAAATTTATATAATTATCTAAAAAAGATTCGGATATGCATAGTTTAAAAATAATATCTATTAAGTATATTAGCTTTTATTTTATTTTATTTTATTCGATCGAATAATTAATGATATTTAAAAATTCGGCATCTATATAATGTATTAAAAATATTCGGATTAAATTTTCATGATCGAAACGTTAAATATATAATACTCGACACTGTAGCTACATTTTCCGATTTTTCAACTCCACGGCTACTCTCCTCCATCCAGTTACATATGCAAAATATAAAACGGAATTTTTATTTAAAATTGGATCAACAATGCCTTACTCCTCGGGGAGTAAGGTATTGTAAGATAAGATATTTATTATTTCAGCTTCATCTTTTTAAGTATGATTTCCCTATATGTGGTGTTCATTCTTTTCTTGTTTTTATTTTCTACCTTTGCGCATGCTTCGTTAATTACGATTGTTGCAGCAAATCATGTCTTAGAATGGAAATTATACATACATATATATAGAGAGAGGATAGGGAGTATGCACCCAGGTGCATGTAATTCTACATGCACCCGGAATCTATAACTCCCACATTTTTTACTTTTCCGAAAAATACCACCATTTATATTCATCTATATATCCCTCATATATGACATTCCAATTTCATCAGAAATAGAGACTCCTATGTCCTCCACCTAGAACACATTATTTTAACGGTCTTAGAATTGTTGTAATCGACATGTTCTGGATGGAGGACGTAGGGGTCTCTGTTTCTGACGAAATTAGAATGACATACAGGAGGGATATATAGAAGAATATACATGGCGACATTTTTCGGAAAAGTAAAAAAATAAGGGAGTTATAGACCCGGGTGCATGTAGATTTACATGCACCTGAGTGCATACTCCTTATCCCCATATATATATATATATATATATATATATATATATATATATATATATATATATTGGAGCGGTCCTATGAGAGCAAAAAGTTGTGAGAGCATGAGAGGAATTATTCTGGACCACATGATTCTGTTTTCTCTCTCCTGGTCTTCTCTCTCCTGGGTGAATCATGTGGTCCAGAATCACCCCTCTCATACTCTCACAATTTTTTGCTCTCATAGGATCACTCCTCTCTCTCTCTCTCTCTCTCTCTATATATATATATATATATACGGGGAAAATGGGGCTGCCCCTAGGGGTAGCCAACATGGTTGCCCACACCCCATTTTTCGTAAAAATTTTTTATTTTTTTGGAAAAATATCACCATGTATATTCATCCCTATATCCCTCCTATATGTCATTCGAATTTCGTCAGAAACAGAGACTCCTACGGCCTCCATCCAAGCGTCATTTTTTTAATGGTCGCAGGATTTTTTAAATCGACTCTGTCTGGATGGAGGCCGTAGGAGTCTCTGTTTCTGATGAAATTCGAATGGCATATAGGAGGGATATAGGAATAAATATATATGATGACATTTTTCAAAAAAATAAAAAAATTTTACCCCAAAATGGGGCGGGGCAGCCATGTTGGCTGCCCCCAAAGGGCAACCCCATAAACCCCTATATACATATAGGGAAAAATGGGGCTGCCACCACCCCATTTTTCGCAAATTTTTTTATTTTTTGGAAAAATATCACCATTTATATTCATCCCTTCCCTCCTATATGTCATTTGAATTTCGTTAGAAACGGAGACTCCTACGACCTCCATCCAATCGCAGGATTTTTTAAATCGACTTTGTCTGGATGGAGGCCGTAGGAGTCTCTGTTTCTGACGAAATTCGAATGGCATATAGGAGGGATATAGGGATGAATATACGTATGATATTTTTCAAAAAAAAAATAAAAAAAATTGCCCCAAAATGGGGCGGGGCAGCCATGTTGGCTGCCCCCTGGGGGCAGCCCCATCAACCCCATATATATATATATATATATATATATATATATATATATAATATATATATATATATATATATATATATATATATATACAGAGAGAGAGGAAGGGGATCCTACTCCATGGAGTAGGTAACTTACCTACTCCACTTTCTTTTTTTTCAAAATTTTTTTATTTTTTTTGAAAAATACTTCCATGGATTTTTATAATTATATCCCTCCCCTCTAATATGTCATTCAAATTTCTTTAGAAACAGAGACTCCTACAGCCTTCATACAGAACATGACAAATACAGCAAATATGTGGCCGTTTAAAAATGATTGTCTGGATGGAGGCCGTAGGAGTCTCTGTTTCTGACGAAATTTGAATCACATATTAGAGGGGTATAGGTATGAAAATCCATGGAAGCATTTTCAAAAAAATAAAAAAATTGAAAAAAGAAGAAAATGGAGTAGGTAAGTTATCTACTCCATGGAGTAGGATCCCTTTTCTCATATATATATATATATATGTGTGTGTGTGTGTGTGTGTGTGTGTGTGTGTGTGTGTGTGTGTGAAAACGGACCCTGCATCGGCGGGTGCAGGAAATTCCTAGGAGCATATAGATGGAGGCCGTAGGAGTCTCTGTTTCTGACGAAATTTGAATGGTATGTAGGAGGGATATAGGGATGAATATACATGATTTTATTTTTCCCAAAAAAATAAAAAAATTTGCCAAAAAATAGGATGGAGGCAGCCATGTTGGCTACCCCTAGGAGCATCCCATTTTTCCCTATATATATGGTACTGATCAAGTGCGCCTACGAAAAGTTGCGCTCCGTGTGCCTTTGCTTCACATCCGCTAGCCGTTCTGTAATTTTATTCCCTGCATTAATCTCTCTCTCCCCTGTAACTAACTCCGTGTGTTTCCACTCCTCTCGGATCCGGACATTATATATATATATATATATATATATAGGGTAAAATGAGGCTGCCCCAGGGAGTAGCCAACTTGGCTACTCCCACCCCTATTTTCCCCTCATTTTTTTATTTTTTTTAAAAAATAAAAATTTGTATATTCATCATTATATCCCTCTCACATTCTATTAAAATTTCGTCAGAAACAGAAATTCCTAAGCCCTCCATCCAGACGTCATTTTTTTAACGGTCGCAGGATTTTTAAAATCGACCATGTTTGGATGGAGACCGTAGGAGTCTCTATTTCTGACGAAATTTTAATAGAATGTGAGAGGGATATAATGATGAATATATAAATTTTTGTTTTCCAAAAAAATAAAAAAATAAGGGAAAAATAGGGGTGGGAGTAGCCAAGTTGGCTACTCCCTGGGGGCAGCCCCATTTACCTCATATATATATATATATATATATGGTTTTATCCAATGAGGCCATGCCTATCTGAGTTTTAGTGAGCATCTAATTTACGCCTTACGATTTAAATCTCTCAATCTATAAAAAAAGAATCGTAATTAGAATAGAAAGAATACTTAATTGGAAATTTTAAACAATTCTAAGATTAGTATACGTGTATGGAAACCTGTAATGCAACGAGAGATGATTGATCATATGTCGATTTTTGATCTAGCGATTTGCAAAGCGAGGCGATCGTTTTTTTCTCCAATGCAAGGTATAAAAATTTGTTTCTTTTAGTCATTTTGATTTGGATCTGACTGATTTTATCTAATGATTATTTTGAATCATGTTTGGATTTGGATCACGAGAAGTTTATATTAGAAGAAATAATGATGGATGATCATTTCGTTTTGATCATAAACAATATTTAATCGATGAGTATGATTGAAATATGAGAAAGTGACGTTCATATATTAATTTTTATTTGATTTGATACATGATCTGTAGTTCTAATTGATTTTTTATCGAAGGTAGTTTGATTTCATATAATAAAAAGTTGCAGTAAACGCAGTTGTTATTTTGCATGCGCTACTTCGAAAATATACTGCATTACTAATGTATTTACTTATTTTACTTATAAGATATTTTATGTTACTATTGCTAACACAATTATTACTTTTTATATGTTATTTTAAAAATATACTGAATTACTAATGTATTTACTTAATTTTCGTATAAGATATTTTGTGTTACTATCGCTAACACAATTGTTACTTTTCATGCATTACTTGAAAATATACTGAGTTACTAATGTATTTACATTATTTACTGAGATGATATTTTTATTTTACTGTTGCCTACATAATTGTTACTGCTTCCTCTTTAGTTCGTACAACTCGCAACTACTGGTTTACTAATTCTTTTTTATTTTCAGGTATGCCCCGATGCCTGAATACTTCTGATGTGTTATAACTCGCAACATCATTCATGGATGAAAAAAAATAAAAATGAAACATTGATGTTGTATACTTCCTGATTAAAGAGGCGAGAAGAACATTTTTGACAATATTATTAAGAACAATCATTATGTAACTAATACAAGAGGTAATAACAAATACAGTTATCAAATGAATATATTGATTTGTAACCATAATTTCAGTAACTAATCACAAATGACTCGGTATGATGGACATGATTATTCAGCAATTCTTCGTATAACATCAGTAATATTTCTACTCAATTGTCTAGTAATTACTTAGAAGTACTATGTAAATATATCTTCAGTAACAATCATAATTAATTCCATAATATGGACATTGTAATCAGTAATCATTGTATGGATACTACTAATTGCATAATCAGTAATTGATGTATGGATACTAATAAACATAACTTCAATAACAATTACAATGAGTTCAGTAATATAGACATTTGTAATTAGTAATTGTTATATGAATATTATTAAGTATAAATTCAGTAACTAATCATTCTGTAATTATAATTTCAGTAATTAATAACATTAAGTCAGTAATATTGACATTAATATTTAGTGATTGTTCATATAAACAAAAGTATTTTATCTAGTAGATATTAAGAAGTACTAAATAACTATAAATTCAGTAACAATTATAATGCGTTCTGTAATATAGATATTTGTAATCGGCAATTTTTGCACGAACATTAGTATTTTACATAATCAGTAAATTGATTTATATCAGTATGTTACCTTCTCTAATCTGTACGTGGAATGATCATTCCATAAATAAAATGTATGCCAGCAATAATTTAAACGTCAATTTTTTATCTTACTAAAAGTGACCACCTATTTTTAAAGAAATGATTTAACTCGAATTCTTATTATGTTAATAATGCAAAGTATATTGTTATTGCCAAAACTGTTTCCTACCTAATAGAACTAACCTATACACGTGGTGAGCCCATGTTTGGTGCTCGCCAAAACTCAAATGGGCAAGGGGCTCTCTGGATAAGCCCTATGAGAACCTTCAAATGAGGCGGGGTCTCACCATATATATGGTGAGTCACCTTCAATTTAGGCATTATTATATTTTACAATTTTTAATTTCATAACTTTTATAATAAATATTAATACAACATGTATAGTGAAATAAAATTATGAAAATATTATTATATTGGATGAAAATGTTAATTTAAATTTGGATGCTACATTTTACAAAATCATTTTTTTTACAATGTGCAGTTTATACTTTATAAAACTGTTATAGAATTTTTACTAAATTGGTGGTGACCTTTACAATTTCAAAAAAATCCACCTCATTTTAAATGTCCTCTCTCTCCCTCTCTCTCTCTCTCACTATATATAGAGGAGTGATCTTATGAGAGCAAAAAAATGTGAGAGCATGCATTTTAGACCACATGATTCTGTTTTCTCTC
Organism: Ottelia alismoides; assembly: GCA_037367405.1. Lineage (NCBI taxonomy): Eukaryota > Viridiplantae > Streptophyta > Magnoliopsida > Alismatales > Hydrocharitaceae > Ottelia > Ottelia alismoides. Next base: position 1,106,667 of record JAZKJV010006632.1, on the reverse strand, counting down.
TCCTGGTCTTCTCTCTCATGTTTGGATCATGTGATCCAGAATGCATGCTCTTATGCTCTCACAGATTTTGGCTCTTGATGAATCACCATCCATCAGTCTTTATTCTTTTATTTTAGCTAAAAATCTTAGCAAACATCATGTATATAATTGTAAATACAATAAGTTATCAATAAGCATGCATTTGTTAAATAGCAATAATTAGCATGTATTTGGGCAAAAATAAAAGAACTAAGAATAAAAGAAAAGGAGATAAATACTTAGAATAAATATTGATTGATCTAATCCCAAGAGAGGGCCCAACATGGGCTTAATCGTCAAATAAAATAAGTAGAGAGAGATAGGGTCACTCAACCTTGTACATATGCCTTCTATATATATATATATATATCACAAAAACAAAATAAAAATGTATTTATATTACCTTGTATATATTACAAAAAATAAAACAAAAATTATAAAAATAAAAACAAAAGTAATTTCTACCTCTCTCAGCTTGTACATACTACATTTTTGATGAAAAAGAGGGTGTCCTCCCAAGGTGTGAGTCACCACAAAAACATCATATTACTAAAACTTTACACAAAAATTTACCTTGAATTCCAAAGGCTTGTCAATGCCTTACAGTGAGCAACAACATTTTATGGGTAAAATCTCTGATTATTAAAAAGATGGTCATTTCTTGCGAGCCATATTGCCCACAGCGCGCTGAAGGGTCTTGCTGCATCGTCAGTTGAGTTGCCCTCCTATCCTTCTCACCCCTTCCCAAAAATTCAGTAGACCACTTGCATCCACCCACGGGATTGCCAATACACTCCAGACCTTCATCGAGAAAGCGCAGGTAAGAAAGAGATGCTCCAAGGTCTCTGACTGTTCCCCACATCTGTCACAAGTTACGTCCTGGAGGCCTAGCAGCCTCGCCCTCCTGTCTTTGTCTAGAAGTTTATTCCTCCTCATGCACCAAAGGAAGACTTTTATCCTATTCGGGATCCTGCTTGCCCAGATTATCTTCATATCTTTGCACAAGTCCTGATCTTGACCTTCTATGGCATTACGTAGCTCCCTATAGAGTTGCTTAACGGATAATGATAACCGCCCGAACGACTAAGGTAAAGGTAAAGAAATGGTCGTAGCGACCTCAATCACTCGGGCTAAGTATATCAAGAAAAAAAGTCGAACCGCGAAATAAATCAGGGATGAAACACGAAGTGCGGTCCTAGCTATGGGATTAACCTGGTATAGCTCCCAGGGTCGAACACAAGGAGCACAGATTGGCCTTTCGGCCTACGATGTAGTCAGAAATCCGAGAGAGTATTTTTTTAGTATTTTTAAGGGTTTTTATATTTTTTTTAGGATTTTTAAATATAAAGAAAACAGGAAAAGCACACAAACAATTAACTTGAACAATTTATTTAATGCATTAAAAAGCAAGCAAAAATTCAGACAAAAATATTTTTATGTGTTTTATATTTTTTTATGTTTTTGGTGAATTTTTGAGATTTTTCTGATGTTATTTTATTTCCTAAAAATCAAACAATGCGAAAAGCAAGGGGTACTGTCCAGCCAGGCCCAAAACCCAAAGATAAAATATCTAAAGATCTCTAAGGGACCTGAAGGTAATTTTCCTGTATACTAGAGAAAACAAGGAAAATTTGAGCACCAAAATTATTGTTTTTGGGTTTTTAAATTATTTATTATGATTTTTAGGAGTTTTGAGTGTATTTAAGTTTTTAGGGTTTTTACTCAATGAGAAATAGCCAAAATTGGCTGGAAAATCAAGGAACACCAAATAAACAGTAACTAATTTTTATAGGATTTTTTAAAAGGGTTTTGATATTTTTTTGGGGTTTTTGAATCTAAACAGTAGCAAAAATATGGGTTTTTGAATTTTTAAAAATAACAAATGAAATCAAAAATGTCCTCAAAAATTCACAAAAATTCTACACCATGGCAGGAGCCATGTGTCAAATTTTCATCGAATTTGGAGGTGATTTGATATTTTATTCAAAAACAAAGGAGGGGCACTGTGCACAGGGACCAAAGTGCAAATACCAAAAGTTCTGGGGGGTCTGGTGCAAAATACCCAAGAAATCACGCGCGAGGCGCGTGTCTGGGGCACTCAGGGACCCAAATGTAAGAAAAATAAGTTCCGAGGGCTTATTGGTAACAAGTACCAAAAGTCCAGGGGCTTATCTTGCAAAATACCCAAAATAAAACGCACATGTGGAAATAAATCACGCACAAGGGTATAAATGCAAATAAGTAAAAGATTTCATTCGTTAAAGAACATCCAGAACCACAGGGGTCTCTATTGCAAATAAACCAAAATATCACGTGTCGATGCACGTGTCCACAACTGGCAGGGGTATAAATGCAAATACTGAAAAGTACGAGGTCCAATGTGCAAATATCCCAACGTAAATAAAGTACTCAAAATATTTACAGGACTGAAATGTAAAGCATAAACTACGAGGGGCCTACGGTAATTTACCCCTTTATTACGATCCAAGGGCGGAGCGTGCGCCACGTGTAGATCCGACGGTGGAGAGGCGAAGGCGCCTCACTCCTGCAATCCTTGGCGTGATCGGGTGGCTCAGACGAAGACACGTGGAGGATCTGACGGTGTCGGCTCAGCTGCGCCTCATCTCGAGATCCAATGGTCCGGATCACTCCTCCTTTGATCGTGCGGTGCCTGACACTCCTGGAACGGATGGCTAGGATTGAACTGGAGCTGGAGGGCGATCGAACGGTGACTGAAGGTCGAGGAAGAACAGGTGGCCGGCGAAGTTCGCCGGCCCAGTACGTGCGCTCCTGACCTCCCCTGCTGCGTCTGAAAATCGGAGAAGGTCCACGAGGGAGTCCCGCAGCTGGTGGTGGTCTCCGGTGACCCAACCGAACCCTGGAGGGGCTCCGGCGAGGTCGACGGAGTCGAGCTCCTGGCCTGGACGTGAGGGGGCCTCAGATGGCCTCCTCTTGACCTGCAAAATGAACCAGAAGCTTCGCGGGTCGAGGGCAAAGTGCCTCGACCCGATGAAGCGGCGTGAGGGTGAACGATGGGTCGGGACGAGCGAGCTCCGGCGAGCGGAGGACGGTGGAGCTCGATTCCCAGATCCTGTGCGATCTGGGTTGAGTGAAGGGGTGAAGAACGTGCGTGAGGGAACGGCGAAGGTGACGGTGCGTTCCGATGACCGAGAAGGTACACGATATGGCCGGAATCAGCGGAATACGGCGGAGATACGAATTGGGCGAAACTGAAAATTAAGCTAAATGGAAAGCTAAAATGCTACCTGGGCGGTCGGAGAGACTGGGGAAGAGCAGGGGGTGCTCCTGGTCGTAGCCTCAAGGGTCGTCTCGGCCCGAGGCTCGGTGCTCACGCTGGTGGCGGAGCAACGGCGGCGAAGAACGCCGGATCAGTGGTTTCACCTCCTCGCCTCGCTGCAACAGGGGCGATCGCTTGCTGTCACTCTCGCGGTGCCTCTGGAGTTCACTGGGAAGAAGGGAAGGTCCAAAGATGAGGCGCGGAGGCGGCGGAGGTCGGGATATATATGGAGACAGGGTCGATTAAGGTTGGGTGGAGACGGCTATGGAAGGCGTGGATCCTTCGGCGAAGGGTCCGGCGAGGATGATGGATGATTGGCGAAGGATCCGGGCACGGGTTTGCGGAGGCGACAGGCTGGAGACGCGTGGAGAAATCGGCGAAGTCGGGTTGGGCGCGGGTCTCCCCAAAAGGAAAGAGTCCGCGGGGGAGTTGACCGGGGTCAACAATCCCCCGTGGACCAATCAGGAGCTGCCACGTTTTTATTTTTTGTTTATTTAATTTAAGGTAGAAAAGGCCGAATTAAGAAAAACTCAAAACATGAAATATTTTCTTTTATTTTTTTTCTATTTTTTGGTGATTTTTAATTAATTTTTGGAAATAAAAATAGGGTAGTTATATATATAGGTATATGTACACTATATAGATTTTAATTTTTGATTTTTTTATTTGTTATTTTTATGTATTTTTATGCCCATTTTATATTTTATTTATTTACATCATAAAATAAAGAACAAAATGGTATTTTTATTTTATTTTAATTATTTATACACAAGGGTGAAATAAATAGTTGTATACAATTATATACATGGTATCTATACAATGTATTTTTGTATTTTTAATTTTGTATTTTTTATTTGATTTTTGTTTTGTTTTTTAAGAGTTTCTAAATATATACAAAATATGTACAAGCATATTTTTGGGTGAGGAAAATATAATTTTATTTATTTACAAAAGTATGTACACATGAGCTCCTATCTCCCTCTACTTTGGCTTTTATGCGGTCAGGCCATGCTGAGCCCTCCCTTGGGTTAGGTTGCTCAATATTTATTCTAAATATTTCCCTCTTTTTCTTTTTACTCTTTATTCTTTTATTTTTGCACAGAAACATGCTAATTACAGGTTTTTACACAATGCATGCTTTGGTAATTATTTGTATTTACACATATCTACATGTATTTGCAAAGGTTTTTGTAGCTAAAATAGAAGAATAAAGAGTGATGAATGGGTATTCATCAGATAACCTACTACCTGACCATTCAAAATGATCCCTGGTTCATGAAAAGCTATCTGGAAATGTAGCCACATCCTTTAAGCTTTGTATCTCTTCCTGCCTTCTAGCCGAAAGGCCCGCCGCTAAATTCAGTCTCCATTCCCCCATATACACCATCTCCTTCACCTTTGCCTCCTTTGATTCTGACAGTGCAAAGAGTCTCGGGAAGAGACCCTCCAGCGGGCCCCTCCCCCATCCAGTTGTCTCTCCAAAATCTAAAACCGTCCCCATTTCCTAACTTTGACACTAATCTATCAGATACAGTGCTCAACGCCACCCGTATTCCTTTCCACAGGGATAATTCAAAACGAATAGATCCTACCTCTAAATTTCCTTCACTCCGTAAATCTTTCTCAACAATCTTGAAGCCAAATCCATCGAGGCTCCCCATATGCGCAGCACCCACTTTGCTAATAATGCCTTATTCATGCACTCCAAGTCTCTCACCCCCAAACCCCCCTGCTCGCGGGGTCTCGTTATTTCATCCCATGCCACTAGATGTATTCCTGATTTCTGTTGTTTTCCATCTGACCAAAAAAACCTTCTCAACAGATTTTCTATCCTCTTTCTTACTCCCACAGGCATCAGCCTAGTTGAGAAGAAGAAAATAGGGATGGCTGAAAGGACGTGCTTCAAAAGGATTAACTTTCCACCCTTTGATCTAGGTAACTACCTCCCAATCTGTTGCTCTCAATTTGCCAGTCACCAAGGGAAGACCCAGGTAGTTAATCGGTAGTTCACCCAATGGGCAACCAAGTCTCTCCGGTAGCCTAATCTGTTCACTATCTTGTAAGCCAAAAGGAACCACCACTGATTTCTGCATATTCTTTTCGAGCCCTAATAGACTGCTGAAGATGTCTAGCAACTGAGCTACACGATCTATCATCTCATCCGATCCTCTCAGGAAAAGCACCGTGTCATCTGCATATTGCAATAACGGTATAGAGATCTCCTCAAGACAGAAGCCTTCGCACCACCCCTCATCTATTGCTTGCTTGAACATGACTGCCAACGCATCAGCCACCAGCACGAATAGCATAGGTGCCAGAGGGCACCCTTGGCGAACCCCCCTTTGAGGATGAAAATAATCCCCCTCTGGTCGCCCATTTACCATGATCGAGAAGGAAGATGTTGTGACACATCTTTTCATCCACGCAATCCAGATTTCTTTGAAACCTCTTTTCCTCATTGAAGCCCACAGAAAGTTCCAATTCACACTGTCATATGCTTTTGCAAAATCTATCTTCCACATCGCTCCCTTCGCTTCCTTGCGTCTCCACTCAAGACAAATTTCTGATACCAAAACCAGCCCATCTGTCATCTGACGTCCCGGGATAAAAGCAGATTGACCTTTTAGAATGATATAGTCCATGACCCCTTTGAGCCTATTTGCCAAGACCTTTGCCACAATGAGGTACACGTCGTTCAACAAAGCTATTGGTCTGAAGTCCTCTACTCTTACCGGATGATCTTTCTTCGGGAGTAAAACCATCAAAGCTCTGTTCACCTTCTCGAATCCCTTGTTTCCTTCCTTGAATTCTTCCAACACTTCCATTATCTCTCATTTTAGAAGATCCCAGAACTCTCTATAGAAAAAGATAGGGAACCCATCGGGACCCGGTGCCCCATCAGCATTCAGACCCCTAATCGCCTTCTTCACATCGCTTTCTGAAGAGGTAGTTACCAACTTTTCTGCCATTTCTGGTGACAATGTCTTCACCCCCCCTTCCCAGCAACCCCCAACCCTCCCCTGCTCTCCTTCGAGAAAGCTCCACATAATGTCCTCTTAGTGCATTTCCAATCTGTGCTTACCCAGAGAACCTCTGCCCCCCCCCACCACCACCACAACTTCACGAATGTGGTTCCTCCTCCTTCTTCCTGAGGCAACGGTGTGGAAGAATCTACTATTCGCGTCGTCATCTCTCAGCCATTTCTTCCTAGACTTCTGTCTCCAATCAATCTCTTCTTTTCGGTCTTCAACCAGAATCTCTTCCAATAGCTTGGACCTCTCCTCTATCTTGTCCTGGCCTAGTCCCCTCAGGTCATCAAGGTCATCCAACCGAACTACTTTCTCTTGTGCTATACCTTGCTTTTCCCTCCTCTTTAATTTCACCTCTCTTCCATACTCTTTTAGGAACGTTTTGAGCAGCACCAATTTAGCAGCATGCCGGGAGACCGTCGAGCCCCTCCAGATTCCAACTTCTCCATAGCTCCCCCACCATCTCTTTGAAACCTTCTTCCAGCATCCACCCTGCATCTTTCCTCTTCTCCAAATGACCAGATAATCGGTGTGTGTCCGAGTGAGCCCGCAGGAGGGCCCAAGCGTGTGAAAGCGGGAATTTCTCCACCCCATCAATGGAAAGCAGAAATATGCCTAACTTGATCTTGACCTCATGTTTCGCTAAGTATACGCACAGCCTGCTGCATCTATAACTGACAAACCCAAAGAGTGCATCAACTCCAAAAACTCCGTAGAGCCTGCGTACCTCCCTCCCACCTCCCCTAGGACAGTCGTCTGGAAGTAACGTAAGATTCAGATCCCCCCCAACAACCAAGCACCGTCAATATGTTCTGAGTGCATCTGTATAAGTCTGCCGCCAACGATCCCCTCCCGATGGCATTGGGTCCGTACACGTTCATCACAGTGAAGATGAAACCATCTGCTTGACGTCTCAGACGGACCGAAAGAGAAAAAGTTGACCTCCACTCTGCCTCCACTTCAAACATACCCTCCTTCCAGTCTGTAATTAGTCCCCCTACTGCCCCCTGTGCCTCCTTGGTTGCAGCCATAAAACCTCTCCCAATGCCCAACCCATGTCGAACATCTGCCAAGCTACGAGATAACTTTGTTTCCTGCAATAAGAATAAGTCCGCTTTTGCATCTCGCACTAATTTTCCGACGCTCATACGCTTTTCTGCCCTCCCGGGCCCCCAAACATTCCATGAAAGAACTTTCGTTGAGAAACGTCCGAGTTCCTTCTAATGGATAGTGGTTGTACCACCCCCAGGCATTCTGCGAACCCGCGGTCCAAAATGCTGAACCGGTTCTTCCCTCTCCGTGACGTGGCCACAACTGTCTGTTCTTGGAGTAATATCATCATGTCGTTCCTCCTCCTCGAGAGCCCCTACCCTACGTCTCCTTCTGGCCGTCTTCGGGTCAACCTTTTCCTCAGAGATCTCGTTGGCAACTGTCCCATTAACCGAGGTTGGAGACCCCCATAGCAAGATTACTTCGCACCGGCAACTCCTGCTCCTGCCGCACAATCCGTGAAGGATCAATTCTTTCCATTTGCACTTCCCCCCTTAACAAACCCTCCTCTCCTGCGACGGGATCCCCCTCCCCACTCCAACAATGGGGTAACCACCCTCCCCACCTCGCCCAATCTTGGCTACTTTTCCCACCTTCTCCCCTACCTCCCCCAACCCACCGGTCTTACGAGCCAAGTTTCTCCACCCTCCACTCCCGCCTAGTCTTCAGACAGACCTCAAAAACGAGCTTCCAAGTTCACCCACCCCCTGATCTCGACACCGTTCCACGCATCTCACGTGCCAAATTTCGGTTCCCCGGCCGCTTGGCCCTCCTCCGACTCCGGTCCCCCCACTCCCAACCCTCTTGCTCCTCCTTTATTTAGCCGATTCTTGCCCCCGAACATGAGTGCTGGAAGCTTCATCAATACTTTGCAATTCCTCCCCTGGACACCATTTGTAGCCACAACGTCCCCATCCCACATACGTTGTGGTGAAAAAATTGGAGACAAATCCAAAGTGGGCCCATGGTTCTCCCCCACGTCACCCACTAACGACCTCCCAAAACTAAGAATTTGGATCGCAGGTTCATCCCCCTGTGATGTCACGGGGGCTTCCACCTGTGGATCTCTACTCGGATTATGTTTTCAAGACCAATACCTGAACCGACGGAGGGTCCGACTCCAAGCGGTGTTCCTTGAGCGGACCTTCCATGCTAGGCACATCAGCAATTGCCCCCATTAACTCCTGCCAGAAGAGGAACCAATCCCTGAAGAATCGGGCCAATTAAATTGGCACATTATGCCCCCATCTATGTTCGGAATTTGAAACGTTGCGGCCGGAATGCCCTGCTGGCACGTAACGTCTGCCTCCACACGCGGGATTCGGATCGCCACGGCTGGGACCTCTCGTTCCACCTCCCTTGCACCGGATCAAAGTCGCGTCGGCCAGACGCCCTGCTGGCCCATGAGTCACCACCTTCGCCCACCATTTGCCACGCTCGAGAGTATGTGTTCCCGCCAGCTGAAGGACGCTTCCCATGTTCGCAGACGCCACCTCCACCTCCAGAACCATTCCACGGTACCACACCCTCCTCCACCCCAATGCCGATGCGTTTAGTTGTCTCACCTGATGTACCAGGTCCGGATCCATCCCCACATCACCACCATCGGCCAGAATCTTCTCAGCCCATATCACGGGCCCAAGGATGGCCCTTGCATGATCTTAACTCCTCCAACTCCCCGCACGTGCACCGAGTTGAACTGCTCGAAACAGAGGCGGCCATCGAAAGGACCCGGCTCCCTCCATCTCAGAGTCGTCTTTCTGCCTTCATTCAGCTTCAACAAAGCCGCCTTCTCAACCTGCGATAGACCCCGAACCACGACCTGCCAAGGGCTTAAAAGGGCGATGTCCCCGCCGAACGCCCCACCCGATGCCGCCCCCACGTCCGACAAAGCATGGAATAATGGGCGTGAGCCGCCTCCCTCTCCGATCACGAGTTTGCCCTCCGGATGCACCTTCTTCTTGAATCCTCGTAGGCACATCCTTGCCCGATGTGCGAAGCCATGGCACAGAAAACATCGCAGCGGTTCGCTGACATGAGGCAGCCCAATGTCGGAGCGAACCACATTGGAAGCAACCGCTGCCAAAAGCTTCCTAACCTCCTCCTGCAGCTGACCGGTTCCCCCCGGCTAGCCAGCTTCTTCCCCCGCCGTCTAGGGGCAACCAGTATCCACCGAGCTCCCTCATCGCCGACTCCTCTCGACGCTCCCTCGCCCGCTCCCTCACGCTCCCTCCCCGCTCCCTCATTAGGTAGCAAGGATTGTCAAACCTTATACATATTTATTTAACACTTGTAAATAAACAATAAAAATTAAACAAAAAATATTTAATATCTAAATTTTATGTTGTAAATAAATAAAATATAAAATTAGGGTATTTGTACAAAAATAAGCAAAATAAAAATTAAAATAAAAACAAATAAATATTTTATATATGTATATAATATAATATAATGTATATACCTTTATTTATTTTCAAAAAAAATAAATAAAAATCACTAAAAAATAGTTTCAAAATAAGGAACATTTTTTTATTTTGAACATATTTTTAAATAAAACCATTTTTCGATTTTTAAATTTTTTACAAATAATTTTGACCTCAGATTTTTCTGATTGGTCCCACAGGGGACTGTTGACCTCGGTTAACTGCCCCTGTGGACCACCTCTTCTGCGGATACGAGTTTTCGCCCGATTTCTCCCATTTTCCCCTCATCGATCCGACCACCTTTCGCCCCGATTCCACCACCCGCCTCTTCCCCTTGGATCCACGACCCTCGCGGATCCCTAGGGAAGAGCGGATCTTCCTCGGTTCGAGCGCCCGTGCCCGATCTTCATCGCCACCTGGAGCATGCTATAAAACCTTCATTCCATTTTCCAGCTCCGTAACTCGCGTCGCACTCCCTCTTTCTACCCTAGAGACCTTCCCCTCGGTGACAGCTTTTTGGAAGCACCCTTTGGTGGCCGGATTGAGGTGCTGCAGCCAACGCTCGGCACACGTGGCCGGACCTACGCCGCGTTCGAGCCTCCCCGCCTTCCACCACGTGGTTGAGGCGAAGACCAACCTCGAAGCCACCCTCTGGAGCTAAGGATCGATCTCAGACCATCAGGTAGACCTCTCTTTAATCCTAACTCTGATTATCTCGAAACCTTCATTTGCATCTCTGCCGGCTCCGACCCGATGGTCGGAGCTCCATCAGACCCATCTTCCCGTTCAGATCGCTCCCCCTATCCATGGTCACCCCCCTTCCATAGTCTTATCACCCAAATCTTGGTTGTACGAGTCAGGATTAGGTCTGTGTTCCATCTCACACCTCGCCGGAACCCCCCTTCACCCCCCACCGTCGCTTCACTTTGTTTTAGGTCCAATAACCATCGTCGGAGCACGCCTCCGAGTAGGAGCTTTACCCCGTAGGTCGAGTCGCGCATGAAGGCGCTCCAGATCACTTCCGCTTCACCTCGCTGGAGCCATCCCAGGTCCCAGCTTCCTTCCCAGAGATCCGAACAACAGATGCTCCATCCGACACCGCTACTCGACACGAAGGAGCGTCGTGAGTCGAGCCCTTCTTCCTGATTGTTCATCGGACGCTCGGAGTACCACCAGTTCTCCGGTGAACTTCGCCGGGGAGGATTTCTTCCAGCAGCCTCCTCCACCGCCGGATCGTCACCACCCACCAGTTTTGATCTGAGCCGTCCGCAGCCCGTGCCTCACAGGTCGTTAAATCTGATATCTAACAGCCTCGTACACCCCAAGTTCGCCCCCTTTGTCAGACCGTTGGATGCACCGGGTGTCGCAGCCAGAGCCGCGCGTTTTCATCCTACCAAAGCATGCGACCTGTCACCCACGTGACCCCACACGCCCCGCCTAGGTAATTTGCTCCCATACCCATGCATTTCTTTTATGTTTTTACTTAGTCTGTAAAATAAAGTAGCACAGTCGACTATTTTACATTTCTGCCCATGTAGTTCTTATTATTTGTGTTTTGGTCCTTCTTGTATGGTAGAGCATGCATCGTCACATGTGTTTTTGTGATATTTGCATGGTTAGCCCTGGACTTAATGAATGTTATGTTTTGATAATATAGTTTCTTTATTTGCATCCATTCCCCTGTGCGTACTGATATTGGACATGTGTTGAATATCATGTAAAAATTACAGTAAGGCCCCTAGGGTTTTTAACACATGTTATTCTTTAGTCCTGGAACTTACTTTCTTTGCATTTATGCCCCTATGTGTTGTGCCGCTTTGATTGGTTGAAATAAATAGCAAATCTTGCCCAAATTTCGTGAAATTTGGAAACATGACACCTGCCATGGTGTAAAAATTTTCATGAATTATTGGGGTCATTTTGTTTTCATTTTATTTTTTTAAAAATTCAAAAACCTAAAAATTTGCTTCTGTCCAGTTTCAAAAATCAACTAAAATTACTAAATGTCCTCTAAAAAATCCAAAAAAAAATAATGATTATGTGTTTTGTCATCATTTCACTTCTGTCCGATTTCTGCCTCATTTGGATTTCTAAAAACCCTAAAAATTGAAAAACATTGATAAACTTAGAAAAATCAATAAAAATTCACAAAAATTCAAAGAATTGCATTTCCAGTTTCTGTAGTTAGTGTTTTACCTCTAGTTTTCAATAAAATTGTTGCTTGAATTTTATAGGCACTTTAGGTATTTTTTAAGGTGCCTTTAGGTTCTAGTTGCACATTATTTTGCATTGTTGGACTTGTTTCATTTTTATAAAATCCATTAAAAATCAGAAAAATCCAAGAAAAATACCAAAATCATCTGAATATTTCTAAAATCCAAAACATATTATTATATCATTTTTCTGAGTGTTTTTGAGTATTTAATAATTGTTTGATTGAGGTTATGTTAGTGTTTTAGCCTTCTTCCTAAAATTGAAAAATCTAACAAAAATTTAAAAAAAACATAAAAACCACCAAAAATAGTTGTTTGATTTCCGACTACTTCGTAGGTTACCGTATTGTGCTCCTTGAGTTCGACCCTGGTAGCTATACCAAGTAAAATAAATAGCTAGATCGCTATTTTGTGCTTGCTTGCTTGATTTTCATTGGTGGTCTTGAATTTTCTTGATTGACTTATCCTCGCTATTCGGGTCGCAATGACTCTGATTATTTATACCTTAGACTGATTGCGAGATTTTTAGGTCATCAGAATGGCGTCGTTGATGGGGAGCACGACTTAGTAGTCGGTTTTCCCGTTCTTTTTCGGCTTTTATTTTGGCTTGCATTTTCTATCATTTATTTCCATTCCATTTTATCATATTTTATAATAATTGCGGTTTGACACATACTTGTTTCTGATTTTCTTGAGAGGGCCCGACGATCAAGGGTGGCTTTCCTCAGAGAGCCGACGTACCCATGGGATTCGAAAGCGGCTTTGTTTCTGCATTGAGTCATAGGAGGATGCAGGAGAACTGGAGCAGGAGTGTGGGGAGCGTAGTTAGCTATAGCTTAGTTTCTATTTCTGCATATTAGTATTGTAATAATACAAGACAGGGACAGACTTTGGAACTTGGTGGTTATCTGGGGGTCTGTTTCGTCGAGCACCAGTGTGCTCGGGGGACCTCACCATAGATTTTCGTCGAATTTGTTTTCACTGTTTTTACTTACTTCTTATCTGATTTTCGAGGATTTAGCCTTAGCCTTAGGATTTTCTCTGATTGTGACGCAATTAATTAAGGCCAAACCCTAGTTATCTGCTTGTGCCTATAGTTCGATAATTGGACTTAATTAATTAATTTACAAATAAAAAGTCGGATTAATTAGGCTCGAGTCCACGTGCCGTGAGGAGTCACATACAACGTGTGCAGGATCCGTTGTGGCGGACACCGAGTGGCTCCCAAGATCGGACTTAGGACTTAACTTGACTACCTGACTATTGTGTTTATCGTGTAGAATTTGCTTCGTCTAAGGCTGTTTTCCTCGTGCATCATATAGGTAGTTTAATTTCAATCTTTATTTTATGCGCGGATCACCCTGCATGTAGAGAGCTGGAGTCAGGTACGCATTTCTTACTTTGCATGCATCATCGTGTTTGATCACGCATCGGCTTTTCACCTTCTCCCCCAGTTTTTGGACTTAAAATAATCAGGAGAACCAAAAAATTCATTAGGCATTATTTGATTGAAAAATATCTAAAAAACAAAAACTATAAAATTGGAACTGCTAAACACACTTGACCCTAAAAGGCACTCCACCTAAAAATTTATCTTGGGAGAGTAATCCCCTCATTGTCTGGTTTGGATGAGCGAGAGAGTGACCCACACACTAGGCTAGAGCCACATACGATTTCTTAGCACACTACCGGCCTTTTATACGGGACAGACTGTTGGGAGTATTGGATTCCTATCAGCTCGCTTAATCACTCTGAAAGACTGCCTGATAACTTAATAAAAATTGACAATATAATTGATCGAGCCTTTACGATCTTCAGCTCCACGTTGAGTAGGTGAATCAGGGGTTTGCTTTCTCATCTTGTGTGCTTTTCAGATCTCATCTGCATTCACTCGCCAGATCGAGATGATGGGCAGGAGGTCTCTTAGGCGGCCCTTGTCTGCATCGCTTTACAGCACTCCAACCTAGTCATCTAGGTTGGTTCGTGAGAACCGAGACCCGCTCTACGAACCCGAGTTTGATTTCGCCCTGTTCTCCCTCGACCACCCTTCTACCTGTCCTGAGGTGCCCGAGCAGAGACCGCAGCAGATACTATATGATTTATCGGGACATGAGTTTGGGTCTTTTGCCTTTGCAGAGACCATGGCCAGCAGCGAGGAGCGCACTGATGGACCCTGTGTTACAGAGACATTGTGTTGGATTAGGGTGCCATCAACACCATCCTGTTAGCCTCTTTGGAGACCATGCAACGTCAGATCACATACTAGTTGGCTTTCATGGTGGATATGCGTCGTGGGATGGAGCAGTTGCGAGCTGATAGAGATCACCGCAGAGTCGCAGGAGGAGGAGGAGGAGATATTCCAGAGGATCGAGACCCTGAGGAGCCAATTCAATTAGTACAGCCAGCATGACCGATGAGGGAGTTGCACAACCCCGGATCGACTCTCACACACAAATGGATAGTGTTGCCAGTGATTGTGGGGGACTTCAAGTTCCCTCCTTAGACGATTCAGCTTCTTTCCTTCTTCTATGGGGTCGCCACTGAGGAGCCACACCTCCATCTCTAAGAGTTCGAGATGATCTGCAGTACTGTCCACGATCGGCATGTGGACGAGGACACCATTCGGATGATTGCCTTTCCGTTCTCCATCGTAGACAGAGCAGCCAACTAGCTGAAGCATCTAGGGAGATTTGTTACCACATGGGAGCAGCTCCGAACCGAGTACTTGAACAAGTACTATCCACTCGGTCGGACGAATACAGCTAGAGCCTTGATCAGCAACTTCTCCATGCTCCCCAATGAGCAATTTCACGAGGCATGGGAGAGGTTCAGAGATCTCACAGATCGGTGCCAACACCACGATATATCCAAGCCCATCCTTGTCTAGAGTTTCTTCTACAGGCTTACATCGGAGTTGCAGGGACTCGTCAATGCTTCTTGTGGGGGCTCCTATTTCGCCAAGGATGAGGATCAGGTCTAGGCCATCTACGAGGTGATGGTCGAGAACTATACTGTGATGTCCCAGACCAGATTATACACTCAGAGAAAGCCTCACCCACCAGTCGTGTCCTATCAGAGGATAGTACGAGTTGAGGTCGGTCCTTCTACATCCGCAGCAGCTGCAGTGGAGGCGGAATCTACAGCTGTTGATATGGGGATTATCAGCGAGAAGTTGGACCCGATTGAGCTGATCGAGAAGAAGCAGTGCTAGGGTATATCATAGATTGGTTAGATGGCACAGACGTTGAGTGATCTGAAGACCCAGATCATGTGTATCCAGGAGGCACAGACGGCTTCTCACCCCCGTCTCAGGTCATGGGCAGATCCGAGCAGCAGCGGCAGTTTATCCCAGCACTCCATCCAGCCTAGACAGGTCCACCATGTTCAGGCAGTGTCGTACCAGCAGCCACAACAGTTCTACCAACCACCACCGTCTCAGGATACTCAAATGGTGGTCTACCAGCCGGATCAGCCCCTGGAGGTTCTTCCATCACCTACATACGAGCAGGAGCTGTTGATGGATGTCAACGGGATCTGGTATGACCGACCTCAGCCTGGGATCCGACGAGACCATCCCGGATTCTGTTGGTCGACCGGAGGTACCAGCTCCCAGCAGTAGCCTCCAGTTCAAGGTGGCCAGTACGGCCAGCAGCGAGAGAAACCCCAGTTCCCACCACAGCAACAGCTGACACATCCATACCAGCAGCATGGTCCTCGTCCCTATCAGCAGGGACAGTCTTGGAGGCAGCAGCAGCCTCCGCAGTATCACTCTCAGGACCCCTCTCACCCTCCTCAGCAACAACAGCCTCAGTTTCAAAGAGGCCACCCGTCAGGTTCTCATGGGACCACCTTTGAGAACCCCCCTTTAGATGATTTAACCCGCCTCATGTACGAGCAGCAGGCTACCTTCCGACGGGAGATGGACGAGTTTAGACAGGAGATGAGGGAGATTGTGAGAGGAAAGGCTGCCATTCCTGTCCAGATTGAGCCGAACCCGAACAACCTGAAGAGGAAGTCTGGGCAGGTAGAGTTTACAGAGATTACCACTCCTACTGATTCTTTTGGTGATTTTTCTGCATATCATTTTGATGCTTACTTTGTTACACTTAGGAGTGGTAGGATGCCAGCACGCGGTGCCTCATCTGAGCGACGACCACTTGCAGCTTCAGGAGCACCAGATGAGGAGGAAAACGATGCTGATGTCGCTCGAGATGATGATGACAGTGGTGCTGATGCCATTAAGGATGTTGATCCAGCCAGTGGTACTGAGGTCGTCGTTTCACCATATTTAGGAGGAGGTGGTGCTAATGCCACCAGATTAGATGCTGAGCCAGAGCGCGGTACTGACGCCACGAACCAGGATGCCATAGGTGATACTGAGGCCAACATTTTGGTTCATGTTGTTCTTCCACCTGTTTCTGTATCTCAGGACATTTCTGAAAATAAAGGAAAGGGTTATTCAGTTGTGAGTCCATCTGATTTTCTTGGAGATATGTGTATGGATTCCATTTTGTCACGGCAGCAGCAACCCGATCCTAACCCTCCATCTGAGGAGGGCCCAGCTATCCCCTTCCCCCAAGCACTTGGCTTGGTTGAGGGGAATAAAAAAGAAAATTCAAAAAAAATCTCATCAGTTAGAGTTCAGCCAGCAGATGATAGACAAATTTCAGATACAGCTGACTCTACAGGAGGCCTCGGAGTACATCCCCCTGTTCCAGAGGAACCTTAGGGAGAGGACCACCATTCGCAGGAAGAGGAGGAACCACCAGTCAGAGATCCTTGTGCTCACTCGTGCCACCTGCTTCGCCATCCAGAACCGTCTGCCAGCCAAGAGGCCAGATGCAGGATCTCCTTATGTCAGATGCCACATACATGAGCAGAGATTCGATCGAACTCTATTAGACAGCGGTTCTTCGATTAATCTACTTCCGACAGTCTTACTCGACCGCTTCGAGTTTGGCCCTATTAGACAGAGCAGGACGGTCCTTCAGTTTGCTGATCGATTTGTCAAGAGGCCGAAGGGGTTACTGAAGGACGTGATCGTTACAATTCAGGGCCTGCAATTCCCTGTGGACTTTGTAGTGTTGGACATGGAGATCCCTGAATTTGTGACCGACACCCCCATCATTCTAGGATGCTTGTTCTTGGCCACAGCCAAGGCGGTGTCCGACCATGATAGCGGAAAGGTATACTTTCGCGTCGAGGGCGAAAGTATACAAATAGAGACGATCGATGAGACTAGAACGTGAGATTCAGCTTGCTCAGAGTCGCTCACAGATCCAGAGCAGATGATAGAGGCAGAGTGAGACATCCACCAGGAGTGTGATTTTGTGATCACAGATGATGAGGAAGTTTGGACGGACCCCGTTTCACGAGCCTTCCTCTCAGATTCAGACCCTGCTGATGCACAGATTCCAGTATAGAGAGCTTGGAGAGCGCATTCCTGGCAGAGGACACCTTTGAGGCAGCAGACCAGGTTCCCCATAGCAAGGCAGTTGATTTGATTGATTCATATTCAGATCCCTCGAAGTCAGACATTGATTGGGCAGAGTTTGATGATATGATTCCATGTCTGATTTCCACAGAGCCAGCAGCTAGGGTGGAGACCAAGCCGATTCAGAGTACAGATACAGCAGCAGAGCAGTCTTCGTCAGATTCTGATTTTCAGCGAGAGTTCTTATTTTCCCATGCAGATTTGGTCACATTCACGTAGACATTTCAGAGACCAGATCCGCCAGCTCCCAGTTTCCCAGAGCGGAAGACCTTGTCGCAGTCGCTGAAGTATAGGTTCCTTGTGGGTGAGCATGAGATGCACCCAGTCAATATCTCAGCAGATTTGACTGGAGAGCAAGAGACCCATCTGATGGAGATTCTTGAAAAGAACCGCAAGGCGATAGGATGGAGTGTAGCCGATCTCCAGGGGATAAGTCTGGCCCTGTGCTCCCACCATATCTATCTCGAGGAGGACGCGAAGCCATCGCGTGAGTTACAGCGGCTGCTGAACCCGAATCTTCGAGAGGTCATCATGAAGGAAATTTCAAAATGGTGGAGCGTTGATTTTATCTACCCCATCTCCGACTCCAAGTGGGTCAGTCCATTACATGTGGTGCCCAAGAAGACGGGAATCACTACGTTTATGAGGAGATTGCTACCCGGGTACCCACTTCTTGGAGGGTCTGTGTGGACTACGGACGATTGAACCGGGCAACCAAGAAGGATCATTTCCCGCTGCCTTTTATTGATCAGATTATAGAGAGGCTAGCAGGGAAGAGTCATTACTACTTTCTTGACGGGTACTCCGGATACAATCAGGTGGCCATTGCGCTAGAGGACCAGGACAAGACTACATTCACCTGTCCCTTTGGGACGGATGCTTTCAGACGCATGCCCTTTGGTCCATGCAACGCTTCGGCGACATTTCAGAGGTGCATGATGTCCATCTTTTCGAACATGGTGGGTGAGTGCTTGGAGGTCTTCATGGACAACTTTTTGGTCTTCGATGATGGGTACGATGCTTGTCTTGAGTGCCTATACCGCATCTTACAGCGATGCATTGAGGCCAACCTTGTATTACCATGGGAGAAGAGTCACTTCATGGTGACTCATGGGACGGTGCTTGGCCATATCATCTCCAACAGGGGCATGGAGGTTGATCCGGCCAAGGTGGATATCATTAAAAAAACTCAATCCATCGTCCAACTTGCTACAGTTACGGTCTTTTCTGGGGCACGGCGGTTTCTACCGACGATTCATTCATGATTTCAGCAGGATTTCCTGACCGTTGACTGATTTGTTGACCAAAGACATCGAGTTCATAGTCGGTGATAAGTGTCTTGCGTCATTTGAGACTCTCAAGAGTCTAGTTGTTGAGGCTCCTGTCCTCCAGCCGTCTGATTGGTCTCTCCCATTCGAGATCATGACGGATGCCTCCAATTTTGCCGTGGGGGCCATGCTGGAACATAGGAGGGATGGATTGACTTTTGCAATTCACTACGCTAGTCGTACATTGGATGTCGCGCAGCAGAACTACACAGTCACAGAGAAGGAGATGCTAGTCGTAGTCTTTGCCATAGATAAGTTCAGATCAAACATCATTGGATCTAGAGTGACTATTTACACTAATCATACCGCCATCAGGTACCTCATGGCAAAGAAGGATGCCAAAGAGAGATTGACTAGATGGATCCTTCTCCTCCAGGAGTTTGATATTGAGATTAAGGATAAGCCTGGAGTCAAGAATGTGGTGGCGGATCATCTCTCCCGATTAAAGCATCTTGATGATTCTGAGTAGATTGATCCTATATGTGAGACCTTCCCAGATGAGGCGATCCTTGCTATCGCCTCACTCCCGTGATATGTTCACATTGTGAACTATCTTGTTGCCAAGAAAGTTCTACAAGGTTGGTCCAGGCAGAGGCTTGAGACCTTCTTAGCGAAGGCCAAGTCTTACCATTGGGAGGATCTCATCCTTTACCATGATGGAGGGGATAGTGTCTGACGATGGTGCATTCCTCAGGAGGAGAATCATAGCGTCCTCACCTACTGCAACAAGCTGGAGGCAGGAGGGCATCACTCTGGGAGGAGAACGGCACAGAAAGTGCTCCAATCTGGCCTATGGTAGCCTACTCTCTTCAAGGATTCTGATGAATTCGTGAAGAGATGTACTGACTGTCAGAGGATGGACACTTGTGGACGGTGTGATATGATGCCGATGCAGCCCATTCACTTCTGTGAGGTTTTTGACGCATGGGGCATCGATTTCATGGGTTCATTCCCTAAGAGTCAAGGATTCGAGTACATTTTATTGGCCATTGATTATGTAAGTCGTTGGGTTGAGGCTATCCCCGCCCGAACCGCAGATGCTAGGACTGTATGCAGATTTTTGAGGAAGAACATCATTTCACGGTTCGGGGTACCCCGAGTGTTGATATCAGACAGGGGGTCTCATTTCGTCAACCATAAGGTAAAGGCCCTTGCTAGCGAGTTCAACATAGACCATCGAGTAGCCACTCCATACCACCCTCAAACCAATGGTCTTGCTGAAGTGTCGAATAGGGAGATCAAGACTATATTGCAGAAGGTTGTCCGCCCTGATCGAAAGGATTGGTCACAGCTTTTGGACTCGATCTTGTGGGCATATAGGACGTCCTTCAAGAATCCTTTGGGTACATCTCCCTTTCGCCTCGTTTATGGCAAGCCCTGCCATTTACCCGTTGAGCTGAGACATAAGTTACTTTAGGCTGTTACAAAGATACTTTTGGATCCAGTGAGTGTAGGAGACCAGAGGAGGGCAGAATTGGCAGCCCTGGAGGAGCTTAGAGATGAAGCCTTTTCAAACAACTTACATTATAAGGAGAAAGTGAAGGAGTGGCATGATTCTCATATTAGCCACAAGTATTTTGAGCCAGATCAGAGAGTGTGGTTGTTTGATGCCAGGCTTAGATTATTTCCAAGGAAGTTACAGAGCAAGTGGAAGGGACCATACCTGGTCCGAAAGGTACATGACAATGGAAGCATTGACATATCTGAGTTGTCTTCTGAATCTACCTTTCGTGTTAACGGGCAGTGGCTCAAACCATATCTAGATCATGAGCCGATGGTCGTTGACGTCGCCCCTATTCATTTTGCGTGAGATGTGGTCTTTGACTCACATCTAATGCATCTCACGCCTGATTATCACTGTCTTCCGCCTTGTATAGATCTAGTTGTCCACATCATTCCATTCTTTAGTCCCACACCTCATCTTCAACTTATGATTATGCTATACTTAGGGTGTACTTTACCCTAAGTATAGGGGGTGTTGGACTCTTGGGTATTCTTTTGAATCTTTCTACCCCTGTTTTGATGCATATACTTAGGAATATTTTACCCTAAGTATAGGGAAGGTAGACCTTGTACATTCGTCCACTCGGATTTCCCTTCATGTACAGCTTGCTATACTTGGGATTATTTGATCCTAAGTATAGGGGGAAACACCGAGTCATCTTCATTCTATCCTTTGATTCACCATTGTAGTATACTATTCCTTTTCACTTTCCTATACTAAGCACGAGTTATGTCTTCTTCATCGCCTTTGATCCACTCTGAGGACATCGTTCGAGCTAAGTATAGGGGGTGTCGTATATATTTCATATATACTTTAGCCATAACTCGTACTTTGTGTGAGCGTGTTAATAAATAAAATGGCTAAAATTCTTTTAAATAAATAAAATGGCTAAAATTCTTTACCCAAAAATCATAAAAATTTAAAAAAAATCTTGTACATAAAAATTCTTTATTGCACATACATAGCTATTTATAAAAATTATTTTTGTACAAATGATTGTAAAAATAATTTTGTGTAAAGGGTTTGTAAATATTTTGATACCAAAATTATGTATATAGTACAAAATGTTTGTAAAATGTTCGAAAAATAAAAATTTTGCAAATACCCTTGTGTAAATATTTGCATATATTTTGCAAAACTTCATACATTCATTCATTTAAATATTTTTCAAAAATTTTGCATATTTTCAAAAACCTGCATTTTTGTATATATGTGTACAGCTTTTTCTGAATCGTGATTGATATTTAAACTGGACTGGAATTAAATTGGAAAATGGAGCTTGGTTAAGACCTTAATCCACCTAATTCTAAGAGGAACCTTATAGGGCTTAGGGGTAAGACTTTCAGGTCCATTTGGAACTTAATTCTTTGAGTCCACTTGGCTATGATCATATGTCATCTTGATGAGCCTAAGTAGAACACTTAACAACGCACACATGACTCTCAGAGATAATGGCTTTACTTGCACCAGCACATTACACATAGCTCTCCACGGATGAGGTGGTGAGGAGGCAGCTTCCTTTGGCTTGGGGTAGCATATGAGGATAGTACTTCTAGATGGAACCTCTCTTCTTCTTATAGTGAAGGAAGTGCATCTCAACTTGGTCTGGTGGTGTTGAAGTCTAAAGACAGGAGTTGTGGGTTGCAATAAAGCTTCAAAAGAGGGATACTCTACTGGCTCAAGAGGAAAAACTCCTTATGTATACATATGCACATCAAAAAAATGTGCAAAGAAAGAAAAATTCCAAAAAAGTGGTGGGTATGATTGAAAATAAAATACCCACTGGAGTGTATATAGCCAAATAAAGAAAAAGCTTATGTTACGCTTTCCCATCTCATGAAGCTTGCAGTAGGGAGACCTAGCTACACTGGTTGGGCTCCCAAGGATACATGGCTACATTGGTCGTGGTCCATTCTCTTCTTCCTCCTCTTCTTGAGCCGGTTGAACTTGAACTTAGAAGGGAATACCCCGCTCCTCGAGGAAAGAGCTGCCAGACTGAGGCATTAGAGTTACCTTGTTAAGGGGTTGTCACTTTGTCATTTCTGATGTGGGGAGCTACATCTCACTTACACAGTACAAGGAAAGATTCATGGTCATTAGAGTTTGTGTATGTAGACTTGTTCTGATCTGGATTTTTGAGGAGTCTTGACCAAAGATTGGTGGAACTTAGAGGTTGTTGAGTTTTAAGCTTAAGTCCAAATAAGGTTCCGATAAATTAATAATCCAAAGGTCTGACTGAGCTCCATACTCCAATTTAATGAAGGAAAGTTTAATAATCAACCTTGATTTCCCTTCTTTTTCTTTTTCTTTCTCATTTTCACTTCTTTTTCAAATAAGTGTTTGCTAAGGGTCTAGCAAAAGTAAAGTATAGGGGGTGATGAATCCCCATTCATCACTCTTTATTCTTTTATTTTAGCTAAAACTCTTAGCAAAACATCATGTATATAATTTCAAATACAATAAGTTATCAATAAGCATGCATTTGTTAATTAGCAATAATTAGCATGTATTTGGGCAAAAATAAAAGAATAAAGAAAAAAAGAAAAAGAGGGAAATATTTAGAATAAATATTGAGTGACCTAATCCCAAGAGAGGGCCCAACATGAGCCTGGTCGCCAAATAAAATAAGTAGAGAGAGAGATAGGGCCACTCAACCTTGTACATATGCCTTCTCTCTCTCTCTCTATATATATATATATATATATGTATGTATATATATATATTATTTTCACAAAAACAAAATAAAAATATATTTATATTACCTTGTATATATTTCAAAAAATAAAACAAAAATTAGAAAAATAAAAATAAAAATAAAAGTAATTTCTCTCTCTCTCTCACCTTATACATACTACTTATATATATGCAACATATACCTATTTATTTAACACTTGTAAATAAACAATAAAAATTAAATAAAAATTATTTAATACTCCAAATTTTATGTTGTAATTAAATAAAATATAAAATTAGGGTATTTATACAAAAATAAATAAAATAAAAATTTAAAAAAAACAAATAAATATTTTATATATGTACATAATGTAATATAATGTATATACCTTTATTTATTTTTCCAAAAAATAAATAAATATCACTAAAAAATAGTTTGGAAAATCATGAACATTTTTTATGTTGAACATATTTTTAAATAAAATCATTTTAGATTTTTAAATTATTTTACAAATTATTTTGACCTCGGATTTTTCTGATTGGTCCACGGGGCACTGTTGACCTCGGTCAATTACCCCCTTCCCCCCCCCGGACCACCTCTTCCGCAGATCCGAGTTTTCGCCCGATTTCCCCCATTTTCCCTTCATTGATCCGACCACTTTTCACCCTGTTTCCACCACCCACCTCTTCCCCTTGGATCCACGACCCTCGCAGATCCCTAGGGACGAGCACATTTTCCTCGGTTCGCGCGCCCGTGTCCGATCTTCATCGCCATCTGGAGCATACTATAAAACCTTCATTCCATTTCCTAACTCCGTAGCTCGCGCCGCACTCCCTCTTTCTACCATAGAGACCTTCCCCTTGGTGACAGCTTTCGGAAGCACCCTTTGGTGGCCGGATTGAGGTGCTGCAGCCAACGCTCGACACACGTGGTCGGACCTCCGCCGTGTTCAAGACTCCCCGCCTTCCACAGCGTGGTCGGAGCTCCATCAGACCCATCTTCCCCCTATCCATGGTCACCCCCCTTCCACAGTCTGATCACCCAAATCTTGCTTGAATTTTATAGGCACTTTAGGTATTTTTTTAAGTGCCTTTAGGTTCTATCTGCACATTGTTTTGCATTTTTGGACTTGTTTCATTTTTATAAAATCCATTAAAAATCAGAAAATTCCAAGAAAAATACCAAAAACATTTGAATATTTCTAAAATCCAGAAAATATTTTTATTTGAATTTTCTGAGTGTTTTTGAGGTATTTAATAATTGTTTGATTGAGGTTTTGTTAGTGTTTTTAGCCTTCTTCCTAAAATTGAAAAATCTAAAAAAATTTAAAAAAACATAAAAACCAGCAAAAATAGTTGTTTTTTATTTCCAACTACTTCGTAGGTTCACGATACCGTGCTCCTTGAGTTCGACCTTGCTAGTTATTCAGGTAAAATGAATAGCTAGACCACTATTTTGTGCTCTAAACTATTATCAAAATTGCAATTACGTCAACAAAAATATTACTAACCATGATTTTATTTTACAAAACTATTATCGAAATTGCGGTTGTGGATCTCCTCTAGCAAGGCAAGGCGGTGCTTAAGTGGAGTAGGAATGAGGAAGAGAATGAGAGGGGTATGATTCCCAAATATGATTGAGCAATAAGGGTAATTTTGTCTTTTTTAATGTAAATCATCAAATATAACGGACAAACCAATCGGAACATAACTAATGATTATATCATTCAATACTTCAACATTATTCAGGGTTTCTCATGTAATTATGAATTATCGAGGGTTCTTAAGATAATTAGGAAGCTGCTCAGAGTTATGTGTGTAAATATCCTGAAATAGAAACAAAAGTCAGCAAAAGTAGCAGTTATGAGCTCATTTAGAGAGTGCATGCTTTGTGAAAACCAATAATCATATATGGACTAAAAAAATATGTTGCATCTTTCTTTTCTGATGTGCTATAAAAGCATGAAGAAGAATGGTGTAAGATAAGAGTCTTCCTCCTTGTGGACACCGAAAGATAGGATAGTGATCCAGTGAGGTTTAGTCTACTAATTAGCTGAGGAGGGGACATCAGAGAGGTATTTTTTTAGTAGTCACAGCTCTCGAAGAGGATATCTGGTAGGCTTGATTAGTTTTGTAAATACCAGAGGGTGTCACTGTTGCAAGTGATGTTATATGGGTAATGGGATTTCATGTGAGAAGAATTTTTCTTCGAAATATATTCCTTGAATTCCTTTGAGATCTTTGAAAATTGTACTTCCAACATTCTTGATGTATATCACAATTACGCTCTCTTCTTTACCAAATAGTTTTTCTTGTCAATGAAAGTTTTCTCGTTCGAGCATTCACACTAAAATTGTCATCGCACATTACACTAAAACAATCTGTTGCCGCAATTTTGGTGGCAACATATTTTCTGCTGCAATAATAATATGGCTATCAAATTTTGACAGCAGTTCTTGGTGATGGTAATGCCTGAATCCGTTGCAACAAACCAAATTTCTATTGCTAGAGCTTGTGCTACTGTTTTTGTTGTAATGTTCATTTCGATTCAACTATTAGAAAACTAAGATGTGAAGGAAAGATTATGGAGTAACTTTTTTTATTATTTTAAAGCGTTTGAAATGAACTTTTTCTGATGGACAGTTCATTGAGGGAGCATTTTTGTGGTCACTATGTTATAGCAATGGAATTCTCCAGTAACCAAACATTTCTTTGCCACTGACATTTTTCTTGTCCAAACACAAGTTGTAACTACAGAACTATGCCTGCAGATGTGGGATTTGTGTCCACGAAATTGGGCTCTGGCCACAACACTTCGTAGCCAGAAGCCGTAGCTACAAGTCTCGTCGTGAGAATTCTCTAACCACGAATATGTCGTGGCTACTACAAGTAACCACAAAACTTGTCATGGTCACAACTCTTGTTTGAAGACTTTGACCACGGATTGTAGTTACGAGAAACTAGTGGTCACGGAATTATCGTGGTCACAAGTTTCCGTAGTCATATTTCGTGAGCACAACTCATTTTTCTTGTAGTGTAACATTAATGTGAAACTTGTCGTCACAAATCAATAAACCATTGCTATAAGTTTGTGATGATAGATTGTCATTTGCAATAAAATTAGGTCTACAAAGTTTTTGGCAATGAGTATTGATGTCGTTAGTGTAGGAATCCATCACCACAAGCCAGTTTTCTATCAATAGATCGAGTTTGTTGACAGGATGCATTTTTGTTTTAGTGAGTAGACATACATCTTTGTTCTTCCTTTTTCTTATTCTCAGCTTCCATACTGTAACTCTATTTTCTTCTTTCAGCAGCCACCATTTAAATTATATTACCTTCCTTGATATTAAATTATTTCTGCTCAGAAATAATATTGCAATTATTTTGCAGCCTCTGCATTGACCTAAAAACAGGTGCATGCTCCACATCCCAATGATTTATTTCTACCCTCATCTTATCACAGTTGCAGTTCTTCAAATATAATTTATAGATGTCATCTATCCCTTTCATTTCTATATTACTAATTAAAATTTACAATAAGTAGAATAAATAAGGAAATGAATTAAAGTGGCACTCAGAATACAACCATGTACACATGCATATGTATGAACATATTCATACACACACCACAATAAAATTGATACAAGGCAACAAATAATTTTTATTCATTGTTATATCATCCATAGTTAAATATATAACAACAAATATTATACCTCTTAAAATTTGCTACGAATATCATATTTGTTGTTATATTCCTAGAAACGAATCATATAACATTATCTATCCCTATTACTGCATTCTCGAAAAATTGCATTTGGTAGAAACTGTATTATACTGAAAAGGATTTGATGGAATATGTTTACATTTAGGCAATGAAATATTGACTAAGAGTAAAATGCTTCAAAATTGCGTAGGATGTGAAGATATGCACAAAAAAACAAAATTTTTATGGGTATCCACATAATTGATTGATTGCATTGTATATAAAAGGGTATTTTCACTGCAGAGTGATGAAGGAGAAGAAGAGCTAAAGAAGAAGATTGAGAGGGGAATTGCAGAGATGGACTTCCCATAGAGTCATCACCTCATTATTGATTTTCAGCACAATTGTAACATCAAGATATGTCATCAAGAACCCATTCTGCAACTAATTGAGCTAATTATCTCATTAGTCGATTAATTATATGCTCCATATCATGTGATTACTAGCTTAGCATTTTCACAAGGGTCTCTCTTTGTTTCAATGATTTCTTGCCTAGATACGCATATACCTTAAACATACAAGGGTTTATTCAGATAAAATCCATAAACCAATCCAATTCAATGTTACTAAATTGGATTAGTTTGATTTTTATTTTTCTATTTGATCGAATCATTGCAAAAAAACACTCATGTTCAACCTGTTAATGTGTGTGAGTGAGAGTGTATATGTGTGTTTGTGATTTTTCTTCTTTTTATGCGTATGCATATAGAGGGATTCAACAATGGGAAGGGCATGGATGGGTACATACCCTCCTTGAATTTTTTGTTTCAAAAGATCCATATTACATATTTAAATGAATATATCAATATATATAATTCTTTAATCAATGAATGTGAAAAAGATAGGAAGCAAAAAAACTTAAAGTCTACCAAAACCACACAAAGATAAAAGTGGAAATGGTCAAATATGATTGTACATATATGTATAAGCATATCTTTTTACATTATATGCCTACAATTGTAAAAACAAATATTGACGGATATGAAAATTAGGTTATTATATTGTTAGAGGCAAATACAAATGTAAACCTAATACGAATCGAATACTATTCTATAGATCAGAATATAAAAATGGACATTACATAACAATTACTGATGAAATAAGTCATCAAATTTTGTTGCATAAAGTTATAAATCAAAGTGATGTCCACGTATGCATCTATTTTAAAATAAATATAAAAAATGGTTGTGAATTTTTTGATGGAATAGATATGGTAGCAATTGGATCGCTGGTATATTTTTACATGTTTTCATACATGCATAAAAGAATTAGTTACACATCATGGTGTAAACTTCACTTTATAGTGTGATAATTCCACGTGGGATAAACTAATTCATATATTAGATAACATAAACAACTTCATTGCGTTGGAGTTAATTGACTAATTCATATTAGCAGTCAACAAATTTAGGAATGCTTTAATGAATTGGTTACGAAATTATCTATAACCTGCACTAGCATACTTGTTTTCAATGGTTTCTCTGATCAAACTAGAAGTTACCAAGGAACCATGCATAGCACTAAATAGGGAGCTGTCGAATACACCAGCTATGCCTAACATGTGAAATGGATGCATAAGGATATTGTGTTCTGCCTGGAATACAATCATAAAGTTGAAAGTACCAGATATTCCTAGAGGCATCCCATTAGAAAAACTTCCTTGATCAATAGGGTAGATCAAGAAAACAACGGTAGCAGCTGCAAGAGGAGCTGAATATGCAACAACAATCCAAGGGCAAACAACAATAGTAAAGGAAGTTGTCATTTTTTCGAACATCATTCTATCTTATCTCAAATTTATTGAAGTACATTACGTCTCATTGATAAATTTTAAATAGAGTTTGAACTGATCGTAACCTATAATATTTATATTTTATTTATTCTTTCATTGACTTATATTTACCATCAATTTTTGAAATCTTATTGTTAATCTTATAATTATTGAGCAGAAATCAGTTATATATTATTGAAATTTTAATCTCCATATATAAATTCATGTTACCTAGTTATATTTCTGAATAAGATTTTCGATATGAAACAAAGTCATATTCAAAAAGAGAAAGATGGGTCCTCTTCCTTAAAGAAAGTAAGAATATTATTAAAAAAATTAATTGATCATCAATTTTACTTGATGTGATTTTAATGGTTTATAAGCTAGACATGAATATAACCAACCACTAAAATATCATTTCAATTAGTCATTTATAATTGATTAATCTAGGAAAATAAACTTTGATGGTTTTTATTTTTTCAGATGAGCTTAATATCAACTTCTTGATGAAGAGAATGGGAATAAACTAGTTAACCGAAGGAAATTATGTCTTCTTGCTATTAAGATCGTCAAAAACCATCATGAATATCCAATTCGTGGATGACCATCTGTTGTTTCTGAAATATGATGAGTGTGGTTTGAATATTATGGTTAACAATGTTTTTTTCTCAAAAATGTCAGATCTAGAGATTGATGGAGATTTTCCCTACATTCACTATTTGAATCTTACTAAGGTCGAGGAGTCTAGGGCATGACTCATTTCCGATAGCATATTTGGGATCTCATTATCCCCGTGAATCGTGAAATGTCAAAATTGGCATACGCTTTAAGCCAAGTTTAAAATCGATCTTCAAGGTTGGAAGGTAAAGATGCTTTTTTTTACGAGCTTAAGGCCCGTTCGGTTCGGGAATAAGCAGGAATAAAGATGGGGAATAAGGAGAATAAGGGTCTATTCTCTGTACGGCTGGAGGATAGGAATAAGGAGAATAAGATGAAATAAAGGTAGGTAAGGTGAGATAAAGATAGGAATAATAGTGAAATAAGATGAAATGAGGAGGAATAATCGTACCACGGAAAATCGTGTCGGAAGGAGAATAGGCCCCTTATTCCGGGGCCTATTCTCCAAACGAACAGGCCATAATTGATCCTCCTAAACACCACACTAATGTTGTTGGTTAATCACACTATGTCACGTCATCAGATTGCACATAACATTCTTTGAAAAAAAAAGGAAATAAATGTAGAGAACATTTTCTTTTGGAATGGCAACATGAATGGGTAAAATAGGTAGAAAGTTACTTGAAAAAAATTGTAGGCCTAGGTAAAATGATGGACGGGGTATCCTTGATCGAAAGTACTCCAACAAATCCATGCTCTAAAGATTAATGGCACAACTGATTGAAAAAAAATCAAGGGTCACAAACTCGATCAAAGAAAGATATACGGGGCTCCCAAGCTCTGATACTAGTTAAAGATTAAGGTACACTTGTGTCGTTTTGCTTATGAGAGAACAAGAGAGAAGGAACGAGAGAGTGATGTGGGAATGGGAAGGGAGCTCCTGATGTCGAGATTCTAATGTCAATACATTTTCCCCTCCCTATGGGAGGTTTATATAGGGCGTAAGCCCTCTCATCGTCTGCACCTATCCTCCATGCCCAGGTGGTTAGGCTCGTCTTGAAATCCGATTTTGCGCAACTGTCATCGACGGTTTTGACCACTCTGTCATTCGCGAGACTAATTCTAACAAAAGGATATACCTTTGGATATAGAAAAAAAGGAAGGAAAGCCTCTTTTATATGGAAATTGCTAAAGGAAGGATCTCAAATCTTCAAAACGTCTATAGAAAGGAAATCAAACAATCATCTATGTGGATTGATAAATTATAACATGAGTCAAGCTTAAAAGTAGGACGTCTCACCTTATGGAGCCTTGCAAACAATAAGGTCGTGTTCGGTTGGACCAATTCTCCTCCCGACACGGTTCACAGTGGTCCGATTATTTTCCATTATTCCATCTTATTTCACTCTTATTCCTATCTTTATCCCGCATTACCTACCTTTATTTCACATTATTCTCCTTATTTCTATCCTCCAGCCGAACAAAGAATAGATCATTATTCTCCTTATTCCTCATCCGTATTCCTGCTTATTCCCGAACCGAACGCACCCTAAGGGTCTGCTTGGTTACTAAGATGGGGTAAGTTGAGATAATCTCCTGTGAATAGTAGCTGTTTGGATGATTGTAACTGTTAGAATAAGGAATGCAATATGATTTCACATTGATTTGTTTTAGAATTCCACCCAGAAATGTAGTGGGTAAATCGGGTTATCTCAAGGCAACCCGACAACAAACGGACCTTAAAAGCTTTCCCATAGAAACGACTCTCAACATTTTCCACATGTAACAATTGGCTGAAAGCTCAAACTTGAGACATTATGTTTATTCATTGACAAAAAAAAAGTGCAATCTCTTCACAAATGGGGGACAATAGTCCTCCTTTCATCCAAACTTTGGTAAAAACCTTTTTAATTTAAAGAATTTCACATTTCCTTTTAGCTGTTATATCATAACAGATTTACCGAGTAAATTACAAATATATTCGATTAATAGATATTTCCTTTGTGAAAATGATTGGATATCACCAACTCTTTCTTTTTATGGAATGTATGTTTGTAAAGGATGTTAGTTATTTATTTAATCTAATTGGTCTGCAACTGGGTATTAAATTATCTTTCCAATTTCCGGAGGAAGACATCTTTGATTACCAAAGCTGGGATCTATTTGGGCACCCATCAGTGAATCTATTACATAAAAGATCAAGGTTCAAATTCCACTCTTTTAAGGGTTGCGTTAGGTAGTCGACGGCCAGTGTAAAAAATATTCGAATCTTTCAATATGGATTTGAACAAGAATCTATATAGCCGACCTTACTGGGAGAAAGCTTCGTACATTTTTAGTTAGAGTGAGAGATAACATAGAGCCTTTCGTGGAATTTTGTACACAAACATTGACTGAAAATGTGCAGGACATCAGTTTTCTTAGAAGCAAACTCACCCCAACCAAAGTTGATCTCATAACAATATGTTAGTAGCACCAAAATGACATTTAACTCATTTATGGTGAACTAATATATGTGGAAAGATATTTAATTAAACCACCGAAGCTGCTTCGAAAAGATTTCTTTTAATGCAAGATGATGGCCTTTTGAGGCAAACAAAGTTTGTGATTTGTTATACAGGGACCAGTTCGATTTAGCAAGCTTTGCCTTTTTTTAGATTATGGATTTTTTTTAAAAAAATATGTGTAGCTTTAATCGAAATTAAATAAATAGACGTAAATTTCAAACTATTTTAGATTTCAATCAGTACTTGAGGTGTGGAGAGAGGATCAAGAATGACATCTAAAATGCCAATTTGGGTGGGTTAATTTCACCCACATCCAAGATATTATATATAGGTGTCAACCGGGCTGTCCCCGCCCCATTTTTACTCAAATTTTTAAATTTCTTTTGAAATATTTCACCATGTATATTCATCTTTATATCCCTTCTACATGTCATTCGAATTTCGTCAGAAACAGATACTCATATGCCCTCCATCTAGAACAGGTACGATTTACAGCAATTCTAACTTAAAATTACATATTCTAGATGGATGGCATAAGAATCTCTGTTTCTGATAAAATTCGAATGACATGTATGAGGAATATAGGGATGAAACATGGTGATATTTTTCAAAAAAAAATGTGGAAACACACACACACACGCACACACACGCACACACGCGCGCATGCGCGCGCCCACGCGCGCGCCCGCGCATGCATACACGCGCGCACGCGCGCGCCCGCGCGCACACGCACGCACACGCGCGCACGCGCGCGCGCACACACACACACTACCATTTCATAAATATATATATATACTAAATGGATATGAATATAGATATGCATAAAAATCTATTGCATATATAGAGAGAGAGAGAGAGGAAAGGGATCCTACTTTGTGAAGTAGGTAACCTTACATACTTCACATCAATTTTTAGCAATTTTTTTATGTTTTTGAAAAATACCACCGTAAATTTTCAAAACTATATCCCACTAATATGTCATTTAAATTTCGTAAGAAACAGAGACTCCTACGGCCTCCATCCAGACAATTATTTTTTAACGGTCACAGATTTGTTGTATTTTACCTATTCTGGATGGAGGGCATAGAAGTCTCTATTTCTGACGAAATTTGAAGACATATTAGAAGGATATAGTTATGAAAATCTACGGTGATATTTTCAAAAAAAATAAAAAAAATTGCTAAATATGGATGTGAAGTAGGTAAGGTTATCTACTTCACAAAGTAGGCTCCCTTTCCTCTCTCTCTCTCTCTCTATCTATATATATAGAGAGAGAGAGAGAGAGAGAAAAGGGATCCTACTCCATGGAGTAGGTAACTTACCCACTCCATTTTCTTCTTTTTCAAAAATTTTTTATTTTTTTTTAAAATGCTTCCATGAATTTTCATAACTATATCCCTCTAATATGTCATTCAAATTTCGTCAGAAACGGAGACTCCTACGGCCTCCATTTCTGACGAAATTTGAATGGCATATTAGAGGGATATAGTTATGAAAATTCACGGTGGCATTTTTCAAAAATAAATAAAAAATTTTGCTAAAAATGGATGTGAAGTAGGTAAGGTTACCAACTTCACAAAGTAGGCTCCCTTTCCTCATATATATATATATATATATATATATATATATATATATATAGAGAGAGAGAGAGAGAGAGAGAGAGAGAGAAGGGATCCTACTCCATGGAGTAGGTAACTTACCTACTCCATTTTATTCTTTTTCAAAATTTCTTTATTTTTTTGAAAAATACTTCCATGGATTTTCATAACTATATCACCCTATTATGTCATTCAAATTTCGTCAGAAACGGAGACTCCTACGGCCTCCATCCAGACGGTCATTTTTTAACGGTCACGGATTTGTTGTACTTTTCATGTTCTAGATGGAGGCCGTAGGAGTCTCTGTTTCTGACGAAATTTGAATGACATATTAGAGGGATATAATTATGAAAATCCATGGAAGTATTTTTCAAAAAAAATAAAAAAAAATTGAAAAAAAAAGAAAGTGGAGTAGGTAAATTATCTACTCAATGGAGTAGGATCCCTTTCCTCATATATATATATATATGAATATATATAGTTTCTAATTTTTAAAATATGGATACTAACAATTTTATGTATATTTTTTTGATATGAATATTGATATCTAATATATTGAATTTATATGTGTATGTTGTATTTACATATGTTAGTGTGCGTATAAATATATACTTGAATATATTACATGTTGATACATAATATAGGTAAATAATATGCATATTTGATTTGTGATTATCAATATCCATATTAGTATCCCTAAAATGATAAAGATATGCATATCCACATCTTTGTCAAAAAAATCAAATCAATTTTCTTATTTGTATTTATACTGGTTAAATAAAAATATATATCAATACCCTCTTAAAATGAATATGATAAAAGATGTATGTGGATTATCTAGTTACATTCGTTATGGTAGGGGCCAACATACATAAATGAACCTATAGTTACTAACTCGACTCATATCTGCATTCAAAAAATTAAAATAATATATTGTTTTATATTTGTGTCTGCAAAAGTAATAAAGATTAGTTATACAACAGAGATTGACACACTGTATTTGATCCGTTATTGTATCCAATACAATGATTTGGCATATGTTTCGATATATGGTTTAAAATAGATATGGATACACATTTCAAATTGATATCTGCAAATATTTGTATCACCATTTGCATATTCATTTTTATATATAAATATTATTGTAGATTTATTTATAAGTATATGTAGCATAGTTGTATGTTTTCTTTATCCTATTTAGCATCTATATACAATTTTTGATGACATAGTACAAAAGTTCATATATTTCAATAATTGTAGTTGTATCTGCATTCAAATTTGTAACCATGTACATTTTTTAATAGTTTATAATGGAGAGTTATTTAAAATAATAACTTTAGAAAGAGGCTATAGATATAAAAAAAACTTGGAAGTGGGTAAAATTAACCCACCCAAATCGGTGCTTGAGGTGTCGTTTTGGTTTTCTCCTCAAGTCGACGCCTCAAGTGATTGTTACCTAAAATGATAATTATTTGATATTTATATTAATTTATTTATTTGGATTAAAGTGATGAGTATTTTTTAAAAAGCCCATTTAGTGGGAAACCCCTAACTCTTTCACCTTAAGGCGGAGTCTTTTTTTCAGGGTTTAGGTTTTCGCATTAGGCCTTAAGGCGCCGTTCTTAACTTCTGCATTATCAATTATGCCCCTCCAATTTTTATAATATCAGTTGTATCATGATTGTAGCAGAAATGTGCAGAGAATGAATGTAGCAGAAATGAAAATGCTAAGGTCGATGTGTGGACACACACGTAAAGATCGGATTCGAAATAATGCAATCAGAAAGAAAGTTGGCATAGCTTCGATCGAGGATAAGATGCGAGAAAACCGCTTAAGATGGTTTGGACATTTGCAAAGAAGATCAGCCGATGCACCAGTTAGGAGATGCGAGTGTTGGGATGTTGAGCAGGCTAAGAGAGGGCGAGGACGGCCCAAGAAGTGTTGGAAGGAAACCATACGAAGGGATCTTAGTTTTGTGGATGTAAGCTCGGGATTGGCCCAAGATAGATCTGAATGGAGGCGAAGAATCCATGTAGCCGGCCCTACTTAATTGTGGGAAAAGGCTTTCTTGTTGTTGTTGTTGTAGTTGTATCATGACTTCTTGCAAAATTCACAATCATGTCGTAATAGTTGTGCCCTATTTTACCTTAACGGAAGATCAAAATTGTGAATTTTGTCAAAGGTCAAGGGTGTAACTGATATTATAAAAAATGTCGTAATAGTTGTGCCCTATTTTACCTTAACGGAAGATCAAAATTGTGAATTTTGTCAAAGGTCAATGGTGTAACTGATATTATAAAAATGAGAGGCGGCATAATTGATAGACACAAGTAATAAAAATCCTTATTTATTTCATTCATATGCATCATTAGAGATTAACCTTCGCAGTTTTTTTTCCAAAAACACTTATGCCCCTACTTTTTTGCAATTACGGTATTATACTCTAACAAAATTGACACTAGTGCCCTTCTATTGTGGGCAATATAAAAGATCCCCCTTGAGGGGGTTCTTAGTTGGCATGGTCAAACATGGGGTAGGGGGTGACTCTGCAATTTTTATATATGTTTGTATATCGAAGGGCTATAAAAATATCCACGTGTCATGCTCAAGGGCTTCCTTCCCCGATGGATCACCGGCGGCTGAAAGTGGAGCTCATGTGAAGCTCTAACAAGGCAACAACGATAGCTTCGAAATCCAATTGTACTTTTTGTCATCTCTTTAAATATCCCAAAATAAAAGAGAAACTAAAATTCTTAAAAAATAAAGAATTCCTATTTTTAGTTCAGGAATAATAAGACAGCGTTATTTCTCAAACATAAATCCCATTATCCTCCTACTGTTCAACCCGTTGCCACAATGCTTGGTTTCCCATCATTATTAGTATAGATGTAAATCTAGATTATATGTACAATGACCATGTTTAATCTAGATCACGTGGGGAAAAAATCGAACCATTATATTTTTTATTTGGTTCATTTCATCTAATCCGGTTGTATCGGATTTGACCGATATTTTTCACAAATAAATATTTATTAGAGGAAGGGAAGTGTAGGTAACTTTACCTACTTCATGTGAATTTTTGATCAGTTTTTTTAGGTTTGTGGAAAATATTACCATGGATTTTCCTAACTATATCTCTCTAATATGTTGTTCAAATTTCGTCAAAAACAGAGACTTATATGCTATCCATACAAAACATATTGATTACAACAATTATAAGACCGTTAAAATTACTTATTCTAAAATTACTTGTTTTATATATTAGTTAATATAATATATGTGATAGCCATATGTTATTATAAAGTATTATATATTATATAATACAATATATTAATGATATGAATGAACTTCCGTTGTTTAGGAATAACACTAACAAAAGTTAAGAAATCCAATCTCATTTTTGCTTCTTATCAAGAAGGCATGTCATTTCAACGTTCTCTTTTATCATGATGCAAATTTATTTATATTTCATTGCCATTTTTTAAAATCATTATGAACTTTGATAAAAAAAAAATCAACTCATATTCATATGTGGTCTTTATTCGATTCGTATTCGAATTCCCTGTTTATTTGATCCATATTTGGATTCACCCTTTATTTTCATATTTGGATTGGCTTTTTATTCGATCTATATTCGGATATGCTCTTTCTCGATACGTATTCGGATTCGATAAATATCCGATTCAAATTCATATCCCTGTTTTTAATGATATGTTTCCCTTAATGCATGTCTGAATCATATCGTATCCATATTCGATAGAGACGAAGTGAATATGACGTGGAAATATGCATATACGATCCATTTTCATCCCTGGTTACAGCTTGCATTTCCTACTGCATCTGCCTAAACTGTTAGAAGATATACACATTTCCCTAACGGTTGTGATGGCCATTAGGAAATACAATATTCCTTAATGATCCTTTCAATTATTAGAGAAACTTGGTTACCTAACTGGAGGTCGCTACATGATAACTGGTTGTTTGCGACTACAATTGTAGTGGCATTATAATGTCAAAATAGTGGCTTTGTAGTCTAATGAATCCATGATTCATTTCCTTTATTATTTCATTTTGTCTAAAATATTTGGTAAAATACATGTAAACTTGTATATATCAACTAATTATCATTAATTAACATACTAGCTTAAATTGTTAATATTGTACATTAGCATATATTTCATCCAAAAGAATAAAGATAAAATGAAAAATGAAAAGAAAAAAGTATGGAAATATATGAATATGTACATGTTGATTCTAACTCCGAGATCAGATCAATATTGATCAGGTCGACAAAAGAAATAAATAGGAGAAGATGAAGATCTTTGCTTGTAAAAATATTAGAAAATATATACCATCATTGACATATGCACATTATTCACCTTGTAAATATATTCATCTATTTTATTTACCATGCATATCACTTCAAAACAAACTATTTTCTTCTCTGAAGTTGTTCATAATAATGTATATTACTTATAAAAATAAAAACATATCTATTTAATGTATAGATACCATAGCATAAAGAATCGAAAAAAGCCATAAAATGAACATTTAAGCCTAAATAATTAGTTTGTATGAGTTTGAAATTCATTAAACTCACTTTCATTGAATTCAGAAATAAATTACCTTTAAAATGAAACGGTTTCATAAAAATCAGAGTTAAGGTGTGAAAGTCAGCTTTTGTGGGTATTATTCTATAAGTACAATTGTACATTATCTTTATATTATTTTCTTTTTTTTGTATTTTCTTAATAATTATATTTTTATTTTCTTATATTTTATAATAAATATATATAATCAACTAGAATTCAGTAAAGATTAAAATAATCAAAAAATACTTTTTATATGTAAAATATATCTATATTTTACATAAACCTAATTATTTAACTTTTTAAGCAATGTCATAAAAGAAAAATAAAATATATTAAAAATCCTTTAAATAAGAGTTAAATTAATAATATATACAATAAATAACTTATTTATAAAAATAATCAATTAAATTTATGTATTATATATATAAGTAATTTATACCTATAAATTATCTTATTTTATTTATTGTATTATTTAAATTATTTATTAATTTATTAAATTTATAACTAAATAATTTAATATATTATTTATAACTTTTATTTATGTTATTTATTAATTTAATTAATTTCTTATTTACAATCTGTCTATTAAATACTTATACACTTGTATACAAGTAGTTTGTCGTCTCTAAATTTTATCCTGAAGTGGCGTGTGCCACGTGTCACCACCTTATTAGCCATTTTCCATTTAATTAACCGGTCAAAGCTCTCCTCTTCTTCTTCCTCGTCCTCTCCTCTTCTTCCTTCTTTCCCCTTCTTCTCCCTCTCTTCCCTTGCATTCCTTGGTCTCCTTCTTCCTCCTCGCCTGCAACCTATTTTCGTCCAGGTGCATTGCACATGGGCTTTCATTTCCTATAAATATCACTCCACCTCCACAATTGGAATCCTATTCACCATTTTTCTCCACTTTTCCGGTGAGCTCAAAGTGCCTCACCCGTTAGGGA
Organism: Ottelia alismoides; assembly: GCA_037367405.1. Classification (NCBI taxonomy): domain Eukaryota; kingdom Viridiplantae; phylum Streptophyta; class Magnoliopsida; order Alismatales; family Hydrocharitaceae; genus Ottelia; species Ottelia alismoides. Next base: position 1,067,843 of record JAZKJV010006632.1, on the reverse strand, counting down.
TGCAAACGGATACGGATATATCTGTATTCGATCCGTCACCGTATCTGTTTTATATAGATTTTGACATCCGTATCCGTATCCGTTTTAAAGGGGATACGGATATGGATATCGTTTTGATATACGCAAACATCCGTATCCGTATATCCGTTTTCATATATAAATATAGTTATAGATTTATTTTTAACCATATATAATATAATTATGTACCTCCTTTTACCATATTGATATAATTTTTATGATTCAAACATATTTAGTAAATTAATATCATGTGTTTTCCATTCAATTCTTATATATTTAAGTTGATTCTATAGAGTATTTCTAACATTACTTGTGTGCTATCAGTATTCGTTTTACATCCGTATCCGTTTTTTAAGGATATGGTAAGATAGTTTTAATATCCGTCAATATCCGTATTCGCATCCGTATTCGTATTAAAAAAGGATAAGGATATGGTAATACATGTATCCGTATCCGACCGTTTGCATCCCACCGTTCATGACAGGTCTAGTGAGGGGTCCATCTTTGCAACAAAGGGATTTATGTAAAGGTCGTTCGAGATCCGTCGAGATTTCGTCATCTCTGTCGTAGCTCCGTTTCCGTGAGAGTTTGAGCCTCATGATCTAAGGCAACAACCCAAAGCTTCTCGGATGAGTAGAGGAAGAGTGTCTTGTGTGATATGTTTGTCTCTACTCTCATAGCAACTTTAGGTCCATTTTTAATTCATTATTATGAAACTTAGCTATAATCCAAGTGCATGGTAACATGCATTTTAGGACATTATGTAGCTTGTATGTGAGCACCACTTGCTCATTGATTTAAATGTTAAATACTATGTTTGTGATTGAATGGTGATGTTAGGATCTTAAATGCATGCACATAGATCTCGAGTAATACATTAAGTCTATGAGTGATGCTCATGTAACATGTGTATGCCACTGATAAAGTAGGAAACACCATTGATTTAGGATCAAAAGTTGAGCATATGTGTGATACTTTGTTACTTAGTGCAATGTAATGACTTGTCATGCCTACTAAGTTAGTGCAATATAATGAATTGTCATATGAATGATGATGAGTACATGTTGTATGCTTTGTAGACTACTTGATCATTGTGTTAACAGCCCTCAAAGTACCATTAAGGATGTAGTACAGCGAAGGTTGGGTAGAAGATCCTAATGTGATTTGAATATGTCGCGTGCCTCATTGCTCTTCTTTCTTTCTTCTTCTACAACTAGCTCTTGTAATTTCAAAAAAAATAAAAATGTAGAAATAGGATTACAATGTAATTTTTTTTGACACTCCAAAAAGGGGGACACACCCGTAGGTGTTCGCCCCATTTTATTAAAGAGGAGAAAAAGAAGTACTTACAGGGGGAGCAGAAAGGGAGAAATAGGGGGGGCCGATATCCACAATGATACCAATCGCCCCATTACACAAAAACCCTAACCAGATGACCAGTCCAAACAAAAGCGATTCGCGTCAATACAAATATTTTCTATATAGAATCTCTGACCCGCAAATAGGAACTTGTTCCTTCCCATCCAGATACTCCAGATGCGCGCAATGGGAATCAGTCTCTCCGTCCTCGGACGATTTGCAGCGATTGCAAAGCTCTCCCAAAAAGACTCCAATGACGAAAGATTCAGCCAAGCGATGTCCTCCCATATGGGCCGCACTAGGTCGCAGTGGAGGAATAGATGGTCGGCCGTCTCGGAATCCGAACTGCATAAACCGCATACATTGGGCAAGTTAGGGAAGAGAGGTAGAAGACGGGCGCGAGTAGGAAGTCGTCCACGCCTAAGAATCCACATGAATATCCCAATCCTTTCCGGAAGCTTGAGACCCCATATGAGATTGCAGTGGCCACGCATTGACGCCTCCGAATTCACAGCGATGGGGAGAAGAGCATGGTATGCCTTCTGCGAGGAAAAGGATCCGTCGTTCCAAGTGAAGTGATCACGCCCCCCGATGGAGAAGGGGCGTCCTCGAGTAGGGTCAGTAATGCGGAGAAGTCCATCAGTCGCTGAGCGGAGAGGGAATCCACCAAGATCGGGCACCAGGAGCCGTTAGACCAGTACGATTCCACCGTTGCAAATTTGTCCCTGGCCAACGCATAAAGACGTGGAAAAAGGTTCATGAAGATGCCCTTACCAGACCAGTCCACGTTCCAAAAGCAGAAGGAGGATCCATCGCCAAGAGCCGGTCTAAATAAGGACCGATTGCGGTTGAAAACAGCAAATGCTTCGCGCCAAAAGATGGGAGAGTGAGCATGAGATCGACCATCAAAGGCGGACAGGTAGGCATTACTCGCCGCAATGCGAAGGCATCGCACCAGAAAATCATCATCCCGGCTTAAAAGCCTCGACGCCCATTTGAGAAGAGAAGCTTCCCGCATGACCTCCAGCCGCCGAACCCCCAGGCCACCGTCGCATTTAGGTCGTGTAATGTCCTCCCATGCGACCAGATGTATCCCTCTTCTTGTAGAATCCTTCTTGCCCCAAAGGAATCCCCTCATACATTTGTCCAAGCGTAGCCTAATCCCTTTTGGGAAACCACGCGCCGATAGGAAATAAACAGGGATAGCCGAAAGGACGGACTTAATAAGCACCAAGCGGCCACCTCGAGAGAGCAAAGAAGATCGCCAACCTGCCAGCCTTGTCTCGATCTTCTCCACCACCCGCTGATACTCGCGCAACCGCACCCTGCCCACTAAGAGAGATAAGCCCAGGTAATCTAGGGGGAGAGCCCCGAGAGAGGCCCCCAAAGTGGATGAGCATTCCCCAACCTCCTGCGTCGAGAGAGCAAAGGGCACAAATTTGGACTTGTCCTCGTTTATGCGTAGTCCCGATAATTCGCAAAATAAATGGACCGTAGTAGCCATTCCCGCATATTGAAGCCGCTCGCCCTCTATAAAACATAAGGTGTCGTCCGCATATTGGAGGAGCGGGATATGAAGGTCACCCAAAGAGCATCCACGAGTATACCCAGCGTCGGATACGCCTTGAATCATACGTGGCAGCACATCCGCCGCCAACACGAACAGAAGAGGGGCAAGGGGGCATCCCTGGCGAACCCCCCTTCGAGGTTGAAATAGGTCCCCAGAAGGCCGACCATTAAGAGATAAGGAGAAGGAGACCGTAGTAACACATCGACGGATCCATGAAATCCATAACGGAGGGAATCCCCGAGACTTCAAAACCGACCATAAGAAGCGCCAATCCAATGAGTCGTACGCCTTAGCAAAATCAATTTTCCAGAGGACCCCTTTCGTACCATTTCTGTGCCAACCATCAATGATAGCGGAAGCAAGAGCGAAACAGTCAGAGATTTGCCTCCCTTGAACAAAGGCCGCTTGACATGGAGAAATGAGAGAGGCCAGAAGGGGCGCTAGGCGACGAGCCAAAGCCTTCGCTATGATCAAGTAGATACCATTGGAAATGACAATAGGGCGGAAATCCTCAATACGACGTGCACCCTGAGATTTCGGAATGAGAACCATAGAGGCCCGGTTAATCCTGTTGAATCCCCGGTTCCCCTCACAGAACTCGAGGGCCACCTCCAACACGTCGTCGGCGATAACGTCCCAAAAGTCCCTATAAAAGGAAATAGGGAAGCCATCTGGTCCAGGAGAAGCATCAGCGTTAAGGTCCCATGCCGCGCACTTAAGCTCCTCCATCGATAAAGGGCGTGTTAAAACAGCAGCATCCGAGCCAGAGAGCGAAGGGGCACCGGGAGCCATCCAGTGCCATGAGGAAGAGGGAAGGCGATTGAAAAAGTTCTTGAAGTAGTTAACTACCGCCGGCCCCATGTCACGCTCAGACTGAAATATAGCGTCCCCGGTCTGAATTGAAGAAATACAATTAGTTCTTTTACGAGCACTTGCGACCCGGTGGAAGTAGGCGGAATTAGCATCCCCCTCCTTGATCCAACGAAGCCGCGAGCGCTGCCTCCATTCAATTGCTTTTTTCCTGTCATCCTCCGAAATGGTCTGAGTCGCAGATGATCTCTCGAGTAATTCTTCATGGGAAAGCTCCCTGACGCTCTCCAAGCGATCCAGTCTAATAATAGTCGCCTCGGCCTCATTGCGACCCGACCGTCGAGCCTGACGCGTAGAGAATTTGAAGGAAGCAAGAACTCGACGCAGGGATGATAGTTTGAGGGCAAAACGATGAGCCGCATTACCCGGGAATGATGTTTGGGACCAGTGATTTCGCACTAGATCCCTGAAATTAGGCTCCAGAAGCCAACTCTTCTCGTAACGAAAAATACCGCGCGGTCGAGACGATTCGCCCGAGTCCCAAGTAATGGGGCTATGATCCGAAAAAGATCGAGGACGGGAGGAAACCGAGCAAAGAGGAAAAGCCTCCATCCATCTTGAATTAGCTAGAAACCGGTCAAGCCGCGATCGAGAGGAGCTATTACACCAAGTGTAAATGATATCCGTGGCTACCAAGTCATCCAGAGCCAAGTCATTGATAAAATCCCACAATTCGATAGACCCTGGATCCCTTCCCCCCCGTCCGTGGGGGTGGTCGATTGAACGTAACGTGACGTTAAAATCCCCTCCCAAAATCCAAGGGATATCCCCAAAGGCCGCAGCATCGCCCCTCAAGTCCTCCCATAAATCACGGCGGGCCAGATGGCATCGAGGCGCATAAACACAAGAGAAAGCCAGAGAAGCGTTGGTGACCACATGCACAAGTATTACAGAGATAGAGTGTCGTCCTATACGGGAGCAGGATACAGAGAAGCATGAAGATCGCCAAGCCAGAATAGAACCACCAGAAGAACCGATCGCGTCCAAAGCACAAAAAGCGTCCATCGGCCCTGCTCCAAACGATCTCCAAAGGGCGTCGTCTACTCCAGAGAGCTTGGTTTCTTGTATCAGAGCGACATCACATTCCCAATCAATCAGACGCGAGCCCAAAGCCCTGCGACGCAAAGGATCCCCCATTCCACGAACGTTCCAGGAGAGAAGCTTCATTAAATATTACAAAAATAATCCCCAAAAAGTGGCCGAGGGAGTGCCAAGCTTAAGTGCGGCGTTGGTTCAGCCGGCGAAGTCCAGCCGCTTCCGCCACCACCTCCCGAGTAAGTAGAATCGGCGGAGAGGAAATCCCATCGAATGAGAGGTCCAGACGCCGAGCATAAATAACTCCAAATCTGTTCGGGGAAGTAATCGAAGCATTCCAAGAGTTCCATGAGGCTGCATACCGGGTAGGAGAGAGCGGCGTGGCGTTTGAAGAAGAATCCCCTTGATCGCCGAGTTCGGGGGTGACCACCGAGGGGCCCGATTCGATTGCCAGCAGAGGAGGCGAGGATGATGAGGAAGAAGGACTCCAGTCTTCATAGCACTGCGACTGATAGAATGGAACCGCAGAAATAGGAATAGGGCAAGGAATATCATCGCAGTAGATAATAGAGTCCCCATGCAAGGTCGGGTCACGCGCGGCCCACGAAAGGGTCCGAATAGGAGCCGATCCGGAAGGAGGAATCGGAAACGCCACATCGAAAGAAGTGGAGAAGGCGCACGTCTTCGGAATGGGAATGTCAGATAAATCCATCGGCCGCGGATCGACCTCGAAAAATCCCCGTGGCACGTGAGAGGGCGTCTGTCCAATAGCACACGTGGATCGAGGCCCAGGCGACGAAGACGAAGGGTCGGTATGCTTCAGCGACGCCTCGGGAACATCCACGGACAGTGACACGTGGCCCAACGAAGACGAGCCGTCGCCGGACCTGGGTGCATCGCTCCCGGCCGCGGAGAGAGATGACGAAGCCACCGGCGGCGGAAAGAAGAACTCAAGCTTGAAGGACCATCTGCCAAGTTCAAGTATCTCCGAAAAGGTCTTGCCAGACATAGAGCGGGAGAGGTTGGATGAACATTCTACCAGAATCCTTGTGCACGACCAATCCGATCCTGGGGAAAGGCCATCGTCCAAGATGGCCAGCACTTGACCCCAACTGCGAATAACCTTGGAGATGCAATGAGCCGAGCGAGATAGGAATGGAACACCACGTACCTCCACCACGCATATCTCGGACGTTAAAGAAGCACCATCTGCGACCCGGGGTCGACGCCATTTGACCGCCGACGAATCCGAGTAGGAAATGAGGACTTCCCGTTGCTCCGGGGAAAGTCCTCGAACACAGCAACGAGAGTCATCCAGGAAGAAGAAGTCCCCCGAGAATCCCTCGCCCAGGAGAAGAAGGGTTGCTGAGTGGATCGCCTCGCGGTCTAAGCCCCGCTGCTGTATCACGCCAATCGCCACGCCATGATTGGCTTCCATCGTCTTCGGACCCGGACGCACCACCGAAGGAGCTAAAGAATCCCTCGCCGGAGGACCCTCTACAGAAGAAGGCTGGAAGGCCATCTTATGTGAGTCCAGAGGAATCCGTGCCACCGGCGCCTTGGCATGGACTGACATCGCTTGAACGGGAGGGGCGTCATTAACGCCAGCGCCAGAGGAGAGAATGGTCTTCCCTTTCGAGGAGGCGGCACCAAAGCTTGCTGAAACCACCTGAGCAAAGGAGCGAGAGTCCCGAAATGCCGAAGGAGCTCGCCCACGGGAAGGGACATCCAGTCGAGTGGAGCGCTTTGTCCGCCGGAGATCCATGATCGCGTCCCTACACGAAGAAGAGCGGTGACCGACACGACCGCACCGGAAGCATCGAGGAGGAGCCTTGCATGCAGACGCTAGATGACCACGCTCCGCGCAGCGAAAGCAGCGCCTGCCAGGCTTAGAGCGGGACACCGTCACCCACCCATCCTTGATACCATTGTCTTTGACAACGACACTCGAGCGCAGAGCCGGTTGACGAGTGGCAGACACCTGGTCGCCGCGACGAGGATCGACCAACTTCGGAACCCACACGCGCTTGCGATAGTGCTTGCGCCAACCGCCGGCTCCTTCAGAACCCGCTCCTTCGATCGCCATCACCCCTCCGTCCATAAGCTTCGCTTCCTAAACCGACTACAATGTAATTTTTGACCTAGAATTGTTTTAAATACTAGCACGTCGACCAGTACTTGCCATTATACTTGGTTGTGCAATGTGAACATTTCAAAGATTTTGATAAAGTTAGCAAGTATAAGAATGTGTGATGAGCATGTAGTTACATTGAGGTGCATACTACTCGCCCTCATTTAAAAATATCGCATTTATTGATTTCTCATGCCATTAAGGAGGACCCACCGTTCCAAGCAGCATTTGATTTGGCCTGGACGATCTGCCTGCATATACAAGAGAAAGCCTCAAGTCCCAGCAAAACAATCACTAGAAGTTCTAACTATGTCAAATCAATGTGCAAGTAATCACATAAGAATATCTATTAAAATTTATTTGCAACAGTTTAGCTTGGATATTATCATATAATTAATTCTAACCTAGAAAAAAAAAACACGACTAGATAGTAAATATCCATCTCCTAGGAGTTTTATTAGAGCTAAGGTTAAAATATAACGCTTCAGAAAAAATCTCACTAAAATAAAAACCATCTTAATTTAGATGTAGGGATATAGGTCAATCATTTGTGCAGGTCTCCATCCAGTGGCTGCTGCAATTGCAACCATACAATCTCTAATGTACAGAGATATGCTGATAACATACAAGATTGGTTTTGGATTGTGCTGCATTTGCAACCAAGCAATCTTCCCTTTAGATTAAATTTCTGACAGCAGGACAATCCGCATGAAAATAACACCTTGCAATAAAGAGCTATGCTGCTGATGCGACCAATTGTCGCACAACAAATGGATACCAACACATTGTAAACAAAGCATATAAAGATGTAATCATGGTTTTGAAAGCAAAAACCAAACCATAAGTTGCCCTAAATTATCCCCATGAAAGGTTACACAAGCATATGCATGTAGAAACGATTCAAGTGAGGGAACCAAGCCACTGATGATTTACTACTCCCATGTTTTAATCCTGGAAACGTTTCAGGCACATGATAGCAGGGAATATATACTAACGAATGCATTGGATCCATGGATTTATCGAGTACAATAATTCCTACGGATTACATCACGACCTCACGCAAAAATAAACCATGAGAAGGTACAGTTTGGAAATTTCAAACGCACAAAAGAATACAACATCGATCGTTTGCATGTTACAGATACATGGTAGATACCACATTTCCATAAACATAAAACAATGGTTTACTGAAGCAATGCTATTCCAACAGGATTTAGAGCGTATTCATAACTAAGAGGTGTACCAAATATACAAAAGGGTGGCACAACCAGCAAGGGAGGCATAAAAACTAGATAGTTACCGCCACCGCAGATCCCATGATCAGCACTTCCATAGATACCCTGTTTCTCGTGGAGTTGTTGCAGTCATGTTGCAAGTGGATCATTGGAGTGTTAGTGCCCGGAGGGAGTACGGTTCCATGATAAATATGAAGGGTCGCCCAGTTTCCTGCAAAACCATTCCATACGACATAAATTAAAACGATACAGCAACCAGACGAAGTGTTTAATGTCCAGAACCAGTCTCAAACATTAAGCAACGCCAAGTAATAGAAGCACTCGAGGCGACGACATCTTAAGTAAAAGATGCATCTAAGTGGGGCAGTGATTATTTAGCACATTGGAAGGAGAAAATGACTATAAGGTTATCAGAAGAAGATCAAAATTTACCTTGGTTTTACGAGGTAAACAACAGTGAAAGCGGTTGCCAAGAAGAAGCACAGTCCGCCTACCGTAAGATAGGCAACCCCAAGGAAGTCGTTCTTTCCTCCAAGCCAACTAGTTGTGGATAGAACCAGCTTCTTCTTGCCACTAAATTCATAGGTGTTGTAGTTATTCTTTACTACTACTGTTATTGTCATGTTTTCTTCGAGATCTTGCTCTATTTTCCCGTACAACTTTCTGAATGTTGGAAGAGCTGCAGTGCGCATCCAAACTATGAGATCCTCCTGCTCGCTCAACTGTTAAGAAAGCAATATCAGGTAATGTCAATTGAGTAATGTTCTAAATTCTGTAGAATTGTATAAAGAAGGGCAGCGGGGAGCACGAAGCTCTTGCTATGTGTGTGACCACATAAGATTAAGACAACTTGCTAACAAAAAATGTTACTGAGAAGAAAGAAGTGACAAAAAGTAAGCAAGAACTTTTACTTATAGGTCCTTGGTGAACATTTATTAAAGTAGGCATTCACTCACTAATAAAATATAAATGTACTAAGCCTTCTCCCACTATAAGGAGGGTCGGCTACATGGATTCTTGTTCAAATCCAGGTTGAAAGATTCGACTAATTTTTACACTGGCCGTCGACTACCTAACGCAACCCCTGCAAGAGTGGTATTTGAACCCTGGTCTTTTGTGTGGTAGACACACTCACTAATAAAATATAACTACAAAAAAATGACCGCTCATTTTATAAAAGCTACATATATATGTTAGAAAGTAAAGTGCATATAAACCACTCAAATTTAGCCAGAAACAAGCCTGAGAATCAAATAGTTTGATTTTTTATATTTTCAGCAACAATGCAAATGCATTTTATTCCAACAGGCATACAATGCTGGTCCTCTCCCCACCCTGTCAAAACCATACGCCATGTTTCCTCAGTCGTCACAAATAAATCCTTTAAGGAAAAAGTCCTTGAAATCAACATTCCAACGGAACTTCAAACTTCCAGAATATAATAGAAGGAAGGCTTGGAAAAGATTACATTTGACTCGAATGACCACATAAAGACATTCCTAGAAGAAGCTAGAGTGTTAGGTCAAATGCTGAACAGGTTAGAACCCCCCGAATGGTAGAAGCAGTGGCTCCCACTAAAAAAGGTCAGAAAAAAGATCAGGATTCGAATCCCCCATCCAATTCCACCCCCCCCCCCACTTGGTAATGGGCATCACAGATGGAGAGATAGGAGTATTTTCAGATTTTCAATATCTTATGTAGGCACTCTTGTTGGTATATCAACGTGCTAGTAGTAGTAGGATTGCAGATTTTCTCTTAAATTCGGTAGCATCTCTACTAAATTAATTCGGGCAGAATTACTATTTTCATTACTCATCCCTTTTTAAGAAGTCTAAAAAAGAAGTCTCAACTATTGAGAGGGAAGCAAACACAGCCCAAGCAAATATCACTAATCTATATATGCGAGAAAATTTGATGAAAGAATAGAATATTTGGAGAGATTTTATGGAAAGATAGGACTTATGGGAACACAGCTCAAATATAGGGTAATGGAATCTGAATGCACAAACAACTAATATACAATTTTTACATGCGCTACAAATATATGCACTATATTTAATGACTGCGTGTATGAATGTAGAGTATTATGCCAAAATATCGTGAATGTTACGTCATATCATTGAATATTTATATTTAATAAGCCTCTTCGATATTTTGTAGGGAATATGTATTGATATAGAAAACTAAATATGATCTACATGAAAAGAAATATAAATTTGGACAGAAAGTAGTCTCTTCAATTGATTAACATGGAGGCTTCATGATATGTCCATAATGAAAGGTACACAAAGAAATCGAATACCCATATCATTATGCCAGATAAAAATACCACATGAAGATAGAAGAGAATTTAATCTTGCAATAGCAAATCCCAAAATCATGTTTCAATTCTGCTCCATAAAAATATACCAATTAGCTAGATAAAAGGAACTTACAGGGACTCGAGGGTCAAGAGTGCCACCACCTATTAGTCTTCCATTTGAACCATTCTGGAAATTCTTCGGGAACACATCTTTGCCAAATTTGTGCTCCCTATCACTCTTCCAGGAAATACCCTTCTTGTTAACTGCCAATGACTTGTTGCCATTCATACTAAAGGTATAGGTGTCATTGAACAAGCTCCAAGCAATCAAACCACATGGGACAATTGGGCCACCGTTATTAGATTCAGGATCACAACCTGATGTATCATTTGCCTTGCTAGCATCCCTCAATTGCAAATCGTTTCGGCTCTTTACATATCTGATTTGAAGAAATAGACATGAGAAAATGTTTTTTATGATGCTTTTACTCAAAAAAAATGTTTTTATGAGACAAAAAAGGAAGAAACATGCAAAGATGTCCACTCCAAAATTAGATTAATAATAGCATGCTTGATGCAACGTGGACCCAATGGATAGGGCCGAATTTTTAGTTAATTTTAATGGTCAATTTTATTTACGTTTATTTAAATTATCGTATCTCTAATTAAATAATTGAGATCGCCTGTGATCTCCAAAAATTATTCGTACATTTGATTTTAAATTCGGTCGGTTAATTAGATAGAGTCCAATTAGGATAATTAGTGGTCAAATTAAATTAGTTTTCTATTTTTGTAATGCCATCCCTCCTATATAAAGGGATGAGGGTCCAGTGTTTTATGCAGTCAAGTATTAATGAATTTTTGAGATTTTTTATCTCTCTCCTTTCTCCTCTCCCTCTCTCTCCACGCGATCTCCGCGCTTCTTCTCCCTCAACCCCTCGTTCCCGACGAGTTTCTTTGTCTCAACCCCTCTCTTTTCTCCACCGAAATTCCACCGTCCAAATTATTTTAATTATCAACGCCGCGCCGAATACGTGTTTGCATCAATTGGTATCAGAGCATGGCCTACAGATCGTCCTCACGATCTGACGATCCGTCCAGACGCTCGCGCCGACACCAACGTTCGTTGGAGTGGAAACGACAAGGCGAAGAATTTTACAAACAAGACATGGACGCACGACGTGAGATCCAGATTGCCCAGTCCAAAGTTCGAGAGATAATGACTAATCTCAAGGCTATGTGCGCCCAATCAAAGCCTCCATCCGTCGAAGCCGCTGCCGCGAGTTTTGCTAAAGAAAACTCCGCTGTGGGGGAAGTTTCGATTGCTGTCCAGATCATCCCGGAAGAAAGAAGTGCCGATCTGCTTGCTGCCCCGGTGATTTCAGACTTGAAAACCCCTCCGAAGTCAACTCCGACACCGCCTGCGACAACACCCCAGGCCATCCAGGCCCTCGTCGCGCCGCGGGCGACCCCCCCCCCCCCCGCGTGTTCTCCCCCTCGCCGACCCACCTCCCTACCAGCCGTTCGCCTGCCCTGCCACCCCTGCGCCACCCTTTCCTTTCCCCACCTGCGCCTCCCACCCCCAAATCTCGTGCCCTGCCAGCACCGCACCTCCCCCTCCCCGATTTCCCCTTCCCAGACCCAATGTTCCCTCCCTCCAGCCATTATCGGCGACGCCGCCTTCCCCTCCCCAGCCCAAAACCCCTCGCCCTCGCCCCAAAACGAACCCTTTCCCCGTGCGCCAACCCTTGCGGATTCGACTCCCACCACCGCCACCCTGTTGTAAGCACCCATCCGCGCCATTTTCCGCCCTCTACCCCCCTCGCGACCCTCGTGTTCCCCTGCGACCCCCCAACAACCCCGCAAGACTTGCGCGACCATGCCACGAGCTCTGCACGATCCTCACCAGCCCCAAGCGCCAGCACCCCACGACGAGCTCACCGCTCCTTCGCCCCCCATCTGCGTCGCCGGTACTCTCGGAGCCGCCATGCCCTTTTCCCCAGCCGGCGGAAGATCCTGTGTCGCCTCCCCGCGCATAAGACGAAGTCCCAAACCCTAACTAAGGGCCCGAAGATTACGGGATGCCCATCCCACGAATTGTGGGGTTGGAGAATTAGTGGGAAAATTTGCAAAATAAAATTTCCTAAAACCCCTATTTGCAGAAAGGTCAAAGGCAATAGGAAGGTGAAGAAGAATGAGGGGGTGCGAAATTTGCACCCATACCCCCGGCGGCAAAAGAGTTGATGTAGCGTGGACCCAACGGATAGGGCCGAATTTTTAGTTAATTTTAATGGTCAATTTTATTTACGTTTATTTAAATTATCGTATCTCTAATTAAATAATTGAGATCGCCTGTGATCTCCAACAATTATTCGTACATTTGATTTTAAATTCGGTCGGTTAATTAGTTAGAGTCCAATTAGGATAATTAGTGGTCAAATTAAATTAGTTTCCTATTTTTGTAATGTCATCCCTCCTATATAAAGGGATGAGGGTCCAGTGTTTTATGCAGTCAAGTATTAATGAATTTTTGAGATTTTTATCTCTCTCCTTTCTCCTCTCCCTCTCTCTCCACGCGATCTTCGCGCTTCTTCTCCCTCAACCCCTCGTTCCCGACGAGTTTCTTCGTCTCAACCCCTCTCTTTTCTCCACCGAAATTCCACCGTCCAAATTATTTTAATTATCAACGCCGCACCAAATACGTGTTTGCATCAATTGGTATCAGAGCATGGCCTAAAGATCGTCCTCACAATCTGACGATCCGTCCAGACGCTCGCGCCGACACCAACGTTCGTTGGAGTGGAAACGACAAGCCGAAGAATTTTACAAACAAGACATGGACGCACGACGTGAGAACCAGATTGCCCAGTCCAAAGTTCGAGAGATAATGGCTAATCTCAAGGCTATGTGCGCCCAATCAAAGCCTCCATCCGTCGAAGTCGCTGCCGCGAGTTTTGCCGAAGAAAACTCCGCTGTGGAGGAAGTTTTGGTTGCTGTCCAGATCATCCCGGAAGAAAGAAGTGCTGATCTGCTTGCTACCCCGGTGATTTCAGACTTGAAAACCCCTCCGAAGTCGACTCCGACACCGCCCGCGACACCACCCCAGGCCATCAAGGCCCTCGTCGCGCCGCCGGCGACCCCCCCTCCCCCCCCCCCCCCACGTGTTCTCCCCCTCGCCGACCCACCTCATTGCCAGTCGTTCGCCTGCCCTGCCACCCCCCGCGCCACCCTTCCCTTTCCCCACCTGCGCCTCCCACCCCCAAATCCCGTGCCCTACCAGCACCGCACCTCCCCCTCCCCGATTTCCCCTTCCCAAACCCGTTTTTCCCTCCCTCCAGCCATTATCGGCGCCGCCGCCTTCCCCTCCCCAGCCCAAAACCCCTCGCCCTCACCCCAAAACGAACCCTTTCCCCGTGCGCCAGCCCTCGCGGATTCGACTCCCACCACCGCCACCCTGTTGTAAGCACCCATCCACGCCATCTTCCGCCCTCTACCCCCCTCGCGACCCCCGTGTTCCCCTGTGACCCCTCAACAACCCCGCAAGACTCGCGCGACCATGCCACGAGCTCCGCACAATCCTCACCAGCTCCAAGCACCAGCACCCCACGACGAGCTCACCGCTCCTTCGCCCCCATCTGCGTCGTCGGTACTCTCGGAGCCGCCATGCCCTTTTCCCCAGCTGGCAGAAGATCCTGTGCCGCCTCCCCGCGCATAAGACGAAGCCCCAAACCCTAACTAAGGGCCCGAAGATTACGGGATGCCCATCCCACGAATTGTGGGGTTGGAGAATTAGTGGGAAAATTTGCAAAATAAAATTTTCTAAAACCCCTATTTGCATAAAGGTCAAAGGAAATAGGAAGGTGAAGAAGAATGAGGGGGTGCAAAATTTGCACCCATACCCTCGGCGGCAGAAATATTTAAGAAAAAGAGCTACAAAGCAGAAATCTGGAGACCCTCCTTATCCAAATAGGACTAGGGCCCTGGGCTTCCCCTATATAAGGACCGCATGGCTTCATTCCTTAGATACATCTCCTCCCCTCCTCTCCTTGTGTTATTGTTTCGCTATGGATGCTCCGAAGGCCGTATTGTTCATGCCTCATCAATTCTTCAATCACTACAAGGAAGAGACAACAATCAAGAAAACGTTGTCGTTCGCGCCGCACATGTTCTTCAACCACGACGGCCGCGTCATCCACGCCCGCGTATGGACTCCGCCGTTCGCTCCACACCAATTCTTCCAGAAGATAAATGAGCACGCCGATTCATCCACCAAGCCTGCAGATTCAGCAATTTGTCGGGAGATGAATTTTTAAAAGCGGAGGAGAGTTGATGCAGCGTGGACCCAACGGATAGGGCCGAATTTTTAGTTAATTTTAATGGTCAATTTTATTTACGTTTATTTAAATTATCGTATCTCTAATTAAATAATTGAGATCACCTGTGATCTCCAACAATTATTCGTAGATTTGATTTTAAATTCGGTCGGTTAATTAGTTAGAGTCCAATTAGGATAATTAGTGGTCAAATTAAATTAGTTTTCTATTTTTGTAATGCCATCCCTCCTATATAAAGGGATGAGGGTCCAGTGTTTTATGCAGTCAAGTATTAATGAATTTTTGAGATTTTTATCTCTCTCCTTTCTCCTCTCCCTCTCTCTCTCCAAGCGATCTCCGCGCTTCTTCTCCCTCAACCCTTCGTTCCCGACGAGTTTCGTCGTCTCAACCCCTCTCTTTTCTCCACCGAAATTCCACCGTCCAAATTATTTTAATTATCAACGCCGCGCCAAATACGTGTTTGCATCAATGCTCGTACTTTCTAATATCTTTAAGTATTATTCACAAGCTAAAATAAAGATGCTTGCAGTTATTCGGAGCAAATTAAAGTGCAAGAAGTCAAAAATTGTTTCTTGGAAAAGCTAAAGAATGACTACTAAGCCTACTAGGGGCTGGGTGAAAATTGTAAAGATTAACATAATTATCAGTCAAAAACTACAAAATTCAGCAATTAACATGCAGGATATGTAGTAATGAAGTGAAACTCGAATTCATGGCATTTCCCAAGAAATAGCGACTAAGGAAATTAAGATATAATAGCCCCAAGGATAAATAAATATTCTAGAAACTGAATATTCCTTCTAAATAATAGCGCCTTATGATTCCTCTATTCTCTGTTGATGAGGCATGTCCACTATGCCACAAATCCTGCCTAGACACTTTTGGGAAGCATGCAGTTAATTGTCGTGAACTTCCAAGTTTTAAATATAGATATTATCTTGTCAAGGATGTCCTTTATGATATACTCAGGCGTGTTGGGGTTGCTTCCAAGAAAGAAGCACATGTGAACTTTTTGACTGATCCACAAGAGGGATAGACACTCAGACCAGCAGATGTTTTAATATTTGGATGGACTGGAGGGAAACATGCATGTGTTGATGTGACTGGAGATTTTCTATTGATGGACCTGATAAGGGGTGATTTTATTGCGGGATACTCTGCACAGAAAGCTGTCTCATCTAAAATTGCTAAGCATGAGAAGTTTGTATTGACAATCAACATGTTTTCATCTCTTTCGATTTTGATACCTTTGGATTCTTAGCAACTAAAGCAGTAGAGCTCCTCAAGAGGGTCCAAAAGAATATGCATAATAATGTTATGGTTCCCAGGACGATGGATGTTGGGTTTAGAAGAATTTGATTTGTCATTCAAAAGGGATTGGTGGTGCGGCTTGTTGCCCGTCTCCTATCAATCTCTATGTAAAATGAAGTTGATTTACTGAGAACTTTTAAAGAATGGTGTATTTTTTAATATCTAACATAAAGCTAAAGTATGACTTATGAAAGCAAAGGTGTAATCATATTTTTCCAATAGGAAAATAGAATTGTACTTTGTTTCTAGTTTACAAAAGATGTTGCATATGTTGTGCAAGAAGAAAAAGAAAAGGAACAATCGAGGGGCCAAGTTGACATTGGGTGCTAATTGACCACTCCCTACATCTCTTTTCTCAGGCAGAGGATCATGATGTAATATCCACGCTGACTCTTGACCCATATTAATATTTTGAAAAAAAATAGGAAAGATGATATCTCAAACCAATAACTAAGCATCCTAAAAATTCATTAATTTATCAAATCATGTAAGATCACAAGATATGGTTCCCCCTCAAGTCAAATGAAAAGAACATGTCAATACATTCTTAACATAATCTCTCCTTCCACATGCACAAGAGACATTCCCATGTTACTAAAGAAACATGCTGACACAATTTGGTGGCAGAAATTGTTGATCTATGAACCTACCTAAACAGTCTGGTGGTTAACATATCTACCATCCAAAGGACCATAGTTCATACCTCACAATTATCATTTCCTCAACAACAAAAAATCTGATCTATAGGGTGATGAGTTTATGGATATTTTTGGAAGCCTTTTTCACCATTGCTACAAGTGATGAGCGGTTGGTTGTCAAAGGAGAGCAGCGTCGAACTCAGGAAATCGAAAATCAAAAGGTCCTTTTTCTTATACGACTGTTGAAAAGGTACCTTTGATGGCACCAAAATTACGGATTGCACAAAAGTATGAATGCTATCAAATATGTTCTTTGTGCCATGGGGCTGTTAAGCATATGAAGAATCTCTCCTGCAAATTTCAGTCTCCTTTGAAAATGGTGTGTTCCAAAAGATAGGCCATGTTGGGAAAACATACCGTGCCCAGGATGCTTTATAGAGACATTTTAAGCTAAGGGAAGTTTTGACTTGAGGGAATAAAGATGTATTTTGTTGGGAAAACATATCGTAGAATGTCATCGTCCCAAGGCTTTTGTATGGCCTTACAGTTGGAAACCATCCTATTAAGGACCTCAAAAAGTGCAACATCTACATGGACTATGACATTGCTACATGTATTACAGAGTTGAGCCCACACATAGAGCCACACACCGTAGGATGGTTACGAAGTTGCAAGAATAGAAGAAAGCTGGAAAATCTGTTTCATACGGTGGATGTATAAACACAGTGTTGTTTAATACCCTTGGCCGACTTTTGGCATGTAACTTTATTAAGGTGATAAATGGTGAAGTTTTTGGGCACACACCTATACGGTGGATGCCCTTTTTCTTTCAAAAACTCTGTTTCATTACTCTCTCTCATACCCACCACTATGTCATTCTAATCACAGCTCTAAGTGTTTCATAATTTAATACAGCAAGATTTCTGTGTAGTAGTTGAGAAGGTACTAAGCAAATGCAACAAGCCAGAGAAAGAAAATAGAAACATCTCTTTCAACTCAAAATAAGAAAAGGGAGAGACCTGCGGTGGTTCTGGTAGAAATTATCAAGCTGATAATAAACATAGACTGGGCTCTTCATTTTCTTTGGCACCTGCACAAGAATATTGCAAGTTACAATTTGTCCATTCTCGACCATAGCGTTCAACATAAGGAAGTTCTCTAATCAATAGTATTAATCTATAACACCTTGTTCAAGATATTAATATGCAGCAAGCACTAAAACTTCATATGTTGTAAATGCAGCACAACACCTTAGAGCCAAGTACACTTACCTTAAGTGTCCTTGTACACGTCTTGTCCACATTCGAATCCTTTATGTAGGAAAGCATGTCATTTTTCAAGTCATCCGACACACAATCATGGTCATAACGATCGACTATCTCTACAACCTGGTGCAAGGCAGCATCCAAAATAATTAATGCCAATTTATAACATGAAGAGGGATCAAATAAAGAAAAGTAAAATCGAGTCATGCTATAAAGACATACATCACGAGAAGCAAGGAGTGACACAGCTCCAAGCGGGATGAATATCACGCTAACAAGAAGGAACGCCGAAATTACCTATAGAGAGATACACACATAGAACCACTTATTAATAACTCTCCGGATAGAATTCCTGCTTTATTGTTTCACAAATTTAGAAACGTTCCATCCATACATAAAGATTTAAGAGAAACTCTAAAAACATGCCTGCCAGGAAAAGAAAAAACACAAATATCCCTTACCCATTTTGGCGTGAGGATTGGCTTGCAAGCCGGAAGCTCCTGCTGGGTAAACCTGGAATCTGCAAAGAAAGCATCACACAATTTTTTATTAAAAAAATCCAATCTCAAAATCCAGAAAGCTCCCACCTTCCCCCATCCATAAAAAGGGCTTCCGAGAAAACCACAAACTCCAGCCCCTCAAACCGAACAAGGAACACGAACCTACTAACAAAATCTAATCTTTAGGCGAAACTCACACTTGGGTCTCTTCGAATTCCTCCGGGCCGCACCCGCATCCGCGGTCCCATTTGGCGCCGTGGAGGTCGAAGCTGCACCGCCGCCTCCCGAACTCATCGTCCACTCGACGCAAATCCGAACCAACAAACAAAGTGGGCACCTCTGGGATTCCCCCAAATTCAAGCAAAGAAGGCAAGCGAGCCGATCCCTTTCCCTCGATCCTCCTCTCCGGATGGCTGGAGAGGTCCGGAGGAGGAGAAAAAGGGAAGGGGGAAGAAGGGATTGACTTGCTCAGCCGGCGAATGATGTGAAGAAGGAGAAGATTCCAAGAAGAGGATCGGGGATTTGGAAGGGTCAAATTCGCGGATTGGTGGCGCTATGGAAAGGGGTCGAAGACGGTGGTGGAAAACCGGCAACGTGTTGGTCTTCGTTTGTGCTCTTGTATTTCCTCTTCTTTTCCCCCTCTTGTCTGTGTGTAAACGCGGTGGGGTGGGGAATAGTGATGGATCTATCATTTCTTGACCAAGATTTTAGGGTGCATAACAATTAAATATCTCATTCACAATCAAGCACATTGAAAAAAAATGATGCTGTGCAGAAAATTATGAATTTATTTTTATTGTTATGGTCCACTCTCCAACTATATATCTTGAACAAGAAAGGAGAATGATCATTACAAATATATTATTGAACTATATATTTTGAACAAGAGAGGGGAATGATCGTTACAAATTCATTCTTGAAGCTCTATGTTAATGAAGAGAACTAGATTGATTGATTTCATTCTATGTGTCCTATTTAATATATTTTTATGTGGTACGTAAATTATGTAAAATATAATAAACAGATGCAAATTAAATAGAAATTATTGTATTTATGTTGTTGATTTTAAAAAACTAAATTAGATATAAATTTGATAATAGAATTCTCGTGATTTTTGTATTTCCTTAATATTTCCCAATTAATTTTCTTAATAAGGACATTCAAAGAGGATAGAAATAAATGAAAAAAATGGGTGAGAAAATTGTCGTGGAAGTGTTACTAAAGAGGAATTTCCCTTCAAAAACGACATGCCCCATAATACGGATGTATATACATCATTTTAGGGTGAGATCCAGGAAAGAAAAAGAAATAAATAAATTGTGATAAACAAGATAGAAAATAGATTAGATTAGAGATCACTAAAACTTTCTTTATGGATTGTCCTTAAAGAGGATATCGCCCCCACAATATTGGTGCGAAGGGTAATGGTTATCCGCTCCCAAGATATGACGACAACGATCGTCGTCCGCGCATACCGACGAGATCATCCTCGAAAGTACTTCAGAGAACTCGTAGCCGAGAAAAGAAGAAATCATAGGTCACATTTTGTTGAAGAGATTGAGCGAGGAGCCTAATATTCGGTCTTGGTGGAGCGTGTGGTGTCCGACAAGTCAAATCCACCAATCGTTGTATCATCCCTCTCTCGGCACTCAGCTCATGAACAACCAATTCAGACAAACAATCAACCCATAATGTATGATAATGCAATGCAAAATGTGTGAGCTAATTTTTATTTTTATTTTAACACTACAAAATATATGTATATTGTATATGTGTAGAGTGTCGAACCACATCGAGCAAGTCGCAGATAGATGAATTATTATCTACTAATAAAAATAAACAACTGTTTTTATACTTTCTTAGTTTTTATTTTTTGGGGGTTTTGTAATTATATTTAATTTTTATAGTTTATTAAGTTTTATATTTTCAATATTTTTATTTTTTTTATTTTTTTCCTTTTTAATTATGTAAAGTTTCTTTTCTTTTTAAGGATATAATGTGTGTATATATATCTATATAACAATATGTATAATATAAATACTATATAAGATATATGTAATAAATATGTAAAAAAATAGGAAATATATACAAGTACAATCTTTTTATTTTTTTAAAGGTTTTAAAATATATCTAGGTGTTTATAAATTATTATATTATAAATATTATATAAGTAATATAAAGAGTATATAATATATATAGGGACATATATTTTTAAATATGGCTAAAAATAATCAAAATTTATACAATAAACATTTTTGTGTTTTAATATTTTTCTTTATTTTGTGATTTTTCTTATAATTTTTCTATGAAAAAAATAAAGAAATAAAATAAAAGGGACATATATGCCAACTCAGATTGATTTATTTTTTTACTTCGATTTTGATTTGGATTTTTGTATATTTTATTAAATAATAAATTAAAGAAACAAATAAAAAAGTTTATTTTTGTACATGAAATAATAAGGTCAAAATAGTCAATATGTATGATATACAATGAGGCTTCAAAACTCAAATTTCACATATGAACTCTGATTCTTTGAATTTGATCTTGTTTTGTAGATAATTGAATGTAAATTAATTCAAAAGTGAGTAGGAGTCCATAGGAGACTATGAGGGAGATATTCACATTTATGGTTTTTGTCTCAAAACTAGGATTTAGGTTTTATTGGGCAAATATACAACTTATTATTTTTTGATATTTTCTATTGATTAGTGTTAGTAATATGTACACAATAAAATTGATTTTATTTTATTTAGAGTTAGTGAAAAATAATTAAAAATCAAGAAGATTATGGTAATATACTGGTGATACTTTACAAAGCTTCTTATTTAATGCAATTATGATTGCTAACATATGAATATTATTTACAAGTGTGTGAATGATAATAATGCAATATAGATGAACAAATGCATCTAGTTACTTGGGAACGAAGCTCTATTTTCATTTTTTAAAGTGATGACTCACATATTCATCATGCACTAAACACCCATGTTGGTGATGAGCTTCGATTCATTTCACTCTTGTGGATTGCTAATACCAGTTGGTTATATTTGAATGTTTTTATATTAAATCCATCTTCGATTTATGATTCTGAGCAAGCTTATTGGGCTTCTATAATTGTGATTCCTACTTGAAAATGTACAATTATTATTCTTGAGAGGAATTTGATTTCATTGGAAGGCTGTTTTTGTGGTGTCTATTGAGTTTAGCACTTGATTTTGGAGCTGAATGTGCTTGATTGTTGTGATTTTTACCCTTATTTAAAGTGTGATTTTTTTTCCTTGTTTCTAGTGCATCGGGGCACCAAACACCCCTGCTTGTGATGATCTTAATGCATTTGACTATTGTGGACTTCTAACACCACTTGGGTGTATTTGAAGTTTTTATCTTAAATCCACCTTTGATTTTATTGCAAGCTTATTGGGCTGCTATGTTTGTGACTGCTCATTGAAAATGCACATTCGTTGTTCTTAATAGGAATTTGATTTCATTGGAAGGCTAGTTTTGGAGCTAAATGTGCTTGGCTGTTGTGATTTTTGCGCTTGTTTCAAGTAGATCTAGGCATCAAACACTCTTGCTGGTGATGAGCATCAATTCACTTGATTTTTGTGAATTGTTAACACCATTTGAGTTTATTTGAAGTTTTTATCTTAAATGCATTTTCGATTTTATGATTTTGAGCAAGCTTATTAGGTCGTTACGATTGTGATTTATCCTTGAAAATGGGCATTCGTTGTTTTCTTAGAGGAATTTGATTTCATTGGAAGGCTGGTTTTGTGGTATCCACTAAGTTTAGCTTGGTTGTGAAATAACGTTTTTGCGAGAGGGTTGTACAATATCTCAAGGCGAGATTGCAGTCGCTAAAGTGATCGCTCAAGAAGATCGTTAAATTCAAAATTAACATACAATATCGATCAAACAATGCAAAATGAAAATGTGGAATTAAAATTTATTATAACTATACAAAATGTGTGTATAGGTGCAAGTATGTAGATTGTCGAACACATAGAGCAAACGTAATAGATTGTGCAAGTGAATGCAAAATTTGTCCTTTTCTCTTATCTTTTTATTATCTTTTTCCGTGGGTTTTAAAAATTTTTTATGGATTTTAATTTTTATATTTTAAATTGTTTCAATTTTATATTTTATATTTATCTCTATATTTTCTGATTTTTAATTTCTTTTCTTTTTCAATATATAATATAATTATATATTTACTTATATAGGTATACACATATATATAATATAAAGTAATATAGTTATAAATCCTACTAAAAATAACCAACATTTATGGAATAAAATATTTTTGTATTTATATATTTTTCTACTATTTTGTGATTTTTGGGAATTTCTGCTAATTTTTAGGTATTTTTAAAGTCCAAAACTGGGATTAAATAAATAGGTTAATTGATATGAGGTTTTAAAATAGAAAAAGCTTTAAAATTTCTCAAAATTGATATATATATAATAAATAATATATATAATTTATGATGCAAAGAAATATTTTTGGATTTTTATAAGATTTTTTATAATTTTTATAAGGATTTTAAAACCTTTAATTTTTATAATTTTCTCTTTTTAGGCATTTTTTGTTTGAATATTTAAATATTATAATATATAAAATATAATTTTTGGAATTTTCCAAAAAGATTTTATAATTTTTAGGTATTTTTAAAGTCAAACAGGGATAATGTGCTATTTTTATATTTAATAAATAGGAAAAATGCCAAAAATGCAAAGCTAAAAATATATCGTGAAAGAATATGCAAGAAGTCACTTAACCCTATTTCTTCGAAATTTTTGGAGCACATTTGGTGTTTTTTAGAAATTAGAAAACAAGCATAAAAATAATTGAACTAGCAAGGGTATATTTGCAGTTAAAATAAAAGTCAGGGGATACATTGCAAATTACCCAAAGTTTACCACTTCAAACTTTAAATATTAAACTATAAATACAGAAAACCACAACGTGTTACACCCAAAATTCCCAGCTCACGTGTGACGATACATAAGCTGAGCTGGACTAGACCCAATAGTAATATGCAAAAGCTGAGGGGTTACATAGCAAAAATTACATCAGATATTAGATGTCTTATATAAACTACAAGATTAAAAGAAAATACGATAAAATAGGGGTTGGAAATGCAAATTACCCCTTAAAGGCATGGATAATGCGGTCACAGATGCCTCACTTGGACACGTGGCGCACACACAACATGCGATGACAGTTCAGCTTCGATGGTGGAGATTAGACCCCCATATGGGATCCCAAGATTGAGGTCCGGTCAATCGAATGGTGTTTGTACACATGGGTGGCTGATTTTGATCAAATGGCTGAGAAGGGTGCTCAAATAACGCAGGAAGAACTCGACACAAGCGAGCTAGGATCTGACGATGCATGTGCCTTCGGCCTCCTGGAGATCAATCAAGATGCTCTTCGTGTTCCTCATGACACCCAGCAGCTTTGTTGAAGAGGATTTTGTGAGGATCTAGAAATCTCACAAGATGAGAGATCCAATCGATGCGGTGACCGCTCACGAAATCCTGCTTCAGACAACAATTAACACACAATGATGATCAAACAAATGAGAAGCAAGTGTGGACTTAAAATTTATTATAACTCTACAACAAGGATGTGTATAGGTGCAAGTATGTGTAGAGTGTCAAACACAGGGAACAAGCATGATAGATCGGGCAATCAATTGCATAAAATGTGAATGTGTTGTATTTGTCTATATGTGCTCTTTTTTATGTATTTTTAATTTTTAATTTTTAATTTTTTTATTTTTGATTTTATTTTTTTATATTATGATTTTTTTATTTTCTGTTTTATATTTTCTATTTATCTATTTTATATTTCCTTTTTCTTTTTAAAATATATAAGGTTATATATAGGATATATATATATACAAGAGAGGCTAGGGTATATATAAATATTATCAAAAATAATTAAAAAAAATAAAATATTTTGAGTTTTTGATATATTTTTACTATTTTTATGATTTTTAAGAATTTTTGCTAATTTTTTATATATTTTTAAAGTCAACAATACCCTAAAATAAAGTTCAAATCAATATCCGAAAATAAAATGGAGTGGAAAAATATTAACAATAGTAAATTTTCTACAAATTAATTTTAATATATAGATAATAATATAAAGAAATTTTAAAAATAGAAAATACAATTTTAAATTTTTTAAAGAATTTTATATATTTTCATAAGGGTTTGTAGGGGTTTTCTATTTTTCTTGAGTTTTCTTTTGTAATTTTTAGTGATTTTTAGTCTGAAGTTGTAGAATAAGTAAATAAATATATAATATACTTTTTTTGAATTTTTTAAAAAGGTTCTATCATTTTATGTATTTTCTTTTGCAAACAGGGACAAAAATGGATATTTTTTATTTTTTATTAATAATAAAAGGCTTTAAAATTACAAAATAAAAATTTATCGTGAATGTAGATGCAATCAGAAAGCTACAACTATTTTTGTGGATTTGTTCGAGCAATATAGATATATGAAATAAATACAATCAACAAAGAGAAACTACACTATTGCCAAGGGTATAAATGGAAATAACAAGAAATTTGAGGGCAAAAGCACAATTGCACTAAAAAGTTATAATTGAATATTCAAATTTTTGGACCAATCACATAATCCAAGACCCGCAAGGGCCTTACTACAAAATGCCCAAGCTCACGTGTAGACACACGTGAGCCACGCCGACAGCGTCAAAATGTAATTATCACAAAGTTAGGGGTCCTACATGCAATTTTTACAAAAGTATTTAACTGAATAAAATAGTTCCTGGATTAAAGTAAAATAAGCAAAGCCCTAGGGGTCCTGCTACAAAATTACCACCTCACGTGATGCGTCACGTAAGGTGATGTGACTAGGACTGTAATGCAAATCCAGAAAGTACAGGGCCCTTTTTGTAAATTTTACAAAATAAATTAAATAAAATATAAATGTTTATAGACTATTTAAAAAATACAAAATAACGTTGGGTGGAATATGCAAAATACCTAAGCAAGGTGCGAATCGAACAGTCTGTATGCGCCATTTATGCCACGTGCCGAAGCGAGGGAGCCTGACGACGGTCCGCGCTTGATGATGGTGATTAGATCATCGGTTGGAGATCAATGGTGGAAGCTCGTCATCATCCGACGGTTGTTGTGCGTCTCCAAGAATGGGGCAAAGATCGACGGCTGAGGAGGGCGACAGAAGAACATGGAAGAACTCACGGCGAGGCGAGCTTTCCCCATCCAGATCTTCCTCCTCCGACCGGATTTGAAGCTCCAAAATGCCCAAAATGCTTCCTGGGAGGGTCCCCTAGTGGTTGGAAGCTCCAAAATACCCCGACGACAACCGGGGCTCGCTAGTGAGAACGAGGAAGCCCGGAGGCTCCAGGTACCTTCGGCGAGAATCAAAACGAGCCTCCAGTAGTATCTTCAGCTCCAGGTCCTGCAAAAACGAGTCAAAGGGTTGAGGGCAAACTTCCTTGACCCCCGCAGGGCGGTTTGGTAGAAAACGACGTGGATGGAAGCTCGCCGGAGCGAGCTCAAGCGAGGGGGCGGATGACAGTTATTGAATGGCTAAAAAGAGAAACAAAATGCAGAAAAAAGATCTAGGGTTATATCTATGATATAAATGCAAGAAGAAAATGGAAGAAAATAGGCCTCACTTGGTAGGAGCCAAGGAAGAAGTACCTCGACGACGAGCTTGCCGGAGATGGGGTGGAGACTGCCCTAGGACCGATTCTTCGACAACCTAAAGGGGGTGGTGAGGATTTGTCACCATCCTCTAGCTAATCGATGCATCAGGAGGGGAAGAAAAGGGTTAAAAAAGGTTCAAATGGAGGAAGAAGGTGGCGGGTGGCTTTTGTACAAGAGTGTATGGGCGCTCAAAAAACGATGAAGATTGAGTGGATCGATGATCCAGAGCCCAAGATAAGCTATGGGCATGAATCATCAATTAGCGTAGAGGAAAAGACATGAAGGGGGTGACATGAAAGGATGCAAAGCACAACCTCCAAAAAATTGAGAAAATGGAGAGAAATGAGGTCTGGTAGAGGTTGGTCAGAGAGTTGACCCGCAGTCAACTCTTCGATGCACATATTTGGTCGACGTGGACCAACCAGGAAAAAGCCCTAGAAAAAGATTAGAAAAATTTATAAAAATTAGTAAATGAATTTATTAATTTTAGGTTATACAAAATATTTATTATTTTTCAAAGTATTTTATTATGATTTTTATTTATTTTTAAGGGATTTATAATTACACGTTACTTTTTGAGGGTTATATATAGGTATATTTATCTATGTCTTTATGTATTTTATTTTTATTTTGTCTTTTTATTTTATTTATTTATTTAGTATTTTACATATTTATAATTTATTTTTATAGACTTAAATATATTTTTATTATATTTTTCTGATGTCATATATACACTCAAATAAATAGAAGTATTTATTTCATAGGTCAACGGAAAATATTATTTAAACCACTTAAAAGATAATCAAATAATCAAATGCAAATGTAAGCGGTTTCGCTATTCTATTTACCTAGTTTAGCGACCAGGGTCGAACACAAGGAGCACGATTTAAAAACTATGTAGTTAATTTTTGAAATTAAATTTTTAGTAGTTTTTATTTATTTTATTTATTTTTTAATTTTTCAAAACAAGCACAAAGGAATAAAAATGCACACACACCGCATTTTTGTATTTTTCATGATATTAAAAAATGCTCAAAAACTACAAAGAAAATATTTTTTGTATTTTATATATTTTAGAATATTTTTGATAATTTTTCAAATTTTTCTGATGTTTTTGTGATTTTATAAAAATCAAACCGTGAAAATTGTAGAAAACAATGCACAACCAAGAGTATTTTGCAACTTAAAATTACTTTAAGTGCCTAATACTCTTGGAAAATTATTTGCTGGAGTGTTTATTTTTGTAGACTTAAATATATTTTTACTATATTTTTCTGATGTCATATATACACTCAAATAAATAGAAGTATTATTTCATAGGTATAACTATACAAGAGGAGTTTAAAACCTAACTTTCACATCGTAACTCTAATAAATATGAAACCACCTTCATTAAATAGCTCATTAAAAGTATATACAATTAAAGATGATTTTTTTCATATATTTTGAGTCTTTATTTGAGAGATATGGGTCTGGAAGTTAGAGTTTTAGATTCTTATTTAGACTGTATTTTGTACATTGTATATTATTTTTATGTGAAATCAATTTTATAGATTTCTATATTTAATTATCTACAACTTTTATGTTCAGAATTTCTTTATTTGAGGTATAAAAAGTGGAACAAAAAATAGATCCCAAAAATAAATAAAAATGAATTAAATAAATAGGAATTTAATTTGTATTTTGACCCCTATCTCCCCCTTCTTTATTCCTTGTCGACCTATTCATCGAGATGCCTAGGTCTTGGGGTTTAGGGTCATAAAATATTTTCAATATTTTATTATTTTTCCTTTTTCTTTATTCTATAATTTTGGCATTAAAACTCGTATTTTATACACTATTTACCCAACAATGCATGAATGCTAAAATGCCTAAGTTAAGGATTTTTACATGCATTTACTAGGGGTTTTAAGGCTAAAATGATGGAATAAAGATGATAAAACGGAGATTCATCAAGCTCCCAAAGGGCTCAAATGAATCCGGGGCTCGTTGATCGATCCTTGAAGCTTGGATGTTTAGGAGCACACCTGAAAGTTGTTCTAAAGACCAAATGGGACTTAGAAGCCCCTTTCAAGACCTGCAAGGAAGATAGACACAATGACGGTGCACAGGGGAAGGTCTTGGCAATTATTGGTGGCATTTGAAGGGTGAAATGATGGCAGAGCGAGGAGGTCCCGACAGCTGTGGAGGGAAGAACCTCGAAGGTCCAGATCAATGGTGATCTGGGTGAGTTATGATGGGAGAAATTTACAGAAATGAATGGGACATGAAATGGGATGATTGACGAAGGGTGGAATAGGGGATCACGGTGTAGAATAGTGGTCAGAACTCAAGAGCTTCGATGAGGCTTAAACTACCTAATCTAAGCTAAATGATAATTAAAACATAAAATAAAAATGCAGAAATGAAATGTTACGACTAGAACTATCTAAAATGAGAAGAAAACGAACCTCAAGCGGTTAAGAAACATGGGATAAAACCCCACTGCAGAGGACTACCAAAGATGATGGGAACACCTCCTAAACTTTGCTTCCACACTACAAAATGCGGGGCAAGCGAGTTGTGACCTCGCTCTAGGCTCTAGTTGCAAAAAGAGGGGAAGAACGAGAGCAAAAAATGAACCAACAAATTAAAATAGAGGAGGAGGGTTTATGTACAAGTGCGAATGGAGAGGTGAAGATCTAAGTGGTCGGCTCGATGCAGCGATGCAAAGGTCGAGGAGATGCATGTTCTTGAAAGTGGATGATTGAGGCGAAAAGTCGAAGAAGGATCGACCTGAAAAAATGCAAGCATTGAACAACAAAAATTGAGGAAGAGGAGGTCGAATGTAGTCTGAAAGCCTAGAGCTCGAGTTAGAGGAGGTGACCCGAGACAGTGGGGGACGAGCCCTGATTGGGCCACGTCGCCCACAAAAAGACAAACCAGATTATAAAAACTAAAAATAATTCAAAATAAGATATAAATTGATTTTATTTAATTTTTGGTTAAAATATGAAAATATTTATTCTTTTATGTAGTATTTTAATATGGTTGTTATTTATTTTTATGACTTTATTTATTATGAGTTACTTTTTAGAGGTCTATTTATATGTATTTTTACCTATATTATGTGTATTTTATATTGTATTTTATATTTTATCATTTTTTACAATTAGTTTATATTTTTATATATTATTTAAATACACACACACACATATATATTGTATTTTTTTGATATAATATGTATACTTAATTATAAGTATAAATCACATAGGTATAAGTATATTTATCTATTTATTTTTGTATATTTGCTTTATTTTATTGTATTTTTATGGTTTTATTGTATTATAAATATGTACATATATTATAAAGAATATTATCAAATTTATTAAATATAACATTATAAAAAATATACAGAGTAAATAAAATGAATATGTTATTCATGTATATTGTAAAAATAGGGGTCCAAAACCTAACTATTGCATCTTAACTCCAAATTAAATGAGACCACCTTTATTAAATAACTTATTAAAAGTTATATACAATTAAAGGTGATTTTGATGCATTTTGAGTTCATATGGAAAAGATATGGGTTTGGAATTTTGAACTTTTATTTTGAGTGTAAAATGTACAATTTATATTATTTTTGTGTAAATTAAGTTTTGTACTTTTTATATATTTTTATCGACAACTTTCATGTACAAAGTTTCTTTTGTTTAAGGTATAAATAATAAAGAATAAAATAGGTCACAAAAGTAGAATATTGAAGAATAAATAATTGTGGTTTTTTTGTGTTTTTGACCCTTATCCCCTTTACTTTATTCCTAGTCGACCTATCTAACAATGCCTAAGTCTCGGGGTTTAGGGTCCTAAAATAACTTGTTTCAAGTAAATCTGGGAACCAAATACCCCAGTTGGTGATGGGGATCAATTCATTTGACTCTTTTGGACTACTAACACCACTTGGGTGTGTTTGAAGTTTTTATCTTAAATCCATCTTTGATTTTATGTTTCGGAGCAATCTTATTTAGCTGCTATGATTATGATTTCTCCTTAAAAATGTGCATTCGATGTTCTTGATAGGAATTTAATTTCGTTGGAAGGCTGAGGTATCTACTGAGTTCAACACTTGATTTTGGACCTGAATGTGCTTGGTTGTTGCGGTTTTTGCCCTTATTTCAAGTAGATATGGGCACCAAACACTCCTGTCGGTGATGAGCTTCGATTCATTTGACTCTAGTGGACTTCTAACTCCACTTGGGTGTATTTGAAGTTTTTATCTTAAATGCATCATCGATTTTATGATTCTGAGCAAGCTTATTGGGTTGATATGATTGTGATTCCTCCTTAAAAAAGCATATTTACCTTTTCTTGAGAGGAATTCGTACCATAGCTATGACGCTAATTGCATTTACTTCAACTACTAAGCTTTTTTCGATCTAAATGGAGTGTGTACAGAGGTTCTTAGCATTTCTTATAACTACATGCATAAATTCATCCCGTCTAATATCATTTTAAAGATTATTTTCTTTTCTTAAATTCGATTTAATTGTTATTATTGTTTACGTACCTAATTCATTTACCTGTGTGCTTGAAGTGCTTCCTGTTTATATACGTTAAACCATATCTCCAATGATAATTCCATTAGTGCATCTGGCATGCCTTGTTTGATGTAAAACGAGTGTGGTAAAATTGTTTTAGATCGACAAGGATTACAAGACCTATCGAGTAAAGATATTCACTCATTATGACCTGGTGGATGCAATGGTTGGAGAGTACACTGCTTAGGGACCTACACCTTCTCATCACAAATTGTGCCACTGGGATCGTTTGTCACCCTCTTTAAGGGAGACACAGTCACACAGGTATGCCACAGGCATTCGAGGACAAGCTTCGAGAGGAACTAGATACACAAGAAGTGCCAGTCCTCATCTAGGATGGAGGTCAGATGAATCAGCCGACTAGTAGGAGGCGACATAGAGAATCTAGAGGATGGTCATCGACCAATAAGCGATCAAGGAGCGATGATGCCCCCTATCTTCCCAAGTTGTTGGAGAGGAAGTTGTTTGTCTTACCGTGCATATGCTAGAGCTGCAATTGGAGTAGCTCCAAGCCTAGATCTTGAAAAATCCATACGAAGGTGTGGAGGAGATACTTGATGAGTTGAAGGTGTTTCTTTTAGGCATTCTGCCTAAGGCACAGATCAAGTTTTCGCACAACCTACGTGATAAGATGAGTGGGTCATCTTCAACCATGCCAAGTCTATCCGAGCTAAGTTAGCTGCTCGGGTGGTCATCCAACTGAGCAAGCCCTAGTGACATTCACGGTTCATAATTCCAGTAAGATCAGATGGATGAGACAACTGCGAGCATCCACTGTTTCATAGGTTCTAAAAGGGATGATTTGAGAGGCTTTTTTAAACCTCATTTTGCATGATTAATTTTATCATTATGTCTATTTTCATTTTTCATGGATTTCATGCTTGAGCAAGTAAACACACAATTTGTGATGATGATGGTCCACATTTCAGAAGAGACCATCGATGCTGCATTGGACATGGATGAGCAACTACTTTGGTGGCATGACTTAACCAACAGATGCACATCGGCAGACGTGACATCGTTCGACAGGTGCATGAGGATTTTGCTGCATGAGCGGAAATTTTACCCCAATTCCCCTTTCTCATTTTTCTTCGACTATATATTAACATCAACACATGGTAGTTACATGTTACTGAAATAAATATTTTCTTCTACATTATTTGGGGTAACTAAGCTAGTGATGGCTATGTTATGGTGCGATTGGACGAGGATCCATGGGCGTAGATGCTAGATGCACTCCATATCTTCGAGGACTCGTGCATACACGAGGATGTTGAGGATCGTCTATAGTATACATGCCCTAGAGACATAAGTTGTAAAATTTACATAGATTTAATTTTCAAATAGTGTGTAATATCCAATGGATTTTCTTCTTTACAGAGAGCGCACAGATATAAAGTCAAGGTGTCAACATTGTGGCCAATGCTCGAGTCCTTGGCCGTAGAGAAGGTGTTCTTGGACAATGTAATAAACGTGATGGAACTTTCAGAATAATATCGTGTCGAGAAGCTAGAGGATACCGAACGACAACTCCAAGAGAAGGAGAGACTAATTGTATACTTGACAGGCGGATCAACTTTGATGCATGATACTGTCGACAATCCCGTGTGTGATAAGCATGTGGTGATGTAGTCCATTCTATATATTGAACACTATTAAGTCTATGTGGAGTTTTTAATTATGATAAAATGGTTCCAATTTTCAAGTGTGTATATGAGGATGAAGTGTAAGGTGCTTACGGTTCCATGGCCATGACCTATGACAAGTCCAAGCAACAACTTAACGAACTTACAAACCTTATTCCTTATCCCACATTTGTCAGCAGAATAGCGAATATCACTTACATACCTTTATTCCCCCTTTTTCTCCTTATTCCCATCTTTCTAGTGAATAGAGAATAGATCCTTATTCCCCTTATTATCCATCTTTATTCCCGAATTGAATTCCCCGGTAGAGTTTTGATGAACACAATTTAGTAGCTAAAATACCTTTGACCTTATTACAATAAAATTTTCTTGTAGAAAAAAATATTTAAAAATTTGTGTCACCACAAGCTTATTTTTACTAGAGTATATTGCTATAATGTAAATCTATGAAATTAGGGAATAAATCATCTTTAATTTTGGAACCGATCTCCTTATATGTCTAACTTTTCTTCTATAAAAATTGATCAAGAAACAAAAAATAATAATGAACATCGAGATTTATGTGGAAACCCCTACAAGGAGAAAAACAACGGGAGCTCTCAAAGCTTAATCTCCCTCATTACGGATTAGGGAACTCTTCACTTTGTTAATCTTCAACGAGCGGTGGATAAGTACTAGGTAAGCGGTCCCTCATCATAAACATGTCTACATATATACAAAAATACAATTCAACCCCCCCTCAAGTTGGGCATACATGTCAATAATGGCCAAACTTGTCTACATTAAACTTGAATGCTTCTCCTCAAAAGCTCTTACGAACATTCATTTGAAAGAAGAGCTCTTGTCACCCCCAACAAATGTTGATTTTTTTCTTCCAGCCATGTGAACATCCATGAGATGAACTATGCTAATTTGGTGAAATTAATGCTTAATGTGCTCACTGTAGGCATGCAATTTGGATAAATAAAAAAGACCACATAATTAATTTCACAATTAAAGCAAGAGCTAGATTTTTATTTTACTTGGACAAGCCCAAGGTCAAACTCATGGAAGACACTTTCTTCTTATGTCGGTTAATAGATGATCTAGAAACTAGGTTTTCAAAGAGGTATTTTTTTTTCATTTTTTGCAATTAATAATGACATGCAATTTAAATCTAGTTTAGGAACTAAAACACAATTTTCAATCAAACGAAGTTTAAAAATCCTAAAACTTGGCCAGATTGTGAAAAATAATGAAATGAATACATTATAACTTTTTTGGTAATTTCAGATAAAAAATGAATTTATTTTCAATTAAAAATGCATGTAGGGTGATTTTTCGTAAATTAATTTTAATAAATAGCAACCTATTTATC
The DNA here is from genome assembly GCA_037367405.1 of Ottelia alismoides. Classification (NCBI taxonomy): domain Eukaryota; kingdom Viridiplantae; phylum Streptophyta; class Magnoliopsida; order Alismatales; family Hydrocharitaceae; genus Ottelia; species Ottelia alismoides. Next base: position 1,033,980 of record JAZKJV010006632.1, on the reverse strand, counting down.
TCTCGGAATTAAAATTATCCTAAATAGGCCTAAGTGAGAGGTATCCAGGAAAAATATTAGATCCTAAAAATATTGGGTCTACATCCTACTAAAATTAATTACTCAAACCACCATTTAATTATTCTGATCTCGATATACATGCAAATGATGCGAATTTAAGCATGAAATAGAACACACTTAACTTTAACTACTATGAATTTTGGAGCAATAATAAATTTAATATCAATTTAATAACACGTAGTGGGAAAAATACACAATTTTCCACTAAAATTATCTATATTAAATCAACCCACATTTCACAAAAATCAAAGAATCATCCACAATGATAGAGCATTAAGTATTCTACAAAATGATATTTTTGATTTAAAATATGATGTTAAATGACTACTCAAACAAGGAAACAAACAAAAGGTTCTAAATGTAATTACATAAAATAGAATAAATATAAAAATGTTGACGATTATGCAATTACCAAGACTCAGGGGGTCTGCATGCATTTTTTCCAAGGGGTACATGCCGCACATGTGCCACGCACGCACGTGCCGCTTGGAAGGCGGGGACTTGGGCGCTAATTACGACATTGTGGGGGTGCGGTGCAATTTCTCCCATGATCCGTGCTGTGCAGTGAGGGGGGATGGATGGGGCACTGGCATGAAATGCTGGAATTGGAGGGCGTCTGAAAAAACTTCTCCCGTAGCATATGTGTCGTGCACGTGGGGGGGGGAGTAGGATGGGAGAAGTGGGCAACTCGACTCCCGAGATGAGGATGTCTAGGCAGTGAGGGCATAGACCAAGGGCGTCAAAGGTGACGAGGGCGAGTGGTAGAAGAGGGCATCAGTGAGGCAAGCATGCAACGATCGGTCGGTACATGATCGGGACTCGGAGGCGAGTCAAAGAGGCAGTTGGGTTGTATGGGTGTCGCCGTGTGGTCCAAGGCAAAGGGTTTCCAAAGTTGATGGATGTGGTGCTAGAGTGGGATCCACAAGGGAGGAGGAGCAGGGGCTCGAGGTAGTGTGGTCGAGGTGGTGGGCATGTGGATCGAGGTGGTTGTGGCAGAGCAGAGGGCTATGACAGAGGTGCAAGTGGATTGGCTTGAGGAGACGAAGGCAGATGGAAGGTGGAGAGGCAGTACGAGTGGAGATGGAGCTGACTGAAGGTGAAGGTGGAGAAAGAGGAAGGCAGAGCAAAAGCTCCGACCTGGGCTCGATTTGGGAAAGAAGAGGGAAGAGTAAAAAAAGGGGAAGGGAGAAAGAAGTAGAGAAGAAATAAAATTACCTAGGGAGTTGCTTCATAGGAGGAACGTTGCTCGATGGAGCAGCTCTCCAATGTCTACGCCCGGACTCGAACTGGCAGTAAGGCACTAACTCTGTGGGCAAATGACACATCTTCTCAAATACCATCATAAATGGGGGGTTTCCTAATGGTGTCTTGTAAGCCATCCTATGGGCTAAAGGACTTGGTCTAAGATCTGGGGCTAGTCCTTCATGTCTAGGCAGACGAGCTTCTGCAATATAATCTGAACCTCCCTATTTGACACCTATTCCATGCCATTGATCTGTGGGTTGTAAGGACTAGCAACACGGTGCTCGATGTCATAATACTTCACAAATTTCTTCACTTCTCTGTATACAAAATGGACACCCTCATATGATATCAACACTTTGGGGACCCTGAACTTAGAAATAGTATGCTCTATGATAAACTTAGAGACAGTCATATTGTCTACGGCTTGGGTCAGGATATCCTCCACCCACCTTGATAAATAATCCACCATAAGAAGGATATATTCGAATATGTGGTTGAACGAGAATGGGACCATGAATTCGATGGCCGAAGCATCAAAGACATCACAAATGATGACATGCTGCATAGACATCTCATCTCTGGAGCCAACAATTCCTCCCATTCACTGGCATACTGGGCAGGACTTCACAAAAGTGAGAGCATCACGAAACAGTACAGTGTTAGCCAGTATAAGCTGCACATCAATAACTTCCATGCATTCCTCTTCTTGAAGTGGCGTCCTCCTGCCTCCAGACTATGGCAATAAGTAAGGATACTCTGGTATTCCTCTTGAGGAATACACCTCCTCCAGACACAATCTGGTCCCTCAAAGAAAAGGATTGGATCCTCCCATTCGTAATCCCGAACACGTCTTCAGTCTGTATATGCTGCTCTTGAACCAATCTTTGGGAACTTTCTTGGAGACAAGATGGTTCACTATATGGTTTACCATGGGAGTGAGTTGATAAAAATAACTTACTCGTCAGGGAAGGAGTTTCGAATAGGTATATCATCAGAAGAATCTAGAATCTCGAGACGGGAGAGGGTGATCAAGCACTGCATTCTTATTTCCAGGTTTGTCTCTAATGTCTAATTCAAACACCCTGGATAAGTAAAATACACCTAAGAAGATGCACCTTCGCATCTTTCTTTTCCACGAGGTACCATAGTGTTCTATGGTCTGTGAACACAACAACCTTGAATCCAATGAGATGAGACATGAACTTATCCAAGGCGAACACTACTGCAAGCATATCTTTTTTCGTAACCGTATAGTTACTCTGGACATGGTGAAGCACTTTTCTTGCATAGTGCATAACAAACGAGACATCATCCCTCCTCTCTCCTAACATAGTCCCAACAAGAAAATTTGATACGTCCGTCATGATTTCAAAAGGAAAAGACCAATCTGGGGCTTGTAGGATTGGGATGTCCATGATCATTCCTTGCAGTTGCTAAAAGACATCAAGACACTTGTGATTGACAATAAACCCCATGTCTCTGCCTAAAAGCTTATTTAGCCACCAAGCAATATTTGAAAAATCTTTTATGAATGTCATGTAAATTCCGACATGTCCGAGGAAAGACCATAATTATTTCATGTTGGTTGATGGTTGGAGTCGTCTGATCACGTCCACCTTGGCATGGTCAACTTCCATTCCTCTCTTGGAGATGACATGCCCCAACATAATGCCCTCCGTCACCCATGAAGTGGTTATTCTCCTAGGAGAGCACCCGATTAACCTCACAACATCTTTTGTGGACTCGGTCCAAATATCTAAGACATGAATCGAAGGAATTGCCATGGACCTAGAAGTCATCCATGAAGACTTCCAGGAATTCACCGACCATCTCGGAGAATACAGTAATTATGCACCTTTGAAACATATGGGGAGCATTGCATACCCCAAAGGGCAAGCACATGAAAGCATAGGTACTAAAGGGACATGTGAACGTGGTTTTCTCCCAGTCCTCAAGAGCAATAGCTACTTGGTTGTCCGAGAACCCATCTAAGAAAAAGAAGAATTCTTTTCCCAACTACCTCTCCATGATCCGATCAATAAATGGTAGGAGAAAATGATCCTTCTTCATCGTGACATTCAAGCATATCTAATCCACATAGACATGCCACGATATGGGTACTCGTGTCATGATATCCTCTTCGTCCTTGTTGGCGATCGTCTGAATTTCTGACTTCTTTGGGACAACATGAATAGATGCCACCCACTTAGAATCGGAGATAGGATAAATAAAACCAGCAATGCACCATTTCTCAATTTTTTCTTCATGACCTCTCATAAATTTAGATTCAGCCTGTGTTGGAATTCACGAGAGAGTTTGGCTTCATTTTCAAGGTAGATATAATGCGAACATAGAGCAATATTTATCCCATAGAGACTGGAAATGCTCCAACCTATTGCCTTGAGGTTTTTCTCCAAGATCTCTAGCAAGTGAGATTCGTGATCCTCGATCAATCGTGAACTGATGATGACCGAAAAATCCTTCTCTTGTCCGGCAAGGAAGGCATACTTGAGTATTGTTTGTAATATCTTGAGCTTAAGTAAAGTGTGGTCCTCAAGGAAATATGGCTCTATCAACTTTAGTTATGTGCTGATAGTGGATGGATCTGTCTCTGAAGTAACTGCCAACAGTTGAGTCGGCTTTAGAGTCGGATCATCAAAGTTTCCAGGCAATCAACAAATGTCACGTCCAACTTGTCATCCTCATCTTCTGATTGTCCTAAAGGGGAAAGACTGACAGACCCAGTTTGAACTCTTTATCATTGAAGATGTAGGGCGATGCAATCTCTTTATGATATGTGCCCTGTTGTTCTTTCTGATGTATCTCACAAACTATCTCATGTACGAGATTATGTCCAGAGGAGAGGGACTCAACTGTGCTGATTGGGTTATGTCTCCATGGACCAATGATGTCTATATGAACACAATATACTTCTGACGAAGAGTACTTGGTGCTAGATTCGGAATCTGGCCTTAACCACCTTGTCTACTTCTGTTGGACATGTGAGCCCACGTCGAGCCATTATGCAATAAATGTTATTGTGAATATCATTCCATGATCTAAAATGAAGAATAACTAATTTGCATAATAGGTCCCTTAGTACAATTAGGGTTATGTACCATGGCCATCTTAATGATCATGCAACTGTTGATTCAATAATAGAATCATAAAGACTGGTGCTTGGATGAATATCTAAGGACTTAGATTGAGGACTCATCAAGCACCGTCAAATGATTATTAAGATATGATCTCCAGCCTGAGGAGGAGATGGCAATCCTCTCTCTGAAATTTGATATCTAACTGACCTCTTGATGCATGTCCTCTACATAGGAATAGATATTCAGAGGTGTTAGATATGTTAGGTCAAAGAGTTGACTTAACGAGATCGAAATAACCAAAGTCCCATGTCGTATGCTGTCACGATATAGGCACACATCCTCTGACCGGAGACAGATGTGTTACTATATATCTAAGTATGTACATTTGGCAGACCAATAGGTTGATGACCTAATCAAGGTTTATACACTGTTGCGCTGGTGTGCATGCAAGGGCATATGCCTAAGACGATCTCTCAAAGGGAACATACATGTTCATTACTGAAAGAAGACATGAACTCACTCATGAGATATTGGAAAAAATCAAATTCCGTACACGGTCATCTCGCTTTGGAAGCTTGACTGAATTTGTAGGGTTTGATATATACTTTTGGAAAGTATATGATCAAGACCTAGGTATGATATATGCTTTTGGAAAGTATATGATCGATATCGACTCCCAATGATCGAATGAGAAACTTACAGATAAAACCCTAAAGTAGACAATGTAAAATTGATCTAATACTTCGGGTTTATTCTGAGTCTTCCAGTATGCATGATTTACAGGTATTGGAAAAACCTGAGGGTGATGCGATCATAAACGATTGTATAACCATGACGCTTCCGTTCGTAGGGAGTGATAAAACGAGTCTGGATTTTAGTGACTCCTCTCATAATCTGATCTTGGTACAATTGTTGGACATTGATCTGAATGCGATTCAGATGCAATGAGAAGATTAGATTTGCGGTCTTGACTTAATCAAGTATCTATGGGAGGCCCGAGATCTGTTGAGATATGATCTCTATATCCAAGTCACTATACGTGAAACAATACAATCGCCATGTCCTTATCTCCAAGTATCTGCGAAGAAAGCGCATTATCCTTGAAAGAGTTCAGGATAATTTCATGGTTGATATTATATATCCGAGCATTAAGAAATGGATAATTAAATGTAATTTAGTTATCATAAATAATATGAATTTGATTCATATTATAAGGAGAATTATCTTAGGTGATTAAATGTGATTTAATAATCAAAGATGTGAATAATGTGAATGCGATTCATATTATTTGGGCAATGAGAATAGGGATCCAAGATGATTAAATGTGATTTAATTATCATGGATATGAATAATGTGGATAGTAATATCCATATTAATCATATATATATATATTATAAATGTGATTTATTATATATAAGAGAGAGCTATTTGTAATTTATTTGTTAATTAAATGAAAATGTGAATTGGATTCACATTGGACATTAAATTGAAAATTTAATTTACATTTTAGTTTGGGTTGTGAATGTGATTCGCAAATTTACAATGACATGATTACAATGTTAACAAAATAAACTGGATTTAATTTTGTGAAATAATTTGCAACAAAAGTTGTTGCAAATATTGGAGAAATTCATGGGATAATGGAATCTCATGGAATAAGAGGAGAAAGCCACCTTCATTGTAGAGAGGGTGGACGATCACAATTTCTACATGGAATATGGTGGCCGTCCACTCCTCTTATGGAAGGAGGCTTGCCTCATTCCTATTTCTCCAATGAAGATTTATTTAATATAAATCAAGTTATATTTAATATATATTTGCTTTTATTAAATTAATTATTATTGTGTTTTTAACAACAAGATCATGACCACTAAAAGAAACACAAATCAATGTAAGCCATTAGATTTGTTCTGCCCATTGATGAATACCCATTCATCACTCTTTATTCTTTTATTTTAGCTACAAAACCCATACAAAACACATGTAGATAGGTGTAAATAACAATAATTATCATCTTGCATGCATTGTGTAAATATGCATATTTAGCATGTTTTTGTGCATAAATAAAAGAATAAAGAAATAAAAGAAAAAGAGGGAGATATTTAGAATAAATATTGAGCGACCTAATCCCAAGGGAGGGCTCAACATGGGCCTGACCGCATAAAAATCCAAGTAGAGAGAGATAGGGAAGCTCATGTGTTGTACATACACCTATAAATAAATAAAAATTATTTTCCTCTTATTCAAAATAAAATGGATGTGTATTTATGTGTATATAGTTGTAAATATAAAATCAAAATAAGTAAAAAAACAAAAAATAAAATTCACTTCATCATTGTATATAAACCATGTACATAGAACCACTCACATATTTATTATCACCGTGTAAATAAATAATTAAAATTCAATAAAAATATGTATATATTCCGTATCTCATGGTGTAAATATATAAAATAAAAATTAGAAAAATGAAAATAAAATAAAAAGAAATAAAATAAAAACCAAAATCCACATTGTATATATACCATGTATGTATATAAATAAAAGCACTTATTTTACCCTTATAAATAATTAATAAAAATAAAATAAAAATATCCTATTATTCCAAATTTTATCCTATAAATAAATAAAATATAAAATTGGAGTAAAATGTATAAAAATAAACAATTAAAAATCAAAAATAAAAAATACATATGTATATACCTGCATATAATAATAATATTTTGTAAATACATAAATTATTTTTCAAAAAATAAATAAAAATCACAAAAAAATAGTTTAAAAATAAATAAACAATTTTCATGTTTTTAAGTTTTTCGAAAATAAGTCATTTATTATTTTTTATCGAATTTCCAAATCTTTAATAAATGGCGCGCTCTGATTGGTCCACGGGGGATGTTGACCCCGGTCAACTCTCCCCCGCGGACCCTCTTCTCGCGGATTTGTGCGCCTGACCCGCTTTCTCCCAATTATCCCCGCTTGACCCGATCACCATTTCTCTAAACCCCAGGTCCTAATCACTCTTCGTGCATCCAGGATCCTCGCCCGATACGTTGCCTAGGGGTCCGTGCTTCACCAAGCCGGACCCGGCCCTTTCTTCTCGGACCTGCACTGCTATATAGCGTCTCCTACGTCACGCAATTCACGTTATCTTTGGCGCTACTCCATCGTCCCAGGACCTCCATCCCCTTCCTCTGAGTGACAGCAGTACGAGGGTGGTGTCGAAGAGAGGAGAGGAGCCCTCCGCCACTGATCCGGTGTCATCTGACCGCCGTGCGCCGCCGTGAGCTGCGCCCGAGCCTCGGGTTGTCGACGACCCTCAAGGCGACGACCAGAGCTTCCAGAGCTCCTCCACAGTCGACCACAGTCATCAGGTGAACCTAATTCTTCCTAGCTTTGTCTAATTTTCGATTTCCCCCAATTCACTCTGCCGCCATCTCTCATCGATTCCGACCACGCCGATCATCCATTTCCTCGACCGACCCAACCAACATCTTCGCGAGACTTCCCTCCTCATTCTTCACCCATTCGCCCACCTTGGCTCGCCCCGGAGCCAAGACCCGACCTCCCTTGCCGTCGCTTCCCCGGAGGTCCTCGCCGCGCCTCATCCAGCCACCTTCCCTACCTCTAACCGGGTCGAGGCAGTTTGCCCTCGACCCAGGATTCCTCTGGTGAAACTTTGCAGGTCAAAGGGGCTTCATATGGAGCTCCAAGGTTCGAGCACAGAGGCCCAGCTCCGCCTTCGTCGCCGGACTCCTCGAAGCTTCCCGGGGTCATCGGAGGGGCTCAGTAGCTGCGGAGGACCTGGCCGATTCTTTTCCATATTCCAGCAACAACAGAGAAGGACCCCAACGCGAGTATCGAGCCGGCGAACTTCGCCGGCGATCTGCTCATCCAGGACCTTCCTCTAGCGTCCGATCCTCCCCTTCAGTTCCATATTAGATCGGATTCATCTATTTGAGGGAGACCCGCAACCGTCAGATCCTTTGGAGGCTTGATTAGGACCGCACGTTCAAACAAAGAGGAGCCTTTGATCCATCACCGTCCGATCTCCACGTGGCTTCCTCCTCGCCGTCCATCCAGACGAAGGGCTGGCACGTCTCCTGCGACCGTCAGATCATCCACGTGGCCAATCCTCAGCCCTCTGATAATAAGAGGTAATTTATACTTAGGCCCCTCCTGTTTTGCATTTACTTTTTAGTCCTGTAAATGTTTTCACTAGTTGTTTTTATTTTGTAAAAATTGCACTTAGGACCTGAACCTTTCTGGTATTTGCATTTTCATCCCTGTTTGTGTGAGACACATGCGTCGTCACGTGAATTTTGGAGAAATTGCATTGTATGGGCTGATGTTTCTGAGTGTTATTGAATGAAATATATTTTCTGATATTTGCATCCATGCCCCTGTGAATGTTTTTATTCAGCATGTGTTGAATTCTTTTGATATTTTGCAACTTCTTCCCTGGGCTTTTAGCACGTGTTGCTAATAAGTCCTTGGAAGTAAGTTTTATTACATTTAGGTCCCTCTATGCCCAAACCACGTGCAGCACGCGTGGGGTCTTGGACTTTTTGCACGAGGGACCCTCAGCTTTTCGGATTTGTTACTTTTTAGCCCCGACAAGTATGTTTTATTGTGTATAGGTCCCTGTGCACTGTGAGACGTTGTGCCAATTAAATAAAATATCAATTCAAATCTAAATTGCGTGAAAACACGTGGCTCCTGCCACTGTGTAAAATATTCGCCAAAAAATTGGTACATTTTTGAGGCATTTTTTTATTTTTAAAAATTCAAAAATCGTTATTTTTGTGTCTGTCCAGATTAGAAAACCATAAAAAATATAAAAACTCTTTTAAAAATTCTAAAAAAATTAGGATTTGTTAATTTTGTGGTGTTTGATTTTCTGTGCAATTTTGGCTATTTTTGGACATTGAAAAACCTTAAAAATTAAAAAACCCTTAAAAACTCATAAAAATTATAAAAATTATAGAAAATCCAAAAACTCATAAATTTTTTTGCTGAATTTTCTTTGTTATTTGTAGCTTTCCTAACAATTACCTTCAGACCGTGATAAAACCATTTGGTATTTTTCATGGCCCTTTGAAGCCTGGCTGGACAGTACCTCACTATTTCTGCCTTCTTTCATTTTTAAAAAATTCCATAAAAATTATAAAAATCTAAAAAATTCACCAAAAACAGTAAAAAATGTGCAAAACATAAAAATATTTTTGTTTGAATTTTTGGAGCTTTTTGGAGTGTTTAGATAATTTGTTGATTGTGATTGTTTTTGTTCTTTTATTACTTTCCTCCATTATTAAAAATCCAAAAAATATAAAAATAATTAAAAACCACCAAAAAATACTTGTAATTCGATCTTAACTACTTTGTAGGCCGCAAGGCCAATTCGTGCTCCCTGAGTCCGACCCTGGGTGCTACACCAGGCTAATCTCATAGCCATGGCCACTATTTTTGCTTTCATTATTTTATTCTTCTGATTGGTGGTCTGCTTTCTATTTTTTCTTGATTGAGCTGAGATCTCTCTCTATCCGTGTCGCAACGACCCGAGTGTGATTTTTATCAGATCCGGATAGTGGGATTCTTCGGCTCATCACCCATGAATTGAGATCCATGGATCCCAAAATATTATAAAAGGAGTGCCACCCCTTTCTCTTCTTGGTTACAACATAACATGAAAACATAAAGCTCTCTCTCTCTCTCTCTTTCTCTCTACATGCCCTCTCTCTCTCTCTCATAGGGACGTCCACCATGGAAGCCCTAGAGAGAGTCTCCATCGCCGCAGCATCTTCGTTATGCTGCCCGATCGTTTTCTTGTGGATCTCCATCTCCTTCGATGCACCTACTCATGAAGAAGACGTCGTATATCGTTTGACGATATCAGGAGATTCGTCGCTTGGATCATCAACATGGATTGCGAGGAACACACATTTCATCAACACGCTCACAAGCGTCTCCTCTCTTGGATCGAACTTGAGACAGGAGGTCTCTTCGTTTAGAGACTCTATTGCAACCACGCTTCAAGAGGTAACCCTAATACTTATTTTTGGTTTAGAAGAAACGATCCGAGAAGTGTCCTTGGATCATGTGGTTTCGTCGCATGAAAAAAATTAATTTCTGTTGCCTCGAGCAACTAATGTGACTAGTCACTCCCGATCGCATATGATGCGATTCTCAAGCTTCCGTGATGCGCTTAAGGATCTCCCCATATCGTTCAAGTGGTATCAGAGCCAGGTTGGAGGTTTTGGACGTGATCCACAAACCTAGGAAGACTTGGGTACGTTAGGATTTGCGGAAGTTTTCTCGCATTTCATTTTTGCATCTCTATTTTGTGATTATATTAGGCCCTGTTTAAATTGTTTAAATACTAAAATAACCTTGATTTTTGTTCCCCATTAAATAAGAAAACTGTAGGATCTGAGCTTGCGTGATTTCGAATCCATTTTCTCAAGTTATGATTATTTTAGTGAACATGTATCCACTGTTTCGGGGACTGCGGATCATGACGTAATTAAGGAGTTAATTACTGATTTGAAATGCCTATAAATATGTGCAAATCATTTACGTTCTGCTTCAAATCAAATTAGAAAACTTATAAAACTTATTTTGCTTAATTTCGATTTAAATTGATTGAGATATGCTAATTTTAGTTAGTGGGATCGCTTCTGAAAATTTCTTTCCTAATCAAGAACCTTGTGATTGTCATTTAATAAATTGGTAAAATTAGATGGTTTAATTTCCTGGAATAGTTATGGATAAATATTTGTGAAATATTTGATAATAATTATTTCCTTAAATGACACTGCCTTAACCAATAATTGATTAGATGCGATTTAGATAACAAATTGGTTAAATGATATACATGGTCTACTTTCCAACAAACATAGTTGATTGAATAGGATTAGGAATTTATTTTATTAAATTTCCTTATAATGTTAATCAAATTTGTTTTGATTATTATTATATGGTATAACTTCGGTTGAAAAACCGATTATCATCTAAAGTACACAATGATCAATTTGACATTATCCTTTCCTGAGGTGGATATGGTGTCTAGTCAGGGAGCGTTGGGGTAGCATGTTACACCTTATGCGGTCTGTCCCACTCCAGTCGGTACTGGACATGACAACGGGTAGGGACTCGATAATGCAGGAGAAATCACGGTGTATTTTTCTAATTATTAAAATTTGAAATAATACGTATTTGAGATAATATCATATTTCAAGTAACAATAAAAGAATGTTTGTTGGATTAATTGGATCATTAATTTAATATGATTAGATTAATTGGAATCCAATTAAAATTAAACACTTTATTTTAATAGAGATGTTATTTCCTTTGGAAGAATTAATTATGTGAATATGATTCATGATAATTAATTAGAATTTGAACATGATATGGAGGATCACATAAATGACATACATGGTCTCCCGTCAACGCGAAGGGTTCAATCGTCGGGGATTGTATGTAGGATATGCATGTCCGAAGTGACATCTCATGTATGCAAGTGCATTTGGATCAGGCTCTTTGCTTCTCGAAAGAGTAAGGCTGTATGCGTAGTGACCCCAATGTCAACTCTTCATATTATTGGGGCGATATTGGATTGTGCATAACGAGTGCTAATCCAGTTGACGGTTGGTTCAATTAACGACACATCAACATCACCTTAGGGGTGGTGGGCCAGGTGTTAAAGACTGAATTGGAAAATGCAAGTTGGACTTGCAAGGCAGAATGTATTCCCGCTTCTTTTTATCGGAGTTATAAGTTCTCATATTATTGGGATGTGACAACGATAAGGAAGGAGATCACATATCTTGCTTGAGATAAAATGGGAAGTATATCTCTTACATTGAAAGTGATTAAGGGAATGAACTTTCAGTGTTGACAAGGCAAGACAACTTTGATATAAAAACTCCTAAATCAAAGTAAAATATGTATATAATATATATATATATACACATGTAAATTTCTTATTTCAGATAATCCTTCATTAATCCCACTCAATACTATACTCAATAATAATAAGATAATATCATGGATTGGATCCATGATCAAGATATTGTACTTGCAGTTGGACACATAATGTATGTAGTTGCAATGTACAAGTTTCCTCATAATAATGAGGAATGATAATTAAATAGACAGTAGGACTACAATCCTAGGGTTTGTGTGTCTCTGTAGTCTTGATCTCATCGAATGTACTTTGGAAGTGACATGTCGATGATGATCGCAATTGTCAATTAATCCTTATAAAATCTAAGAAGATGATCTGACATACATATGTGCTCTCGACATTTAATCATGAATGACATGCTTAACTGCATCATGCAGAATAGTAGCTCTATAAGAGATGATGTATTCAAAATGTTTGAATACCTACATGAACCAATGTTTTAAGAGTTTAGATGGATGTAGATCCGATGAGTGTCATCATTCTACTATCTATACTCTAGTCATTCATGAAGCTTCATAATATTCATATTGTATGAATTGAATGAAGCATGTATAAATGCTGAAATACTCTTATACAGAAATCTTTTGAATTAAAAAAAAGACCATTTGTCTTAAGCGAAGGTTGTTTATAGATAAAGGGAGCATAATGGAAGCATGGGTTGGACCCAAGTCAAAAGTAAAGTCAAAGAGTTGACTATACATCTATGGCTTCCATACATATGACATCCAAATAGTTGGATGAATGCCAATACTGCAATAAGCTGATGTGTTGATAGTACGATTATCAAGTCTATCATGAATCCTTAGAGAAGGACTTTGATTGTGCATCGAAATAATCTACAATCTACATTTAATCATCGAAGAGGACTTGCTTATAAGATAAGATTAAAGTCTAATAATTGTATCTCAATCTTCTAATAATACTTGCAATTGGTTGCATATATTTTAGAAGACTGGAAAATTTGATCTTAAGGTTTAATAGTCATCCATGGATATTGATGCAATGGTTGCAATAATCTCTATTGGATAGATAGACTACGTATTTTCAGTGGGAGAGCTCTTAGTCTTAGAGAATGTCTCTATGACCTAGATATTAGAATACACTCGTTTGTTTCCAAATGTTGGAAATAAACATGAATTCTGAGATAGAACTATCATAAATAGTTATGATGGATATATTTCAGATAGTAATCTAACATCTAGTGGACTCCACTAAATTAGAAAATTAATGAATGGTTCATTAAGATTTTGCTGAAATTTAAACTTTTAAAGATCAATAGGAGGATGAAGATCATTTGACAATGATCTGGCATCAAGTCTTGGACATATGTCTGTTGATGAGATCAATAGACAAGTAAGAGATGAAACTTTAGAATCTCTAAAATTTCTAAACTTGCATACTTATGAATATTGTATTCAAAATAAAATGTCCAATACACCCTTCTTTGAGAATGGTGTTAGATGTCAAGGTATTCAAGATCTCATACATATTGATGTATGTAGATCATTTGTATCATAATAAACATTGATGATATGTGATATCATTCGATGATTATTTGTGATAAGATATTTGTTCCATTCACCTTAGATAACTTTTAAATGTTCAAAGATTTCACAATTTTGGTTTAGAACCAAAGTTTAAAGGAAGATAAAATGAATTTGATCTAACCAAGGTAGCAAGTACCTATTAGATGAATTCATGGGATACCTTATGGAGAAGGAATATCATTCCTATCTCACTCCTCCTAATACACCTAAACTCAATAGAGTTGTAGCGAGATACAATTGATCGTGTGTGACATGATTTGATCAATGATGAATCCTAGCATAATTACTTCTTAGTTTCTAATGTATATGCGTAGTAGAGACTACAATATATATTCTTAATATGGTTCCATGCATGCGAGCTGGAATCTAGCACCAGAGGGTGCTACTTCATTAGGAAAATAAAGGATGGTATTGGATACCTACTTTATGACCTTGAGATTCTTAAAAGATATCATATATGAGAATGTGATTCTTAGAGGACGACTCTCTTGAGAATAACGATGAAGTAAAGGAACTCATTTAATCTTGAGATGACAACGAGGCTCCTGAAATTGGAAATCAAAAGGACAACTAAAGATGGAACACTAATTCCTCTTCAAATGAGTTTGAGGATATGTTCCATGTATCAGTTAAATCTGATAATGATCATACTTCATGTGATGAAACTTCGGAGGATTATGACACGGAAAGATGGATTTTCATATACAAGCATTGTATATGGACCCTCAAGGATCCATCTATAAGGGTAAGACCTGTCAAGGTGTAAATGGATCTTCAAAAGAAAGAGGGAACCTGATGAGAAGGTAGAGACCTTCAAAGCATGGCTCGTAGCCATGAGCTACACACCTGAAGAGAAGACATTGCTTGCAATGAGACTTGATCTTCAGTGACCATGCTTAAACACATCAGATATTGCTATATATAGCTACACAACCTGACTTTGACATCTAGAAGATGAAAGTCAAGATTGCATTCCTCTATGAATATCTCTTTGAGAATATTCACACGAAGTAGCCCCAGAGCTTTGTGGTTGAGGAAAGTAAGTTGTACAAGCTAAGTAAATCCATCTATGGACTCAAATAAGCTTCTTGTAGTTGGAACATAAGATTTGAAGAAGTCATAAATGTTATGATTTCAGATAGAATCTTGATGAACCATGTGGAGCTTAGTGGGAGTACCATTATGTTCATCATGTTAAATGTAGATGATATATTAATCATTTGAAATGATATAAGGATAATAATAAGTGTTTTATAATCTGGTTGTCCCATAACTTGAGATATGATCTCAAGGACACCTATTGAATCTTAGTTCTGAAGGTGTTCTGAAGCAAAGAGAAGAGTGTATTGGGATTGTCACATTAGTAGTACACCTTAGACATATTCTATTGTCTGGAAAATTCCAAGAAAGGCTTCCATTCATGATATGGTACTGACCTATCTAAAGGGATAACACCTCAAGGAGTTGAGGAAGTGAATGCTAAAACTAAATGCCCATGGGCATCAGTTACGAGAAGTGATGAATCAGTGATCTACCCTTTTTATATTGTCTAATAGACTATTTCGTTGCAGTCGGATAAATCCGGATCGATATAAAATAACCGCACAAATCGATGAATCGTCGAATGAAATTAATCTATGGTTCTATGTTTGCTTAGCCTGGGCAAGCCCCAAGGTCGACTCAAGAAGGCAAAGGAACAACTCAGGATCAGATTAGATGAATTAAATTGCGATTTTTCAAGTAGGATTTTTTTTAATTTTTTTATGCAATAAAAATGTGAAATGCAAAAATGCGGATGAACTAGGTTACCAAGAAAATAAGCGACTTAGCCAAACTAATGTGAAATTAATCCAAATTGACCAAATTTTACTATTCCTGTAAACTTAATCCAATGATTAATGCAAAATGTATTTTTTTTGAATTTTTGGATTTAAAGTGCACATATAAAAAATACAAACTTTTTGGGGT
This sequence comes from Ottelia alismoides, assembly GCA_037367405.1. NCBI lineage: Eukaryota > Viridiplantae > Streptophyta > Magnoliopsida > Alismatales > Hydrocharitaceae > Ottelia > Ottelia alismoides. The sequence goes on along the minus strand of JAZKJV010006632.1, from coordinate 1,018,096 downwards.
TTTTATGCAATTTTTCACGCAAATGAAATGAAAAAATTATGAAAAATTTAGTAGAAGTTAAACATGGTGAAATTAAGCTATGCTAATGTTTTTGGAATTTTCTGACACTTTATGATTTTTATGAATTTTTTACTGAAAACAGAGTGACTGTGAGTATTTAATTCCTAATTAATCTATGAAATCAAATTATCCTAAGTGCTATTTATCTCAAAGAAATACGTCAATAAGAATCCAAGAGAGTTAAAATTTCTATAAAATCTTATTCGTGGAATTAAATAAAAATCAATACCAAAAATCACTCTATAATTTATTTTACGCAAACGACAACTCCTAATTGGACGAAATTTGGACTGTAAATAAAGCACACTTAGATACATCATTCGCAATTTTTTACAATTTCTGGAGCAATAAATAACTATGTGCGAATTTCAGAGCATAATTGGGAAAAATATAACTGATTTTCAATATCTGATTTTTAATAAATAAATCAATGCTCACAAAAATGCTAATAAATATCCACAAGATAAATAATTAGATGCTCTACAAAATGTTATTTTGTTGCTTAAAAATTGATGCAAAAATATTGTCCAAATTAACACTCAAATGTAGGGGTGTCTTCACAATTCAGAAAATGAAATAAACAAATTGAAATGTGCCTAAGGACACTTTTAGAAATGAACAAACATGATGGACTGAAAATGTAATTTTTACAAATATAATAAAAAGAAAATAGACCTCTTTTCTCCAAGCAAGGGCACACGGGCAAAGGGGGCACTTTAGGCGGCGCCCAAGGTGAAGGCGGAGGGCGGCGCTGGAGGAGGTGCGGGCGGTGCCCAAGCGGGCGTTGGACGCAGAGCACCGCGTGCACGGCGGCGCGCCTGCGGCAGGGCGAAACACGGGCGGAGATCGGGCGTGCGGCGAGGTGGCGACGCCAGGCGAGGAGGACGATGGTGTACGGAGCGCGAGGTGACGCGCGACGCGGAGGGATGCGCCTGGGCGGAGGGCGGCCTGAGGCTATCGCGCGGAGATGGCCTGGGAGAGGAGCGCGAGCGGCGGCCACGTGCGGCCGCACTAGCGGAGAACGGGGGAGACGGGCGGGCCTGGAGGCTCAGCTCCAGGGGCGACGTGTGGCTGTTGCGCGGAGATGGTCACGCCGCGTTGTCTGCGGTGGTCGGCGGGGCCGTCGGCGCTGGCGACGCGACGGCTGCAGGGGCTGCGCATAGCCTGACGGCCGAGCCAGGGGCTGGTATGGGGGCTGTTAGTTGGGGGCCTCCGCGGCTGGGCGGTGCACCGGTGGGCGGCGACGGGCTGGATGCCGCAAGGAGGTGGCCGGCTGGAGAAGAAGGACGGGCGGCAGAGGCTATTGCACCTGCCCTTTTTTATTTTTGTTGTTGTTGTTTTTTTTGCAATTTTTTTGTAATTTTTTTAAAAGAAATAAAAAGTGAAATCAATGGAAATGAAGTGGTGTGTGTGATGGTGATGGTGATTGTGATTGTGGTGATGTTTGTGAAAAACAAGGAAGAAAATATGTTAGATAAAAAATGAAATGACAAGATGAAGATAGAGTACTTATCAGCGGTTTGCCGGATTGTGGAGCCGTGTCGTGCGACTTCCGTCGTGGCCTCGATAAGGATGGCGGATTCCTTCGAAGCTGAACAAGTCCAATTGGATCTCGCAACACGACAATGGTGATGCCGCGGATCTCGCCTTGAGGTTGTCGTTGCTCGACTCGTCTCCTACAGCTGTCACCTGAAGGTTAAAGGGGCTCGACCTCACTTCTCTCGAAAACGGCGGATGATGAAAAATGGTGGAGGAGATGAGAATATAAAGAGGAGAGGGGAAATTAGAAAAGAGGTGAAGAAGATGGAGTAGTGGGGAGTTGAAGGCGTGGAGTGGAAGACAAATAGGGGGGAAGAGGTAAAAGGGGGAAAATAATTTATTAATAAAATAATATAGTAGGCTACTAAAAATGATTAAAATAGTAATAGTAAAATAATAATAATAATAAATCCGAAAATAATAAAAAAATAAATTCGAAAATAAAAAATTGGGGTGACATGTGGCAGCTCCAGGAGCTGCCACATGTCGCTCCTAAAAAATTCAAAAATTAAATGTAAAGAAAAATAAAAAAGAAATAACAAAAGGGATTAAATTAAAAGTGGTCAACACGAAAGTTGCTCGTCTCGACGAGATCTACAACTTTAGATCTACAACTTTCGTGAAGGGCCGAAAATCAAAGGAAGTAATATGTACAAAAATATATTTTTGGGTTGTACCTTATAGATATAAAATATCGCATTTTATATTTTATAATTTTTTTGTAATTTTTAAAAGAGAGAAAAATCAAAATAAGTTAGAAAAAATATGAAAGGAATATTTACAACTTAATCTATTTTTTTGGATTTTTAATAATGAAGAAAATAAAAGGATAAAAATGAAGGGCAAAACGGTCAATATATACAATATACAAAAGAGGCCCAAAATCCAAGTTTTGCATACGAGCTCTGATTTTATTGAAATTGGTCTTGTTTCGAAGGTCTTTGAATATATATTACTTTAAAAGTGAGTAGACCTAATCCAGAGGTTGTATGAGAGAGATATGTGCATTTTAAGGTCTAAGGTCTTCAATTGGGTTTGGGGTTTTATTGAGTAATTTTACAAGTTAGTATTTTTTTGATATTTTTCTTTAATTAGTGTTAGTCATATATACACAATAGAGTTGGTTTTATTAGATTCAGAGTCAGCATAAAAGATATACAAATAAGGTATTTTATCTAATATACAGGTGAATATTTACAAGTGAAATTGGCTTCTTATTTTATGCAAATATGAATGCTAAAATACAGATATTATGCTTGCGTGCATGAATGATATTTATGCAAGATAAGGGGAAATATGCTGCCATTTACTCGGGAACGAAGCTCTATTTTCAACTTTTAGAATGATGAATCACAGATTCATCAAGAAGCTGAGTGTATGCTATATGTATATAAATGCCAGATGTCTACCATGTAGTGGGAGTAGTAAACTGTTACTAATCCTACTATGGAGATAAAACATTTGGTTGCAGTAATGACAATATCTTCAAAGATAACGAAAATTAGAGATAGTGATCTCAAAGTCTTATCTTTAAAAGTTTAAGACCTTATATATAGTGATCTATAAGGGTCTTAACTATAGATACCTTAGGAGATAGAGATCTCCTGGAATAAAGGTATTCTGATAAGGATCATGGGAATACTGTTTACAATAATTATATGAGCAATAGTGTCAAGGATAATATAATTGCTTTAACAAGATTGAGTATTGGTTTTATAAGATGCAACATTCACATTGGATGGGAGCAATGTTCACATTGGATGGGAACATAGTGACTGATCAGCTTATCTAGCTATTTTTTAAATAGACTATGATTGTAACATGAGTGCGAGTTTAAAAGATTAGCCCACATGAGTGCGAGTTTAAAAGATTAGCCCATTAATGGCTCTTTGGGCTAGTGGGAGATTGTTGGACATGCGAGCCCATGGCAAGTCATTATGGAATAAATGTTATTACGAATATCATTCCCTGATCTAAAATAAAGAATAACTAATTTGCATAATATGTCCCTTAGTACAATTAGGGTTATGTACCATGGCCATCTTAACGATCATACAACTGTTGATTTAATAATTAAATCATAGAGGCTGGTGCTTGGATGAATATCTAAGGAGTTAGATTGAGGACTCATCAAGCACTATCAAATGATTACTAAGATATGATCTCCAGCCTGAGGAGGAGATGGAAATCCTCTCTCTGAAATCTGATATCTAACTAACCTCTTGATGCAGGTCCTCTACATAGGAATAGAGATTCGGAGCTGTTAGATAAGTTAGGTCAAAGAGTTGACTTAACGAGATCCAAATAACCAAAGTCCCATGTCGTATGCTGTCACGATATAGGCACACATCCTCTGATCGGAGACAGATGTGTTACTATATGTCTAAGTATGTACATTTGGCAGACCAATAGGTTGATGACCTAACGAATGTCTATACACCGACGCGATGGTGTGCATGCAAGGGCATATGAGTACTATGATCTCTCAAAGGGAACATACAGGTTCATTACTGAACCGGAAGACATGAGCTCACTCATGAGATATTGGGAAAAATCAAATTCACAGTCATCTCTCTTTGGAAGCTTGACTGAATTTGTAGGTTTGATATATACTTTGGAAAGTATATGATCAAGACCTAGGTATGATATATGCTTTTGGAAACTATATGATAGATACCGACTCCCAATGATCGAATGAGAAACTTACTGATAAAACCATGAAGTAGACAGTGTAAAATTGATCTAATACTTTCGGTTTATTGTGAGTCTTCTAGTATGCATGATGTACAGGTATTGGGAATACCTGAGGGTGATGTGATCATAAACGATTGTATAACCATGACGCTTCCATTCCTAGGGAGTGATGAAATGGGTCTGAATTTTATTGACTCCTCTCAGTAGAGAAGTAATCTGATCTTGGTCCAATAATTGGACATTGATCTGAATGTGATTGAGATGAAATGAGAAGATTAGATTTGCGGTCTTGATTTAATAACGCATTTATGGGAGGCCTGAGATTTGGATTTGAGATATGATCTCAATATCCAAGTCATTATATCTGGAACGATACAATCATCTTGTCCTTATCTCCAAGTATCTGCGGAGAAAGCGCATTATCCTTAAAAGAGTTCAGGATAATTTCATGGTTGATATTATATATCCGAGTATAAAGAAATGGATAATTAAATGTGATTTAGTTATCATATATATTATGAATTTGATTCATATTATAAGGAGAATTATCTTAGGTAATTAAATGTGATTTAATTATCAAAAAATGTGAATAATGTGAATGTGATCCATATTATTTGGGCAATGAGAATAGAGATCTAAGATGATTAAATGTGATTTATTTTTAAGGATATGAATAATGTGGATATCACTATCCATATTAATCATATATGTTATAATGTGATTTATAATATATAAGAGAGAGCTATTTGTAATTTACATTTGTTAATTAAATATTGATGTGACTTGTATTCACATTGGACATTAAACTAAAAATGTAATTTACATTTTATTTTGGGTTGTGAATGTGATTCACAAATTTCCAATGCAATAATTGGAATGTTCACAAAATAAATTAGATTTAATTTTTCGAAATAATTTGCAGCAAACGTTGTTACAAATATTGGAGAAATTCATGGGGAATCTCATGGAATAAGAGGAGAAATCCACCTTCCTTGTAGAGAGGGTGGACGACCACAATGTCTACATGGAATATGGTGGATGTCCACTCCACTTATGGAAGGAGGCTTGCCTCCTTCTTATTTCTCCAATGGAGATTGATTTAATATAAATCAAGTTATATTTAATATATAATTGATTTTATTAAATTAATTATTGTTGATTTTTTAACAACATGATCATGACCATTAAAAGAAACATAAATCAATGTAAGTCATTGGATTTGTGTTGTCCATGGATTGAGATCCATGGATCCCAAAATATTATAAAAGGAGAGGCACCCCTTGCTCTTCTTGGTTACAACACAACATGAGAACATAAAGCTCTCTCTCTCTCTCTCTCTCTCTCTCTCTCTCTCTTTCTCTCTACACGCCCTCTCTCTCTCATATGCTCGTCCACCATGTAAGCCCTAGAGAGGGTCTCCATCGTCGCAGCGTCGTCGTTATACTGCCCGATCATTTGCATGTGGATCTTCGTCTCCTTCGACGTGCCTTGCTCGTGAAGAAGATGTCGTATCTCGTTTGATGAGATCAGGAAATTCATCGCTTAGATCATCAATACGGATTGCGAGTAACATGTGTTTCATCAACGCGCTCGCAAGCGTCTCCTCCGTCGGATCGGACTTGAGACAGGAGGTCTCTTCGTTTAGAGATTCGATCGCAACCACGCTTTAAGAGGTAACCTTAATACTTGATTTTGGTTTCGACGAAACGATACGAGAAGTGTTCATGGATCATGTGGTTTCGTCGCATGATTTTTTTTAATTTCCGCTACCTCGAGCAACTATTGCTACTAGTCGCTCCCGATCGCATACGATGTGATTATCACACTTCCCTGATGCGCTTAACAATCTCCTCATATCCTTCATCTTCATCTCCAATTCCTCATCTCTACCTAGAGTTTGGAACTGAATCTTCCAGACCTTGTAGTAAAAAAGGCCCCTGTTGTTCTTAGGAAGGGCCTTCGAAGTATGATTTGGGAATCTCTATAATTCTGAGGGATCTCCATATCAAGTACTATGAAGTCCACCATGTAATCTCATCCCTCGACATTGATGATAATGTTACTCATTTTTCTCCTAGACCTTTTTAGTGGACTTGTTAGCAAACTGAAGTAATGCTCTAGATTTCCTAAGAGGTCCTAGATTTAGCCTCTTGTAGAGGGAAGTTAGCATTAGATTGATTGAGGATCCATTATGCATGAGAGTTCATGCAAACACACTATCATCTCCATAACTCACCACATAATGGGAACCTATGTCCCTTCTTTTCCTTAGAAATGCATTCTTAATGGCATGAGTAGTGGCTATTGACAGAACATGCTTCTCATCACGACTTCTTGTTTTCATGTTGACCCTTATAGGTGTGCATCTTACCTTAAGGTATTTCTAAAATGCAGGTGTCATATCCACATAATTATCAAAGGGGATTGTGACCTTGATGTACTTATTACAGAATTCTTTCATCTCAGGATCATATTTTTTTATTTTTTAGATTTCTTCTTTCCACCCTTAAGAGCATGGGGGAAAGGGATTATTGAGGACAACTCAGATTCTGAAAGTGAAATATGTTCATTCAAACAAGAAAATGAGTTCTGCATAGGACTATGACTCTGACTCTGCTTGTAAAGAAATTTATGGAAAGAAAATGGTGGTGCATCCTCTGCTGTTGCTAGTGCATCATCCTTAGATGGAGGTGCAAGCTCTTCATCAGGCTTGCTTGCTTCACTGTTGGTGCTCCCCTCTATCATTTTATTCTTTTTATTTTTGTGATTTTTTGGACTTTTTTAGGGATTCACACCCCGCTTATTCCGCTAAAGGTGGTGGTGCTAGTGGTGATGATGTTACTCTTATGCCTCCAAGTTATCCTCAAGTAGAGACATGGCGGCATCCTCTTGTTCCCATGTCATATTAGATTGGTCATGTTTCTTTTGCTCCTGAGGGACATATGGTTCACATTATCACATGAAAGGATCTCATGTTCAGATCGAGAGTAATATGAATAATATACATGCTCTCGTGGTTGCTGCTGACTCTGATTCAAGCTGTTAGGATTGGCCTAAACCTAGGCAGGAATTGGAGTCCTTAGTGCCATATGTTGATCATGGTGGTGTGAGACACATTTGAGGGACTAAACCCATTGTCATGATAATCATTTTACATCTGCTAAACCATGTTTGTCAAAGACTAAATGGCCAAGGTGAGGGACCCCAAATTGCTCATGGGTGGGGTATGCTACTGTTGTTGTCTAGAGGATGGCTAGTTCTGTTGTCTATACTGGCCCTACCGGCATTGCCGATACTGCTTTTGTGGGTGGGACTATGAGGTGTAAGGTGGTGGTGATCTCTGCTGGCCCGAGTGAAAACTGTGTTGCTGTTGCTGGTGCTATTGAGGCAGGTATCCATGTTCTGGCATGGATTGTACAAAATGTAGTGTGGGGGCGGAGCTGGGGTCCTTGTAAGCTAGGGAGGGTCGGTGTGGCTGACCACTCCCTATCTGCGATTGTCTACAGATGGGGTCATGGTTGTACCACAACCCATTGATCTCAAACTCCTGTAGAGGCTCCTTGTAGACTGTTTTCACCTGTGGGAAAGCGTGCTACTCCTGCTAAGTATACTACTGCTCCTCAACCAAGCTACTTTAAGGCCCATGTACCTTCTCCTGTATGAGGTGAACTTGGTGTACATGTGCAGGTGGTGAAAAAAGGGCATGTAGCTATATCTTGGCTACCTTCTCATATAATTCCTCCACTTGCTTCGACAATCGTGAAAGCACCTCAAGGTCAGTGACTTCTTGTAGATCAGCTCTACCATGGTAAGCTTATTAGCTATTATCTACATGTTAGGGATGAGTTCCTCTGTCAGATTCGCTATAGTCCTCTTAGGCGTCTCATGAGATAGGGCAAAGGGATATACCTGATAGGCCCTGGTGGCATGAGATCCATACAACATTTTTATTCTTATTCAATAGCTACCTCCACAAGTTGCACTCACTAAACCCTACCATCTCAAGGGTCGTTCCACAGAACAAGGTCCGGACTAATATCACTTTGGTAATGCCATGGCAAGGGCATTTCTGTGTCAAATCATTGAATCTATCCAGGGCTTCATAGAATGGCTCATGGCGAGCATGGGAGAAACTAGCGATCTTTGTTTTCATATGATTAGTCGTATTGAGTGGGCATGACTTCTTCAAAAATAAGTCTTTGGATTGCAACAAGGTCGTACATATAACACCAAGATTCCGAAACCAATGGGCAACCTTGCCTTCAGCCTGATATAATCTTATCCAACCCTAAGATGACTAAGGTTGTTACACACCAACTCGAAGGCTCTCAGGAATGCATATGTATCTTCTGTTGCATTCTCATTAAACTTCGTTAATAGCCCAAGTAAATGACGCTTCAACTCAAATGCATCAAGTGAAATTTCTAGCACTAGCCAGCTATGCATTTCATTCTCTGCTGGGTTATAAGCATCTACCATAGTTCGGTCAATACAACCACCTCGATCGCATGTCCCACACAAGCCATAAGGTCAGCATTCTACTATTCAGCTCTAGATAAATGGGCGATGACTTGCTGCATGGGGAAATCTATGTGATCCTCATCCTTAGGGTTTCTCTTAAGAGGCATCTTAAACTTTGGTTTATCTTCTTCACCTTTAGAATAAGCATCGAGGTGAGGGTCGTCCTCGATGTGGTGAGAGAAGAGAGGATTGGTCTGGGTCTGACCACCATCTAGAACAAAAGTGACTTATTGACGGTAGTCCCATGGGAAGAGTTTTCATGAAACAACAGGGCTTGGGATGAGAGTGTCCCCTAGCCCGTGAGAACGATTGGTTTGGGGTAGCCAACGATGGGCTCGTGAAGTATGAGCAAAAATCACGCCAATCCTCCATTCTCGGTGTCAAGCAGTTCGAAGAGAGATCACAAAAATGAATTCAAGAGAGATGGTGAAGGCATAAGTGTGCGGTCTTAGATGATTGTTTTTTGATAAGGACACAATGCAAACGTAATAAAAATCCCAATTTCATCAACTGCACACATTGAAGGTCGCAAAGGTCTGACCAATTATCGTTTCAATTTTAGATTGGTGGTAGAACAGTCTTATGAATCCATTACACACAATGGTGGCATTACACCCAACAGTGCTTCTGTGGGCTCCCAATTAATGAGGTGATCTTCCCGGGATGTCGGGTTTAATATAACACCTAAAGAAGAAGCACATGCTTACTCAACCAAAACATATTCTAAGGTCGAAGGCAAGCCCTTGCAGCTCCCAAATCTGCGAGAGTCGGAAATGGAGAGTTAAGGGGCAAGTCCAGGGATTTGGGCTCTAACCTTAGTGGATACATCCTCACCAACTCTATCTGGGGGTAGATACCTGTTTCCAAGGAGGGGGTCACTCTCCCGAATAAATTTGTTGTTTTTATTCCTTTTATTTAAGTCAACCTTGTTTAACAGTCCCAAATTTAAATGGTTATCACTAAAATCTTTAATGAGCCACAATAAGCACATTTACCATCAAGTCCCAATCCCTCTTTTAGACTTATGTGAGAAAATCAAGGGGAGGGATCGAGAAAAGGTAACACACGTGAAAAACAATGATGGTATGCCTAGTTAAGGAGACTTACAATGCTTTCTCACTATCTTCATGTGTGATGCAAATTATACTAAATGAAATGCAAGCCGATAAAAATTGCTCCTAGCATAAAGTTCTGTTAGTTAGGAAGAATTCGATTTGAAACTAAATTGAATAATCTAAGGTGCGTCTTACTATGTGAAGTGTGGTCCTAATAGAGTATGAGCACAAGAAATATAATATTCTAATAAAAATACTCTAAGAGCCGCGAGTGCAGGTCTACCCTACGAACCGCTTAAATCGAGCCCCACCCTCACCGGAGAGTGAAATAGATTTCACACACCAAAAATAGTAGAAGAATGTCCAAAGTCCTGGTATAAACACGAGATCCCAAACGGGAACCATTGTAAATGTGAAATTACCTAAATTATTACAAATTAATTAAAACTAAATGCAGAAAATAAATACTAAGACTCTGCCCTCTCTCTAGACTCGACTCAATCTTAATTTTATGTGTTTCCTTAAGTCGACTTATTCCCAAAAAAAGGTCTCCAATGCTCCTGAGTTGCTTGGCCACCTAAGCAGCCGCTCCATCACATCGAGTCCCTCGTACAAAAATAAGAAGATGGTCAGAGAGATACACAAAATAAAATAATAAATAAATAAATAAATAAAATGTTGAAAATAAAGAGAGCAATAATTACAAGAAAAATGCCGTGGGTCAGACTACCAGGGGGAAGGAAAACCTAATGTCTAATCTAAAAATCAACCAAAGTCGCACCTCCCTGGCAACGACACCATTTGAGAAACCTTGAGATGCCCTCCACTAACTTGCTGAAACTAAAGTTTAATGTATTTGTTATATGCAGGAAATTCAGATCAATCAAAAAAGACAACGTGATTAATTTCACAATTAACGCAAGCGGTCATATTTTTATTTTACTTGCGCAATAACAATGTCGAACTTAGGGAGACCATTGTCTCATAAGGTCGGTTAATAGAAGAGGCATTTTTTATAATTTTTTATGTAATTACTAATAACATGCAATTTCAGGCAAGTTTAGGGATTAAAATGTAATTTTCAATCAAACGAAGGCCAAAAATCTTAAAACTTGGTCAGAATGTAAAAAAATGATGAAAGGAATGCATTGTATTTTTTTGATATTTTCAGATGCAAAATATATTTATTTTCAATTAAAAATGTATGCGTGGTGATTTTTCATAAATTATTTTTATTAAATAGCAAACCAATTTATCTTTCGGAAAGAAAAGTATCCTATATAGGATGTGAGAGGTACCTACGAAAAATATTATCCTATATAAGTCTATGTGCGCGACACGTAACTCTTGAAAGACAGGGACTTGGGCGCTAATTGCGGAACTACGGGGGTGCAGTGCAATTTCTCCCACAGACAGGTGCTACACACATGAGGGGGGAGGGCTGGGGAGCTGGTGTAAAATATTAGAAGAGGGAGGGGGTCAACGGAATTTCTCCTACAGCTCACATGGTGCGCACGTGACGGGGGAGGGTGGGAGCCTAACCGAGGAGGTCCAGACGGCAGGGACGTGGGCGAAGGGTTTCCAAGTCGATGGGGGCGAGAGGTGGAGGAGGGCATCGACGCGGTAGGCATCCAGGACTCGGTCTACACACGTCCTTGATTCAGAGGTGAGTCGACGAGGCATCTGAGCGGTGCTGGTGTCCACGCGCATGCCGAGGCGAAGGTTGGCCGAAGTCGATGGTGGTAGTGCTGGAGTGGGGTCTGCAGGGGGTCGTAGGAGCAGGGATTCTGAGTTAGTGCGATCGAGTTGGTAGGAACATGGGCTGAGGTGGTTGTGGTGGAGCAGAGGGCTGCGATAGAGGGCAAAAATCAATGAAGGAGGTGCAGGTGGATCATCTCGAGGAGGTAGAGGAAGATGGAAGGTGGAGAGGCAGTATGTGTGGAGATGGCAGTGACCGAAGGCAGAAGTGGAGAAAGAGGAAGGTTGAGTAAAAGTTTCGGCCTGGGCTCGATTTGGAAAAGAAGAGGGAAGAGGAAAAGAAGGGCAAGAGAAAAAGAACCAGAGCAGAAATAAAGATTGCCTGGAAGGTTGCTTCACCGGAGGAAGGTTGCTCGAGAGAGCAACTCTTTGATGTCATCGCATCAACTTGAGGTAGCGGCAAGCTCGAGGAAGCTGATGTAGCAGCTTGGAGCGGCTGCGACGTGGACCAAAGATCCATGGATCTCGCCGTAGAGGGGAGGTCGTCTCTCTTCCTGGGCGTGCTCCTTTGTCACTGGACCTCGTCGGGGAGCTCTCTCTCTCTCTCTCTCTCCTGGAAAAGACGGATAAAGTCATGTAGTTGGCCGACAATGAGGGTTTATATGTTAGTTGGCGAAGAAGTCGTAGGAGGGAGTTGCACAACTCGGTCGAGGAGGTGGAGGACTCGAGAGATGAGAGAGAGTAGAAGGTGTGTGAGTGCAGAGGAAAGTTGGGAGAGGTGGTTGAGGAGCGAGGGAAATAATGACGCTTGCTGTAAGACACAGACTGCAAGTGGGAGAGGAAGGTGCGGCAATGACGGGGGTGGTTTGGTCGTTGTGGTGAGGAGACAGAGATGGAGACACCCCCGCCGCAGAAGGCAAAGCGGCTGGTGCATGGGAGACGATGGGAGCGAGTCAAGGTGGTTAGGCTAGAGATCGTGGAGGAGGAAGTCGGAGGAGGCGGTTGGCCGTTGGGGGGCGCCACCGCAAAGGGGAGAAAGAAGGCAGCGCGTTGCTACAGGAAGTGGGGCATCGGTTGTGGGACGTGCGAGAGGAGAGGAGGAAAGGGGGTGTATGTGGCGCTTGGGGGAGGTAGCCATGTGGCGGGGAGAAAAATAAAAAAAATAAAAAATATTAAAAAAAATAAAAATAAAAACAAATAAAAATAAAAACAAATAAAAATAAAAACAAATAATATACATAATAATAAGAAGAAATAAATAAATTTTAAATAAATAGATAAATAAATGAAATAAATGAAAAGAAATAACTAAATAGAATAAATGATAAATTTATTAAATGAAATAAAAAAAATAAAATAAAAATAAAATATCAATAACATTTTGAATAATAATTATATTAAATTTAAAAAAGGAAAATAAAAATAAGGGTGACACATGGCGGCTCTAGGAGCTGCCACATGTCGCTCCTAGAAAAATCAAAAATTAAATCCAAAGAAAAATAAAAAAGAAATAGACAAATCAAATCAAAAAGTGGTCTACGTTGTTCGTCTCGACAAGTTCTACAATTCATGAATGACCCAAAACTAAAAGAAATAATGTGTACAAAAAGTATTTTTGGTGGTACTCTAGATATTAAATACCGAATTTTTGTGTTATGCAAAAATTGGACTTTTTAAATTAGATAAAAATAAAAATAGAATTAGAGAAAATATAAAATAAATATTTACACAATAATCTATTTTTTTATTTTTAATAATTATGAAAATACAAGAATAAAATAAAGGGGACAAATCTACAGATTATTTATACATACTCATGTTGATTTATTTTCTTTGATTTTGCCTCAAATTTTATTTGGATTTTAACACATTCTATTAAAACATAAAAAATAATACAAAAGAAATAAAAAAATGATTATTTTTATACATATAATAATAAGGTCAAATTAGACAATATGTACAATATACAATGAAGCTCCAAAATCAAGATTCACATATGAACATCGATTCTTTTGAATCTAGTCTTGTTTTGTAGGGGATTGAACTTACATTAATTCAAAAGTGAGTAGGAGTCTATATAAGACTGTATAAGAGAGATATCTACGTTTTACAACTTTAGTATCAAACTAGGATTTGGATTTTATTGGGTAAATTTACAAGTTAGTATTTCGTTGGTATTTTTCATTATTAGTGTTAGTAATATATAGAGTTTACTTTGTTTTATGTAGAAATGTGAAAAATAAATAGAAATAGGAGAAGATATGAGTAATTACAAGTGATAATGTACAAATGAGTTTAGACTTCTTATTCATGCAAGTATGCATGCTAAAATGGAAATAATAATGCGAAATAGATGATGAAATCCAGCTAATTACTTGGGATCATAGCTCTATTTTCAATTTTTAGAGTGATGAACCACATATTCATCACCATGTCATTCTGTTACAGGGATATTACTCTAAAAACTCGCATAAATGATCCCCTTTCAAAGAAAACATGAAGCAATCCTGATAAATCTGTGATTTATCATCATATTATTTATTATCACTGAACTTGAACAATCAATAAATGGCAAAGCTAATTCACTAACTATAACATTTAACCTTATGTACATAACTAAGTATAATTGTTGTATATAAAAAATTCTATTAAAGTGCTTTATTTTCTGTATTTTATTAAATATTAAAAATGCCATAAAAATTAGATAAATATTGTACATATTCTTTTGACATTAAATATAAATTAAAAATAAAAAAATTAAAAAAAAGAAATTAAAACAAGTGTTTTAATTCATTAAAAATATTTACAAATACATTAGGATGCACATATAACTTATTTTGACTTTTTGTTCAACACAAAACAGGCAGATCTCAAAAACATCTACAGTTTCATGTTCCATACTTTTTGATTTGAAGCCTCTAACTGTTTATTTTATATTTTTCTTTGTTTTTCTATTTTATCTTTTTTTCATTAGGCTACATGGCTCCCTCTAATTGATCCACGACTCCCTACCCTCAATCATCTGATCCCTCATCAGATCTTCCTCACTAACCGTCCCTCTCCTAGCGACATCCTTCCTAGCTGCCCCTATTCTTCCATTTTCCATCTTCAACTCACTACTCCTCTCCACGTCACTCCACCACTCTGATGTAGCCCTAACATCCCTCTCACATGCCCTAACCCTAAACCTAATTTTTCGTAGCCTATCTGGTCTCCATGACGGTTACAATCTTCATGATTCATCTCGTATAATCACCTTCTTCAACTTCAAAGACACACCCTCAGATCCATTCCTCCCCATCCACCCTCTATGCGAGGAACAACCGTAGAACTCTGCTCCTCTTCGTGACACGGGAAAGTGGAATTAAGTTGCGACCATGGGTTGCAGCCTTCGATGATACCCATGGTCTCTGGCCATGGAACGACCCTAACCTGACCATCGAGATACTCTCACCGGCTCCCCATGGCCCTAACCCGACCGTCGAGGTACTCCCCCCTAATGGGGGAAGTCCAACGAAGACTAGAACCCATTTGGAGATCAATCCATGCCCTTGTTCCACCTTCGGTGACTTCTTTAATCTCCAGATAAGGTTGTCTTTGTTTTTTGTTTATGTTCTTCAATTTTCCCAGCCTTGTACAACCTTCTCCTTCTGCATCCATCCATTTCCGTACCTTCATCGAGGATTAGTGATCTTCACCGGAGGCTCTGTCCATCTCCTTCCTTCCTCTATGACCTCCTCCACATGAGACTTTCTTCTCCACCATGACTGGAGAAGAAACCACTACAAACCTCCACCTTCATAGCTTCCCAAGTCTCCATTCGCCCTCCAGCATGCTCAATTACCTTCGGATATGCATTCACTAACCCCCTTTAGGTCAATTTGTTCAATGGTCGGAGCTTCCAAAATGTCTCTGTTCTAGAGGATTTTCACCAGCGAGCCTTCATCGACGAGGAGCTTCAGGCACCCTTGGCTCTCCTTCAGTTGTACGCAACCTTCGTGAGCCCCTCAGGAAGGTTTTCTGACCTTTGGATGAGAAATAGGAGGCCGGAGGAGGAAGCTCATCATCGCTAGAGTGCAGCCTTGCAACCGCCGTGCACGAAGGAAGAGGATCATGCATCAAAGAGAAGATACCGCCCGGTCGCCCCGATCGGATGAGCCGTGATGAGTCCAAGCCTCTGCTATGAAGCGTCAACCTTAATTGGACTGAGGCATCTACCAAAGTGTCAGGGTCATCCACGTGGCCCCGAACTTGCAACTGACCCCAAACCTCACTCCTTGCATGTGCATGCATGCACATCACATACGAGATGGGGAAATTGTAGCCGATGCCACCCTTATTTTCCATATTGCATACAGGTCCAATCATCACACACATCACATAGCGAGTTAGGACTACTTACGCATACACCCTATCAGTTTCTTGAAATTGCAAAATGGTCCTTGCACAGCTAGAAAAATTTCAGGGAAGGCCCACTAGGTTTTCATATTTGCAAAAATACCTTTCAGAGAAATGTTTGTAATTATTTTGTATATATTTCTCATGTTTACTTTCAGTTGTGCTTCTAGACAGTTTCCTTCGTAACTTGATCATTTGTATCCATTTTTCAATTATTTCATTTTCATTATTTTGATTATTTGATGCTCTACATAATGGCATGATGTATTTACTAATTTAACACTTTAAACAATATTATTTTATCTGATACATAATGTGTCATTTCACTTAACATTTAGATGACAATTGCTTACACATATTAATTTTGATGCATCAAATGCCAATGAAGTTAGATCTTAACGTGTTGTTCATATACTTGATCATTTTGAGGCATATTATTGTACGTAATTTTGTTTTCATCACATTGCATTCTATTGCATATATATTTTAAATTAAACTTGCGTAAAATCCAAATAAAGATACATGTTGTTCATGCATGTTGTGTTGAATTCAATTGTTTTATGTCATTGTTGTGCACTGTTAACCTAGATCAATTAATCTCTTAACTTAGATATTAATCTCTGATTAATCATTAAGGTAGATCATGTACCTGATTTAGACACTAGGCTTCCCATGTTAAATATTTTTATTAAATCGACCCCCTCCTCGTTGAAATATTTAAGTCTCGGTCTCTGATAGATCCTTAATCGACTGTACTACAACTCGATCGAATTAACTTAGTCGATCAATGGTTCATTAGATGGCATCGTTGCTGAGCACACAACTTGTCCTTTTCATTTATTAGATTTCATTAATTTATTAAGTAATAATTTTTGACATTAAGGTCAATATTTTTATTTTGTGATGTTGTTTACATTGTTTTGCGTTGTTGTTTAATTAATTATTTCTCTTGATTTGATATCTAATGCACAACTTTTGTGGCATGGCCCATGAAGATCGAGAATGCTCGATAGATGCAGAGGTGAGGAGTCAGGAGCTCCTACTGTGAGGAGTCACATAAGCATCTTTAAAAAAGTTGAGAGATTTAATTAGCATTATTTCATTCATTTGTGTATTATATGTAATAATTGTATTTCTAACAGTCTTCATTCGAGGGATTGCATGTGTAAATATGGACTTGGACTCCGATTATGGTGTGTGGAATCATGTCTCACCCCTAATCCGAGTGGGGTTCCACCTTAGTTTTCGACCCAAGTAAGGCACACGACTCATCGAACTTTATATTTCATATCATATTGTGCTTAATCATAGGTAGGACACACTGAATAAGCATCTAGAGATTCACTATATCTCATAAGATTCATTAAGGCACACCATAACATCGCTCTACTTAGACAAAATCAAATCAAATTCTTCCCGCTAATATTAGCATGTTTAGGTTGCATTTTATCGACTTGCTGCATTTGGAAATAGAATTAAATTCAGTCTTGCATAACAAATGGAGAGAGAGAGAGAGAGAGCTGGGAATCATTGTAGATATCTCTTTCTTGAACATACATCATGTTTCCGTTGAATCGGCTTTTCTCGTTTTCCATCTTGATTTACTACTTAGGACTTAAATGGAATCACGACTGGATGGTAGATGTTGAATTCATGATTGCTTGCTCAACATTATTTTTAGTGACAACCTAAGTCAACATTAGGACTGATAATGCAAGTTGATTAAAATAAAAAAATGGAGTAAAAATGACATTTGTTTTATGAGACAACAATACCCACATTGTACGCAGGATGGATGATACATGTTGAGAGGTAAAGACACATCCCTACAAATCCTATCATTTAACCTTGCATATATCTTGGATGATCACCAAAAAAATCGAAAGATAAATGACAGATATTTGTTGGTCTTCATGTGTGAGTTGGTGAACTCAAAGGTTTTGCTTGATTGGTTTAAGCCTTCATTGAGTATTCTCTCCAACCCTCGCATAAACCCTAACTCCATTTTCCTTCTTCATCTCCATAGATTCAAGCAATCTGATAAGATTCAATCTAATCCTAACTTGGTGTCCCAATTCCCCATCCTTAGATCCATATTCAACATACTCAGGCTTCTCTTTATCCTAAGTATAGGGGGAACCAAGTCTCTTTGATTATTCACCTCGGGTCCCTCCATCTTCATGTCACATTTCTGTACTTAGGCTCTTATCATTCTAAGTATAGTGGGGACCCGAGTCCCCATCCATTTTCTATTCATCACTTATTTGACCCTTCTTCTTGGTCCTCTTCTTATACTTAAGTTATTCTTAACCTAAGTATAGGGGGGAGATCGAGTCAGTTCCTGTATATCCCTTTATTTTTTAGCATGAGCTTTGACTTTATATCACTTAGTTCTACGAGGACATAGCACAAGCTAAGTATAGGAGATGTACCATATACACGTGATATATACTTTATCCATAACTCATATTTTAAAAAACTTTCACACTTTTTGGGGCTATGGTAAAGTATCCTTTGAACTAATTTGTGTAAAAATATTTCTAAAATGATTTGAAAAATTTTCTAACTATGTGACATTGTTTTGAAAAATGTTTTACATTGGTTTGAAAAATGGAGACTTTACTTGTTTTGAAAAGTCATTTGAAAAATGTTTTGAAATCTATATTATGTGACATGGTTTGTAAAATCTTTTCGAAAATCTTTTCAAAAATAAGGATGAAAATGAGACTAACATGTGTTTTGTAAATAAATCTAAAATCATAAAAATACTAACCAAATGTGTTGGTCTAATCCCTGACACATTCACTATCACTCAAGACTCGAGGAATAAAAAAAAATTTGATTTATAAGGTCCTAGGATTCAGAGTTAACTAGCCTTAGTCATAGGGTTTATGACTTAATTATTTACACTTCCCTAGTTTGAAAGATATGTTTATTATATTGCATGCTCAATCTCCACTTTAAAGAATATGGCCTACCCCTCACATGCATAACTGCATTGATGATAAGATGAGTTGAGGTTTCACTTGAGGAACTGTGATTTGAGATTTGAGTCTGAACTCAATTTAATGATACTCGAGGTAGGATAAACTCAATGAAGGTTTCATGAAACTTGAGTGTCAACACCTTAAGCCGGTATGAGAACAAGGTTCTTGTACTAATATCTTGATATTTACCTATGAAATCTAAAAATATTGATCATCATGTGCTAATTTTTGGTAAAAGTAGTGGACCTAGCCAAAAATCAAAGAAAAATAAAAAAAAAAGAAAAAGCTCTCACATTACAAAGATACATTACAAAGATACATTCAAAAGAGCTTCCACCATAGGTGAGTGCTCCCAATCTTTCAAATTGTCCACTTGGACCAAACATTTTAGGCTTTTATGAGTCGGACTAACACCCAAAAAGGGCTTTGCATTGTACAATGATAGAAGTCTGGGTATCGAAGGTATACTAGATACTCAAAGGAGACACACCCAGGTGCATTCCTATGAAAACAAGTACAGACAGCTTATCACTCTTTTGAAGAACACTGATCAATAACCATATGTGTGTGTACGTGTGTTTGTTGTGTTAGTAACACAACCCTATGTGTTCCAATGAGAGGGAGAAAAGAAAAGACACAAACCTATGGTCTCCATTAATTGTCCTTTCACCTTCACTTTCAAGTCTGACAACTAAAGAGACAATGGATTGAATGCAATAAATGATTTAATCCCTAGTGTTGAGGAATGGATTCTTAGGAGACTCTCTTGGACTAGGACGTTGAGTGACATTTGGAATCGACTCTCAAAAATCTAGTTCATACTTAATGTCATATCCTTATGCTATGTGTATAAAGAGAGCCTGATAACTAAGGAAGTTGGCTTCCTTTTGACTAGATCCTAGGTCAACTTAGAATTCTTAGGATAACTAAAATCGAGTGTTCTTAATGAATTCAAGTCTTAAATAATCACGTGCACAGTCAATGATTAATCCGACTTATTCATTCTTTATTTGCTCGAGGATGATCAAGGTTTAAGTAGGGGGTGATAAATATAAAATTTATCATATATTATTTATTTATTATCCCTATAACTTAAACAAATCAATAGAAAGGCAAAGTTAATTCACTAACTTTGACATTTAACCTCATGCACATAACTAACCATAATTATTGTATATAAATAATTCTATTAAAGTATTTTATTTGTTGTGTTATATTAAATATAAAAAAATCTAATAAAAATTAGATAAATATTGTACATATTTGTTTTGATATTAAATATAAATTGAAAATAAAAAATAAAAAAAGTATTTTTAATTCATTAAAAATACTTACAAAAATATTAGTATGTACATATGACCTATTTTAACTTTTTGTTCAAGCAGAAAACTTGTAGATCTAAAAATGATGTACAATTTTCATGTTTAACACTTTTTGATTTTAAGCCTCTAGTTATTTATTTCTTATTTTTATTTGTTTTTCTCTTTTATCTTCTTTTATTGGGCCATGTGGCTCCCTCTGATTGAGCTACGTAGCTCGACCCGTTGCCTCTTTCCGCCTCCTTACTTAGCCATCGATTGGCTCTGATCTCCATCTCCATAGTTCATCTGTGCCCTGCTCCTCAACCTGCTCATCCCCCAATAGACTTCATCACATCCACCCTTGTCTGCCTCCTCCTCAACCCTTGGATGTGCTTCATCCAATGATTGAGGACCAACGTCTTCCCCAGTAACCGTCCCTCTCCCAGCGACATCCTTCCTATCTGCCTCTATTCTTCCATTTTCCAACTTCTCCTCACTCCTCCTATCCACATCACTCCATCACTCCGACATAGCCTTAACATCTCTCTCACACTCCCTAACCCTAAACCTAGTTTTCACCGCATCCTTCCCAGCTACCCCTATTCTTCCATTTTCCATCTCCACCTCACTCCTCCTTTCCATGTCACTCCATGACTCCGACGTAGCCCTAACATTTCTCTCATGCGCCCTAACCCTAAACCTAATTCCCCCTCGCCTATCTGGTCTCCTCGACGGTTAAAATCTTCACGATTCATCTCCTATAACAATAATCTTTACCTTCAAAGCCACACCCTCATATCCTTTCCTCCCTGTCTACCCTATGTACGAGGATCACCTAGCACTCTTCCCCTCCTTGTGATATGGGGAGGTGGAATTGAGGCACGAAAATGGGTTGCAACCTCCGGTGAGACACATAGTCTCTGGCCATCTAATGACTATAACCCGGTCAATGAGCTACTCCCACCATCTCGAGAGTCCAACAAAGACCAAAGCTCTATTTGGAATTCAACCCAAGCCCTCGTTCTACCTCCGATGACTTCTTCAATCTCCAGGTAAGTTTGCTTTGTTTTATGTTTATGTTCTCTGATTTTTCTATCCTTTTACAACCTTCTCCTTCTGCATCTGATTGGTTCCCTACCTTCACCGAGGATCAGTGATCCTCACGAGAGGCTCCACCGATCTTCTTCCTTCCTCCATGGTCTCCTCCACCTTAGGCATTCTTCTTCACCGCGGTCGGAGAAGAGCCCACTAAAGGCCTCTACCATGCATCTGTTCACCCTCCAGCATGCTCGATAGGCTTCGGGTATGCATCCACTAATTCTTGTAGGTCAATTCATTCAATGGTCAGAGTTTCAAAGGTGTCTCCATTCTAGAGGATTTTCACTGGCAAGCCTTCATCGATGAGGAGCTTCAAGCACCCTCAACCCTCCTTCAGTTGTTTGCCACCTTCACGAGCCCCTCAAGCATGTTTTTCGACCTTCAAAGAAGTAGCAGGAGGCTGGATGAGGAAGCTCATCATCTTTAGGGCATAACCTTGCAGCCGCCCTGCATGGAGGAAGATGACTAGATATCGAAGAGCAGATACTGTACGATTACCTCGATCAGATAACCCATGATGAGTTTAAACTGTTGGACATGCGAGCCCACAATAAGACATTTATGCAATAAATGTTATTGTTAATATCATTCCTTGATCTGACATGAAGAATTATTAATTTGCATAATATGTATGTTAGTACAATTAGGGTTATGTACCATGGCCATCTTAATGATCATACAACTGTTTTTAATCATAGAGGTTGGTGCTTGGGTGAATATCTAAAGAGTTAGAATGAGGACTCATCAAGAACCGTCAAATGATTATTAAAAGAGGATCTCCAGTCTAAGAAGGAGATGACAATCCTTTCTCTAAAGGTTGATATCTAACTGACCTCTTGATGCAGGTCCTCTGCATAGGAATAGAGATTCGAAAGTGTCAGATTAGTTAGGTCAAAGAGTTGACTTAATGAGATCAAGATAACCAAAGACCTATGTTGTATGCTTTCACGATATAGGCACACATCCTCTGACCGGAGACAGATGTATTACTATACGTCTGAGTATGTACATTTGGCAGATCAATAGGTTGATGACCTAACCAAGGTCTATAAACCGATACGCTAGTGTGCATGCAAGGGGCATATGAGTAATACAATCTCTCAAAGGGATTATATTGATTCAGTGTTGGACTGGAAGACATGAGCGCACTCATGAGATATTGGGAAGAATCAAATTCCGTGCATGGTCATCTTACTTTGGAAGCTTGACTGAATTTGTAGGTTTGATATATGCATTTGGAAAGTATATAATCAACACTTGTGTATGATATATGCTTTTGGAAAGAATATGATCGATACCAATTCCCAATGATCAAATGAGAAATTTAATGATAAAAAACCTTGAAGGAGATAGTCTAAAACTTCGGCTTTATTCTTGGTCTTCCAGTATGCAGGATGTATAGGTATTAGGAATACCTGAGGGAGATGTGGTTATAAACGATTGTATAACCATGACGCTTCCATTCCTAGGGAGCGATGAAACGGGTCTAGATTTTAGTGACTCCTCGTCATGTTCTTATCTCCAAGTATCCACGGAGACAACGCATTATCCTTGAAAGATTTCATGGATAATTTTACTGTTGATATTTGTATCCGAGCATTGAGAAAAATGGATAATTAAATGTGATTTAATTATCATGGATAATATGAATTTGATTCATATTGTAAGGAGGGTTATAAGAGATCATCACATGTGATTTGATTATAAAGATATGAATAATGTGAATGTGATTCATATTATTTGAACACATGAGAATGGAGATCCAAGATGATTAAATGTATGTTAATTACCATGGATATGAATAATTTGTAGCAGTATCCAATTATTCATATATATTATAAATGAGATTTATAATATATTAGAGAGAGAATATTGTGATTTATATTTGTTAATTAATTATTTATGTGAATTGGTTTCACATTGATGAATAATGAAAATATAATTTACATTTTGCTTTTGGGATTTGAATGTGATTAACATTTTTTCAATGACATGATTGCAATATTCACAGGATAATTATGAATTATTTTGTGAAATAATTTATAATAAATGTCATTGTAAATCTCGGAGTATGAGATCTAATGAGATAATGATATCTCATGAGATAATTGACACATTCCACCTAAAGAGGGTGGACGACCACCAACATCCATTAGGATTGAGTGGTCGTCCCCACCTTTTTGGGGATATGTTCAATCTTCTCATTATCTCCAAGATTGATTAATTAATTTGATTTGAAATTAATTTATATTGATTTGTCAATATTAAATTAAATTAAATTAATTATTGTTGTGTTTCAACAATAACATCATGGTCATTGAAAGAAACACAAATCAATCTCATCCATTGATTTTGTATTGTCCATGGATTGCGATCCATAGATCCCAAAATACTATATAAGAAGAGATACCCCTTGCTCTTCAAAGGAGATCAATCCATATGCTCTCTCTCTCTCTCTCATTCTCTACACTCTAAGCCTCTCTACCTCTCTCTCTTGTGGCCATCCAACTTGATGCCCCGGAAGAGAGTCACCATCAAAGCAGCATCGTCGTTATGCTACTAGATTGTATGCTCGTGTATCTCCGTCTCCTTCAGTGAGTCTCGCTCGCGAAGAAGACATCGGCTCTCATGTGACTAAATCAGGAGATTTACCGCTTGGATCATCAACATAGATTGTGCGGAGCACGCGTCGCATCAACGTGCTCGCAAGCATCTCCTCCGTCGGATTGGACTTGAGATAGAAGATCTCTTCCTTTAGAGGCTCGATCACAACCACGCTTCAAGAGGAAATCTACTTGTTTGTGGTTAAGATGAAACGATCCGAAAAGTGTTCTTGGATCATGTGATTTCATCATTTGATTTTTTTCAAAATTCTGCTGCATGGAGCAACTAGTGTGACTAGTTGCTTCCGATCGCATTCGATGCGATCCTCACGCTTTCGTGATGTGCTTAAGGATTTTCCCATATCCTTCACAAGCCTCCGCTATGAAGCACCAATTTCGGTTGGAGCAAGGCATCTCCCGAAGCGTCAGGCTGTCCACATGTCCCGGTACCTACAATCAACCCCAAATCTCACTCCTAGCCTGTGCGCGCTTGCATGGCGCTTGCGAGCCGGGGAAGTTGCAACCAACATTGCCCTTATTCTCCATATCACATATAAGTCCAATCAGCATACACATCATGTGGCACGGTAGGACTAATTACACCTACCCCTATCGATTTCTTAAAATTGCAAAATGATCCCTACATAGTTATAAAAATTATAGGGAAGGCATGGTGCGTTTTCATATTTGAAAAAAATGCCCTTCGGAGACCTCTTTATAATGATTTTGTATATATTTCTCATCTTTCCCTTCAATTATGCCTCTGAACAGTTTGCTTCATAACTTGAGCATTTGGACTCTTTTTTTAATGATTTCAATTTCATTGTTTTGCTTATTTGATGCTCTACATAATGACTTGATTTATTTATTGATTTGACACAATATGTGCCATTTCACCTATCATTTAAATGCCAATTGCTTACACATAGCTTAATTTTGATGCATCAAATTCTAATGAAATTGGATCTTAACATGTTGCCCATATACTTGATCATTTAGTGGCATATTATTATAGATAATTTTGTTTGCATCGCATTGTATTCTATTGCATATTAACTTTAAATTAAACTTTCATAAAATCCAAAAAAAGATGCATTCGGTTCATGCATGTTGTGATCAATTTAATTGTTTTATGTCATTGTTGCACATTGTTGACCAAGATAGATTAGTAATCTCTTATCTTAGGTATTAATATATGATTAATCATTATGGTAGCTCATGTCCCTACATTCGACCCTGGACTTTCCGAGTTAATATTTTTATTAAACCAAGCCCCTCCTCGCGGAGATACTTAAGGCTCGATCTCTGAGGGTTCGTTTGGTTGCAGGGTTGGATAGGGTTGGGTTGGGCAGGGGTACCCCTGTGAATAGTAAACTGTGAGGAGGAGAACCCTGTTTGGTTGCAGGGCCAACCCGGGTTGGGCCAAGCCAACCCTGTCCAACCCTGCAACCAAACGAGCCCTGATAGATCGCTGATCGGACATGCAACAACTCGACATAATTAACTTAAACAATTAACAATTCATCAAATCCTTCCAAGTATTCTCTAACATCACCATTTCACAAGATCTCAACTTTTGTATCATATTGATTGTTAATCATGTTAACAAAGGTCCGAACAATACATGGCATCTGATGATAGTTCTTGAAGTCAGCATTATACAAGTTTATAGACATTTAATGCACTAATTTAAAGGCATGGCATGCATTAAGATTAAGGTACCTATCCAATTATTAATTCATTTTGATGGTATGTTATCAAGAATCTGTCATATTTATTACTTGGTTTTTGATGGCATGTCATTGCGGACGTCCTATCTCATTAATAAATTTTGATGGCATGCTCTCCACCACCGATACCACTTTCTCCTTCCTCTCAACTGTCACAACTACTATCTTCTTCTCGTCCTCGCCAATCACTACCACTGCCACCATCTTCTCCTTCCTCTCCACCGGTGCACCACGATAGTCACCCCACCACAACCGACACCATCACTAAAACTATCGATGCCACTGCTGTGCATGCTGACTCATGTTACACACCACCCGCTCATCGTGCTACCGGGCACGCAACACGCATCACTACCGTGTCGTCGCGCTTTTGCAAAATGAGAGGTAAGACTGTCCCCACCACAATATATAAAGATTTACAAAAAAAAACTGAACTCTCAAAATCTACGACAGCTACCACGCTAAATGGCATGATGCCATGTGATTTGGATAGGAATTTTGAGTCGATATAATGAGTGTATAATTATATCTCTAAGTTAACCATTGGCTCCCTTAAAAGTGTTAACCAAGATGCAAATCATCGTGCACTCTGAGTTGGGCGTAATTAAATATTTGGCTCAAACTAGAAACAAATAATAATCTCCCTATAGTTTTCTTGAATGGCTAACCGTCACTGGTTGGAAACGAGGGTTTAAAAGACGCGATTCATGGACTATTTATTAATGGTCAACTGAAATTGATGATCCAATCACCTGTTACATGAACATTTAGACCATCTTAACTAAGTAAATGGGCGTAGAAATTGGCAAAAACATCTAATGAAAATGTGCTAGACACCAATATCGTCAATGCTCCACTTCACTGTAATTTTTTAGGAACTTTTACATATACATTCTTTGAACTTTGTAATTACATATAACAAAACCTAATAATTATACATATGCCAATGGAAATCTGTTGGTATATACACCTTTCTAAAGAGTCGACCTAACACACACCACAAAAGCCTTTCGACATCTACAAAAGATCCAACATCCACATCCATGTACCAGCTTATAAAGTAAAATGATTACTTATGCCTACAACTAGTACCTTTCGGATGGGGAGATAAGGAATAAAGATAAATGATAAATGGGGTTTAATTCTAATTCTTCTTCTTCGGTTGATTCGAAGGATAAGAAAGGGACGCACATACAAATGTAGATACATATGTATGCACATACATTCACATGTATTTCCACCTAAAATCTGTCTTGTGATTTTTGTTTCTAGTACCAATTTAAACGCATTCATTGATGAATGGATTAGCAAACGCATACCGTCCAATTAAAAATCATTCCTATATATATATCCAATGAAAGCTTCTCATAGAATATGATATAGCAAATCTCAAAATAGTCTACAAGAAGTATTCAGTAGGTTATTATTTCGATAATCTGATCCAAAAATCTGAGAATGCATAACATTTTAGTTCCCTCGTGAGCATTCAATGTATAAATCAACAACCAGAAGTATATACACCTGTCACATGCTCAGCATTTTACTCAGTAATCGAGTCCGAATCCTCTCCTCAACTACTTGTTGCCCCTCTCTTACTATGCTCCTATTCATTCTTTTAGCTGAATTGTGAAGTAAAAGTTTCTCTTGAAGTATAACGAAAACTGATTACCAAGGAAACATACCGTAGCATCGAAGTGAACCCTGTTTCACTCGGATCCAATTTCACTACGGCTGAAGGTGCAGGAGATCAAGAAGAACAACATAAGCTCGGTAACTATCGGTGTCAGGCATGGTTGCATCAAAAGGTCAGGAATCATGATACTTATTTGTGAGCATAGTACATACAGAGATTCTCCTACAGCAGAAAAAAGTACAAGAACAATGTTTTCGAGCGAGTCATCCAGCCAACATGGTAACACTGGGCCTTATTCAGCACATCCCTCCTCTTCTCTGGAGTTCCAAACATCAACAATCACACGTATTAACATCCTTTATCCGGCGCCATCACATAGTAATAACAAAATATGTGAGAATACAATATTAACACAAATTGCATAAAGTTGGTCTGTAAATAGTTTGAATGACGTGTTCAATCTCCTAATACACATTATTAAAACTGTTGTCAAGATTAAGAACACACAAGGAGAAACGACGAGTGAATTACGTAGGAAACCCTATTGAGAGGAGACAACCACGGGCGCACTGAAATCCATAATATCCCTAAGTAGAGAATTGGGATCGCTTCACTAGTTGACTTGAATCACAAAGGGGAGGAATGACTACATTCTATAGAGATGGGTAAATAGTCCTCAGCCAACGATCCATTTACCCACTTAAAAGAACAACCTAGTTAACAAAAGGAAAGTACGTTCCATGACATATTCGTGATTAAGCAAGCCCGAGTCAGTAATCGGAGGCCTTCATGTCAATCAGAGGCCTTCATGTCAATAATGCTGTTCTAAAGTACAAATCGTATATCATAAAAAGCCAGGAAGTAGGAATCTACTGCAGTAGAATAATACAAGATAGATATAGCAAGACTAACCTCTATCAGCTTATTCACTTGAGTTTGCTCAAGTCGCTTCTAGTCCACAAGCTACGTGAATTTCATGTTCCCAAAGCAAACATATTTGAGCTGCACATGGAAGTTTCTTGTTTGTTAATAATAGCAATAGCCAATGGTCACGAGAAATAGCATATTATTGTGCTTTGGCCTACTTCCAAGTATTCATCCATTCCATATTTTGAGCCCTCTCTTCCGAGCCCGGACTGCTTGAACCCTCCAAATGGAGCCACCTGGATTGGAAAATGTTGAGATTCTACTAATATCGATAAACTCTACAAGAAATCTGTCATCTTCAAACCTCAGTGGAGATAATTCCTTCATTGACACCAACAAGCCCGTATTCAAGAGCTTCAGATACACGCCAGGATCGGGGAATACTTTCTGTAAAAATATAAGCTCCTAGCCCTGCATGCACAAGTTACAGTTTTATTATGCAACCTTATAAATACAAAATATTGTATGTCTGCGTATAAGTTTGTATGTATAAAATAAAAGAATGATCAAGAGATCCGTGCAAAACTATGATACAACCATACCGGCACACACATCGGATTAATCCATACAGGCATGAGTGACCAAATCCAAACAGAAAACTAAGCTTTTTTCATGTAATGTCGGGCAATATGTCTTTTGCATTTTCTCTGTACTTATTTCATCATTCTCTGAACGTGTATTAATAGCCCACCACCAATAAAGCACTACATGCTTTATGAGCGACATTCATCAATAATGATAAAGCATTACATTCATCAATTCTTCCATCCTTCACTGAAAGAGAGATGGCCATGTAATTGAAAACATCCTTCTTTAGAATACAATGTCATCTAAGCTTTACCTATGCCATATCCTTAATTCATTGTTTTAGAATTTGCATTCCATATACTTGGTCTAGGTTCAACTTAGCTGGAAACACTCATACTTTAAAACCTCTTGTCGATATGTTTTAAATCCTAACTAATCAGTTGCAGAGAAGTTCATTCCATCAGATTTCGGGACTTTAAATCCGAAATAGGGTAAACACAGCAAACACGATACTAAAATATAAATTTATGTAGTTCGAGATGGTCAGGATAAGCATCCTACTCAATGGGGAAAGTGCTTTAGTAATCATATTTTCTCATCGATTCTTGTCATTATAACATGTCGTACAAGACCCTATATAAGCACCAAACGAACACAACTCTCCCATGATAGACGAAGTGGGACTAAATACATGACCCCTACTACAAGCGGTTGATCTTCCCACAGACGGCACATACATTTTGGTCATGCTGGTCAGTAGGAGCAAGGTTTAAAAAAGCGCGAGGCGGTCCGAGGCGTTTTCTCTAAAATTGAGGCGAGGCGTAAGCCTCGAGGCGGTCGAGGCGTAAGCCTCAATTTTTTGGAAAAAAATTTAAAATTAAAGGAAAATCCATTGAAAAAATATATGATAATATTAAAATTTCCCAAAAACACATTCAAGACTAGTTTAACACTAATAAGAGATGCAATACATAAGCAATGAAGGCATTGTAGATTTGTAGTTCAAAAAAAGCCACTAATATATGGAATATCAAGTTCCAACTTCAATAATTCTATATGAGTATTGAATTAAAGTCTATACTTAATACTAAAGTATAATAGGAACCACATTTTTTAGTGTTTGAAGTAAAAAAATACTAACACACCTTGAATCCAACCATTTGTCTTGTTGGATATTGTTGAAGAACCGTCATATGCATCCCCTCCTGCCATATCATACCCCAACAAGACGGGGGTCTCGCTGCCCGGTCAGCGAGCCTGTGGGGGGGTCTAGGGGGAGCAGGTGCGCTCCCCCCTGCGGGGGTGTGGGGGCAGCGCCCCCGGCGATTTTTTACTAAAGATGTTATTTTTACTTTGCTATTCACAATCAAATGTCATAATTATTTTAATTCACATGTTTATTTGCATCCTTGCTTCTTCATATATACGATAACTATTCTAAGATTCACAACTTATACAACCAAATAACAACATCAAGTTGCAAACTTGCAACTAATATAAAACATTTATTACAATTCAAACTCAAATCCGTGTGTAATAGAACTAGTATGTGTAGATGTATGATAAATTGAACATGAAGTATACAAGATCATTGAACTTCGCTTGTTTCAAGCGATCTCTTCTCTTTGCATGGAGCTATATATAGAAATATGCGAGGGTTAACATGTAAACAAAAATACAAACATAAAAAATATAATGCTAACAAAAAAATAAGGTCAAGTGCAAAGCACATAACCAAAAATGTAAAAAAAAAGCCTCATGACTCGAGGCTTACGCCTCCGCCTCGCCTCGAGCGCCTCACGCCAAGTCAAGGCGCACGCCCCACCCAGAGAACCTGAGGCGTGCGCCTCAGGGCGAAATTTCTGCGCCTCGCCTCGAGGCGTACGCCTTTGCGCCTCGAGGCGGCGCTTTTTAAAACAATGAGTAGGAGGAACTGAAGTGCTGGAGTCTGGATGATCTAGGTAATCTAGGTAGATAACATGGCTCTCTTTCTCTGGATTCGCATCATTCAAAATCATCGGCACTTCAATGAACCACCATCCATCTGAATAGAGTTGTCTGGCCCACAACATATCTCAGCAAAACACATCTCCATCTATTAAGGGTTAGAAATGTCATAAGTAAGAATGTCTATATAAAGAATTCAAAAATGAATCGATCTCATCCCAATGACCATGTACAAAGGACGGAACTTGCAACACGTGTCTATTCGGAGATTTCTGGCCCCATGTTGGAAGGTGCGAAAGGAATTTAAGGTAACATAGGTCAAAAAGAAAAGATATTAGGTCCTATTAGATTGGATTTTTCATGAAACTCTTCTTAGTTGATCATCCTTTTCTGGATCCCTCGTGCATATTGCGTAGGATGGAGGTACCAATAATGACAATGAAAATGATCTTGCTTTCATATTACGTCCCTAAGCACTTTCAAAGGGTGCTGGAGTTTGAAGCACTCTGTTTACTTCCATGACCAAAATAAGGGTTGGGCAATCAGAAACCTGCAGCAAGCAAGCCTCGATGAAGCAACGTGATTGTGCATTCCCAAGCGAGGATGAGAGGGAGATATAGGACACATAGATCAGGCTTCAAATTAAAGGTCCAATAGTGTTAGAGGGGTCGGAATAGAAGGTTACACAGATTACAACTGACATGCCCATGTATGATAAAATTGAAGAATGCTATCAAATATTCGATAGTGAGGCAACACATGGAGTCTCATGTTCCCAAGAAAAGGATGGTAAAGGGCAAGGACTAGATGATCTGCCTCTTTTTCCCTAAGCCCATTTCTCGATGTACAAAAGAAAGATCTACAAGGGAAGGTATGCATTTGGCTAGCATTTTAACCCCACTCCTCGTTCCTTCATTACTGAGGGTTAGAGTCAGCCTGCGAATGTAAACACGAGGCGAACTCTGAGCCACAGAAGGTGTGACGCGAGGTGGAGGTGAAAGATGTGGTGGAATGTAAACCTCCTCATTAGACTCAGACGAAGTCATCCTGTTACATGTAGGAGAAAATACATAACAAACTCAAAGAACGTGACATAAACACTTACATAATACCTTCGTCAGAGAGGATAAAAGCATAGACAACCTTTTTGAATCCGAGGGTAGCCAACAAAGACACACTTGACAACTCTAGGGGAGAGCTTGTCACAACCATGAGTTAGGTGATGAACAATGTCACCGAGCTAAAGACACGAGATGTTACAGAAAAAGATCTTTATTGGGAAAAGCAACA
Source organism: Ottelia alismoides (assembly GCA_037367405.1). Lineage (NCBI taxonomy): Eukaryota > Viridiplantae > Streptophyta > Magnoliopsida > Alismatales > Hydrocharitaceae > Ottelia > Ottelia alismoides. The sequence goes on along the minus strand of JAZKJV010006632.1, from coordinate 986,087 downwards.
AAAAAGGAACCTTTTCTCCTTACACAGAGGACGACATATGATTGACCAGATAGCAGGCAATGAGGACAATACACCAGAAAGATGGGGAACGCGACTCTGAATAAGAAGAGTCCTAGTAACATCAAGAAGATGTCTTTTTTGTATTTTGCAACTATGTTTTGCTAAGTGTAGGCACTGAATGTCTGATGTAGGATGTCAAGGGGCCTAAAGAGCTGAAAAAGTTGAATGGTATAAAACTCCAAGGTATTGTCAAAATGAACATACTTAACAGTAGTAAAAAATATTCTTTACTTCAATAATGAAATTTTACACAACAGACTTGTTTTTAATAAAAAAATCCAAGAAAGTCAAGAAAAATCATCAACTGCAACAAGATAGAGCATGATCTGGTGATCTGGAACACGACTCGGATCCCAAATATCATAATGCACCAACTCAAATATAGATTACCGCTACGACTAGGAAAACTAGTACGATGATGCTTCTCAAGTTGGCAAGGATTGTACTGAAACTTGGACTAAGAATGAATCTGTTGAAGGACTCTACACAACTCTTGCAGAGGAAGGTGATCGAATCGAATATGCCACATGTACGAAAAGATTGATCTTCTAATGGAATAGAATATTGTTGAGAGACGTATTTATCTTTTCCTATTTTATGTATTTCTTTTCTTTTTCTCTCTACCATGTAATTTTTCCAATAAGGTTCCTCCTCTCTATATAAGAGAACTTAAGACCTCATGAATAATCAATTCAGCAGCATCAGAGAAGGGGTGTAGTGCCCTAGTGTCGCACATCATCGGATAAGGGGCGTGATGCCCTAGCGGATGCCGCAACACCACCCAATGACATCGGAGCAGGGGCATAGTGCCCTAGAGTTGCCATAGTGCTGATCAACACAGCCTGACGACAATGCTGATCAACATAGCTCGCCGACCTGTTTTATACCTTGTGTCGTTACGAAGGAACCCTCGATGAATACCTTGCAGTTCCTTGTTGACTGTCAAACCTCTCTAGGGCACGTAACGCAACCAGAGATCTCTGAACGATCTGATTTTATACCGTTAATGGTGAAAGTAGATCGTTAGGCTCATCCTCGGGCCCTAGAAGTAATCTCTTAGTGGATTATGAAAAGAATTATAACCTAAATCTCCAACTTCAAATCACATCCCATAACACCTCACAATACTAAAAATTGGCAGCCACACCTAACTCTATTCGAAGTCCTAATATCGTGTATAAGTGTGAAACCAAGAATCCAACCGCACTACCTACCACACACATATGATTGTGTGTAGACACCTTCAGATCGGTCTATAGCTCCAATCTACTCGGCCGCTTTATCATCATGTCAGAAATCAAGGTGACTTATTGTCTGATGCCTTCAAGGGCCCGACACCCATTGTAAAAATGGATGGGACCAATTACGAGTTACGGTCTATTTAGTTTATGACCTTGATGCAGTGCAATAATAAGGAGCACATTCTGACACAACCATAGACGGTTGACAAGATTGATGAAGTCTTCATAGAAGCAAGATACCATGCACACATTGTCTGGCTCTCTGGAACTCTCCCCAGGCCAATGATATCTTACATCACCCCACTGTCAATGCAATATGGGATATCATCATCGCCACTTATGGTCAGGAGAAGAACGAGATCAAGATTACCCTGTTTTAGTTTGATATCTTCACGACCATACAAAATGGTCGTCCTCTGCACAACTTTTATTCTTCTCTTCGAGGACAGTTTGTGATTACATCTACTGAGCAGCAGATGGTCGTGACCATACCTACCGAGTAATAGATGGCCATGATCCCATCTACGGAGCAACAAATGGCATATATGAATGCAACGATGGTTGGAGTTTTTCCTAACATCCCTAAACCAAAGTATGAGGCAACACCCACCTAGCTCCTCACTGATGCAGTTATACCTCCAGTGGAAAAGGCTTGCAACTGTCTTAGCAGGATCATGTCTCATCCACCGCCATCACAATGACCTGCTCAGTGATGGCTGCATCCTAGGGCAGAGGAGGTACATCTCAATTCAGAGGGAAAGATGTCTATTATAAAGGAGGTGAACGACAACGTGCTCCATGCTATTATTGTCATCGGCTTGGTCATCCGGATGAGACCTGCTACCTGAAGCTTGGTTACCCCACGTCTGCTCGTGTGGTCGAGCAGGTTGAGCCTACCGTCACTTCTGCTCCTACTACTGATCATAAATTAGATGATATTGTGATGTAAATTGAAATTTGCAATGGTAAAAAAAATTAGTGGCGGAAATATTATTTGATGGAAGAAATCAGAGAGAGGAAGAAGAGAAAGCGCATCAGTTGCGTGAGATTCGGGGAAGAATCGCAAAGATCGCGTGGAGGGAGAAGAGATAAGGAGAGAGATGAGATAAAACTCAATTTGATTTCAACTCGAACTGTCTCTAAACAAGTGACTACCATCCCCTTTACATAGGAGGGTGGGATTACAAAATTTGAAACAAATCAAAATTCAAACCCTAGCTTATCTGATTTGGACTCTAAATATCTCTAACCGATTAACTGCTAAATTTAACCAACTAACTAATTTGATATGATATCACACGCGATCTCTTTATTTAAAATAAAATTGCAATGTACTCAATAAAACGTAAAATTAATTTGACTCTAATTAACGGATGACAATTAGACTTTAATTTATAAAATTCAATGGAAAAAAATCCTATTTGAGCCCAAATTGATCGGCCCTACGCTGCATCAACTCTCCGTCGCTTTGAAAAACTAATCTCTTGATGAGTGGCTTTATCTTCGGCAACGGTATTGGAGAAGCCTTGTTGAATTCGTTGAATAATTTGCTCCAATTTCATATCTTTCTAGTTCAATTCTGAATTATGTTTGTAATTATTTTCGATTAGGGGGTGCACCAGCAATTTTTCTACCCCTTCACTTAAAATAGCTCATCTTAAGTTCCCACCAACTTTAACCTTTAGATAAAAGATTTTTGGTGGAGGTATCTTTCTGCAAAATCACCAAATCAATCTTCAATCTCTAATTTTAAGGGATCTAAATTCCCTTGGAGAGCTATACTCATGTTCGACTAGGGTTTCTCTCCTATGCAAGTAGCGACGACAACGACCCAAAAATGGGAGCAGTTGGCGGCAGAGGCGGCATATACACGGAGGAATCGTGTGGTGCTGACATAGGGGAATACGACTCAAGTGCGCTAATTGATGACAAGGTCTACGCCTAAGGCTCACACGGTGACGACGCAAGAGGTGGCAAGGCTTGCGGTCTGTCAGGTGGCGAGATACTTCGATGGAGGCATAAACACGATGCTAGGGGTGTGCTGGAGGCCGGATGTGGTGGCGACATCACATATGGAGTAGCGGAGGGGGTCTGTTGCATGGATGGAGATGTTGGCGGTGTGGTTAGGGAGGCGAGAATGGGTGGGGGGGACCAAAGGTGCTAGGGTCACTAGGGGTAGGTTGGGTACTGGTACCAAGATTTAAAAAAGCGCGAGGCGGTCCGAGGCGTTTTTCCTAAAATTGAGGCGAGGCGTAAGCCTCGAGGCGGTCGAGGCGTAAGCCTCAATTTTTTGGAAAAAAATTAAAATTAGAGCAAAATACATCGAAAAAAGTATATGATAATATTAAGTTTTCCCAAAAACACATTTAAGAATAGTTAAACACTAGTAAAAGATACAATACATAAGCGATGAAGGCATTGTAGTTCAAAAAAAAAAACTAATACTAAGCTACTAATATATGGAATATCAAGTTCCAACTCCAACTTCAATAATTCTATATGAGTATTGAATTAAAGTCTATACTTAATACTAAAGTACTATAAAAACCATAATTGTTCGTGTTCGAAGTAAAAAAATACCAACATACCTTGAATCCCAACCATTTGTCTTGCTGGATGTTGTTGGAGAACCGTAGGCATCCCCTCCTGCCATATGATACCCCAACAAGACGGGGGTCTCGCTGCCCGGTCAGCGAGCCTGTGGGGGGGTCTAGGGGGGAGCAGCGCCCCCGGCGAAATTTTTTACTAACAATGTTATTTTTATTTTGCTATTCACAATAATATTAAATAATTATTTTACTTCACGTGTTTATTTTCGAACTTTCTATTTCATATATACGATAATTAATCTAACATTCACAACTTATATAACCAAATAACAACATCAAGTTGAAAACTTGCAACTAATATAAAATATTTATTACAATTCAAACTCAAATCTGTGTGCAATAGAAATAGTATGTATAGGTGTATGATAAATGGAACATGATGTATACAAGATCATGTGGGTTCACTTATTTCAAGCAATCAATTCTCTTTGAACGCCCCCTCCCCCGACCCTTCGGTTTTACAAAAAAGGTCACGTGCAAAGCCGTAATTTAAAAAAAATACGATTTTTTGAGGCTTACGCCTCAGCCTCGCCTCGAGCGCCTCACGCCTCGAGCGCCTCAGGCGAGGCTGAGGCGTACGCCTTTTGAGATGTACCTGAGGCGTGCGCCTCGGGGCGTTTTGGGCCCGCCTCGCCCCGAGGCGTACGCCTTTGCGCCTCGAGGCGCCGCCTTTTAAAACCATGACTGGTACTGCTTGCGACTGAGTTGAAATGATGGAAGGAGGTGGTGGGCCGGTTTTGGTGGCGGAAGGGGGTTGCGTGGAGGTTGGAGGTGGTGTAGATGTCAGGATGTAGGGCGAAGGAGGTTGCAAGGAAGGCATAATGAGTACCTGGCAAGCCTTAGGTAGTGTCGAGACGGTCGGAGGTGGTGAAATAGCTTATTCCGAAGGCGGTGGCTGATCGAAAATGGTTTGGACAGAACGTCCAGTTGGGCTTTTTCCTCTATTTCTTTGCTTTCTTTTCTAGTATGGCCTTCAAACTCGTCTTGAGTGAAGGCTGTGTTGGTGACAACAATTGAAGATGGCGGATGGGGTTCTAAAACTTCCTGAACAACAACTTTTGCAACGTTTTTGGTAACATTTTCCTCTAGTTGTCGCGTGCATGCTTCAACATTTCGCGGATCTCGCACAAAGCTCGCATATCTGCACAAACTTGGAGCATATTAGATAGTGTTTGTCTAACCTCGGCACGCCATGCTTGGTTCATTGAATGAGATTCTTTCGTCGTACGTCTGCGCAAGCCTCTGGATGGATCGTCAGATCGTGAAGACCCTCTACACTTTTTTGAGGGGTATGTTTGAGAAGTTGCATGGTTACATTCCCTTGACTGCTACGCCAGAGCAGCTCATATGCTCTCATGGCATATAGAGACTCTGTGATGATTGGGGTTTTTCTAGCAACTCTTGATCCTGAGTACGATGCCGCTCGAGCCCAGATTCTCACTAATGCTATTGGAGGAGGCATATCGCAGATTGAGTAGGCTATCTATATCCTCTGGTGGCACCCAGTAGTCCCAGATATCTTCAACTATGGCCGCATCTCGTGGCAGGGGAAACCCTACACCATATCGTGGTAGGGGGAGTTCTAGCCGTGGCAGAGGAGGGGGTGATCGACCCCGTCAGCATTGTACCTACTGCCACATATCTGGCCACTCTAAGGAAACATGCAATTCTAAGCATGGGTTTCCAGCTTCAGCTCGGGTTGTAGAGCAGACACATAGGTTGGGAGTCCTTCACATGTTTCTGATCAGAGATTTGATAAACTTGTAGCTTGTCTCAGGGAGATTATGCCTACTACTGGGTCGACCAGCATCAACGCCGACATCAGGTATAGCTCATGCCTTTACCACTTGTTACAGGGCAGACTTGTCAGAATGGATCATGAATTCAGGAGCATCCCATCATCTCTGTGGTGACAGGCTAGTTTAGTGTTTTTCGTCCGATTCAGCCTGGACGATCTGTTGTGATAGCAGATGGGATACACTCTCCCATTCAAGGGGAAGTGCAATTAACCCCCGAAATGAGACTTCAGAATGTTCTTTACGCTCCTAAATTTTCTATGAATCAACTTCAATTAGTCAAATTACCAGGGATTTACATTGTTGTGCAATATTTGATCCATCTACTCTTGTATTTTAGGATATACTGACGGGCAGGGTGATTGGAACTGGCCGTGAACAAGGAGGTCTCTACAGACTAGTGCAATCTTCTTATGCTGGTGTCTCCTCTCTTCGTACTAGATATGTTTCTCTCTATATGTGGCATCTTCAGTTTGGTTTACCAACGACGACCCCACGCTCATGTCTCCATTATCCAGCACACCCAAGGTATGTTATGAATATTTAGTTCTTCTAATGGCACTAGTGATTTGCATGAACAGACTGGTACAGGAGGGCTTGGATGATACACTTTCTGTGCGTCCCGACGATTTGGATATAACTATTGCTCTTCAAAGGCATAAGAGGGCATGTACTATGCATCCCCTAGCTTCACATGTTTCCTTGGAGCGTCTTTCCAAGGATTTTCAGAGATTTGTTGTGGGCTTATCTACGGTGGAAATACCCCCGACCTATCAAGGCGCGTTGCAGAGTAGCCAGTGGCGTTTAGCCATGGAGGAAATGACAACTTTACAGTCTCGTGGCACATGGAGTATTGTACAGGCTCCACCAGGTGCATCTGTTGTTGGCAACAAGTGGGTCTTTACTGTAAAACATCACGCTGATGGTTTTGTGGATAGATATAAGGCCAGGTTAGTTGCTCGTGGATTCACCCAAACGTATGTGGTGGATTACCAGACAACTTCTCTCTAGATGCATGTCAATCTACACCGCGGATTCTTCTTGTTGTTGTCGTACGTGACTGACCGTTATTTCAATTAGATGTGAAGAATGCATTCTTGTATGGTGACCTGCATGAAGAAGTTTATATGCAGCAGCCGTCGAGGTTTGCTGCTGAGGGGGAGTCTAGTATGGTTTGCTGACTTCACAAGGCTATATATGGCCTGGAGCAGAGTCCGAGGGCTTGGTTTCAGAAGCTCTCAGAATTGATTGTGCAGAAGGACTTTGTCATATCTACTGCAGATCATTCTCTTTTTATTAAGAGAACTCAGAAAGGTACCATTGTTATTCTAGTTTATGTTGATGATATCACTGTTACTGGCAGCGATGACAATGGTATTTAGGCAACTAAAGATTTCCTGGACAACAGTTTGTGTTGGAGTACTTGGTTATATGCGTCATTGAGTTGTAGCAGGGTAAATGGATCCTGGAGAAGATCCATTTACCTCATCCAGTGTTTAGTCCCATACCGCCTAGTGGTGGGACTTGGAGGCTCTGGAGAGGCTATATAAGGAGCCCAAGACCTCCTGTACTCATTGAGAAAAAGCAATGCATAGCATGCCCCTTTGAGGGCTTCTCCCGTGGTTTCATCCCGCTCCTCGCGGAGTAAGGTTCCACGTTAAATCCCGCGATCTTTCCTGTTCTTTATCTTTTTCTATGTTTACGCTTCCGCTTCCTATTTTCTTAACATGGTATCAGAGCGGGTTCGATTTTCGAGGTTTTCATAATTTTTTATTTTTCGAGATTCGAGGTTGATGTTGAAGATTATTGTTCATATTCTGTTCGAGATTTTTTTTGGGGTTCTCTCGAACCCTAGATCTGTGCTGCACGCACTGCCCAGACATGGGTGTTCCAGGAGCATGTGGAGGCACCCTCCTCCGATTTGTGCCCTAAGGTGCCGCCAAGCTCCAGCCCTAACCCAATGGCACCATCATCAGCGCCAGCCGTACATCGCACCCAGGCGGGGCAACCCCTTCCGTACATGGCGTGGTGCGGCAGGGCGTTAACGGCGCAGAAGTCCTTGCGCGAGACCTTGGACATTCCTTCAGCGGCCTCCTCCAGATGCGGCAAGCCCACGCCGCCAACATCCATATGCGGCAGGTGGTGATGCATGGAGCCCTCACGAGCCCTTGTTCTTCCCCGCGCGGAGTCCTTGTTCCTCCCTCGGGCGCATTCAAATGAAGATCCCATCGCAAGCAGCGAAGCAACCCTTCTCGCGTGGCGCCGCCCTTTCTAGCAGACCCCATCGCGCGCGCGAGCCCCCGGACTCCAGACACCGACCAGACGCGTACTCCAGACACTTTTCTCGTACTCCTTCCCCGTGCGCAGGCCCTCGCTCCTGGACTCGGCGGTGGAAGCCCCTTGCCATTCCCAGGCGCAAACCCGCGAGGCCCCAAGATCTCCCAGGCGCGCCTCCCCGCCGCCGCAGCCCCAGGCACGCATCGCCCCTCCCAGGCGGTTCATCTTCCCGTGCGCCGCCTGCACCTCCGCGCCCGACTCTCCAAGAGGGCGGCGATGCCTCCCTCCTCAACCAGGCTCCAGGGGGGGCGGCGATCCCAGCAACCGCCAACTCCTCGCGATTTCCCCTGTCGACGGTGCTGTCCCGTGAGTCGAGTTCCCCAAAAGGGAACCTTAGTAGTCGTGCGTGGAAAATAGGGGGGCCGGATACCCTTCGGCCTGCCGTAATAAAAAAACCAAAGATTTAGGCCCAAATAGCCGTGAGTGGGATATTTTGTAAAAAAAGGGGGGGGGGGCGATATGTCCAGGCCCAGTTTGGGCGACAAGCATTAAAAAAAAGAGGGGGGATGCTACAAGTTCGGACCTAGTAGGCTGGAAAAAAAAGAAATATGGAGGAATTATTAAAGAAAAAAAGGAAGGAGAAGAAGAAGGCTCACGTATTTCAGAACGCCACAAGTATTTCGAAAAGAGAGAGAGAGAGGGCCTGATTTTTTTAAAAAAATGTTAAAAAAAAGAGAGTTTGTTAAAAAAAGAGGGGCGCGTGCAGCAAAAAAAAAGGGCCGCACGCATTTCGAAAAAAATGAGTTGAACGGCTTATAAAAAAAAGAATGACAACTTAAAAAAAAAGAAAAAAGAAAAGCCGCATGTTCATGTTTTCTCCCCATTCTATCTTGTCTTCTCCCAACTTTGTCCATGTCAATCATTCTGACAAGTATGGGAGAAAGGGGGAGTATATGTAGAGTCACAGGTCTGTTCATGATCCAGATTCAGATGCCAGTCTCCAGACCAGCCAGTTGATCAGACTCTACAGTTGTTCAGACTCGATGATCATTGTTTCCGAGTCTCCAGTTTCAGACACGCACGAGTGTGCGGTCATTTTCAGATGAGCATATGTTGCCATGTCAGAGGTCCCCATCATTCTTCTAGTTGTCAGGCCAGAGTTCTCATTTGAGCCATAGGGACTCCAGAGCAGATGATCATTCCCTATGCCATATGTTGGCAAGGGTTTTCATGTGGTATCATAGGTACACCAGAGCAGTGCACCATTCTCTGAGCCAGATGGGAGAGACCCAGTTCTCCGACGAGGAGACTTTTTCAGACTCCATTCTCCAGCGACCGTGGACTCCGACGAGGATTGCACAGCCACGACCTTTTCAGTTCGGCCCTTTTCAGAGATGGAGCAGTTGTCCACATTATTGTGGCGGGCCAGAGTACTCCGACGAGGAGACTCAATTCCGTTACAGTTACTCTGACAGGCACAGTTCAGAGCAAATGCTCTCCGACGAGGAGATTCAGCAGACTCACACTCCAGCCCGTTCGTCCTCCTCACCTGCATGGCATGAGAAGCAACGTCCTCGACAGCAACAATGTGCGCGTTGGGTTGATATTGTCCGTAGTGTCCTGTAGTGTTAAGTTGAGTTTATTTCTGTTTGTCCAAGCTGAGCATTGCATGCTCCAGCTTGAGGGGGAGTGTTGGAGTACTTGGTTATATGTGTCATTGAGTTGTAGCAGGATAAATGGATCCTGGAGAAGATCCATTTACCCTATCCAGTGTTTAGTCCCATACCGCCTAGTAATGGACTTGGAGGCTCTAGAGATGCTATATAAGGAGCCTCAGACCTCCTGTACTCATTGAGAAAAAGTAATGCATAGTATGCCCCTTTGAAGGCTTCTCCCGTGGTTTCATCCCGCTCCTCATGGAGTAGGGTTCTACGTTAAATCCCGCGTTCTTTCCTATTCTTTATCTTTTTCTATGTTTACGCTTTCGCTTCCTATTTTCTTAACAGTTTGTAATCAAGGATCTTGGCACACTACGCTATTTCCTTAGTTTAGAGTTAGCACGAAATCAGAAGGGTATGGTTATGACACAAAGGAAGTACGTTACTGATCTACTACCTGAGACAGGCATGATAGGATGCAGACCTGCCAGTACACCGATAGATCCTAATGCTAGGCTTTATGATGATGACTCTGAAGAGGTGGATAAACGAAGATACAGAGAGCTGGTAGGGAAATTGCTATATATTACTGTTACCAGGCCTGATATATCATTTGCTGTGGCAGAGTCAACCAGTTTATGGAGCAGTCCAGACAGGTTCACATGGATGCAATGTGTATGATTTTGAGATATCTGAAGTCTTTTCCAGGTGCATGTCTACTTTTCAGAAGAGATACGTCTCTTACAGTTTCTGAATGTGCAGATGCGGATTATGCTGGGTGTCCTAAGGACAGAAAGTCCACCTCAAGCTTCATTGTATTTGTTGGTAGCTCATTGGTTTCATGGAAAAGTAAGAAACAAACAATTGTTGCTCGATCCAACGTTGAATCCGAATATAGAGCTATGACACAAGGGAGTACTGAGATGATGTGGGGCAAAACTGTTCTGACTGACCTAACTATTGAGGTGCCACTTCCTATGCACATTAAATGTGATAATCAAGCGACACTATTTATAGCTAACAATCTCACCTTTCATGAGAGAACAAAACACATTGAAGTCGATTGCCACTATACTCGTGATTTGATCCATAAGGGGTTGATCTCCACTTCTCATGTTGCTTCAGGTGATCAGATTGCAGACATGTTTACCAAAACTCTTGCGAGGGTCCTTTTCATCGTTATTGTTCCAAGCTGAGCATGATAGACATATATGCTCCAGCTTGAGGGGGAGTGTTGAGATTCTTGTATTTCCAGTTCTTTATTTCTATTTACTATTTCTCCAGTCTATCTTATGTAATTGTCCCGTAGAGCTTTTCTCATATATAAGAGAGCTCTAGGGTTTTGAGTAATGCAACTTGTCATTTTCTCATTCAACATTAGGAGAGAAGATTCCTTTCTCGAATGTGTTCCTCGAGAAGAATCTTATCTCTCTTACACCTCGTATCTTTGACTTTCTGGCATTTGTTCATCATCTGACTCCTGGTCGTGACAATCTCCCCCAAACCTATCAAGTGTATCTTTGTGGGTTACTCCTAGAACCATAAGGGGTATCAGAACTTTGATCTTGTTCGATGGAAGTACTACGTTGGTATTAATGTCATCTTCTTGGAGTCAATCATGTATTTTTCTCATTCATGTGACATGTTGACCCCGTCGGACTCTAGAGAGGAGGTCTAAATGCCTCCTCCTATGCCACCACTAATCCAATTGTGGTTCCTCCTACGCCACCACAACCTCTACCACCACTACCTCATATTGTGCTTGCTCCTCCACCCAGATCGTCTAGCAGCTAGGCTCAGTTTTTGCCATATTTTTTACATTCGCAAGCTACCTTCTGTAACCCCTGCTCATGGGCCTTCCCCATCATCCAACACGGCTTAAGTATGTTCTTAACACTTTTTCTACTGATGGCACTGATGATTTGTCTATACAGCAGGCTACTTTATAAGACGAGCATGTGAATCCTCTGAAGGCTATTTTACATGTCACATATGGTAAGATGATCATGATGTGCTCATTGCTCTTCAGAAAGCGGAGGCGTACATGTGCCACATACCCTCTCTCTCCTCATTTTTCTTTGGGATGTCTTTAAGAGGATTTCATGAGGTTTGTTGTGGCTCTATCATCAGTAGAGATACCACTGACATATCAGGATGCTATGAGGAGATGATTGTGCTACACTCATATGGTACCTGGATCTTGGTCACTACTATTCCTATACGGAATTTTGTGGCTGGCTATACAAATGGGTGTTTACACCGAATCACCATGCAAATGACATCAGAGATTGCTACAAGGATAAACTTGTGACTCATGGGTTCACCCATGTGACAACTCGGATCCAAATCACCCAAATCCGAAACCGAATCCAACTCTATTAAGGGTCTGCATGACCTACTAATATTCAATTAATATTTAATAAACCCAGATCAATCCATAGATCGCTGATCAAATCCCGTTCGGACGCAATCGATCAAAAATCGTTTGCATCATAATTCGTGTCACCGGGGAAAAGCATTGACGTAGTCTGAAACACAAAACAAATAGAGATTATCATAAAATTCGATTGAACAAAATCGACCGTTCGTCGTTCGGAAGTCGTTAGACCATTTAAAATCACAAAATTTAATCGCAAATCAAAACCGTATCTTGACAATCTCCGAATTCATTTTAAGATCAGAAGTATATGAATATTATACTCATTTTGATTGTCATTCAGAGAATGTCAAAACAAGCTATTGTTCATCTAAATCAGCGATTCAAGGTAGAAATATGGATGACTTTGGTATTTCAGATAAGAGAGAGAGATAAATGATTAAAAATAAATAAATTCAATTTCCAGCACACCCAACACATGGCCTCAAATCCCCTCCATTTGGCAACACATAAGGCCCCCTCTCTTCCTTATTTATATCAAACCCTCCCTTTTCTGTCTTTTCTAAAAAATCCCCCAAATCCTCTCAAAATTTCTACTGAAGGAAGTCCCCAACCCCCTTTTCTGTTGCAGCTGGAGGCTGGAGCCATCTGCTGTTGCATGAAGGCCTTTGCTGCATCTGAAGTTGCTGCTCCAGCAGCCCTTGCTGCTCTGACCACAGGAGCTACTGCTGCTCAAAGCAGCCATCTGTTGCTGCTTCCAGAAGATGGAAGAACCAGTTCCCTTTGCTCCTGTTGGGCTGTTGTTCAGCGACTCAGGAACAATTGTTGTTGCCCATACAATGGCCTTGAGCTGCTCCACAAGCTGTTGGAGGTGCTGCTCCCATTAGGGCTGCTTCCAAGCAACGAAAGGAGCTGCTGCTCCTCTCTGATTTCTACCACTGCATGTTAATCTTGATCTCCAAATCTTGGAGATCTACAAGGTACAATCATTCCTCATCTCTTAATGTCATTCATGAGATTTAAAGTCCAATTTCAAAACCACATGATTAGACTTCATATCTAAATTTTAAAGATTTAAAATTTGTGTTGCATGCAATTGATCTAAAAATCAGACCAATAAAATAGTTTCAGAATTCAAGTGTGAAAGAGGAAAATTTTGGGGGATTTCGCATGCAATAAGATCTTAATTTCAGACCTATAATTGGTACAGTTTTCATGCTTAAAAGATAAGAATTCGGTGATGATATGCATGCATTTTGGTTTAATTTCAGACCACTAATTAGCTACAGTTTTCATGTTTGATTTGATGAGAAATTGGAAGTGTTTTGCATGCAATCAGAATTAAAATCAGACCTATAATTGCTACAAATTTGCATGCTTGAATGAGGAGAATTTGGGGATGGACTGTATGAAATTAAACCTAATTATATACCGCTATTAAGATATAAGTTGCTCCAGAAATTATATTTTAAAAAGTGATTTAGGAGTTTTACCAGGGTATCTTTACATAAGATTAACTCTAAGTTCAGACCAATGAAATAACTTCAAGAATGCAAAATTAGAATAAGGAATTAAGTGTTTATGCATGTTCTTAAGTCAAATTTCAGACCTATTAATAGGCTTAAGAAATTATGTCATAAAATGTAAAAAAGATACGATTTTAACATACAAATGTGCCTAAATTTCAGACCAATAATGGGCTACAGAAATTATGTTATTAAAAGTTAAAGAAGTTAGGTGTCTTGCATGAAATTGACTCAAATTTTAGACAATTAATTAACTCCAAAATCCATGTTTTAAAAGTTGAAACATTTAGGGAGTTAGTATGTAACTATGCCTAAAATCGTATCAATTATTAGTCCAAGTTTCACGACCTTATAGAAGATATTTGAAATACAAATAGTAGGATATGGACACCCTTCTCTTTAGAATACAACAAATGAATTCCTAAGATCATTATGACTAAAAATCCTCCTCAATTGATTCATAAGTATAATCTACTAATTATAGATCACTATTGATAAGACTGCTGACAAAATACATAGATCTGTAAAGTTAAGCACAAAAGGGATTGAGAAAGGATTGAGTAATCAAGTGGGGATCATGGTGAATCAATGATGATAATTAATTATGCCGATCATGGTGATCCTTACACTTGATTGTGCGAGGGTGTTGTGACCGTCAGTTGGGCACGAGATAGAGAGCCCAGTTAGGGTAGTGACCGTCTAGTGTGCGGGTCTAGGATCCTAGTCTTTTGTACGATTTTCACGAGCTCATAATTTTTATGCTCCGTTGGGATCCAGATGCTTTAGTTTGACCAGTTCCGCTGACCCTATTTTCAGTACGGTGAGTAGGCTGGAGGACCCTTGGTTTTGTTTTTCGAGCTCGTTTTACCCATACCAGACGGACCAGTTTGGAGTGACTCAACCCGGAGAGTCTCCCACCCGTCTCAGGGGTGTAGTTTTGGAGTGTGCCTAGCCTTCTCCTGGACCGCTCTTCCACTGGGAAGGCGAGACAGAAGGGTCTCTTAGGAGGCTTCCTCACCCTTGAGTTTGGTTACTGTTCCGTCGGTAGGTGCTGGCGAGGATAAAGCTTAAATCATGAAAATCATCACCAATCATCAATCCTTAACATTTAATTAGATCCATCATCACATCTGACATCTCACAATAATGGAAATGAATAGTTTAGATATATATCACTTAATCGATCATAATCTTATTATGAAACAAGGGAAGCTACTACTACAGATGTCTAGTGAAGTTAGTGGACGTAAAATCATCTATATAAGAGATATTACTACGGTTGCTAGGTGAAGTTAATGGACATTTAGAGAACTTAGTTAGGATGCACTACACTCCACCGCATGCCTACAGAGGCCTCTCAACTCTAATGCATTCTTACTACCTTAGAGTCATAGTGTGAGATCTCACTCGGACCAAGACCACAAACTATCCACCAAGCTTGAGAAATTTAACAAGAAAAGAATCAGAACATGAGTCGCATCATCTACACTTACTAAGATCCATCAACATGACTTGCAAATAATAAAATGGTGAGAGCCTAAATATGGATATGTTAAATAAAAGAAAGTATTAAGTATGAGTAGTTGAGGTGGTGAGAGAACAAGGGGATTCATATACAGAATAACTTGAAAACAAACTTACCTGCCAAATTTAAATGTCAACACCTATCTACTTACTTTCTTTTCAAACCATTGAAATACATGTTATTTTTAATAAACTAGATTGTACCCAACCTTTGTTGACGTTTTCTTCCTAACATGGATGACAGGTAAAGCACCTGCGTCATAGTAGTCCGACAGCTGGACCCTGAGCTTTCGAGATTCAGACGCTTTACCTTTGACGGTACATTTTATCATTGTACAGGGTATTGTAATCTCTTTTGTGTTTTTTCTCTTTTCTGATGTATTTTGTGATACACGTACAAAACGCCGTTTTCTTTTGACACATGTAATATTTTATGGAAAATAAATCCAAAAATCTCTTGGTGACACTTATTATTCTGTGGTTGCTTATTAAATTGTGAATGTCATCCAAACACGAAAAATTTACCCTCATTTTCTGTAAGCTAATGCGATCGATAGCAAATATGGTACTGCACATGCTATGTAAACGGGTAACCCCGATCCCGGGCATCACAACCCAGACTTATGGATGGACTAATATGATATGTTCTCTCCTGTGCCATGTCATTCTACCCTTCAGATCATTCTCTCTATTGCAGTGGTATGAGACAGGTCCTTGTCCCAGCTTAACCTAGTAGAACTGGTGAAGAAAGCCACAATCTCCCTTAGATAGGAGGCAAGATCATGTTCGGTGGTTAATTATTAAATTATGAATGTCTTTCAAATGTGAAAAAATTCCCCTCGTTTTCTGTAACCTAATGCGATCAATAGCGAATATGGTACTGCGCATGCTATGTAAACGGGTAACCCCGATCCCGGGCATCACAACCCAGACTTATGGGTGGACTAATAGGATATGTTCTCTCTTGTGCCATGTCATTGTACCCTTTAGATCATTCTCTCTATTCCAGTGGTACGAGACCGGTCCCTGTCCCATCGTAACCTAGCAGAACCGATGAAGAAAGTCACAATCTCCCTTAGATAGGAGGCAAGATCATGTTACTTCTAATCATCAAAAGTGATAGTAGGCTTAATATGCTTGGCAACACAGACAGAAGCAGAGTAACTATGCTTATAGTAGCAAGTACACTCAAAGCGCCTGAAATAGTGACGGTATGCGCATTGCTGACAAGAGCGCTACCTACCTCTACCACGAACAACACATTCTCTGAACTGTGTGGAGCTTCCTTTGCTGCAAGATGTGGCTATCATAGAAGAGGTCTGAGTAGTAGTTGCAGAGGCATCGCAATCCCGTTCAATTAATTGTAGGCCTCCTTTATGGGAGTTATAGACACACGCGTGAGAAGTTGGTTGCGGGCAGCATCATACTGAGAGTCTGGTGCCGTAAGAAATACGCCAACCATCGCGGCAAATCCTGTATACCATATGTTACTCGATTGTAGTGTTCAAAGGCAAGAAGTTATGAAGCTTCTCGAACATGCTCCTGTGCCAGCATAGAATACATGGAGAGGACGACCATTATGCTTGGTTGTGAAGTTGTTATACTTAAGCTGTAAAATCTTCATTTGATTCTTCGCTTGAGAATATATGGTGGCAAGAATGTTTTGGTCCTGCATTACCTTCACAGTAGTCGGATGGATAATGTTGTTGGCTATCTATGTGATAACGGTACCAGATAGCTAAACACGTGCCTACGTGTTATCTTGCTTCCAAGAAGCATTTGTCCCAATCTTGCCCATCGATTCATGTTGCGTCAAATATATTCCTTGTTATTGCTCTCCATGATACTCATGAACTGCATGGTTGCATTTCATAGTCGATCTCATCAATCTTGATGATGGGAGTCAGACCTTTGCATGCCTCAAAGGAGGATATATCAACCTTGTTCTTTGACATGAAGCATGGTGGAGCCCGAGAAGGACACGACTGGGGTTGTAGAACGGTTTGAAATTGTCTATATGATCATGAGGGGAATCGGTTACGCGTGCAAAGTCAGAGCATGACAGTTCCCATGAACTCGGGGGCAATTTAAGATAGGTGGGGTGAATTTATAGGGTTGAAATCAGACTGCGGAGACCTAATCCATGCAAGCAATGATGTGCACCACAGGTGTGCACTACTACGCATATTGACGATGTTGGACGGTGAGCTTGTTGCGACGTGGCAACCACAAGGTGGCAAGGAGTGCTGCTGGGGGTGACGCTCGCATGGGACAACACAAGGGGCCTCTTCTCACGTGTGAAGCATGCATAGAGTTGCATGTTGAACGAGGCAGTGCTAGGGTCCCCCTTATTCCCATGAGAGTGCAGTGGTGGTGGGAGGTTGTAACATCTTGGACCAATTAAACTCGAACCCGACCCTATTAGGGTCCGTTTAAACCAATAAAGTTATTTGTCAGCAATAAATAACCTAAATTGATCAATTGATCGTGAACCAAAAGTCGTTCGGGCGAAATCGACCAAAAATTGATCGCATCGTAATGCATGCCACGGAAAAGCCGCGACACAAATTCGAAAACTGCGAAACAAATCGGGATTGTCATTAAATCCGATTCGACGAAATAAGACCAACATAATCGACCATTCGTCAATCGGATGTAGTTTTGTATTTTTAAATCCCAAAATTTAATCAAAAATCAAAATCGTATCTCGAAAATTTTGAGCATGCAAACCCGATCTAAAATATATTAATATTATATTCATTTTGATCGTCATTCAGAGACAATCAAATCGAGATATTATGCGTCAAAATCCGAAGCCCGAGCCGTGAATATGGCACTTTAAGAATGACAAACAAAGGGAGTTTTGAATATATATATATACAGACACACACACACACAACAACTGTCATGAGGCAACATCCTAAATAATATTTTTTTAATATACATATATATATTATTTATTCTTATAAATACCGTAGTCTGTACTTTTAAATAAATATATATATATAATGTTTTTAAAATAACAATAATAATAATAAGAATTAACAAGCAGTATAGGTGTAATAATGACATCACGGATGACGTCATTATAGTGAAGTTATTTGTGACATCATTATGATGATGTCATATATATGTATTAAAAAGAAAAAGAGAGAGAGAGAGAAACGAGCAAGGTTCCAAGAAGGAACCTCCATCATCTTCCTATATAACAAATTTCCAAAGCCCAAGCCCGCTCTCTTGTTTCCTTTTTCCCTTTCCCCAACTTTTATCCACAATTTCTCCTCTCATTTTTCTATCTAAATTTCTCCAACAGGGAAAACTCTCCTTCCCAGCCCTCTCCCTTGCTGAAAATTTCAAATCTGCTGCATGCCTTTCCATTTTCTTCAAAATTCAAGATCCAATTAGAGGTACAATCCCGCTTCCCCTTATTGTTGTCATACATGAATTCTTATCCTAGAATTGCTAATAATTGTAATCATAGATGTATTGATGTATCACTGTTTATTGAACATCATGTGAATTTTCTTTTGATTCCCGGACTGGATTAAGTATATACATTCTAGGGAAAAGGTATATACATTTTTTAAAAAATCTAAATTTAAATTGTGAACCTGATGTCATC
Organism: Ottelia alismoides; assembly: GCA_037367405.1. NCBI lineage: Eukaryota > Viridiplantae > Streptophyta > Magnoliopsida > Alismatales > Hydrocharitaceae > Ottelia > Ottelia alismoides. The sequence continues at coordinate 967,397 of JAZKJV010006632.1, read as the reverse complement.
ACAAAATCTGTCATCACAAAATCTAGGTTGGTTATTGTTGGAATATTTGATGTATGCGTCATATGTGAGGGAGGTGGGTAAATGGATCCCTCCAGAATCCATTTACCCCATCCAACAGTTTTGTCCCACACCGTCCAGTGGTGGGACTTGGAGGCCCTGTGTAGGCTATATAAGGAGCCCCAGGCCTCCTGTATTAGATGAGAAAGTCAATAGACAAACACGGCCCTTTGAGGCCTTCTCCCGTGGTTTCATCCTGCTCCTCACGGAGTAGGGTTCCACGTAAAATCCCGCGTTCTTATTTTCTTTATCTTATCCATGTTTTCGCTTCCGCTTCCTATTTTCTAACATGGTATCAGATCGGGTTCGATTATCGAGGAGTTATTTTCAATATTTGTTCGAGATTCGATTTCAATGTTTTGTACGTGAAGATTATTGTGTTTGTGGAGGTTAAAGTACTAGGGTTTAGTTCTGAAACCCTATCATCAAGCTCTAGAGATAGAGGATTTTCAAGCTCCAGAAATTTTCTTTCCAAGTTATTCGATCGCCGCATGATTTCCAAGCTTCAGAGAGTAAAGCAAGCGCAACATCAATATTTTTTTAACCCTAGATATACAACCCCAGATAGGCGTGCCCCAGATGGTCATCCACATCAAGGACCTGTTGGCATTCTATCAACATCTCCAGGTGCGCACCGCGCAGGCGACAGCGAGCAACGCCTTGCGATCCAAGCAGTCACGGTATCTTTGCGCCTTGTGCCGATCCCGTGCGAGCCAGCCCTCCAGGCATCTGCGGCAGCAGCTCCACGCACAGGCAGTGCTGCCCTTCCCTCGCGCCTCCAACGGCGAGCAGCAAAGCCCGGAGGGCTTTCCAGGCGACAGGCGGCGCGCAAGCAGGCTTCCCCATGTACAAGTCTTCCAACAGCAGGCGGTGCGCCTCCTCCGGATCGGCGACATCTCCAGTTGCGCGGCCCTCCATTCCAGTTCCTTGCGGCGCCGCCCCTTGCGCAGGCCTAGCCCTCGACTGTGAAGCATCTCCAGGGCATACTTCCTCGCGCTGCGGCACGAGCTCCATGCGGAACTCTTGGCTTCGCGCAGGCGACACGCGAAACAAACCCCAGGCAGTGGAACAGTGGAAACCTAAAAGAGGGGCTCAATGATATTAAAAAAAGAGAGGTCATTTGCTTAAAATCCCAGAGGGGTTGCGTTCTTTTAGGGCCCAAATGGGCCTGAATTATAAAAAATGCTGAGGGGCCGAAAAAAAGGGAAACGAGGGGTTGTTTTGCAAAAAAAAAGAGAGAGAGGCACATATAAAAAAAAGGCGCATACAATTAAAAAGCCGTATGCAATTTCAAAAAAAATTGATGGTGAAAAGCCGGAAAAAAAGAGATGAAACATCGTTAAAAAGGGAGGAAAAGCTGGGAAAAAAGGCACAGACGACTTACAAAATTTTTAAAAAAAATGTTAAAAAAATGTTGGACGGCTTATAAAAAAATTGATTTAGAAAAGCCGCAAGGAATGTTTGAAATGGCCATGTTTACCCCTGTTCATCTTGTCTTCTCCCAACTTTGTCGATGCTCATTTTTCGACAAGTATGGGAGAAAGGGGGAGTATATGTAGAGTCACAGGTCTTGTTCCAGACTCAAGAGGTCAGATTCAGATATTCGTCAGACCAGCTAATTTTCAGACTCTACAGTTTTTCAGATGAAGATTCTTCATGCGCAAGATTCAAACTCGACGTTCAAATTCCGAGTCCACAGGTGTGATGCGGAGATTCAGACTCGACAGATTGGTCAGAGTCCAAGTTTGAGGCACTCCATGTTGAGAGGCCCATTTTCGAGTTCTCCAGAGAGAGACTCATTTTCAGACACGCACGAGTATGCGGTCTTTTCAGATGAGTACTTGTATGCCATCAGTTCATAGGTCCCCATCTTTTTTCTTGTTGTTTCGGCCAGAGTTTTCATGTGAGCCATAGGGACTCCGGAGTAGAGGACCATTCCCTATGCCATGTCGGCAAGGGTTTTCATTTGGTATCATAGGTACACCAGAGCAGTGCACCATTCTCTGAGCCATATGGGAGAGACCCAGTTCTCCGACGAGTAGACTATTTTCAGACTCCATTCTCCAGCGACCGTGGACTCCAACGAGGATTGCACAGCCACGCCCCTTTTCAGTTCGGTCCTTTTTCAGAGATGGAGCAGTTGCTAACATGTTGTGGCAGGCCAGAGTACTCCAACGAGGAGACTCATTTCAGTTGCAGTGACTCTGACATGCGCAGTTCAGAGCACATGCTCTCCTATGAGGAGATTCAGCAAACTCATACTCACCATTCGTCCTCCACACCTGCACGACATGAGAAGCAACGTGACTGCAACAATGTGCGCGTTGGGTTGATATTGTCCGTAGTATCATGTAGCGTTGAATTTCTTTATGTTTTTCCAAGCTGAGCATTGCATGCTCCAGCTTGAGGGGGAGTGTTGGAGCATTTGATGTATGCGTCATATGAAAGGAAGATGGGTAAATAGATCCCTCCAGGATCGATTTACCCCATCCAACAGTTTTGTCCCACACCGTCCAGTGATGGGACTTAGAGGCCCTATGGAGGCTATATAAGGAGCCTCAGGCCTCCTGTATCAGATGAGAAAGTCAATAGACAAACACGTCCCTTTGAAGCCTTCTCCCGTGGTTTCATCCCGCTCCTCACGGAGTAGGATTCCACGTAAAATCCCGTGTTCTTATTTTCTTTATCTTATCCATATTTTCGCTTCCACTTCCTATTTTCTAACAGTTATCATTGTTGATTCGCTGCCTTTTCTGTACGTTATAAGCTCTCCCCTCATCTAAATGTCCTCCACAACCTTCAAAAATGTAGCCACCATTTTTTAATTAATAGCAGTAACAATCTGCTATTTTTTTAAATAGCCATTAGTGCTCAAATGCATGCCACATTATTAATGGAAAGTACTATCTATCTCAAATGGTCGATTGCCGATTTCATCTTCTATATCAAATCCATCTTTACTCGAGAAGACGACATTCCTTGATATAGTTTCAGCTGTGTTTTCTTTTCATCTTTCAACAATGAAACACCTTTATCCTGAACCTCTCTCAAATGTCAGGCTTATAAAAAAAATCACAGCCTTTCTGACAGTCCAAAATGCCCCACATAACATGTGGCCTCAATCTTTCTCTTCTTGAACAAAACGTAGCATTTCAAAAATTTCCCCAAATGTGTATGGAAGAGGCATGAATCCAAGATGATCATGCCCCATACCAGACCTCCTGAACATATCCACACAAGAAGAATATGTGAGCCACATCCTCAACACTCTTTTAGCACATGACATACGTAACTGATGTTGGAAATACACGTCTTAAATTTTTTATCGTGAGTCTGGACCTCCGCTATAACCAAAGAAAAATCTTCATTTATCAATGGAATTTGTGTATTTTGAACTAGTTTGCAATATTTAAGAGTATCAGAAAAATATGACATTGTTCTTTAGTTGACAGTTATTTTAACAATGGAACTTGCAAGTGGTATTAAGGAGATAACTACGAAAATGCATATGCAAGTAAATTTGCATTCACAGGAGGAGGCACTATCTAGTTGGTAGGAATGCTGGATTAACCAATAGTTGCAAAGGCATTTGAGTGATCCCATGCTCGTGATCTTTGTCAATAGTTTTTCCGTGGTAGGACTTTTATTTTAAGTCCAAGTGATGTTATAGCTGGAATATTAGAATGCATAACATAAGGTACTCTGCTTCTGTGCTATATTATCCAGTTTATACCTCACATTTTGTCATCACATTGTTATGAGCAGTCTTCGTCTTTAACAATACTAGTATTCTCTAGGAATATGAATTGAATCTATAATCAAGTGCGTCCATATGGTTGTGAATCAGTACTACCATAAACTTATGCCAGTCATGGTGACTCTTACACCTGACTGTGTGAGGGCACGGTAACCCTCAACTGGGCGGGAGATAGGAAGTCCAGTTAGAACAACGACCACTAAGTGCGCGGGTCTAGGATCCCAGTCATTTTCACGATTTTCCGCAAGCTCGTAGTGTTTTTACGCCTCATTGGGATCCCGACTTTTGACCAGCTCCGTTGATCATCTGTTTTAGGATACCCATACGGGGGATCCTTGGTTTTAGTTTTTCCGTACGAGTTCATTTGCCTGTTACTGGTCGGGCCCGTCTAGAGTGACTTTTCCAGAGAGTCTTTCTCACCCGTCTCTAGGGCGTAGTTTTTGAGTAGACCTTTCTCTCTATTTGATCGCACTTCCAATTAGAGGGCGAGACGGAAGAGTCTCTATATAGATAATTCTGTGTACTCTGAGTAGTAGTTGCTTATTTTGTTTTCGTTCTGTCTATCTTATGTAATTTACCCATAGGTCTCTCCTCTATATAAGAGAGCCTAGGGTTCTATGAAATAAACAAGTCTTCTATTTTCCCCAAGATAGTATCAGAGTCACGGTCCTAGACCGGTGCTTTGTACCCTTTCCCCGCTCGCCAGCCTCTCTCTCTCTCCTTCCGTTACCGCCGCCAGCAGCTCCCTCTCCTCGCCCCGTCGTCCGTTGCGGTTCGGCCTACCGGCCCCGCTACTACCGCTGTGGAAGTCTAGCAGCTTCGCCGCTACCTTGTTCGGCCAAGCGGCCCCGCCGCTACCACCGTAACAGCCTAACGGTTCCGTCGCTTCTGCCATAGAAGCCCATCCTCGGTCGTCGGCCCTTTGTAGCCGCTGACTACTCCTTTGCCGCAGACAGAGGTTCGGCTAGGGATAATGGATTTAGGTGCATAAGTCTACATATGCATTCAAATCCATACATGTCTATGTAGACAACTAGTCATTGGTCTACATAACCCTATTATTCTTCCATCGAGAAAATGTCAGAAAACAAAGTTGATGTGCCCACCACAGGCGCCTTTCGAGGTCCAACGCCCATAGTCAAGATGGATGGGACGAACTATGAGCTCTGGGCTATGCAGTTCATGAGTCTCATGAAGTCGAAGGGTAAGAGGCATATTCTTACTGAGGAACCGGTGGAGAAGGCAGGGTCGAACACCTCTTGGGAGGCAGATGATGCATATGCCAAAGTCTGCCTTTCAGGGACATTGACGACAGAGATCGCCAATGATGTCTTACACCAGCCTACTGCTAAGACTATGTAGGATATCCTCCCTGCTACTTACTCTTAGGCGAGGAACGAAACCAAGATACTTTAGCTTCAACACGATATATTCACGATCAAGCAGAATGGTCAGCCTCTTCATTCGTTGTATACATCCTTACGTGGGATGTTTGAGAAGCTTCACAGCTTCATGCCTTATACGACTACCCTGGAGCAACAGAAGACATACATGAATGCTACCATGGTTGGCGTCTTTCTGACAGCTCTGGATCCTGAATATGATGCTGCTCGCTCCAAGATTCTCGTGGACGCTACCATTCCTCCTATGAAAGAAGCTTTTTGCAGGCTCAGCAGGATCATTGTTCCGTCCTCTGCTCCTACTCAGAACTCTTCAGCGATGGCAGTCTCCCGTGGCAGAGGAGGTGCTCCGTTCTCTCGTGGTCGTGGTCCTCGCGGTAGAGGGGGCCGCATCCGTCGGCCCTGTACGTTTTGCCATCGCCCAGGTCATATAGAGGAGACATGCTACTCCAAGCATGGTTTCCCCGCATCAGCCCGTGTAGCAGAGCAGGTTGACTCTCCCGCTACTTCTATTCCAGATCAGAGGTTTGATGATCTTGCGGCCAGACTACGAGATATTATGCCTCCTTCTTCAGCATCTCCTGGAGGACATTCAGATGTTGTCCCTTCAGCCTCTGCCAGTACCTCTGCTACAACTAGCACCTCAAGTAGCACTTATGCCTTTACATCATGTTCTGGATCTAAGATTACATAGTGGATTATGGACTCTGGGGCAATACACCATTTATGTAGAGACAAGGACTAGCTTACAGCCTACAGACAGGTTCCCCCAGGAAGAACTGTGGTGTTAACTGATGGGACTCATTCCCCAATCACAGGACAGGGGGAGATTACATTGACGCCTTCAATACGTCTATAGAACGAATTACATGCTCCTGATTTTTCTATGAATCTGTTATCCATTAGTCAGATTACAAAAGATTTGCACTGTAGAGCTATATTAGACCCATCGTCTCTTGTTTTTCAGGACATTCTCACGAGCAGGGTGATTGGTTGTGGTTGTAAGTAGGGTGGTCTCTATCGACTGGTCCAAACTCCTTATGCAGGCACATCCTCTATTACCGCAGGACCATTCTCTCCTTTTACCTAGCATATACGTTTCGATCATCTCTCTCTTCAGAAGATGCGTCATATTTTACCTCAGATCTCACCTGGATCGTCCGTGCGAGGCTTGTCAGTTGGGGAAGCATCAATGATCGTCTTTCCCTAGTCATCAGAGTCGGAGTAGTAGCTCCCCATTTGAATTATTTCATGTCTATATTTGGGTTCCAAGTCATGTCTATGATCATCAGGGGCGCAAGTTTTATCTTGTTGCAGTTGATGGTTTCTCTCGGTTGTCATGGGTTTTCTTACTAAAAATAAGTCCGAAGCAAGGGATATGATCAAAAAATTTATCAATGAAGTTCAAAATGTTTTCTCTTCCTCTATAAAATTTGTGGGAACAGATAACGCTTTGGAATTTTGTACGAGTTCTCACTTCCAGTTCTTCTCATCACGTGGCATTATTCATCAAACAACCTGTCCCTATACTCTCAGCAAAACGGCGTCGCGGAATGGATACATCACCATTCACTTGACATCACTCATACACTTCTTATTCAGAGTAATGCCCCACCGTCGTTTTGGGGGGATGTTGTTCTTACAACATGTTATCTAGTGAATCGCATGCCCTCTAGTGTCTTGGGTGAGAAATCTCCTTTAACCATTGTCTTTCCTGAGAAGGAGTTGTTCTCACTTACCCCTCGTGTCTTTGGTTCGGTTGCGTTCGTTCACCAATTGGCTCCCGGTCTTGACAAGCTCTCTCCTAAGGCTGTCAAATGTGTATTTGTTGGGTACTCCAGGACCCAAAGGGGATATCGATGTTATGACCCGTTGCGCAGGAAATATTATATCAGTGTTGATGTCACACTTTTTGAGTCTGTGATGTTCTTTTCTCCTACAGGAGATAGACCGACTTCATCAGAGTCTAATGATGAGGTTTACATGCCACCTCCTCCCACATCTCCGTCTTCTCCGCTACATGTACCTGTTGTCATGCCTCAGCCACCACCACCACTGCCGCCTCCTCCCCCACCATTACCGTCTTCTACCCAGTCTCATTGTTCCTCCATTACCAAAATTCTATTCCCTTTGGTCTACATCTGCTCATGTACATCGCTCGTCATCCAGCATGCCTCATGTTTGTTCTGATAACATGATGTCTAATGATGGGTCTAGAGATTTATCTGTGCAGGGATCTTCATAGGAAACAGGCTTAGAAGTGAATGATGCTAGACATGATCTGAATTTACCTATTGCATCATGGAAGCAGAAGCGTACCTGTGCATCTTACCCTATTGTGTCTCAGGTGTCCTTCCATCGTCTAACAAGGGATTTTCAGCGATTTGCAGTTGCTCCTTCTACCGTGGATATTCCATGGAGCTAACAGGAGGCTCTGAAGGATAGTCGTTGGCGCCTGGCTATGGAAGAAGAGATGGCTGCCCTACAATCACGTGGTACCTGGAGTTTGGTATCTGCTTGTCCTAGAGCTTCAGTTGTCAGTTGCAAATGAGTGTTTACTGTAAATACCATGCGGACGGAGCCTTGATCGTTACAAGGCCAGACTTGTAGCTCGTGGATTCACTCAGACCTATGGCGTGGATTATATGGATACATCTCTCTCGTTGCACGCCACTCCACTCTCTGGATCCTTCTTTCTGTTGCAGTGGTACGTGATTGGCCTTTGTTTCAACTTGATGTTAAAAATGCCTTTTTGTATGGCGATCTACAGGAGGAAGTTCATATGTAATAGCCTCCGAGGTTTGCTGCTGAGAGAGAGTGTCAGCAAGTGTGTAGACTCCATAAGGCAATATATGGCCTTAAGCAAAGTCCAAGGGCTTGGTTTCAAAAGCTATCAAAGTTGGTGGAAAGACAAGGTTTCAAGAGATCAAATGCAGATCACTCATTTTTTGTGCAGAGGAAACCTAGAGGTACTGTTGTGATCATAGTTTATGTTGATCATATACTTGCTACAAGTGATGATGAGCATGGAATAGAAATGGCAAAAGATTTTCTAGGTCGTCAGTTCATTACAAAGGATCTGGGAACCCTAAGATACTTCTTAGGGTTAGAATTTGCTAGGAAGTATGTTACGGATATGCTCGTAGAGACATATATGATTGGTTGTCGACAATCCACTACTCCTATGGACCCTAGCAAGAAACTATATGAAAATGATACATAAGAGGTTAACAAAAGAAGATACAGAGAGATGGTGGGGAAGCTCATATGTTACTGTTATAAAATAAGAAGAATGCGGAAGCGATTAATAAACAGAGCATAAACAAGAAAGATCAAACACGGAACACCATGATTTTACGTGGAACCCTACTCCGTAAGGAGCGGGATGAAACCACGGGAGAAGCCCTCAAAGGGGTGTATTTTTCTATTGCTTTTCTCAATGGATACAGGAGTTCTGGGGCTCCTTATATAGCCTCTCCAGAGCCTCCAAGTCCCACCACTAGACGATGTGGGACTAAACACTGGATGGGGTAAATGGATCTTCTCCAGGATCCATTTACCCTGCTACAACTCAATAGGCGCACAACCTAATACTCCAACACTCCCCCTCAAGCTGGAGCATGCAATGCTCAGCTTGGACAAACAGAAATAAACTCAACACAAAGCTACAAGACACTACGGACAATATCAACCCAACGCGCACATTGCTGCAGTCGAGGACGTTGCTTTTCATGCCTTGCAGGTGAGGAGGACGAATGGGCTGGAGTGTGAGTCTTCTGAATCTCCTCGTCGGAGAGCATGTGCACTGAACTGCGCCTGTCAGAGTCACTGCAACTGAAAATGAGTCTCCTCGTCGGAGTACTCCGGCCCACCACATTAATGTGGACAACTGCTCCATCTCTGAAAAGGGCCGAACTGGAAAGGCCGTGGCTGTGCAATCCTCGTCGGAGTCCACGGTCGCTGGAGAATGGAGTCTGAAAATAGTCTCCTCGTCGGAGAACTGGGTCTCTTCCATCTGGCTCAGAGAATAGCGCACTGCTCTGGTGTACCTATGATACCACATGAAAAACCCTTGCCCTCAAGGGAATGGTCCTCTGCTCTGGAGTCCCTATGGCTCACATAAAAACTCTGGCCGAACAACAACAAGAATGATGGGGACCTCGAACTGATGATGGCAACATATGCTCATCTGAAAATGACCGCAAACTCATGCGTGTCTGAAAATTGACTCGGAATCAATCGTCGAGTCTGAACAACTAATCATCTGTAGAGTCTGGAAAATATGGTTAGTCTGGAGAATATCTGAATCTCTGGAGAATACCTGTGACTCTATATATATACTCCCCCTTTCTCCCATACTTGTTGGAAAATGAACATCGACAAAGTTGGGAGAAGACAACAATGATGGGGACAAAACAAACCACTTAGCCGATCACAACTTTTTCGACTTTTCAAAACATGAATAACGTTGACCGTTTCATTCTTTTTTTTACGGCTCTCTTTTTTTTGCAATTTTTTTAAGCCGTTCAATATTTTTTTCGGTTTTTCTCTCTCTCTCTGTTTTTTTTTCAAAACATTTGCGTACGGCTTTTTATTGTACGCTCCTTTTTTTTCCTTTTTTTTGCAAAACAACATTTTTTTTCTTGAACCGATTTGCCATTTTTTTTAAAATATTTGCGGCCCAAATTTTTTTTATAACGCTAGGTCACTTTGAATTTTCCAGCCCACTATTGGGCTTCTCTCCCCACTTCTCTCTTTTTTTTAAAAAAGGACCGTGGGCCTTTCTTAGGGTTCCCATGGGAACCAATCGCAAAAAAGGGTGCCGCCTCCATCAGGGATTCTGGCGCCCCCATTCAATAGTGTCGCCGCCCCCTATGGGGTCTTCTGATCTGTGCCTGGCTCGCTGCCAGCACACGGAGTCGGCGATCTGGAGTCGCGCGACCTGGGGCCGCGCCCGGGAGAACATGGAATGCAGTCGCCTTGAGAATCCACGAAGCGGCGCGCTGGGATCCGCCGGGATATTCACGAGTTGAGCGCCGAGCGGCTTTGCGCGAGGGAAGAGAGGGCAACGCCTTTGGAGCGCTGTGCGCGAGGAGGTTTCGCGTTGGAGGACACGCCACCGACAGGAGAATCTCGCCTGGGCTCGTCGCGCAGATCCACGAAGTGGCGCGCTGGAGAAGAGAATGGCTGCTGGGAGCGCCGCCTGCTTCGAGGGATTGATGTGTCGCTTGGGATGCGCGCGAAGCGCAATTGCGACTGGAGCGCGCCTGGGGAGGAGTGCGCGCCAGCGAGAGGAGATCGAAGGCAGGAGGGGTCCGCCCCGGGTTCACGGGCGGATCTCGCCGCCACGCTTGCCTGGGCGCGGTCTGGATGGAGAAGGGGAATCGCCGCCGATGGGTCTGCGTGCGTCGATATGGAGGGTCGATCGCCTCCTCCTGCTGGGAACGACGATTTAGGACAGTGCACCAGTGCATGCGATTTGGGAGCGATTTGGAGATGGCCTGGAATTGCTGGAGGTCCCCTCGGCGTGAGGGCTTGAGGATGATAGAGGCGCGTAGAGGCTCTGGATCTTGGGCAAGATGGCGCTGGATTCAAGAACAAACACTGTTGCGCCGATCTTTGGAGAGGCTTGCGCGCTCCGCCGCCTGGAGCTCGCTTTGCCATCGAGAGATCTGGGGGCGCACCTGGATCTTCGGCCAAGATGTGGATACGCACGATGGGGGAGCCGTCGTTGGGGATGCACGCGATGGATCCTGGAGAAGGATTGTTGTATCCACAATGAAGGCCATCGTCGCTGCCTAGAATTTCTGGAGGAGTCGCCGCGATCTGTTTGTGCGGCACAGACCTAGGATTCTAGGAAACCCTAAAAACAAAATTACTTGAACGGAATAGGAACTTGAATGATACATCAATCTTTAAGAACTCCAAAAACTCGAATCTCGAATTCAAAAAAATAACGAATATAAAACTCCTCGAGAATCGACCCGCTCTGATACTATATTATAAAATATGAAGAATGCGGAAGCGATTGATAAACAGAGCATAAACAAGAAAGATCAAACATGGAACACCGTAATTTTACGTGGAGCCCTACTCCGTGAGGAGCGGGATGAAACCACGAGAGAAGCCCTCAAAGGGGTGTATTTTTCTATTGCTTTTCTCAATGGATACAGGAGGTCTGGGGCTCCTTATATAGCCTCTCCAGAGCCTCCAAGTCCCACCACTAGACGATGTGGGACTAAATACTGGATGGGGTAAATGGATCTTCTCCAGGATCCATTTACCATGCTACAACTCAGTAGGCGCACAACCTAATACTCTACAGTTACTATTACTAGACCGGACATCCCGTTTGCAGTGAATTGGGTGAGTCAGTTCCTGGAGCAGCCCCGACAGGTTCATATGGATGCTATATATATGATATTGCGATATTTGAAATCTTCTCCAGGTGCATGACTGTTATTCAAGAAAGGAACGAATCTTTCTGTTTCTGCATGTGCTGATGTAGACTATGCAGGGTGCCCTAAAAACAAGAAGTCTACGTCTGGCTTTGTTGTAGTCACTGACAGTTCTCTTGTTTCTTGGAAAAGTAAGAAACAAACAGTGGTAGCTAGATCGAGTGCCAAATCTGAGTATAGGGCTATGACACAAGCAAGCACAGAGATGATGTGGGTTCGAGCAGTGCTGACAGACTTGTATATAATATACCTCTGGCCTTGCAATTACAATGCGATAATCAGGCTGCCTTGTTCACTGCAAATAATCCTTCCTTCCATGAAAGAACGAAGCACATAGAGGTAGGTTGTCATTATACTAGAGACATGATTCAGAAGGGCCTAATTTCTACCTCACATGTCAGTTTAGGAGAACAAATGGACATTTTCACCAAAGCACTATTCAGAGGACCATTTCAGAGGCGTTCTTCCAAGCTGAGCATGATTGACATCTATGCTCCATCTTGAGGGGGAGTGTAGAGATAATTCTATGTACTCTGAGTAGTAGTTGCTTATTTTATTTTCGTTCTGTCTATCTTGTGTAATTTACCCGTAGGTCTCTCCTCTATATAAGAGAGCCTAGGGTTCTATGAAATAAACAAGTCTTCTATTTTCCTTAACAAGCTCTTAAGAGACTTCCTCACTGCTTGAGTTTTAGTTACCGTCTGCCAACAGGCCTGTCGATGCTACATCTGAATCATTAAGGGCCTGTTTGGTTGCTGGGTTGGATTGGGTTGGGTTGGGGTACACCGGTGTACCCCTCCTTCCAACCCCCTTCCAACCCTCTCAATCCTCCTCACAGATTACTATTCACAGGGGTATAATTTACTATTCACAGGGGTACCCCAGCCAACCCAACCCAGCAACCAAACATGCCCTAAGGGTTACATTTGGAGGAGTTTCAGTTGAACTCAGAGATAAGCATTATGGATCTTGTCTAAGAGATGAAATTAATTGTAAATTGTGTTGGCTAGAGTTGATTACAATTAAGTTAATGGACGTGTTGGGAACTTAGTTAGGATGCAGTACACAACAACACATGCCTACGAAGGCACCCCAACCCTAAGGCATTATTCATGTCCTAGAATCATAGTGTGAGGTCATACATAAACAAAAAACACAGACTATCCACAAGACTTGAAAAGATAGATAGAATTAAGAATCAGATTAGAATATTATCCTTTCCATCATCAATAAATTAAGAGTTAAATAAATCATCACTTCATCAATTCTTTAGCAAAATCCATAACCTGATCTCAAATACAAGAAAACAATATATATTTATTGCCCTCAATTACTAAAAAAATGTTATAAATGGGAAGTATTGGAATACTGAGTAACCAAGGGGAAGATGCATACTGAATAATTTGAAAATCTTTTTCTACGCAGATAGTGGTAGATTTTTAAAATTCGTAAATGTCTGTCTACTTGTTTTCTTTTGAACATATTAAATGTCTGCTTATTTTAATAAGATTTTGGGAAGTACCAACGCTTGCTGACGTTTCTTCTACCATGCATGTTTGACATGCAAGGAGCCTGCATTGCAACAATTGATTGATGTTTCCTGGCATCAGTACATATACCAGAAAATTACCTTTATTGTAATTTTTGTTTTCTCTTCTCTCTATATTTTGGGATATATATATATATATATGATTGTCAGTCTTTTTTGCACATGTTGTCTAAAAATGTGGAAATTAATGAAATTCTGGTGACACATGTTCCTATTGTTGAATTTGTAGTTGTTACATCAAAATGCGAATGTCATAGTAGAAATGCGAAAAGCGAAAAATCTCCCCATATTTTCATATACTTCATGCGATGTTTAGTGAATGTTGTATTGCGAATGCGGCTTAAACAGGTGTCCGGATCCGAGAGCATCACAGTTTGGTATCAAAGCCGTAGTACCCCGCTACACGCATTTGCAGTATTATAATTCAGATCGCATTAAGTTCTCGGATAGCGACAGTCTTCCGTCGGACTTATCGTGAGTCTGAGAAGGGAAATATGACATTCAAATTCCATAACCACAAATGTCACCAATTTCATTAATTTTCATAATATATCCCAAGAAGAGAAAATGCATATATCATAGTATCTGCGAACAACAAATTTTATGACTAATAATGGATGTCATGCAAAGCCATGACATCCAAAGTTGCACAGGATATGACTGACCGTTTGGAGCGCATCATGACCGCTCTCACCGGCCTCAAGCAGCGGCAGGCTGCCAAGCGAGGTCAGCATTAGGGGTGTAAGAAAATTCTCAAGTTCGATATTCGCTCAGGTTCGGCTCGCTAAAAGTTCGATTCAGATTCGGTTCGGAAATAAACGAACCGAACCTGAACACAAGTTTAGGCTTGATTAAATAAACGAACTGAACCTAAAAATCATAGGTTCGCTCAGGTTCGATTCGTTAAAAGCTCGTTAAACATACACATATACATATTTACAAATCCTTATCCGTAGAAGTGGACTTATTTGAGGTGAGTGGTTTTTATCATTGTTGTAAAAGTCCCCCGACTGGCCCGACTAGTACGTCCGACTAGTCTAGTCGGTGGGGTGGCCGACCGAGTACTGACTAATTCCGACTAAGGCCAATTAGTCGATCGATTTTTGCTTGGAGATACCATATATTTTTTTATTTTTTAAAGCATACTTATTCTAATATGCTTAATGTTTTACTCAAATCAATTTCTTCTTTTCTTTCATTACGATAGTATAAAAAACGTACAAATATATGTAAATATATAAGAATATACATATAAAAATGATTTATATATTTAAAATAATTAAAAAAATTCAAAGCCGATTAAAGCCCGACTAAATCCGATTAATCGCCCGACTGCCGATTAATCCTTAGTCAGTGACCCAACCGACCGAGTACCGACTACCGACTTTTGCAACCTTGGTTTTTATCGCAAGGTAAGTGAATTTTGTCTAGAGATAACTAGATATTTACGGGATAACTAGGTTTTATCTCAGTATAAATCCAAAAATAAATAGTCACGTCGTGTTTACAACATCTATCATCTATATTCTAGTACTTCTCCCCTCTTTATCTTCAAATCAACAGAACAAGTACAAACATTACTTATCGAATATCTCTGCATTATTCATATTCCTTATCCCCATCTGAATAGATATAAAATATATTACGATTATACTTTTTTAAAAGAGACGAATCCTCATTAATCTATTTTTTTCAAAAGATGAAGATGAGTTAGAATAAGAAAAAACTAAATGAATATTTATTCTAACTGTAAATACACATATATTTCCATTTCTCTTCTTTTCACCCCCTCTTATTAGAGAATTTTTAAGTTTGATATTCGCTTAGGTTCGATTCGTTTAAAAAGAGGTTCGATTCGGATTTGGTTCGAAAATAAACGAGCCGAACCTGAATACAAGTTTAGGCTCGATTAAATAAACGGACCGAACCTAAAAAATATAGGTTCGCTCAGGTTCGGTCCGTTTACACCCCTAGTCAGCATGATCAGATACTAGCTTAGCATACGGAGATTGCCGATAGACAGACATACATGGAGATGAGATTTGAAGGGCTATCAGATTTCACATACCATCCATCACAGGATGGAACACGACAGGACCAATACCAGTCTGTTGAGGTAGAGCAGCCTCATTCTGACGATCCACATGAGGAGATGCCAGCACCTGGAGCTGAGGATGGAGACTACGACAGGGAGCAGGTCCCGATTGACTTTGTAGATCAGGGTGCACATGAGTACTCTGCCATTCACAAGCATCAGTCGATTTTCACTTCCTACCAGCGGGCCAATGTGCCCATGTTCGAGGGCACAGGGACATCAGATGTAGCAGAATAGTGGCTGAAGAGTGTCATGAAGGTGTTGAGGATGATTTGTGCGCCACGAGATACGTAGCTATCTTTCATGGAGTATTTATTCACTGACAGATTTCGCTGAGAGATGGTGGGATGCAATAATTTCTGAGTTGGGCCGTGAGCCTATATGGGACGATTTTGAGACACGATTTAGATCCCACTTTTTTACTGCTATGTGGAAGGAGTTCCAACATCGACTATTCGTAGATCTTCGTCAGGGACGTATGACAACCAAAGACTACTTCGTCAGATACACCGAATTGTCACGACACACTCCAACAACCGCCGTATTTCCAGAAGAGAATCTGGAAAAGTTCATTAGAGGTATGCGAGAGAAGGTGCAGGATAAGTTGGCCGAATTGCATATCACTTCTATCTCTGAGGCTACTGACGCAGCGGAGAAGTTCGAGGACATCCGAGAGTGATGATTTAGGAGCTCGTCTGGAGTGGCGCCTAGACCACAACGATCTTTTAGGCCGATTCGTCGACCATTTCAGTAGCAGAAGTCAGCCATGCGTTTCCGACCTACGGGTTTAGCATTCTCAAGCAGTGCTCGCTCATCTCCATCGACTACCTTATGAGGAGCACTTGCCGGACATGGCACAGATTCCACTTGACCATTTGGGTCACAGCGAGTAGACAGATCTCCAGCAGGACCGACTCGGAGCATAGACACAACCACTCGACCTACCCGGCCATTCCGATGTTATTTGTGCCATGAGTGGGGACATTATCAACATCAGTGTCCCCAGTGATCTGGTGAGCCTATCCCACAGGCACAGCATACATGGAGTTCCCGTGGCAGGAACTCCAACTTCAGGAGGCAGCAGCAGAAACAGACACAGAGTGTGGCGCGTTCTAGTATCGCACCAACCAGACAGGGTTAGCTACACGCAGTGATCGAGGAGCAGGCCCGTTCAACAGCTACTGTGGTGAAAGGTATGGTCTCACCCTTGGGCCGATCTTTCTATGTTTTGTTTGATTCCGGAGCAACACATTCCTTCCTTGCATCGAGATTGCTAGCTTCGTTAGGAAGAGTCACAGAGACTATATCTTCTCTATATCTTCTCCATATCACATCCGTGGGCCAGGTGGCCAGCTATTCGTCATTTCACTGATAGTCAGGCACTTGCCAATATTGATTGGCGGTCACGAGATGATCGCAGATTGTCTACTACTACAGCTTAATGAGTTTGATTTGATTTTGGGCATGGATTGGTTATCCGCTCATCATGCTCTTGTTGATTGTTATAGGAAGACAGTTATCTTCAGGGTTCCAGGTTTATCCGAGTTTACTTTTGAGGGCACATTACATGACTCGAAAATGAAGTACATTTCAGTGTTGAGAGCTCTGAGACTTGTTGATCAGGGTTCTGATTCCTATTTAGCATTTGTTCGAGAGGTATTTGATCATGAGCCGATGGCACAGGACATTCGACGAGTATCAGACTACTCAGATGTGTTTCCTGATGAGATACCGGGATTACCTCCAGAGAGAGATCAAGTTCGAGATCATACTACTATCAGATACACAACCGATCTCGATGGCTCCTAACAGCATGGCACCAACTGAATTGAGAGAGTTGAAGGTGCATTTGCATGAGTTACTTGATTTGGGATTCGTGAGGCCCCACTTCACCTTGGGGTGCTCCGGTTCTATTTGTCAAGAAGAAGGATGGATCCATGAGATTATGCATTGATTATCGATAGTTATCCTTTGTCGTGTATCGATGATTTATTCGATCAACTTCAGGGATCTTTAGTGTCTCAAAGATCGATCTTCATTAGGGCTATCATCAGTTGAGGATCCGAGAGTCCGATATTCCAAAGACAGCTTTCAGACTCGTTATGGACACTACAAGTTTGTGGTAATGACGTTTGAGCTCACCAATGCACCTGCAACATTCATGGATATGATGAACCGGATCTTCCGTCCAAACTTGGACACATTTGGAGTTGTTTTTATCGATGATGTGCTCATATATTCTCAAAATGAATGGGATCATGCTAATGATCTACGGATTGTCTTGGATACATTGCGGGAGCATAAGCTATACGCCAAGTTGAGCAAGTGTGAGTTCTGGTTATCGCATGTCTCATTTCTGGGGCATGTCATTTCTGGAGAAGGTATCGCAGTTGACCCTGCAAAGATTGAGGTAGTTATGTCTTGGGAGCAACCCAAGATAGTTACTCAGATTCGGAGCTTCCTTGAGTTAGCGGGTTATTACAGACACTTCGTCAGTGAATTTTCACGCATTATTTCCCCTCTGACATGATTGACGCAGAAGGGAATTCCGCTTATTTGGGATGATTCATGCGAGCAGGCCTTCAGGACATTGAAGGAGAGATTGACTACAACACACATTCTTACTCTTCCTTCAGGCACTCAGGACCATGCAGTATACACTGATGCATCGGGAGAAGGTCTAGAAGCGGCATTGATGTAGAGAGATCATGTGATTGCTTACACATCAAGATAGTTGAGACCGTATGAGCGAAACTACCCCACACATGACTTGTTCCATTTTCTTTAAAATTGAAGATCCAATTAGAGGTACAATCCCCTCCCCCTTATTGCTGCCATACATGCATTCTTATCCTAGAATTGCTAATAATTGTAATCATAGATGTATTGATGTATTACTGTTTATTGAACATCATGTGAATTTTCTTTTGATTCCCAGACTGGATTAAGTATATACATTCCAGGGAATAGATAGATATATTTTTTTAAAAATCTGAATTTAAATTGTGAAGTTGCTATCATCACAAAATCTAGTTGTTGATTCGTTGCCTTTTTTGTACGTTATAAGCTCTCCCCTCATCTAAATGTCCTCCACAACCTTCAGATGTAGCCACCATTTTCTGATTAATAGTAGTAACAATCTGATGTTTTTTTAAAAATAGCCATTAGTGCTCAAATGCATCCCACATTATTAATGGAAAGTGCTATCTATCTCAAATGGTCAATCACCAATTTCACCTTCTATATCAAATCCATCTTTACTCGAAAAAACACCATCCCTTGATATAGTTTCAACTGTATTTTCATTTCATCATTCAATATTGAAACACCTATATCCTGAACCGCCCCCCAAATGTCAGGCTCATAAAAAAAAGGTTTTTTACCCAGCAGACCCTATAATCTTTGTAAATTACCTCTACGACCTCTGAAACATTCCTCCCCCGACCCCGTAAACTTGCTCCGTCTTACCCAACAAACCCTACCGTCAATTTTAACTGTATTTGAGTCAATCACTTGGGTTAGTTTTGAGTTAACTTAACCAATGTACAACGTGTTCGTCGCACGGGATCGGTCTGGAAGGGCGGCCCGGATTCTCCGTCGGCTTTGAGAGGGTTAGGAGATTGGGAGGCTGGACGACAGGGGGAGAGATGGGGACTCCATCAACTGAGAGGGGGAGCAGGGAGCAGGGGGGCTCCATCGGCGGTAGGGGAGCTCCATCGGCGGTAGGGGAGCTCCATCGGCGGCAGGGAGTGGCGGGGGGAGAGGCTCCATCGCCGGGTAGGGGGGGGGGGTGTGGCGAGGAAGTAGGAGTGCTCCATCGTCGGGTGGGGGGGGGGGGCTCCATCGCCGGGTTAGGGAAGTAGCATCGGGCGGGGGGCTCCATGGGGGGAGGGGGGGTGGCGGGATCGGGTGGGGGGCTCCATCGCCGGGTTGGGGGGGAAGGGGGGCGTCCGCCTCCTCCTACAACAGCATGAGAAGGCCCTCGCAATGCAACAATCCCAACAATCCACTCTCCCGTCCGCCGCCTCTTCCGATCTCTTTTCCCTCCCAGTTCGAACATTCCCAAAGCACGAAACCTTCGGGGAGGAGGGATCTTCACCTCGGAGAGTTCCTTTCTCGATCTCTTTGGGTATGATGTACGGAGGGGCTGCCTGGCGTCCGGACCTTCGAGCACTGCAGGCAAGGTGGGGGAAGGTGGTGACATGGACGTCGGGAAGACCGAGAATGCGCTTGGAGTTGGAAGGGGGGAGGCTTTTGGAATTGGAGGTGGCGATGGTGGGGGGAACAGGAGGGTGGGGGGACTTGGGGTTGGTGGTGCCTTTGGTGGAGCGGTCCCGCTTGAGGAGGGGAAGGTTGGCGTTCCGTTCCATCCAGTTGGAGGCGAGCTCCTTGGGAATGTGGTAGGACTCCGGTGGCTGATCAGTGGCGTGGCACGGATCGTCGTCCGTCGGAGATGGTTTGGAGGTATCTTGCGCAAGCGGCAGCATCTTGCTCCAGAACAGAGAAGACGACGACGAGACAACAGAGGAGACGAAAACGTTGTGGAGGGGGGGTGGTGGGATCGGGCGGGGACTCCATCGTCGGGTTAAGGGGGAGGGGGGCTCCATCGCCGGGTTGGGGGGGAGGGGGCAGGGAAGTAGTATCGGGCGGGGGCTCCATAGCATGCTCCATCGCCAGGGGACCTAGGCGTGGGTTGGGTTCTTACGGGCCAACATCGTGCAGGGGAGGAGGGAAGTAGTTGGGCGGCTGATGAAACTCGATTTCATCATCTTTATTTCTCATTTTTAACCCCCTTGCTTAAGCAAAGTGTCAATAAAACCCTGTTAGTGTCCTGTAATTAACAGAATCCTAAATAAATTAAAAACCACAAAAAAATGACAAAGCAAAAATTCGTGGTATTTTTAGACTTAAAAATACCTTCAAAAATATTTTGTGTCTTTGTTTGATTTCATTTCTAGTTTTGGTCAACATGAAACTTGTAGATCTCGTCAAGATCTACAACTTTCATGTTTTGAGTTTTCTCAAATTCGGTCTTTATAACCCTTAAAAACCAAAAAAACCATCGAATAAGTCTGATTGGGCCACGTGGCCCATTCTGGGGGCGCCACGTGGCCCGCTTCCCTTGCTCCAATCCACCACCACCCCTGGCCGTTGGATCTCGCTTCAGATCCAACGGCCCCGCTGTGTCCACGTACCCGCCTTTTCCTAGCCGTCGGATCATCTCCCGCCTCCATCATCACCGCATGCTTGCGCCTCACCAGGAACGCGCCACGTGGCCCCTGCTGAACCCTCCGATCACGCCTCGACCTTCTGATCTGAGCCACTCAATCCACCCTCTGCCCTTTACCGTCAGATCTCCCCCAATCTCTCATCCTCACCGCTCGTTAGCGCCTTTGCCAGCCGATCGACACGTGGCTGCTTCACAGCCATTCGTTCGCATCGCCCAGATTCCATCCACGCCACTCCTTCGCGCCCCATTGTCAGCCGTTGGATCTCCAGATCCAACGGCCGACTGTCATCGTCAACCTCCAGACCTCCCTCTCTTCCCACGTTCACAACTTCGCACATGTCTCCGCCCTTTCCATTATCTCCACTTCCTCTGACCTCCTCTTCCTTCGCCAACCGTCCCACAGTCTTCCCCACTCTTCCCTCTCCCCCGCGCACTCCTCCAAGACCCACGAACACCTCTCCACTCGCCCCATTTTCGCCTCGAAATCAACGTCGAACCCTACCATCTCCGACATTCGCCCCTTCAAATACTCCGCACCTCCCACTGTTCACGGCCGTCCACCTTTATGTGAGTGATCTCCCAGCGAGCCCCCGCCCCCCGGTGACAGCGAGGGGGCGGCGAGGAGCGCGAAGACGAAGGTCTTCTCCGGTGTTGACCCCTGGCCATGGTAGGCCAGGCATGCGGAGCTTCGCCTCCGCCAAGCTGTCCCTAGTGGCTGCAGGGATCCAGCGATGACCAGACCTCCGCCATGGAGCTCGCGCACAAGCCCAACGACCGCCCGACGTCAGGTAAGCTCTCTGATTTCATCTCTGATTTTTTCTCTCGTTTTGTTTAATTTTCCAGGTCGCTACAACCGTCCTCGACCTCCGTCGAGGACTCCCTCAGCTTCGCCTACATCCCCCCTTCCACGCACCCATCTCCGACATCCTCCTTCTCTTCCTCAGAATCTCGTCACCCTCCGACCATCTCCTCCGCCACCCACGGCGTAGGAGCACTGAGCTCACGCGTTCTCCGCCCTTATAGCTCCCACTCCATCCACCTTCATCTCCCGACGCTTTGGCCATTAGACTAACACTGCAGGATAGCCAAAGCCTTCAATGGCCGGAGTGTCATCGGACCCGACTTCGGCATCGACGTTCTCATCATCAGCGTTCCGATGGGCCGAGCTGAGATACTTGACTCCTCGCCCGAGCTTCCATCCTCATCGACAACCTCTCAGGAGCATCGGACGAGCTCCATCATCGCCAAGGAAGAGCGGCAGAGCTAGAGCTTCTTCGCCGGAGCTCCAGAAGCGCCGCCAGCTGCAGAGGACGACGAAGGAACAGGTGCCGTCGGATGATCTTCATCTGACGGCGCAGATTAGACCACGCATGTCTTCTCCAGCATCCGTTGGATCGTCTCGATCCAACGGCCTTTGTGCAGCCACGTCGCCCAGGGGCGCCTTCACCAGTAACCCTTGGATCATCACGATCCAAGGGCAGACATTCAGCCACGTGGCAACGTCGGGGCTACTCCGAGCCTCAGCGACCGAGCCTTTAGGCTTGGAAGCTCCCGAGCCTGCAGTGAGCCCTAACCTAAGTCCTAACCAAGCCGAAGCAGTCGAGCCTCTGCCGAGCCTCCTTCCGAGCCTAGATAGCACGTGCATCGCACGTGCTACTCTTGGTAATTTGCAGAGACGTCCACGAACTTCTTCAATATTGCAAAAAGGTCCTTGCGCGTTCGGTAAATTTACAGGGAAGGACTCGCGCCTTATTTTTATTACGTTTTAGTCCTTCCCAGGGACCTTTTTGTAGTTATCTTTGCATGTTTTCTTTCAGTTATGCCCTTAGCTTCTTTGTTGCATATCTTGAGCTCCATATCTCCAATCGAGTTGATTTCAGTTTCATTTTGAAGCTCTTCTCGTCCTCTTTATTATGGCATGCTTTAATTTCAGATTTGACACTATGAACCATGGTGTATTATTTTAGTATCTAAGTGTCCTGAGTTATGTGTTTGCCATGCCTATTTGCTTAATGAATGTAGAGTGCTTCTTTATTTCAACTCAGTTTGACTCGTATTATTTTTTATGGCTCGAGTGACTATCATTTTGGGCATATCGTTCGCTTTGCATGTCCATTTATTTGCATGATAAAAATTGATAAAAAAATGCATGTTTATTTTATTTTTAATGCATTGTTGTAGTGTCTTGCATGCTTTGACCTATAGGTGCTCTAACTCAACACTTAGTTAAATAAATAGAAATCCGACTAATACGAGAGAGGCTCGTGTCCCTGAGTTCGACCTTGGTTTCTTGCCAAGTAAAATAAATAACGATCATCTCATTTTGATTTATTATCGCATATCTTTAAATGAGGTGATCTTTTGATGACCAAAATCGGCCCGACTGCTACGACATTTCCAAGTGCTAATTTAGCATTATTAAAGGGCCGATTTTGCGGTTCATCAGCGGCGCGGCGGGGGTCGGGGCTTCGAGGAGGACGGCGGGGAGGGCAAGGGCTGAGGGTGTGGGGGTGGGAAGGATACACGAACGAGGAAGAGGGGAAATGACAATCAATGTAAATTTGACAAACAAAATGTGTATAATGTAAACGAATATATAGTTTTAACGGACAAATGGATGGAGGTTAACCAGAGGGTCTACGCGGTAATGGTTAGCAAGATTACGAGGTCTAGGGAGGAATATTGATAATTCAAAGGTCGTAGAGGTAATTTACAAAGATTATAGGGTCTGCTGGGTAAAAATCCCTAAAAAAAGTCATAGCCATTCTGACAGTCCAAAATGCCCCATAGAACATATGGCCTCAATCTTTCTATTCTTGAACAGAACGTAGCATTCAAAAATTTCTCCAAATGTGTTTATGAAAGAGGCATGAATCCAAGATGATCATGCTCCTTACCAGACCTCCTGAACAAATCCACACAAGAAGAATATGTGAACCACATCCTTAACACCCTTTTAGCATATGACATACGTAACTGATGTTGGAAATACACGTCTTAAAATTTTTATCGTGAGTCTGGACCTCCGCTATAACCAAAGAAAAATCTTCATTTATCAATGGACTTTGTGTATTTCGAACTAGTTTGCAATATCTAAGAGTATCAAAAAAGTAAGACATATTGTTCTTTAGTTGAAAGTTATTTTAACAGTGGAACTTGCAAGTGGTATTAAGGAGATAACTATGAAAATGCATATACAAGTAAATTTGCATTCACGGGAGGAGGCACTATCTAGTTGGTAGGAATGTTGGATTGGCTGATAGTTGCAAAGGCATATGAGTGATACCATTCTTGTGATCCGTTGGGAAAAGAGTCTTCGGTGATCATTCAGAATAACCCTAGGCTCTCTTATATAGGGAGAGACCTTAAGGATAAATTACAAAGAGGTCTATAAAAGATAAAGAAATAATGACAAGATACATAAAGAGATAATAATACTAAGAACTATCTCTACAATCCCCCTCAAGGTGGAGCATAGATGTCTATCATGCTTAGCTTGGATGAACATCTCTGAAAAGGTCCTCGGAGCAGTGGCTTGGTGAATACATCTGCAGTTTGATCTCCTGAGCTCACATGTGCAGTAGATATCAATCCTCTCTGGATCAAGTCTCAAGTGTAATGGCAGTCAGCTTCAATATGCTTGGTCCTTTCATGGAAAGCTCGATTGTTGGCGATGAATAATGCTGCCTGATTGTCACACTGAAGCCTCATAAGTAGGGGCACAGCTACATGTAGATCTTCTAGTACGGACCGAACCCACATCATTTCTGTACTGGCTTGAGCCATGGCCCTATATTCGGATTCGGCACTGGATCTTGCCACAACAGTTTGTTTCTTGCTTTTCCAAGAAACCAGTGAGCCTCCAACAAACACTGCAAACCCTGAGGTTGATTTTCGATCCTTAGGGCATCCTGCATAATCTGCGTCTGCACACGCTGAGATGGATAAATCTGTGCCCTTTCTGAATAGCAGCCCTGACCCTGGAGAAGACTTCAGATACCTCAGTATCATGTGTATAGCATCCATGTGAACCTGTCTTGGCTGCTCCATAAATTGACTCACCCTGCTAACTGCAAATTGAATGTATGGGCGAGTTATGGTAATGTAAAGGAGTTTTCCCACCATTTCTCTATATCTCCTCTTGTCTACTTCATCAGTATCACTATCATACAACTTCACGCTAGGGTCCATGGGAATACTTGATGGTTTGCATCCATCCATGTCAGTCTCAATCAGGAAGTCTGTAATGTACTTCCGTTGGGTAATCACCAAGCCTTGCGCATTCCTTGCAAATTCCAACCCCACAAAATATCTTAGGGTCCCAAGGTCCTTTGTAACAAACTGACAGCCTAGGAATGCCTTCGCCCTCTCTATGCCCTGAGCATCATCTCCTGTAACAAGAATATCATCCACATAGACCATAATGACAGCCGTACCTGCCGATGACTTTTGGACAAACAACGAGTGATCGGCATTTGACCTCTTGAATCCTTGTTCCACAATTAGGTTTGACAGCTTCTGGAACCATGCTCTCGGACTCTGTTTGAGGCCATATATCGCCTTGTGAAGTCTACAGACCATGTGCTTCTCCCCATCAGCAGTAAACCCAGGTAGCTGCTGCATGTAGACTTCCTCCTGTAAGTCCCCGTACAGGAAGGCATTCTTGACATCTAGTTGAGATATACTCCAATTACGGACCACAGCAACAGATAAGAGAATACGAAGCGTAGAGTGTATCGCCACTGGAGAGAACGTATCCATGTAATCTACGCCATAGGTTTGTGTAAACCCACGAGCGACCAAGCGTGCTTTATATCTATCCAACATGCCATCTGCATGATATTTGACTGTAAAGACCCACTTACAGCTCACAACAGATGCATCAGGAGGTGCAGGGACCAAAGACCATGTGCCACGGGACTGCAAGGCCATCATCTCTTCTTCCATAGCTAATCTCCAGCCATCATTCTTCAAAGCATCCTGGTAGGTCCGTGGTATATCCACGGAAGACAAGGCTGTGGCAAATCTCTGAAAATCACCAGTGAGACGGTGAAAAGAAACCTGTGAAGCAAATGGATAAGAGGCACATTGCCGCCTCTGCTTTCGAATAGCAATCGGAACATCAAGATCATCATCTGCTGTACTGGATAAGCTAGTGTCGTCCTGTACTGAAGGATCCTGCACATGTACTAAACCTGACCCGTCAGTAGTAGTGCCATCTGAACATACCTGAGGCATGATGAGCGGCTGATTTGTAGTCTGAGCAGGACCTGACCGACGCGTATAGAGTTTAGGTAGGGGTGACACGATAGGCTGTGGAATGGGTGGAGGAGGAGGTGGTGGTGGAGGTGCTGGCGTGGGGTCAGGCATAGGGAAAGACTCAGGGGAACTCCATGTAGGTGGTGGAGGAACATAGACATCATCAGTGGTAGTGGATGGTACCAGTCTGTCACCTGCAGGAGAGAAATACATGACAGACTCAAAGAAAGTGACATCAACACTCACAAAGTACCTATTGGTCGTAGGATCATAACACCGGTAGCCCTTCTGAGTCTTGGAATAACCAACAAAGACGCACTTGACTGCTCTAGGAGAGAGTTTGTCAAGTCCGGGAGATAGACGATGAACAAAGGCCACAGTACCAAAGACACGTGGAGTCAGTGAGAATAACTCCTTGCCTGGAAAAATAAGAGAGATAGGTATCTTCTCACCAAGAACTGAGGATGGTATTCGATTGACCAGATAACATGCAGTAAGAACAGCGTCCCCCCAGAAGGAAATAGGAGCACAACTCTGAATCAACAGTGTTCGAGTAATATCCAAGAGATGGCGATGCTTCCTTTCCGCCACACCATTTTGTTGTGATGTATATGCACAAGTGGTTTGGTGGATAATACCCTTTGATGAGAGAAATTGATAAAGTGAGCGTGTACAAAATTCTAGGGCATTATTCGTCCGAACATATTTGACTGAGGAAGAGAAAACATTGTGCATTTCATTAATTAAAATTTTGATCGCATCTCCTGCTTCAGATTTATTCTTCAAAAGAAAGACCCATGACACACGAGAAAAATCATCCACTACCGCAAGATAAAATATGTGCCCCTGATGATCGGGAACACGACTCGGACCCCAAATATCTATATGTAACAACTCGAATGGAGAGCTACTGCTCCGACTCTGACGACGTGGAAAGCTCGACCGATGATGCTTTCCCAACTGACATGCTTCACAGCGAAAAGACGAACTAGAAGAGATCTGGGGTAGAAGATGACGCAACCAAACCGGAGATGCCAGATGTAAGGGGAGACTGGTCCGGCAGAAAGAGATGTGACGCCAGCATAGGAATCCCGAACCAGTCGATATAAACCATTCTGCTCAGAGCCACAGCCAATCACCTTGCCCGTGAGTATGTCCTGAAAAATGAGAGAAGACGTGTCAAATATAGCACGACAATGCAAATCCTTCGTAATCTGACTAATAGATAACAAGTTCATTGAGAACTCAGGAGCATATAGGACGTTTTGTAGCTGCATAGTAGAGGATAGGAAGACCTCCCCCTGATCAACAAGGGGTGAATGGGTACCATCTTCTATCTGCACTGAACGGCCGGGAGGAATGTCCCTGTAGGCCTGTAGTCTATCTCTATCGCGGTAGAGATGATGTGTGGCTCCGGAATCTATAACCCAATCAGATATATCATGAGATGGTGTGAATGCAGTAGATCTACTTGAGGTACTAGCAGCAGTGGATGAACTGGCAGAGGTTGTAGCAGCTATATCTGAAGAACCACCAGACGAATCACCAGATGAATGTGGCATAATATCTCGGAGACGGGCCACAAGTTCGTCAAATCGAGTATCTGCAGCAGACGGTAATGGAGACTGAGAGTGCTCTGCAACAGGTGCCGATGCTGGGAATCCATGCTTAGAATAGCATGTCTCCTCCGAGTGTCCTGTGCGGTAACAATAGGAGCATGTCTGACTGAAGAGACCACCCCTTCCCTGGGATCCACGACTACGTCCACGACCACGACCACGACCAGAAGGCGGGCCACCTCTCCCATGCGAGACTGCCATCGCTGATGGGGGTGGAGTAGAGGAGCTGGAGGAAACTGGAATGCGACTGAGCCTTCTGTAAACCTCCTCTACTGGAGGAATAACTGAATCTGCTAGGATCTGAGATCGTGCGGCATCATATTCAAGATCAAGAGCCGCAAGTAGAACGTCCACCATGGTGGCGTTCCGAAACGTCTTCTGTTGTTCTGGAGTAGCAGTGAGTGGAATGGTACTGTATAACTTCTCAAACATCCCTCTTAGGGATGTGTATAGGGAATGGAGAGGTCTGCCGCTCTACTTCGATGTGAAGATGTCATGCTGAAGCTGCAACATCTTTGTCTCATTTCGCACCTACGAATATGTAGCGGCAAGAATGTCCCACATTGCCTTGACAGTGGGATGATGGAGGACGTCGTTAGCAATCTCCATCGTCAATGTACCGGACAACCAGACCTTCGCGTAGGCATCGTCAGCCTCCCATGAGGCATAGATCCCTGTCTTCTCTGCAGGCTCATCCTCGGTAAGAATGTGTTTCTTACTGTTAGGGTAAAAGAGTACTGAGATGGTTTATTCCATAGAGCCCTCGGGTCTCTTATATAGGTAGAGAGCCCTTGGGTAAATTACATGAGAGATACATAAAGAAACTGAAATAATAAATAACATAGAAGACGAACAACTATCTCTACACTCCCCCTCAAGATGGAGCATAGATATCTATCATGCTCAGCTTGGAAGAACATTTCTGGAAAGGTCCTCTGAGTAAAGGCTTAGTGAATATGTCCGCTGTTTGGTCCTCTGAACTGACGTGAGACGTGGAGATGAAGCCCTTCTGAATCATGTCCCTAGTGTAATGACAATCCACCTCGATGTGTTTTGTTCTTTCATGCAAGGCTGGATTGTTGGCAATAAATAATGCTGCCTGATTATCACATTGAAGGTTCATAGGAAAAGGAACATCAACATTCAGATCTTCTAAGACTGCTTTAACCCACATCATTTCTGTGCTTGCCTGTGCCATGGCTCTGTACTCGGATTCGGCACTGGATCTAGCCACAACAGTCTGCTTCTTGCTTTTCCAAGAAACTAAAGAGCTACCTATGAAGATAGCAAATCCAGAAGTAGACTTACGATCCCGTGGACATCCTGCATAATCTGCATCTGCACAGGCTGAAATAGACAGATCTGTACCTTTCTTGAATAGCAACCCTGTGCCTGGGGAAGACTTCAGATATCTCAATATCATGTACAAGGCATCCATATGTACTTGCCTCGGCTGCTCCACGAATTGACTCACCCGGTTTACTGCAAGAGCAATATCCGGTCGAGTTATAGTGATGTATAAAAGTTTACCCACCATCTCTCTGTACCTTCTCTTATCCACCTCCTCAGTATCATCATCGTACAGCTTCATACTCGGGTCCATAGGTGTACTTGAAGGTCTGCATCCAGTCATTCCTGTTTCATCTAGCAAATCTGTGACATATTTTCTTTGAGTCATCACCATTCCTTGTGCATTTCTTGCAAATTCTATCCCCAGAAAATATCGTATTGTGCCTAGATCCTTTGTAATGAACTAGCTGCCCAACATAGACTTGGTTATCTCAACCCCCTGTGCATCATCTCCAGTAACCAATATGTCATCAACATATACCATAACAACAATGGTACCTCTAGGGGTCTTCCGGACGAACAATGAGTGGTCCGCATTTGATCTTCTGAACCCTTGTCGTTCAATGAGCTGGGAGAGCTTCTGGAACCATGCTCGAGGACTCTGTTTAAGGCCATAGATAGCCTTATGAAGTCTGCACACCTTCTGAGTCTCCCCCTCAGCAGCAAACCCGGGTGGCTGCTGCATGTAAACTTCCTCCTGGAGATCACCATACAAGAAAGCATTCTTAACATCAAGCTGGAATATGGTCCAGTCACGTAGCACTGCAACCGATAGAAGGATGCGAAGTGTAGAGTGTCTCGCCACCGGTGAAAAGGTGTCCAAATAATCTACCCCATATGTCTGTGTAAAGCCTCTTGCTACGAGCCTGGCCTTGTATCTGTCAAGACGACCATCTCAATGATAGTTGACCGTAAATACCCACTTGCAACTCACCACAGATGCACCTGGAGGAATAGGAACAAGAGACCAAGTCCCTCTAGATTGCAAGGCACGCATCTCCTCTTCCATTGCTAGACGCCAGCATTCAGTCTTCATGGCATCCTGATATGTGCGTGGAATCTCTACTGACGATACAGCAGCGGCAAACTTCTGGAAATCCCCAGTGAGACGATGAAAGGAGACATAAGAGGCCAGGGGATATGAGGCACACTGTCTTCGCTGCTTTCTATGAGCAATAGGCCGGTCCAAGTCATCCAAAATAGTGCTGACCGGGTTGTCCTCCTCCTGTGGTGAAGGCTCCTGCACAGGCGCATTATTTAACCCATCATTAGTGTTAACATCAGAACATACCTTAGGCGTGCTGGATGGTTGACACGTAGTCTGAGCAGGGCTTGTCCGTCTCGTGTAGAATTTACTGAAAGGGACAACTGGGGGTGGTGGCGGGGGTGGTGGTGGTGGTGGTGATGTTGGTGTTGGTGGAGTAGAGGATGGACCCAGGCTTGGAGGTAGTGGAACATAGACATTAGAATCTGATGATGTGGAGGGAACCAATCTGTCACCTGCAGGGGAGAAGTACATGACAGGTTCGAAAAATGTAACATCTGCACTCACATAGTACTTGTCATGGACAGGATCATAGCAACGGTAACCTTTCTGTGTCCTGGAGTAACCCACAAAAACACACTTGATAGCCCTTGGGGATAGCTTATCAAGCCCAGGAGAGAAGCGATGAACAAAAGCAACAGTGCCAAAAACCCGAGGTGTCAGTGTAAACAAGTCTCTGTCAGGAAGAAGAACAGCGATTGGAGACTTTTCCCCAAGAACAGTTGTAGGCATTCGATTGACCAGATAGCACGCTGTAAGTTAATGGAGCACAACTCTGGATCAGTAATGTGCGAGCAATATCAAGAAAGTGTCGATGTTTTCGTTCGGCAACCCCATTTTGTTGAGAGGTGTAGGCACATGTGGTTTGGTGAACAATGCCTTTAGATGAAAGGAAGCTAGCAAGGGAGCGAGTGCAGAACTCCAATGCGTTGTCAGTACACACATACTTAACGGTAGATGAAAAAACATTCTGGACTTCATTAATTAGATTTTGAAGAACAAATTCCTGCTTCAGATTTATTTTTAAGAAGAAAAGTCCACGACACTCTAGAGAAATCATCAACCACAACTAAATAGAACATGTGCCCCTGATGATCCGGGACACCACTTGGACCCCAAATATCTATGTGAAATAATTCAAACGGGGAGCTACTGCTCCGACTCTGACGACTGGGGAAGCTAGACCGATGGTGCTTCCCTAACTGACATGCTTCACAACGAAAAGAGGAACTCGGAGAGATCTGAGGCAGGAGGTGACGCATCTTCTGTAGCGGCAGATGACCGAACCGGAGATGCCAGGTGTACGGAGAAACGGAGGCCTGGGAATGCAAGGAGACGCCAGCGTAAGAGTTACGAACAAGACGATAGAGGCCATTGTGCTCAGAACCACAGCCAATCACCCTGCCCGTTAGTATGTCCTGAAAAATAACAGACGATGGATCAAAAATAGCACGACAGTGCAAATCACGTGTAATCTGGCTAATAGATAAAAGGTTCATAGAAAATTCTGGAGCATGTAGTACATTCTCTAAGTGCATGGAGGGAAGCAAATCCGTCTCCCCCTGACCGATGATAGGAGAATGAGTGCCATCAGCAATGAGTACAGAGCGACCAGGCTGAACAACTCTGTAGGACTGCAGAATATCTTTGTCACGGCATAGATGATGGGTAGCTCCAGAGTCGACAATCCATCCTGTGAGGTCATGACTATGAAATGAGACTGAAGGACTACCTGAGGCACTGGCTGAGGCAGATGTACTAGCTGACGCCGAAGCCGCAACATCAGAGACGTCTGCACCTTCTGATGATGATTGTGGCATAATATCACGAAGTCGTGCCACCAACTCTTCGAACCTGTGATCTGGAGTAGATGCTGGTGGACCCTGAACATGATCAACTACTCGTGCAGAGGGAGGAAAACCATGCTTGGAATAGCATGTATCCTCTGAATGACCGGTACGGCGACAGAATGAGCACGTGGAACGTATGCGACCTCCGCGACCACGTCCACCACTTCCTCTGCCACGAAACGAGGACGAACCACCACGTCCCCTGGAAACTGCCATTGCAGACGGAGGTGCAGTCGCTGTAGTAGATGGAACAGGTACACGACTGAGTCTCCTGTATACCTCTTCCATCGGCGGGATAGTGGCATCTGCTAGGATCTGAGAGCGTGCGGCCTCGTACTCCGGGTCTAAGGCAGCAAGTAAAACGCCAACCATAGTGGCATTGCGGAATGTCTTCTGTTGTTCCGACGTGGCTGTGAGCGGAATGGTGCTATAGAGCTTCTCGAACATCCCACGAAGCGACGTGTATAGCGAATGAAGAGGCCTCACATTCTGCTTCGTGGTAAATATATCATGCTGCAACTGGAGCATCTTCGTCTCGTTGCGGACCAGAGAATACGTCATGGCCAAAATATCCCACATCGCCTTGGCGGTGGGCTGGTGAAGGACATCATTCGCTATCTCTGTCGTGAGCGTACCTGAGAGCCAAACCTTGGCGTACGCATCATCAGCCTCCCATGAGGCATAGACTCCTGTCTTCTCCGGCGGTTCATCCTCGGTAAGAATATGCTTCTTACCACACGACTTCATGAGACTGAGGAACTGCATCGCCCACAGTTCGTAGTTTGTCCCGTCCATTTTGACGATCGGTGCAGAACCTTTGAATGCACCTATGGCGGGCATATCGAGCTTTTGTTCGGACATAATGCCGGAGAAGAACGACTATTGATAGACGAAGAAGAGGTTGTCTACCAAGACATTAAGGATTCAAGTGCACATGTAGACGTTATGCACTTGAATCCATCTTCTATCCGAGACCGAGTGAAGTAGCGACACCCGGCAACAAGTAGAGGCTCCGGAAGCCTCTACCAAGGAAGATGGCGGCTGGACAGGGACTGGTTGGGGGCTGGGAGAGGGCTGGACGGTGTAGACAACCCCCGGAGGCGGCTGGAGGGAGCCGGGGCGGAAGGTGGGGGAGCTCCGGCGGCGCGCGTGCGGGACGAGGAGGGGTCCCGGGACTGTTCGGCGGCGGACTGGGGCTGGGCGGCAACCTGGAGGCGGCGGCGGAGCCCTGGGCGGCACCCTGGGGACGGCGGCGGTAGGAGAGAGTCGGCGGGGGGGGGGGGGCGGCGGTGGAGAGAAACTCTAGATTAGGGTTATGGCTCTGATACCATGTTAGGGTAAAAGAGTACTGAGATGGTTTATTCCATAGAGCCCTCGGGTCTCTTATATAGGTAGAGAGCCCTTGGGTAAATTACATGAGAGATACATAAAGAAACTGAAATAATAAATAACATAGAAGACGAACAGCTATCTCTACACTTACCATTAGACTTCATGAGGCTCATGAACTGCATAGCCCAGAGCTCAGAGTTAGACCCGTCCATCTTCACTATTGGCGCAGGACCTTTGAATGCGCCGGTGGAGGGCATATTGGCTTTCGATTCTGACATACTGCCGCTTGGAGAAGAACAATGGTATATAAACACAATGATGATGAATGTCTACACCAACTGCATCGGATTTGAGTGCGTATGTAGACGTTACGCACTCAAACCCATATATCGAACGAGTAGAGTACTAGGGCACGCCTTAGAGAAGGCTTACAGCCCTTGAAACGACTGGTTGGGTGCCGCCTGGGAGTCGCCTAGATGTTTGCGCGACCGGCTGGGACCTACGGCGACAAGCGGGGGCCGCAAGCGGTGGCTGGGACCGCCAGGGACCCGCAGGCGGCGGGCTGGAGACTGCTGGCGGTGGCTGGGACCGCCGGGAGCCGCTGGCGGCGGGCTGGAGGCACCGGCGAGGCGTTGGCGGCGGACTGGAGACGCCGGGGAGGCGCTGGCTGCGGGCTGGGACTGCTGGGGAGGCGCTGGCGGTGGGCTCGGCATAGGGCTAGGCGCGCGGGAGCCCTGGAGAGAGAGGCGACAGGTGGGGAGGGGTGGGGCGGCGGGTGGAGAGCCCTAGGGCGGCTCTGATACCATGTTGGGAAAAGAGTCTCCGGTGATCATTCAGAATAACCCTAGGCTCTCTTATATAGGGAGAGACCTTAAGGGTAAATTACAAAGAGGTCTATAAAAGATAAAGAAATAATGACAAGATACATAAAGAGATAATAATACTAAGAACTATCTCTACACGATCTTTGTCAATAGTTTTTCCGTGGTAGGACTTTTATTTTAAGTCCAAGAGATGTTATAGCCGGAATATTATAACGCATAACATAAGGTACTCTGCTTCTGTGCTATATTATCTAGTCTAAACCTCAAAATTTGTCATCACATTGTTATGAGCAGCCTTTGTCTTTAACAATACTAGTATTCTCTTAGAATATGAATTGTATCTATAATCAAGTGTGTCCATATGGTTGTGAATCAGTAATACCATAAACTTATGCCAGTCATGGTGGCTCTTACACCTGACTGTACGAGGGCGGGGTGATCCTCAACTGGGCGGAAGAAAGGAAGTCCAGTTAGGACAGCGGCCGCCAAGTGCGCAGGTCTAGGATCACAGCCCTTTTCACGGTTTTACGTGAGCTCACGGTATTTTTACGCCTCGTTGGGATCCCGACTTTTGACCAGCTCCGTTGACCCTCTGTTTTAGGATACCCATGCAGGGGATCCTCGGTTTTAGTTTTTCTGTATGATCTCGTTTGCTAGTTACCGGTTAGGCCCGTTTAGAGTGACTTTTCCGGAGAGTCTCTCACCCGTCTCTGGGGCATAGTTTTGAAGTAGACCTTTCCCTCTATTGGATCGCACTTCCAATTAGAAGGCGAGACGGAAGAGTCTCCTAAGAGACTTCCTCACCGCTCTTAGGTTCTTTCTCTTCTCTCCATATTTTGGATATATGTATAACAATCAGTCTCTTTTGTACAAGTTGAATAAAAATGTGGAAATTAATGAAATGAAATTCTGATGACACATGTTCCTATTTTTGAGTTTGTGGTTGTTACATTGAATGCGAATGTCATGGCAGAAATGCGAAAAGCAAAAAATTTCCCGGTATTTTCATATACTTAATGCGATGTTTAGTATATGTTGTATTGCGAATGCGGCGTAAACGGGTACCCGGATCCGAGGGCGTCACAACGGTTCCCAAGGAGATGGTGCGGCGATGAGAGGGAAATGACATGGGCTTCGACGATAGCAACGTTGACACTTGAGGGTAGGTGGAATATGGGGTTAGGATTTTGGGGACTGGAGCTCCGTCTTAGGACCATCGCTCTGATATCTTGTGGAAAGGAATGAATGTTGAAAGTATCGCAATGACACTAAATGATAAGGAGATCCTTTGGGTTCATATCATGCTCCAAAATAAGTGAATCACCGTCAACCTTCCAATGAAAGTCCAACATGACAACTATTATATCATTAATCTTGCAAATAACCATGTGCAACATTATTGCACCAAGCATGTAGAGGTTGACAAACACTCCATCCGAGAGAAGATTGATGCAAGCCAACTTCACTTTCATTTCACCAAACTAGAGGATCAATTGATGACGTGTTTATTAAAGGTCTACCTAAGGTGCAACATGAGATGAATGTGAGCAACATGGGCATTATTGGCATCCATTGCCAATGTGTTGAGAGCATTGAATTGTGTATTAGGTGAATAGATCCTAGCGTGCATATGTTAAATTCTATTCTTATAGAAATCATACACACCCTACATTTGATTGATAACAAAGAGAAAATGCTTGTACCTTGATAGAAGTCACTAGGTTATCTTTGTTGTGGTTTTCTTATTTAACAGAAGATGGTTTCCGTGCATGTTTTGAATGCCTTGTGCTTGTGCTATTTATATAAGCTTGATTAGATAAACTGTTAGTGGAGATTTTTACAGGAGGAATAATACAAATAATCACATAAAAATAATAGCTTTAACTAGAAAATAAACCTGCATTGGTGTCATTAGCAATCTGAATGGCTTCTTCTTCCGTCTTGAAACGAAGAAGTGGTGCCACTGGACCAAATATTTCTTCTCTGTTCATTTGGAAAGACACCAAAATGGATCACAATTTAATTGATTTGTAAAATAAACTATTATTGAGTAGTGGCAAAGACAGACTCCTTGAATGAGCAAAAAAAACACAAAATAAGCCAAAGCAACATGTATAGAAACTTACCATTCAAAAAGTTCACGAAGGACATACCCAACGAAGCATATATTTAAGCCCACACAACAACAATAACAAAGCCTTTTTCCCACAATTAAGTAGGTTCAGCAACATGGATTTTTTGCCGCCATTCAGATCTATTTTGCGTCATTCTCTAGCTCAAATCCAAATAACCAAGATCCCTTCGGCTAGTATAATTCCAACATTTCTAGGGCCATTCTCGTCCTCTCTTAACGGCTCAACATCCCAAATCTTGTATCTTCTAACTGGTTCATCAACTGACCTCCTTTGCAAATGGTGAAACCAACTTAAGCGATTTTCTCTCATCTTATCCTCTATCAGGGCTACACTAACTTTCCTTTTGATCACAAAACTTTGAATCCGATCTTTTTGTGTATGACCATACATCCACCTTATTATTTTCATTTCTACTACTGCCATTGTCTACACATGTCTATACTTCACATGCCAACATTCCGATACATAGAGCATAGCAGGTCTCACATTAACTTTGTAATACTTTATGTTGCCTTTCAAAGGGATTTTCTTATCACAACGAACAATAGAGGCTCCTCTCCACTTTAGCCAATATGCATTTATTCTATTAGTAACATCTCCATTAATTTCCCCATCCTATCGTAAAATAGATCCCAAGTATCTAAAAAAATCTTTTTCTGTATGTCATCGTCTCCAATCTTCAACACGAGTCCTTCATTGTTATTTCCATTGCACTCCATATATTCGGTCTTTAGACCTATTTATACGAAATCCTTTAGTCTCTAACGCATGTCTCCAAACCTCTAGCTTCTTATTTACTTCATCTCTTATCTCATCAATCAATACAATATCATCAACGAACAACATACACCAAAGTATCTCGTCATGAATGTGACTAGTCAACTCGTCCATAATCAAAGTTAAAAGGAATGGACTCAAACCTAAACCTTGATGCAACCCAATGTCGATGTTAAATTAGTCAATTTTCCTAGACTAGATCCTTAGACAAGATGAAGCCCATCATACATATCCTTTGTAAGGTTCATGTATTGGACATGTACATGTTTATTCTTCAAAACTCTCCACAAAATCTCTCTTGAGACTAAATCATAAGTCTTCTCCAATTCAATAAAATTCATATTGAGGTTCATTTTAGCTCTATAAATTTTCATTGTTCTCCTCAACAAGTGGATAACTTCAATAGTTGAGCAACCTAGCATGAATCTAAATTGATTTTCAGTTACTTTGAAAACTTACCTCAACCTTTTTTCGATCACACATTGTCAAATTTTCATTGTATGACATCAGTTTGATACCTCTATAATTCGAACAATTTTGAATCTCTTTTACTCTTATAAAGAGGCACCACAATAATTCTCCTCCATTCTTCATGTATTTTCTTACTTCAAGAAATAACATTACATCAATTTGTGAGCCAAGTCAAACCCATTTACCCACAACTCTCCAAACTTCTATAGGAATGTCATCATGTCATATCTTTTCAAGTCTCCTATACTTCCTTTGTATTTGTCTATGGCTTGCACGATTCAGGTAACACTAACTAGCAGTAAGATCTCCCACAAAGTAATCTATGTATTCCTTCCCCAATGAAAAATCTATGGAAATATTGCTTCCTTCTACTCTCTATTTTTGAGTAACAAGCACGTGTCTGTCCCCATCCTTGATGTATCACACTTGAGAAATATCTTTGGTCTTTTTTTCTCTTGCTTTGGCCAATCTTAATATATTCTTCTGGCACTCCTTTGAGCCAAGCTTTTTGTACAAAACTTCATAAGCTTTCAACTTGGTTTCACTTACATCCTTCTTTCCTTCCTTCCTATTTTGTTGTTTCTAAAAGTTTCCTATGTTCTATCCTTATATAAAGCTTTAAGGCAAGCTCTTATGATTTTAAGCTTTCCTCGCACCCCTCCACTCCATCAAGCCTCCTTTTGGCATGGAACTCCTCGTTAAGACTCGCCTAGCATCTCTTTGACTACCTTTCGAATACAAGATGCTACCACCTCCCACAACTCATTTGCGCTCCGTTACAATCCCAAGATACGTCTTCTAAAACCTTCTCCTTGAGTGTTGGAGTATTTGTTATGTACGCCTATTGTGTTGTAGGAGGGTATTTACCCCATCCAGTTGTTTAGTCCCACATCTACTAGTGGTTGGACTTGGAGGCTCTGTGGAGGCTATATAAGGAGCCCCAGACCTCCTGTATCAGATGAGAGAAAAAGCAATGAAGCATATGCCCCTGTGAGGGATTCCCCCGTGGTTTCATCCCGCTCCTCACGTAGTAGGGTTCCACGTAAAATCACGTTGTTCTTATTTTCTTTATTTTTTTTCATGTTTTGCTTCCGCTTCCTATTTTTCTAACATGGTATCAGAGCGGGTTCGATTCTCAGAGTTTTTTTCTTCTTATTCATGTTCAAGATTCGATTGTGTTCCGATTATCGATTAAAGACAGAGTAGTGTTCGTATTTAAGTCAGCACGAGATCTTTCAGCATCGTGAAGTTTAAAGCATTTCTAGGGTTATCTGAAACCCTAGATCTATGTTGACGGCAACTAGGGTTCCAAGGTTCCACATCCAGTCATAGCCGACAGGCTTCATCTCCAACAACTTGCGGCGTGCACGGCGGAGCTCTTGGTATCCCCCAGCCGCATCCATCAACAAGCGGCTTCCCCAACACCACCGGTCTTCTCCAGGTGGAGGTCGTGACCTCCCAGACTCAACGAATCCCGGAAGTTGCTATTTCGCGGCATCACGAAACAGGTGTGAAGTGATCTACGCGAGCCCCTTCCATCTCGCATTTACGCGCGAGCTTTGTGCGCATCCCGGCAAGGCCGCCAACCACCGGAGCCTCTCCAGGCGCATCCCCTACAGGCCCATCCCCAACATGAATCAGAGGCGGCTGCGACATCAGATATTCAAGGCGGCCACGCACCCCCGTGCTCTGACCACGCGGCCAGCAGCCCACGCTAGACATCCTGACGATGAGCTCCTATGTTCTCTCCAGTCGCACGCGACCCCTCAGGCGGCAAGCACGACCCCCAGACGGCAATCGCCTCCTCCTCTCGCTGGTGGCGCTCCAGTATTGCTTCCCCTTGCGTATGACGAGACCCCCAAAAGGGGAGGCGGCACAGGGAAATATCCCATGGTTGAGGGTTCCAATGGGAACCCTAATTCAGGTGACGATCTTTAAAAAAAAGGGAGAAATATTGCCCAAGTGGGCCGGGGCATGCCGCACACAAAAAAAGAAAGAAAGAAAAGGGGGGCAGTTGCAGTTTGGGCTCACTGTGGGCCGAGATGTTTTGTCAAAAAAAGGCGCGTATAATAAAAAGCCGTACGCCAATTTTGCAAAAAAATTCAAAAAAAAAGAGATTTGAAAGCCGAGAAAAAAATGCTGAAACATCTTAAAAAATGATTTCAAAAAAATGGAAGCTTAAAAAAAATGACAAAAGCTGCAAGTTCATGTTTTCCCCAGTTTCTTATTGTCTTCTTCCAACTGTCGATGTCTTCATTCCGACCAGTACGGGAGAAAGAGGGAGTATACTGAGAGTTATGCGGCATCAATCATACGACATCTCTTTGAGTTCAGATCCAGTCTTCAGAGATTTCAGTCTCTAGATGTCAGTTCAGATTCCAATCCAGATACTCGTCCAGATTCAGACTCTACAGCAGATTTCAGACTCGACGTCATATTTCGAGTCAGTTTCAGACACACACGAGTGCAGTCTTTTCAGATGTGCAGATGTTTGCCATCTTTTGTGTGGTCCCCATCATTCTTGTTTTGTTTTGGCCAGAATTTTCATGTGAGCGATAGGGACTCCAGAGTAGAGGACCATTCCCTATGCCATGTTGACAAGGGTTTTCATGTGGTATCATAGGTACACCAGAGAAGTGCATCATTCTCTGTGCCAGATGGGAGAGACCCAGTTCTCCGACGAGGAGACGTTTCAGACTCCATTCTCCAGCGACCATAGACTCCGAAGAGGATTGCACAGCCACGACCCTTATTCAGTTCGACCCTTTTCAGAGATGGAGCAGTTGTCCACATATTGTGGCGGGCCAGAGTACTTCGACGAGGAGACTCATTTCAGTTGCAGTGACTCTGACAGGAGCAGTTCAGAGCACATGCTCTCCGACAAGGAGAATCAACAGACTCACACTCCAGCCCGTTCGTCCTCCTCACCTGCACGGCATGAGAAGCAATGTCATCGACATCAGCAGTTGTGCGTGTTGGGTTGATATTGTCCATAGTGTCCTGTAGCTAGAGTTGAGTTTCTTTATGTTTGTCCACGCTGAGCATTGCATGCTCCAGCTTGGGGGAGAGTGTTGGAGTATGTGTCATGTGCGCCTATTATGTTGTAGGAGGGTAAATAGATCCCTCCAGGATCCATTTACCCCATCCAGTTGTTTAGTCCCACATCTACCAATGGTGGGACTTGGAGGCTCTGTGGAGGCTATATTAGGAGCCCCAGACCTCCTGTATCAGATGAGAGAAAAAGCAATGAAGCATATGCCCCTTTGAGGGTTTCTCCCATGGTTTCATCCCGCTCATGGAATAGGGTTCCACATAAAATCCCGTTGTTCTTATTTTCTTTATCTTTTTCCACGTTTCGCTTCCGCTTCCTAATTTTCTAACAAAGCTTGATTGCTTCAATTGAAGATTCAACCATTTATTTTCAATGATCTTGGGAACCATCCTCTTCTTTGCCATCCCTTTTATTTGTACATCCATGACTAGCAAACGATGTTGCAAGGTCAAGCTCTCTCTTGGAATTACTTTGCAACTTATGCAACAGAACCAATCTCATTCTCCTCATCGCAAAGTAATCTATCTGTGTTTTAGTCCGGTAACTCTTATAAGTAATTAAATGCTCCTTGTTATTCTTGAAGAGAGTGTTTGCTATGAAAAGATCATAAGCCCTTACGAAATCCAGGATGGATTTTCCCTCTTCATTTCTATCCCCAAAGTCATGGCCTCCATGAATACTAGCATAAGCTAAAGCATCATTTCCCACATATCCACTAAGATCTCCATTTAGGAAAATTATCTCTTTGTGTGAGATTCGTTGCATAATCTTTATCCAAATCCTCCCAAAAAGCTTGTTTAATATTTTCCTCTAAACCAACTTGCGACCGGTAAACTGAGATTATACTCATAACTTCTTCTTACAATACCATTTTTAGCAAAATAATCTAATCCCCAAATCTTTGCACCTCAACCACACTATCCTTCAAATCCTTATGAACAATCACTCCAACATCATTCTACCCCTCTTTACCTGAATACCATAACTTCAAACATGTCTTCTCGATCTCCATTGCTTTCTCTCCAACCTATTTTGTCTCTTAGAGACATAGTATTTAAATTTTCTTTTTTTCGATCGTATCTACTATCTTGATTGATTTGCCAATAAAAGTAAAAAATACTCCAACTACATATCCTCAACTTCTTGCAACCTCTTTTGGACTAACTTCTTTACTCACATGTGTCCATTTTGAGAACACTTGTAAATTTTGGACTGCATCTGTATGACGATGTAGTAGAATTTAGCTTATTTACTCGCATGCGTTCCTCATGAGAGAACCCTTGCAAATTTTGAACTACATTCAGGTAATGATGTAGCAATCCTTGCCAATTTCTTATTGCATTCGGGCGATGCAACACATCGCTAGTAGGAAACGCTCCAACAAAAACTAAATATTTGCTTAAATCCATGTTGAAAACATATAACGATCTTGAGGATTAAGAATTTGTCGCAGACTGTTTTATGTTGGTTGTTGGCTACTTAACACAACCCTTCTTAATTTACCCAAGCTTGGGACCGGCTCTGGCTGAGTTTTATGTTTAAGTCCAATATAATTTTTTTAACAAAAAATGTTCTTTGCATCGTTCATAGTTAAAAGATGACAATTTGCTATAACATTAAAGACTACTTGGCTCTAAATATTTCTTAAGTGCAAACATGCGATCAACCATTTATCTTTTACCAGTTCTAAGAATTGTTTACTGTCGAATTATTGTATTCTTATGTGTCTTTATTTTAGTTGAGTCATGTAACCCCTCAGAGGCATTCATGTAATTTTTTATTTTCTTTTCACTCTATAGGGTTTCACGTTATATAAGAAACTTTAAACATAAAAAATAAATATGTCATTTCATTCTCTCGTCTTCTATACATGGTATTAAAGCGATAGTCCTATACCGAGGTTCATACCTAGCACCCGTTGCCACCACCGACCTTTTTTCTTCTTCTCGACCCGTGTGTGGGCCCTTTCCTCTACCTAGGGCCTTACACAAGGCCCCTCTCCCACAACCAGTCCACAACGTACTGCTTTGGGCATCTTGAGGGGCGTCGTCCATGCCTCTCGAGGCTACATCACTGACCTAGGTTGTTGTTGCTCTTCCTTTTGGGGCTCTATTGCCCACTTGCACGCTGCCCAGGTGCATCCTCAGCCGCCCGTTCTGTTGTTTAGGGGTTTCCAGCCCATCTGTGCACTGCCCAAAAGCATCTCCATACCTCTATATCAATGTTTGGGCACTCTAACTTATATGTGCGCCGCCCAGGACATCTCTAAGCTTGTGTGTTGCCGTCTAGGCCCCTGTTCGTGGATTGCGCACCCTCTAGCTGTAATTAAGCGTCACAACCATGATTTATCTTCTTGATATTTCTATTTGAACACGACAGACTCTTCCTATTGAGACCACATCCATGTACACTACATCTTCTATGATGGTACATGGAACTTCTATTAAACTCAATGACACATAAATACATGCCCTGATCTCAGATCTCGGGTCTTCACGGCTTTCGTCGACGGTGTAGGGAAATCTATCACATGCCTCGTGCAACTTTT
This sequence comes from Ottelia alismoides, assembly GCA_037367405.1. Taxonomy (NCBI): domain Eukaryota; kingdom Viridiplantae; phylum Streptophyta; class Magnoliopsida; order Alismatales; family Hydrocharitaceae; genus Ottelia; species Ottelia alismoides. The sequence continues at coordinate 924,589 of JAZKJV010006632.1, read as the reverse complement.
GTAGAGATTTCTGACAGTGAGACTACTTCTACTTCACATCTTGCTACTACCTCATGTATTATAACTAACTTTGGTTCGTCTAAAGCACTAACTTGGATCATTGACTCAGGTACATCTATTCACTTGATTAGAGAAGGTAGTTTTCTAATCTCTTCTCAACCCTCTTCCATTGTAAAGTCGGTCCGGCTAGCCAACAATGCTCATTCTCCTATTACCGCAATTGGGACTATGGAGTTCTCCTCTACACTCAGGCTCTTTGGCATTTATTGCGCACCGAATTTTCGTCTAAGCCTCTTATCATTTTTTAAGCTATGTGTTGAATTGAATTGTTGAGTGATTTTTCGATGAGTTCCATTGTTATTTTCAGGACATCTGAACAATGCAGATTTTTGGTGGGGGACATGAAAATGAAAATATATATAACCTTTATTACCGTAATATCCCTAATGATTCAACCTTTACATGTGTTGCCTCAGTGTCTGATGACATGTTCTTATGGCATTTGTGACTCGGTCACCCATCTGGTAAAACTCTTTCCGAAATGTTTTTGGAATTGTCATCTATGAAACCTTTCGAGTGTGAAGCCTGCCTGTTCGGCAAACATCATCCCTCTTCCTTTCCACCTAAGACTGAGCCACGTCGTTCATCGTCATTCTCTTTCATCCATTATGATATTTGGAGACCTTGTCTTATTCGTATTACTCCCAATCATAGATACTTTGTTGTCTTCTTGGGTCTATTTTATCAAGGAATGATCAGATATTAACAACATTGTCAAGTCTTTTTTTCAACTTATTTAATCCTCTTTCTCTACATGTATTCAAACTATCAGGATTGACAATACTCTTGAGTTCACTCATCAGGACTTAGTATAATTCTTTGCCACTTAGGGGACCCTTCACCAGACCTTTTGTCTGCATACCACACAACAGAATGAAGTAGCGGAAAGGAAGCTTTGACACCTTCTGGACATAGCTCGTACATTTCTTACTCACATGAAGGTTCCCAAAACTCACTGAGGGATGTTGTTCTTACTGCAACATACCTCATTAAAAGGGTCATGTCTTTAGTCCTCAAGGGGGTAACTCCTTTCTCATTCGTGTATCATATTAAGAAACCTTTTCCCCTTCTATTGAGGATTTTTGGTTGCAACGCCTTCGTACATAATTTTTAGACTATGAATAAATTGCCTCATGTTATCAAATGTGTTTTCATACGATATTCTCATACCCAAAAAGGGTACAGGTGTTACATGTCATGTTGATGTCACCTTTTTTGAACAGACTAGCTAATTTACTCTGTTGGTGGCATTCCCTCGGAATTTCCACCACGATCCATTATCTATAAAAGGAAACACGCCGCATAGTCCGACACATTCTCCTTACCAGGATGATGTGCCATCTTTGAGTGTACCCACCACTGCAGCTCCGGATGCTTCACCAAATCTCCCTGTAGCTCTACGGCAGACCAAAAGCCAATGTACTCTGCACCCTATCTCCTCTTTTACTATTGTTGATGGCCTCTCCGGCGGTGACAAACAGTTTGCAGATGCCATGATGATCATCATTGTTCCTCGACATTATCATGTTGCATTACAAGATCGTGATTGGAAAAGGGCCATGGACGAGGAGATGGAAGCCCTTACATCCAGAGGGACTTGGGACCTTGTGCCTTGCCCACTTGGTGTGAGGTCAGTAGCTTGCAGATAGGTCTACACGACCAAGCAGTCTCCAGATGTCATGATTAATAGATTGAAATCCTGACTAGTGGCCAAAGGATTCACTCAGACCTACGAGGTCGATTACTTCGAGACATTTTCACCTGTCACCAGACTGGGCTTTGTACGCACAATTCTCTCTATCACAGTAATAAAAATTGGCTCACATTCCAGTTTGATATGAAAAATACATTCCTCTATGGTGATCTTGAGGAAGAAGTTTACATGATGCAGTCCCTCGAGTACTCTGTTGAGGGGGAGTGTATATGTTGACTATCATGGCCATCTATGGCCTAAAGAATAGTCCACAAGCTTGGTTTGATAGGTTATCACGGATATTCTCTCTTGGTTTTCATAAGATGACATATGATTATTCTTTCTTTGTCAGATGACGATCCATTGGTATGGTGGTTTCGATGATATGATAGTAATTGGTGATGACAAGGCGGGTATTACCGAGATGAAGGCCTTCCTTCAGAAGGTGTTTGTCACTATGTATCTCTATCAGATTCAGTACTTCTGGGGCATGGAAGCTTATACATACTACAGAGGGCTTACACTTATCACCAAGGAAGTATTGCATGGACATTCTTACAGAGGCAGGTTTGCTTGGATGCAAACCGTCTGACATATTCGCAGAAGCACCGAGGCATATCATCTCAGTTGATCCTAAGTTTGAGGATCTTACTCAATATAGGAGCTTGCTATGTAAACTACTCTACCTTATTATCACCAAGCCTGATATCTTATATGATGTTAGCAGAGCAAGCCAATACATTAAGAGACCTTGTTATAACCATTAGCAAGAGGACCTCTTGATACTTCGATATTTCAAGAGCTCTCCAGGATGTGGCCTTTTATATAAGGCAAACAGTCACACAAAAGTCACCGTCTATGCTGATGCAAATTATGCTAGTTCTCCTGAAGATAGATGATCCACCACTAGCTACGCAAAGTTCTTGAGAGGAAACCTTGTGGCATGGCGTAGTAAGAAGCAGATTGATGTGCCTAGATCTGGTGTAGAGGAAAAGTATAGGGCAATGGCACATGATACATGTGAGATTATTTTGCTAGTCTTATTCTTGACAGAAATTGGACTTCCTGCAATTATTCTTGTTTCATTGTACTGTGACAACAAATCTGCTATTCATAACAAACCAAGCATATTGAAGTTGATTGTCATTTCATCGGTGATGTTGTGCGAGAAGGGAGGGTATGCACTCCACGTATTTCTATTGATCTTCAACTTGAAGATATCCTCGTTAAAGCCCTACCTAAGTGATGTATTTCTTGGCTTATCTCCAAGTTGGGCATGATTGATAGATTTCTCCCAACTTGAGGGGGAGTGTTGGAATTATTATAGCCTTATGTGTCTTTATTTTAGTTGAATCCTGAAACCCCTTAGGGGTATCTGTGTAATTTTTCATTTTCTTTTCACTCTCTAGGATTTCACGCTATATAAGAAACCCTAGACCTATGAAATAAACAAGTCATTTCATTCTCTCATCTTCACATTTACAATAGGCTTTCTTAGAAAAAAAGGTGGTTTTTTTAGTCTTATATGTATCTAGTTCGTAGATGTCCCTTGGTCTCTCTCAATATGAAGAGACTCGTTGTTCTCTTTTTGAAACATGTTATATTGTGCATAGAGAGTAAGTTCAAACCAAACAAGCAAACAAGTATTAAACAAACACAATGCAACACAAGATTTATGGGATTCACCTTTAACTAGGCAACTCCACAATGGTGGCGACAGATGTCTCGCACTCTCTCTTGTATGGTGGAAAAACTGTAGTATACAATATGAAAAAACCTAGCTCTATGGGAATACGTAAACACCTCCATACAGATGGATCGCTTCAAATAAAAAGATATTTCTATAAAGTTTGCCACTTTTCTTAGTTTGCCATTTTTCTTTGTGTCACCTTACATAATCTCCCTATATCAAGGAACATCCTCCATTATTCAGTATGAAATTACATCCCTACTTGTATGAAAGCATAATCCTATATATATGCCTTGTGCCTACTTTAAAAACCTAGCCCACCTCAACTGCTAGCTTAGCGATCACCGCTATTCATCGACTACCATGTATCACTCCCCTAAGTGTGTATCATTTGTTATTCTCTTTCTTAAGCATTATCCATCGTGCTTTCTTAAGTATCTCTCATTCGATGATGAGCATCGTCCCGAGAACTAGGCTCGACCAGTTCAAGTCACCTACATTCCACAACCGCCACTGCCACCGACATCATGTGTTGTGCCATTTCAATGTTATTTTCCTCTATTGTAGGAGCTTCCTCGATCTCACAATGTCACATGCTCCACATAAATAAGAATTTTACAACACATGTTAGCCCTCTCTATACAATGACTTGCTTTTTGAAAATGAAGCTTGATGATGGAGTTTAGCGAATTTCACCTTCAAGATGGCGTCTAAAAATTCCACTAACGTTGTCAAACTCTTTTGTCAAAGAGTTTAAGAACACCTTTGCGGACCAATTGCCAAGTTCAATGGCATAAAATAACAACAATGGATGTAAGGCCAAATGATAGGGAGAAAGGAGAGGCAGTCGCAAGAGGGAGTGTATCGTGCCAGATTATCGAGGAGCCCGAGATATCGTTTGAGAAGGATCAGGGCTTGCATGGTTTGGATCCTCCATAGCGTTGGAATGCGAAATTGCCCAGAAGGTGTGGGGGAGGGCAAGGATAAAAATAATTAGATACAAATACAACAATATGGGTACGGGTAGTTATTAAGATATTAGTTATCATTTATTGCTTTCTTGTATTTTATTTTCTTTATGTCTATCTTATTTAATTTTCCAATAGGTTTCTCCTATATATAAGAGAATCCTAGGGCCTCATGAATAAGCAATTCATTATTTTATCTTAACACGGTATCAGAGTAGTGATCCTAGACCGGAGTTCTCGTACCCCACCCGTGCCCTAGACCCCATCCGCCGCCCTCTCCTCTCGCGCCTCCATGTACCGTCGCGCACCTCCGCGTACCTCTACACAGTGCCACGCAGTATCACTCCTTCTACTGTTGGGTTGTCGTGTGCTGCCCGCACCTCCCACAACACCACTGGGTAGCCGCACACGTTCGCCAACCCCTCGGCGCCACCATCAGTCCCAATGGTCGATTTATCTCCTCTGTTGCCGAACTGCAGTCTGAAACAATCTGATTTTGACCGGAAAAGATGATTTCAGACCTATAAATCATCTTTTTCGGCCCTAGCGAAGATCAAGGATTGACGAGGATGGTTATGTGAGTCTACACATACAACCAATCCTCTATATGATCGTGTAGGCTCACTCGGATCGGTCTATTTCCCAGGTCGAGTTCCGTTTCAGCCTTCTATTTAATCATGTGACATGTCAGGGAATAAGGACGGCGTTTTCTCTTTGTCTGATGCCTCGAAGGGTACAACTCCCTTTGTAAAGATGGATGAGACCAACTATGAGTTGTGGTTCATACAATTTATGATCATTATGCAGTGCAATAACAAAGAGTGCATTCTGACAAAGCCGGAGCCGGCGGCTAAGATTGGGGACAACACTTTGCGGAAGCAAGATGGCATGTACGCGTGTGTTTAGCTATTTGGGACACTCACCACCTAGATTGCCAACAACATTGTGAACCAACCCACTGCCAAGGCGGTATGGGATATTCTGGCAACCACGTATGCCCAAGCGAAAAATGAAGCCAAGATTCTTCAACTATAGTTTAATATATACAAGGCCAAGTAGAACGATCGTCCTCTGCATACATTCTACTCTTAGACTCACGGCAAGCTTGAGAAGCTTCACAGTGTCATGCCTGTTACTACGTCTACATAGCAGCATGTGGCATACAAGAACTCCATGATGGTTGGAGTTTTGTTGGCAGTCCTAGACCCGGAGAATGAGGCCGTGCGCGCACTTCTTATAAGCACGATCATACCTCCCATGGAGAAGGCCTACAGTCGCCCCATCGGACTTCTTATCCCATCTATTGCCATCATCAGACCTCCTCAGCGATGGTTGCATCAAGCGGCAGACGAGGTTCTACACAGTTCAGAGGGCAAGGTCCTCGTGGTAGAGGAGATGGATGTCAGTGTGGCCTCTACTCTTAAAGTCGTCGTCTAGGTCAAACTCTGAGGATACATGCTATCAGAAGAATGAATACCTCACATATACTCGTGTGGTTAAGCAGATTAAGCCCCCAGCCAATTCGACTCATCGACATATTCACGCCTGGATGATATTGTTTACTGCTTGAAAGAGATTATGACTCATGTTGTTGGCACCAATACATGTTCCCTAGATGTTGCAATCGTTGCTAGAGACACCTCGAGCTCCTCAGGTATAACCTATGCTCTTAACAGTTGTAGCAGGGCAGTTATGATAGAGTGGATCATGGACTCCGGTACTTCTCCCTATCTGTGTGGAGATAGGGCACATTTCAATTCTTACATATCTATACACCCTGATAGATGGGTCGTAATTGCAGACGGGGTTTACTTACCCATCACAGGACAGGGGGAGGTGCATTTGACACCATCTATACGCCTGCAAAATGATTTATATGCTCCTGATTTTCAGATGAATTTGTTTTCTAATAGTCAAATCACGTAGGATCTGCATTGTCATGCAACTTTTGATCCCTCTACTCTTGTGTTTTAGGACACACTCACATGCAGGGTGATTGGATGTGGTCGTGAGCAGCGGGAACTCTACAATATGTTTTAGTCTCCTAGTGCCGGTACATCTACAATTCCCACTGGATTAGTCTCTCCTTACTTGCAACATCTTTGTTTTGGCCCCCTTCATCTATAAAAGTTGTGTCATGTCCTCCCACAGATTTCCACGTGCTCTTCCTTGCAGTATGAGGCTTGCCAGCTTGAGAAGCATCATCTCTCTTCGTTCCTTAGTTGTCAGAGTCATAGTAGTAATCATTTGTTTGAGCATATTCATCTAGATATTTGGGATCCCAATCATGTTCCTTATCTCCAGGGACACCGTTTTTATCTCATTGATGTGGATGATTATTCTAGACTTTCTTGAGTATTTCTATTGAAAAACAAGTTTGGAACTGGGTCTGTCACTAAATCTTTTATTAATGGAATGAGAACATGTTCTCTGTTACTGCAAGTTTATTCGCTATGATAATGCTTTGGAGTTCTGCACGTTACAGCTATTTGAGTTCTTCAAATCTCTTGATATTGTACATCAGACCTCGTGTGCTTACACTTCTTAGCAGAACTGTCTTGCCAACACAAACACCGCCACTTACTTGATGTAACAATAATATTTTTGATCCAGAGTCGTGCTCCTCACTCTTTCTGTGGTGATGCTGTCTTCACTGCTTGCTACTTGGTGAACTATGTGCCGTCTTCCATCTTAGGAGTGAAGGTTCCTTACTCGATTACATTTCAGGAGGACATGTTCTACCTTACATACCGTGTGTTTGGCTATGTTGCTTTTGTTCACAATCATACTCCCGGTTGTAACAAGCTCTTTCCTAAAGTTGTCAAGTGTATCTTTGTAGGCTACTCTTGTAACCAAAAGGGGTATGTATCGTTGTTTTGATTCGGTTTGACAGAAGTAGTAAGTTACCGTTAATGTGACCATAGAGTCTATTATGTATTTCTCTCCTACAGGTGAAAGGTTGACTCCATCTGACTCTAGAGATTGGTATACATGCCTCCTCATATGGTTGCACCACCTCCATCACCTCTACCACCTCCGCCTCCACCACCACCACTACATCCAGGGCCTACACCTGCACCACCACCCAGTAAGTTGACTCCCCCTACTCCCGAGTCTTTCCCATCATCCAGCACGCCTTGGTATGTAATGAGCACATTGTTTCTACTGAAGGCAATGGTGATTTGTCCATGCAATAGGCTTCTTTACAAGATGCACAAGTACCCTCTCATGAGGGTAGTTTACAGGTTGAGGAAGAGACAGGTGATCTGGATGTGCATATTCCAGACCAAGGTTCCTTGGGTCGACTCTCAGAGTACTTCAGGAGTTTTGTCATAGGACTGTCAGCTGCGGAGATACCACGAACATATCAGGAGGCTATACAAGACAGTCAGTGGTGTCATGACATGGAGGAGGAGATGGTCGCATTACAGTCATGTGGCACACAAAGCATTGTTATAGCTCCTACAGGAGCATCTATTGTAGGATGCAAGTGGGTGTTTACGGTAAAGCACCGAGTAGACGGCAGCGTAGGTCGCTACAAGGCAAGACTTGTGGCTCGTGGGTTCACTGAGACATATGGGGTGAGCTATCAGGATACTTTATCTCTAGTAGCTCGACATTCTATATTGCATATCCTTCTTTCTGTTGTAGTGACACGGGGTGGCCCTTATATCAGCTTGATGTGAAGAATGTGTTTTTTCTATGGTGACCTGTAGGAGGAGATCTACATGCAACAACCACATGGGTTTGCTGCTGAAGGCGAGTATCAGAAGGTTTGCAGGCTTCACAAGGTGATCTATGGCATTAAGCAGAATCCAAGAGCATGATTCCAAAAGCTCTTGGATTCGATAGAGCAGCAGGAGTTCGTGAACTCGACTGCAGATCATTCACTGTTTGTTCAAAGATCTCAGAGAGGTACAATTGCCATATTTGTTTATGTTGAGATATTATTGTTACAAGGAATGATGAGCAGGGCATCCAGACTGCTAAGGATTTTCTTGGTCGGTCATTTGTAACCAAGGACCTTGACGGTCTATGTTACTTCCTTGTACTAGAGTTCAACAGGAACCAATGAGGTCTTGTGATGACCCAGAGGAAGTACGTTACAAATCTTCTCTCTGAGACGGGCATGCAGATTGCAGACCTACCACTATTCCATGGACCCAAGCATGAAGTTGTACGATGATGACACTGAGGAGGTATATGGAGCTCGTTAGGAAGCTCCTATACTTGACCATCACCAGGACAAATATATCCTTTCTAGTGAGCAAAGTGAGTCAATTCATAGAATTGCTTAGACAGGCACATATGGATGCAGTCCATATGATTCTGAGGTATCTAAAGATCTCACCTGGTACTGGTCTTCTATTTAGCGGATGTACATCCCCTCCCATTACAGCTTGTGCAGATGCAGATTATGCGAGATGTCCCAAGGACAGAATGTCTACCTTCGGATTTGCAATATTCAAAAGGAGTTTCTTGGTATCATGGAAGAGCAAGAAACAGACGGTAGTTGCCATATCCAGTGTAGAGTCAGAGTACATAGCCCCATGGCACAAGGGAGTACATAGATGATGTGGGTCAGATCCGTTCTTATTAGCCTAACTGTTGAGGTACCTCTTCTCATGCACCTCCACCGTGACAATCATGATTGTTAAGATAAATATATTGTTATGTCTCTTTTATGTAATTTCAGTTTCTCTGAGTACTTATCATGTAATTAACCTAAGGGATATTCTTCTATATAAGAGAGCCCTCGGGTACGTTTAATGCAAGTAATCATTCTCTTCTATCATGGTATCGGAGCAACGGTCCTAGATCGAGGTCCCGGTATCCCACCCAAAAACCCTAACCCTACACCCACCCCCCATCCCGCCGGCACCGCCTACAAGCCCTAGCGGCCCCCGCCGCCATCCGCAGCAGCCCCAACAGCACCAGCAACCGGCCCCCACCATCAACTCCAGCGGCTCCCACTCCATCCTGCGGGTGCTGCTGCCACAGCCGACACCTCCGGGCAGCACCGCTGCTACCTCCGTTGGCTTGTTCGGACACCTGAACAAGGTGTAGGGATGGTTGTATGAGTCTACACATACAACCTATCCCTCATATGATTCTGTAGACCGCCTATTTCCTATTTCTCCGTCGGTCTGTGGCTCTCTTTCGAACATGTCAGATAACAAAGGTGACGTTTTCACATCTTCAGTTGCCTTCAAAGGCCCGGCCCCTATAGTGAAGATGGACAGGACCAACTATGAACTATGGTCCATGCAGTTTCGTACCCTGACGCAGTGCCATAATAAGGAGCACATCCTGACAAACTCCGAGCCGGAAGACAAGACTGGAGCGAATGCGACGTGGAAGCAAGACGATGCTTATGCTCGTATATGGCTCTCTGGGACGCTGACTACAGAGATTGCTAATGATATTGTGAATCAACCAACAACAAAGGCTATGTGGGATATACTGGCAGCTACATATGGGCAGTCGAAGAATGAGAGCAAAATACTTCACTTACAATTCAGCATCTTTTCAACCAAATAGAATGGGAGACCACTCCATGCACATTTCTCTCATCTACGGGGCTTGTTCGAGAGATTGCATAGCTTCATGCCGATCACAACCAGTACGGAACAATAACAGGCATATCGAAATGCCACGATGACGGGAGTTTTTTTGTCCTCCCTTGATCCTGAGTACGATGCAGCCCGTACTCAACTTCTGACTAGCGAGACCATTCCACCTGTGGAGGAGGTGTATAAACGATTGAGTAGGATTACTATTGCATCGGTGTCTACAGCACAACCTACTCCTTCAGCTATGGCTGCCACTCGTGGCAGAGGAGGATCGCCACATTTTCGGGGTCGTGGACCTTGTGGTCGAGGGGGAGGCAGACAACGTGGTCCCTGTGCTCACTGTCACCGCCTAGGCCACTCTGAGGAAACATGCTTTCACAAGCATGGATATCCAGCTACTGCACATGTTGTCGAGCAGACTAAGGCTACAGCTGCGCCTCTCCCAGATATTCGCTTTGATGACATCGTCTCCAGACTTCGTGACATGATGACTACTCCTACGTCTCCGTCTCCGGGTTCTACGGAAGCTGCAACTTCTGCCAGAGCGTCGTCTAGTTCATCAGGTACTCATTATGCGCTTACCAGTACTACTTGCTCGGACTTGACAGATTGGATTATGGACTCCGGGGCTTCCCATCATGTGTGGCGACCGAAGGCAGTTTACTACCTACAGAGCACTTACACCAGGCCGATCTGTTGTCATTGCCAATGGGGTTCGATTACCCATTGTTGGTCAGGGGGAGATTACTCTAACGCCTTCTTTGAGTCTTCAGAATGTCTTACATGCACCTGACTTTCAGATAAACCCATTGTCAATTAGCCAGCTTACAAAAGATTTACATTGTCGTGCCATCTTTGACCCTTCTACTTTTGTGTTTCAGGACATACTGACTGGCAGGATGATTTGGAAGTGGTCGTGAGCAGAGAGGCTTGTACAAGCTTGATATATCATCATGTGTTGGACTTGCTACTATTCCCTCTGGATATGTTTCTCCATCTCTTTGGCATCTACGATTTGGCCATCTTCCTCTGCAGAAGACGTGTCATGTCTTACCACATATATCTACCCGTACTGCGTTGGATTGTGAAGCCTGTCAGCTTGGGAAACACCATAGGTCTTCGTTTGTGAGTCGTCCGAATCGTAATAGTAGTCAGTCTTTTGAGCTGTTTCATTTTGATATTTGGGGTCCCAGTCGTGTCCCTGATCTTCAGGGACATCGTTATTATATGGTTGTTGTGGATGATTATTCCAGACTATCTTGGGTGATCTTGTTCAAACAAAAGTCCGAAGGTAATACTATTATTCGAAAATTTATTATTGAAGTTAATAATATCTTCTCTACCAATGTCAAAGTAATTCGCACAGATAATGCTTTGGAATTTTCAACAGTACATTTGTCAGATTTTCTCAGTTCACATGGCATTGTTCATCAAACTTCTTGTGGTTACACTTAGCAACAAAATGGAGTGGCAGAACATAAACATCGCCACCTTCTTGATGTCACACGAACATTGTTGATCAATAGTCGTGCCCCTCATTCTTTTTAAGGGGATGTTGTTCTCACTGCATGCTACTTGGTGAATCGTATGTCATCTATTGTTCTTGGAGAGAAGGTTCCCTTGATTGTGTTTCCCGAGAATGACTTATTCTTTCCCACACCTTGAGTCTTTGGGTCTGTGGCTTTTGTGCATAATTGTACCCCTGGCCGTGATAAGCTCTCACCAAGAGCTATCAAATGTGTGTTTGTTGGATACTCTCGTACTCAAAAAGGGTATAGATGTTTTGATCCGGTGAGTAGGAGATATTATGTAAGTGTTGATGTTACTTTCTTTGAGTCTATCATGTACTTATCTCCTACATGTGACAGGTTATCCAATAACAATGAGGATGATATTGTTTTTCCTCCACCACCTCTTCCAGCACTTGAACATGAGCAACAATTACCTCTACCATCGCCTCCACCACCTGAGCCAAGATTCTTACCCATTGTTTACACTCGCAGGTCTTCTACTAGCTCTTCTGCTCATAAGCCGTTCACATCATCCAACACGCCTCAGGTATGTCATGATAACATTATATCTACTGATGGCATTGGAGTTTTACATCATACACAGGATGATTCTGCTGTAGAGGAGAGAGGGGATGTGAATTTGGATGTTCCTATTGCGCAGAGGAAGCCCCGACGTTGATGTGCCACATACCCACTTGCTGCACATGTCTCTTTGGATCATCTTTCGGATGAGTAAAGATTGTAGGATTTTATGCGGTTTCTATACCCCGAACATATATGGAGGCTTTACAGGACAACAGGTGGCGCCAAGCCATGGAAGAAGAAATGGCGGCCTTAACGTCACGAGGGACATGGAATGTTGTTTCTGCTCCACGAGGTGCTTCGATTGTCAGCTGCAAGTGGATATTTTCCATTAAGCAAAATGCAGATGGGAGTGTGGATCGCTACAAGGCAAGGTTGGTGGCCCGTGGCTTTACCCAAACATATAGGGTGGATTATCAGGACACATTTTCTCCAGTAGCGAGACACTCGACGCTACGGATTTTACTAGCAGTTGCAATTTCACGGGATTGGCCGTTATTTCAGCTTGATGTGAAGAATGCATTTCTCTATGGAGGCCTTCAGGAGGAAGTTTACATGCAACAGCTACCTTTGTTTACTGCTGAGGGGGAGTCCCAAAAGGTATGCAAGCTACATAAGGCAATTTATGGCCTGAAGCAGAGTCCTAGAGCTCGTGCCAAAAGCTGTCAGAATTGATTGAGTAGATGACATTATTATTACAGGAGATGATGCTCAAGGCATTCAGATAGCCAAGAAGTTCCTAGGTAACAAGTTTGTGACCAAGGATCTTGGCACTCTTCGCTACTTCCTGGGGTTAGAGTTTGCCAGGAATCATCGTGGTCTAGTGATGACCTAGAGAAAGTTTGTCATGGATCTCCTTTCTGAGACATGTATGACTGGATGCAAGCATGCTACTACTCCTATGGATCCAAGTATGAAATTGTATGATGAGGATACTGAAGAAGTTGATAGCAGGAGGTACAGAGGACTAGTTGGGAAGCTTTTATATGTTACTATCACTAGGCCAGATTTTATGTTTGCAATAAGCAAGGTCAGCTTATTCACGGAGCAGCCCAGAAAGGCACATATGGATGCTATCTATATGATCTTGAGATATCTGAAGAACTCACCTGGTTCGGGACTCTTATTCAGTAGGGATGCATCCTTGGAGGTAACAGCTTGTGCAGACGTTGACTATATAGGATGTCCCACGGACAGAAAGTCTATTTCAGGGTTTGCAGTTTTTATTGGACACTCACTTGTCTCATGGAAAAGCAAGAAGCAGACTGTTGTTGCTAGATCAAGTGCAGAATCTGAGTACAGAGCCATGGCCCAAGGGAGTGTAGAGATGATGTGGGTTAGATCGATATTGACTGATCTTACCATAGAAGTTCCTCTTCCTATGCAACTCTTATGTGATAATCAAGCTGCATTATTCATTATGAATAATCCTGTATTCCATGAACGAACAAAGCATATTGAGGTGGACTGTCATTACACTAAAGACTTGATACAGAAAGGACTCATATCTACCTCTCATGTATCTACAGGAGATCAGACGGCAGATATCTTCACCAAGGCTCTATCTCAAAGTATTTTTCAGAAGTGTTGTTCCAAGTTGAGCATGATAGATATATATGCTCCAGCTCGAGGGGGAGTGTTAAGATAAATATATTGTTATGTCTCTCTTATGTAATTTCAGTTTCTCTGAGTACTTATCATGTAATTAACCCAAGGGCTATTCTCCTATATAAGAGAGCCCTCGGGTACGTCTAATGCAAGTAATCATTCTCTCCTATCAATGATGCTCTCTTCATTGCCAATAATCCAGCCTTTAAGGAGATGATCAAGCATATCGAGGTAGACTATCATTATACTCGAGATATGATTCAGAAGGGTTTCATCTCCACTACTCATGTCATCTCAGGAGATCAGACAGCATATGTATTCACCAAAGCCCTAACCAGAGGGTCATTCCAGAGTTGTTCCAAGCTGAGCATGATTGCTATCTACGCTCCAGCTTGAGGGGGAGTATTGAGATATTAGTTATCATTTATTACTTTCTTGTATTTTCTTTTCTTTATGTTTATCTTATGTAATTTGCCCAACAGGTTTCTCCTCTATATAAGAGAACCCTAAGGCCTCATGAATAAGCAATTCATTGTTTTCTCTCAACAGTTATCATATCCTTTTTAAAATTCGACTACCCATACGAAATCGAATATCATACAAATAAACAATGTGATAAATCATATCCGCAAAATACGAATAGGAATATCATATGAATGTGCAAAGAGATAAATCATGTCCTTAAAATACAAATAGGAAATCAAAATGTGTATTGACTATTCGGATATAAATATTTAATTAACAAACATGGATTGATATATAATATTGGTTATATCCTAATTAACTTATGTTATCTTTAATTGCTATAGAAAGAAAATAATGAGTTGCTTATTCATGAGGCCCTAGGGTTGCCTTATATGGAAGAGAAACATGTTGGGAAAATTACATAAAATAGACAGAAAGAAAAGAAAATACATATAATGAATAAATGTAACTAATATCTCAACACTCCCGCTCAAACTAGAGCTTAAATATCAACCATGCTCAGCTCAGAACAACAACTCTGAAATAAACCTCTAGCGAGGGACTTGGTGACACGTCTGTTGCATGTTCTCCTAAGATGACATGAGAGGTGGAGATGAAACCCTTCTAAATCATGTCTAGATTATAGTGAAAGTCTACCTTAATATGCTTTATCCTATCATGGATGGTTGGGTTGTTAGCAAGAAGCTCGGTTATCGCATTGGAGGTGCATGGCAAGAGGCACTTCAACAACTAGATCAGTCAGAACGGACCAAAACCACATCATTTCTGTACTCCATTGTGCACTGGCTCTGTCTCCCCGCATGTCTTGTATTCACTACTCGAACTGATGAGGACGATAAGGTAGTGAGGTTAATCGACACCTTTCCTTCATTCGTTAACAGAGACTACTCACACTCGTATGATTTTTTTGTTTTTATCAGCTTTTTCATTCAGCTAAGATCAAACTCCATGGTTTCGTCTATGAGTAAACAAACTTGGGGGTGGAGGGTCTCAATAAAGGCAGACCAACAAGTTGCCCATTGCTTGGAGGTTTGTAGCCAGAAAATCAAGGTAATGCCTTTGTTGGAGTATTTGGTATATACGTCACATGTATGGGAGATAGGTAAATGGATCTCTCCAGGATCTATTTACCCCATCCAATCTTTAGTCCCACGTCTACCAGTTTGGAGATGTGGAGACTCCATGGGTGCTATATATAGAGCCACACACCCCTGTAGTCAGATGAGAGAAAAGAAATACAATATCCGCCCCTTTGAGGACTTCTCCCGTGGTTTCATCCTGCTCCTTAGGGAGTAGGGTTCCACGTAAAATCTTGGTGTTCGATCGTTATCTTTCTGTTCTTATGCTCTGTTTATCAATTTCAATTCCGCTTCTTATTTTCTAACATCGTATCAGAGCGGGTTCAATTATAGAGGATTTTATATTTGTTTTTTTTTCGAATTTCAATTCTAGGGTTTCTATTGAAACCTTATTTTTGTTCATGTTTGTGATTAAGAAGAATCAGAGGGTTTGCTTCTTGAAACCCTAAATTTCGACGGCAATCATCATCAAGCATCTCCAACCATCTCTTCTTCGCGTGGAGCCCATCATCCTTCAGAAGCATCACCCAGATGCGTCGCCAAATCCAGATCTCTAGACGGATGTTCGGTCATCTCCAGATGGATGGGAACCCTAGCGACGTACGATCTCCAGACACCGCGTAAGGCGGTAGCGTTGCGCCCATCAAGGCGCACCTCCAAGCCCCTTCAGGGCTATATAGCAAGAAATGATCCTGGATTTTTTTCAGCAGCTGAGAGCAGCCGCGAGAACTACAACAACACAACGCACATCCAGGCTTCAGGCGACAGAGCCTAACCGTGCAGCGCATAGTGCGCACTCTAGGCGGTGCCCTCACGCAACCCCCTGGGCGCGCATCTTCTCCGAGCATGCATCGCGCATCGTGCGCACTGTGCGCAATCCCCATCACCGGTGGTGCACAACCCTCTCCAGGTTGTATCACGTACGACGTCGATAACTCCCAGGCGGTGGCGCCTCTCCTCGTCTGCCACCTTCCTGTCCTGCGACGACGCCTCCTTCCATATGAAGACTCATCACTCCCCCTTTCAAGGCAGGCGCACCTTCCCAGGTCGCGAGCCAGCAGGCATGCGATGCTATATCGGGACTCGACTCGCGTACCCCTTCCAAGGCACAAGCAGCGCCCCCATCCTCTCCTCCTGCGATCTCTCTCCGTCAGCCCTGGTACAAGCGGCGCCCTTTGGAGGCGGCGCTCCATCGCTCCAGCGGAAGAAGTTCCATCGCGCGAGCCCCCTCGCGTCGCTCTCGCACGATCTCGCGAAGAGTAGAGAACCCCCAAAGGGGGTGGCGGCTTTGACATACCGATGGGTTTCCCAGTGAACCCTAAATATGCCATGTTCATGTTTAAAATTTTTTATTTGTTGTATTTGGACCTTATAAAAAAAAGGAGATAAGCCCTGAAATATTTTTTAGAAAAAGGGAGGGGGAGGCTGCAATGTGTTGGGCCCTTTTTAGGGCCGAGTTAATTTGTTACAAAAAATGAAAAAGAAAAATACGT
Organism: Ottelia alismoides; assembly: GCA_037367405.1. Lineage (NCBI taxonomy): Eukaryota > Viridiplantae > Streptophyta > Magnoliopsida > Alismatales > Hydrocharitaceae > Ottelia > Ottelia alismoides. Next base: position 907,846 of record JAZKJV010006632.1, on the reverse strand, counting down.
GTAAAAAAGGGCATACGCAAAATATTAAAAGAGAGAGAGAGAAGAGTTAAAGCCGTAAAAAAAGGGGGGAAGTGATTAAAAAAAGGACGACGTGGCTTTAAAAAATGATTAAAGAAATGATGAATGATTTGAAAAGCCAAAGAAAATTGTGATCGGCTTATTTGGTTTTTTGTTTCCCCATTTTATTGTCTTCTCCCAACTTCGTCGATGGTGATTTTCCGACAAGAATGGGAGAGAGGGAGTATATGTAGAGTCACAGGTCCTCTTCAGATAACAGATTCTACAGACCAACCAGTTGTTCAGCCTCTACAAGTTATCAGATTCTGAATGCGTAAGTTTCAGACTCGACGTTCAGATTCTGAGTCCACAGTTTGATGCGCAGATTCAGACTCGACGACTGGTTCCGGGACTCCAGTTTCAGACACGCACATGTATGCAGTCTTTTCAGATGAGCACTTGTTTGCCATCATTTTTAGTGGTCCCCATCATTCTTCTTGTTTTGTCGGCTAGAGCTTTCACGTGAGCCATAGGGACTCAAGAGTAGATAATCATTCCATATGCCATGTGGGCAAGGGTTTTCATGTGTTATCATAGGTAATCTAGAGTAGAGTATCATTCTCTGAGCCAGATGGGAGAGACCCAGTTCTCTGACGAGGAGACTATTTCAGACTCCATTCTCCAGCGACCGTGGACTTCGACAAGGATTGCACTTCCACGACCTTTTTCAGTTCGGGCCTTTCAGAGATGGAGCAGTTGTCCACAATATTGTGGCGGGTCAAAGTACTCTGACGAGGAAACTCATTTCCAATGGCAGTGACTCTGACAGGCGCAGTACATAGCACATGCTCTCCGACGAGGAGATTCAGTTGACTCACACTCCAGCACGTTCGTCCTCCTCACCTACACAGCATGAGAAGCAACGTCCTCGACAACAACCGACAGTTGTGCGCGTTGAGTTGATATTAATTGCAGTGACTTGTAGCGTGAGTTGAGTTTCTTTCTGTTTGTCCAAGCTGAGCATTGCATGCTCCAGCTTGAGGGGGAGTGTTGGAGTATTTGGTATATGCGTCATATGTATGGGAGATGGGTAAATGGATCTCTCCAGGATCCATTTGCCCCATCCAGTCATTAGTCCCACATCTACTAGATTGGAGATGTGGAGACTCCGTGGGTGCTACATATAGAGCCCCACAACCCTCTAGTCAGATGAGGGAAAAGGAATGCAATATCCGCGCCTTTGAGGACTTCTCTAGTGGTTTCCACGTAAAATCTTAGTGTTCGATCTTTATCTTTCTGTTCTTATGCTCTATTTATCAATTTCGATTCCGCTTCCTATTTTCTAATAGCCTTTTGAGGGGGTAGGATTAAATGGGTTGATCGAGCGCCAAGAGGGAAAAAGTAAGACCCACTGCATCGAAGAGTACATATGCACTATGTTGTGGTTCACTGATAAGGAAGATAGAGTTGGGGTTGGTTTCCCAAATACTTGGCGTACGTGGAGAAAGATGAGCAACTCAAAACAACCCAAGAATTAGATGAACCCTCGCGACTATATATACCATAACCCAATAGATAATAGGTAGGGCTTCTACTTCGAATACACATTAGACTTCGAAGGACCGCTAATAATCTCGAATGTCGCATACACTCTCAATGGGCCTGAGAAAGAAAAGCCTAAGATTTGACCTCATACTTCTACATAGACTACTTCTATCACATCAATGCATGACTTTCTTGCTACATATCTATTAATATCGGCTCTTTGGCCTGCTTAACTCACTCATCTATACACCTTTCCTTCGTCAGCATCTTGCCTCTAAACCTTGATCCTTCTCCTCAGTAAGTCAAGATATCAAAGTAAGGTCAAAGCCTAATGTCAGTCAGTCTACTATACATAAGAGGGAAGGGGATGATGGGCCAAAGTGGTCGAAAAAAGAAAAATAAGAAGAATGAGTTAGAGAGTAGGTAGATGTTAATAGTTCAGTTTTTGATGGTTTATGGGAGAGCATACGTGATAAGTTGCACTAGATCTGGCAACCATCGTCTCCTTCTTTTTCTTCCATGACACCAAGGAGCTCCCAATGAACACTGTAAAGGCAGAGGTAGACTTCATGTCCTTGGGACATCCCGCATAATATGTATATGCGCAAGCTGTGACGGCAAGCAACGTGCCTCTGCTAAATAAAAGACCAGTGCTAGGAGAGGTCTTCAGATACCTCAGAATTATATGGACCGCATTCATATGTGCATGTCTAGAATGCTCCATGAACTGACTCACTATGCTCACTAGAAAGGATATATATGGCCTGGTGATGGTCACATATAGGAGCTTCTCAACAAGCTCTATGTACCTCCTCTAATCTACCTCCTTTGTACATCATCATACAATGCCATATTCGAGTCCATGGGAGTAGTGGCAGGCTTGTAGTTTGTCATGTCCGTCTCAAAGAGAAGATCTATAATGTAGTTCCTCTGGGTCATCACAAGACCTCATTGGTTCTTGGCAAACACAAGTCCAAGGAAGTAATGTATATTGTTAAGGTCCTTGGTTACAAACTGTTGACCAAGGCAATCCTTAGTTGCTCGAATGCCATCCACAACAACCCTGTAACAATGATATCATCAACATAAACTAATATAGCAATTGTACCTCTCTAAGACCTCTAAACAAATTGGGAATGATCTGTAGTTGATCTCACAAATTTATGATGCTCGATCAAGTACGAGAGCTTCTAAAACCATGTTCTTGGACTCTACTTAAGGCCATAATAGCCTTATGAAGTTTACAAATCATATGACACTCTCCTTCAGCAGTAAGCCTTGGTGGTTGCTACATGTATACGTTCTCGTGCAGGTCACCATACGGAAATGCATTCTTCACGTCAAGCTAATATAGGGGTTTCGAGATATTATTTATATTTTGTTCAATTATGTATTCTCTTTTCTTTCCATCTTCTTTATGTAACTTACCCAACATGTTCCTTTATAAAAGAGAAACCTAGGTCCTCATGAATACACAATTCATTGTTTTCTCTCAACATGGTCTCAGAGCAACGATCCTAGACCGAAGTTCTCGTACCCACTCGTGCCCTTGACCAAGCATGCCGCCCTCTCACACGTTGTGTGTTGTCCCCTCCATTCGCGGCATCCCCTGCGTACCGTCGCCCCCTATCATGCAGCCTCCCCACACATCGCTGCCCCTTCTGTGGTGGCCCAGCGCTACCACCACCTACTGCTGCACAACGCAGCGTGCTTCCGTGCTATCCTGCATGCTGTTGCGGGCCTCCACGCACATCCCCCCATCACCGCCAACGACCCCCGTGGTCATTCTCCCTCCTCTCCGTCGCCAAACTGCAATATGAAACTGTCAGACTTTGACTAGAAATCATGATTCCATACCTATAAATCACTTTTTTCAGTCCTAATAGATCGAGGATTGGCGAGGTTGGTTATATGGTCTACACGTACAACCAATCCCCTATATGATCGTGTAGATCGCTCGGATTAGTCTACTTTCCTCGCTCGAGTTCTATTTTGGCATTCTTTTTCATCATGTCAGAAAACAAGGGCGATATCTTCTCTTCGTCTGGTGATATCTTCTCTTCGTTTGGTGCCTTCAAGGGTCTAGGGACAAACTACAAGTTGTGGTCCATGCAGTTTATGACCCTTATGGAGTGCAATAACAAGGAGCACATTCTGACAAAGCTTGAGTCGACGGATATAACTGGGAATAATGCTTTGTGGAAGCAAGATTATGTGCATGCACCTGTTTGGCTCTTTGGAACCCTTACCATAGATATCACCAACGACATTGTCAACCAGTCCACCGCCAAGGTGATGAAGGATATTATGGCAGCTACATATACGGTACCCAAGTGGAGAACGAGACCAAGATTCTTCAGCTTTCGTTTGACATACACACAGCCAAGCAGAATGGTCGTCCTCTGCATGCCTTCTATTCTTCGCTTTGAGGCATGTTTGAGAAGCTTCACAGCTTCATGCATGTTACCCCTTCCACAGAGCAACATATGGTATACAGGAACTCCATGATTGTTGGAGTTTTCTTGGCAACCCTGGATACAAAATATGAGGCGACACGTGCACAGCTTCTTATAGGATCAGACCTCCAATGAAGGAGGTCTATAATTGCCTCAACAGGCTTCCTATCCCACCCATTACCACTACAGAAACCTCCTCAGCGATGACTGCATCTCACAACAGGAGAGGTTCTACACAGTTCAGAGGACGCGATCTCCGTGGCAAAGGAGGTAAAACGTCAGTGTGGCCCATGCACATACTGTCGTCGTCCAGATCACTCTGAGGACACATGCTATCCGAAGCATGGATACCTTGCATCTGCTCGTGGTGTCGAGCAAATTGAACCTTCAGACATTGTGGCTCCTCAAGCAAATCTATACCTTAATGATATTGTCTCTCGTCTGAGGGAGATAATGACTCGTGTTGCTGGCACCACTATAGGTTTCCTAGAAGTTGCAGTTGCTATTAGAGCCTCTTCGATCTCCTCAGAAATAGCCTATGCTTTTACTAGTTGTAGCAAAGCTGATATGACATAGTGGATCATGGACTCTAGTGCCTCAAAGCACAATTCTGTTCTTACATATCTTACCCCCAGGTAGATGGCTTGTTATTGTGAACGGGGTTTACTTATCCACCACATGATAATGGGATATACATTTGACGCCATCCACGCGCTTGCAGAATGTTTTATATGCTCCAGACTTTCAAATGAACTTGCTTTCTATTAGTCAGTTGACAGAGAATTTGCATCGTTGTGCCATTTTGACCCTTCTTCTCTTGTGTTTCAGAGCATACTCACAAGCAGGGTGATTGGATGTGACCGTGAGCAATGGAAGCTTTACAGATTGGTCCAGCCTCCTCATGTTGGTGCATCTACAATTCCCATTGGACCAGTCTCACCACACTTATGGCATCTTCATTTTGGCCACCTTCAAACCTACAAAAGTTGTGACTGTCATGTCCTCCCATAAACTTCCTCGCAATCTTCCTTCCAGTACGAGGCTTTCCAACTTGGTAAACATCACCACTCTTCTTTTCCTAGTCGTCAGAGTCGTAGTACTCAGTTATTTGATCCTATTCACGTAGATATTTAGGGTCCCAGTCGTGTTCCTGATCACCAGGGACACCGTTTTTATCTTATTGTTATGGATGACTACCCTAGACTTTCTTGATCTTTCTGTTAAAAAACAAGTCTGAAGTTGGGTCTGTCATTAAATCATTTATTAATGAAATAAAGAACATCTTCTCTGCTACTATCAAGTTTTTACGCTCAGATAATGCCTTGGATTTCTGCACATTACAGTTATCTGAGTTCCGCAGATCTCTTGGCATCATACACCAAACCTCGTATACCTACACATCCCAACATAATGGTATTGTTGAATGCAAACACTGTCATTTATTTGATGTGACATGGACCCTTTTGATCAAAGTCGTACTCCTCACTCTTTTATGAGGTGATCCAGTCATCACTATTTGCTACTTGGTGAACCGCATGGCATCTTTCGTTTTAGAAGAAAAGGTACCTTTCTCGATTGTATTTCCCGAGAAGGACATGTTCTCCCTTACACCCCTAGTGTTTGGTTGTGTTGCTTTTGTTCACAATCTGGCGTCTGACCGTGACAAGCTCTCCCCTCGAGCTATCAAGTGTGTCTTTGTAGGCTACTCGTACCCAGAAGGGGGTATCGTTATTTTAATCCGCTTCGATGGAAATATTTTTCCAACGCTAATGTCACCTTTTTGAGTCATGTATTTCTCTCATATAGACTCCAGCCGACTCAGAGGAGGTATTCTTGCCTCCTACGCCTGCACCACCTCCAGTACCTCCACCACCTCCACTACCACCACCACCTTTAGTACCTACATCTTCTCTTGTGGCTACCCCCGGACCACCACCTAATACCTTGGCTCAGTTGTTGTCAAGTATCTTTATTCGCAGGCCTCACACAGCTCCCCTGCTCATGGGCCTTCCCCATCATCTAGCAAGCCTCAGATATGTAATGAGCACATTGTTTTTACTGATGACACTAGTGATTTGTCTATGCAGCAGGATTTTTTTACGGGATTAGCAAGTGCCTCTCAGGAGGGTAGTTTACAGGTTCAGGAGGAGGCATGTGATCTAGATGTGCCTATTGCTCTACAAAAGCAGAGACGTACTTGTGCTACATATCCTCTTATAATCCATATTTCCTTGGGCCGACTCTCAGAGAACCTCAGGAGATTTGTCGTGGGACAGTCAGCCATGAAGATACCACAGACATATCAGGAAGCCATACATGACATGGGGCGAACACCACTGAGTGTCTCCCCCAGTTTCTGGCTTTCAAAAAAAAAGGAAGCCATACAGGACAACCATTCCATGGTGTTATAAAATATGAAGAATGCGGAAGCGATTGATAAACAGAGCATAAAGAACAAGAAACATAGAACATGGAACACCAGGATTTAATGTGGAACCCTACTCCGTGAGGAGCGGGATGAAACCACAGGAGAAGCCCTCGAAGGGGCGTATTTCTCTATTACTTTTCTCAATGGATACAGGAGGTCTGGGGCTCCTTATATAGCCTCTCCAGAGCCTCCAAGTCCCACCACTAGGCGGTATGGGACTAAACACATGGATGGGGTTACCCTGCTACAACTCATGACGCATAGAACTAATACTCCAACACTCCCCCTCAAGCTGGAGCATGCAATGCTCAGCTTGGACAAACAGAAAGATACTCAACTCAACGCTACAAGACACTACGGACAATATCAACCCAACACACACATTGCTGCAGTCGAGGACGTTGCTTCTCATGTCGTGCAGGTGAGGAGGACAAACGGGCTGGAGTGTGAGTCAACTGAATCTCCTCATCGGAGAGCATGTGCTCTGAACTGTGCCTGTCAGAGTCACTGCAACTAAAAATGAGTCTCCTCGTCAGAGTACTCTGACCCGCCACAATAATGTGGACAACTGCTCCATCTCTGAAAAAGAGCCGAACTGAAATGGTTGTGGTTGTGCAATCCTCGTCGGAGTCCACGGTCGCTGGAGAATGGAGTCTGAAAAGTCTCCTCGTCGGAGAACTGGGTCTCTTCCATCTGGCTCAGAGAATGGTGCACTGCTCTGGTGTACCTATGATACCACATGAAAACCCTTGTCAACATGGCATAGGGAATGGTCCATTACTCTGGAGTCCCTATGGCTCACATGAAAACTCTGGCCGACAAACAAGAATAATGATGGGGACCTCGAACAAATGATGGCAACATATGCTCATCAGAAAATGACCGCAAACTCGTGCGTGTCTGAAACTGGACTCAGAATCAATCATCGAGTCTGAAACCGAACTGTAAAGTCTGGAATTTGAATGGTCTGGAAATCTGCCTGTGAATCTCGAACATCTGAATATGGCTGGAAGAAGACGTGTGACTCTACATATACTCCCCCTTTCTCCTATACTTGTCGGAAAACATGGATGTCGACCAAGTTGGGAGAAGACAACAATGATGGGGAAAACAAAACATCAAATTTGCGGTTTTTCATTTTTTTATAAGCATTTACCCTTTTTTTTGTAAGCCGTTCCATTTTTTTCGACTTTTGCATCGTCAAATTTTTTTTCGAAATGCGTATGGTTCTTCTTTTTTATTGCACACGCCCTTTTTTTTAACAAACTCCCCTTTTTTTCGTACGGCTTTTTCTTGTACGCACCCTTTTTTTCGAAACACAATTTTTTTTCATTGGCACACTTGGGCCCAACTCTCTCAGTTTTCCTTTTTTTTTACTCAACGGCAGGCACCTTCCCCCTCCCCCCCCCCTTTTTCCACATTACAAAGGAGCTTCAAAATGGGCCCCTCTCTCGTTTTTCAAAATAGGACACGGCTCCCTATTTTCTCTTGGGCCCATTCAATACACATCATTTTTTTTAAAATTTAGGGTTGCGGAGAACCTTTCAGGAAACACGATTTCCCCCCATTTTTTTCTTGTGTCGTGCCGCGCCGCAGGGAAGCACCGCCAGCGCCCGATGGTTGGAGAGGAGGGAGCGAGGTCGCCGTATGGATGGAGCACGCCTGTAGAATCTGGGGATCCCGCGAAGCTTGCGCGCAAGGACTGGAGCTCTGATGGAGGCACGATGCCGTCTGGGCGATCTTGTGCGCCTCCGCTTGGAGCACGCGAAATCGAGGTGCTGCGCTGGGAGGAGAAAGGGGGCGCCGCCAGGAGGTGTTGTGCACTTGCGCGATGCCACCAGCATGGGGCTGCGCGCTGGAGCACCGCCGCTGACAGGGTTGTTGCCGCACGAACTGTAGTGTGGCTGGATTCGCTCGAAGTCGGCACTCGGAGCAACTAGGGATCACGTCGCCACCTGGATGAGAAGCGGCAGAGGGATGCGACCAGTTGTTGATCTAGAGGTCGGCGCCACCGCAGAACTAGGATGGCATCGATCTGTCGTTCGATTGCTTCGCGGAGGTTGAACCTGGGATGGATGCTCTTCTATATAGGGTTCCATCTCACGGAACCCTTTCTTCAAGAACATGGCTGATCTGATGCGCCGTTTCCTGGGATGGATTCTCCTCGTCGGAGACAGCCATTGGAGGGCGTAACAAGGGGGCATAACAACATTGGGCGATGATGACGTTGATCCTCAGCCTCCTCGTGCGGCACCGGAGAAGAGATCTGGGTTCCAGAGAACCCTAAAAAACAAACTTTCTCGAACAGTATATGAACTTCACGAACACATCTTCAACATAAACATCGAATCTCGAAAAATAAATAACATGAAAAACCTCGAGAATCGAACCCGCTCTGATACCATGTTATAAAATATGAAGAATGCGGAAGCAATTGATAAACAGAGCATAAAGAACAAGAAACATAGAACATGGAACACCAGGATTTAACGTGGAACCCTACTCCGTGAGGAGCGGGATGAAACCACGGGAGAAGCCCTCAAAGGGGCGTATTTCTCTATTACTTTTCTCAATGGATACAGGAGGTCTGGGGCTTCTTATATAGCCTCTCCAGAGCCTCCAAGTCCCACCACTAGACGGTATGGGACTAAACACATGGATAGTGTAAATGGATCTTCTCCAGGATCCATTTACCCTTCTACAACTCATGACGCATAGAACTAATACTCCAACACATGAAAGAGGAGATGACCGCGCTACAGTCACGTGGCACACGGAGCATTGTTACAACTCCTACAGGAGCATCTGTTGTTGGATGCAAGTGGGTTTTTACAAAGAAGCACCAAGCAGATGGTAGCGTGGATCGCTACAAGGCGAGACTTGTGGCTCGCGGGTTCATTATGACATATGGGGTGGATTATAAGGATACTTTCTCTCCAGTAGCTTGGCATTCTACTCTGCATATTCTCCTTTATGTTGTAACGATACAGAACTAGCACCTATATTAGCTTGATGTGAAGAATGTTTCTATATGGTGACCTATAGGAGGAGGTCTACATGCAGCAACCACCTGGGTTCGCTGCTGAGAGGGAGTGTTAGAAGGTTTGCAGGCTTCATAAGGTGATCTATGGCCTTAAACAAAGTCCAAGAGCATGGTTCCAGAAGCTCTCGGACGTAATAGAGCAGAAGGGGTTCGTGAGATTGATATCGCTCCCGCACCCTATGTTAATTCGGTCAAATTAATGTCCAAATTAATGTTAAGTGTTCGTTGCAGTCGGATACGAGAGATTAATCAAAAACCACTTAAATAAGATTTTGGTCAATTTTAAGCGGTAAAATTTTTTTACTTGGTGGAGTCCAAGGTCGATCTCAGGGAGGCAACTGTCTCCTTAGGTGGATTACAGCAATTTTCAAGTGTTGATGTTCGAGGATCAATTTTTTTTTTAATTCTTATGCAGATATGTGCAGACAAATCTTAGCCAATTTAACGTTAAATTTAATTGATGTATCAAACGAAGTCCAAAAATAATGAAAATTGGCTAGATGATTATTTATGATGAAAATGACCTACACTAATTTTTTTGGAATTTTTCGACTCAAAATAATTTTTCTGTGAATTAAATAAACAGACAGAGTGATTTTCAGTATTTAATTTTTAATAAATATCAAATCACAATTTTTCCAAGAACTAAAATTATCCTAGGTGGGTCTAATGACAAGGGACCTAGGAAAATTGACAGGACTTAAATTTACTGTGAAATGAATTAATTAAAATTAATTTAAGAAAATCACCAAACTATTTATTTAGGCCTCGATATGCGTGCAAATGCTATGAAATTTTTATGGTGTGTTAAAAATGATGTCCTTAAGCTACTGTGATTTTTTTATAATTTTTGAAGGCACAGATAATTAATCAAAAATCAAAAGGCATCACTGGGCAAAATATGTCAACAATGAACCAATTAATTCATTAATAATTCAAATAAGCCTACAAAAATCAGACACGTGTACTAACAGATAGAGGACAAGATTTCCAACAACATGCAATTTTTAGAATCTCAAAATGATGAAAAATGCACTCTATGGACACGTGCAAACACAAGGGCGTAAATGCAATACTGGAAATTGAAACTTCAAAAATTAAATATGCTGACAGGGGCTAAAATGCAATTACCGATAACATGCAGGACTTGTATGCAATTTCTCCACGAGACACGTGCTCCTCACGTGAGGTCTGCTTCACAGGGACCTTTTTGTAATTTCCGAAAGCTTCAGGGGCGTCTGTGCAAATAACCCAGGTCGCACGTGCTCCTCACGTGGGCGACCGAGGTTCGGAGGGCGTCGGAGGCTCGGAGCGAGGCTCGGGTCTTCTGGAGGTTCGGTCTAGCCTCGGTGCAGCTTCGGGTCACCCGAGCCTAAGCTTGGGGGCCGAGGCTCGGATAAGTAGACGTGGCGGCCTGAAGGCCCTTGGATCAAGATGGATCCAAGGGATGTCGATGAAGATGCGTGGCGACTTACGAGGCGTCGGATCAGAAGCGCGATGAACGGTCGAGGACTGTCGCGGTGGTGGAATACGTGGCGGGACGAGGACCGTTCGATCGGATGATCGAACGGCCACTGCTTCTTCGTCTCTAACGGTCCTCCGCCACCTGCGGAGGGGAAGGCGGTGCTCCGGTGAAGGTTGCCTAGCTCCGCCTCGGTGGCCAAGCGCCGATGAAGAGCTTCGTCAGCTCCCACATAGCTCGAAAGAAGCGGAGTTGCAGGACGAAGCCTCCGGTGGCCTCTAGATCCTTGGAGGGGTGCTAGAGCTCAGTGTCGATGAAGCTCGAAGGGGGCTCCGGCGAGGCTCCGGCCAATGAAGAATTTAGGACCTGCAAAGGGTTAGACGTACAGCCGAGGCGTGCAGGTGTTCGTGGAGGAGAGTGGAGTGATCGGCGAGGCCTACGGTGGAGTGAGGTGGTCCGGCGAACGAGCTCCAGCCAAATGGCGGAGCTGTTGGTCGGAGGAGGGTGAAACTTGTCGTCGGAGTGTGCGGAAGATACCGCGAGGATCGGAGCTTCGACGCGAAGCTCGTCGAGGTGATTGAAAGGCGCGAGGATGGTCAGTGACGGCGAATAAAAACGGAGAAAACTCAAGAAAATGGAGAAGAAGATCGGCGGACGGATGGGGGAAGTTACCTGGGGAATGGGGCTCAGTTTTGAGCTCCAGGTCGTCGCTCAAGGGATCGGTAGGGTCCCGAGCTCTAGCAGCTGCTCGAGGGAGGCTGCGGCACGGCGATGGCGGCCGTGGATCTCGCCGGAGATGGATCTCTGTCTTCGCTCGACAACTCAACCAATTGCTGTCACCAATAGGTAGCTTGGAGCTCGAGGGATCTCTCTGGAGTGGCGGATGGATGTGAACGGTGCCGGTGGTTGGGTATTTATAGGGAGAAGGAGGTGGTCTGGCTGGGTGAGTGGCGAAGTTGGTGGCCGTCGTGGGGCGAGTATGGTGGAGATGGTGGTGCTTGAGGGAGCTGGCGAGGGAGAGGGACGAGTGGGAGAAGTCGTGGGGAGGTCAGCGGCCGGAGGAGGTGGCTGACGTGTGTCCAGAAATGGAAAGGGGGCGCCCCTCCCGCAAGGCAAGGGACATGGGGGAGAGGGGCGCCTGGAGGTAGGAGACGAGGTCTCCACCGTTGGATCTTGTGATCCAACGGTGGAGATCAGAGCGTGGAGCGACGGTGTAGATCTGATCAGGGAAGGAGCGATCAGGGATGGAAGCGCCACGTGACACGCTATGGATCAGGCGGTTACGAACGGCTGTGATGGGCAGTGGGGGCCGATCGAGCGGATGAGGATCAAGGTGGAAGCGTCGGCTGAGATGGAAGATCAGAAGAGTGATCCAGTGGTGGATGGATGCGCCACGTGTCTGGCTGAGGGAGCGGCGCAAATGGAGGGATCAGATGAAGCGCGGGGGAGATCTGACGGCAACAAGAAGGGAAGCGCGTGGAAAGAACTGGACCGTTGGATCAAAAGCGAGATCCAACGGCGGAGGGCGCGGGCGGATGAGGCGATGGGCAGCGGGCCGCGTGGCGCAACCAGAGGGCGCCACGTGGCTTGTTGTGAATGGCTGGAGAAAGAAACACGTGTAGAGAGAAGAGGAAGCCGAATTTGGAAAAACTCAAAACATGAAAGTTGTAGATCTTAATGAGATCTACAAGTTTCATGTTGACCAAAGACGGAGAGAAGGTCAAATATGATACATAAATACAAGGATACATAAATGTACATATGTAGTATACAAAATGACCCAAAAACCCAAGTCTCTCATACAAGCTCCGATTTCAATGAAATTAGTCTCATTTTGAAGGTCTTTTAATATGTAGTATTCTAAGAGTGAGTAGACCTAATTAGGGGTTTGTATGAGGGCTTTATGTATGTTTTAATGTACAAGGGTTCTCAGGATATTTGGGCTATTTTACAAGGGTGATTTTTGGCATTCTTCTCTCTATTATTAAGGAATATATATATATATTATAGAGAAGAAGTTATTTGATGAAGAGGTATTTTACAGGAGATTTCTGGCTTCTTATTTAAATGCAGATGAGCTGCTAAAATGCATGAATTATGGATGCATGCATGAGTGTTATTTATGCAAGATAAAAGGAAATATGCCTCTATTTTCTCGGGAACAAGGCTCTATTTTTGACTTTTGATGTGATGAATCACAGATTCATCAACCCCCTATACTTAAACCTTGCTCGTCCCCGAGCAACTAAAATGAAAATGCAAGAGTGAAATGATTTTGGGTTCCATACCAAGGTCATGAACAAAAGTTGAAAATGGAGTTTGACTCGACCTTTGGATTAATTGTGTGGCGGAACCTTATTGGGACCTGAACTTAAGACCTAACAGACTTCAAGTTCCACAAGTCTTCTATTCAAGACTCCTCAACTCACCTAATCAGAACAAGTCTACATACACAAACTCTAATGACCATGAATCTTTTCATGCAGTGTAAGTGATAAATGACTCCCCATATCAGAAGTAACAAAGAAACAACCTCCCCCAACCTGGTAACTCTAATGCCTCGGTCTAGCAACTCTTTCCTCGAGAAGCGGGGTATTCCCTTCTAAGTTCAAGTTAAACCGGCTCAAGAAGAGGGGGAAGAAGTATAGACTTTTGGAAGCTCAGCCAGTGTAGCTAAGTCTCCCGCTGCAAGTAACAAGGTGACCACAAGCTTTTGCTTCTCTTGACTACGTATACTCCGGTGGGGTTATTAAATTTTCAATCCGACCCACCACTTTTTTGGAGTTCTTTTTGGCATTTTTTTCTCTTCTTTTTTTTTCAACAAACATGCCTTTGTACATACATGATGCAACATAGATACAAGAGATTTCCTCTTGAGCCAGTAGACTATCCCTCTTTTGAAGCTTTATTGCAACCCACTGCTTCTGTCTTTAGCATTCATCACCACTAGTCCAAGTTGAGACGCACTTCCTTCACTAGAAGAAGAAGAGAGGTTCCGCCTAAAAGTACTACCCTCATATGCTACCCCAAGCTAAAGGAAACTGCCTCCTTATCACCTCATCCGTAGAGAGCCATGTGTAAAGTGCTGGTGCACGTCAAGCCATTGTCTCTAAGGGTCATGTGTGTGTTGTTAAGTGCTCTACTCAGGCTTGTCAAGATGACATATGAACATAGACTTGCAGACTTAAAGAATTAAGTCACCTGACCTGAAAAATCTTAACTCCAGTTCCTATAAGGTTCCTCTGAAATTAGGTGGATTAAGGTCAAATCAAGTCCATCCTCAATATCTGCTCATAATTTGGTCCAGAACCCACTAGCTTTTCACTTTGCATAAGCAACGTATGCAGATGAGATGTCATGTTATGAATGAAATGCAAGACTTTTTTTTTTTAAATGCAGGATAATATGCAAGAGTAAATAAGAAGCCAATTTGTTTTATTTTTCTGGTATACAACAATCTCTTTTTTTTATTATTTACAACAATCTTTAGTTGATATAATTTGTACATAGTATACACGATTTTTTTAGTATACACCCTATTTTACAACAAATTTTACAAAAGTATGTTTTACAAGAATTTTACAAATTTTTATACAAGTATTATACATATAGTACATATTATACAAGTATAAATTTTTTTTTGTTTTTTCAATTTTTACCCACCCGTAATAGTTGCAAAATATATATACAAAAATACGCGAAAATACGTGAAAGTACGAGCTATGGGTAAAGTATATATGTAATATATACACGCCCCCCTATACTTAGCGTGTGCTATGTCCTCAGAGCACGAAAGCGACTAAAAAGACATAGCTCGGGCTAAGCGTAGGAGAGCTAAAATTACAAAAGTGTAGAAGTCGTCTCGCCCTCCCTATACTTAGGCTCTGACAGTCTAAGTGTAGAAGAAGATCAAAAATGGGGCGGACGAGGTTAAGAGGGGAAATGGATGAGTATACAATGCGGGCATCGGTCCCCCCTATACTTAGGCTCTGGTCAGCCTAAGTATATGACAAGAGTGAGTATGAGGACCGATGTGATCTGGAGGATGTACAATGAATGGATGCGGGTCACTCTCCCCCCTATACTTAGGATCTGATTATCCTAAGTATAGTCCTAAAATGAAATGAGATGAGTCAGGGCGAGTGATTCGAATCACTGGGGAGGGAGGGAGAAAAAGTATATACAAGAAAGAGTGAGAATGTACAAGGATTAAGAAGGTTTGTGACGAACCTTCTTGCGGACGCGAGGAAGTGGATAATATACATATGTGTCGCTGTCGGAATCGTCCTCAGATGAATAATAGTGAGGTGTAGGGATCGTCCAACGAGGGTCGACACACGGCTGCTTGCTTAGATAAGGCTTGAGAACAGCCGAACTGAGCTCACTCATATAAATTACCTTGTCCGGGCCAGATGAGGACTCCTCAGAAAATTCCTTCTCCGGTGTGTTGAAGGAAACTTTCTTAGTCGGTTTTCTAGAACCTGAATCATTGAGTGGGAGATGAGAGAGACGCGCCTTGAGAGGTTCGGGGGAACTCCTCGAGGAATCAATTCTCGACTTCCTCTCACTAAATAGCCGACTAGAAGAGGGAGCAACCGTGTTTTTATGTGGAGTCAATTTAATCTTGGTTGTTTCCTTTGAAGGTCCGGGACGTGGTGTGGTGCTGACTATGGGTTCCTCATCAGACGAGTCACCATATAAATTATAATATTCCTGAAGGGTCAGCACATGTCTCGGGAAAGTGCTAGTGGTCTCAGTTGGCTTGGCATTATTGGGCTCTTGTGTCGGATCATCAAAATGGTCAAGGCAGTCAACAAAGGTCATGTCCGACTTAATGGTAGCTTCTGATTGTGAGTCCTCCTTAGAAGCTGTCCTGGTGGCGGTGCAAGCAGTTGATGAAGTGGAGGTTTGGGGAGTCTCAGAACCAACGGTCGTCTGGGCAGTCGGTCTCTCAGGTGTAGCAGAGAGGTGGGACTCATTTACCTCTTGATGGTCACGACTGTCAGCGGATGTGCGGGTTACCTTAGAGTAAAGTGTATCAAAGAATGGGTGAGGTCGGAGTGCTCCCAATGCTGAGAAATCGATCTCCCGAGTCTCGCAATCTATAGATGCTTTAGCTGAGGCTAAGAATGGCTTCCCGAGAATAATCGGAGACTGGGTAAACTCTCCTCGGTGCTCGATGTCAATGATCGTGAAGTCCACCTGAAGTAGAGCTCCTTGGAAAGTAACGATGACTGAAATATTTCCTTTAGACCGTTTGATGGATCGATCAGCCAGCTGAACGATCTCTCTCGACTTTCTGATTGGCCTGAGTTTGAGCTTGTCAAACACAGAGGTCGGGAGGATATTTATCGGTGAGTCATCATCGATTCTTGCATGGGTGAAGATGGTGTCTTTGATTTCACACTCAACCCTAGGCAACCGCTTCACTCTGCGGCTTTTGGTCTTTCTCCCCATCACCAAGGATGTGGCCATAGATACTATGTGTCTTTCAGTCCTTGTTCTCTTCTTACCCGACCTCTTGGGCATCAATTTACTCTTTACAAATCTCTTGAGGTCGGGGAAGTGATCTATGGCCTTTATTAAGGGAAGTTTAAAGATCAATTCATCATCAAGTGCTTCCCTTAGGGTGGAATCCAATTTTTTTAAATCATTTTCATTTTCAAATTTTATGTGAATTTTTGGTTTTTCAATTTTTTTGGTGTTTTTGATGGATGAATGATCAGACTCTTGATTGGAGGGCAAGTGGTTAGTAGAAGAGGGAGATAGAATGGACTCCAGCTGTACAGACGGTGTGGGTTCCCTGATGTTTGCTTTGTTTTCAACCTCAAAACTACTCATGTCTTTTCTCACTTTTATACCCAGGCTGGCAGAAATTGATTGTAATATTCCCATGACATCTCTCAACTCGTTACCAAATGATTCATCTTTCTTAATAAGTCTAGAGATGTCATCCTCCACAAAATTCTCATGACAAATCATGTGAGAGTTCTGCTCAAGTAGAGGATACTGCTGAGATATTGGGGTCTCATACTCAACATACCGTGACTCTGGCATGTAATGCTGGGTTGAGTATGGACTATCCAAATGGCAAATATCGGTCGGAGCCTCATATGACGGAGTCAATGAAACAGGGACTGATAAGTCTAGGTCATGAGTCTAATCTTGTGAATGTATAGGCTCTCCAAATGAAGGCTGGTTAATGGAGGCTTGATCACTAAAGTCAATCAAGTCTGGGAAATCATGATGTTCAGGCCTCTCCATTCGGCTTGTTCGATTGACCGTGTTATGCCCTAAGTTCAAGTCGGGATGTGTATATATGAGTTGTAGTGTGGTCCCTACCTGGGGTGAAGTATGTAGGGGCATATAATTTTGCCAATCATCTGTCTCAGCAGTGGCTTGCTCTTCATTCGAGTCTTTGATTCCTGCAAGCTCTCGGGAGTAAGGACAGTCAGCCCAAGGTGGAAGTGGATCCGTGGTGCTAGAATATGGAGTAGGTGAGAAATGCGAAGAAGTGGAGAAGTCAGTCGAAGTTCTGACTTCATAATCGGATTGAGGTGGAGCCGACCACGGGTAAGGGTCTCCCGTGGGCGGCGGAGGATACATGGAAGAATGAGAAGGTGAAGATGATCGGTATATGATCGATGAGGAATGACCAGAGGTCGCAGGGTATGGGGACCAATATCCCGACATCTTGAAGAGAAGATAATGAATGTAAGTAGAGCGAGGTAGCAAATGCGCAATTACGCAGGATAATACACACGGACAGACACGAAGACAAACGCAAGAGCAAACCCTGAATTCACACTCAATACGGTGAAGGACCCGAAACCGAGTCCAATTAATCTTGTTAATTTTAAGTGTGATTTTTCAAGCAAGATAGCAAGGATTTACGTGGCCTATAGGGAAGTCGGCTCAGAGACAGATGCGTCTTCCCTGTTTAACCTGTCGCCTAAGATACCGCCGATCCTCCCTTTCTGCGCTCCTATCCGGAGTGGGGACTCACTGACGTGTCCCTATCTACCTACAAGCAGGCGGAGGCTGACAAAGCTAGGCCTTGTCGCAGAGTACCGCTGGTTCGCCCCTATCTACCCGCGAAGGCGGAGGCTACTTAGTACTTGTCAATGAGCTTAAAAGTATCCCACTCGTGATATTTGCTAAGATCAGTTGGCTCGTGATATGGAAGGCAGGGATTTAGGCTCTGCCTTAAGGTGTTCACACACACTCAAGTACCCTCACTCAGCCTGAAAACAAGGTCGGGGTTACTCTCCCGCAAACAAGGGTTAATTTTAGTCAATTTTTTTTGGTCCAATTCAATTAGCAGTCCCGATTTTAAAGATTAGTTGTCACTGATATTAATCCACATAAGCAATCACGTCTACCGTCCAGTCCCAATTCCTTTATCCTAGGTTAGAAAACCGAGAGAGAGAATCGGAAAAAGTCGATGCAATCGAGAAAACGATGATGAATGCTTGAGTAAGAAGACTTACAGTGCCTCCAGCTCTCTACAATGCAGGATGCAAGACTGAATTGAAATTTTACACTAAATGAATGCATACGATGAAAAGCCGCTCCTAGACAGGCAGTTCTATTAGCGAGAAGAACAGTTTAACTTTGACTAAGTACTGCGGTCTAGGTGCGTCTTTTAAGTGTATTGTGTGGTCCTATTGATTACGAGCACAAACAAGTCCTAGAGTGGCTCGAGGAGCCGCTAGTGCAAGCTAAGTTACAATTCACCCACACAGCACACGGGACACAGTTTCACTATCTTTACACACGCGAGATCCCAAATGGGAACCGCTGGAAATGATGCGAGAAAAAAATATGTGGAAATGAATGAGATTACAGGTTCTCTCAAATCACTCAAACAAATTCGAATGCGTGTTCCTCGAAGCGTCTTCGACTCCGGTGTCCCTCGCACAAAAACAAGTTGAGGTCAGATCAAGAACGACACAAAAATGCATAAATTTACAAGACAGAGAAATATTCACAAGAAAAACCGGGGGTCAGACTACCCGGGGAAGGAAAATCAAACACTCAAAAATTTGCTAAAAATTATCCTAAGCCGTGCCTCCCCGGCAGCGGCGCCATTTTGATATCGCTCCCGCACCCTATGTTAATTCGGTCAAATTAATGTCCAAATTAATGTTAAGTGTTCGTTGCAGTCGGATACGAGAGATTAATCAAAAACCACTTAAATAAGATTTTGGTCAATTTTAAGCGGTAAAATTTTTTACTTGGTGGAGTCCAAGGTCGATCTCAGGGAGGCAACTGTCTCCTTAGGTGGATTACAGCAATTTTCAAGTGTTGATGTTCGAGGATCAATTTTTTTTTAATTCTTATGCAGATATGTGCAGACAAATCTTAGCCAATTTAACGTTAAATTTAATTGATGTATCAAACGAAGTCCAAAAATAATGAAAATTGGCTAGATGATTATTTATGATGAAAATGACCTACATTAATTTTTTTGGAGTTTTTCGACTCAAAATAATTTTTCTGTGAATTAAATAAACAGACAGAGTGATTTTCAGAATTTAATTTTTAATAAATATCAAATCACAATTTTTCCAAGAACTAAAATTATCCTAGGTGGGTGGGTCTAATGACAAGGGACCTAGGAAAATTGACAGGACTTAAATTTACTGTGAAATGAATTAATTAAAATTAATTTAAGAAAATCACCAAACTATTTATTTAGGCCTCGATATGGGTGCAAATGCTATGAAATTTTTATGATGTGTTAAAAATGATGTCCTTAAGCTACTGTGATTTTTTTATAATTTTTGAAGGCACAGATAATTAATCAAAAATCAAAAGGCATCACTGGGCAAAATATGTCAACAATGAACCAATTAATTCATTAATAATTCAAATAAGCCTACAAAAATCAGACACGTGTACTAACAGATAGAGGACAAGATTTCCAACAACATGCAATTTTTAGAATCTCAAAATGATGAAAAATGCACTCTATGGACACGTGCAAACACAAGGGTGTAAATGCAATACTGGAAATTGAAACTTCAAAAATTAAATATGCTGACAGGGGCTAAATTGCAATTACCGATAACATGCAGGACTTGTATGCAATTTCTCCACGAGACACGTGCTCCTCACGTGAGGTCTGCTTCACAGGGACCTTTTTGTAATTTCCGAAAGCTTCAGGGGCGTCTGTGCAAATAACCCAGGTCGCACGTGCTCCTCACGTGGGCGACCGAGGTTCGGAGGGCGTCGGAGGCTCGGAGCGAGGCTCGGGTCTTCTGGAGGTTCGGTCTAGCCTCGGTGCAGCTTCGGGTCACCCGAGCCTAGGCTTGGGGGCCGAGGCTCGGATAAGTAGACGTGGCGGCCTGAAGGCCCTTGGATCAAGATGGATCCAAGGGATGTCGATGAAGATGCGTGGCGACTTACGAGGCGTCGGATCAGAAGCGCGATGAACGGTCGAGGACTGTCGCGGTGGTGGAATACGTGGTGGGACGAGGACCGTTCGATCGGATGATCGAACGGCCACTGCTTCTTCGTCTCTAACGGTCCTCCGCCACCTGCAGAGGGGAAGGCGGTGCTCCGGTGAAGGTTGCCTAGCTCCGCCTCGGTGGCCAAGCGCCGATGAAGAGCTTCGTCAGCTCCCACGTAGCTCGGAAGAAGCGGAGTTGCACGACGAAGCCTCCGGTGGCCTCTAGATCCTTGGAGGGGTGCTAGAGCTCAGTGTCGATGAAGCTCGAAGGGGGCTCCGGCGAGGCTCCGGCCAATGAAGAATTTAGGACCTGCAAAGGGTTAGACGTACAGCCGAGGCGTGCAGGTGTTCGTGGAGGAGAGTGGAGTGATCGGCGAGGCCTACGGTGGAGTGAGGTGGTCCGGCGAACGAGCTCCAGCCAAATGGCGGAGCTGTTGGTCGGAGGAGGGTGAAACTTGTCGTCGGAGTGTGCGGAAGATACCGCGAGGATCGGAGCTTCGACGCGAAGCTCGTCGAGGTGATTAAAAGGCGCGAGGATGGTCAGTGACGACGAATAAAAACGGAGAAAACTCAAGAAAATGGAGAAGAAGATCGGCGGACGGATGGGGGAAGTTACCTGGGGAATGGCGCTCAGTTTTGAGCTCCAGGTCGTCGCTCAAGGGATCGGTAGGGTCCCGAGCTCTAGCAGCTGCTCGAGGGAGGCTGCGGCACGGCGGTGGCGGCTGTGGATCTCGCCGGAGTTGGATCTCTGTCTTCGCTCGACAACTCAACCAATTGTTGTCACCAATAGGTAGCTTGGAGCTCGAGGGATCTCTCTGGAGTGGCGGATGGATGTGAACGGTGCCGGTGGCTGGGTATTTATAGGGAGAAGGAGGTGGTCTGGCTGGGTGAGTGGCGAAGTTGGTGGCCGTCGTGGGGCAAGTATGGTGGAGATGGTGGTGCTTGAGGGAGCTGGCGAGGGAGAGGGACGAGTGGGAGAAGTCGTGGGGAGGTCAGCGGCCGGAGGAGGTGGCTGACGTGTGTCCAGAAAAGGAAAGGGGGCGCCCCTCCCGCAAGGCAAGGGACGTGGGGGAGAGGGGCGCCTGGAGGTAGGAGACGAGGTCTCCACCGTTGGATCTTGTGATCCAACGGTGGAGATCAGAGCGTGGAGCGACGGTGTAGATCTGATCAGGGAAGGAGCGATCAGGGATGGAAGCGCCACATGGCACGCTATGGATCAGGCGGTTACGAACGGCTGTGATGGGCAGTGGGGGCCGATCGAGCGGATGAGGATCAAGGTGGAAGCGTCGGCTGAGATGGAAGATCAGAAGAGTGATCCAGTGGTGGATGGATGCGCCACGTGTCTGGCTGAGGGAGCGGCGCAAATGGAGGGATCAGATGAAGCGCGGGGGAGATCTGACGGCAAGGAGAAGGGAAGCGCGTGGAAAGAACTGGACCGTTGGATCAAAAGCGAGATCCAACGGCGGAGGGCGCGGGCGGATGAGGCGATGGGCAGCGGGCCGCGTGGCGCAACCAGAGGGCGCCACGTGGCTTGCTGTGAATGGCTGGAGAAAGAAACACGTGTAGAGAGAAGAGGAAGCCGAATTTGGAAAAACTTAAAACATGAAAGTTGTAGATCTTAATGAGATCTACAAGTTTCATGTTGACCAAAGACGGAGAGAAGGTCAAATATGATACATAAATACAAGGATACATAAATGTACATATGTAGTATACAAAATGACCCAAAAACCCAAGTCTCTCATACAAGCTCCGATTTCAATGAAATTAGTCTCATTTTGAAGGTCTTTTAATATGTAGTATTCTAAGAGTGAGTAGACCTAATTAGGGGTTTGTATGAGGGCTTTATGTATGTTTTAATGTACAAGGGTTCTCAGGATATTTGGGCTATTTTACAAGGGTGATTTTTGGCATTCTTCCCTCTATTATTAAGGAATATATATATATATATATATTATAGAGAAGAAGTTATTTGATGAAGAGGTATTTTACAGGGGATTTCTGGCTTCTTATTTAAATGCAGATGAGCTGCTAAAATGCATGAATTATGGATGCATGCATGAGTGTTATTTATGCAAGACAAAAGGAAATATGCCTCTATTTTCTCAGGAACAAGGCTCTATTTTTGACTTTTGATGTGATGAATCACAAATTCATCAGAGATCAATTGTTGATTACTCTCTGTTTATTCAGTAGTCTCAGAGAGCTACAGTTTTCATACTAGTTTGTGTCGATGATATCATTATTATAGGGGATGATGAGAAGAGCATCCAGGCTGCTAAGGATTTCCTAGGTCAGCATCTTGTAACCAAGGACCTTGACAATCTACATTACTTTCTTGGACCGGAGTTTGCCAGGAACGAACGAGGTCTTGTGATGACCCAGAGGAAGTACATTACATATCTTCTCTTTGAGACATCATGGCAGATTGCAGGAATACCACTACTCCCATCGACTCGAGCATGAAGTTTTATGATGATGACACTGAGGAGGTAGACAATAGGAGGTACAAGGAGCTCGTTGGGAAGCTCCTACACGTAACCATTATCAGGACAGATATATCATTTGCAGTAAGCAAAGTGAGTCAATTCATGGCTCAACCTAGACAGGCACATATGGATGCAATCCATATGATTCTGAAGCATATGAAGACCCTTCTTGGCACTTATCTTTTATTTAGCAGAGGCACATCCCTTATCATCACAGCGTGTGCAGATGCAGATTATACAGGATGCTCCAAGGAAAGGAAGTTTATCTCTGGCTTTGCAGTGTTCATTGGGAGCTCCTTGGAGGCATGGAAAAACAAGAAGCAGACAGTGGTCACCAGATCCAGTGCAGAATCAGAGTACAAAGCCATGGCACAGACTAGTACAGAGATGATGTGGGTCAGATATGTTCTTACTGACTTAGCAGTTGAGGTGGTTTTTCCCATGCACCTCCAATGCAACAACCATGTTGCTCTCTTCATTACCAACAACCCGACTGACAATAGGAGATGATGATTCAGAGTCCACGGCGGACCTTATGCCTTCTGTCGAGGAAGATGTACTAGCAACAGACATTCCCCAGATTGTAGTAAACAATAATGTTTCTAATTCCAAGTCTGTAAAAGATTCATGTATGAAGAACTCATATGCGTCAATGGTATGCATAAGCGGATGCACAACCTACATATGTGGCCACCATATGCATAAATGGTGCATAAAGTGGGATTCATGTATGTAGTACGCTAAGGAGGTTGTATACGTATATGCGGCCGCATAGACCGTTTTCGTGAACACTGTCGCCGACTATACCTCCCGCTCATGTGTCCTTCTAGTCATCCACCACGTCCCAAGTAAAATCTAAGCACTAGATTTCTACTGATAGCACAAACGATTCTATGCATTGTATGTCATTTTACTGGTTAAGCAGACAATACATCAGGTTACAGATTATTCAGAGGATCTGGATCAGCTCATTACTCTTTGGAAGTGGAGGTGTACGTATGCTACGTATCCTCTAAATGCCCATGTTTCTTTGGGATGTCTTTAAGCAAATTTAAGGAGGTTTGTTGCGGGTCTCTAAGTTGTGGCGATCCAACAAACATATCAGAAAGCTATGCGAGATAGTTAGTGGCATTTTGCTATAGAGGAGGAGATGGCATCGCTTCGGTCCCGTGGTACATGGAACTTAGTTAGCACCCCTACAAAAGCATCTATGGTTGGCTGCAAATTAGTGTTTATAGTGAATCATGGTGCAGGTGGCATTGTTGATCGCTACAAGGTTCGATTTGTGGCCCGCGGGTTCACCTAGACAAATGGAATGGACTATGAGGACATGTTCTCACCAATGGCACGTCATTCTACTCTTCGGATACCCCTTTCTATTGCAGTGGTATGAGACCGGTCCCTATCTCAGTTGGATGTGAAGAACGCTTTTCTATAAGGCGATATGAGGGAGGATATCTATATGCAGTAGCCATCAGGGTTTATTGTTGAGAGCTATGTCAAGAGGTATGCAAACTTCATAATGCTAACTATGGCCTTACGTAGAGTCCCAGGGCATGGTTCTAAAAGCTCTCGAACGTGATAGAGCAATAGAGATTCATGATATCAACCGCAGATCGTATATTGTTTGTTTAGAAGACTCAAAGAAGGATCGTTATCATTCGGGTTTATGTTGACGATATCATTGTTAGAAGAGATGATTTACATAATATTAGTACAATTAAGGAGTTCCTTAGATAGTAGTTTGACACAAAGGACCATGGCAAATTATGACACTTCCTCGAACTTGAGTTTGCCAGGAACCAACAAAGTCTTGTGATGACCTAGAGGAGTATGTTATTGATCTCCTTTTAAAGACAGGCGTCGCAAATTGCAGACATGCCATTACTCCCATGAATCCCAGCATGAAGCTATACAATGATGATACATAAGAGGTGGGCAAGAGGAGATACATGGAGCTTGTGAGGAAGCTCCTCTACCATGCTATATATCTCCTTTGTTGTGAGCAAAGTTACCCGTTCATGGAGCAACTGATACAAGGTCACATGGATGCGATTGACATGATCATGAGGTATCTGAAGTCTTCTCCGAGTACAAGATTGTTTTTAGCAAAGGGGCATCCCTTGCCATCATAGCATTTGCAAAACGTAGACTATGTAGGATGCCTCAAGGACAGGAAATCTACCTCTGGATTTCTTATATTCATAGGAAGCTCTTTGGTATCATGGAAAAGCAAGAAGCAGATTGTGGTTGCTAGATTTAGTGCTAAGTCAAAGTACAAAGCCATGACAAAGGGGAGCACTGAGATGATATGGGTCAGATCCGTTCTGACAAACTAAATTGT
Source organism: Ottelia alismoides (assembly GCA_037367405.1). NCBI lineage: Eukaryota > Viridiplantae > Streptophyta > Magnoliopsida > Alismatales > Hydrocharitaceae > Ottelia > Ottelia alismoides. Next base: position 882,628 of record JAZKJV010006632.1, on the reverse strand, counting down.
TGGCATGCCTTCTCCTATGCAGTTGCAATGCAATCATTAGGATGCTCCTTTCATTTCCAACAACCTTACCTTCCATGAGAGGACCAAACACATTGAGGCAAATTGTTATTATACACATGACATTATTAAGAAGGGTTTTTACTCTACTTCCCACGTCAGCACAGAGGAACAAACATGTAATTTCATCAAGGATCTATCCAAAAGGTCATTCCAGAGATGGTGTTCTAATATGAGCATGATTGACATTTATGCTCCATCTTGAGGGAGGGTGTTGAGTTTGTCTTTCCTTATTCATTATGTATTTTTTGTTTCTTTCATCTCTATTCTGTAATTTACCCTCTACGGTTTCTCATCTCCATATAAGAAGTCCTATGGCTACTTTTCATAATCAAATCTTTATTTTATTTTCATGGAATAGCGTCTAAAGAATGGTAATTCTTTTATTTGTTGTGAAGATAACATAATAGAGCATAATCAATAATTATATTAGAAAGAGCACAACAAAAGTTAATCTTACCAATTATTAAAAAGCTTCCTAAGTCCTATAATGATGGTCGGGTGGAGCATAAATAAAGGAAAAAATCAATAAGAATATACATTGATGCAAGGGGAAAATATGAAACACATACAAACCAAGGCAACAGTATCGTGATAAACAATAATTTTAGTCATTAGATAAAGCAACTGGAGCATCAAAAACAATGCCTCTTCATTTTTCTCCATAATGATATGTGATATTTATTTATATCCACGGAATACTGAATATTTCTATTTGGATCCTCTAAAATTTGTATGTACTTATAAGTCATATTATTCAAGCAACTCTTCTCTCAAATTCAATTTACCAATTAGTAATTAATGTTTAGTTTGTTGGGGCTCATAGGATTTATAGTTCCGTAGCTGTATGGGCCATGACAAGGAACATTGTAGCATAGATTCTCTTGAGATGATTAATATCTTAAGGGTTGTTTCTTCAGGGGGCTCGTGGTGCATGGTGTTACAAATCACGTTAATGTCAATGTTTATGATGCTGAATTTATGCCATTCATGATCTTCTTTTTATCATCATTTACAAATATAAGAGATATTAATCCCATGCCATTATAAAAAGCAGTGCAGAAGCGTTACAACTATGATATGTTCTTCCATAAAAGCAAATGTTCTATCTGTTTCCGCACATTTCGTATCGTTTACCTGGATATAAGCATGTCATTGTCAACTTCACATAGTACAGTGGGTTCAAAGAACGTCCGTCCAAGACTGTGTCTTCTTCCTCCTACCAAAACTTTTGCTCCCTACAAAAAAATCAGCAGATACTACGTAATTTTCTTATTCAAGCGTCTCAATTAGAAATGGTCCTTTCAAAAGGAACCATGCACAAAAAATGCTTTTTAGTCTCATGAATTTAAAATGAAAATAAAAGGCACTCAATGGAGTATAGGATTTAATGCTGCCCAGTAACAATTATTCAATACAGAACAAATCAAGCAAACATAGACAAAAGATTCTAATGCAGGTTCAGACAAAAAAAGCTCTGTCCTCCGCGAGTTCTTTCCACTACACTGAACTCTTTCACTGAGATTAAACCTTTTAAGAAATCGCTTCACAAACAGCCCTCCCACAAGAATCCCACGGCTTTAGTGAGGTCATCCACAACCCAATGAACCTGTTAACATATATATTAATGTTCTTTGTGTCTTTCTGTTATTTTTATTTTCAGTTGTATGCTCTATGTAATTTACCCATAGGCTACTCTCCTATATAAGAGAGCCTAGGACTTATGGAATAAACATCTCTTTTCATTTTTCCCAACATGGTATCAGAGCGATGGTCCTAGACCGGAGTTCTCGAAACCCTAACCCTACCCCACCCCACCCGCGTGCCCCTCTCTCTCATCACCATTGCCGCCGCCAGCGCCTCTGCCCCGCCGTTGCTCCTCAGCCGGTGCCTCTGCGCCTGTGCGCACCTTCACGCACATGCGCCGGTGCGCACCTTCACGCGTATGCGCCTGTGTGCGTACGTCAGTGCTTTTCGCCTGCGCCTAGCGCGCAACTTCACGCGCGACTGCGCGCTCGTTCTCACGCAGCATGACTGACCGATTGACCTTGCGTGCCTGCGAGGTTCAGAGGGTACCGGGGAGTCCTAAGCGTGTGCGAAGCCCTAAAGCACACACCGTCAACTACATGGGTTCAGTCTTTTGAGGTCTACACAAGCAACTAAACCCGTCTATGTCATTGTAGACAAATCTTATCTTCAGTCAATCGCTCCAGTCTTCAGTTTCCAGTATGTCAGAAAGCAAGGCGGATATCCCATCCATTGGCGCCTTTCGTGGTCCGGCGCCTATCGTAAAGATGGACGGTACAAACTATGAACTGTGGACGATGCAGTTCATGAGTATGATGAAGTCAACGGGTAAGAAGCACATTCTTACCGAAGCAGAGCCTGCTGAGAAGACTGGAGCCAATGCCTCGTGGGAGGCCGATGACGCATACGCCGAAGTTTGGTTATCTGGAACGTTGGCGATCGAGATTGCCAATGACATTCTACATCAGCCCACGGCCAAAGACATGTGGGACATTATGGCGGCCACATACTCTCAGGAGAAGAATGAGACGAAGATTCTGCAACTCCAGCATGATATATTCACTATAAAGCAGAATGACCGCCCCCTACATTCACTCTACACATCCCTACGAGGGATGTTCGAGAAGCTATACAGCTTCATGCCCCTGACAGCCACGTCAGAACAACAGAAGACGTATCGGAATGCGACTATGGTGGGCGTGTTCCTTGTTGCACTTGATCCAGAGTATGAGGTGGCACATCCCAGATTTTGGCCGATTCTACTATTCCTCCCATGGAGGAAGCCTTTCATAGATTGAGCCGCATCACCATCCCTTCCACAGCCACGAATCAGAATGCTTCAGCCATGGCGACCAACAGGGGTCGTGGATTTCATCATCAGGCCCGTAGACGTGGACCTCGTGGTAGAGGAGGCCGCACTTGGCCAACATGCACCTACTGTCATCGTGTCGGACACAATGAAGACACATGCTACTCTAACCATGGATTTCCTGCATCTGCACGAGTCGCTGAGCAGATAGAGCCTCCATCTGCTGCCACTTTGGATCAACGGTTCGATGATTTAGTTGCCCGTCTAAGGGGTATTATTCCTCCATCTGGCCCAGCACCTACTACTGAGAGTCAATCTGATGCTGCGGCATCTGCCTCTGTGTCTACCAGTGCTTCTGTAGCATACTTGCATTTACCAGTAGTAGATCAGATACATTACCTTGGATTGTGGACTCGGGCGCTACACATCATCTATGTGGCGATCAGAGTTTACTTACAGGATATTCTTAGATTCCACCAGGCCGAACAGTGGTCATTGCCAATGGTACACATTCCCCCATCACTGGTCAGGGGGAGATTAGACTGACATCTTCTATGCAGCTCAAGAATATGTTACAGGCACTTGATTTTTCAATGAATTTGTTATCAATCAGTCAGATTACGAAGGATTTACAATGTCGGGCAATTTTTGATCCATCTTCTCTTATTTTTCAGGACATCCGTACGGGCAATGTGATTGGTCGTGGCTATGAGCAAGGAGGCCTCTATCGCCTAAATCAGACTCCATTTGTTGGAACCTCATCCCTTCCTACTGGACCAGTATCTCCTCTGCTATGGCATCTGCGCTTTGGGCATCTACCGCTTCAGAAATTACGTCGTGTGTTACCCCAGGATCTTCCTCACACATCTATCCAATGTGAGGCATGTCATTTGGGAAAGCATCACCGGTCTACCTTTCCCAGTCGTCCAGGTCGGACTAGTACCTCCAAGTTTGAGTTATTTCATATTGATATCTGGGGACCGAGTCGTGTACCTGATCAGGGACACAGATTTTATATAGTTAGTGTAGATGACTTCTCTCGTGTGTTATGGGTATTTTTGATGAAAAATAAATCTGAAGCAGGCAATATTATTATCCATTTTCTGAATGAAATTCAAAATGTTTTCTCCACATCTGCGAAATTTGTGAGAAGTGATAATGACTGTGCACTCATGTCCTAGCCAACTACTACTCAAAAGGGATTATCCATCAAACATCTTGTGCTTATACCTCTCAACAAAATGGGATCGTTGAAAGGAAACATCGCCACCTACTAGATGTCACAAGATCACTTCTTATACAGAGTCATGTTCCTTACTCTTACTGGGGTGACGCGGTTCTCACAGCATGTTACCGAATTAACCGTATGTCGTCTTCTGTTTTGGATGAACAGAATCCTTTTTCCCTTATCTACCCTGGTAGGGATCTGTTTTCCCTTACTCCTCGTGTGCTTGGTTCAGTTGCATTTGTCCACCAGTTGTCTCCTGGTACTGACAAGCTCTCTCCTAGGGCTGTCAAGTGTGTGTTTGTTGGGTACTCCAGAACTCAAAAGGGGTACAAGTGTTTTGATCCTTTGCGTAGGCGGTATATGGTCAGTGCAGATGTTACATTTTTTGAATCCGTAATGTATTTTTCATCCTCGGGTGATCAGCAACTACCTCCACTGACTACCGATGCCATATGTATGACACCGCCACCTCCAGCACCATCACCACCACCACTACCAGCAGCAACTCCACGTATTATCCTCATTTCACCACTACCATTCCATTATACCCGCAAGCTTCCTCCAGCTCAAGGTCATGACTCTAAAAAAAACTTCTCTTGATGGATCTAATGATATTTCTGAGCAGGATATGTTGCAGGGGCCAGATGAGGACGCGGTTGATTTAGATGTTCCTATTTCTATACGCAAGTCGAAGAAGAGTTGTGCTACATATCCATTATCAGCTTCTGTGTCATTTGAGCGACTATCTGGGGACTTCAGGAACTTTGTGGTGGCCTTGTCAGCTGTAGATATTCCACGAAATTATCAAGATGCTCTGCAGGATAGTAGATGGTGTCTAGCAATGGAGGAAGAAATGGCAGCACTACAATCTAGGGGAACTTGGAGTCTAGTTCCTATACCTGCAGATGTGACCCCGGTGAGCTGCAAGTGGGTATTTACGGTGAAGCAAAATGCAGATAGCAGTATTGACAGATACAAGGCCCGTCTTGTTGCACGTGGCTTTACACAGACATACGGGTGGATTACCTTGATACATTCTCGCCAGTAGCCCGTCATTCTACTCTACAGATCTTGCTGTCAGTCGCAGTCACTCGAGAGTGGCCGCTATATCAATTGGATGTGAAGAACGCGTTCTTATATGGAGACCTACAGGAGGAGGTCTATATGCAACAACCAATAGGTTTTGCTGTTGAGGGGGAGTGTTCCAAGGTGTGCAGACTCCATAAGGCTATCTATGGCCTTAAGCAGAGCCCCAGAGCATGGTTTCAGAAGCTCTCAGACCTCTTTGAAAAACAGGGATACAAACGCTCTAATGTTGATCATTCCTTGTTGGTACAGAAGACTTCAAGAGGTATTATTGCAATTATGGTTTACGGTGATGACATCTTGATTACAGGAGATGATGAGCAAGGCATAAAGCAGGCAAAAGAGAAGTTGGGGAGTGAATTTGTCACTAAGGATCTAGGAGTCCTTAGATATTTTCTGGGACTGGAATTCGCTAGAAATCCGTATGGGTTAGTAATGTCGCAGAGAAAATATGTTACGGACCTGTTGAGTGAAACAGGTATGCTTCGGTGTCGACCGGCTACGAAACCAATGGACCCTAGCATGAAGCTATATGATGATGACACAGAGGAGGTGGACATGAGAAGATACAGAGAACTGGTAGGCAAACTGTTGTATGTCACGATCACTAGGCCCGATATAGCCTTTGCAGTGAGTCGTGTGAGCCAATTCATGGAGCAACCACGTCAGGTTCATATGGATGCCATACATATGATACTTAGATACCTCAAATCATCTCCAGGTGCAGGCTTACTATTCAAGAAGGGCAAGGGGATTTCTATCTCAGCATGTGCGGCATGGAGGAGCAAGAAACAGACGGTGGTAGCCAAATCTAGTGCTGAATCTGAATATAGGGCTAGGGCCCAGGCTAGCACAGAGATGATGTGGGTAAAGGCTGTGCTTACAGATCTATGTATAGATGTACCACTTCCTATGAACTTAGAATGTGACAATCAGGCAGCCTTGTTCATTGCAAACAATCCAGCATTCCATGAGCGGACCAAACATATTGAGGTCGATTGTCACTTCATACGTGACATGATTCAGAAGGGGTTTATTGCTACATCTCATGTTACCTCAGAAAATCAAACTGTTGATATATTCACCAAGGCATTACTACGAGGCCCATTCCAGAAGTGTGCGTCCAAGCTGAGCATGATTGATATATATGCTCCATCTTGAGGGGGAGTGTTAACATATATATTAGTGTTCTTTGTGCCTTTCTGTTATTTTTATTTTCAGTTGTATGCTCTATGTAATTTACCCATAGGCTACTCTCCTATATAAGAGAGCCTAGGGCTTATGGAATAAACATCTCTTTTCATTTTTCCCAACAATTACAAGAATAAAAAAGGATTTCATGTAAATTAAACGAGCTTATCCAAGAAAAATAAGTAATGTGAAGTTTGAACAAAGTGGTCCTTATGTAAAATAAGAATAATAAGTAACTAGGTTAGAAAAGCAAACTCAATCTAGTGGAAAAAGATTATGACAATTTGCTTTAGTTGAAACTTGCATCAGAAATCCACAAATAAACTTCTGAACAAGAGCACCCAAGAAAACACTTAGGAAGCCTCCCTAAGTATCTAAGCACAATTAGAGACTAATGGAAGCTTGAATGGTGTTGCTTAGGTAGGCAAGATAGAGCAAGTTAGCACGCTTGAGCACAAGATCACTTACACAACTTGATGTTCCACATAAAAGGTCTGTACGTTGAGTGAGTGGCTCAAGAAGTAAAAACCTTTTTCTACTATTTGTGAATGAAGGTTACGGACCAAAATAGACATTTATGATAACCATCAGTGTCCCTTTTGCAGATCACATCGAAGTTATGTTTACCAAGGTACTCACTAGAGCCTCTTATGAGCAATATTGTCACAAGTTGAATATGTTAGATATGCTCCAACTTGAGGGGGTGTTAGTGTATATGAGACTCATGTAACCCTTCAACGCAGTTTTGTATTTTTATGTTCCTGCATACTCTCCCTAACCCTAGTCTTTTCTTATATGTAGAGGGGGATGGTTCATTCTCAATATTCAATACAACACTTCCTTTTCACATATTGTTTGCTCACTTCATAGTTAAATGTCTACCAAGAAGGGGCCACTTCGACAGAAGCTTCTTCTTTCTTGGATCCCGGTCATTAATAGGGTTTGGTTCCTCCCTCCTAGACAGCCTTAAACATTGGGCCCTAATGACAATAGCTACCTTTTTTGCCTTTTTTCCACCCACAGACTCTACCTTCATGGACTACTTCAGACCGTACTATCGAGGAGAAAAGAAGACTTGAAATAAATTAAGGTGTTTATTTTGTTGGAATCCTTGTAAAAGAACCACAAATTGATTACAAAAATGGCATATGGAATTCATAGAAACCCGAAAAAGAATCTTTCTCCATCAAAAAGATCTATAAATATATAAATTGTTGAGATTGTTGAGATAATTATGGTAGTTGTTGAGATAATTATGTTAGTTTTCTATTTTTGGTATGTCTCTCTTATGTAATTAACCAAGGGCCTTTTCTCCTATATAAGAGAGCCCTAGGATCTCTTCTATCGTATGAAAAACGTTTCTCCCAACATGGTATCAGAGCAACGGTCCTAGACCGGGGTTCCCGTATCCCACCCAAAACCCTAGTCCTAACCCCACCCCCGCCTCCTCTCGGCGTCGTTGCAGCCCAGCTAGGGCCCTCCCCTCGCCGACCGCTGCTGCCCTAAGGCGGTCCAGCCCTTCTGCATCGCTGCCTGGGTTTCCCCCAGCCACTTGCGCCGCCGCCAGAGCTCCCTGCGTCGCCGCCAAGGCCCCTCTAGCCTCCTGTGCCACCGCCTGGGCCGACCCCTGCCATCCCGAGGTGCCGCAAAAGCCCCCCCACCCTCCTGTGCTCGGCTGGGGTGTCCAGTAAGTGCCGAGTGCGCTCCGGTTGACTTCCCGTGATCTGAAACTGGTATTCCAACCCCTGTTTTGCAATCTATTGGTCTGATTTTGGTTGTCGGTGGTGTTTTTGGTCTTCCATATCACATCTAAACGCCACTAGACCTTAATAAACTGCATAGGAATGGTTGTATAAGTCTACATATACAACAAAACTTCTCTTCATGCTTGTGTAGACATTATTCGGCTTGATCTACTCCGCAGTTGCCCGAGGTTCATTTCATTGATACAATGTCCGACATTAAAAGTGGTGTGTTCTCTTCTTCTGGTGCATTCAAAGGACCTGCACCAATAGTCAAGATGGATGGGACCAATTATGAACTATGGTCCATGCAGTTTCACACTCTTATGCAGTGCCACAACAAAGAACACATTATCACCAAATCCGAACCGGCGGACAAAACTGGGGCCAATGCTTCGTGGAAGCAAGATGATGCTTATGCTCGTTTTGGCTCTCCATGACGCTCACCACGGAGATTGCCAACGATATTGTCAACCAACCCACCGCAAAGGCTATGTGGGATATTTTAGCAGCCACATATGGGCAAGCCAAGAATGAGAGCAAGATTCTTTAGTTATAGTTTGACATTTTCTCGACCAAACAGAATGGTCGCCCGCTTCACGTGTATTTTTCTCATCTTCGCGGCATGTTTGAACGTCTACACAGCTTCATGCCTATCACTGCCAGCACCGAGCAGCAACAACAGTATCGAAATGCCACTATGACAGGGGTGTTCCTATCTTCTCTTGATTCCGAATATGATGCAACACATACACAGCTTCTAACTGGAGAGACGATACCTCCTATGGAAGAAGTATACAAGCGACTCAGTCGGATTACCACTACTCCCACTACTGTCGCTCCGAATCCTTCCGCTATGGCCGTCCCACGGGGAAGGGGAGGATCTTCCCAGTTTCGAGGACGTGGTCTTCGTGGTCGTGGTGGTGGCCGTCAGCGTGGCCCATGTTCTTATTGCCATCGTCCTGGTCACTCTGAGGAGACATGCTTTCAGAAGCATGGATATCCAGCCTCTGCAAGAGTTGCTGAATAGACAGAACCTACCTTGGCTCCATCCCAGGATGCTCGCCTGGATGATATTGTTTCTAAACTTCGCGAGATGATGTCTGCTCCCATTAGTCCGGTTGCGACTTCCTCTGATGTTGCGGCTACTGCCAAAGCCTCGTCTAGCTCCTCAGGTACTACTTATGCTCTTATGAGTTGTAGCAGCTCTGAATTGACTGATTGGATTGTGGATTCGGGAGCATCTCATCATATGTGTGGAGATCGAGCAGTTTACTTCCTACAGCCCGATTGCCTCTGGTCGATTCGTGGTGATTGCTAATGGAGTTCGACTACCTATTGTTGGTCAGAGGGAGATTGTTCTAGCTCCTTCTTTTCATTTACAGAACGTTTTACATGCTCCAGCCTTTCAGATGAATCTTTTGTCTATTAGTCAAATTACAAAAGATTTACATTGCTGTGCCATATTTGATCCATCTTCCCTTGTGTTTCAGGACATACTAACGGGCAGGGTGATTGGATGTAGCCGTGAGCAGCGAGGATTGTACAAGCTTACCATACCATCTCATGCTGGGATCGCTACTATTCCTTCTGGATCTGTTTCACCGTTCATGTGGCATCTACGCTTTGGACATCTTCCTCTTCAAAAGATGTGTCATGTTCTACCTCAATTATCTACTCGTACTACCTTGGATTGTGAAGCCTGTCAAGTTGGAAAGCACCATCGCTCTTCATTTCCGTCTCGTCAGAGTTGTGACAGTAGTCAGTTGTTTGAGTTATTTCATTTTTGATATTTGGGGTACTAGTCGTGTTCCTGATCATGAGGGACATCGTTTTTATTTAGTTGTTGTTGATGATTACTCTAGACTATCTTGGGTGTTTTTGTGAAAACATAAGTCTGAAGCTGGTGCTCTAATCAAGTCTTTTCTTATTGAGGTCAAAAACATTTTCTCCGCTAATGTTAAAATTATTCGTACGGATAATGCCTTGGAATTCTCTACCTTACAATTACCTGCATTTCTCAGATCTATTGGTATTATTCATCAGACTCTTGTGTTCATACGTCACAGCAGAATGGTGTAGCTGAACGCAAACACCGTCACCTTCTAGACATCACACGGACGCTTTTGATTCAGAGTCGAGCTCCCCATTCTTTCTGGGGAGATGATGTTCTTACAGCCTATTACTTAGTAAACAGGATGCCTTCCACCATGCTAGGAGAAAAGGTTCCCTTCTTGATTGTGTTTCCCGAGAAGGACCTATTTTCTCTCACTCCCAGAGTTTTTGGTTGAGTTGCCTTTGTCCACAATCTTGCTCCTGGTCGTGAGAAGCTCTCACCTAGAGCGGTCAAATGTGTTTTTGTTGGATATTCTCGTACCCAAAAAGGGTATCGTTGTTTTGATCCTGTAGGACGGAGATATTATGTGAGTGCTGATGTCACATTTTTTGAGTCTATTATGTATTTTTTCCTACAGGTGACAGATTGTCCTATGGTAGTTCTGAAGAAGATGTGGTTGTTCCTCCACCACCTCCTTCTCCTCCAACTCTGCCTACTCCACCACAAATCTATCCACCACCATCTCCGTCTCCATCTCCATCTCCACCTCAATTCTTGCCACGTGTTTACACTCGTAGGTCTTCTACTCATCCCGCTGCTCATATGCCCTCTACATCATCCAACACGCCTCAGGTATGTCATGAACATATTATTTCATCTGATGGTGTTGGTCTTTTGGATGGATCACAGGCTGAGACAATTATACAGAACAGTGTGGATGATGACCTGGAGGTTCCCATTGCTTTGAGGAAGCCTCGTCGTCAGAGTGCTACTTACCCTCTTGTTGCACATGTTAGTTTGGATCATCTTTCAGAAGAGTACATGCGCTTTGTTGTGGGACTATCTGCAGTTACTGTCCCACGAACATATCAGGAGGCGTTATAGGACAACAGGTGGCGTATGGCCATGGAAGAGGAGATGGTAGCCTTGCAGTCGCGGGGTACATGGAGTCTTGTGCCTGCTCCTTTGGGTGTCTCCGTAGTCGGCTGCAAGTGGGCATTTACAGTCAAGCACAAAGCAGATGGCAGTGTGGATCGCTACAAGGCGAGACTTGTGGCACGTGGGTTCACCCAAACCTATGGGGTGGACTACCAGGACACCTTTTCCCCAGTAGCCCGACACTCAACGCTTCGTATCCTTCTGTCAGTTGCAGCTTCCAAGGATTGGCCTCTTTATCAGCTTGATGTGAAGAATGCATTCCCATATGGGGATCTACAGGAGCAAGTTTATATGCAGCAGCTACCAGGGTTTGCTACTGAGGGGAAGTCCCAGAAGGTATGCAGGCTCCATAAGGCGATTTATGGTTTTAAGCAGAGCCCTAGAGCTTGGTACCAGAAGCTATCGGAGCTAATAGAGCAACAGGGGTTTGTACGGTCTACTGCAGATCATACACTTTTTGTCCAGAAGACACGGAGAGGTACCATTGCTATTCTTGTCTATGTAGATGATATCATGGTCACAGGGGATGACGAGCAGGGCATTCAAACTGCCAAGGAATTCCTTGGTACGCAGTTTGTGACCAAGGATCTTGGCACTCTTCGATACTTTCTTGGACTGGAGTTTGCAAGGAATCAGCGTGGTCTTGTGATGACATAGAGAAAGTTTGTGATGGATCTGCTTTCTGAGACAGGTATGGCAGAATGCAAACCTGCTACTACTCCTATGGATCCAAGTGCGAGATTTTATGATGATGACACTGAAGAGGTTGACAGCAGGAGATACAGAGAGCTTGTTGGGAAGCTCTTATATGCCACCATCACCAGACCAGATATTTGCTTTGCAGTGTGCAAAGTTAGCCAGTTCATGGAGCAACCCAGGAAGGTGCATATGGATGCGGTTCAGAAGATTTTGAGGTATCTGAAGAACTCACCTGGTATTGGTCTTATCTTCAGCAGGGATACATCCCTTGAGGTGACTGCATGTGCAGATGCAGATTATGCAGGGTACCCCAAAGACAGGAAGTCTACTTCTGGCTTTGCTGTTTTTGTGGGCAACTCCCTTGTTTCATGGAAAAGCAAGAAGCAGATTGTGGTTGCAAGATCCAGTGCAGAATCTGAATACAGGGCCATGGCACAGGGAAGTGCAGAGATGATGTGGGTTAGATCCGTATTGACGGACCTTGCTGTTGAGGTTCCTCTTCCTATGCAGTTGTTATGTGATAATCAAGCAGCTCTGTTTATTGCCAATAATCCTGCTTTTCATGAACGAACTAAACGTATAGAGGTGGATTGCCATTACACTAGAGACATGATTCAGAAAGGCCTCATATCCACCACTCATGTTTCTACTGGAGATCAGACAGTTGATATCTTCACCAAGGCACTTATTAGAGGTCCTTTCCAGAAGTGTTGTACCAAGCTGAGCATGATAGATATCTATGCTCCAGCTTGAGGGGGAGTGTTGAGATTGTTGAGATAATTATGGTAGTTGTTGAGATAATTATGGTAGTTTTCTATTTTTGGTATGTCTCTCTTATGTAATTAACCCAAGGCCTTTTCTCCTATATAAGAGAGCCCTAGGGTCTCTTCTATCATATGAAAAACGTTTCTCCCAACATAAACCAATTAATGGTGATCTACCATCCATGCTTACGGTAGAAAATGTACTGTGGAAGCAAATCAAACAATAATAAAAAAGAAATAAGAGCTCTTGGGATTTTTATGTGTAACCCTTCTCCACAAGGAACATGATAAAACCACATGAGAAAGCCACAAAGGTTTGTATCTTCTATTTCATTTCTCAAAGAGTACATGGGGTGTGGAGCTCTTGATATAACCCCACCAACACACCAAAGTTCCACCAATAACCGATGTAGGACTAAACATGTTACATGAGTGCATGGTAATTGGATAGACATTCTTCAACACTACCCCTCAAGAGGTGTTAGAAAATAATATTGCGGAAGCGGAATCAGAGAAACGGTTTAAACATGAAGAACAAGGGATTTAACGTGGAACCCTACTCCCTAAGGAGCAGGATGAAACCACGACAGAATGCCTCAAAAGGCAAATAGTCTATTGCTTTTTTCTCACTGGATACAATGGGTGTGGGGTCTATATATAGCCCCTACTGAGCCTCCATATCTCCAAACTGGTAGATGTGAGACTAAACAACTGGATGGGGTAAATGGATCCTGGAGGTATCCATTTACCCATCTACAACATAAGAGGCGCACAACCAAATACTCCAGCACTCCCCCTCAAGCTGGAGCATGCAATACTCAGCTTGGACAAACAAAAAACTCAACTCACACTACAGGACACTACGGACAATATCAACTCAACGCGCACAACTGTCGGTTGCTGTCGAGGACGTTGCTTCTCATGCCGTGCAGGTGAGGAGGACGAACGGGTTGGAGTGTGAATCAAACTAAGGACTCAAAATGTGACCATCGAGTCTGAAACAGTGCCTGGAGAATCTTCATCTGTGAACTGTAAAGTCGGAACAATCTGAATTGCCTGGAGTCTGGAGTCTGGAGAATCTGGATCTGACTCGAAGCTGTAACTCTACATAATACTCTTCCTTTCTCCCATACTTGTCGAAAAACAATGAATAGCGACCAAGTTGGGAGAAGACAACGAAGATGGGGAGAAAAAACAAATAAGTCGTCATATATTATATTGTTTTGGCTTTTCTTGCAAAACCCCCTTTTTTCCGACTATTTCCATTTTTTATAGCCGTCACACTTTTTTTAAAGTCGTTTCAATCTTCTTTTTTCGGCTTCCCTCTTTTTTGCAAAATTTTTCTTGGTTATTTTCCTCTTTTTTTCTAGCCAACTCATCTCTCATTTTTTTTGTAAATAAGTTGTGTCGATTTTTTTTCGACTTTCCCACTCTCTTTTTTCTTTTTTTTCCTTTTTAATCACAATAACACGGCTCAAAAAGGCCTACAAACTGCAGCTCGTCCTTTTTTTTGTTTTTTTAAATGGAACTCTCCCCCTTTTTAAAACAAATATTCGACCAAATTTCGGGCCTCATCTTTAAGCCCACTTGAGCAATAAAGCTTGGCCCCTCTATCTTAGGGTTCCTGCGAACCCTGTATCGCTAGAGAGGGAAAGCGTCACTTGGCTCAATGAGCAATGGAGAAGCCTATCTCAGTGGGGGCTACTTGGCAGCGTCGCCTAGATATCGGAAGAGGGAGGTGGAATCGCCTGATAATCGCCTTCATGATGGGAGGGGGTTCGAGCTCAGCCTGGGCAGTGTCGCCTCTTCCAGAGAGGGCTGGATGGAGAAGTCATGAGAGAGCTGGGGCTGGGGCCGAGGCTCCGCCTAAGCCGTTGCCCAATGGGGTTGCGCTGATCTGGAGTGGCGGCACCGGTCTGGAGGAGAGCAGCTGCCTGCGTGAGGAGTTGTGGGACGTAAGGAGGAGGAAAACGTTGGTTCTGAGACGAGTGCACCGCCGAGGCTCCGCCTGGAGTCTTGAGAGGAGAGAAGGGCTCGCGTGGACTGTTGTAGCACCACCTTTGCGCGATGGAGGCGATGCGAGGGAGCGTTGAGGAGAAAAGTGCACTGGAAGGAGGCAGGCTTGGGACTTGTGCCTCCGCCTGAGGTTAAATCGTGCAAGAAGATCCTGCTGGAGGCGAGATCTGGGCTCCGCCATTGGAGGGTGATTAGGGCGTGCCGCCAAAGCTTGTGGCACAATGTGCCGAGGTGAAGCTTTCAGATATGCGTATAGAGCTTTGTGTTTGGAGTTGTGACACGATGCGCTGAGGAGAAGCTTTTCAGATCTGCGTATGGATCTTTTCAAATAAACCAGATCTGGGTTTGAAGGGGCGTCGCCAAAAAATAAAGAACACAAAACCAGGTCTCGTGCAGCCTGGAAGAGAGGTGTCATAGAAGATCGATCGAAGGAGCGCCGTGAGCAAGGAGCAGTCGTCTGATGCCACCAAGCTTGGAAGACGAACACCATGAACGCCATGAAGAAACCCTAGAAATCAGGGGATGTTAGGGTTTCAAAAAGAAACCCTAGAAATCAAACCGGATTCTCCACATGATCTTGATACCATAATCAAAACTGAACAATAAAACTCGAACTTGGAATGATCTTGAATAATAAAATCTTCAAGAACAAATTTTGAAATCAACCAAGAACAATCTGCTCGGATACCATGTTAGAAAATAATATTGCAGAAGCGGAATCAGAGAAAAAGTTTAAACATGAAGAACAAGGGATTTAACGTGGAACCCTACTCCCTAAGGAGCATGATGAAATTACGGGAGAATGCCTCAAAGGGTTAATAGTCTATTGCTTTTTCTCATTGGATACAATGGGTATGGGGTCTATATATAGCCCCCACTGAGCCTCCACATCTCCAAACCGGTAGATGTAGGACTAAACAACTGAATGTAGTAAATGGATCTCGGAGGGTATCCATTTACCCATCTACAACATAAGAGGCGCACAACCAAATACTCCAACAAGAGGGAGCATGCAATGCTCAGCTTAGACAAATAAAATGAAGGCATTCATTCACACTCAATACATGATACTAGAAACAATATTAACTCAATGCGTACTCAGTCGGTTGCCGTTGAGGAAGGTGATTCTCATATCATGTTGGTGAGGAGGAACTCAAGGACTGGAGTGTGAATTAATCCATACAGAAAAGTGGATTGACAATTGGCTTGTGTACTTTTCATTTCTGACTCAGTCAGAGCCACTTATATTGAAATGAGTCTCCGTCCGGGAGAAATCTAGCCCGCAACATGTGGAAGACTAAAGACTGCTCCATCTCTTTGAGGGTCGAACAAAGAAAGCCGTGGGAATATAAGTACATAGATCTGAGAAATGGGTAACTCTCATAGGAACCTTAAAGCCAGTTCTCGCATATAGGAACTTTGGGAGGATCTCGTACTAGATTTCACAGTCAATGGAGGATGGATCCCGCAATGAGTCTCTCTAAAGATCTTTAAGAAAAATGTGTAACTCTATGAAGATATTTGAGAAAAAATAGTTACTCAAATGTAGATTGCCTCTAACAATGGTAGAGGTTGAAACCTTTGCTCAATATCCCCCCATCTCCCATACTAGTCAGAAATTGATGATACTCAATCAAGTTGAGAGAACAAATGATAAAAGGAGATCAATCAAGAAACATCTTCTCTCTCTTTTGAATTGTCCATTTTTTTGCATGTCTTTTTCTCTCCCTTTTTTATTTCTCTTCTTCTTTCACATTTTTCGACAACCACCTTTTTATGTCTTAAATTCTCCTTTCTATGTTGTTCCTCTCTTTTCTTTACAACATCGATTGGGCCTGAACAAAAGCGGGCCTTTAAAAGCAACAAACATTTACTACAATTTTGAAAAAATGAATGGAAGATTGAAAGGTTCTATTCAGGAACCAGATCGCCCTATTTAAATTTACTACAATGTATTTCCATTCTTCTTTTTAATGACATGTTCGACCCATCTAAAAACATATTTCCATGTCCAATAGTGCAAACTGAGATCCTGTTGTACCTATACAAGAAATAAAAAATGAAGTCCACTTTCGCCATTCAGCCCTCTTTTTGGTGGTTCTCTTTTTTACTTCAACATCTCTTCTTCCTTATTTAATCATTCTTTTTTGAACCATCAGAAATTTTTAGATCTTGTGGTTCCGGAGAGAACACGATGGAGGGGTTTCATCCTATCGGAGCAGATCTTTTGGATTGTTATGCTGTTGACAAGGAGACTGCAATAGATTATTCAATAAAAAATAACGTTCTTGCAATACTAGGGCTTCGGGGAGAAACTGCATCTGCCTTTCAAAAAGAAACCGAACATCGTTGAAGTGACGAACTCTAGGATCTAGCAACATGAGATTCTTTGAACAAACCAGCAGTGCAAACTTCAAGTTCACATAAGAATAAAATTGAATCTCAATATTAACCAAAAACCGACTTGCTCCAATACCATGTAGAGTGGAAGCAAATCAAACAACAACCAAAATGAAATACGACTTCTTGGGATTTATACATGGAACCCTACTCCCTACGGAGCGAGTAAAACCATGAGAGAAAAGACACAAAGTGTTGTATCTTTTATTTTATTTCTCAAAGAGCACATGGAGCATGGAGCTACTTATATAGCCCTAGTCAAATCACCAAGAATTTGCATTGTCGGGCCATATTTGACCCCCCCACATCTCTTGTGTTTCAGGATATACTCACAAGTAGGATGATTGGATGTGGTTGTGAACAAGGGATGTGAGACAAATGTCCCATCTTGAGGCCACACCCTCCTTTTCCTTAAAAAAAATCCAACCTCTTGCCATCACCTACAGTGACCTTAAATTGGGAAATCTTAGACATCACCTCCTCCTCGGTAAGGTTTCTCACATCTTCAATGGAGTCAAGCCTTGCCAACTCGGCATGCATCCTAATCGCTTCTCTAGGTCACTCTTGTAAGATATAAGCACCTTATGCAGATCTGCCAGCTTTTGCACCACCTTCTGTGTGGCCGGGCCATTCACCCACTGGTGCCAAAAATAAAACCAGCCACCATGTCCATACAGCCATTCTCCGCCATCCAAGCACATTCAAAACAGAAGACAAATCACAGACATTCCCCTTGCATAGAATTCCGTCATGATGAAATTACTCATTTAACAGAAAAGATTGTGAGCACATGGATTCCGTTTTCACATTTTCACTATTGTAATCAACCAACAAATATATCAACAAATATTATAAAACAATCAGACTGATAAAAACTGCCACCACTCATAAGACATAAATTGGTGAAAATTTGTTGGTTCTAACAAAACCAATATTTAGCTGGAGCTGGGCACTGCAGAATTTTATATAAATCTTACAATCTGAAGGCCTAGATGCATCAAATTTGTCACCCAATGACACTTCATATTCACAAGTTTCAAAATATTTCTTTTTTGGAGTTTTTATTATCTAGCAATCAACAAAGTATGGGATAAAACTCGTATTGGTGTAGATTCAATAGGATATCCATGCTTCAAAAACATTGCCAAAACAAAGAAACAAAGACTTTCAGTTAAAACGAATGTTCTAAAAATGAACAATTTCTATTAATGACAGAGAAACCAAAACATCCAGGATCCAACAGATGAATATGGTGTCAAAAGATAGATTTGAGGCTGAACAGTTTTGTGAAAGAGGATATGAGACATTTGTTAAACAATACTGCAATTTAAATTAGATTTACCAGATATGAACTTCAATTCAACTAGGTTCAGAAAACATACCTTCCTAGTTGCATCATTAACAAATTTTTCCACCTGAAAAGTTAAGCAAGCATCAGACGCATTTTAAATGGAAATTAAGTTAAACTAACAAAAGCTAGTTATATGGGTCATTATCAAAAGAACTTTGGTGAAGTATCGAATGATATAGCACGCTGAAAGAAATACATTGGATACGCGATTTTGTAAATGTAATCAAGAATATTACCTTATTTATAGCAGCTTCATTAATAAGGGGACCCTGTGAGATAGAGGTTTAAAAATGGTTATCACTACCAGGAAAGAAGAAAAGAATAGTAACATATGATAAAAAGTAGGGATATTTACACCCATAACCCTGAGTAGTTCCATAATTACCCTAGATACCCTCAATAACCACGAATTACACTCAGAACCCCGAATAACCGCTCCGTTTTACACACATAACCTTCCGTTAGTTTAGTCTATTAACTCAACCGGATAGCAAGGTTAATCTAACCCATCACTGATCTAACGTCTAAGATTAATAAAAGAAAAAAAAGGAAGAGGAGGAGGTCGGCACGACGTGAGCGGTGGAGGGGGTGAGAGGGGAAGGAGGTGCGAGGTTCGGGGACAGGCGGAGGGCTGGAGGTCTGCAGGTGCGCGGGGAGCAGGAGAGGGTTTGCAGGCGCGTGGGGAGCAGGAGAGGGGCTTTGCACGAGGAGGTCCCGGGCGGGGGGTGGGGTTGGTCCCGGGCAGGCGCGCAGGGAGCAAGAGGAAGATGCGACGCGGAGGCGCGCGTCTCACGTGCGGCGCGGAGTGGGGCTTTGCACGAGGAGGTCCCAATCAGGTGCGCAGTTGCACGGGGGCTTTGCACGAGACGTCAGCGAGCTGGTCTGGACCGTGCAGCAGAAGGAAGGCGGAGGCACGTGCGGCGTGGAGAGGGGCTTTGCACGAGGAGGTCCGGGGGCGGGGGTCTGGACCGTGCAGGTGCGCAGCTTTGCACGAGGAGGTCCCTGGGGAGGGGGGTGCAGGCGAGTTGGTCTGGATTGTGCAGCATCACGAAGATGCGAGGCGGAGCCCCCCCCCCCCCCGGGGGGGGGGGGCTGGCGAGCTGGTCTGGACCGTACAGCAGGACAAAGATGCGAGGCGGAGGCGTGCATCTCGTGTGCGGCGCGGAAGGGGAGCAGGAGCGTGCGAGGGGGGTGTGGCGATGGGAAGGGGAGCAGGAGCCAGATGCGGGGGCGGGGCTCGATGCTGGAGCTCGCAGGCGGAGAGAGGATGTGCGCAGTCTCGCATGCAGGGCGGAGGCGATTGAGGGGAGAGGGGGACGCGGGGGGTTGCAAGCGATGGTGGCAGAGGATTGCAGGCACGGGCGGAGCTGCAGGCGATTGGGAGGAGGGGGTGCGGGGGGGTTGCAGCCGATTGGGGGAGGGGGCACGGGGGGGTTGCATGCGATTGGGGTGGGGGGAGGGGGTGTTGCAGGCGATGGTGGCAGGTGATTGCAGGCAACATACGCGAACGGGAAAGCGATGGAGGCAGTTGCTCCGGGAGGGAAGGGGGGCTTCGAGATTGCAGGCGGTGGAGGTTGCAGGAGATTGGGGAAGGAGATGGGGGTACTTTTGGGAATGTGATTTTATTAGAGGGGTAAAATTGTCTAAAATAGATGGAATCTGTCAAAGTTAACGGCATAAATTGACGGAAGTTGACACAGAGTTATGTCATGTAAGGGTTAAACATTATTCGGGGTTCTGAGTGTAATTCGTGATCATTGAGGGTATCTGGGGTAATTACGGAACTACTCAGGGTTATGGGTGTAAATATCCCTAAAAATATAATGACATAAACAAACATGCGACCCAATAGTCAAGAAGGGGGAAAGAGTGGCTAAAACAAAAATTAGCACGTCCTTTCAAATTTATAATTGGAACAATCAACTTTAAAGGAAGAAAACAATGAAGCACAAAAATAGTCACACTAGCACACTACAGCCACGAATCATCAATGCAAGTTTGCAAGCCTCTATCCATTTCATATTTCTATTCCTAAAATGAGTAGAAAGATGCACTAGATTACAACTGAAAATTTCTCCACAAATTCAAGACAGATCCTTTAACTTTGCAAAAAAAAAGTAAGATCAAGCCCAAGAATTAATACCTGCACTGTGCCGTCTAAAAGGCCGTTGCCAACTTGCAATTTTTGAACAGCCTTTGCAAAGGCATCAGCAAATTTGTCATATATACCTAAAATGGGACACGTTAAAAATAACCAATTGCTGTAAAGTATTTACAAGTTTTGGAGTCGGAGTTTTTAAGGAACAGCACTCGGAACCATTAGACAAGACTAATGATAACAAGGACTAGTATCGAATAAGTAAAGTGAAATTCCCACACTCAAAGTATCTCTATTCCTAAACCCCCAAATACATCAAGTACCTATATTACTAAACCCCCAAATAGAGACCGGTGTTTTCAACACAAGGATGGAAGTAAGAGCACGTAGCAAAGACCTGCGAGTGCTTATACATTTCCAAAAATAAAAAAGGATTGAGTACACAGCCACTTTAGATTTTAATTCTGTATATCTCTACTGCACATTTACACACTAATTAGATTGTGATGTTTATCTCGGAGTCAGAGCTCAGCAGAATCCCAAATAACTTTTGTGAATATCTATCTTGCTGGTTGTAGGAGTTACTTATTTGGGGACATTGAGAACTCACTTATTTGGGGACATTATTGTGTTTAACTTCTGTTTTTGTTAAACCTGACCATGTCCCTCTTAAAAAAAGGAGGCATAAATGCCATTTATCGTATATTACAACAATTCATATGGTGCCAAAGCAGTGTCGGAGACCGGTATTCCATGTCCTACGCACCTCCTCACTGCCAAGCTGCTTCTCTTCATCTCCAACGCCTTCAACTTGTCACCACCGCCACTACTAAACACGATGTCACAGCCAAAGCCGCTTCTTCAAGAGGCGGCTCATCTACGGTACATAACCAAAAAAAATTCCTCGACCGGATACAGCAAATTTCGTAAAAATACCCCTAGGAGGAATTTTCCACCACATGCACAACATTAGTCCTTCTCGTGGGACTGCCGCATCCAAGTGAAGATGTGTTCGCCA
Organism: Ottelia alismoides; assembly: GCA_037367405.1. Classification (NCBI taxonomy): domain Eukaryota; kingdom Viridiplantae; phylum Streptophyta; class Magnoliopsida; order Alismatales; family Hydrocharitaceae; genus Ottelia; species Ottelia alismoides. The sequence continues at coordinate 861,147 of JAZKJV010006632.1, read as the reverse complement.
ATGTTTGAAAGAAATGTAGAACGGGGCAGTTTTGCTGGAATCGAGGTGAGGTGGAGCCTCAAGACGGGCAAAGTGTAAGCCTCAATTTTCTCCAATAAATTATAAAATTTAACCAAAATTTATATTAAAAGGAAGAAAAATATATTATAACACAAATCTCCAAACATGTAATTCAAAATAAAGGTTTTTAACTAACAACTTTGAAGTTAGAGCTAACAATTGGCAAAAGCCAATTGACCTACAACTAAAACGTCAAGAAAAAAGCAAATGTGGTTTCAAAACCCGCTCCTGAACAACAAAAATCAAACATTAAATGTATAAGATTTCTTCAAGGACAAATATTGTTTCTTTCTACACAAACTTTTCAGCTAATCAATAGCAAAAAAAACCAATATATTATCACATTCTAAAACTAATCAAACCAAGGGAGATAGTAGCAGCTCTCTCAAATGTGAGATCAGGATCCGCATAATCCGAATCAGACCCAACGATCCATTGGTCACAGATCGAAATTAGTTTGGGATCAATCTATAAAAAAACGATTGCATCGTAATGCGTGCCAACGGAAAAGCTGCGACACAAAATCGGAAACCACAAAGCAAACCGAGACCATTAGAAAATTCGTTTCGACGAAATAAGAGCAACAAAATCGACCGTTCATAAATCAGAGGTCGTTTAATAAATTTAAAATCGCAAAAATTGATCAAGAATCAAAACCGTTTTTCATCAATTTCTGGATCCATCTTGTATCGGAAAAGTATGAAATTTATATCGTTTGATCATCATGAAGAGACAGTCAAAACAAGATATTGTGCACCTGAACCGGAAATTCAAAGTGCAAACACGGATGACTGGTATCTCAAATAATTTAAAAAATTACGGTACCAACTGTACTGTACACACAACCACTTTGCCTTCTCTTCCACTTGTCAATCAAAGGAGGTTTTTTCCCTCCTTATTATGTCAACGTAAGCTTCTTTTTATTTCTCTATCTTCCTCCAACGAAGGAGAAAAGTCCAAGTCTCTAACCCCTTCTCTCCAAAGCTGCTGCTCCCAAATTTCTGGAGCTCTGCTACAGCCTGGAGCCATGATTCCAGCCCCTTTTGCTGCTCCAGCTTTGCAGCCCTTTGCTGCAGATTGAAGCTATTAGTGCTCAAGCCCCTTAATGCATGTGTAGACATGCTCATTCTTGTCTACAGCCCCAATCTTTATTGTAGTTGTCATCATGTCAGACAACGGATTTGGCTTTAAAGTCAATGTCACATCCTTGAATGCCTTCAAAGGTCTAGCACCCGTTGTCAAGATGGATGGGAGTAGTTATGAAGTATGGGTTATGCAATTCATGAGCATAATGAAGTGCAACGCCAAGAAGCACATTCTCACACAGGACGAGCCAAGTGACAAGGATAGGGTTAATGCCTCGGGGGAGGCAGATGATGCATATGCACGTGTTTGGTTGTCTGGGACAGTGTCAGTGGAGATAGCCAATGATATTTTGAGTCAGCCCACAACGAAGGTAATGTGGGACATCCTCGCCGTTACTTATTCGCATTCGAAGAATGAGTTGAAGATACTACAACTTTAGTATGATATCTTCACATCTAAGCAGAACGAACATCCTCTCCATACCCTTTACACTTCTCTAAGGGGTATGTTTGAGAAGCTTCATAGTTTCATACGCCCCCAGTGATTGGCGATGGCGCTTGGCGAAGAGCGGCGGCGGTGCTGCCGCTTAGATTTTTTGTATTTTTTTGAATGAAGAACAGCAAGTGAATTTTTTTCCTTTTTTTTGAAATTTTTCCAAATCATGTGTACCTGCAATAAAATAGAATACAAAATCGACTCGAGCACGACGGATCGGTTCAAAAATCAAACAAGAATCAATGGGCGAGGTGGTTTCGTCGGTAGTGATGGTCTGGAACCATGTCTCCGACCACCATACGAGGTCGGAGGTGAGGGATCGTGTGAGGTAGAACAAGAATGTGTAGGGATTTTGATGTGAGTGAAAAATCAAAAGTCAGATTGGGATCGAACGTGATGAATGAATAGGACAATTAACTATGATTAAGAACTACGATCGAAAATTGAAAAATGACAATGAGATTAAAAATGAAAATTAATCCAGAAATTATATAATTAAAAGATTCAAATAAAACGAAATGATATCACCGTGGGAGTGGATGAATTGTTGTTATGGCCTCGACGACGATCGTCTCGTTGTCACCGGATGAATCGGAGGTTGGGTGCCTTTCTACAACAAGATGGCTCTTGGAGATTAGGCTCCTCTCCAAAGGATTGATCAAGTGGAAATAAGGGAAGAGGAGCCAAATAAGTGGAAATAAGGATTGATCAAGTGGGTGTTTATGGTGAAACATCGTGCAGATGATACTGTAGATAGATACAAGCCCAGACTCGTTGCTCGTGGATTCATCCAGACATATGGGTTGGATTATCAGGATACTTTCTCCTGTCGCTCAGCATTCTTAATTGAGGATTCTTATTTTTTGTTGTTGTGGTACGTGATTGCCTTCTGTTTCAGTTAGATGTCAAGAACGCTTTCTTGTATGCTGACTTGACTTGCAGAAGGAAGTCTACATGCAGCAGCCACAACCATGTTTTGCTATTGAGAGGGAGTCTCATATGGTTTGCAGACTTCACAAGGCTATTTACGACCTTAAGCAGAGTCCGAGGGTTTGGTTTCAGAAGCCCTCTGAGTTGATTGAACAGCATGAATTTGCCAGATTGATCGTGGATCACTCTCCTTTCGTCCAGAGATCCCACAGAGGTACTGTTACTATTTTTGTTTATGTGGATGACATCGTTGCTACATGGGATGATAAGCAAGGTATTCAAGTAGCTAAGGATTTCCTTGGACAGCAGTTTGTGACCAAGGACCTTGGCAATCTTCGTTATTTTTTTGGCCTCGAATTTGCAAGGAATCAGCGTGGCATTGTGATGACGCAAAGGAAGTATGTTACTGATCTCCTAGCTGAGACGACATGACTGGCCGGCTACTACTCCGATTGATCCTATGTTAAACTCTATGATGATTGTTGGGAGAAATGAAAATAAGAAGTTGTTATTCCAAAGAACCCTAGACTCTCTTATATAGAGAAAGCCTATGGGTAAATTACATAAGATGGAATAAAGAAAATGAATATAAAGAAAAGTACATAAACTCTAGAAATATCTCTACACTCCCCCTTAAGATGGAGCATAGATGGAAATCATGCTCAGCTTGGAAGAACATTTCTAAATGGCCCTTTGAGAAATGGCTTGGAAAGATGTCTGCAGTCTGCTCTCCTGAACTGACATGGGAAGTAGAAATCAAGCCCTTTTGAATCATATCTCAGGTATAGTGGCAATCTACTTCAATATGCTTTGTTCTTTCAAGAAATGCGGGATTATTAGCAATAAATAATGATGCTTGATTATCACATTGTAATTACATGGGTAGAGGTACATCTATATGCAGATCTTCTAATACGGCTCGAACCTACATCATCTTCGTACTTGCCTGTGCCATGGCCCTGTACTCAGATTCAGCACTAGATCTAGCTACCACAGTCTGTTTCTTGCTTTTCCAAGAAACTAAGAACTGCCAACAAACACTGCAAACCCTGAAGTAGATTTCTGGTCCCTAAGACATCTTGCATATTCCACATCAGCACATGCAGAAATAGAGAGATTTGTTTCTTTCCTGAACAACAGTCCAGCCAAGGCCCTAAATGTCGGTTTCGGTCACCATTTCGGTGACTGATCGAAAAGGAATTTCGGTGGAATTTCGGTCGAAATTCGATCGAAATTTCGATCATTTCGGACATTTTTTATACTAGGACCCTCATATTTCGGTCATTTCAGTCGAATTTCGATTTCGACGGGATATCGATATTCGATAAAAATTGGACCGAATTTCGCTGAAATTTGATGCCATGAGTCCTACACCTGTGGACGACTTTAGATATCTCAGTATCATATATATGGCATCCATATGTACTTGTCTGGGATGTTCCATGAACTGACTCACCCGACTTACAGCAAAAGCAATTCAGGTCTAGTGATAGTAATGTAAAGAAGCTTTCCCACCAATTCTCTATATCTTCTTCTGTCAACCCCCTCTGTATCTTCATATAACTTCATGCTAGTCGAGGGTCGACATCCGATCATACCCGTCTCAACAAGCACATCTCTAATATACTTTCTTCGGGTCATCACAAGACCATGTCCATTCCTAGCAAATTCCAATCCCAGAAAATATCATAGGGTACTAAGATCCTTAGTTATAAACTGATGGTCTAGAAATGCTTTTGTCATCTTTATCCCCTGCATATCATCTCCCGTAACAAGTATATCGTCAACATATACCATAATAACAACAGTACCTCAGGGAGTCTTCTGGACAAACAAAGAATGATTAGCATTTGATCTTTTGAACCCTTACTTCTGAATTAAGTCTGAAAGCTTCTGAAACCACGCCCGCGGGCTTTGTTTAAGACCATATATGACCTTGTGAAGTCTACACACCATCTGACACTCCCCCTTGGCAGCAAACCCCGGAGGTTGCTGCATGTAGATTTCTTCCTACAGATCCCCATATAAAAAAGCATTCTTAACATCAAGCTAAAACAAGGGCCAATCACATACCACATCAACTAAAAGGACACAGAGTGGAATGATGTGTCACCGGAGAAAACGTGTCCATATAATCCACACCATAGGTTTGAGTGAATCCACGTGCCACTAGCCTTGCCTTGTAACGATCAAGGTTGCCATCAGCATGATATTTGACAGTAAATACCCACTTACAACTGACAACAGAATCTCCTGGGGGAGTAGCAACCAAGCTTCATGTACCACGAGACCGAAGAGCAGCCATTTCCTCCTCCATGGCTAAACGCCAGCAGCTATCCTTCAAGGCATCCTTATAATTCCGTGGTACCTCCACGGTAGATAAGGCCACAGCAAACCTATGAAAATCACCAGTGAGATGATGGAATGAAACATGTGAAGCAAGTGGATAGGATGCACATGTCCGCTTCGGTTTCCTTAAGGCCATAGGTACATCCAAATCATCATCAGTACCCACTGGTAAGCTATTCTCCTGCCTAAATCCATGCACTTGCTCATTGTCAGTCCCATCGTTAATAATATCACCTGGACATACCTGGGGCGTGGTGGATGAATGACGGCTTCCGTGAGCAGGGACCGGACGACGGGTATAAAATCTTGGTAAAGGTGGTACTGGTGGTTGTGGAGGTAGTGGTGGTGGTGATGGTGGTGGAGCAGTAGAAGTTGGTATGTGAACAGACGGATGCAGAGGAGGAGGTAGTACATAAATCTCATCATCGGTAATAGAGGAAATCAACCTGTGACCTGTAGGTGAAAAATACATTACAGACTCAAAGAAGGTGACAACGGCACTAACATAATATCTCTTGTGCACAGGATTATACCATATGTAACCCTTTTGAGTACGAGAGTACCAAGAAACACACACTTGATAGCCCTAGGTGAGAGCTTGTCAAGTCCCGGAGTGAGCTGATGCACGAAACCCAGAGTCAGCTGATGCACGAAAGCAATTGAGCCAAAGACACGAGGACTTAGGAAGAACAATTCCTTGTCAGGAAAGACAACTGAAAAGGGAACTCTCTCACCTAAGACAGAGGAGGGCATACTGTAGAGATATATATTATTATATGTTATGTACCTGTTCGTAATTGTATGTTTCTCTCTGGACTACTATGCATTTTACCCTTGAGGTCTCTCACTATATAAGAGAGCCAAGGGTTCCTTTTAATAATAGATTAATGGTTTTTCCCAACATGGTATCATAGCCCAAGCCCTAGGGCTCTCTCCCTCTCCCCACCCGCCGCCCTCTTCCCTTTGTTTTCACCGCCGACGCCGCCGCCTCCCCGGGCCTCTCTCCGCCTGCCGGGAGCGCCTCCGCCGCCCGGGCGCTCCTCCGCCTCCCGGGCCTATCTCCGCCTCCCCGGGCTCCACCGCCTCCCATCTCTTTCTGGGGGGATGTTGTTCTTACCGCTTGCTACCTGGTCAATCGTATGCCATCTTCTGTTCTTGGTGAGAAAATTCCTCTCTCTATCATTTTTCCTGATAAGGAATTATTCTCACTTACTCCTCGTGTCTTTGGTACTGTGGCATTTGTTCATCTTCTGACTCCTGGACTTGACAAACTCCCTCCAAGAGCTGTCAAGTGTATCTTTGTTGGTTACTCTATGACTCAGAAGGGCTATCGGTGTTATGATCCCATAAACAAGAAATACTTTGTCAGTGCTGATGTCACGTTCTTTGAGTCTGTTATGTATTTTCCCCTGCAGGTGACAGAATGGTACCATCCACTACCAGCAATGATGTCTATGTTCCACCACCTCCTACTTGGAGTCCGCCTGAGTCCATTCCTGTTCCTACGACATCTTCACCACCACCTCCACCTCCACCACCTCTACGACCTCCTATTCCACCTCTACCGAAATTCTATACGCGTCGGTCAGGTCATGCTCAGGCTACACGTCCGACATCCATCACGCCTCAGGTATGTTTAGATGACATTACTACTGACGGGTCAGACATGGTACATGTGCAGGATTCTTCATTTCAGGAGGAGATTAGACCATCCAGTATAGTGGAAGATGATCTTGATCTTCCGATTGCTATCCGGAAGCAGAAGCGGACGTGTACTTCATATCCCTTTGCTTCACAGATGTCTTTCCATCGCCTCACAGACGACTTTTAGAGATTTGCTGCAGCTCTATCCTCAGAAGACATTCCACGGACCTACCAGGAAGCTATACAGATTGATTGCTGGAGAAATGCTATGGAAGAAGAGATGCGTGCCTTACAGACTCGTGGCACATGGACATTGGTTGTTCCTCCTTCTGATGCATCTATTGTGAGCAGTAAGTGGGTATTCACAGTTAAATACCACGCTGATGGCAGTCTAGATCGGTACAAAGCACGTCTGGTAGCGCGAGGTTTTACACAAACCTATGACGTGGACTATCTGGATAAATTTTCTCCAGTGGCTCGTCATTCCACTCTTCGCATTCTCTTATCAGTTGTTGTGGTACGTGACTGGAGTATATCTCAATTGGATGTCAGAAACGCATTTTTGTATGGTGACCTGCAGGAGGAAGTCTACATGCAGCAACCACCAGGGTTTACTGCTGAGGGGGAGAAGCATATGGTGTGTAGACTTCACAAGGCAATCTATGGCCTCAAACAGAGTCCAAGAGCGTGGTTCCAAAAGCTTTCCAATCTGATAGAATGACAGGGATTCAAGAGGTCAAATGCAGACAACTCGTTGTTTGTTCAGAAGTCATCGACATGTATGGTTGTTATCATGGTCTATGTGGATGACATCTTGGTTACAGGAGATGACATTCGGGGCATAGAAAGGGCGACGACATTCCTAGGCCATCAGTTCGTCACGAAGGATCTTGGGACCCTAAGATACTTTTTGGGGTTGGAATTTGCCAGGAATGCACAGGGTCTGGTAATGACCCAAAGGAAGTACATTACAGATTTCTTGACTGAAACCGGCATGGCTGAATGCAAACCATCAAGTATTCCCATGGATCCGAGCATAAAGCTATATGATGATGACACAGCTGAAGTGGACAAGAGGAGATTTAGAGAAATGGTGGGTAAGCTCCTTTATATTACTATAAACCGTCCTGATATTGCCTTTGCGGTAAACAGGGTGAGTCAATTTATGGAGCAGCCAAGACAAGTTCATATGGATGCCATATACATGATACTGAGGTATCTGAAGTCTTCTCCAGGTTCAGGGTTGCTGTTTCAAAAGGGCACAGATTTATCTATCTCAGCGTACACAGATGCCGATTATGCACGATGCCCTAAGGATCGAAAATCAACTTCAAGATTTGCAGTTTTCGTTGGGAGCTCTCTGGTTTCTTGGAAAAGCAAGAAACAAATTGTTGTGGCTAGATCCAGTGCTGAATCTGAATATAGGGCCATGGCGCAAGCAAGCACGGAGATGATGTGGGTCTGATCTGTACTAGAGGATCTACATGTAGCAGTATCTCTACCCATGCAGCTTCTGTGTGACAATCAGACAGCCTTGCTTATTGCCAACAATCCTGCTTTTCATAAAAGAACAAAACATGTTGAAGTCGACTGCCACTACACTAGAGATTTGATTCAGAGAGGATTGATATCTACAACTCACGTGAGTTCAGGGGATCAGACTGTCGATGTATTCACCAAGCCGTTGCTCAGAGAACCTTTTCAGAGATGTTATTCCAAGATGAACATGATAGACATCTATGCTCCACCTTGAGGGGGAGTGTAGAGATAGATATTATTATATGCTATGTACATGTTCGTAATTTTTTGTTTCTCTCTGGACTACTATATATTTTACCCTTGAGGTCTCTCCCTATATAAGAGAGCCTAGGGTTCCTTTGAATAATAGATTATTGGTTTTTCCCAACACATACGATTCACCAGATAATACACCATAAGGACAACATAACCCCAAAAAGACACAGGAGAAAGACTTTGGATAAGTAAAGTCCGAGTGATTCAAGAAGATGACGATGTTTTCTCTCTGCAACACCGTTTTGTTGAGACAAGTAAGCACAATTTCTTTGATGGATAATGCCGCAAGACAAGAAAAATTATGAAAGAGCACGAGTGCAAAACTCCAAGGCATTATCCGTACGCACGATTTTCACAATAGAAGTAAAAACATTCGGAATTTCATTTATAAGATTTTTGATTACATCCCCTGCTTCAGATTTATTCTTTAATAAGAACACCCATGACAATTTAGAGAAATCATCAACCACGACAAGATAAAAGCTATCCCTGGTGATCAGGGGTACGACTCGGACCTCAAATGTCAACATGCAACAACTCGAAAGGGGAGCTACTGCTCCGAGATTCATGACTAGGGAAAGTAGATTTGTGATGCTTTCCCAACTGACACGCTTCACACTGAAAAGAAGAACTCGGTCAAATCTATGGTAAGATATGACAGCTTCTGAAGAGGGAGATGACCAAAGCGTAGATGCCAGATAAAAGGAGAAACTGATCCAGTGGACTGAGATGAGACACCAGTATAGGGAGTTCGAACCAACCGATAGAGACCATCCTGCTCACAACCACAGCCAATCACCCTGCCCGTGAGAATGTCCTGAAAAAGAAGAGACGATGGGTCAAAAATAGCACGATAGTGCAAATCCTTCGTAATCTGACTAATAAATAGTAAGTTCATTGAAAAATCTGGAGCATGCAAAACATTCTTTAGACACATAGAGGGTATCAAACCGATCTCCCCCTGTCCAATGATTGGAGAATGAGTCCCATCTGTTATTACTACCGACCGCCCTAGCGGAACCTCCATGTATGATGTAAGCTTATCTCTATCTCGACAAAGATGATGTGTCGCACCGGAGTCCATAATCCATACTGAAACATCAGAACTATGACAGGACATAAAGGCATAAGCACTACCTGATGTGCTAGTTGGGGATGACGTACTGGCAGAAGCTGAAGCTGCTATGTCCGAGTGACCTCCTGGAGAGTCAGTAGAGGCAGGAGGCAAGATATCACGGAGTTTGGCGACAAGATCCTCAAACCGTTGATCTGAAGTAGATGGTTGTGGAAGCGCAACATGCTCGGCCACACGGGCTGATGCAGGAAAATCATGCTTAGAATAGCATGTATCCTCCATATGACCAGGGCGGTGACAGAAGGTGCATGGCTGACGGAAGCGACCACCTCAACCACGAGGTCCACGGCCACGAAAAGAAGAAGAGGCTCCTCTGCCTCTGGAAGCGGCCATCGTCGAAGGAGGTGTAGTAGCAGTAGAGGGAACTGTGATTCTGCTAAGCCTTCGATACACTTCCTCCATTGGAGGAATAGTAGCATCCGCCATGAACTGTGAGTGATCCGCATCATATTCCGAATTAAGCATCGCTAGTAAGACTCCCACCACTGTAGCATTTCGGAATGTCTTCTGCTGCTCAGGGGTGGCCGTAAGAGGAATGATGTTGTAGAGCTTCTCAAACTCGTAGGGATGTATATAGCGAATGCAGAGACCGGCCATTCTACTTGACCGTAAATATATCATGCTGTAATTGGAGGATCTTGGTCTCATTTCTCATCTGCGAGTATGTCATGGCAAGGATGTCCCACATTGCCTTAACAGTAGATAGATGGAGTACATCATTAGCAATCTTCATCGTCAGTGTGCTTGAAAGCCAGACCTTGGCATATGAATCATCAGCCTCCCATGAGGCATAAACCCCAGTCTTCTCTGTCGGCTCATCTTCGGTAAGAATGTGCTTCTTACCATTGGACTTCATGAGACTCATGAACCGTCCCATCCATAATGACTATGGGCATTGGACCTTTGAAAGCGCTGATGGAGGGTATATCGACTTTGTTTTCTGACATTGATGTCGGAGACGGACAACTAGGGTTTGTAGACCAAGGAATAAATGTTTACATAAATATGTAAGGATTTGAGTGCATATGTAGACTTATGCACTAAAATCCATGAGGAGGGGACGGGGGTGGCACCGGATATAGAGGAGGGGAGGGGGGCGGTGCTAGATCGTGACGGGGCTGTGGGAGGAGGAAGTGCGGCAGGAGGGTGGCGATGGGAGGAGGGGCTGTGGGAGGAGAGACGAGAGGAGGAGGGGCGGCGAGAGGGCGACGGTGAGATGAGGGAGAGAAGATGGCGGTGCCGGCGAGAGAGGAGAGGAGAGGGCGGCTAGGGTTTTAGGGTGGTGGCTCTGATACCATGTTGGGAGAAATGAAAATGAGAAGTTGTTATTTCAAAGAATCCTAGGCCCTCTTATATAGAGAAAGCCTATGGGTAAATTACATAAGATGGAACAAAGAAAATGAATATAACAAAAAAGTACATAAATTCTAGAAATATCTCTACAATGATGACTCTGAGGAGGTTGATAAAAGATATAGAGAGCTTGTGGGGATGCTTTTATATATCACCATTACTATGCCAGCTATATTACTTGGAGTGAGTAGAGTTAGTCAGTTTATGGAGCAGACCAGTCAGGTACATATGGATGTTGTTTACATGATTTTGAGATATTTGAGGACTTCTTTAGGTTCAAGACTCTTGTTCAATAGATATACATCCCTTACAGTTACGCAGAATGCCCCAAGGACAGGGAGTCTACCTCAGGCTTTGTTGTCTTTGTAAGGAGTTCACTAGTTTCGTGAAAGATAAGAAACATACGGTTGTTGTAAGATCTGGTACCGAATTGTCAATTCTTGGTGTAATAGTCTTCACCTCCCCTTCACAATCAGAGTATAAAGTCATGGCACAATGTAGCACAAAGATGATGTGGGTCAGATATGTCCTGAGTGGCCTAACTATTGAGCTGTCACTTCCCATATATGTGGGTCAGATATGTCCTGACTGGCCTAACTATTGAGGTGTCACTTCCCATATACCTCCCATGCGACAACTAGGCCGCCTTGTTCATAGCCAATAATCCAACCTTCCATGAAGGAACCAAACACATTAAGTTAGACTGACACTACACTCGAGATATGATTCAGAAGGGATTTATCTCCACTTCTCATGTTACTTCACGAGATCAAATTGCAGATATGTTCACCAAACACTTGCTAAAAGCCCATTTCATCGTTGTTGTTCCAAGATGGGCATGATATATATATATATATGCTTCAGTTTGAGGGAGAGTGTTGAGATAATTGTTTTTATTTTTTCTTTATTCATATTTCTTATTTCTCTGTCTACTTTACGTAATTTTCCCATAACGCTTTTATCCTATATAAGAGAGCCCTAGGGTCACAATGAATTAGTCAATTCTATTTTCACTTTCCACAGTTCGGTAAGAACATTAAAACTTATAGGAGGTGCAGAAGGGATCAGGCTCAGGCGACGATTGTTAGACTGGATGGATTGGAGGACGAGTGAGACTTGACTGCAGAGGAACTGCCAGAGAGGCAAGACTGCTTGCATGAAGTCTGGTTAGAGGACAAAAGGGAATAGCCGAATAGGTGGAGAGGTGTCAAAGATCGAGGTAGCAATGGCTTAAGGAGAGTGATGCCAATACGTGTTTTTTTCATTCTATGGCCTGCGGAAGAAGCTGTCGGAACTATATTCAAAGAATCAGCGATGGCGGCTGGGAGGTTCATGGAGATCAAGAGGTTGGGAGAGCATTGCGCACATATTTTCATGAGAGGAGGGGGTCAAGATGATAACTTCGAATCAAGCTACAGCTCTCACAACCCCCCTTCACGGAGACAGAGGTCAAAAAGGCTTTGATACAGCTGAATGTGGATGATGCTCCGGGTTCGGATGGATTCTCTATAATCTTCTACAAAGAATTCTGGGAGGTTATCAAGGCGAATCTACTTGAGGTGTTGCATTAGTTTAGAGAAGAGAATTACAGTTTTGAGCGACTTAACAAAGCTCTCATTTTCTTGTTACCTAAAAAAGATGTGACCACAAAGGTGGAAGACTTCAGACCCATTGCTCTTTCGAATGGAGTTTATCTCATTATTGTAAAAGTTCTTGCAAATCGGCTTCGTGTTGTATTAGATGATATTATCTCTCCCGAACAGTCGCCATTCATTCCGGGAAGATACATGGCTGACAAGTGGGTCCTCGAATTAGAAATATTGTTGGATTGGAAGCGGAATCAAAGAGAAAGGAATAATGTGGAAAGTTGACTTCTTCAAAGTGTACGACTGCGAGGACTAGCGCTTCCTATGGTCATCCATGCAGTGAAGAGGTTTCCCCGAGGATTGGATGGGTCAAGAGATGCTTCACTACAACCTCTTAAGCAGTGCTTACGAACGAATGGCCTGAAGGAGGCTTCTTCCAGTCCCAAAGGAGTATCTGCCAGGGATGTCCTTTGGTTCTTGTCCTCTCCGTGGTAGTGGCAAATGCTTTAACAGTAATGATGAACTTGGCCAATAATGGTGGCTTCTATCTGGGCTACACTAGAAAGGATATCTCCATTCCGATTCTCCAATATGCATATGATACATTGATTTTTCTGGAGGGTGGATTAGAGCATGCTCGACAGGCGTCATCTATCTTGGATATATTTGGGTGTATCTCGGGGCTGTAGATTAGCAGAGATAAATCTATTTTTGTTCCAAATGGGTTAACTGATCTAGAGATAGTTTAAGCTTGCGGGATTTTGAGATGTACAATGAGGACTCTTCCAGTGACTTATTTGAGATGTACTACTTTACTAAGCCAAATTCCTAAGTAGTACCTTGGGTTTACTTAAATCCCCAGGTACAATGAAAAGTTTTTTTTGACCCGCCAGCTACAATGGTGTCACATGTAATATTTTTTTTACCCGGAAACTACATCAGTATAGCATTTTGGATATGCGTTATATGTAGCGCACATCGAATATGTGATTTGCGGCCTCAATAAACCCGCGATTTCGGAAACCCTCCCCTACGCGATCTCATTCTGTCCGCCACCCGACTCGAAGTTCCAAAGCGCGCGACTTCGACCTCCTATCGCCCAACCTTCCTTTTGAATACTCCAAGCCCCGCGGAGAAGTCCTTCTCTGTACCTTTCTTGTTCGTTGCCGCCCTAGCCGCCGCCTCTCACTAGGGCGAACCCTTTGTTGTATCCATTGAGATTTGGTAAAAAAAAATTTTGGAGATTAGATATTAATTATATAATATGCATATTTGTCTTCATTTCATGATTGTATTGTGTGAAGATATTTGTGTTTTCATATTTAATATGTACTTCTTTCTTATTTTCTTTTCCGGTTGTCTACTTTATGTAATTTACCCATATGACTCTCTACTATATAAGAGAGCCTAGGGTTCTCAGAAATAAGCAAGCACTCTTATCTCCAACATGGTATCAGAGCGACGGTCCTAGACCGGAGCTCTCAATTCCCAAGAAACCCTAACCCTACCTCCAGCCTCCTACCCTCTCGGCGCCGCCACCTCTTCTTCGCCTCCACTCTAGCGTCGCCTACCTCCAGCCTTCTCCCCTCTCAGCACCGCCACCTCCTCTTCGGCTACTCGCCGTTGTCGCCTCCTCGACGAGCGCACAAACCGCGTGTACAGTGCGCATAGATCGCGCGCACACCGCGTACAACCGCACGCACACCGCGCACAACGCCCCCCCCCCTCGTGCGCACAGCGTGCGTGCATCGCGAGTACCGCGCGTTCCACCCGCGTGTTGTCTTGTGCTTGCTCGTCGCCTCATAGTCGTCAGTTGGTTAATGGGTTGGTGTGCATGAGTCTCCACGTGTACCCGAACCCATAGATGTCTGTGTAGACACACAAACTTTGATTTCTCACACAAGTAGCAGTCTTCTATCGGCAATATGTCAGAGAACAAGGTTGAAGTACCTGCCACTAGCGCATTCAGACGTCCAGCGCCTATTGTGAAGATGGACGGGACAAACTATGAGCTTTGGGTGATGCAGTTCATGAGCCTGATGAAGTCGAATGGTAAGAAACATATTCTTACCGAAGAGGAGCCGATCGAGAAGACTGGGGAGAATGCCTCGTGGGAGGCAGATGATGCGTATGCCAAAGTCTGGCTATCTGGGACGTTGACGATAGAAATCTCCAACGATGTACTACATCAGCCCACAGCTAAGGCTATATAGGATCAGCGACATATTCGCAGGCGCGGAAAGAGACCAAGATACTTCAGCTGCAACATGATATTTTCACTGTCAAGCAGAATGGGCGCCCGCTTCACTCTTTGTACACATCCCTACGAGGGATGTTTGAGAAGCTCCATAGCTCCATGCCATTGACGGCCACTCCTGAGCAGCTGAAGACGTACAGGAATGCTACCATGGTAGGAGTATTCCTGGCTGCACTTGATCCAGAATACGATGTTGCACGGTCTCAGATTCTTGATGATGCTACCATTCCTCCTATGGAGGAAGCTTTTCACCAGTTGAGTCGTGTTACTGTCCCAAGTTCAACTGCCAACAAGACACCTTCAGCTATGGCAGCCTCTAGAGGAAGAGGTGGATCCTCTACCTTCCGTGGCCGTGGACCCTGGGGTCGTGGGGGTCAAATTCCGCAACCATGCAGCTATTGTCGTCGCCATGGTCACTCCGAGGATACATGCTACTCCAAGCATGGCTTTCCTGCATCGGCTCGGGTAGCAGAACAAGTTGAGTCTCCTGCACCTTCCTCGTTGGACCAGTGTTTTGATGATCTTGTTGCCAGACTGAGGAATATCATGCCTCCTGATACAGCACTTGGAGGTCAGTCAGATGTGGCAGTCTCCGCCTCTGCCAGTTCATCTGCCACAGCCAGTACCTCAGGTAGTTCCTATGCTCTCACCTCTTGTGATGGATCTATGATTACCAACTGGATTATGGATTCTGGAGCGACCCATCATCTTTGTGGGGACAGAGAACAGCTCACTATATATAGATCGGTCTCCTCAGGACGAACTGTGGTGATAGCCAATGGGACACATTCCCCAATCATTGGACAGGGAGAGGTTCAGTTGACACCGTTCATGAGTATGCAGAATGTGTTATATGCTCCTGATTTCTCTATGAATTTACTGTCTATTAGCTAGATTACAAAGGATTTGAATTGTCGAGCTATTTTTGACTCGTCATCTCTTGTTTTTCAGGACATAACCTCGGGCAAGGTAATTGTCTGTGGCCGTGAGCAGAATGGTCTCTACCGTCTGGTTAATACCCCCTATATCGGTGCATCTCTCCATCCTACAGGACCAGACTCTCCATATACCCGGCATCTCCGTTTTGGTCATCTTCCTCTCCAAAAGCTATGTTGTGTCCTGCCCCAGATTTCTCCGAAGTCGTCTTTCCAATGTGAAGCGTGTCAGTTGGGAAAGCACCATCGGTCTACTTTCCCGGGTCGTCAGAGTCGGAGCAGTAGCTCCCTGTTTGAGTTAGTCCATATTGATATTTGGGGTCCAAGTCCTGTTTCTGACCACCAGGGACACAGGTTCTATCTGGTCATAGTAGATGATTTTTCCAGTTTGTCTTGGGTGTTTCTATTGAAAAATAGATCTGAAGCAGGAAATGTAATTCAAATGTTTATCAATGAAGTTCAGAATGTTTTCTCTTCTACTGTGAAAATTGTGCGGTCTGACAATGCCTTGGAGTTCTGTACTCGAACTTTGTCCTTGTTCTTTTCATCTCGTGGTATAATTCATTAAACTTCATGTGCTTACTCTTCACAGCAGAATGGTGTTGCAAAGCGGAAACATTGTCATCTGTTGGATATCAATAGAACCTTACTGATTCAGAGTCATGCTCCAAACTCGTTCTGGGGTGATGCGGTTCTCACAGCTTGATACTTAATAAATCGCATGCCCTCAACTGTCTTGAATGAGAAAACTCCCCTCTCTCTTGCCTTTCCTGAGAAGGAGTTGTTCTCTCTTCCACCTCGTGTCTTTGGTTGTGTCTGTTTTGTCCATCAGTTGGTGCCAGGTCTTGATAAGCTCTCTCCGAGTGCTATCAAATGTATGTTTGTCGGGTACTCCAGGACTCAGAAGGGCTATCGGTGCTTTGATCCGCTGTGTCGAAAATATTTCGTTAGCGGTGATGTCACATTCTTTGAATCTGTCATGTTTTTCTCTCCTATAGGTGACCAAATTACTACTCCCCATTCTGATACTGAGGTCTTCCACATGCCACCTCCTCCTATGAGTCAGTTACCTTCCGTGCCATCTCCACCACCATCTCCACCCTTACCACCTCCAGTAACCATTGTGCCACCGTTACCAAAGTATTATACTCGTCGATCCTCCTCTGCTCCAGGTCATGGCCAGTCATCCAACAGCCCTCAGGTTGGTTCTGATAACTTCCTTACTAATGATGAGTCTGAGGATCCATTGATACAGGAACCACAGCAGGATGATGATCATGGAGACTTGGACGTGCCTATCGCTATTAGGAAGCAAAAGCGTACTTATGCTTCCTATCCACTTGCTTCTCATGTCTCATTTCATCGTCTGACGGACGACTTCCAGAGATTTGTGTTAGCCCTATCTGCCGTCGCGATTCCACGCAATTACCAGGAGGCACTCCAAGATAGCAAATGGCGTCTTGCTATGGAAGAAGAAATGGCAGCATTGCACTCCCGTGGTACGTGGACACTTGTTTCTCCACCACCTGGAGCGTTTATTGTTAGTTGCAAGTGGGAATTTACTGTTAAATATCATGCCGATGGAAGTCTTGAACGGTATAAAGCAAGGCTTGTGGCACGTGGTTTTACTCAGACATATGGAGTTGATTACTTGTACACGTTCTCTCCTGTTGCTAGACATTCTACCTTACATGTCTTGCTTTCAATTGCGGTGGCACGGGATTGGCCACTATTTTCGCTTGATGTGAAGAATGCATTCTTATATGGAGATCTACACGAGGAGGTCTATATGCAGCAGCCTCCGGGATTTGCTGCTGAGGGGGAGTGTGCACAAATTTGTAGACTCCATAAGGCGATATATGACCTTAAACAGAGTCCTAGAGCGTGGTTTGAAAAGCTTTCAGAACTGATTGAACGACAGGGCTTTAAGAGGTCAAATGCAGACCATTCCTTATTTGTGAAGAAGACGCCTAGAGGCACTGTGGCTATCATGGTGTATGTTGATGATATTATTGTTACAGGACATGATGAGCAGGGGATCAAGATGACTAAAGATTTTCTGGGCAGTCAATTTGTGACGAAGGATCTGGGAACCCTAACGTATTTCTTGGGGTTGGAATTTGCTAGAAATGCAAAGGGTCTTGTGATGACCCAAAGGAAATATGTTACAGATATGCTTGCAGAAACAGGAATGACGGGATGTCGACCGTCCACGACTCCTATGGATCCTAGTATGAAGCAATATGATGATGATACTGATGAAGTTGATAAGAGAAGATACAGAGAGATGGTGGGAAAGCTTATTTATGTTACAATCACCCGACCTGATATTGCATTTGCAGTGAGTCGAGTGAGTCAATTCATGGAGCAACCTCGGCAGATACATATGAACGTACTACATATGATATTGAGATATCTGAAATCAACTCCAGGCTCAGGTTTACTATTCAAGAAAGGGGACACACTCTCTGTATCCGCATATGCTGACGCAGATTATGTAGGCTGTCCTAGGGACAGGAAATCAACTTCAGGGTTTGCAATATTTATTGGCAATTCTCTTGTTTCTTGGAAAAGCAAGAAACAAACCGTTGTAACAAGATCTAGTGTCGAGTCTGAGTACAGGGCTATGGCTCAAGCTAGTACAGAAATGATGTGGGTTCGAGCAGTGCTATGTGATCTACATGTAGAGATCCCTCTACCATGGAGTTACACTGTAATAACCAGGCTGCCCTATTTATTGCAAACAATCCAGCATTCCATGAGAACAAAACATATCGAGGTGGATTGTCATTACACCAGAGACATGATTCAGAAGGGACTGATCTCTACTTCCCATGTTAGCTCTGGAGAGCAAACCGCAAACATCTTCACTAAGCCACTGTCTAGGGGATCATTCCAGAAGTGTTCATCCAAGCTGAGCATGATCGATATCTATGCTCCAGCTTGAGGGGGAGTGTGAAGATATTTGTGTTTTCATATTTAATATTACTTCTTTCTTATTTTCTTTTCCGGTTGTCTACTTTATGTAATTTACCCATAGGACTCTCTACTATATAAGAGAGCCTAGGGTTCTCAGAAATAAGCAAGCACTCTTATTTTCTCCAACATTGTTTTGACTTGTACGTTGTGTCACGTATTAGGTCGGAATGGAGTCGGTATATTGTATGTATCATTTCAGGGGTACGCTTATTGGCTTTTCGATGACCAATGTACGTGGATTTGGATTAATGCCTAATATGACATTCAATGAGATGTTGAACTTAGTTTACCGTAAGTTCAACCTGGATGTCAATAATCAAAAAATCCAATTACTACATCGCATCCCTCGGGGTTCAGGCGAAGAGCCATCATTTTCGTATATCATCGATGATGATGATGATGTGCAAGCAGTTTATGTGTATGCTCGGATCATTGGAAAATCGATGCCTACTGACATTATTGTTGAAAATATATCTATGAGCGAAGTCCCCAATGTTGTTACTAGCACAGGACCCTCCGTTGTTCCTAGCACACAACCCTCCTTTGACAGAAGCACTGATGTGCCCATAACGCAGCCATGTACGGATCAGGAATGGCGCATGAGTGGCGCTCTGCTAAGAGAGGTTAATCATGCTTTGGACGATATCATCCATTGGGGAACCGATGATGAACTAGGAGAAGATAGTGAAGAAGATGTTGAAGATAATGTGGTAAACGAGGAGATTCGAGTCGACGAATAAAGCACACAACAGATTGTACCCCGTTTACCTTTTTTGGGGTGAGAGGTTCAAATACTCGTTCAACCTATGAGGATGACATTCGAAAGAAGTCTGAACTTGATGGCGTCGTTGACGAAATACACAAGGGCAGAACGTTCAAATGTAGAGAAGATTTGATTTATGTTGTAAAGAAGTATCACATTCCGGTACACTACGACTTCATTGTCAAAGAATCCACCAGCTTGATATGGTCGGTTTTTTGCACACACTGATCGAATGGATGTGTTTGGTATTTACGAGGACATTTTAGGAAATTTGATGGTCTGTGGGTGATATTTAAGATTGTTGGAACGCACACTTGTATAAACCCTACAGTTAATCAGGATCATCCTCAATCAGACTACAAATTCATGTATAGATCACTGCTATCTCCGGTGAGGGATGACCCTAATGTTCGCATGTCGAGTTGTAGAGCTCATATTCACGAGATGTATAACTACTGGGTTACCAAGAAAAGGGCTTGGGATGCTCGAGGGAAAGCAATCGGAATAGTATTCAGTGGAAGAAGTCTTACGCTGAAATGCCTTATTTATTGCATGCAATGAAGGCTGCCATACCGGGAACTGAAATTGATATCGAATACAGTGAACATTCAGATCCTCGGAAACCTCATTGTCGTAGATTTCAACGATGTTTTTGGGCATTTAGTCCTTCCATTGAGGCATTCAAATATTGGCGTCCTTTGATTAGTATTGATGGGACCCATTTGTATGGGAAGTACAAACAGAAATTCCTCATTGCATGCAGTATTGATGGGGATAAACATATCGTTCCCTTACTTTTGGAATTGTTGGCGAGGAATCTGCTTCTCCATGGAAGTGGTTTCTATCTGAATTCTGGAATAAAATCTGCAATGAAAGATGTTGAAGTGTGTTGGGAAAAATAAGAGAACTTGTTTATTCCATCCGTCATAGGCTCTCTTATATAGAAGAGTAGCCTATGGGTAAAAACATAGAGTCCAACAGAAAATAAAAATATAAGAAAAGTACAGAAGTGAATAATCTATCTCTACACTCCCCCTCAAGGTGTACTCAGCTTGGGCGCAGTAAGAACAGCATCAACCCATAAAGAATGTGGAGCATTACTCTGTATAAGAAGCGACCTGGTAACATCGAGTAAATGACGGTGTTTCCTTTCAGCAACCCCATTCTGCTGGGAAGTATAGGCATGGGATGTTTGGCGGATAATCCCTTGAGATGAGAAATAATTGGTTAGGGTATGAGTACAGAATTCCAAGGCATTGTCACTTCTCACAATTTTAATGGATGCAGAAAAAACATTACGAACTTCATTAATGAAATTTATGATAATATTTCCCGCTTCAGATTTATTCTTTAACAGAAATTTCCACGACACACGAGAGAAATCATCCACAATAACTATATAAAACATGTGTTCCTGATGATCAGGAACACGACTAGGACCCCAGATATCGACATGAAATAACTCGAACTTGGAGGTACTACTCTAACACTAACGATTGGGAAAAGTAGACCGGTGATGTTTTCCCAACTGATAGGCCTCACATTGAATAGACGTGTGAGGTGAAACCTGAGGTAACACATGACGCAGCTTCTGAAGTGGGAGATGTCCAAAACGCAGGTGCCACAGTAATGGGGAGATGGACCCAGCAGGTAGAGATGAGGTTCCAGCATAGGGAGTCCTACTGAGGCGATAGAGGCCGCCTTACTGATGAATCCACGATTCATCATCTCAATATCTTGATCTTAGCAAAATCTCCGAGTAAAATCCCAGAAAAATGTCCATAAAATCAATAAATTAACAAAATAGCTCTTGTAAATAAAATTCACTAATTATTGTATATTAGATTGTACAAAATAAATTAACAATAAAAAGCCGCAAAATCAAAGGAGTTTTTCACATGTAAATAGCCCAAAACTTCATGTATTTTTAATAATTTCATTTCAACTCCTTTTTGGCTAATTCTTTCTCTAACTTGTTCATAGTAATGTATATAAAAATACAAAAATACAAAACAAATTATATCTCAAATAAATGCTCCTAGATCCCAATGGGAAAAAGCCGTAAAGACCAACTTCCAAGCTAAATTCCCGCTCCGTATGAACTCCAAATTCACCAAACTCACTTTTAAAATTCAAGTTAGAAAATTATCTATCCAACAGAAGTGGTTTCATTAAAATCGGAGCTCATTTGTAAAAGTTGGGTTTTGGGACCTAGATGTACATTGTATATTATGTATATATTCATTCCTTCTTCATTTTTTATTTTATCTTTTATAATTACTAAAAATACAAAAATATCATGATTGTGTTGTATTTTAATTGTACTATTTTTTTGTATTTTTTCGTTATAAATATCTCTTATTAAAAAGAAAAAAATATACATATTAGAAAAGTAAACAAAAAATTGTACATGTTGTATGTATTCCCTTGTAAATTCTCCACTATTTATTTTCTTCTCTTTTATTCTATTGTAATTAAAGTAGCCAACTTTATTTCATTTATTTATTTAATTTCCATTCTCTACAATAACCACCATTCAACTCTATACCACCAACCTCCATTCAACTCCACCATTTTTTAAACCTCACATTCAACTCCATTAATAATATAACCTCCCACCACTTTAATAACCTCTCATTTCATCATCTATATATACATCTCATCCTCCTCAATTTGCTTTTGATCCATCTTTATGTGAGGAGAGCTTAGTTCCCAGAGTTGAATCGGTGACAACGACGCAACGGCGGTCGAGCGACGACGGCCCTCTCTCCGGTGGGATCCGTTGGCTTTTTGGCCAACATCGCAGCCGCAACTGCGCACTGCTCGAGCTCATCGCACGCCGGCGATTTGAGCGAAGACCGTGCTCACGAGAGCACTCCATAGGCATCCGCGTTCATCGTAGGTAATTTTAGTTTCATCTTGTCTTTATTTTTACCTTTGTTTTTTTTAGTTCATCGTATCACCATCCTCCATTTGTTCTACTCCACATATTATCACACCATTCACCATTTTTTCCACCACCATGTGCATCCCTTAATTAAAAAAAATATAAAAAGTTAAAACAAAAAAAGTCTTTTTTTATTGTTTTGTACAGCAGCATTTTCATGTAAAAAAATAAAAAATAAAAAAAACTGAGGAGCGAGGTCGCCCGCCGCCCACCCCCCCCCCATCCCTCTCCTACTCCACGCCAGCGACAACGCCGCCGGCCATCCTCGCGCAGCCAGCCGGCCGCGGCCTCTCCTCGCAGCCACGCCGCTAACTGCGGCCGCGCCTCCGCCCTGGCTCCTCGCCCCTACTGCCTCAGCCACCGCCCCCCCCCCCTCCAGGCCCGCCGCAGTCCTCTGACGACGCACCGCCGGCCTCGCGCGTCCGCCGTGAGTGGTCGCGCCGCCTTCGCGCGGTGCACGCCGACCGCCAACCCCACTCCGAGTTGGGTTCTTCACCCGTGCCCCCCAACAAGGAAGAAGAAGGTTGAATTTTTTATTTCATGAAAATTGCAGTGGTTATATTTTATGTTTCTAATATTACAATCGAGTCCCTGTGTGTGGTTTGTATTGCATTTTCAATTTCTTATTTTGCAAGGATAACCTTGTGTTCGTGCTTTAATTTGGACCTCATTTAGGCATCTTTTTATTCAATGAAAAATGTCATTGTGTTGAGCAACTAATTCTCTAACTTGTGGTTATTTATTTATAATTTTTCTGATATTTGGTTAATTAATTAAAATCGTGTAACTGAACTTCTGCATATTTTACCCAAATTAAGCTCTTAAAATTATATCTCACATATAGTTGCTCTAAAAATTTTACAAAAATTAGAGATGATTGCTTGATATGTGTTTAACGTACTGTCCAAATTTCATCCAAAGTGGAGTTGTCTTGTGCCTAAAATAAATTAGAGAGTGAATTTAGTATTTGATTTTTAATTAAATCCGCGTATATCCTTTTTGCGAAATTTCAAATCTCATGAATTCTACATGAAAATATCTTTTTGGGATAATTCGCACTCTGATTAATTTCATATTGTGGATTTATTAGAAATTATTTACTAACTATTGCTCTGTTTTCATTAAAAAATTCATAAAAAATTCATACTTTGTCAAAAAATGCCAAAAAAATTACTGTAGTCTCCTTGCATCATGTTTTAGTTCCAGTAATTTTTTGCATAATTTGTGCTTACTGTTTGTGTGAGAAATTGCGAAAGAACCCATAAAAAGTGTGTATTTTTCATTGTTGCATTTTAACCCATAAAATTCCAAAAAAAATATCTTGCATTCATATCTGGATTAGGACTCTAGGCATGGCCTCAAATTTCAGCGAAATTCGCTCGAATTTCTGTCGAATATCGATATCCAGTCGAAACCGAAATTCGACCGAAACGACCGAAATGATCGAAATATGGGGGTCCTAGTACAAAAAATGACCGAAATGACCGAAATTTCGGTCGAAATTCCACCGAAATTCCATCGAAATTCTGTTTTGGTCGATACCGAAATGGTGACCGAAACCGACATTTAAGGCCTTGACTCTAGGGAAAATATATTTTGGCTAAATTGAACTATTTTGACACTAAAATTAATTTGACCTATTGTATGATTTCTTAGTGTCTTGATTCACTTGCATTTGCATTCTTGTTGCATTAAAAAATATAAAAAAAACCGCATTGAAAATCTAAAACTTAATTTTCAAATTATCCCCGAAGTTGTTCCTTTGCCTCCCTGTGTTCGACACCGGACTTGCCCGGGATATAAATTAAGCCGAGACACTCTTCACGGAGATCCTTCTGTCGGTTCTGACCGAATCGCTAAGTACACGTATTACAGCTATCCCAACCCGAACCGCAGACAGCAAGACTGTTTGTAAGTTTGTGAGAGATCATATTATTGCTAGGTTCGGGGTGCCAAAAGTTTTGATATCTGATGGGGGTAGCCACTTTGTGAATCGAGATATGAGATCTTTAGCTAAGGACTATGGATTTGAGCATAGAGTTACTAGTCCTTACCACCCACAATCCAACGGCATGGCAGAGGTTTCGAACAGAGAGGTGAAGAGTATTTTGCAGAAATTGGTTCGTCCCGATAGGAAGAACTGGTCTCAGCTCTTGGACCAAGTTCTGTGGGCCTATAGGACAGCCTACAAGACACCACTGGGTACTTCACCATTTAGAATGATCTATGGCAAGTCATGCCATTTTCCCGCAGAGTTGATTCATAAATCCGAATGGGCAATTAAGAAGATTAACTGGAGTTGTCACCTAGGGAAGCTTTGTCGAGACTTGAACTTGAACGAGCTCGTGGAAATCCGAAACAGGGCATATGACAACAATTTGATTTATAAGGACAAAGTAAAGAGATGGCATGATCAGCACATTAGGTGCAAAGACTTTGTCACCGGACAAAAGGTATGGTTGTTCAATGCCAGGTTGAAGATGTTCCATGGGAAGCTCAAATCTAAAAGGATGGGTCCCTTTGTTGTTAAGAAAGTGCACGAGAATGGAAGTGTAGAGATAGCTGATCTCACAGATGGTGCACAGTCTCATGTGGTAAATGGACAACTGTTGAAGCATTTTGTTGATTCAAAAGAGCAGTTAGTCCAAGTCGAGGTCATCAACTTCATGCAGAGTGAGCACAGAGCAGATACATCATATTACTCATCATGAAGATGCAGCATCAAGATTCAACATCTTAGAAGATTTATTCCTCTTGTACATTCTATCTTGCTTATATATTCTCCAGATCACATCGGTTCTTACACTTACTCTTGTCCTATACTTAGGCTTACCAAGAGCCTAAGTATAGGGGGAGCCGATGCCCTCCATATGTATACTCATCCATTTCTCTTCTTGACCTCGTCCGCCCCATTTTTGCTCTTCTTCTACACTTAGGCTGACCAGAGCCTAAGTATAGGAGGGTGGATCAACTTCTCTACTCTTTATTATTCTAGTCATCCTACGCTTAGCACGAGCTATGTCTCTTTCTCGCTTCTTGTGCCATGAGGACATAGCACATGCTAAGTATAGGGGGGCGTGCATATATTACATATATACTTTACCCATAGCTCGTACTTTCACGTATTTTTGTAAATATTATACAATAATTATGGGGGTGGGTAAAAAAATTCTCTTAAGAAAAAAACTTTAAAAAAAACTTTTTCCTAAAAAAATTCTTTTTCCTTATTTGCTAAAAAAACTTTTCAAAAAAAACTCTTTTTAAAAAAAAAACTTTTTCACAAAAAAAATCCTTTCTTATCTACCTATCTTTCAAAAAAAACTCTTGAAAAAAAAGAGAGCAAAACTTTTCTAACAAAAAAAAACTTCTTTGTCTTTGTTTGTCAAAAAAAAACTTTTTCGAAAACTTTAAAAAAATCATCATAAAAAAACTTAAACTAAAAAAAACTAACTAATAAGTTGGTTTAATCCCTGACACAATTCACTTTCACACAAGACTAGTGATGTTCAAGAATATTTGGTTTACGAGCTCTTGAGATTTTGAGTTAACCA
Organism: Ottelia alismoides; assembly: GCA_037367405.1. Classification (NCBI taxonomy): domain Eukaryota; kingdom Viridiplantae; phylum Streptophyta; class Magnoliopsida; order Alismatales; family Hydrocharitaceae; genus Ottelia; species Ottelia alismoides. The sequence continues at coordinate 835,283 of JAZKJV010006632.1, read as the reverse complement.
GTCTTAGTCATTAGGGTCCTTGGACTTAATTATTCACATTTCCCTAGTTTGAAACATTTGTGTGCTATATTGCATGCTTAGTCTCTACCTTAAAGAATATGATCAGCACCTCATATACACGACTGCAGTTACGATGAGATGAGTTGTAATTTCACTTGAGGAACTGGGATGAGGGATTTGAGTTTGGACTTGATTTAATGATGCTCGAGGATGGTATAAAATCAATGAAGGCTTCATGAAATCTGAGTGTCAGCACATTTAGCCAGTATGAGAACATGGTTCTTGTACTATCTTTTGACATCTACCTATGTGCCAGGGTGTGATAAAATAAAAAAATGTTGATCAGTGTGCGCCAACTCTTGGTAAAAGCAGTGGAGCTAGCCAAAATACTACAAAGCAATGAAATGTCAAAGAAAAGCTCTCATTCCACAAAGTCAATTATCAAAAGAGCTTCCACCAAAGGCGAGCGCTCCCAACCATTTCAAAAGTGTCCACTTGGACCACCGCTATTAGGACCAGGAGTTGGGCTTGCACCAAAAAAGGGCTCTGCATCGTAAATGCTACAAGTCTGGGTGTAGAAGGAATAATAGATACTCAAAAAAGACACACCCCGGTGTACTCCCAGGAAAACAAGTGCAGACGGCTCCAACTTCTCTTGACGGACGCACTGATCAACACCAAAAATATGCGTTGAGTAATAAGGCACTCAAGAGGATCCTTGTTCCAATGAGAGGGAGAGAAGAAATGACACAATCCTATGCCCTCCATCAACTGGCCTTCCATCTACACTTTCAAGTCTGACAACTAAAGAGACGGTGGATTGGATGCAAGAAATGGTTTATTCCCTAGTGTTGAAGATCGGGTCCTTAGGAGAGTCTCTTGGACTGGAACCTTGGGTGATGTTGTGACTCTACTCTTGTAACTGCGGTAAACACTTAAAGTCATATCCCTACTATATATGTATACAAAGAGAGTCTGATGATTAGGGAAATTGGATACCTTTTGACTAGAGCTTGGTTCAGCTTAGAATTTTAGGATTTCTAAAATCGAGAGTTCTTGAACGGATCAAGTCTTGTATTCACATGCACAGTCGGGGGTTAATCCAACTTATTCATTCTTTATTTGCTCGAGGACTAGCAAAGTTTAAGTATAGGGGGTGATGAATCCACGATTCATCATCTCAATATCTTGACCTTAGCAAAATCCCCAAGTAAAATCCCAGAAAAATGTCCATAAAATCAATAAATTAACAAAATAACTCTTGTAAATAAAATTCACTAATTATTGTATATTAGATTGTACAAAATAAATTAACAATAAAAAGACGCAAAATCAAAGGAGTTTTTCACATGTAAATAGCCCAAAACTTCATGTATTTTTAATAATTTCATTTCAACTCTTTTTTGGCTAATTCTTTCTCTAACTTGTTCATAGTAATGTATATAAAAATACAAAAATACAAAACAAATTATATCTCAAATAAATGCTCCTAGATCCCAATGGGAAAAAGCCGTAAAGACCAACTTCCAAGCTAAATTCCCGCTCTGTATGAACTCCAAATTCACCAAACTCACTTTTAATATTCAAGTTAGAAAATTATCTATCCAACAGAAGTGGTTTCATTAAAATCGGAGCTCATTTGTAAAAGTTGGGTTTTGGGACCTAGATGTACATTGTATATTATGTATATATTCATTCATTCTTCATTTTTTATTTTATCTTTTATAATTACTAAAAATACAAAAATATCATGATTGTGTTGTATTTTGATTGTAGTATTTTATTGTATTTTTTCGTTGTAAATATCTCTTATTAAAAAGAAAAAAATATACATATTAGAAAAGTAAACAAAAAATTGTACATGTTGTATGTATTCCCTTGTAAATTCTCCACTATTTAATTTCTTCTCTTTTATTCTATTGTAATTAAAGTAGCCAACTTTATTTCATTTATTTATTTAATTTCCATTCTCTACAATAACCACCATTCAACTCTTTACCACCGACCTCCATTCAACTCCACCATTTTTTAAACCTCCCAATCAACTCCATTAATAATATAACCTCCCACCACTTTAATAACCTCTCATTTCATCATCTATATATACATCCCATCCTCCTCAATTTGCTTTTGATCCATCTTTATGTGAGGAGAGCTTAGTTCCCAGAGTTGAATCGGTGACAGCGACGCAACCGCGGTCGAGCGACGACAGCCCTCTCTCCGGTGGGATCCATCCGTTGGCTTTTTGGCCAACATCGCAGCCGCAACTGCGCGCTGCTCGAGCTCATCGCACGTCGGCGATTTGAGCGAAGACCGTGCTCACGAGAGCACTCCATAGGCATCCGCGTTCATCGTGGGTAATTTTAGTTTCATCTTGTCTTTATTTTTACCTTTGTTTTTTCATAGTTCATCATATCACCATCCTCTATTTGTTCGACTCCACATATTATCACACCATTTTTCCCCCACCATGTGCATCCCTTAATTAAAAAAATATAAAAAGTTAAAACAAAAAAAGTCTTTTTTTTGTTTATTGTTTAGTACAGCAGCATTTTCATGTAAAAAAATAAAAAAAACTGAGGAGGGAGGTCGTCCGCCGCCCTCGACATCCCTCTCCTACTCCACACCAGCGGCAACGCCGCCGGCCATCCTCGCGCAGCCTGCCGGCCGCGGCCTCTCCTCGCGGCCACGCCGCTAACTGCGACCGCGCCTCCGCCCCGGCTCCTCAACCCTACTGCCTCAGCCACCCCCCCCCCTCAAGGCCCGCCGCAGTCCTCTGACGACGCACCGTCGGCCTCGCGCGTCCGCCGTGAGTGATCGCGCCGCCTTCGCGCGGTGCGCGCCGCCCTCCTCGCGGCCGCGCCGACCGCGCACCCCACTCCGAGTTGGGTTCTTCACCCGTGCCCCCCAACAAGGAAGAAGAAGGTTGAATTTTTTATTTTGTAAAAATTACAGTGGTTATATTTTATGTTTCTAATATTACAATCGAGTCCCTGTGTGTGGTTTGTATTGCATTTTCAATTTCTTATTTTGCAAGGATAACCCTGTGTTCGCGCTTTAATTTGGACCTCATTTAGGCATCTTTTTATTCAATGAAAAATGTCATTGTGTTGAGCAACTAATTCTCTAACTTGTGGTTATTTATTTATAATTTTTCTGATATTTGGGTAATTAATTAAAATCGTGTAACTGAACTTCTGCATATTTTACCCAAATTAAGCTCTTAAAATTATATCTCACATATAGTTGCTCTAAAAATTTTACAAAAATTAGAGATGATGGTTTGATATGTGTTTAACGTACTGTCCAAATTTCATCCAAAGTGGAGTTGTTTTGTGCCTAAAATAAATTAGAGAGTGAATTTAGTATTTGATTTTTAATTAAATCCACGTATATCCTTTTTGCGAAATTTCAAATCTCCTGAATTCTACATGAAAAAATCTTTTTGGGATAATTCGCACTCTGATTAATTTCATATTGTGGATTTATTAGAAATTATTTACTAACTATTGCTCTATTTTCATTAAAAAATTCATACTTTGTCAAAAAATGCCAAAAAAATTACTGTAGTCTCCTTGCATCATGTTTTAGTTCCAGTAATTTTTTTCATAATTTGTGCTTACTGTTTGTGTGAGAAATTGCGAAAAAACCCATAAAAAGTGTGTATTTTTCATTGTTGCATTTTAACCCATAAAATTCCAAAAAAAATACCTTGCATTCATCTCTGGATTACGACTCTAGGAAAAATATATTTTGGCTAAATTGAACTATTTTGACATTAAAATTAATTTAGTATATTGTATGATTTCTTAGTGTCTTGATTCACTTGCATTTGCATTCTTGTTGCATTAAAAAAATATAAAAAAACCGCATTGAAAATCTAAAACTTAATTTTCAAATTATCCCCGAAGTTGTTCCTTTGCCTCCCTGTATTCGACCTCGGACTTGCCCGGGATATAAATTAAGCCGAGACACTCTTCACGGAGATCCTTCTCTCGGTTCTGACCGAATCGCTAAGTACACGTATTACAACGTGACCAAATTAAATATCGTATTTAGCGACTCGTTACTTACTCATAGCCACGCCCAATCATGTTGCCCGTAAGGATGTCCTGAAAAACAAGAGAGGATGGATCAAAAATTGCTCGGCAATGTAAATCTTTTGTAAGTTGACTAATGGATAACAAATTCATTGAAAAATCAGGTGTATGTAACACATTCTTGAGATGCATGGATGGAGTCAATCTAATCTCCCCCTGACCAGTAATCGGGGAATGGGTTCCATTAGCAATAATCATTGTTCGACCTCGAGGAACCTGGCTGTATCCTGTAAGTAGACTTTGATCATCACACAGATGATGTGTGGCACCAGAGTCCATAATCCACTCTAAGGTTTATGATCCACTACTGCTAATGGATGCATAGGTGCTACCTGATGTACTGGTGAATGCAGATGCGGCAACGTCGGTGTGACTCTCAGAAGTAGATGTTGATGCAGCTGGACCAGATGGAGGAATGATGCCCCTCAGACGGGCAACAAGATCATCAAAGCGTTGATCCATAGATGACACGGATAGGGGCTCAATCTGTTCAGCGACTCGTGCAGAAGCTGGAAAACCATGCTTAGAATAGCATATATCCTCGGTGTGTCCAGAACGATGGCAAAAGGTACATGATGGCCGCGTACGTCTCCTCTACTGCGAGGTCCACAACCATGGAACTTATGATAATGTCCTCGACCTCGATTTGCTGCCATGGCTGAGGTTGTTGGGTTCGTAGCAGATGAGGGAACATTGATGCGACTCAACCTATGAAATGCCTCCTCCATAGGAGGAATAGTAGAGTCTGCCAGAATCTGGGACCGTGCTGCATCATATTCTGGATCAAGGGCAGCGAGAAAAACACCCACCATATTAGCATTCCGGTAGGTCTTCTGTTGCTCTGGAGTGGCTGTCAGAGGCATGAATCTATAAAGCTTCTCAAACATCCCTCGTAGAGATGTGTACAGCGAGTGCAGAGGCCGTCCATTCTGCTTGATAGCAAATATGTCATGCTGGAGTTGCAGAATCTTCGTCTCATTCTTTGCCTGAGAGTATGTAGCAGCCAGAATATCCCATATTGCTTTGGCGGTGGGCTGATGAAGAATATCATTGGCAATCTCAATCGTCGGGGTTCCAGATAGCCAAACCTTGGCATATGCATCATCTGCCTCCCATGAGGCATTGACCTCAGTCTTCTCAGTAGGCTCTTCTTCAGTAAGAATGTGTTTCTTACCGGTTGACTTCATCATACTCATGAACTACATCGCCCACAGTTTGTAGTTTGAACCATCCATCTTCACAATCGGCGTTGGATCTCTGAAGGCGCCTATAGATGGGATATCTGCATTCCTTTCTGACATAGTGATAACAGAAGACTGGAGTAGAAAACTGGAGATACGATCGTCTACACGGACATTAACGGGTTTAGTTGCATGTGTAGACTCAAGCAACCAAACCCATTACTTTGGAGAACCTCGATGCTAATGGTGCACCTAGTCCTTATGGGTTATGTCTTCTTCTTTTTGAGAAACTAGTGGCAATGTGGATAGTGGAGTTTACTAGCGGTAATGCAGGTTTTAAGAGACTCACCGAGGCTTTTGTTTTTATGTTTCCTAAGAAGGAGGTTTCTGAGAGAGTGAAAGATTGCAGACTGATTTCCCTCTCTAATGCTATTTATTTGACTGTAGCGAAGGTCTTAGCGATTAGATTGAACATGGTGTTGAAGCACATCATCTCATTGCTCCAATCAGCTTTTATTTCAATAAGAAATCTTGCAGATGGCCTGGCTATGGCGACTGAGATTTTTGGAGAGATGTCTCGCCTTTAACTAATCATGGAAAATCTATTGCTATTCCTTTTGGTTATACAGAAATAGATGTGAAACCTTGTTATGATATGCCGGGTACCGAACCTGGCTCTCTCCCAATCTGTTATTTAGGCCTACAATTACCAACTGGCAGAATTAAGACGTCTGATTGTGTGGAGGAAAAATAATGAGTTTTTATTCATGAGTCCCTTTTCTCTTATATAGAGGAGAAACATGTTGGGCAAATTATATAAAGTAGACAGAAACAAGAGAAAACACGTGAAAGAGATAAAAGATAACTAATATCTCAACACTCCCCCTCAAGCTAGAGCGTAGATATCGATCATGTTCGAGCCTAAAAAAAAGATATCGATCATGTTCAATTTGGAACAACATCTTTAGAATGGTCCTCTGGCTAAGGTCTTGGTAAACATGTTTGTTGTCTGATCTCCTGAGCTAACATCAGTGGTGAAGATGAAACCCTTCCGAATCATGTCTCGAGTGTAGTGACAGTATACCTCGATATGCTTGATCCTATCATGAAAGGATGGGTTGTTGGCAATAAAGAGAGCTCGATTGTCACATTGGAGGTGCATGGGAAGAGGCGCCTTAATTGTTAGGTCAGTAAGAACATATCAGACCCGCATCATCTTTATACCCCACTGTGTCATAGCTATGTACTCTAATTCTGCACTAGATATGGCGACCACGTTTGTAATCTGCCATGCACGTCTAAGAGAGAAGATATGTAACATACTTCCTCTGGATCATCACAAGACCTCACGAGTTCCTGGAGAACTCCAGTTCAAGGAGGTGTCCGCATTGCGCATCAAGACCTCATCACATTATGACTATGGACCGTTGTGCATGACTCTTTACAGATATCACCAAGAGGTGTCCCCTTTGCGAAACATTGATTGAGACGGTGGAGCATCTTTTTTTCCATTACGTGGAGATGTCCCCAATTTGGATGGGGATTCATGATGATTGGCCGAATCTTCAGAATCTAGATGTGTTTTGTGACTTGTTGGTTGAGGTAAAGCATCGACCAAGAGAAGATCTCATGCGGCCAGTCGCAACTATTTGGACTATTTGGTTAGCTAGAAATGATGTAATATTTTCTTTACAATGTTTTTATTACGAGAATGTAATTTTCCATTCTAGGATTCTTCTGGAGTCTTGGCTACAGTAAGTATTCTTGTAACTTATCTTCGTCTTTCGATATATTTGAGGCAGACATCTTAGCGTGTTACACTTTTTTGGATTAAAAAAAAGAACGTCTTGTTGGGTGGGTGGCCATTTTCCTTTCAGAAATTATTTGTATTTGTATATATTAATGAATTCTGAGTTTTATTTATTATTTCAACTTTTCTATGCATTCTTCATAAGTAGAATTCTAATTCAATACCATACATAGTATTGCATATCATCGGCGTGTGTAGTGATTATGATGTGGATATTACTACAAAACTTGTTTTTAGACCTGCATTTTAGCACATAATTATGTATATCTACCTTATTTATTGAGTGAAGAAATCTTTAATTTCCTGGAAAAAAATATAGCCATTTCACAATTTCCTGCAATATTGATAGCATGCCAGCAACGTGCCCCTATCTAGATATGTGAAACGACACCAACATCAACATTTAAGACCGTGATGAAGACAAAATGCGAGCAGAATAGATATGAAGGTCCAAGCAAAATGGTTAAAAGATGGGTACGTGAATGGTTAAAAGATGGGTATGTGAATACAGCTCTTCTTCTCTCATGGCAAGAGAGATTATATCCATTCTATTGAGGTTGTTAGCGCATTGGTTCAAGGATCATACAAGTTGGAGGGGATGTAATGTAGTATTTCATGTTATTTAGTCAGCTTGACAACAGGAGTTGTTACTTGTGTTACGCCGAAGTGTGAGTCATTGGCATACATCCCATGATGACAAGTTGGTCAGTACTTTTGACAATAAGGAGTTCGTGATGCCACAGCCGAACACTACAGATGGTTTTCTACGTCTGGAAGATTTCTAGGAAATAGCAAGAGTGGATGTCATGGAGGTGGTAAAGAAGTTTAGGGTAGGGAACTCAGGGCTTAAATATGTTAATCCTTTTGTTCCTTAGGAACTATATGTCTTTAAAGGTAAAATTTCAGACCAATTCCTTTGTCGAATGCAATTTACATGTTTTGGTCAACCTTTTGTCTGATAGGCTATGAGACATTATGGGTCTTATGAGACCGCTGCAGACTTCTTTTGTTCCTAAGTGGTTGATGACAGATAACATTGTTATGGCATCCAAAATGTGGTTGATTGGAAGAGAAGACAAGTATGCTTGTTGTTTTTGGAAGGTGGATCCAAGGCATATGATAAGAGGATTGGAAAATATCATGGAGCTCATTTCACATGAGAGCCTTACCCTATTTGTGGATTGCATGAATAAAGAGATGTGCAACATCATGTACAGACTTGGTAAATGATCATTCAAAGGGAAATTTTCAACCCTGTGGAGGAATCGGACAGGGATGCCAACTTGTGTCCCTACTTTTTATTCTTACACTGGCAATCTAGTTAGTATTGCAAACCATGCAATGTTAGGGGTTTGTGTTGCTAAGTATACTCACATGATTCGATGGAGATTTGGGGCGAGCAATCTGGTTAGTAAATTAACACAAACAAGTTTGCGTTTAAGACCTTCAGAATGTCCAAGATGGCTTTTGTTAAATGTGGTTGGACCCTTGGCACACCTCACAGGGGGTGCCACTATAATAGTTGGCTCTGTTACTCGTAGATGGCAAGCTTAAGGTGGATGGTCGGAAGGTAAGATGCCTTTTCACAATGTAAAATTTCTCCGGAAAATTTTTAACCAGAAAGAGGGATGTGTGTTATGGTAAGGACTTGCTTTACAAATTCCGTGTTAGCCATTTATGTTGTTGCTTCCTCGCTTCATATGGTCGTCTGCGATATAAAAGCACACTCAACATAGGAATTTATGCAGTATTTCAGAAGGTGCCTCTTTTCTCATGTTTTATCAGCACTGGCCGCCTTAACGCGAAAAAAAAAACTTGGCTGCTTGTGTTGTTGGGCGTGGGTTTGTTTCCTCTCTTTCCATTGGGACTTGAGAGAAGCTCTTCTCTGTAATAAAACACCTCTATATTACGCTTTCTTCAAGTAACCTAGACGTGGTTTTAAAGCCTAAAATGTGCTCCCTGATCCGACAAAAGATACAGCTAAAAGATCCAACAACCTGACCTAAGCACTAGCTGCACTAGACCACACTATGGTTCAAAACATGCCCCCTCACATCTTGCGATGCTTGAAAAATATTGGCAGCAATGCCTGCATCATGTTGCCGACGCTGGAGACATCCCGGCTGCACAGACGGCGTTATTTCCGCAGCACACCATCACGCATAAAATAATATTCTAGACTGACTCCACTCAGACATAATTAACAGAACACCACCAAACCGGAGTGACTCGAGAATCAACCTTCAACGTCTTCCCATCGTAGGCGTTGATCCATTTCCCCCCAACGAGTCCCTGCATCTTCAGCAGTGCCGGCTCCCGCAGCCGCGACAGCGCCCCGGATGAAGATTCCAAGCTCATCTGGTGCCAATCCCACCGGAGTCAGACGCCATGATCGAATTAAGAAAACGCCGCGATGATCGGGAGATGCATAGGAGGATGCGACTCACCTGGCGGCGAGGAAGGTGGCGAGGGGCTGCAAAGGCCGAGAGGCGTTGGTTGTGGAGGAGAGCGCGTCGCAGCGTGGCAGCAATCACCATTAGTGCGGGAGGATTGAGCTCGAGGAGTCGATTTTGCCTCCCGGTTCCGATGACGTCGGCGCGAGACGCGGTTGTGATGAAGCTCTGCGGGTGGGGGTGGGGTGGGGGGAGCAGGAGCGGGAGCGGAGGTGTATGCTTTCCTGTCCCGCCCACTGCGCGTGCTGCTTTGCTGGTATAGGTTGTTTTGCTGACAGGCCCTCGAAGTCCCCAGGTATTTCGTCCGACCTTTGGCTGGGCGTACATGTTCCTTCTGTGATAGAGTATGGTTTTGTGTCACCGCTACCAACCTTTTAATATTGCGTGATAATCCCTATAATATTTGTATTTGACTCCGACCTTTGTACTATGCGAGTATAAATCTAGGAGCCTAACTAGTATTAAAAATGCATCTCTCTCTCTCAATATACGTCTTGATGGTATCGTATTAAAATATGAAAATTGGTACGGATAATATTACGGGAACAGAAAATATTTTAATATATGCTTAGAAACATATACAACAACAAAGCATTTAAACGTTAATTAGAGTCGATTAGATTGATTTTTTATTTCCATTCAAATCTATCTTAGGTCATTATCGAGGTTAAATCCAAATAATAAAGATTCTTTCATGTAGTCTCATTCCAACACTTCTTGTGTGAAGCCCGATCCCGCGGATCTGGGATACCAGTTTACACATCACTCGTAGTATCATATTCACAAAAGATCGCATTAGAGCAATGAAAATTAGGGAAAATTTTCCGCATTTACGAATGACGTTTACATCTAACTAATAAGCTACAGAACTACAAAATATCATCAATTTATTGCGTAAATTTCTATAGCATTTATCATATAACAAAAGAAATTGCATAATGTACATGTATCTCAATCTTAACAGAAGAGAAAGAAAAGCAATAATAAAATCCAGAATAAAAACTATAACATGCGTAACTGATAATTGTAACTGTGGAAGTTGATGTTCAACTTTCCCAATACCACGATGCAGGTGTTTTGCCTGCAATTCATGTAATAGGGAGAAAAAAACATCAACAAATGTTGAGTAAATCTTATTAATTAGAAATAACAGGAAATTTAGTGACTTCAAAAGAAAGCAAGAAAATAAGGCTTGGCAATTAAATGTATAGCTACTTGCATTGAAACAGGCTTCAAACTATTTGGTATGTAAAACCCCATTCTACTCATCATACATTAATTGCTTATATTAATCATTTTTATATAAATATTATATGATTCATATTTAAGTCATTGCCATTTTATTCATTATAATATAAGTTTGATGGGTCTTGGGAATGTGAATGATGAGTCTCTGATATGATCATGTCTTTATTAAATGCTTATAATGTTGTTTATGAATCATGTGCATTGATCATATTAAGTGTATATGATGAGTCTGGTGTTTTGATTCTTTTCTTGTTGAATTTCTCAAGCTTAGTGGATAGTCTGTGGTCTTGGTCTGGGTAAGACCTCACACTGTGACTCTAAGGCAGTAAGGAAGCCTTAGGGTTGGGATGCCTCCGTCGGCATGCAGTGGAGTAAAATGCATCCTAACTAAGTTCCCAACACGTCCACTAGCTATATATAAAAACTGTAGTAGTAGTTCGAAGTCTGATAAGGATGATTTTCACGACATGATCTTTTCTCTTTGTCAGGAATTACTTGTGGAACAGTAACTAGCTCAATGGAAACTGAGCGCAACTACAACCAACTCAACTGTAATTCATCTCAACTTTAGCCAAACTCATTTGTGACTCAATCCAATCTCAAATGTAACTCCTCCAAAATCAACTGTAACTGATTCAGATGTAGCCATAGAGGATTCAGATGTATACATGGATGATTCGACTGTATCATCGCCAAGTCTGCTAGCGAAAAGTAAACAAAACTCAAGCGGTGAGGTAGCCTACAAAAGGATCTTCCGTCTCGCCCTCTAAGTGGAAGTGTGGTCCAGTAGAGGGATATGTCTACTCCAAAACTACGCGAGAAGGGTGAGAGAGACTATCCGAAAAAGTCACTCTAAAAGAAAAACCGGCCCGACCGGTATGGGCAAATGAGCTCGAAAAAACAAAACCGAGGGTCCTCCAGCCTAGGTACCCTAAAGAACAAGGGTCACCGAAACTGGTCTTTAAAAGAAAACCTGTGGATCCCAGAGAGGCATAAAAACTGTGAGCGCTCGCGAAAAATCGAGAGAAAGACTGGGATCCTAAACCCGCGCACTAAGAAGTTGCTGCCCTAACTGGGCTTCCTATCTCCCGCCCAGCTGAGGGTCACCGCGCCCTCGCACAGTCAGGTGTAAGGCCACCATGACCGGCACAATTAATTGTTAATCATCTTTAATTTCCAATGTTTTCATACTATCCCCTGACCAAGATCCAAGGATATAATGAAATGCCAATGCCATCCCAGAAAATAACTAAGCGGCATGCTTTTAGATTTCCAAATCCAATGGTCCCTATTTATAAGACTGAAAACTATTCACTTCTTTTAACAAGGAATATGAGTGATCCTCGTTATTTTAATCATCCGAATGATCAAGACTACTTCGTAGCATGAATTGGTATAGTGATGTCTAACTTTACTTAGATCATATTTGATGCTCAAGGATTTTAATATTTCAATCATGAGGAAAGTATACTCAATCAGGATTTGTTCCCATGCACCAACATCCTTCTGACTTCCATCCTTATTGAAATTTTCTACTAATTCAGTACTACTGAATCAAGGCTATTCTCTGTCACTTATAAATAGTTCTGATTCCAGTTTAAGATACTAATGAGAAAATCCATGTAGTATCATACTCAACTTATAGGTTAAGCAACATATATTCACATACTGAAGGATTCATACATCTGGTATTTAATTCATACTAACAATGTGTGGTCAATCAAAGATTCTCATATTGAAAATACAAGAGAAGGATATGATGGGGTAGATCTGTTGGACTAGCTTGATAATCACTGGCCTCTAGACCGGGAAAAGAGGGAACACAGATAAGGTAATGTAAAATAATCAAAGAAGAGGATCATAAAGAGATTGAACAATGGCAAAGGTAATGCAGTTTGGTGAAAACTAGAAATTGCTGATATAATTTTATCTCCTTGCAATGCTCAACAATATTAGAAGAGGAAAACATTTCATGTCATAAATTTGTAGAGAGTCGCGCTCACAAATATAGTCAGGTTGGAAAGTAATAGTTGTCATTTGAAGTGCAACAAGAGTGGAGTTCATGACTGTTCATATAAGGCAACAAAGAAAATGGAATTATACCTTTGATTGCCTCAAATTGGAGGAAAAAGAGCTTGCAAACGGTGGTGAGAAAGGTTAGAATTGTTCCTAATTAGATCTATCTTTTAAAGATAAAATATTTCTTGCATGATAACCAAATATGGGATTTTCCATATTTCTTTCAATATATCTTATACCTAGGAGTAAATTTTTAATATGAAAATTAAATTTTGATTTTGTTTCTTTACAATACGTGAATCGTGAATCTCAGGAGTAAACTTTAATCATAAAATTTAAATTTGATTCTGCAATAGTTCCATATTTCTTACTATATGTAAATCTCATATCAGAAAACATGATTAAATCAGAGAATAATAAAACAACATTTAGCTCTGGATTTTTTTTGAAGAGAAGAGCATAAAGGAACATGGAAGATGAAATCAAGATGTTGAATTTCCATGCATGGCAGCAATAGATAGGTATTAGGATTGTATAAAAACATGGACCAATACATGGAAACTTTAATCTTTTCTTGATTTGTAACCATCCAGGGGTATTAGTTTATAACTTTATACAAGTCAAAAATGGAATAATTGTTCAAGAACATGGATTGCAGCAAGAGATGGGTAAAGATGTACTTAAATTCCTGTAAAACTTGAAATTTAGTCTGCATGTAATGCTTGAACTATTGCTAGACAACAGTAGGAAGGTCTCTATTTTGGAAGAAGAAGTGGTTATAAAGGCTCCTATAGCTTTGGAAAGATGTTGCGGGAGAGGGTTTGTTCCCTAGAATAGCAAAAGGAGGGTTTTAGAATGTATCTTTAGATTTGTTCAAAATTGGAGAACAAGTGTTATGCATGCAGCCCTATTTGGACCAATTGCAACTGCACTTGGTTGATCGAAGCTCTTGGAAAAGAGGACACCAACACTTTAGAGTTGATGGATAGCAACAACTCCAGGAGAGTTTCACATAAGTAGAAGGCGGTAGCTGCGTGGTTCTTCCGACTGATGGCAACAGCTTCAAGCCATCGAAAGGGTAGCAACAACTCCAAGAGAGAGGGAAGTTGCAGCACATGATCCTTTATCTGTTGGTTGTGCGTAGCAGCATCAAATACTGCTGAAGAATCAGGGAGCAGGAGCTCCAAGCAGCATAACCTTAGCTGCTTGGTTAACAGTGCATGTAGCTGCTGTGCATGTAGCTCCAGCAGCTTCCATCTGTTTGTGGAGCAGCAGATGGTTGTTGTTCTTGCAACCCTTCGTGGGTTTTATTGAATAGAATGGCAGTAGCAACTCCCAATTGCTTGTGAGGGAAGCAACATCTGCTTTTGCTACCGGCAACAACAAAAATAGGGAGATGTTGGAGCTCTCTCGGTATAGATTTGAGAGAGTTGGAGGAAAATGGTGATACTTACAAGGGAGAAAGAAATTTGGTGTTGACAAGTGGATAAGCTTTTTGGGCCAAATAGAGAGAAGAGCTTGACGTGGGAAGAGCTGGTAGACTGCTGTCTGTACTTATATATATATATATATATATATATATATATGGGTAAAATGTGTATGCCCCCTAGGGGGAGCTAACTTAGCTCCCCCCGCCATTTTTTCACAAAATTTTTTTATTTTTTTTGAAATCTAAAACCGTGTAAATTCATTATTAAATCCATATATTATGTCATTCAAATTTCATACGAAACAGAGACTCCTACGACCTCCATCCAAATGGGGTCGATTTAAAAAATCCTGTTACCGTTAAAAAAATGACTGTCTGGATGGAGGCCGTAGGAGTCTCTGTTTCACATGAAATTTTTATGACATAATATAGGGATATAGTGATGAATATTCACGGAAAAAAATTTCAAAAAAAAAAATAAAAAAATGAAGAAAATAGGGCGGGGGGAGCTAAGTTAGCTCCCCCTAGGGGGCAGCCCCATTTTCCTCTATATATATATATATAATATGGTTAAATGGGGCTGCCCCTTGGGAGTAGCCAACTTGGCTACTCCCACCCCTATTTTTCCCTCATTTTTTATTTTTTTGAAAAATAAAAATTTGTAAATTCATCATTATATCCCTCTAACATTCTATTAAAATCTCGTCAGAAACAGAGACTCCTACGGCCTCCATCCAAACAGGGTCGATTTAAAAAATCATGCGACCGTTAAAAAAATGACGTCTGGATGGAGGGCCTAGGAGCCTTTGTTTCTGATGAAATTTTAATAGAATGTTAGAGGGATATAGTGATGAATATACAAATTTTTATTTTCCAAAGAAATAAAAAATGAGGGGAAAATAGGGGTGAGAGTAGCCAAGTTGGCTCCTCCTAGGGGGCAGCCCCATTATATATATGTGAAAAGGGAAGCTGCTCCACGGAACAGCCAAGCTGGCTGTTGCGTGGGGCAGTTTCCCCCCATTTTTTTATTTTTTTTGAAATTTTTTTATGTTTATTCATCTATATATACCCCCTACATGTCATTCAAATTCCGTGAGAAACGGAGACTCCTATGCCCTCCATCTAGAACAGGTAAAATTTAACGGCCTGAAATTTGCTGTAAAGTACCTGTTCTAGATGGAGGGCATAGGAGTCTCCGTTTCTCACGAAATTTGAATGACATGTAGAAGGTATATATAGATGAATAATCATAAAAAAAATTTCAAAAAGGGGGGGGGGGGGAACTGCCCCACGCAGCAGCCAGCTTGGCTGCTCCGCGGAGCAGCTTCCCCGTTCTCTCTCTCTCTCTCTCTCTCTCTCTATATATATATATATATAAATATATATATATATAAATATATGGGGACCTTTCAAATGAGGTGGGGGCTTTTCTGAAATTGTAAAGGCCACTGTGAATTTAGTAAAAACTCCGTAGCAGTTTTGTAAAAGTATAAACTGCACATTGTAAAAAAACAAATTTTGTAAAATATAGCATCCAAATTTAAATTAACATTTCCATCCAATATAATAATATTTTCATAATTTTATTTCACTATACATGTTGTGTTATTATTTATTGTTACATGTATGAAACAAGAAAATGTAAAATATATTAGAAAGATGCGTAAATTGAGGGTGGCTCACTATATATATGGTGATACCTCGCCTATATATACAGGGGTTGATGGGGCTGCCCCCTGGGGGCAGCCAACAAGGCTGTCCCGCCCCATTTTTCGGTAATTTTTTTTATTTTTTTGAAATATCGTCATGTATATTCATTCCTATATCCCTCATATATGCCATTCGAATTTCGTGTGAAACAGAGACTCTTACGACCTCCATCCAAACATGGTCGATTTAAAAAATCCTACGACTGTTAAAAAAATGACATCTTGATGGAGGTCGTAGGAGTCTCTGTTTCTGACGAAATTCCAATGCCATATAGGAGTGATATAGGGATGGATATACATGGTGATATTTTTTTCAAAAAAAATCTTGCGAAAAATGGGGTGGGGGCAGCCATGTTGGCTACCCCTAAGGGACAGTCCCATTTTCCCCATATATATATATATGTGGTTAAATGGGGCTGCCCCCGCCCTTATTTCGACATTTTTTATTTTTTTCAAAAAATATCGCCATTTATATTCGTCCCTATATCCCTCCTATATGCCATTCGAATTTCGTCAGAAACAGAGACTCCTATGACCTCCATCCAGACGGTCATTTTTTAACGGTAACGGGATTTTTTAAATCGACACCATCTTGATGGAGGTCGTAGGAGTCTCTGTTTCTGATGAAATTCGAATGGAATATAGGAGGGATATATGGATGAAGATACATGGTGATATTTTTCAAAAAAAATAAAAAAATTGAGGGAAATGGATATATATGGGAAAAATGGGGCTGCCCCCATGGGGGGAGCTAACTTGGCTCCCCTCGCGCCATTTTGCCCCCTTTTTATTTTTTTTTTCGAAATTTCTTCTGTGGATTTTCATCAATATATCCCTATATCATGTCATTTAAATTTCACGCAAAACAGAGACTCCTACAGCCTCCACCAGAAGGGCCGTTTTTAGCAATTATGTTACCGTTAAAAATGACTATCTGGATGGAGGGCGTACGAGTCTCTGTTTTGCACAAAAATTTAATAGCATAATAAAAGGATATAGTGATGAATATTCACGTAAGAAATTTTCACAAAAAATTAAAAAAATCAGGAGAAATAGCGCGGGGGAGCCAAGTTAGCTCCCCCCAGGGGGCAGCCCCATTTAACCTTATATATATATATATATATTACAATAACTCTATTGTATCTAGAAAACCGAAGTTGATCGTATATGCACCTCGAGTTTCGGATTTTGGTGCGCAATAGCTCGTTTTGACCGTCTCTAAATGACGGTCAAAATGAGTAATATTCATACACTTTATAATAGGTATGAATACTCGAAATTCTCGAGATACGGTTTTAGTTTATGGCTAAACTCTACGGTTTTAAAATATTAAATGACCTCCGATCGACGAACGGTCGATTCCGTTGGCCTTGTTTTGTCAAATCATATTTTATGACGATCTTGCTTTGTTTCACAGTTTTCGAATTTACGTTGCGGTTTTTTCGGACACGCATTACGATGCGATCGATTTTTGGTCGATTTTGCCCGAACGACTTTTGATTCACGATCAATTGATCGATTATGTTATTTAACATTGATTGATAACTTTATTGAGTTATACAGATCCTAATCGGTTCGGTTTGGGTTTATGCAGGTCCGGATGTTACAAATATAAAAACCTCAGAGGGAGTCTCGTCCTCGAGACTCGAGTCAAGGTTACTTTGTGTCTTGTTTGGATCTCATCTTGCCATAAAAATCTCAAAGGGTTTTGAACCTATAGAAACCTCAAAGGGAAAACAAGCCATGCTCTTTCAATATATGTGCTTGTTTTGACAATTACCCGAAAGAGCTGTGATATCTTGCCCGCATTCTGCTTCGATATCCTATGTCGCTTCTTTGTCACCATGTTGGTGCCATAGTATTCTAGATAGGGAAATTTCTTTGACGTGAAGCTTCCTTACAGTATTATCGAGTATCTATACTGGCCTCTCCTTGTATATCAAGTATGGCTCCACGTCATGGTTCTCGTAGATGATGACGTGGCGAGGTTCACGTACGTACTTCCTTAGAATGGATATATGAAAGACATCGTATTTGACTGACAGTTGCAGATGAAGGCTACTCGATATACCAACTTACTCATATGAGTAATAATTTCAAATGGTCCAATATATCATAGCGCCAACTTGCCATGACCATCAAATCTTTGTACTCCCTTCATGTGAGATACACGTAGTAACACACAATCTCCTATATGTGTCTACAGATATTTCATCAGTGTGAGAGATTAATTTGAATATTCATAAGTCATATTTTGAATGAATAAAAAGAAGATGTTGTATTACCTAAAACTCCAAAACTCTTCTCCTACTATCTGCAAAGCTTTTCTAGTTGCTATGTATCGTCAGAAACATTCACCTTATAAGATCAACAATCCTCACAATCTCTTCTAATAGATCTACAGAGTAAAGAGTGTGTTCACCTATCACATGCTATCTGAGAGGTGTGAGGCATTTCTGTCAGTACAGGACTTCGAATGGTGCCATAATAATACTAGAATGATTGTTGTTGTTGTATGGGAATTCTACCAATGGCAGGTGGTCCTTCCAGGACCCTTTCTTATCTAGAGTATAGCAAATACTCAAAGTGTCTGAATAATGTGTCCGCTTTGTCCGTCGATCTATGGATGGTATGTGGAACTCGTCTTCAGCTTTGTCTAAAGTACTGACACGAACCAGTGCCAGTAGTGCGATGTAAACCTCAAGTCTTTGACAGATACTACCTCTCGTGGTATATCGTAAAGCATGATAATGTTCTGCAGTATAATCTAGCAAACCTAGATGGAGTGTAAATCATGTTGACAAGTATAAATGGACTGACTTGGTCAATCTATCAACAACATCTAAATAGCATCATGACCACCTAGTG
Source organism: Ottelia alismoides (assembly GCA_037367405.1). Classification (NCBI taxonomy): domain Eukaryota; kingdom Viridiplantae; phylum Streptophyta; class Magnoliopsida; order Alismatales; family Hydrocharitaceae; genus Ottelia; species Ottelia alismoides. The sequence continues at coordinate 816,466 of JAZKJV010006632.1, read as the reverse complement.
TCTTTACTGGTCCCGTGACAAAATCCATAGAAGTGCTCTTCCACTTTTATTCGAGAAAAGGGGAGAGACTGTAATAACCATGGTGGTCTCTTGTGTTCTGCCTTGACCATCAGATAGATCATGCATTTGCTAACATGACATGTTGCATCTCGCTTCATTCCGTCCTGTCAGAATGTAGACCTAGATCTCGGTACATCTTTGTGTTGCTAAGAAGAATAAACAATCATGAACTATGTGCCTTATCAAGAATATCTCTGCGCAACTGCTCATTGTTGGGCACGGTTACACAACCAGCCTTCCACAAAATAGACTTAGTCACCACAAAATCATCACGTTGTCCTTGATGGCACGCATGCATCTATCTCAAATTCAAGGATATGTCATATGTCCTTCTACTATGCAATCCCAAAGATTGCTGAATTGCAGAGGTAAGACAGTAGATATGGACGCACTCTTATGAGGATGCCAATTAGTCATAGTTACGAGCATATCTCACGTATATAGCCAGTTTGTCGTATATGCATGAGCTTTCCTGCTAAGCACATATGCCACCACGTTTTCCTTACTGGGATGGTAAGAGATCGTGTAGTCGAAGTCCTTTAATAGCTCAAGCCACCTGCGATGTCTCATGTTCAGCTCCTTCTGATTCAAGATGTACTTCAGGTTCTTGTGATATGTGAAAATCTTAGAATTCACCTTATATGGATAGTGGTGCCAGATCTTTAAGGTAAATGCAATTGACGCCAACTCCAAGTCATAGATGGGGTAATTCCACTCATGCGGTCTTAACTGACGTAATGCGTAAGCAATCGCCTGACCTTGTTGCATTCGAACTGCTCCTAAACTTTCACTTAAAGCATCTATATATATTGGAAAATCCTGAGTACCTGAAGGAAGTGCAAGAATATTCACAGTCGTCATTCTTTCCTTCAGTATCTTGAAGGCTTGTTTGCATGGATCATTCCAAATGAAAGGAACTCCCTTCCTGTGTCAATCGTGTCAGGAAAAGAATGACTCGGAAAAACTACTGACTAAGCATTTGTAATATCCCGCTAGTCCAAGGAAGCTCCGAATCTGAGTAACTGTCTTGGGCTGCTCCCAAGACATGACTGCTTTAATCTTCGTAGGATCAACCGAAATACATGCTCTAGAAATGGCATGCCCAAGGAATGAGACTTGGGAAAACCAGAACTCACACTTGCTCAACTTGGCTTGCAACTAATGCTCTTGAAGCGTGTCCATGACTATCTTTAGATCACTTGCATGATTCCATTAATTTCAAGAATATATCAAAACATCATGTATGAACAAAATAACAAACTTGTCCAAGTATGGACGGAAAATCATGTTCATCATGTCCATGAATGCTGCATGTGTATAAGTGAGCCTAAATGGCATCACAACAAACTCATAATGTCCATATCGAGTCCTGAATGATGTTTTCATAATATTCGACTCTTGAGTCCCTGGCTGATGGTAGTCAGATCAGAGATCGATCTTTGAAAACATCGAAGATCTCTGTAGTTGATTAAACAGATCATCAATGTGTGGCATAGAATATTGGTTCTTCACCGTTTTCTTGTTCAGTTGTTGGTAATCAAAGCATAATCTTATTGATCTATCCTTCTCCTTGACAAAAGAACGGGAGTACTGCAAGGTATAGTGCTTGGCTTCACAAAACCTAAATTAAGTAACTCAAGCAACTGCACCTTCAGCTCTCTCAACTTAGACATTGCCATGTAGCACGGAGCCATCGAGATTGGTTGTGTATCTGGTAGTAATGTAATCTCGAACTCAATCTCTTTCTCAGGTAGTAAACTTGACAAATCATTAGAGAACACATTAGGGTAATATGATACTATCGTGATGTCCTAATCCATCGGCTCTCCATCAGATGTCTCTCGGACAAATGTTAGGAATGTGTTGTATCCTTGATCTATGGGTCTAAATGTATTCCATTTTGGAGTCATGTAATGTACCCTTAAAGGTAAATTGGGTAAGTTTGGAATCTTGAAGACAACTGCTTCCTCAAAAAAATTAACCAGGACATGTTGAGTTGACATTCAATCCATACCCAAAGTTAGGTCAAACTTGTTGAGCTGTAGTAGCAGACAGTCTGCTATCATCTCATGTCCACCAATCAACATTGTCGGTCTCATGATGAACAACTTGCCATCTAGCCCATGGATGTGTTAGGGAGGATCTATGGCCTTTGCAACTCTACTTACTGAAGCTAGAACTCGAAGTTCCTTCATCGCTTCAGAATAATTAAAACATACAAACGTCGATTCAGGACGCCATGTTTCTATGTAAGAACATGTACCATCAATAGTTGATGTTCGCGGATATTTCTACCGTGCTTTTTCTCTTCTTGGGATACAATATGGAAATTAGTTGCAATTGGTGATATCTGTGGTCATTGATGTTGAATGTCATATTTTCCTTTCGGACCCACGACAAGTCGGAGGACTGTCACTATCCGAGAATTTAATATGATCGGAACGATAATACTATGAATGTATGTAGTGGGGTAACACTGCCCTGATACCAAAAATGTAAAAGTCCATTCCCGCAGATCTGGGACACACGTTTACACATCACTTGTAGTATCATGTTTGCTAGAGACCGCATTAGGTTATTGAAATTGGGGAAAATTTTTTGCATTTATGAATGATATTTACATTTAACTAATAAGCCACAGAACTACAAAATGTCACCAATTTATTGCGTAAATTTCCATAGCATTTAACATGTAACAAAAGAAACTGCATATTGTACATGTATCCCAATTTTAACAGAAGAGAAAGAAAAGCAATAATAATATCCAGAATAAAAACTATAACATGCGTACCTGACAATTGTAACTGCGGAAGTTGATGTTCAACTCTCCCAATACCACGATGCAGGTGTTTTGCCTGTAATCCATGTAATAGGGAGAAAAGAACATCAACAAATGTTGAGTAAATCTTATTAATTAGAAATAACAGGAAATTTAATGGCTTCAAAAGAAAGCAAGAAAATAAGGCTTGGCAATGAAATGTATAGCTACTTGCATTGAAAAAGGCTTCAAGTTGTTTGGTATGTAAAACCCCATTCTACTCATCATACATTAATTACCCATATTAATCATTTTTATACAAATATTATATGATCCATATTTAAGTCATTGCCTTTTTATTCATTATAATATAAGTTTGATGGGTCTTGGGAATGTGAATGATGAGTCTCTGATATGATCATTGTCTTTATTAAATGCTTATAATGATGTTAATGAATCATGTTGATTGATCATATTAAGTGTATATGATGGGTCTGGTGTTTTGATTCTTTTCTTGTTGAATTTCTCAAGCTTAGTGGATAGTCTGTGGTCTTGGTCTGGGTAAGACCACACACTATGACTCTAAGGCAGTAAGGAAGCCTTAGGGTTGGGGTGCCTCCATAGGCATGCGGTGGCGTAAAATGCATCCTAAGTTCCCAACACATCCACTAGCTATATCTAACAATTGTAGTAGTAGTTCGAAGTCTGATAAGGATGATTTTCATGACATGATTTTTACTCTTTGTCAGGAATTACTGGTGGAACAGTAACTAGCTCAATGAAAACTGAACTCAATTACAACCAACTCAACTGTTATTCATCTCAACTTTAGCCAAACTCATTTGTGATTCAGTCAAATCTCAATGTAACTCATCCAAAGTCAACTGTAACTGATTCAGATGTATCCATAGAGGATTCAGATGTAGACATGGATGATTCAGATGTATCATCGCCAAGTCTGCTATCGAAAAGTAAACAAAACTCAAGCGGTGAGGTAGCCAACAAAAGGCTCTTCTGTCTCGCCCTCTAAGTGGAAGTGCTGTCCAGTAGAGGGATAGGTCTACTCCAAAACTACGCCACTGAGACGTGTGAGAGAGACTCTCCGAAAAAGTCACTCTAAAAGAAAAATCGGCCCGACCGGTATGGGCAAACGAGTTCGAAAAACCAAAACCGAGGGCTCTCCAACCTAGGTACCCTAAAGAACAAGGGTCAACGAAAGTGGTCTTTAAAAGAAAATCTGTGGACCCCAGAGAGGCGTAAAAACTGCGAGCGCTCGCGAAAAACCAAGAGAAAGACTCGGATCATAGACCCACACACTAAGCGGTTGCTGCCCTAACTGGGCTTCCTATCTCCCGCCCAGCCGAGGGTCACCGTGCCCTCGCACAGTCATGTGTAAGGCCACCATGACCGGCACAATTAATTGTTAATCATCTTTAATTTCCAATGTTTTCACACTATCCCCTGACCAAGATCCAAGGATATAATGAAATGTCAATGCCATCCCAGAAAATAACTAAGCAACATGCTTTTCGATTTCCAAATCCAATGGTCCCTATTTATAAGATTGAAAACTATTCACTTCTTTTAACAAGGAATATGAGTGATCCTCATTATTTTAATCATCCTAATTATCAAGTCTACTTTGTAGCATGAATTGGTACAGTGATGTCTAACTTTACTTAGATCATATTTGATGCTCAAGGATTTTAATATTTCAATCATGAGGCTACTCAAACAAGATTTGTTCCCATGCACCAACATCCTTCTGACTTCCATCCTTATTGAAAATTTCTACTAATTCAGTACTACTCAATCAAGGCTATTCTCTATCACTTATAAACAGTTTTGATTCCAGCTTGAGATACTAATGAGAAAATCCATGTAGTATCAGACTCAACTTATAGGTTAAGCAATATGTATTCACATGCTGAAGGATTCATACATCTGGTATTTAATTCCTACTAACAATGTGTGGTCAATCAAGATTCTCATATTCAAAATACAAGAGAAGGACATGATGGGGTAGATCTGTTGGACTAGACTGGCCTCTAGATTAGGAAAAGAGGGAACACAGATAAGATAATATAAAATAATCAAAGAAGATGATCATAAAGAGATTGAACAATGGCAAAGGTAATGCAATTTGGTGAAAACTAGAAATTGCTGATATAATTTTATCTCATTGCAATGCTCAACAATGGTAGAAGAGGAAAACATTTCATGCCATAAATTTGTAGAGAGTCACGTTCACAAATATAGTCAGGTTGGAAAGTAATAGTTGTCATTTGAAGTGCAACAAGAGTGAAGTTCAGGACTGTTCATGTAAGGCAACAAAGAAAAATGGAATTATATCTTTGATTGCCTCAAATTGGAGGAAAAAGAGCTTTCAGACGACGGTGAGAAAGGATAGAATTGTTCCTAATTAGATCTATCTTTTGAAGATAAAATATTTCTTGCATGATAATCAAATATAGGATTTTCTAGATTTCTTTCAGTATATATATGTTATACGCAGGAGTAAATTTTTAATCAGAAAATTAAATTTTGATTTTGTTTCTTTACAAGACATGAATCGTGAATCTCAGGAGTAATCTTTAATAATAAATTTTAAATTTGATTCCGGAATAGTTCCAGATTTCTTACTATATGTAAATATCATATCAGAAACATGATTGAATCAGAGAATAATAAAATAAAATATAGCTCTGGGATTTTTTTGAAGAGAAGAGCATAAAGGAACATGGAAGATGAAATCAAGATGTTGAATATCCATGCATGGCAGCAATAAATAGGTTTTAGGATTGTACAAAAACATGGACCAATACATGGAAACTTTAATCTTTTCTTGATTTGTAACCATCCAGGGGTATTAGTTTATAACTTTGTATAAGTCAAAAGATGGAATAATTGTTCGAGAACATGGATTGCAGCAAGAGATGGGTAAAGATGTACCTAAATTTCTGTAAAACTTGAAACTAAGTCTGCATGTCTGTTGTTGGACAGCAGTAGGAAGGTCTCTATTTTGGAAGAAGAAGTGGTTAGAAATGCTCCTATAGCTTTGGAAAGATGTTGCAGGAGAGGGTTTGTTCCCTGGAGTAGCAAAAGGAGGGTTTTAGAATGTACCGTTAGTTTTGCTCCAAATTGGAGAACAAATGTTATGCATGCAACCCTATTTGGACCAATTGCAACTGCACTTGGTTGATCGGAGGTCTTGGAAAAGAGGACACCAACATTTCAGAGTTGCTGCACAACAATAACTCTAGGAGAGTTTCACAGAAGTAGAAGGTGTCAGCTGCATGGTTCTTCTGGCTGATGGCAGCAACTTCAAGCCATCGAAAGGGCAACAACAACTCCAAGAGAGAGGGAAGTTGCAACACATGATCCTTCATCTGTTGGTTGTGTGTAGCAGCTTCAAATACTGCTGAAGAATCAGGGAGCAGGAGCTCCAAGCAGCAGAACCTTAGTTGCTTGGTTAACAGTACCATGTAGCTGCTGCAGAGAGGCTCCAGCAGCTTCCATCTGTTTGTGGAGCAGCAAATGGTTGCTGTTCTTGCAACCCTTCGTGGGTCTTATTAGATAGAATGGTAATAGTAGCTACCAGATGCTTGGGAGGGAATCAGCAACTGTTGTTGCTATCAACAACAACAAAAATAGGGAGAGGTTAGAGCTCTCTCGGTGGAGATTTGAGAGAGTTGGAGGAAAATAGTGATACTTATAAGGGAGAAAGAAATTTGGTGTTGACAAGGGGATAAGTTTTTTGGGCCAAATGGAGAGAAGAGCTTTACGTGGGAAGAGCCAACAGACTGTTGTCTGTACTTAAAAAAATTTATTTATTTATATATATATTTTTTACAATAGCTCTATTGTATATAGAAAACCGAAGTTGACCGTATATGCACCTCGAGTGTCGGATTTTGGTGCGCAATAGCTCGTTTTGACCGTCTCTAAATGACGGTCAAAATGAGTATAATATTCATAAACTTTATAATAGGTATGAATACCTGAAATTCTCGAGATACGGTTTTGGTTTATGGCTAAAATTTACGGTTTTTAAATATTAAATGACCTCAGATCGACTAACGGTCGATTCCGTTGGTCTTGTTTTGTTGAATCAGATTTTATGACGGTCTGGCTTTGTTTCGTAGCTTTTTGGGCACGTATTACTATGCGGTCGATTTCGCCCCAACGCCTTTTGATTCATGACCAATTGATCGATTTATGTTATTTAACATTAATTAATAATTTTATTGAGTTATAAGGATCCTAGTCGGGTCGAGTTCGGGTTTATGCAAGTCCGGATGTTACATCTTGGACCTTCTAGAAGGTGCAGCAGTCAACCTCCTTTACAAGTGGTTAAACCATCTTAATATCTTATCGTCTTCCGACATTGCACCAACTTTCCTTCTAATCACATCATTTCAAATCTGATCTTTCCGTGCATCACCACACATCCACTTTAGCATTTTTATTTCCGCTAATGTCCTTCTCTATACATGTCTATTGTTTACAACCCAATATTCAAATCCATAGAGCATATCAGGTCTCATGGGTGCTTCGTAATATTTTCCTTTGATTTTCAAAAAAAGTTCTTATCATATAAAATAGTAGAGGCTCGTCTGCACTTTAGCGAACCTGTGTTTATTCTACGAGTAACGTCTCCATCTATTTCCCCACCATGTTGCAACATAGATCCTGGGTATATAAAAGAATCTTTCTTATGAATGTTATAGTCTCCAATCTTCGCCTTGATTCCTTTACGATGGCTTCCATTAAATTTTGCTTCATATATTTAGTATGAGCCCAACTTATACAAAATCTCTTAGTCTCTAAGTTTCAAAATTTCAAGCTTCTCATTTACTACATCTCTAATCTCATCAATCAACATGATATCATTTGCAAACAACATACGTCGATATATCTTGTCCTGAATGTGACTAGTCAACTCGTCCCAATTTTGATATGTAAAAAGAAATGCACTCAAAAGCTAAACCTTGATGCAGGTTGATGCTGGCGTCAAAATAGCCAGACTTCCCAATTTTGATATGTACACAAGACTCTCCACAATATTATATATGTTATAAGGTAAATGCAGGAAAGATACTTATCTTTTCTCCAAAACTCTCTATAATTTCTCTTGCGGGACTGGATCATAAGCATCGTCCAAATTAGTATAAATCATATGAAGGTTATTCCTTTTAGTTTCATAAATAGACATTGTTCTCCTCAATCATCAAATAACTTCAATAGTTGAGCGACCTGATATGAACCCGAATTAGTTCTTGTTACTTTGGAAACTTGCCTCAACCTTCTTTGAGGTACATGTTCCCATAATTTCAGTGTATGACTCATCAATTTGATAGCAATTTGAATGTAACAATTATTCTTGTAAAGAAGCACTACGATGCTTCTCATCCATTTTTCAATCATTTTCTTGCTTCACAAAATAACATTGAATAAATTTGTGAGCTAAATCAAACTACATTCACATGGAACTCTCCATGCTTCTATAGGAATGTCACTTGGTTCTACACCTTTCTAAGATTTCGTCATCTTCAAAGCCTCATCTACTTCCTTCCTTTGTATTCGTCTATAGTTTGCACGATTCTATATGCTACCGCCCCCACATTTCGTTTACAATTACATTACAATCCCAATACATGTCTTCTAAAACCTTCTCATTGAAGCTTGATTGCTTCAATTGAAGATTCTACCAAGTTGTTCCAGCGATGTTATGAATTGTCCTTTTCTTTACCAACCTTTTTTTTTGCACATCCATTACTAGCAAGCGATGTTGAGATGTTAAGCTCTCTCCTGAGATTACTTTTGCAGTCTTTTGCAACGCAACTGATCTCTTATTTTTAACGTAGAGTAGTCTATCAGTGTTTTAGTTGGGCCACTCTTATAAATAATTAAATGCTTCCCCCACCCCCTCTTGAAGAGAGTATTTTACTATGAAAAGGCCAAATACTTTGAAATATATATAGATATAAAAGGAATGTGGATTGGATATAATTTCAAAAATGAATATTGTATAGATTAACTTAGATTTACATGAAATGGATGGTATATCATTGAAATAAATATCCTAAATGCACTTATTGAGTCACGATTATACCAAATATAGTAAAGAAAGACATAAAATTTTGTTATTTATTTGTATCAATAAGTCTACATGGAATTGTTCTATAAATAAATATACAAAAAGGTTGACTTTTTTGTGTGGGTAGATATAAATAAATCCACCGTCATTGAATCGCGGTTATTACATTGAATAGGATAATTTGATTCCCATGGATACGAGGATAGATTATTTTGTAGGCATATTTTTCCCGTCGAGCATTTGAATTTTATTATTTTTTATTTTGAATTTGTATTACGATTTTAATATTGTATTAAGATACTACACTAATATACAATATTTATAAAAAAATGTTCAAGGTAGAACAAATATAATGTACAACGAATAAAGTAAAAAGGCATCGAAAATCACGTGATATTTTGCACAATCCTACTTTGCACGTGCAAATCCTAGTCACACAACATGTACTTTTACAAAATATATTATTTTTGTGTGTTCAACTTAAGTGAAAGCATACTTTTATTGTTCGATTGCTCAAATTATGTAAGTATTAAAAAAATAGGGTATAACCGATATTGCACAAGTTAAGAAGGACACGGGTGGTAAAACCCTTTATTAAACTACTATTAATAAAGCATACTTTTATTGTTCGTTTCCATTGTTGTCCCGATGGAAGAGAAGGGAGCAAGGGGATTTCGCGTTTAATCTCTCATATTAAGAGGGTGCATCTTTCCAGTGATGATCGGGCGTCTACTCTGCGGGACGCAATCACAGTTGATCCTGATCTTTTTCTTGCTGTAGAAGGGACCTTGAGGGTCCTGGATCAGTGATTGTGCGGAAGGTGCATGAAGATACAAGCTTTGTGTCGTGCTTGCCATCATGACGATGGTCTTGTTCGTGCCACAGATGGTGCAGGGGCGGTCCACGGATACATTATCGGTATCCTGAAACCCACCCTTCACACAACACCTGTTGTACCTGCTGCCAATGATGGTGTGATTATTGATGCTGCGCTCCTTGATTATATTTTCAAGCATCTGATCACCACTGTTAAGAGCATTCCTCCAAGTTGTCGACTCGCATTCTCTCATGCTTTGAAAGCAGCTCTGCATCAAGTTATAGCTGGGCCAGGATCCTTACAAGCTTGGGTGAGATTGCTGCTTCTTCCTCGTTGCACCCTACAGGTTTTCAGACCCGTTAATAGGAGGGATAAAAGATCTGGTAATAGAAGGTTCTTGCAACAACAATTTATTTTGAGCTCACTCGCTAAGTGGGACAGTACAGATGGATTCACCAATTGGGTGGGTGATTTTTTGAAGGGGGATGTTCCAGAGATTTTAGATCTTAATCAGAATAAATATGTGAAGGAGGATAAATATCAAAGCTCTAGCATAAGACAATGTCTCCGCAAAGTGGCAGATGGACATTTTACTGCAGCCATAAAGGTTTTGTGCTCTTCATGAGTGACGCCTTTTAATGGAGACACCTTGAAGGCCTTAGAGGCTAAACATCCTTATAAGCCGCCTCCTGTCACACCTGACATCTTGATTTCAGAGTCTCCTCTTACAGCTGATGCAGATGTTATTTTGCGAGCCATCAAATCATTTCCTAAAGGGACATCTTGTGGGAGAGATGGTCTGAGGGCTCAACATATTTTAGATGCCCTCTGTGGTGAAGGATCTCCGGTTGCCAAGGATCTCTTGCATGCTATTTCCTTGGTAGTTAATTTATGGCTTAGTGGGAGATGCCCTTTGAGTCTGGCTGAGTATATAGCCTCCGCACCTCTCACTCCACTGCTCAAACCGGACAACAACATTCGTCCTATTGCGGTAGGTACTATATGGAGGCGCCTTGTATCTAAAGTTGCTATGGCAGGGGTTAGCAAGGAGACATCTAAATATCTTAACGACTTTCAATTTGGAGTTGGTGTATCTGGAGGAGCGGAAGCCATCTTACATAGCACCAATCATCTTTTGAGCAAGCTTCACGAAGACGGGTCTCTTTCTATGCTTACGGTGGATTTCTCTAATGCTTTCAACTTAATAGATAGATCTCTGATGCTTGGGGAAGTTAGGAGGAGATGCCCCTCTATTTCTCCATGGGTGGAATTTATCTATGCTCAAGTCGCCAGATTATATATTGGAGACAATCATCTGCGGTCATCAACAGGAGTGCAGCAAGGTGACCCTTTAGGCCCCCTTCTTTTTTCTCTGGCATTGCACCCACTTATTCATGAGATCAGAGACAATTGTAAACTCCTACTTCATGCTTGCTATCTTGACGATGGGACAATTGTTGGGGACGCTGTAGAAGTGGCCAAGGCACTTGACATTATTCAACGCAGGGGTCCAGAGATGGGGCTTTTTCTAAATATAAAAAAACAGAGCTGTTCTGGCCTTCATGTGATGGGCAGAAGATCCGTGAAGGTTTGTTTCCCATAGATATTGGGAGGCCGCGGCTAGGTGTCAAATTGCTTGGAGGAGCTGTGAGTAGGGATAAAGACTTTATTGAAGAGTTGGCTATGATGAGAGCCACCAAGGCTGTTGACTTAATGCATTTACTTCCTCAGCTGGATGATCCACAAAGTGAGCTACTTCTATTGCGTTCTTGTATGGGTACTGCCAAGCTTATGTTCGGCTTACGGACATGCCAACCCACATACATGAAACGGGTCGCTGCATGGTTTGACAAAGGGTTACGTGGAGCTATTGAGGATATTGTGGTGTGTGGAGGTCCTTTCTTTGGTGACCTTCAATGGAGAGTGGCGTTGCTACCCATACGACTCGGCGGTTTAGGTCTTTACTCAGCTATTGAGGCTTCTTCATATGCTTTTGTGGCCTCCAGAGCTCAATCCTGGATGCTCCAAGACCACATGCTACGAGACAGCGGGTTACATGGCATGGATTCTGATTTCCTTGATGCTTTGGAAGGCCTTCGTGTCGCACTCCCATCTATTGATATTACACATTTTGCTAGTAAGGATACCGTCCCCCCTAAAGCCCAGAATGCTTTGGCGAGTTCCTTTTTTAGCAAAATCGTAAAAGATATGGAAGCTGAGTTTGACATGTCTGCTAGACAAAAAGCAATTTTCCATTGTCTACAAGCTGAACATGCACAAGATTTTCTACTTGCCATTCCTATTGAGGGGCTTGGATTGCATATGTCACCCATTGAATATCACAGTATTCTCAAGTACCGCCTCATGATTCCCATTTTCCCACCAGATGAGGCTTGTCCAGTTTGCCACAAATCTTGCTTGGATGCTTTTGGGGATCATGCCGTTCATTGCCGCGAGCTTCCAGGTTTTAAATACAGACATGATCTTGTCAGAGATGTTCTATTTGATATACTCAGACATGCAGGTGTTGCTTCAAAAAAAGAAGCACCAGTGAATTTCTTAACTGATCCACAAGAGGGGAGATCGACACTTAGACCGGCAGATGTTTTGATATTTGGTTGGGTTGGAGGAAAGCATGCATGTGTTGATTTGAATGGAGTGTCTCCTTTGGTGGGGCCGATAAAGAGTGATTTTGTTGCGGGATGTGCTGCACAAAAAGCTGCCTTAGCTAAAGTGGCTAAGCATGAGAAGGCCTGCATTGACAATCAACACGTATTCATCCCCTTTGGTTTTGATACATTTGGGTTTTTGGCAAGTGAAGCAGTGGAGCTCCTTAAGAGGATTCAAAAAATCATGCATAGCAATGTTATGGTTCCTAAGTCTATGAATGTTGTATTTCGAAGAATTGGATTTGCCATTCAAAAGGGATTGGCGGCGCAGTTATTTGCCCGTCTCCCATCAATTCCTATGTAACTTCATTGATGAACAATTGAAAAGAAGCCGTGTAGTAAAAAACTTAATAACATATTGTAAATGATATATTACATTTCTGAAACTACTACAATAGGAATGAAGTCAATCTGAAAGGTATGTGGTCTATTAAAAATAAAAATTAACTCCGATTTATTCATGTACTCCTTTAGCCACATGCAAACAAGCACTTAATGATTGATTTTCCCTCAAATATAAGAAGTCATTATTCTGGCTGGGTAGGGAAGATAACTCCAGGGAAGATAACTACTGGAAAATGTGTAGTGTGTGTGAGTGCAATGCATGTGTGTTCTATTTGAGCAAACCCCAAGGTTAAACTTAAGGAGGCAAAACTAATATAAAGAGAGCTAAATGCTAGTGTTAGGTTAGTGACACATGCAACCTAGGTGAAATGTGCAAAAGTGATTGTGCATCTCAGATTTTTTAGTGTCGTAGTGGGTTTTGTGTTTTTTTGTAAGTATATTAATACTTGGATTTTAATCTTTTTGCTATGTTAGGTTTTTATGATATTGATTTATTCTATTTTTTGGAAACATAAGCATCTTTGGTTTTACCCCTTTCTTTACGAGTTTTTAATTAGTATAAAGAGGATAAAATTAAAAAAGTGGAATTAATTACATATTCTACACAAATAAGATGGTTTCAAGCAAAGAATTTAGATTTTAAATAATTTTAGAATATTTTACAAAAATAAGGAAAACAATAAAAATTTTCAAGTAATATAGCTAGAGCGAAGGGAAATAGGAGATAAATAGTTAAAGGTGTTGGAAAAATACAAAGATATTTTATATGTATAATAGAGGGAAAAAGTGCGAGGATGCTTTCATAAATTTGAGGTTTACGTATTTTATATGATTTCCAGTTGTTTACTATTTTCAAGTTTATAAGTATAGGACAATTAATTTTTAAATGTTTTTGGAGGGCTTGAACTCGTAAGTAAGAGGCACAGTCTCTTTACATTTGGATAAAAAAATGATTTTTTTGTGATTTTTCTCAATAATTTTATATATTTTTTTATTTTTAAAAATAATAACTATTAATAAATTTTAAAACCAAAGTTATAGGAGCACTATGTATGTAGTTGAATGACACGTTGTTTTCTTTTTGTAAAATTATATGTTTTTTTTTATTTTTTACATATTTTCTAAGTAAAAGCTTACCTTTTTTTTAGAACTCGAGAAAATATATCAAAATGTGAGTAAGGTTATTATTCTTCACCTAATGCGGAACTAAGAAGAAATATACCCTAACTTAATTCAACCAAAATAAACCCCAAATAACTTTTGGCACAAAATAGCTCAAAAAATGCAAATATAAGTATAATAAATCAAGACAATGCCATAAAAATAGGAGAAAATATACAAATTGATGTTATTTTGTACAAACATCCATAAAAATTTGCTCAAAAATATTAAGAAATAGGTAAACTAAAATGATTTCATAAACATGAACTAGATCGTTGACGGGTCGCTAAATGGCTATGTTAATTAGATGTAGTTGTAGTACTGCCGAATGCGAGTCAATCAGAACTGAGCGAATATCTTCACGAGGAGTGGCTCAGTTAAATAGTTTTAATATGGGTAAAGCTAGGGTCGAATCGAGGGACACAAGCTCTTGATGCGACTAATTTAAGTCATGATACTTATGTTAAGTGATTAAATATGTTATCTAGGTCAAATGCACACAAAACGATGCAAGACATCACTTATGCAATAGAATGCATTTTTATTTAATTTTATGAAGTTAATTAATGGGGAGGATCTGGATAAGATTTTACAAGACATCCTACAAAGAGAGATGATTTACATAGGTGGAGATCTTAATGGACATGTGAGAAAAGATGCCTCAGGGTATGTCATTGTTCATGTAGGACATGGTTTTGGGGATAGAAATGAAGAGGGAAAAGTCATTTTGGATTTTGTAATGGCATATGATCTTTTCATAGCAAACACTCTCTTCAAGAAGAGGGAGGAGCATTTAATTACTTATAAGAGTGGGCCAACTAGAACATAGATAGATTACCTTGCGTCGAGGAGAAGAGATCGGTTGTGTTATAAAGACTACAAAGTAATCCCACGAGAGAGTTTGACAACTCAACATCGCTTGTTAGTCTTGGATGTGCAAATAAAAGGCCTAGTAAAGAAAATGAGGGTTCCTAAGATCACTAGAACTAGATGGTGGAATCTTCCACTGAAGCAATCTGGCTTTTTTTAGAAGACTTATCTTGGGATTGTAGCGGAATGCAAACGAGATGTGGGAGGTAGTATCATCTTGTATCCTAAAGGTAGCCAAAGAGATAATAGGCGAGTAAAAGGGAGGAGCTCCAGGTCAAAAGGAGGACTGGTGATGGAGTGAATGGTGTAAGAGAAACTAAAAATTAAAAGAGCATTGCTTTAAAGCTATGTCTAAGGATAGAACAACGGAAACTGTCACAAACTACAAAATAGTGAAGAAGGAAGCAAAGAAGGCTGCATTTTGGGTGAGGGTTTTGCAGATTTTATGCCATTTTGAGAAGATTTTGCAGATTTTTTTCTGAAAAGGTTTTGCAAATGTTTTTGGTATTTTTTTCAAAACAAAGTTTTTTTGACAAAAACTAGGTACAAATATTTACATGGGCTTGCATCTTATTATTTACATGAGATGGGGTTTTTAAGAATTTACAAGGGATGTGTGATTATTTTTTTGGGTACATATATATAGTTAATGAGGAATTTTTATGTAATGTTTATATTCCTCAAACTTATTTGAAAATCATTTTAACAACAATTTGAAAACTTTAGTCCAAAATAGTTTTTGCAAATAATTTTCACAAGCATTTACAAATATTTGAATATCTTTTTGCAAAGGTTTTTCAAATAGTATATATAGATTTTTCAATATATTTTTGCAACCATTTTCCAACCCATTTGCAAATCGGTTTTCTAAACTTTTTTATTTCATACAAAGAAAAGAAATTTTTACAAACCAAGCATTTTTACAAAGGTTTAAAACATTTTATAAAATATTTTTCAAATATTTTTCAAATGGATTTTCAACCATTTTTCAAATAAATTTGCAAGGAAATTTTACATGATTTATTAATAAGTATATACAAGCATAATTTGAGGAAATATAAACATCTTTTTGTTAAATGATTTAATGAGTTGTATATATATATATATGTACACTATTTTAGCCATACTTTATGGAAAATACGAAAGTACGAGTTATGGTTAAAATATATATTGACCCTCCTATACTTTGCTTGAGCTATGCCCTCATAGATCGAAGAAAAAGGAAGACATAATTCATACTAAGTATATGACGAACTATGCTACAATGACGAAAGAATAGGAAGTCGTCCGCCCCCTATACTTAGGATCCATTAATCCTAAGTATAGCAATATGTGTACAAATGCAAGGAGGGTCGAGGGTGGAGAGAATAATTGAATAAATTACCAGCTCGGCCAGTCTTCCCCTATACTTAGGGTAAAATATCCCTAAGTATAGAAAGAATGTCAAAAGCTTAGGAGACGGGCGAGGTATCAAAAAATGAGCACCCGAATACACCCATCCCCACCATACTTAGGATGAAACATATCCTAAGTATATCGATGATGTATGGGATGAATGCTACTTTACGGAAGAATAAAATAATAAAGAATGAAAAGAAGAAAAGAAGAGAATGATTAACTATTCAAAAATGTTTTTCCTGGCCTCATCTGATTGAGTTGATGCTGCAACTGTGAATTCTTCCTCGTAGACCACCTAAATTGAGTCTTCCACGGACAAAAATGTGTCATGTTCGAGATAAGGCTTTAGAAGTTGTACGTTGATCACAAATGGTTGTGCGTCAAGTGACAAACATGATATGATGATGCTTCCATTGTTATACACCTATTTCACTATGAAAGGCCCTGACCACTTGCTTTCAACTTCCCTGGGAATGGTGTGAGCTCTGCATCAAACAACCAAACTTTCTTCCCTGGTTCAAAGGTCTTGCAACGGATGTGTTTGTCGTGCCACCTTTTGACCTTTTCCTTATATATTAGGCTATTGTCATATGCATACTCGTGGAATTTAAGGAGCTGATTCAGATCCAACTTTTTGTTCTTTTCGGCCTTCTTGGAATCCAAATTACAAATATTGACTGCCCACAAAGATATGTGAATAAGTTCCACGAGTTGATGGCATGGCTTGCCGTATACAAGGCGGTAGGGAGACATTCCTAATGGTGACTTGTACGTAGTTTGATAGGCCCAAAGTACTGAATCATGCAACTGCGACCAAATTTTCCTATCAGGGCTTATGAACTTATGCAAAATTGTCTTTATCTCTCTGTTCGAACATTCGGCCAGACCATTAGATTGTGGGTGGTATGGAGAGTTGACACGATGTTCAATGTAGAATTCCTATATCAGCTTCTTCACCTCTCTATTGATGAAGTGGCTACCCCAATCAGATATCAGAATTTTAGGGATCCCGAACATAGTAATAACATGGTCTCTTAGAAAACAGTAGATGGTACGACTATCGGCGGCTCAAGTTGGGATAGCTTCCACCCAACGACTTACATAATCGACAACGAGCAGAATATATTGAAATCCATGGATGTTAGAGAACATGCCCATGAAGTCAATGCCCCACGCGTCAAATACATATGAAATCTGATTGTACTTCAGAGGCATTGTGTCTCTCATTCCAAAATACTACCCAGTCTCTGACAATCAGTTCAATGCTTGATAAAGTCTTCTGCATCCTTAAATAAAGTTGGCCACCAAAGGCTGTATTGTAAAACTTTCATTGCAGTTCTTTTTCCAGAGTGGTGTCCTCTTGATTCTTTGGAGTGACAATGCTCGAAGACAATGTGGACGTCCTCCTAAGGAGTGCATCTTCTCCATATGCAGTCTGCCCCCTCACGAAAGAGATATGGATCCTCCCACTAGTAGAAATGGATTTCTGACAAGAACGTGTCTCTCTTGATCTTATACCAATCTTGTGGAGTCTTATTGGATACAAGAAAGTTCATAATATTGGTGAACCAAGGGAGTGAAGTGACTGACAAAATAGCTTCATCTGGGAAGGTTTCTATTATAGGTAGTAGGCTCTACTTAGGAGTGTCTGGCTCTGGTAATCTAGACAAGTGATCGACAACCACATTTTTGACTCCATGCTTATCAAGAATTTCAAGATCAAATTCTTGTAGTAGAAGGATCCATCTGATTAACCGTGGTTTGGCATCCTTCTTGGATTTTAAGTACTTGATGGTCGAATGGTCTGTAAACACTATAACCTTGGATCCAAGCAAATGGGATCTGAATTTCTCCAGGGTAAATACCACTGCCAGCAACTCTTTTTCAGTGATAGTGTAGTTTCTTTAGGTTCATCGATAGTTCTACTGGCATAGTGAATAACAAATGGGATATGATCTCTCTTCTATCCTAAAACCGCCCGAATGGCATAATCAGAAGCGTTTGTCATGATCTCAAATGGTAGAGACCAATCTGGCGATTGAACGACATGGGTCTGAGTGATTATTTCTTTCACCTGAGAAAAGGTCTGGAGGACTCTGTCATCTACAATAAAGTCTGCCTCCTTGCCTAGAAGCTTTGTCAGGGGTCGGGCAATTTTGCTGAAATCTTTGATGAATCGTCGGTAGAAACCGACGTGCCCTAAGAATGATCAGACCTGCTTCAAGTTTGTAGGTGTCTCTAGCTTCAAAATCACTTCCACCTTCGTAGTATAAAACTCCATGCCACGTTTTGAGATGACATGACCGAGCAAAATACCTTTGATCACCATAAAATACCTCTTTTCCCATGAGAGTACAAGGTTTACCTCACAACATCTTTTCAGGACTTAGTCTAAATTTGATAAACACTGATCAAAGCTGTCTCCGTAGACCGAGAAATCATCCATAAAGACCTCAAGAAAACTTCCAACCATATCTACGAATACTGCCGACATATATCACTAGAATATCGCTGGAGAGTTGCATAAACTGAACGACATTCTGTGGAAGGCATATGTCCCAAATGGACAGATGAAGGTTGTTTTCTCTTGATCTTTAGGGGTATGCCCACTTGATTATAACCAGATTATCCGTCCAAGAAACAAAAGTATTCCTTTGCAGCCAGTCTTTCGACTATCTGGTCGATGAAGGGAAGCGAAAAATGATCTTCTTGGTCGCTAAATTCATACTTCTGTAATCCACATAGATGCGCCAGGATGTTGGAACTCTGGTTGCGACATCTTCTCCTTTTTCATTCTTGATCAGGGTGATCCCTAACTTCTTTGTCACCACATGTAGGGGACTCACCCACTTTGAGTCAGAGATGGGATATATAAGTCCCACATCACAACATTTCGTGATCACATTTATCACAACCTCTCGAAGGTTTGGGTACAATATGCACCGGAATTCAGGGGAAGGTTTGTTGTCTTCTTCAATGTATATGTGATGCGAGTACAGTGAGGGGTTTATCCCATGAGGGTCTGAAATTTTCCAGCCTATGGCCTTACGGTTTCTTTCTAGAACCTTGAGCAGATGAGATTCTTGTTCCTCGGTCAGTTGTGAATTGACGATTACGGGGAACATGTTCGGTGCACCCGCAAGGAAGGCATACTTCATATTTGCTGGAAGTGGCTTAAGCTCAGATAGGGCTTGGTTCAGCTCAGTGGTGACTTCTGCTACTGTACAAGGCGATAATGTCAGATTTTTCCTCTGTAGTGTGCCCACCATTGGCATTGTAGGCTTTGAATACAATGTTGCACAGAATTCTTCGATGATCGAATATTGTTTATAAAAATTTTCAATGATGTCATCTTGCTCTGCCAAGGATAGGTGACCATAAATGCATTCATTAGGAAATTCATTGAAATCTCATCATCATGAGCATCTAGAAACTCAACTGTGCTATCCAGGACTTCCTCTCTGGAGAGGAATGGCTGGGTCTCAATATCATCCATAAATATATTTTTATCATGGATTTCAGCCAAAAAATCACAGTCTTCTATTCATTGTTCTACTGGCTCACTTTCATTTGATGCAGGTTCTGATTGTTAGGGTACTTGAATTGTCTCAGTCGGCACCTTATCGTTGTTCAAGCGGAAGGTTATTTGCCCGGTACCATATTTTACTACTACTTCGGCTGTTCGAAAGAACGATCGTCCAATAATGATCGAAGTATGCAGGAGAGGAACTGAAGTGCCCATATCCAGAACGATGAAGTCCGTAGGGAGCTGCATTCCCTGAATCCTGACGATGACATCTTCCAAAATTCCTTGGGGCCGCTTGGTGGATATATTTACGAACTACAGACTCATTCTAGTAGACTCGAGGGGTCCCAACCCAAATTCTTTGAGCAGCGAAGTAGGCATTAGGTTGATTGAGGATCCACTATCAAGTAGAGTTCGGTCAAATTATTGATTAACTATCTGACCTCTGACTAAAGGAGCTCCCAAGTCCTTTTTTGTAGGGAGATTGCTAATTGCATTCACTGTAGACGCGGTGAGGATATGCTTCACATTTCTTTCACAAGCTCTATGCGATTGTCTTTTCGAAGTGCATGCCTCCATAAGACCTTTCTTGATATTTGTCATGTACTTGATGGATTTGAGAAGAGGTATTTCAAGAACAAGGTTATGAATTATTTCCACCAAATCAGGGTCAGACAAGGCAGCTTTCAAATTTTTATTTTTTAGATTTTTTCATTGTATCAAGAAACAGAATATGTACAGAGTCAAAAGCAATATTAGGAATAGTGTTCTTGTTTACAACAAAATTTGCACCCACGTTAGGCTGCACATATGGATGACTTAAATGAGTAGGGTCATCCAGGAAAGGCAGACATCCAAAATCTTCAAGCAAGGCTCCATCGGCTAGCGATGGATCAACTACAGGTGTGGTCTCCTTCAAGGCAAGATGGTTGGTGCTTTGGCTGTCACTACTGGTGTTGTTTTTTTTTTGGTATTTTTGATTTTTCTTGATTTTTTTAACTTTTTGTTAGTAGTGCTCCTCCTCCTTCTTCCTCACCCGGCTCGACTGCTGGTCCGACTGATGTAGAATAAGATGATGACTTGCCCGTGGTTGCTTTATTCTTCCCCTTGCACGTGGTTGATGGTTGCAAGGTCCTACCGCTCCTGAGAGTAGCAACATTAGATAAAAACAAATCATTCATATATGATTATGTAACACCGGAGAGAACTTCACAAGCTACCTGCTCTTTCTTTTTGAAATAATTGGGGTTTGCCTCCACCTGTGCTGGAAGGAGGTCTTGGCTGTGGTGAGATCATCCAACTTCTGTCTAACATCTACAAGGCCCTTAACAATCTGGGCCAGACAGTACAAGGCATGGTTCATAGGGGCAGTCTCGCATAAGTCAATGTGCTGGCCACGATGACACTGTGGGTGGTACTGAGACTGTTGGTTGGAGTATTGAGAGAGAAATTGAGGAGAATGGTGCTGCTGGTATTGTTGAGGAAGATGCTGATATTGAACAACTGAGTACTGCTGGTTCTGTTGATATAGGTGGTACTGCGGTTGTTGATACTGGTTCTCTCTCTAATTACCTTGGTACCGTGGAGACTGCTGGTGTTGCTGGTGTTGAGGCTGGCAGTGCTGGACAATTCTCCCTACTTGCTATTGAGGGAACTGGTGGGATTGGCAGCCTGACCCTGCTGAGGTCCGCTTGAACGAGTCAATTGTGCATCATTCGACCATACGCCATTCACTTCCTGAATGAGAGGTGGTGGAGTGGAGAACTGATCTAGAATATACTAGTGCTCCGACTGGTAAACGACAAGCTATTGTTGTGACTACTGTGGCGATGCTTGTTCTAGGGCTAGCACGTAGTAGACGTGTTGAACCACTGGCTGGGGCTGACTCGGCTGAGGAGGTTGTGGCGGTGCTTGTTCCTTCGTCTCAGCTGGAGTGGAAGTCGATGCGGACATGGAGTTGCAGGAACTGATTCTGCTCACAAGAAGCTCTAGCTGCTTGGTGATTTAATCTAGTTTGTCTAGGTGTTGCATCCTATGTTCGATCATAGCAAGTTTTTCTAGATCATGTGATCACTTCTCGATCATGTCCACTTTGGACATGTGGCTCCTGATTATACTCAGGTTGGAACTCTCATCCCTGTCTGGATCGTGGAATGATGCCATATGCACATGCTTCTGAACATTATGTGGTTGGCGTTGATAGGTATGGGATGACGATAAGGCTGCCTCTCCTTCGACCATTTCCCCAAAGATCTGCTAGACAAAATCCTCATCTTTGCTGAAATGTGAGCCACACACGTGGCATCCACGAGCTTCTGACTCTCTATTGTCAGTCCCCCAAAGAAGTATTGGACCATGTTGGTTCGTGGAATGTCATGATGGGGACATTTCTCTTGCAGCTCCTCCATAAACCTCTCCCAAGCCCCATGGATAGATTCATGTATGGCTTCGGTGAAATTTGCTATGCGGTCACAAATCTGATTAAGTCGCCCAATAAGATAGTATTTGTGCAAAAAGGCTGACTTCAATTCTTCCCATGTCGTGACGACCATCCCCAAGTGGTTGATCCAATGAAGGGCCTTATCCTGAAGGATGAAGAGAAATGTCATCATCTTGACTACGCCTAGTGGCATACCAAGTAGTGAGTTGTACCACATATGCGCCCAAACTATTGTAGATGAATATAAGGTTCTTCGTTGGCATTTCTGTGGAAGGTGGGTAGTAGCGCCAGTAGTTGAGGATTTAGTTCAAAATGAGCATGGATTGCAGGAATCTGGACCCATTCAGTGATTTGTCCCACCCCAGGATTGTATGTCTCTTTGAGAGTCGGCTTGTACCACTCTCCTCTAGGCTCGTCTGTTGGGCCTCCATAAACTCCACCTTTGGGTTCCTCTTCAAATCCTCTTCTTTGGTTTTCTCTCCTTATCCTCAAGTCATTGAGCATGTCCTGGAAAGCGACCTGTGCTAAAGTCTGATCCGTGAGTTGCTCCTGGATTGCCTGAATAGAGGCTAGGATCTGGGCATGCACAATGTTTTGATCCGGCTGTAGCTCTGATTTAGCAGAGGGGTTGTTGTGGTCCTTTCCCTTTTCCTCAGGGAACCATCTTTTTTTCTGATCCTGAGTCTGATTGTATTACAATTTTTGGCTCGAGATCGGGTTCTTGATCTACAAATAGTATAATGCCTCGATTAGTCAGTATGGAGGCACCAAATGTAACAAATCGGTCTGTGTTAGGATCAACACACAACTTCATTAAGGATGACGATGTGTAAGGAATGAAATCAATTGCCATCCAAAATGGGCAGATTTTGGGACAAGAGTGATCCTGAATTATTGGAGAAGACGTTGAGTCTGGAGATCAGTTCACGGAGTCTGAATCAGATTCTCGAGAATCACCCCGAATTATTGGAGGTGATGAACATATGGAATCGATGTTGGTGTCGGCGGGGTCCCGACTAAGCCATCCATGTGTCACCATCTCAAAGGTCAAGTGGAGATCGAGAATGGAAGAATGATACGGAGGTCAAACACGGAATAAAGGGAATGTAAAACAATAGAAGGCTCCAAATGAGCAGTGGGTCAAAGGTGAATTCAAATAGAAGAAAGTGAAAAAGGCACACAATGTGTAGGATTGATCTTTGAGCCTTAATCAAATTCAAACAAACATAAAACAATGATAGGTTCACTCACTCAACACATGTGAAGCTGTAAGAGTTCGACTATTTTTATCTTTTCACTTTTATTATTATTTTCAAGCAATCTTATAACAAGTCCTTGAATACGCTAACCCTATAGGAGCGTGTATACTCCCAGGCAAGCGCCCCGTAGTTCTTCCACCTCTTTTGTAACTTTTGATCAGCGTGTTGAAAGGTACTTGATCTCGTGCCTGGGCGGCTACTCAGCCAAAGAAGTAGAGGGGGGAGTCGATAGGCGAAACCAATACTTCGGACCTCGCTCGCAACAGAATCACCTGTGAGCGTGCAAGGACCTACTCGTTTGTAAAACGATGAGATAGACACACCATGAGGGCGTGGCCTAAGATTAGTACTTCTGTACGACAGAAGCGCCAATACTTCACCAACCCAAGTGATAATCAGGGCACCATAGATCGGGATCTGTGCTCTTATCCTTAGCGGGTCGTGCCTCATTCTGTCTGGAATGTACCTGGAAATAATGTGGGCTTTATGAACCCCAAACAATGAATGGTTCATTACGAATTTTAATTTAGGTCAAGTTTATTTAGCGGTCCCTTTTTAATTTTTGGTTTTAATTTTTTTGAGTATTTTCAGAGCAAGCCACCAAATGATTTTTTTGTATTTTTCTTTTATGTCCTAAATGATATAAACACATTGGGGAGAGGACGAAAAAGTCGTGCAAGTCATCACTGAGATGGAAATCTTACCTTAGTGACCAATGATGCATGCAAAGATAGAATTACTTACAATGCTTCCCAGTCTCTCCATGTAGGATGCAAGACAAAATTGAAATAATTACACTATATGGGGATATGCAAAAAGCGAGAAAATATCTTAAATAATAGCCGCTATTATTGGGGTAAGAACCAAATGCTAATTACTCGTAAATGAGATCCAAAAGTCCGGTCTCAGAAGTCCATCAGTGTTCGCTACAACGGATCCTGCAAGCTCTGTATAACACTTCTCGCCGCTCGATCTCTTATCTAAATAATGAACAATTAAATTTGACTAAGTCCAAGCACGTATCACTATATGTGCATGCAATATTATTAGAGCTTTGGACCTAGCTACTGAGTCAAGCAACCTAATATCTAAGGGCTTATTCACAGAAAACAAATATAAACAAAGGCAGAAAGCTCAAATCACATGAAACAAAATAAAATAAAGGTGATAAAATACGAAAATCGCAGCGAGTCGCCCATGCACCCGGGCACTGAACCTCGCTAAGTGTAGCAATGTCCAAATTATTACAAATTAATTTTAAAATAAAATGATACCCTCTCTCACAAAAATGAAAATAAAATCTATGTTCGGTATGCTCTTCTCCCTTTCTTTGGTTCTTCCCCCTGCTATCTCCTAGTTGACTCAAAAGGGAGAGCCAACCTTTACTCGCCTCGGGTGCGCCCACCTTCTAAGAGATGGTCGTCGCTAAGCGGTCCCTTATAAGAAAAATAAGCAAAGAAATGTGATTAGAATAGTCAAATAATTATCAATAAATATCAGGAAAAATAGAGGCAAATAACTAACAATTATATATGCAATAAAAATGTGCTACAATTTGTTGCTCCCCGACAATGACGCCATTTGAAAGAGAGCCAAGAACGAGGGATCCTGCTGGTCGTGTACTTCACACAAGGTGGGAGCACAGTCGTCAGAGTGACATATGAGAACCTCAGCTCAATCTCAACAATCAACCCACACAATATATCAATCAATGAAAAAACATGCGTGAATAAATATTTGTTATAAACCCTATAACTAAATGAACGTATAGTGACAATCAGAGTAGGGCTTCAAACACAGGAAACACACGATCTAGCACTTAATATTACTTATTAATAAATAATATAGGTATAAACATATTAGACCAAGAATGTGGGTTTTTTATTTAATATTTTTTATATTTTTTGTTTTTATTTTTTAAAATTGATTTTAATTTTCTAATTTTTTAATATATGTTCTTTTTTATTTTTTAATTTCTTTTTCTTTTTTTAATATATAGTATAAGATATATATAAGACTATATAAATAAAATAGGATAATATAGATATAAATATAACTAAAAATAAATAAAAATTACATAATTAAATATTTTTGGATTTTAAATATTTCTTTACTATTTTATGCTTTTCGTAGTGAATTTGGCTAAATTTTATATATTTTAAAGTAAAAAAATCTTGAATCAGGGATTTAATAATTGGCTAAGATTAAAGTGAAGATTAAAAATAGCAAAATAAGTCCAAAATTCTTCAAATCAATTTTAATACATAAATACTAATATAAAGAAAAATCTGAGGTAGAAAAAAATATTTTTGGGGTTTTTTGGGATTTATTAGATTTTTATAAAGTACTTTGGAGCTTTTTAATTTTTATATGTTTTCTTTTGCTTTTTTTGTGATTTTCGATATGAAGGTATTAGTCGCTATAATAAGTAGACACGTATCCGATCGTACGGCTCTGAATGGATGACGTTTCAAATAGAACCAAGGGCCAGGATTAAACCTGGGCCCTCGTTCTTGATCCAACGACGCTATGTTCCTCTAGAAGAATATCTAAGAACCTACCGCCGGTGAACTTCGATCCTTTGCTTCTTCGTGCTCTGGTCATGGGATGCTACTTTAACAAGCCCAACAAGAAGCTGAACATCCTCCACGTGCAACAACGTACTCCAAGGAAAGTGCGGTGGCTGACAGTGCTCGGGCGACGTCAAAGCACCTGGAGCCGCTCTAGTTGGTCGTATGGGTCCCAAACACTTCTTAAGACTTGCAAATTAGCACAAAACTGATCATGGGTCTGAGGACTATCTCCTCGACCCAAGAGTTGATCGAAATAAAGAGGGAAATGGAATGGAAGGGGAGCTCCGGCGTTGGGTGGCAGAGGGAACTCCGAATCCCAGATCTACAATGGATCTAGGTTGGATGAAGAGGGGTTCGACGGATAAGGCGAAGGGGGGTGAGAGGGTGAGATGGCGTGAAGATCGGGGCGAGTTAACGGTTGGATGACTCTGATTTTGACATGGAGGCTTGGCTCCAAGAATTGAGGGATTTACGAATTAATCGTTACACTCTGGATAAAATGTAAATTTACGATGCAGAATTAAATCTACACTACAAGATTACCTAGGAGTGTAGAGAAAAGGGCTCGACTGAGCTAGACGCTCAAAAGTAGAATCATGCATCGGAGGTCTGCCATAGGTGTTGGATCACCAAATTCTTCACTCCTCCTCGCTGCATATGACGACTCAGTCTTGCTGTCACTAAGATCGAGCTCCAGGGCATACTCTGCGGGGTTGAAAGTAAACAAAGAGGGGGGGGGAACAAAAAGAGGCCATGGGGGTTATTTATAGGCGAGTTTTTGGCAATTTTTGAGGAGATTTTGCATGAGATCGATCGAGAGTTGGAGGAGATTCAAAGATGGGCGTGATGCTAGGACGGAGAGGTACAAGGTAGTGAAGGTCTTGAAGGCAATGGATGAGAATGGAGGCATAGAAAATTGGTAGAAGTGGTACCCTTGTGACGTTCTGACAGGATTTAGAGGGGGCGAGGTACAATTGACCAAGGTCAATGAATGGAACCAGGAAATTCTGAGGCAAAAATGCCTTGGAAAATGGATAATAAATAGTAATTGATTTTATTATTTACATGTTATAAAATAAAAAGTGTTTCTAATTTTTTGTAGTATTTTATACTTATTTTTATTTATTTTTCGAGGTGTTTATTAGAGGTTGCCTTTTACAAGTATACATATTGGTATTTTCATCTATATTTTGTATATTTTATTTTTATTTTGTATTCTCAATTTTATTATTTTATTTTGATAATTTATTTATGACATATTTTTATGTACAATTTACTTGTACATCCTGCATACTAGAAGACATGTGATCAACCCGAAGATATAGATCAATTTTACACTGTCATCTTCAGGGTTTCATCATCAAGTTTCTCAATCTTAGTCATTGGGATTTGGTATTGATCATATGCTTTCCAAAAGCACATATCATCCCTTCCAATTCTTGTCATGCTTCTAAAGCAAGACAACCATGCATGGAATTTGATCGGACCTAATACGTCATGAGTGAGCTCATGTCTTTTGGTTCAGAATTGAACTTGTATGATCCCTTTGAGAGATCGTATCACTCATATGCCCTTACATGCACACTAGCTCGCCAGTGTATAGACCTTGGTTAGGTCATTAATCTATTGGTCTGCCAAATGTACATACCCAGACATATAGCAACACATATGTCTACAATCAGAGGATGCGTGCCTATATCATGATAGTATTCGACATAGGACTTTGGTTATCTCGATCTCGTTAAGTCAAACCTTTGACCTAACTAATCTGACACCTCTGAATCTTTATTCCTATGCAGAGGACCTACATCAAGAAGTCAATCAGATATCAACCTATATGAGAAAGGATTGCCATCTCCTACTCAGATAGGAGATCATCTCTTAACAATCATTTGATGGTATTTTATGAATCCTTAATCTAACTCCTTAGATATTCATCCGAACACCAGCCTCTATGATTCTATTACTGAATCAACAGTTGTATGATTATTAAGATGGCCATGGTACATAACCCTAATTGTATAGAGGGACCTTATAGTGCATTCATTCACTTAATCTCAGAAAGGGAGTGAAAAAAATCAATAACTTTTATTGATAAATCAAACATCACAATAACATTCATTGTTGGAATGCTTCATCTCAGGCTTACATTGCTAACACACACCTCCATGGAGATCAAGCATCCTCGATCTTCATGGACCCTGCCACAAAAGAGAAATGTTAGAAAAATATAAAGGAAATTAATCAGTAGAATGATGTAAATATAATGCATGAAAGGAAGACCTATGAAATTTAAAAAAATAACCACAAAAATAAATCAAAATTTAATAAATAAATAAAGGTGAACCGTTTCCCTGGCATCGCCACCATTTGATGAGCGTCAAATTCGCCTATTTAATAATCAGAGAATGTCGTAGTATAGGAGGCAAATTTGGTTCAACAAAAACCACAATCTTTGAATGTTGTGGATTATTTTTACTTAGCAAGTCTACCAAGGTCGAACATAGGGACACAAGATACTCTATCTATTTATCGAATTTCGATCAATTCAGAGCATGTGTGAATTATTTCTCAATTACAGATCTCCATGCAGAAATGCATGATGCATTGTGGTCTTTACACAGATTACAATGCAATAAAGTGATGCATGTATTTTTTAGATGATTTTTAGATGCAATATATAGGAGTGTGCATGAAAATAATGCAAGGTTAAATGTATGCAATTGGCTATTACAAATATACCCTAGAAAGATCAATGAATTGAGCAATAGAAAGTAGATTGAAATGAGGGTCATTTTGAGCATAACATCATGAGAAAACATCTATATTATGAAAAGGCATTAGAACAAGAGTCATCATCTATCGTTAAGAGTTCATTTCATTTAAAATGGTGATAGATGAGAAAATTAAACATGCCATAATATAGATGAAGAAACAAGGATCAAAACAACACTAAAATCATACAATTTGGATCTACGATGCTCAAGTTATACTAAAAACAATGTAGGGGTATAATTGTAAATAA
Organism: Ottelia alismoides; assembly: GCA_037367405.1. NCBI lineage: Eukaryota > Viridiplantae > Streptophyta > Magnoliopsida > Alismatales > Hydrocharitaceae > Ottelia > Ottelia alismoides. The sequence goes on along the minus strand of JAZKJV010006632.1, from coordinate 787,465 downwards.
AATACAGGAAATAAAATGATAAATAATTACAAATAGGTCCCTTGGAGGACCTATTTGCAATTTACAAAATCTGCCTGGGGCCCCTTGTAAATATTCCTTGTACGCGGGGGCATTTGTGCAAATACTGAAATCCGGCTAGGCCTCCCTGTAAAATACCCAGGCACGTGTGACGCACGCACCTGGGGACCAATATGTAAATATTAAAACTTTCAGGTTTGTCTCGACAAATTACTCAGCCTCAAGTGCTAGGAACGTGAGGGGCTAGGCTCGGGAGGCTAGGTCGGCTTGGGCCACGTGCCGTGAGGTGGAGGTTCGGGGCGAGGTTTGGAAGATCCAAGCCTGTTGGTTCGTTGAGAGGCTCGGAATGCCACGTGTCGTCATCATAGCAATCCAATTAAAATGATTGGACGACATCTGTTCTTCATTCTCCGTCGCGGGCCATCGGAAAAGGCGGGACTCTAGTGAGCCATGTAAAGCTCCACCGAGCTCCGCGAGGCTCACTAGAGATCAGGGAGGCTATCTGGTGATCAAACGAAGATGCTCGATGGCTGGCATAGGTCCATCAACATCTCGAAGGGCGAGGCATAGGCAGGTGGTCGGAGTGGATGCGCAAGACTAGCGAGGTGTTGCAGAATCCAACCATTGATGTTCCTGCAGGAGTTAGGCATAGCCAAAGCGAGTGCGTGGGTGGCATGAGTTATTTTCAGGGAATGGTTGCCATGGAGGCGATGGGAGTGATGGCCGGTAGCCTCTTCTCTGGCGAGACGAAGAAGAAGTGGGGTCGGAGCGGAGTGATTCTGGAGAAGGGAAGTGGTGTCGGCGTAGATGTATGATGGGTGGCGGAGCATAGGATGTGGACAGACAAGGGCGAGGTTGATCAAAGATGGAGGGAAAATTAAGAGAAATAAAGGAAAAAGAAAAAGGAAGGGGACCTCATCGGAGAGGGGAACCCGGCGAAGGTGGCGGCTCGGGCTGAGCAGCAATCGCTGCTCCAATCGTCACATGACGAAGGCAGCCGGGCGTCGATTCTCAGCGGACGCCAAAGGTGCCGCAACATGACAGAGTAGCCGTGGGTCGACACCGGGGCAAGAAGTCGTCGTCACCTCGTCGATCCTCCCCTCCGCTGTCACTGAAGGGGCGAGTGAAACTGGGCTAGTGCCTGGAATGGTGGACTCAGTGAACGGAGAGCGGAGGTTGGGTATTTGTAGGTGGAGGAGGTGGTTGGTTTTGGTAGTGGCGAGGTGTTTTGAAATGGGTGGAATTAAGGTTGGGAGTAATGGAGGGGGACGTTGGGGTTACGTGAAGAAGGTGGATCTTCGGGCAATACGTTGGAGGCATTAGGAGAGGGAGAGGTGTAGTGATGATGATGGGAAAATGGAAAGGGGAAGGGATCGTCAAGGTGTAACGGACCAGGGAAGAAGAGGCATTTTGACGAGAACGACGATGGAGAACTGTTAGATCTCTTGATCCAACAGTCAAGGGAGGGGCACAGATGAACGGATTGGATGAGATCTGATGATCTGATCCAATGGTAGGGGCAGTGTAGGTGACATGGAATGTGATTAGCCATTGGATTAGGAGGAGATTTGCGGTTGTGGTTGAGGCGCGAATGAGCGGATGAGATCTTATTGGTGACTGCGATCAGACAGTTGAGAGCGAGTGATGGATGAACAATAGAGATGGAGGCGGGCTAATGGGAATCCGATGGTGGAGAGCAATGGCGGATGGATCAAGAAGATGCGGCCGCATGGAGGCTCCAGAGGTGCCACGTGGTCGCTCTAGAAAATCCAGAAAATGTAAAAATAAAAAAATATAAAATAAATAGTTAAAGCAAATAGGAAAAAGTTAAAATGTGAAAGTTGTTCATCTCGATGAGATCTAAAAGTTTCATGTTGGAAAAAAAAGTCAAAAGAGGTCATTTATACAAAAAGTATTTTTGGGGGTATTTTTAAGGGGGTAAAAACACCTGCTTTTTGGTTTTGAGTTGTTTTTTTGTATTTTTTGGTCTTTTTAAAGGTTAGGAAAATTATAGACAATTGTTTAACATGATTTTTATGGGTTTTTAATATTAAAAGAATTACAAGGTAGTTAAATACAATAATTATAGGTTAAATATACTATACAATTTAATAATGAGGAATTATTGGTGAATTTTAGTGGTATATTTAAGCCAGAGGTTTAATTATTGACTTTTAGCATGATGAATACGAGATTCATCACTGGGTCAATTGTCCGGTCTCCCTTCTGACACATGTCCAAAGTCACGAGGCCACCTTCTTCTCCAATTTCTTCACATCTCTCCATTCACTCATCACTCTCGAAACCACTACCATCTCGCATCCACTTCATGCTTCATCCCAACCCTCCTAGAATCTCCACCTACCCTCACTGGATTGCCGCAAGATCTCCTCGAAAATCACCAGAAATCCGCTTATAAAGATGACCCCTGAACCATTTTATCTTTTTAATACCTCTTCTTCGATCTTTAACCCTTCAAATCAGTATTGATGGGCTCCCCATGGTGACAGCGTAGTTTGGCCGTTGATTTGCAGCGACGAGAGCCCTTGGAGGAGGTGTATCCATCCACCGCCTAAGCTCTGCCAGCAGGTCTTGCTTCTGGTCGCCTCAGCCCGGTCGAGCCCTCGTTTCTTGGATTCCTAGGTAGTTTTCTATGCCAATTTCAAATTAGCATCTCTATCTTCTAGTTTAATTGAGTAATTAGCACTTAAATAAAAAACCCCAATTCTTGGATCTCGAGCTCCAAGTTCGATTCACTGTGATCCGATTGTCGACTCGCTCTGATTTCCACTCCATTTCACTCCAATCCGCATTCTCCAACGAAACCCCCAGCTATGAACTCATATCCATCGTGGATCTGGGACTCGAGCTCCCTCCATCGCCAACACGCCAGAGCTCTCCCTCCCTTCTATTTCCCCCTTTGTTTTATGTAAACCCTGGGTTGAGAAGATAGCTCTCGCTCCTGGGGATCTTTTGGTTGTCTTTTGCAGGAAATTTGGTGCTCCAGGGACCTCATCCACCACCTGGAGCTGATCCAGGTGGTTCACCTTTGCTGGAGCGCGTCGTGCTTGATGATCGCCATCGAACCTTGCAGGAGCACGCGGAGGACACCCAACTATCTGTTGGGCCCATCATAGAAGACAAAGCTCGCCGGAGGAGCGAGGACCGACGAATCGAAGGTCACCAACATTGAGTTATTGAGAGTTCTTCCAAGCCCCTTCACCGTTGTTCGATCAAGAACAACGGTCCAGATCTAGTCTGCACTGTTGATCTTAAATGAAGGGGTACGCAATCAGAGCCGCTCGAGTAGGACATGTGGCGACTCCTCAACGTTCGGATCTGGATGCTTAAGTGGTAGGATTTCACCGACATTCTCCTCCTTTTAATATTTGCTTAAAGGTCCTGTAAATATTTTATGGAGTTTAAAACTTTGGGATAAATTGCATGTAACTCCCTAGACGTTTGATATATTGCAATGTGGTCCCGCCAGAGTCACGTGCAGGGGCACGTTTATGGTGTAAAAATTACACCAAACCCCTTGCATGTTTTTGTAATTATTGTGTCATACATAAAATTTTAAAATCAGAGTCAACTTTTTGGGTAAAACTGCATGGTAGACCACACTTTTTATTTTATTTGCAATTATACCCTACCATGCCAAGTAATTTTGTGTGTAATTTTCTATTTATTAAAAATAGTTGTTGTGCTCTAAAAATCACTACAAATAGGGATAGATACCTAGATGCATTCTTGATCATGCTATAGTTTTATTTTTGCATTTTGTGCCCAGTCTAATTTTCTAAAAATAGAATAGTGCACGATCAACTTCTATTTGCACTATAAAATCCATAAAAAATATATAATTTTTGTGAAAAAATTGCAAAAAATATATTTTATTTATTTATATATTTTTACCTTTAAACCAAAAATCACTAAAATTTATTAAAGAAAACTCCAAAAACCCAAAAATCTTTTTATAAAAATTTATAAAATTCCCAAAATTTCAAAAAAATCCATTTTCTGTTTTATATTATTTCTCATTATCTTTATTTTAAAATTAATTTGGAGATTTTTTGGTACTATTAGGTATATTCTCCTCCATTTTAATTTTAGGTAATTATTTTATCCTTGTTTAGGGTATTTTTTACTTTAAAAAATATAAAAATTAGCAAAAAGTCCTAAAACATCATAAAAAGTAGAAAAAATTATTGAAAACCAAAAAATTTTCATTTTCTTATTTTGATTATTTTTGTGAATTTTTTTATCAACCCTAGCTTATTTTGTATATACACCAAAGCTATAAATATATTTTAAAAGAAAAAGAATTAAATAAATAAATAAATAAATATATATATATAAACAGAAAATTAAAAATAATATATATAATATATAATAAAATAAAAATTCTATTATTAAAAACCCACTTTATTTGGTAAATAGTGAGTATAGTTATATATACACACATTTACTTATATTATTTATTTATAAATAATATATAATGTTACATCGTGTGTTCCCCGTGTTTGACATCCTGCTCTATGATTAACCGAGATGTATAGGGGTCTAAATCCCGGCTAAGTCAACAACTAACCCACAATAACAATCAATCAATGAGAAGCAAATGTGGAGATAAAATTTATTATAACTCTACAATAAGTGTGTATTGGTGCACGTATGTGTAGAGTGTCGAACTCAGGGAGCAAGCAAGATAGATCAAAGCAATAATGCTAAAAAATTTGAAAGTGATCAAATGCCTACAATTGTGCTATTTTTGTGGGTTTTTAATTTTATATATTTTTAGTTTTTGATTTTATATTTTTATATTTTGATTTTTAATTTACAAAATTTGTCCTTTCTTTTTATATTTTTTATTATTGTATTTTCTTTTCTTTTTTAATAATGATATAATATATAAGGAATATATATACACTAGAGATAAGAGAGAGATAAAAACAAGGAAAAATATTCAAAATAAAGGAAATAAAATATTTAGTGTTTTTTATATTTTTTAATGTTTTAGTGACCTTTTTAGAATTTTCCTTTTTTGGGTATTTTTAAGGCAAAAATACTAGCAAACAGTGAGACAAATTGCTGGCTGAAATTAAAATGAGCATGAAAAATATCAAACAGTGTCCGAAATTCCTCAAATTAATTTTAAAATAAAGATAATAAAACAGAGAAAATTCAGAGATAAAAATTGTATTTTTAGGATTTTTCTGGAATTTCTAATATTTTTATAAAGATTTTAGGAGTTTTGTAATTTTTAGGAGTTTTCTTTTGAATTTTTTAATAATTTTCGAACTGAAGTTAAAACACACAAAAGACAATCAAAATATAGTTTTCTTGGAATTTATTTTTAGGTATTTTCTAATGCAAGCAGTTCTAAAAATGCATGTTTTTGAATTTTCATAAATAATAAAATGCCGTGAAATTGTGAAATAAAAATATGTCGTGAAACTAGGATGTAACAGAAGCTTATGATATTTTTTGATAATTTTTGGGGGTTTATAGATGCATGAAATAAATAGAGACAACAAAGAGAAACTACACTACTAGCAATGACATATATGTAAATATCCAGAAGTCCAAGGGCCACATTGCAATTTTCTCACAAAATATATAACTGGTGAACGAGTTTCCAGGACCAAATACAAATACATAAAACTTGCAAGGGTACGCCTGCAAAATTCCCCGCCACGTACATGGTGTGTTCGTGCCTGGGAGGACTTAAATGTAATTACCAAAAACATTGGGGTGTACTTGCAATATTTCCAAAAATATTACACGTGATAAATAAATTCCTAGACTGAAACGAAATATGAAAACCTGCTAGGGGTCCCTTGCAAAATACCCAGTCCCCTCACACGTACAGACATGTGAGGTGATGTGGATGGAGACCTGTTTGCAAATACTAAAAGTCTGGGAGTCTAAATGCAAATATTACAAAATATTTGAACTGCAGATGAAGGTTTTAATACTAAATATTAAATACAAAAATCACAGGGTTAAAAGTGCAAAATACCCAGGCTAAAGGGCTCGTGCGTGATCGGACGACTGGGGGGCGTCACTTATCCAAGTGGCGGCTCTGGAGCGCACGATGCCTGTTTGACGATGAGTGGCTGCGATCAAATCTGGCAAGGTTATCAACGGTTGAAGCGGGCCAAGATCGGACGGTTGCTGGGTGACCTGGAGCTGCAGCGCGATCGGACGACGGAGAAGCAACGAGGAAGAACGTCGGCGAGGCAAACTTCCCCGAGTTGAATCTCGGCCCTCCGGCAATCTGGAAGGCTAAAACATGGGCTGCGAGCTCCTGGGGACCTCCTCTAGCTCCCGGGGGCTCCAAAATGCTCCGGCGGTGGCCGGAGCTCGCTGGGGAAGGCGGCGGAGCTGGAGGGCTTCACGGACCTCCGGCGAGGTTCAAAACGAGCCCCAGGCTCTCTTCAACGCGCGTAGACCTGCAAAAAGGTGTGAGAGGGTCCAGGGCAAAATGCCGGGACCCCGCGGTGGCGGAGAGGGCGCGAGAAACGGCGGTGCGAGGTGGTGGCCGGAGGCCACTCCGGCGAGGTGCTCGTGGAGGGTGATTTGATGGGTGAAACTCGATGATTATTGGGGGGATATGATCCTAACGCTACGGGAAATAAAATGTGCGGAGAAAATAGAAGAGGAGATAAGAACTCGAAGGGGTTATGCCTGAGGTAGGGGGAGCCTCGACGCTGGAGTTGGCGGAGGTGGTGGAGCCGCTTCAAGGCCTCCTCGACTCGCTTGATGCTACGGATGCGGAGCTGTCACCTCCAGCTATCCGGGCAACGCCAAAGGGAGGAGGTTTGCTGGCCAAAAAGGGTTCAAAATTCGAATGGAAGTCGGGGGCGGTATTTGAGGAGTTGACGGGTAGGCGAGGAAGAATGAGGCGCAACTGTTGTCACGTCGATCCATCGATCGAGGTTGCACATGGGCGGGCATGTCTGTTGATCAAGGATCAAAAGTCAAGAAGACACTAACTCGAAAGGATGCAAGAGCAAGCCTCGAAAAAAAAAATCAAAAAATAGGGGTCAAACCGAGGTTCTGACAAAGGGGCAGAGGGGAGGACAACCAGTTGACCGCGGTCAACGTGGACTGTCACCTGGTTGGTCCACGTGGACGAACCAGGGAAAACCCTTGCAAAAATTCATTGAAAATTCACTACAAAATAGTAAATGAAATTATTATTTTTAAGTTATATAATAAAAAATGTTTATAACTTTATGAAGTATTTTATCATGATTTTTATTTATTTTTATGAGGTATAAAAATACAAGTTACCATTTTAGGTCTATATAGGTACATCTATCTATATATTTTATTATTTTATTTTTATTTTGTATATTTACTTTATTTATTTTTGTTTATTATTTTATAAATTTATAGGATGTTTTTATACACTTTAATGTATTTTTATTTTATTTTTCTGAAATGTTTTGCACACTTAATAAAATAAAAGTATCAATTTTATAGGTATATGTACAGGTACTATACCTATGTATTATCTACATGTATTTTATTTCGTGTTTTCTTGAAGTTTTTATTCTGATTTTAGTACACATATATATTATACATAATAGTTACAAAATTATAAAAATATAAAAATATAAAAATAATGAATAATAAATAAAATGAATATTTTAATCTGTACAAGTATAAAGTATGGGTCCAAAACTCAACTTTCAAATCGTAACTCTGCAAAATACCAAATCATCACCATTAAATAGCTTATTTAAAATTATATACAATTAAATGTGAGTTTGGTACATTTCGAGTTTTTATTTGAGAGATACAAGTCTAGGAAGTTGGAGTTTTGGGAATCTATTCAAATCATAACTTTTTATTTGTACATTATTTTTGTGTGAAATCAATTTTGTATTTTTCTTTATTTAATTATCTATAACTTTCATGTACAAAGTTTCTTTATTTGAATTATAAAAGGTGGGACTAAAAATAGGTCCCAAAATAATTAAAGAATGAATTAAATAAGAGGTATTTTTATTGTATTTTGACCCTTATCTCCCCCTACTTTATTTCTTGTCGACCTATTCATCTAGATGCCTAGGCTCGAGGTTTTATGTCATAAAATATTTACAATATTTTATTCTTTTTCTTTTCTTTTCTTTATTCTATAATTTTGGCTTTAAAAAATGTATTTTGTACACTATTTACATACACATGCATGGATACTAAGATGCAAGAATTAAGGGTATTTACAAGCATTTGCCAGGGATTTTGAGGCCAAAATGACAGAATAAAGATGTTGAACTGGAAATTCATCAATCCACTTGTCACTATACACATTTTATAATAGGGTTTATAACAAATTTTAATCCACACTGCCTTTATTGTTTGATATCCTATTGTGGGTTTATTGTTGAGACGGTCCGGGATTTCGTGAGCGGACGCTCCAGCAACACGCTTAACTTATCTTAGACCCTTGCGGGGTCCCTTGGGCTGTTTTCATTAGACAAATAGGTTGATGACCTAATCAAGGTCTATACACCGATATGCTGGTGTGCATGCAAGGGCATATGAGTAATACAATCTCTCAAAAGGATCATACAGGTTCAGTTATTGAACCGGAAGACTTGAGCTCACTCATGAGATATTGAGAAGAATCAAATTTCGTGTACGGTTGTATTGCTTTAGAAGATTGACTGAATTTATAGGTTTGATATATGTTTTTTGAAATTATATAATCAACACCAGGGTATGATATATTCTTTGGAAAGTATATGATCGATACCAACTCCCAATAGTCAAATGAGGAACTTAATGATAAATCCATGAAGTAGACAATGTAAAATTGATCTAGTACTTTGGGATTATTCTGGATCTTTCAGTATGCTGGGTGTACATGTATTAAGAATACATGAGGGTGATGTGATCATAAACGATTGTATAACCATGATGCTTCCATTCCGAGGGAGTGATGAAACATGTCTGGATTTTAGTGACTCTTCTCAGTAGACAAGTGATCTAATCTCGGTCCAAGTCACTATATGTGGAACAATACAATCATCATATCCTTATTTCCATATATCCATGAAGAAAGCGCATTGTTCTAGAAAGGGTTCGAGGATAATTTCACTGTTGATATATGTATCTGAGCATTCAGAAATGGATAATTAAATGTGATTTAATTATCATGAATGATATGAATTTGATTCATATTATTTGGCCATATGAGGAGAGTTATCTAAGATAATTAAATGTGATTTAATTATCAAAGATGTGAATAATGTGAAAGTGATTCATGTTTTTGGGCATATGAGAATAGAGATCCAAAATGATTAAATATGATATAATTATCAAGGATATGATTAATGTGGATATTGATGAATATGTGATTCATCATCTCAATATATTGATCTTAGCCAAATCTCCGAGTAAAGTCTCTAATAGATGTCTATAAAATAAATAAATTGACAAAATGACTCTTGTAAATAAAATACACTAATATTATATATTATATTATACAAATTAAATTAACATAAAAAAGCCGCAAATATAAAGGAGTTTTCACCTGTAAATAATCTAAAACTTCGTGTATTTTTAATAAATTCATTTGAACTCCTTTTTGGCTAATTATTTCTCTTACTTGTTTATAAAAATGTATATAAAAATACAAAAATACAAAATAAATTCCATCTCAAATAAATACTCCTAGATCCCAAAGATAAAAAAGCAGCAAAGTCCAACTTCCCAGCCAAAATCTCGCTCCGTATGAACTCCAAATTCACCAAACCCACTTTTAAAATTTAAGTTAGAAAATTATCTATCCTATGAAAGTGGTTTCATTAAAGTCGGAGCTCGTTTGCTAAATTTGGATTTTCGGACCTAGGTGTTCTTTATATATATTGTACATATCTTTCTTTCTTCATTTTTTATTTACTCTTCTTAATTACTAAAAAATCTAAAAAAATATCTTTCTTGTTTCATTTTATTTCTAGTATTTTATTTTTATTTAGTAAATATCATTTATTAAAAATACAAAAAAATAAAATTAGAAAAGTAAATTTCCATGTACATAGTGTTTTTATGGACCTATTTTTGTAAATCTTCCATACTACTTTTCTTATTTATTTTATTTTTTTATTTAAAGTAGGCTACTTTTATGTATTTTATTTAGTTTATTTTATTTTCCATTCTCTACAATAACCACCATTCACTCCAACATTCCACCATTTTTTCCAACTTCTAATTCAACTCCACCTCCATTCTAACCTCCATTCCACTCCACCTTCATTCTAACATCTATTTTTTCCATCTCTTTTTATACATCCCATCCTCCTCATTTTTGCACTTGATCCATCTTTATGTGAGGAGAGCCTAGTTTCCAGAGTTGAATCGGTGACAACGACGCAACCATGGCCGAGCGACGGCACCCCTCTCTCCAGTGAGATCCGTTGGCTTCTAGGCCAACATCGCAGCCGCATCTGCGCACTACCTGAGCTCATCGCGCGTCGACGATTCCTGTGAAGACCGTGCTCTCGTGAGCACATCATAGGCGACCGCTTCCATCTTAGGTAATTTCCTTTCATTTTATCATATATATATACATGTTTTTATATCACACCACCACATAATCACACCTTCATTTATTCTACTTTTATCTTCTTCATATCATCACCACCCCAACTCCATCATATTTGCAATTACTTTATTCCCTGTTTTTAAAAAAATAAAAAATAAAAAATATTACAACAACAAAAAAATTGATATACTAATAAAAAGGAAGGAGCAGCAGCGGCTCCGCTGCCACCCCTCCCTTTCCAACCACCACCGTCGTGCCAACCCTCCTCTGCCTGCAGCCGTAGCAGCGGGCCAAGCCGCCCTGCCTCACTGCCGCGCGCGGTCGCCGAACCTACGCAACCCAACTTCCTCCGCCATCGCACCAGCGCCCCCCTCCAAGTGCAGCAGACCAGCTCCACAACACTCTAGTGCGACCGAAGCTCCTCTACGCGCGCCGGCGCGTCGCCACCTCCTGCAGCTCCAAGCGGCCGACCGACGCATGTTTTCCACCTGCCTGCGACGCCACCATTGATGTGCCCTAACCATCCACGGAGGAAGAAGGTCCCTGTTCTTTTTCAATTTTTTATTTTATATGCAAATTGCATATATTTCCCATTATATTTTTGTAATTACAATTTACTCCATGTGCATATTTTCTTTTGTCAGTTTTAATTTTGTTTTGCATTGATAACCCTCTGTTTATGTATTAATCTGGACACATGTTGGGCATCTTTTTATTTAATGAAAAATAGCATAATGTTGAGAAACTAATTCCCTACCATCTGGATATTTATTTGTATTTTTGTGAGGTATGATGAATTAGTTAAAATTATTCAAGGGAAATTCTGCATATTTTACCCAATTTGTGGTCTTAGTATCATATCTCACTCACAGTTGCTCGAAAATTTTCACAAAAATCAAGAATGATGTCTTGAAGTATGTTCTAATTAGTTTCCAAATTTCATCTTAATTAGAGTTGTCTTGTATCTTAAATAAATTATAGAGTGAATATAGTAAATGATTTTTAATTAAATCTACAGACATCTTTTTCGCAAAATCTCAATTCTCTTGGATTGCTCATATAAATATCTTTTTGAGATAATTCAAACTCTAGCTAATTTCATAATGTAGATTTATTAGAAATTAGTTACTTGCAGATACTCTGTTTCAAGTAAAAAATCTATAAAGAATTCATATTTTGTTAAAAAATCCAAAAAATACTATAGCCTCCTAGCATCATGTTTTAATTCCAACAAAATTTTCATAATTTTTGCATTTTGTTTATGTAAAAATTTGCTAAAAAACCCATAAAAAGTGTGCTTTTTTAATTATTGCATTTTAATTCATAAAAATTCGAAAAAATGTGTTTTGTACTTATCGCTAGATTAGGATTTTAAGAAAAATACAATTTGGCTAAATATAATTTATTTCATATTAGAATTAATTTGACCTAGTTGTGTGTTTTCTTATTATCTTAATTCACCAGCATATTGCATTTCGCTTTTATTTTGCATAAAAATACAAAAAATCCTCATTAGAAATGTATACCTCATTTTCTGAACTAAATCCAAAGTTGTTCCTTTGTCTCCGTGTGTTCCACCCCGGACTTGCCCGTGATATAAATTAAAGCCGAGACACTCATCACAAAGATTCTTCTCTCGGTTATGATTAATTCGCTAAGTATACGTACTGCAACGAGTACAAATTAAAATACGTGCTCAGTGATTCGATCAGATGACGCCGTTACCGGGGAGGCAAACGGCTCAGGGATTAATTTGAAAAATTAGATTTAGATTTTCATTCACTCGGGTAGTCTGACCCCCGAGCCACCTTATATTTATTTCATTTTTTCTCTCAATTATTTTTCTGCTCATTTTTTGTATATACTTTGTTTTTGAACTCTCTAACATAAATTTTATTTTCCTTGCGAGGGCCCGATGAACTTGGAGTGCATCGAAGGTCGACGGACGTGATGCGCACCGACTGCTGAAAAGCAAGAAAATCCAATTTATTTTCAAGAGCAGTTTTGTAAATTTTTGTAATTATCATGTTGTAATAATTTATGTAATTTTCTCCTTTACAGCGGCTCTTGTTTGAGAGCTTGCGCTTGTAAAAAGACTTGGACATACTTTGTGGTGTGTCGAGACCTGTTTCACTCTCTGATGAGGGTGAGGCTCGACTTGAGTGGCAAAATTAAGGATAGGCACACGTTAGTATACCATCAAATTTGTATGTGCCCTTCGTAATTTAGGCGACACATATCTTATAAGATTGACACATCTAATAAGACTCATAATGAGACACACATAGACAGGTATTATTTAGTTCAAATTAACTTGATTCTTCCCCCCTAATAGTATACGATTTAGGTGTAGTTTTCTCGATCTGCATGCATTTAGTGTAACTTTAAAAATTCAGTTTTGCATAATGCATGGGGAGTGCTAAGGATTCACTTAAGTATACATTCTTCTGAGCATGCATCATCATTTCATGGTTGCATTCTGATTTCCGATTCCCCTCTTGTTTTACAACTCAAGGTCAAAAAGGAAATTGGGACTGAACGGTAGACGTGCCTTGTTGTGTTCAGATTAATTTTCAAGTGATAACCTAACTCTAAATATATGATTGAATTGAGGAGGTTGATTTAAAAAATCTGAACAAAAAGAACCCCTATTCTTGGGTTCGTAAAGCCCTCATTGTTTAATTTACTTACAAGTGAGAGAGAGACGACCCTAGGATAGAGCCAAGCCCGGATTTCTTACATACTACTGGTTCTTTCTTTTAGGCGATTAGCTACTTTTCAATGAGGGATACGGGTAGCCTGTAAACAGTCCGGATCTCCTTAGTAGAGTGGGAGGTTTAGAGGATGCCTTAGTCCTCAAGGAACGGGTAGCCGTATTTATACGGTCCGCACTTACTCCTATACTGGTTGAAAGTAGGTCCAACTAGTTGTAAGAATCCGGTCAGACTGTAGGAAAATACTGGTACCTAACAGCTCGTTAATCTTTCCAAGATTGCATTTATCACCCACTAAAATTGACCAGATAATTCGGCCGAACCCTTACGGCCATCGCTTGTTGTGTGGGTGAAATTGAGGGTTTGAATTACGTTTGTATTGTGTGAGTTTACTCCGCACATTTACGATAACCATAGAACTAGCGCCTCATTGAATATCGTCTTCTAATCGGTTCTTTTGACATCGAAGATGACTAATTGGGGATATATTTATTCAGACTTTGTGAATCTCTCGTTGAACCCTCCAAGAAGTATGTCTTCAAAAGTCCAAGCGCAACTTGGGCTAACCTGGACTCATGACCTCTTGAGCCCAGGATCACTCACTCTCGGTATGGTTACTCTTAAACCATTCCCTTTCTCTCTTCCCACCTCACTAAGGAAGACCTTCACCTCAGTGAGAATATCTTCATGCCTCAATCCTCTTCTAATCAAGACCACATTGTTATTCAGTCCATAAAGAAGATTCAAGTAAAATGTCTCAAAAGAAGAAAGAAGAGGAAGAAGAACACCCTAAAGACCCGATGAGAATGGTACTATCTAGATTAGCTGCATCTGAGCAACAACACAAACTTCTCAGAGCCCAGTTAGGACAACTCAATGTTGGGGTCGAACCACCAATGTATGTGGCGTATAATCACGAACAGTACAGAATTCAAAACTACTTGAGTCCGGTCGAACCCACAGTTGATTTTGAGTTGAAGTCGCATTTTCTGAACCTGCTACCACACTTTGATGGGAATGCTTCTGAGGAGTCGTACGCATTCCTAAGGGACTTCAAGATTGTCTGCGCTAACCTTAGACATCATAATGTTAGGCAAGATTATATTAGGCTCACAGCCTTCCATTTGCCATGGGTGTAAAAGCCGACTACTGGGTAAAGAACTTGGGAATTACAATCACCACTTATGCCCAGTTCAAGGACATGTTTCTAAAGAAGTTCTACCCGTGGAGTAGAACTAACACGATGAGGATGTGCATTACAAGTTTTTCCCAATTACCCCAAGAATCCTTCTGTGATGCTTGGGAAAGATTCAAGGACATCCTGCAGAAGTGTCCCTGTCATGGACTAGATGACAATATCTTGGTCCAGTTGTTCTTTACCGGTCTCAACCCTGAGATGCAGGGTTTAGTGAGCGCTGCATGTGGAGGCAGCTATACATCACGAGGATCGGATACTGTCTGGAAGATATTCGAGCAGATTGATGAAATCAGCCGCTCATAGATGGCCAGCAGGGCCTATACATCATCTCCCAGTTCACTCTCATTTAGAGGGGGAAAATCAGCTGTAGTCGATCTCTCTCAGGACGTGATCCCTATCATGGGACTCCTTGTGGACAAGCTTGTTGTAGTCTAGAGGATTGACAGGAGAATAGATGAATTGGACCGGAGCGTCTCCAAAATTCCAAAACAAATGGAGAAGTTGACCGATAGGGTATCTAAGATAAAGATACCTGCCGTGACTGCAACCTCTTCTCCCATATACCGAGTTCACCATGTTCAGGAGCAGTTGGTGTCATGACAACCCCAGCTGTGGGAGCAGGACCAGTCCTACGCCCACTCTTTCCAGCAGCCACCTCTATTAGCAGAGACAATTCAGGAGGATCCTCTACCAGTTCGGGAGGTGAATGGAGTATGGTATACTCAGGACCCTGCTAGGCAGGGAAGTACGGGAGACCGACAGACCTACCAGCATCCCCCGACCTTTCACAATATCGCATTCACCTCTGCACCACCTCCTTCACAGCAGAGCCCTGGATTCCAGCCACCCCAGCAGTAGCGACATCAGTACTAGTAGTATGGCCGCCATGGCCATTACTAGGCAGGCCAGCAGGGCCCGTAATTTCAGCAGACACCCCAGCAACAACACCAGAGGCAGTACCCTGGGAAGAAGGGCCAGTCTTCCCATTCTTCTTCATAGTCTTAGCCCCTTCTTTCTTCGTCTAGTCCCGTGGACATACAACAGCAGATACTCAATGAGATCCGTTCCTACAGGAATGAAATTCACGACTTACAGGTGGATGTCAACTGCCTATCCCGATGGCAAGATGAGCAGTCTGCACCCTCTATCTCAATCCCAGCCCAAGTTCATGCTAACTCCAATAGCCTGAACCGATCTAGTTCTCAACAGCACTTTAGTTAGGTATACTATTCAACATCTCCTTGATCTAAACATGAGATTCTTTCATGTGACGAGGCTAACCACATGTCACTCGGGAGCGGAAGAACCATGACCGTACCTGACCGGGCTAGGGACATAAAGAGGGGCATCTCTGGAGCTCTACCTGAGGAGTCTTCAGAGGACGAGGAGGAGAGGCAGCATATTCCGGAGCCCCATCAGCACCATTCGAGGATTTTTACTCAGGGAGCTGAGAGGAGAAGGAGAGCATGTATGCATCATCGGTAACATGGATACACTTCCGAGTCTACGAAGGACCTTGCATCTCCGGTTGTGGTGGATACCACTTCATCTTCTATTCCACAACCTATAGTAGATAGCTTTGATTTCGATTCCATGTTGCATCAAACAGATTCATGTATGAAGAACTCTATTTCAGTTAATGCCAAGAATGATCTTTCAGTTCATGGTTCAAATTCTTCATCATATGTTTCCCTAGCTTCAATCCCTTTCCCCTGTGCTCTTGCGATAGGAAAGTGCTTCAAAAATATTCAGAAAGATGACCCCGATATGGCACGATTTTGTAAAAAAATATCATTATAAAGGTTCCATTTGATGAGTATGTGGCTAACCATCCTGCATTCCAAAAATACCTTAAGGTGAGATGCACACCTACTAGGGTTAGAAGGAAGGAAGAGAACCAATATGTGAAGACACACGTCTTGTCAGTAACCACAACATATTTTCTTAAGAATCAGACATTGCCAAAGAAAAAGAGAGACATGGGTGCTCACTACGTGGAGAGTCGTATTGACGACATTGCATTTGCACGCATACTCTTGGATAATAGTTCTTCCATCAACTTACTTCCCTTAGCCTTATATCAGAAATTGGAGTTGGACCACTTCGCAAATCCAGAGCTTTACTCTAATTTGTATATCATTCATTGAAGAGACCTAAGGGAGAAGTGAAGAATGTAGTTATTTCGATTGAGGGGCAGAACTATCAGGCTGACTTCACAGTCTTGGACATGGAGATCCCTAATCATTGGAGAGAATCTCAGATCATTCTCGGATGGTCCTTCCTTAGGACCGCATGCACAACTTTTGATTATGATACGGAAATGATGAAGTTCCATTCTCCAGGCGGAGAAGTGACCCTTGAGATGAAGCAAACCAAGTGTCAGTGACCCAATTCAGAGAGTAGCACAGAGTACTCATCTTCAGAGGTAGATTGCAGAATGATTAGCACCTTTGGGATTTAGGGACAGATTCCTTCTGGACAGAGCGAGACCCTTTCATCTGGAAAGGAAATAGTAGATGATGCAGTTTGCCAGGTGTTGTCTGATCTTGTTAGAGATGCATCTACCTATTCAAGTGAAGACGTAGAGATCCATCTTGATCTGTCAGTTCCATCCCCTTCAGGACGATCATGGACATATATGATGAGTCGGACGTAGCTTTGGCTGAACTACCGTGTTTCTTTGGCGATCCGACTCCGGATATTTCTGAGTTGGTGGCAAGTACTACGCAGCTTAGCCCACCTTCATGCAGTACGGAACCAGATTCAGATTCAGTTCAGTCAGATTTACTTGATGACACCATATTGCCAGAACTGAAAACACTTCCTCCTACACTCAAGTATGCCTTTCTTGCGCGACCCAAAGAGAGATATCATGTTATCATTAGCTTGGACTTGATTTAGAACAAGAGTCTAGGTTGTTAGAAGTCTTAGAGAGGAACCACAAAGCAATAGGCTGGATAGTGTTGGATCTTGTGGGGACCAACCCCACTCTATGCTCGCACCATATTTTTACTGAGGATAATGTAAGACCTTCTCGTGACTTACAGAGGAGACTTAACACCAATCTACGTGAAGTGATGAAGAAAGAGATTAAGAAATGGTGCAAGGCAGGGTTTATATACCCTATTTCTAACTCCAAGTGGGTGGCCCCGCTTCATGTTGTCTCAAAGAAGTCAGGAATTTAGATGGTCACGAACGAGGAGGGGGTAGATATCGCGACACGAATACCCATGTCGTGGTGCGTCTGTGTCGATTACAAGTGCTTGAACGTTGTGACCAAGAAAGACCACTTTACCTTGCCTTTTATTGATCAGATCTTGGAGAGATTAGAAGGGAAAGAGTTCTTTTGTTTTCTTGACGGGTACTCAGGCTACAACCAGGTGGCCATAGCCCCTGAAGACCTGGAAAAGACCACATTCACATGTCCATTCAGCACTTATGCTTTCATGTGCATGCCATTCGGGCTTCGCAATGCCACGAGCACTTTTCAGCGGTGCATGATCATCGTATTTGCCGAGATGGTGGGAGATTTCCTGGAAGTATCCATGGATGACTTCTTGGTTCATGGTAATTCCTTTGATACATGTTTAGCGCACTTGGACCGAGTCTTCAAGAGGTGTGGAGAGGTGAATCTGGTACTCTCATGGGGGAAGAGTCACTTTATGGTGACGGAGGATATTGTGTTGGGGCATGTCATCTCCAAAAGGGGAATGGAGGTTGACCCTACCAAGGTGGAGGTCATCAATAAACTCGATCCACCTGCTAACGTGAAGTCAGTGCGGTCATTTCTAGGGTATGTTGGATTTTATAGGAGATCATTCTAGGATTTTTCAAAGATCGCCCGCCCACTGACTGAGCTCTTAGGGAAAGACACAGAGTTCGTTGTAGAACACATGTGTCTAGAGGCCTTTGAGCTCTTGAAGAGGAAGATTTGTGCCTCGCATATCCTACAAGCTCCTTACTGCTCTCTCCTCTCTGAGATCATGACTAATGCTTCAGATTTCACTATAGGAGTTGTGTTAGGACAACGGCAAGAGGGGATCCCATTTGCGATCCACTACGCGAGCAAAGTATTAGATCCTACACAGAAGAATTATATAGTGACTGAAAAGGAAATGCTCATTGTAGTATAGGCCCTCGAGAAGTTCAAGTCGTATATTTTGGGCTTTAAGGTGACAATTTACACTGATCACACAACTATTCGATATTTAATGGAAAAGAAGGACGTGAAGGTGCATCTTCTTGGGTGGATTCTCCTGATTATGAGCGGATTAGAGAGACCTTCTCAGACGAGTCAATTTATGTTATTGACTCACTCCCGTGGTATGCCAACATGGTGAATTATCTTTTCTCCAGGTAGGTTCCCCATGGTTGGACTAGGAGCATCATTGATCGACTAAAGTCGGATTCGAGGAGATACCATTGGGACGATCCTTTCCTTTTCTTTAAAGGACCGGATTGTGTTTGGAGAAGGTGTATTCCTCAAGAGGAATACCAGAGTGTCCTCACATATAATCATTCACTTGAGGCTAGAGGACACCATTCAGGGGAGAGAACCGCTCATAAGGTACTTCAATGTGGATTGTATTGGTCGACCATGTTTCGAGATGCTATTGATTTTGTTCGGTTGTGCTCGATTTGTCAAACAATGGGAGGGTCAGTTGGACAAAGAGATGAGATGCCCATGCAACTGGTGATTATTTGTGATGTTTTTGATGCATGGGACATAGATTTTATTGGTCCTTTCCCCAACAGCCAAGGACATGAGTACATCTTGTTATCAGTTGACTATTTATCTAGGTGGGTGGATGCCATCCCAACCTGAACTGCAGACAACAAGACTGTGTGTAAGTTTGTGAGAGACCATATTATTGCTAGGTTTGTGGTGCCAAAAGTTTTGATATCAGATGGGGGTAGCCACTTTGTGAACTGAGATATGAGATCTTTAGATAAGGACTACAGATTTGAGCACAGAGTTGCTAGTCCTTACCACCCACAGTCCAATGGCATGCCAGAGGTTTCGAACAGAGAGGTGAAGAATATTTTGCAGAAGTTGGTTCATCCCGATGGGAAGAACTGGTTCCAGCTCTTGGACCAAGTTCTGTGGGCCTATAGGACAGCCTACAAAACACCATTGCATACTTCGCCATTCAGAATGATCCATGGCAAGCCATGCCATTTTCCCGCAGAGCTGATTC
Source organism: Ottelia alismoides (assembly GCA_037367405.1). Classification (NCBI taxonomy): domain Eukaryota; kingdom Viridiplantae; phylum Streptophyta; class Magnoliopsida; order Alismatales; family Hydrocharitaceae; genus Ottelia; species Ottelia alismoides. The sequence continues at coordinate 767,779 of JAZKJV010006632.1, read as the reverse complement.
ACAAATCCGAATGGTCAATTAAGCATATTAATTGGAGTTGTTACTTAGGGAAGCTTTTCCGAGACTTGAACGAGCTCGTGGAAATCCAAAACAGGGCATATGACAACAGTTTGATTTATAAGGACAAAGTGAAGAGATGGCATGATCAACACATTAGGTGCAAAGACTTTGTCTCTGGACAAAGGATATGGTTGTTTAATGCCAGGTTGAAGATGTTCCATGGGAAGCTCAAATCTAAATGGACGAGTCCCTTTGTTGTTAAGAAAGTGCACGGGAATGGAAGTGTAGAGATAGCTAATCTCATAGATGGTAAATGGACAGTTGTTGAAGCATTTTGTAGATTCTAAAGAGCAGTTAGTCTAAGCTGAGGTCATCAACTTCATGCAAAGTGAGCACAGAATAGATACATCATATTACTCTTCATGAAGATGCAGCATCAAGATTCAACAGCTTAGAAGATTCATCCACTCTATGTATATTCTCCAGATCACATCCGTTCTCATGCTTACTCCTATCCTATACTTAGGCTGACCAAAGCGTAAGTATTGGGGGGACCGATGCCCGCCAGGTGTATATTCTCATCCATTTTACCTCTTGACGTCGACCGTCCCATTTTTGCTCTTCTTCTATACTTAGGCTGACCAGAGCCTAAGTATAGGGGGCGGATCGACTTCTATACATTTTATTATTTTAGTTGTCCTACGCTTAGCACGAGCTATGTATTTTTCTCGCTTCTTGTGCTATGAGGATATAGCACATGCTAAGTATAGGGGTAGTGTATATATTACATTTATACTTTACCCATAGCTCGTACTTTCACGTATTTTTGTATATATTACAATAATTATGGGGTGGGTAAAAATTGGTTAAAAAACAAAAAAAATTTTTTCAAAAGAAACTTTAAAAAAACTCTCTTTTCTTCCCTTATTTGCTTAAAAAAACTTTTTCAAAGAAAACAAAAAAATTTCTTTCTTTGTTTGCTTTAAAAAATAAAAAAATGTATGTTTTTAGAAAAAAACTTTTGAAAGAAAGCATCAAAATCACAAAAAAATAAAAGAAAACCCTAACTAACAAGTTGGTTTGGTCCCTGATACTTACACTTTTACACAAGACTAGTGATGTTCAAGAACACTTGGTTTATGAGGTCTTGAGATTTTGGGTTAACCAGCCTGAGTCATTAGGATCTTTGACTTACTTATTCACATTTCCCTAGCTTGAAAGATTTGTGTGCTATATTGCATGCTTAGTCTCTACCTTAAGAATATGATCAGCACCTCACATACACGACTGCCGTTATGATGAGATGAGTTGAATTTTCACTTGAGGATTTGGGATGAGGGATTTGAGTTTGGACCTGATTTGATGATGCTCGAGGATGGGATAAAATCAATGAAGGCTTCATGAAACCTGAGTGTCATCACCTTTAGCCAGTATAAGAACATGGTTCTAGTACTATCTCTTGACATTTACCTAAGTGCCAGGGTGTGATAAAATTGAAAAGGTTTATTAGTGTGCGCCAACTCTTGATAAAAGCAGTGGAGCTAGACAAAAATAATATAAAGAAATATCAAATATTGAAAAATCTCTCACCCAACAATTCAATTATCAAAAGAGCTTCCACCAAAGGAAAGCGCACCCAACCATTTCAAAGTATCCACTTGGACCACCGCTATTAGGATCAGGAGTCGGGCTTGCACCAAAAAAGGGCTCTGCATCGTAAATGCTACAAGTCTGGGTGCAGAAGGTATGATAGGTACTAAAAAAAGGCACACCCCGATGTACTCCCAAGAAAACAAGTGCCGACGACTCCAACTTCTCTTGACGGACGCATTGATCAACACCAAAAATATGCGTTGAGTAATAAGGCACTTGAGAGAATCCTTGTTCCAATGATAGGGAGAGAAGAAAAGACACAATTCTATGTCCTTCATCAACTGGCTATCATCTACACTTTCAAGTCCTGACAACTAAAGAGACGGTGGATTGGATGCAAGAAATGGTTTATTCCCTAGTGTTGAGGGTCAGGTTCTTAGGAGAATCTCTTAGACTGGAACCTTGGGTGACGTTGCGACTCTACTCTTGTAACTGCAGTCCACACTTAAAGTCATATCCCTATTATATATGTACACTGAGAGAGTCTGATGATTAGGGAAATCAGATACCTTTTAACTAGAGCTTGGTTCAACTTAGAATTTTAGGATCTCTAAAACCGATAGTTCTTGAACGGATCAAGTCTTGTATTCACATGCACAGTCAGGGGTTAATCCAACTTATTTATTCTTAATTTGCTCGAGGACTAACAAAGTTTGAGTATAGGGGGGGTGATGAATTCGCGATTCATCATCTCAATATATTGATCTTAGCCAAATCCCCAAGTAAAATCTTGAATAAATGTCTATAAAATAAATACATTAAAAAAACGGCTCTTGTAAATAAAATAAACTAATTATAATATATTATATTGTACAAATTAAATTAATAATAAAAAGCCGCAAAATTAAAGGAGTTTTTCACCTGTAAATAGGCTAAAATTTCATATATTTTTAATAAATTCATTTCAACTCCTTTTTGGCTAATTCTTTTTGTGACTTGTTTATAAATATATATATATATATATAAATACAAAAATATAAAAAGTTTCACCTCAAATAAATACTCCTAAATTCCAAAGATAAAAAGTCGCAAAGTCCAACTTCCCAGCCAAATTCCCGCTCCGTATGAACTCCAAATTCACCAAATCACTTTTAAAATTTATTTTAAAATTATATATTCATTAAAATTGGATCTTGTTTGCAAAATTTGGGTTTTGGGACCTAGGTGTTCTTTGTATATATTGTACATATCTTTCTTTCTTCATTTTTTTACTCTTCTTAATTATAAAAAATCCAAAAAAATCTTTTTTATGTTTCATTTTATTTCCAGTATTCTATTTTTTTATTTTTAAATATCATTTATTTAAAATACAAAAAATTAAAATTAGAATAGTAAAAAAATTCCATGTACATAGTGTTTTTATGGACCTAATTTATAAATCTTCCATACTACTTTTCTTATTTATTTTATTATTTTATTTAAAGTAGGTTATTTTTATATATTTTATTTTATTTTTCCATTCTCTACAATAACCACCATTCAACTCCATCATTCCACCATTTTTTCTAACTTCTAATTCAACTCCACCTCCATTCTAATCTCCATTCTACTCCACCTTCATTCTAACCTACATTTTTTCCATCTCTTTTTATACATCCCATCCTCCTCATTTTGCACTTGATCCATCTTTATGCGAGGAGAGCCTAGTCCCCAGAGTTAAATCGGTGACAGCGACGCAAACACTATCGAGCGACGACAACCCTCTCTCCGGTGAGATCCGTTGGCTTCTTGGACAACATCGCAGCCACATCCGTGTGCTTCCCGAGATCATCGCGCGCCGGCGATTCAAGCGAAGACAGTGATCTTGTGAGCACATCATAGGCGACCGCTTTCCATCTTAGGTAATTTCCTTTCATTTTATCATCATATTTATTTATTATTTCATGTTTTATATCACACCACCACATAATCTCCCACACATCTTCATTTGTTCTACTTTTATCTTCTTCATATCATAACCACCCCGACTCCATCATATTTGCAATTATTTTATTCCTTATTTTTTAAAAAATAAAAAAATTATTACTGCAATAAAAAATTGATAAAAAATTTAAATAATAATAATAAAGGAAGGAGCAACGGCGGCTTCGCCGTCACCCCTCCCTTTCCAGACTGAGCTACCCCGCCCATCCGCCTATACTTAGAGCTCCACTAAGCCCTATACTAAGCCCTCCTCCTCCTACAACCGCGGTAGCAGACTGAGCTACCCCTCCCATCCGCCATCCGCCCTGCCTCACTACCGCGCGCAGTCGTCGCACCCGCGCGACCCAGCTTCCTCTGCCATCGCACCAGCAGCCCCCCTCCAGGTGCAGCTGGCCAGCTCCACAACGCTCTAGTGTGACTGCAGTTCCTCTACACGCGTCGGCGCGCCCCTGCCTCCCGCATCTCCCAGCGGCCGACCGCCGCAGGTCCTCCGCCTGCCCGCGCCGCCACCATTGTCGTGCCCTAACCATCTACGGAGGAAGAAGGCCCCTGTTCTTTTTCAATTTTTTAATTTATATGTAAAAATTGCATATATTTCCCGTTTTTTTGTAATTGAAATTTAGTCCCAGTGCATGTTTTCTTTTTTTCAGATTTAATTCTGTTTTGCATTGATAACCCTCTGTTTATGTATTAATTAGACACCTGTTGTCCATCTTCTTATTTAATGAAAATTAGCATGATGTTAAGCAACTAATTCCCTACCGTCTGAATATTTATTTGTATTTTTGTGAGGTATGATGAATTAATTAAAATTATTCATATTTTATCTAATTTGTGGTCTTAAATTCATATCTCACTCATAGTTGCTCAAAATATTTCACAAAAATCAGGAATGATGTCTTGAGGTATGTTCTAATTAGTAGCTAAATTTCATCTTAATTGGATTTGTCCTGTATCTTAAATAAATTGTAGAGTTAATCTAGTAAATGATTTTTAATTAAATCTACAGAATCTTTTTTGTGAAATCTCAACTCTCTTGGATTGCTCATATAAATATCTTTTTGAGATAATTCACACTCTGGCTAATTTCATAATGTGGATTTACTAGAAATTAATTACTTGCTGCCACTCTGTTTCCATTAAAAAAATCCATAAAAAATTCATATTTTGTCAACAAAATCAAAAAAATTATCGTCGCCCCCTTGCATCATGTTTTAATTCTAATAAATTTTTCATAATTTTTGTATTCTGTTTGTGTAAACAATTGCTAAAAACCCATAAAAGTGTGCTTTTTTAATTATTGTATTTTAATTCCTAAAATTCCGAAAAATGTGTTTTTTACTCACCGTTGGATTAGGGTTTTAGGAAAAATACAATTTGCCTAAATCTAATTAATTTCATATCAAAATTAATTTGGCCTAGTTGTGTGTTTTATTATTGTCTTAATTCACCAGCATATTGCATTTCGCTTTTATTTTACTTAAAAAATACAAAAAAATCTGCATTGGAAATCCAGATCTCATTTTCCGAATTAACCCGAAGTTGTTCCTTTGCCTCCCTGTGTTCGACCCCGGACTTGATCGGGATATAAATTAAGGCTGAGACACTCTTCACGGAGATTCTTCTCTCCGTTCTGATTGATTCACTAAGTACACATACTGCAACGAGTACACATTAAAATACGTGCTCAGTGATTCGATAAGATGGAGTAAAATGGAGGTCGTGTGCTGCAAAGAAGCGGAGGGCCCAGGTCATCTTCTCCGATGAAGTGGAGAAGATGGGAGGTCGGAGTGGTCTGCCTTTACGAGGGGCTAGGCCTAGCCCTCTTCCACCTCCCTATGACAGGGGGAGGTGGAATGATCGACCAATGACGACCTTTAGCCTCTGGCAAGACCCTCCACCTTCACAGTTGCGTCGCGGCGGCTCAGCCTCGCTCGAGCTCCGAGGATCGACCGCCCTCGACGTGCAAAGACCCTGAGCCTCTCCAAGAGGCTCAACCCCAGGCCACCGCTCCGCCAATCCCAGGTAAGCTCTCTGATTCTCCTTCTTGTATATTCCTCTGTCTTCTCTTAATTAATTAATACTCTTCCCGCTATCTCACCCTCCATAGATCATTCCCTCAGCCTCTCCACACTCCCACCATTCACACGCCACCCTCCGATTACCCTTCTCTTATTCCGCAACCCTAGACCACTTCGCTCCCCTCTCCTCTGAGCTCGCTGGAGAAGACGACCTGGGCCCCCCTGCTTCTTTGCACTGTATGGCCCCCACTTCTCTCATAATCATCCATGCTCCGTGATCTGGCTAGTTACTTATAGTGCCGGTAGTCAGTCTTCAATGGCTGGAGTCTTCACCGGAGTTTCTTTGGCGAGCTCTTACTCCGGTATACTGGCTTCGCTCGCCTCCTCCAGGACGACCAGCAGCCACACCGAGCTTCAACGATGATTTCCAGCCATCCAGGAGAGGCTGGGAGTCTTCACCAAGCACGATAGCAGGCGGAGGAGATAGGTACTCTTCATCGGAGCACAACCAACTCCGCCACGGGAGGCAGCTGAGTCGAAGAACGCGACTTCCAGATGTCGTTCGATCATCTTGATTGGACAGCCCACAACGAGGCACGTCGCCCTCCTTCAGAAAGTCCAACCAACATTAGATCTTCAAGATCAGGCGATCCGCAACACTTCACGTCGACAACTCCGAGCCTCTTCCCCGTGCCTCTAGGCACGGAGCACCCGAGCCTCTCTTGAGCCAGCCGAGCCTGCATCGATCTAGAGCCATACGCCGAGCCAAGCCGAAGCAAGTCCGAGCCTCATCCGAGCCTCCAATGTCCACCGAGCCTAGAGTCCACGTGCTTGTCAAGTGCACTCTGGGAAAAATTACAGGGATGCCCTCAGATATTTTCACATTTGCAAATAGGTCCTGAACACGTGCAAACCACATGCTTCTAGGATATTTTGCACTCATACCCTTACTGATTTTAATAATTGCAAAAACACCCTCGCGTGTATAGGTTATTTACGGGGAAGTTTCCGTACTTCATTTTATTTACATTTTAGTCCCTCTTAGGGACCTATTTGTTATGTATCTTTTATATTATCTTGCATTTATGCCCCTGACTTGATTCTTGCATATCTTGAGCATCCTAGCTCCGATTGAGTTGATTTTAGTGGCATTTCGAAACTTATTTAATTCTCTTTCTAATTGGAACTTTTGATTTTATTGTATAAAATTAATTATCAAGTGCCATTTATTCAATGATTTTGTGCCATTGGGTAGCTTGTAAATGGAATAACTTCATGATCCTTTTTTGAAATTGACCATCTCTTTATTACTCATCGATTCTGCATAAATTGGGCTTATTTGTAGTATTTTAATTTTGCATTTATTTATAGGATAAACAAATTTAAAAAAAATGCATTCTCATGTTTATTTATGCATACTGTCATGTCATCGTGCATTCATTGACCCACGAATGATTAATTTAACACATAGTTCAAATAATTAGAGTCCAAATGATTCTAAAGAGGCTCATGTCCCTGAGTTAGACCTTGGGTTTGCTCAAGTAAAATATAAATTTGACCATTTGATTTGATTTTAATTTAATTAAATAGTCTTTGATTGATCCGATTCGACCGACTGCAATGACATTGGAACTGTTAAATTCACACTATTAAAGGCTGAATTCCGGGCTAATCAGATATCACTATCAATAATTATCATGGATATTAGAAATATGATTTATAATATGATGGAGAGATCTAATTGTAAATAGAATTTATAAATTATATTATAAATGCAGTTTACAATAATAAACAAATTAATTGTAAATGTAATTTACATATTATGTTGGATATATGAATACGGTTCATATTTGTCAATGGCATGATTAAATTTTTCATAAATTTAATTTGGAATTATTTTTGTGAAGATAAATGCAATAATTATTATTGCATATTATTCATTTATATATAGATAAATGAAGACATTATCTCTTTAGCGGTGGTTTTCCACCTTAACTTGTTCAAGGGGGCGGGACGACCACCCTATTTATAGCAAAGAGACTTTGTCTTCTATATTATTTGTGCATATTAATTAGTTTTAAAATGAATTAATTATAATCTTGAAAAGGGATAAAGTTAATTTATTTTAAACTAATTGTTATTGTTTTTGGAGCAACAAATCATGTCCATTGATTAATAAACTTTTAATCTACACCATAGATTAAGAGAGAACATGGATTGAGATCCATATGCATCCAACTAGTATAAAAGGAAGGGTAGACCTTGCCATTGAGAACACACATAATTCCAAAAGGAATTCAACTCTCTCCATGTGTCTCTCTACATGTCAAGTCTCTCTCTCTCTCTCTCTCATTGTGTCGTCCACCATGAAGCCCTAGAGAGAGTCGTCATTACCGCAACATCGTCGTTATGATGTTAGATTATTTTCTCGTGAATCTCCGTATCATTCGATGTGCCTCACTCGTGAAGAAGATGTCAGATCTCGTGTGACGAGATCAGGAGATTCGTTGCTTGGATCATTAACATGGATTGCGGGGAGCATGCATCTCACCAACGTGCTCGCAAGCGTCTCCTTCATCGGGTCAGACTTGAGACAGGAGGTCTCTTCATTTAGAGACTTAATCGTAACCACGCTTCAAGAGGCAAACGTAATACTTGTTTGTGGTTTAGATGAAACGATATGGGAAGTGTTCTTGGATCATGTGGTTTCGTCATTTGAAAATTTTTAAACTACGTTGCCTCGAGTGACTAGTACGACTAGTCGCTCTCGATCGCATACAATGTGGTCCTCATGCTTCCGTTATGCACTTAAGGATCTTCCCATATCCTTCATTCCCATCATCAGCCCGTCTCTTTCGCTCCAATGAGCTCCGCCCTCCTCCATGAGTGACTGTGTGTGAAGGGGAGCATTGTTCTGAGAATTTGACCGAGTTTGCCCTATATTATGGCGTACACTCCACTGTGCTCCGCCTCCGACGAGCTCGATCCTCCTCACACTACTAGCGAGTTGAGACGACGACCCCAAGGGTCTTTGACCCTCAAGCCCAAGAAACATCCGTCATCCACGAAAGGGCTTCACCTTAGGTAATTTAGATTCACTCTTCATTTTTGTTTTGCTTCAATCACAGTAGATTCGAACTCTGATTAGTCATATTTGAGGTCCATGTTCCTTTGTCCATCTCATTCACACTCACCATTATGATCATCGCACATCACTTTCATCTTCATGAATCTCCCCATTTCCTTTTCTAACCTCACATCTTTGACCCCGCACGGTGGTCGGAGCTCAGGATCCCTTCCATCAAAGCCGTCGGGACCATACCCACTCACCCTTCTTGTGTCTGTTCTAGACCAAGCCATCAAGCTCGAGTCATCTGAAATCCTTGCAGGTGTATCTCCTGGAAAAGAGTAGCCAATATCATCGGAGCCTCGAATCCATTAGCATCACACTGAGGCAACCACCTGCACCGAGCATCATCGAAACCTTGAGCTTCAAATTGAGACATTAACGCAGATCTTGATTGAGTCATAGCATCGCATAGCATCGATCATCGAAAATCGGAGCATGCACAATGGAACCACATCTTCACGGACACCCGATCTGAACAGATCATCTGATAGAGAGAGCAGCAACAACGCCTGATGACCTCCACCTTCAAGAATCTCTGATGCCTCACCTGGAGCCGCATCGACCGATCGACAATCAGATCGACGCACCGTTGCCATCGCCATTTTAATTGATCGCCAAATCTTTGCCTCGCCTGAATCGAAATCCACCGCCGTCATGCAATAAAGCTCCACCATTGTCCTGAAGAGCTCCGTCGCCTACATTTGAAAAAAAGCGAATAATAAGGGCTTGAGACAGGTTACAACTACCCTTGGATCAGATCTGATCCAAAGGTCCACAAGTTAGCCACATGTCAGCCCCAAATTGCCCACTGCTCCACCGATGAAGGCATCACGTAAGCCGCATGCTCCCGTCATATTTTGAGTGAATTACAAAAATTCCCCTCGTTTCTTTGTATTTGCGAACAAATCCAAGTTGATTGACGTAACTTGCATGTTTTCTCTGTGACAATTGCACAATCTTAGCTATTCTATTATCTGTTAATAACTGTTCAATAACTTCTTCGTAATTACACCTTAGTTATTATACTGCAATATTTATTTTATTATATTTATTGCTTGATTTACTTGTTAAATTACCTCCAAAAATTATAAAAATTAGAGTAAACTTACGCTATGTTGCTTTATCTCATATACTTGTTTCTTGCAAAAATAAATTGATTTGTTATTTTTAATTATTCAAAACCATTAAAAATTGCTATGTTCGCATTAGAAAATTTATAAAATATTAAAAAATACCTCAACAATTTCAAACAAATTACTACTCGTGTCTTTTGATTCGTTTTAATTTCTACCCAAATTTTGTTTGAAAATTCTTCGTAAAAACCATAAAAATGAAAAACATTGAAGATTTTAAAACATCATATAAAATAATTAAAAATTAAATAATATATTTCTAGACTTGATTTGAAGCATAATAAAAACTCTATTATTAAAAATAGTTTTTAATATTTTTACCTTTATTTTATATTTTAAAAATTCTAAAACATCTACCTGATTTTCTATTTGATTTATTTAATTTTCTAATTTATTTGAAAATTCTAAATAATACTATAATCTTTATAAAATCACAAAAAATAGTAAAAATATCAAAAACATAAAATTATTTTTATTTAGCTTTTTGGACATTTTTATCTTATTTGAATAATATAAAAAGTGCTTGCTTTGTTCCTTTTCCACTTTTCTTTATTTTCTTTGTTTGAAAATCAAAAATATAAAAATTTACAAAATTAAAAATATTTAAAAAATTTGAAAATCATAAAACATAATATATATAATTTAAAATTATATAAAAATATTAAAATGATAAAAATCCACAAAATTCCAAGAATAGTTTGCCTTGAGTTTCCTTTTTACTTTCTTTGATTTTTCGTTGAATTGAATAACCCTCGTTTAATAATAGTTGCTTCCTTCTGATCGATCTTGGGAGCTACACCAGGTTAATAAAAAATTACAATCATCATTTCTTTTCTTTTTGTTAGATGAAATTGTCTAATTGATTTAGGTTTCATTTTGGGTCACAACGACGTCACATTTTCTGTAATTTACATTTGGTAATTAAAACTCTTAGCGAGACTTCAGGACATCAACCATTCGATCGAGGTTCATCCCCTGTTGAAGCAACGTTCGTTGGATAGACGTACCATCAACCGTTAGATCTTAGCTAGAGATCTAATCTCAGCCATCGACGCGAACTGTCATTGTGTAACCAGAGCTTGACACGTGGCAAGTGATTTGATCTCCGTCGTCCAAGCGCACACGTGGGGGTAATTTTTGCATATATACCTCCGCTTTTTGTATTTACAATTTAGTCCACAAACATTCATATCTAGTTCACATTTTTTATAATTGCATTTTGACCTCGCTTTTACTTTATTTGCACCTAGGTCCTCCACCGCATCACCTCACGTGTGCATACACGTGAGGGGACAGGAATAAATTTTAACTCCACACATATGTTGCATTTCTTTATTCTTATCTGTGGGCTAATTGTTTCTTGACACGCCTCTTGTGTTTGTCACATCAGTGATTGCTAATTGTGTTTGATTAACATACCGACCTAGAGCGTTTCAACACAAAGATGAACCATAAATTTCTTCTTGGGGGAGGGGGGGGGGGCAAATTATTTAGTTGATTTATCTTGTCATTTTAGTTGTTACTATTTATAGAGTAGATAATGTTTGTAACGTGAGTTATAGAAGAGATGTTGTAATTTGTAATTTTTCTTTGTGAATTTGTTTCCAAAAATCCAACCTTATAGATTAAATCTTCGATTAGTGTTACATATCCTCCAAATTTTTCTCAAATCTAAGGTCATTTGCTATTTTATATTTATGGTTAAAAGTCCGATTCTTTTCTAAATGAGATTTAAGTTGTTTAAATGTTGATCAGTCTTTTGATCTCTAAGATAAAATATGAAAAGACAACATATTTGAGCGAAATTTGGAGGATATGTAGAACATTAATTAAAGGTACAATATATAAGGTTGAATATTTGGAAACGAATTCAATCTGTAAGGTAAGATTTCAATAATTCTGTAATTGATATATACTAATGCTTAAAAGTGATTTTTACAAAAAAAATTACCTAATAAACTTATGATCTCACATAAATAATCTCTACAAATATTGTATGGACAAAAAGATTGTTACAAAACATCTCATATCACTAAATTATACATTTGATTAATGTGATATTAAGTAATACCATTACACTTAATCTTTTCAAATAAGTAACACCATACAATGTTTTACACATACATACATACTAACATATATAGGGATTCAAACAAATATCAATAGATGTACCAAACCCTTATAGATGTACCAAACCCTTATCATATATGATATACATATTTTGACATAAGTATATATACATCTGTTTTAAAATATCTGCAACTTACAAATAGGGTTGCAAATATGCGAATACATTATAGATATAGGTGTTACCATACTCTTGTCCCTTTTAAAATCTAGATAGGGATATGGAGATATATATCTTTGCGAATGTTAAAAATTGCGAACCATATCGTTAAATATTTATATAGATATGAAAATCGATGATCATAATTCTTATACGATTATGCAACAACAGAGATGGATTGTCTCATGGATAATAAATGTCTATTAACTTTTATATTCAAAGGATCATTTTTAAAGTTTAAATAATCGGTAGATCTTAATTACATAAACTACAAATAAAACAAAAAATAAATTAATATGCTAATTTAATGTAGCTTGTAAAATCAATAATCCAAGATATATTAGATATATTTTTTTTCGCATTTGAAAGTTATTCCAAAATGCAATATACCATGTGTAATGATGTACCATATTTAGATATATGTCTACAAAATTTGATACACGTCCGATACAATGTACACATATAGATTCACTAATACAAATATCCATATATGTATAAACTAGAAAAATATATAATCATATTCTTTTTCAAATCCTAAAAATGAAAGAGATATCCTCATCCATATTTGTATTTGCAAGAAAAGAAAAGAAATATCATTATATGTACCATATATGTTAAACTAAAAATACATATATGTGATGGCTTAAAACCAGATATAATGAAGGACATATATGGATATGCACAACATTTAAATGTAATTGGTAATCGTTATTATTGTATATAGATCTCACACACATATATGTATGCATGTATATCTGAATGTTAATCGTTAATTATTGTAAATAGATCGTAAAATATATTGATTATTTGTTGATTTATGAGGGGACTATTATATATAACATACACATTTTGATTAATAAATAATGTATCTAGATTATATATGATTAAAAAAATATTTATGATTTAATGAGGCTCCCACAAGGGCGAGCCAACTTAGCGACTCCATAGTAGTTAATGTACATTAAAAAAGATGGGTTTTTATCAGTTGTGCCCCTCTGAGATATTGCAATATCAGTTACGCCCCTTCCTTTTTTGAAATATCAGTTGTACCCCTACCTTCTTGCAAAATTCACAGTTTTGCCCTTTCATAATCCGTTATATCCCCACTTTACCTTAACAGAAGGGCAGAACTGTTAATTTTGCAAGAAGGTTGGGGCACAATTGATATTTCAAAAAAGAGAGGAGAATAACTGAAATTGCAGGGGCACAAATGACAAAACCCAAAATGTATGTATATCAAGACCCGTCGGATAAGAACTGTAGTAGACACTGTAGCTGCAGTGCATATCTGTGTATAATATATATAACATGTTCCTGAAATGTTAATGTTTTCATTCTTTTAAGTTGAAAGTTGTAGTTCTCTCCGAATATATCTATGGCTGTTCTTCTTTGTCATGAAGATCTTTGTCCTGATATACATAATAAAAAGTTGAACTATTTTCTTCGAGGGGTGTATATATTCAATAGATAGACTAAATCACAAATACATAATTGACCACAATCTTTCTACTAAATGTCGACATGAGGTGGTAACCTTTTAGATTACTACATGGATTTCATTATAAATATTTAATATTGAACAAATACTCTTCTAATTTTCGTAATTACACATATACCATAAGTATTACTTTATTTTACATATATATATATCTTCTTATTTAAAATATACTTAAAAAATATCTTCTAAAGTTAAATTTGAATTATCGTGAATTATCATTTCATGTTATGCATTCAATTAATTGATTTAATTATTACATTCTGTAACTAGTCGTTAGATGTGGGCATAGAATTAAAATCCTGTCATGATGTGAACACATGTTTAGTCAATCTACATTAAAATTTCAAGGCATGATTACATTTTTGTATTTTTTATATTGTAATCTTCCATGAAATGACGTTGATTAATTAATATACCACTGAAATATCAATAGCAAACATATTAAAAAACTAAAAGACGTATATCATATAGATTAAAAGTCATAAAATCTACAATAATAATTACTCATTTTTTATTTAATCCACTGCAACAAATTTTAACTAGGACAACAAATATTTTTTATTCATTGTCATATTATCCGTAATTAAATATATAACAACGGATATTGCCCATTACTTCCCAATAAGCATCTTATTGTTTGCTATATTCTTAGCAATCATATAGATACTATTATCCATTCACTTTTCTTGCAATCGTCGTTAAGTTTAGCAACAACTAATACAAATTTTAACGAGTAGTCGATGGATAAATCGTTGTTATATTAACCTTTAGCAACGAATATAATATTTGTTGATAATTTCAAAAGATTAATCTTATAGTGAATAATGTTCATTGGTATATATTTAACATCGAAAGATATATTCCATTTTTGTGTACTTATAATCGCCCCTTATTTTGCTTTCACATATTCCTATTCGTATTATGAAACCATTCTATGGATATCGAAAAGGATTTCAGGTGGGTAAAAAATGACTTACAATACAATATTGAAGCAATGGTGACAAATCATATTGTTTTAAATTATATATCACTCCTAATGTGAGAGCAATAGAGTGTCATTTATAAATCACTTAGAATTGGCCACTAACGTTAAGATCAATAATTTAAACGATAGATAGGATAGAGTTAGGCAGTGCAATATACTGTCTTTACCCATTTTCATTGAACTTTTTGTGTCTATCCTAAGGCCCCGTTTGAGGGTAAACTTCCCAAAGGAGTTTACCTCCCTTAACTCACTCCTTCTCTCTCCCATGTGGACCTCACTTTTTCTCTTTTTTTTTTAAATATTAAATAAATCAATTCTCCATCATCAATTCCATCAAAAAAACAATATATTATCATATTATATAAAAATTATAAACTACTCCACTTCTACTCACTTTTCCAAACTTCAATACAATCACATCACAATAAGTACTCATTTTTTCAAACTTCAATACAATCATATCACAACAAATACACTTCAAATCCACCCCCAGTTTAACCCTATAATCAAACACTAAAATACAAAAACGGGTTACCATCTACCAGTTTAACCCGCCCTAACCCGCGTACCAAACGCACTCTAAAGGATTTTGAATCCATGCATAGAGAGAAGAACATATATTGTAACGGCCGGAGATTTTCCAGCCATATTTCCTTTTTATTTTCTCAATTAATGGTATAGATTTCATTCTAGAATTAAGGTTATTATTAGCCAATTGATTGTCCTAATTAGGAGCTTAAGAAGCCAAGGTATCTTCCACCTACGTCACTTGTTCTTGACAAAAAAAAACAAAAGAGAGGGAGAGGGAGAGAAGGAGAGAGGGTGAGTTAGAGAAAGAGATTTCTCACTGAGAGATTTATCCCCATCGCAGGAGAAACCAGCGTCGATCCGGTGGAGGAGCACATCGGCTTGAGAGCAAGGAGAAGGGCATAGAGATCTCGTAGTTGCGTTTCGTCGGCCTTGAGATATGTGTCAAACCCATAGGATTATATTCGATGAACCGATTTGTGTCTTTCGATCGTAATTATGATATACATTCATGCATGACATCAGCATTCCTTTACATATATTATTGTTCGATATTAGTAACCGCAAGAAAAAAAATGAAATGTGCATCTTCATGTTATCTAGCAGCATTACTTAGTCGAGTATCAAAGAATTTGTATATTATAATTTCCCCGAGAGTATCTATGTTCAAGTCCACATACTTATATATGGTGTTGAATGTTTGCGGGTGACTGGTTTCATGTTTTTAATTGCAAACTAGATCTATTCTTAGTCAATAGGTTTGTATAAAAATAAAATATGATTTTTGAGGATCTGGTGCACTCGTATGGTAAGCAGTCAAAGGAGCACACCAAATTAAGAATAAGGAAACTCATAATATTATTAATACGTTCACAGTGCCATTAATTTTCGTGTGATTTACAATGAATGTATCCCTCCGTAAATAAAAAAAAGAATGGTATTGATATCCCGAATTAACTTGTTTCTATTTTGGGTGGATATTGCAGAATATAGAATATTCCAATTACGTTTCATCTGGTTTATTTTTCTTAGCTGGAATTGTCCGCCTATTTAGTCCTTATATACATACTAAGTTAATAATAAATGTTGTTATCATTCACGGTACTCAATCTCTTTATCAATGCTACGGAACAAATTATAGCCGATGTTGAGGGGCTTCTTGTAAGGTAATAAATATGTATGATTGATACGCATATTAAAAGAAAGCATTAGAGAGCTATTCAACAAAACCGTTCTCCGAATATGGATGATGTAACGAGCTATGTAATAGGATCTGCACACCATAGTTTATAAGTTATATATTTTAACATCTAATTTGAAGTTAATCAAGGAAGTGATAATAAAATAATGGGAACTTTTTAACATGTATAATAGTATGATAACGATAAATGGAGCTAAGTGCTACACCTATGGTGGGAGCAACCTCTAGAGTCCAATTATCGTAGGCCTAAAGGGGCCAATGCCTTTTCGGGGCGTACGGTTCAAGGAACCGATGGAGGTGAAAGATAAGTCCTCTACAGTTGTAGCTACACTGTCAAGTATGTCATGTTCATGGATCGCTTGTGCCAGCGGTAAAGCCACCAAAGCCATCAAAGCCACCAAAGCCATTAAGGATTCACAATTAAGACAAATTTAACCACTAAACAAACCAATGGTATGTGTACCGTTTCTGAAATTGCTAAGGCACATGTGTGCAACTATGTCCAATTAATGGCATTATGCAAGTGTTATGATTGTACTGAGGTATATATGCAATTATGAAAAATTCCGAGGGTATAAGTGAAAATTATGAAAATATTAAGGTATATATGCAAATATGGTAAACCTTAAGAGTATATATGAATTTATGGCTCTAATGGATGGAGCCGGAAGGAATTCCCATTGTATGCATGTTTACTTGAATTATGAGTCTCATAGTGATAGTATATGAGAACAAGTCTGTATCATATGCAATAAGATAATTATGCAAATCATATAGATGCGTTGATAATTGATTGTTTAGAAGAGATTATGTTTTAACAGTTTAAAGTTAGCATAGGGAGGCTTATTTGCCACGCTAGCCGGCTTGACCCCAACTCGGCACATACTGAGCGTTAGCTCATAACATGTGATGTTGTTTTTTAGGAGAGCACGAGTTGTGATATAATTTCCAGTTCAAGGAGAACTATTTTCACGCGAATTTGAACCGGTGCGGACTATGGATGGATTGTTATGAAGGGATGTCATTATGTCCACTGGAACATTGTTGTGCTATTTTATTTCATAGTTTTTTTTGCAATTTCCCTGTTGGAGTGTAATAATGGAACTCTATAGAGTAATGGACTTATTTGAGAATGATTATTTTCTCTGCTCATTGAATACCATGCAAGTGTTCGGTAACGGTTCGGTCGTGCGGCCCTAATATTGCATGCTTCAGCCGTAGTCACGACCTGTTCCGTTACAAATGGTATAAAAGCTAGAGTTCCTCTGGGCATAAGATATCCATATTTTATAATGATATAGATCCAGATGTTTAGAGTGAATTAGCCTCACACAGTGACTCATTGATGTTGTTGGATTTGATTCAGATGGCCCCTTGTCGTGCAATTGAAGCCAACAGAGACTGCGAGTCATCGACGAGTCAGGAGACTATTGTAGACATGCGGAGACAAATGCTGGAGCTAATGGCATTGATGGCTCAGCAGCAGCAGACCCGCCCATCAAGCTCTGGAGGACTTACTTTAAAAACATTCCTCCAGCATGATCCACCGACCTTCAATAGTGAGCATGAGCCAGAGAAGGCCGAACACTGGCTAAGGGAGATGGAGATGGCTTTTGAAGCGACTGAGTGCCCGGAAGAAAAGAAAGTTATTTTTGGGACTTTTCGTCTGCGAGATAGCGCTAAGGAGTGGTGGACTTCCTGCAAGGGAATTCACTTTTCGGAGACTCCGATCATCAACTGGAGTGACTTTGTAGAGCGGTTTTCTGAGCGTTACATTCCTGAGCACGCTAGGGATGCTAAACGCCAGGAGTTCATAGATCTTCGCTAGGGTAGTATGACTGTCCAAGAGTATGCTGCAAGGTTTCAAGAACTGGAAAAATATGGAAAGGGCATCCGTGCAAATGAAAAGCAGCGAGCGAGGAATTTCGTGGAAGGCTTGAGTGGAGGTTTGAGCCTTAGAGTACTCACTTATCTGATGTCGTTGCAGTAAGTGTAGAAATTGATGCAGTATATCGGAGGACGCAACAAGTGAACCCTCGAAAGCGCCCTCACAAGCCAAGCTACAATAAGAAGAGGCGTCACAATGCGGTAAATGTCAAGAAGACAAGAACTGATGAGGCTCCAGCCAACAGGAAACATGTATTCGATGTATGTCCGCATTGTGACAGAAGACATCCGGGCGAGTGCTACAAATTGGCAAGAGCTTGCTTGAGATGTGGAGAAAAGGGTCATTTTATTAAAGACTGCAAGAAAGAGTTCAAGGATCAGAGAAAACCATTCGAACAAAAGAAGAAGATACCAGGAAGAGTGTTCGCCCTTACGCACGAGGATGCAGAGGATGCTTACACAATTGTAGAAGGTACCCTTCTCATTGCAAGTCATTTATGCCATGTTCTTTTTGATTCTGGATCCACGCATTCATTTATTTCAAGTGATTTTGCAAGAAAATTGAATTTTGAAGCTGGTGAGCTTCCATACACACTTACTATTTCTTCACCTATGGGTGATATTAGAGCAACGTGTATGCACTTAAAGGACATACCGGTCATGATAGGAGAAGACACTCTCACTGCTAATTTGATCCTACTGCCCATCACAACCTATGATGTCATCTTGGGCATGGATTGGTTGTGGGAGAATTATGCTGCAGTTTATTGTAGAGAGAAGAAGGTGGTCCTGAGCAGACCAAATCATAAGGAGATAGTCGTCCTAGGCACTAATAAGAGCAGACGATTGGTTATCTCTTCTCTGCAAGCAAGCCAACTACTAGCCGAAGGTTGCACTGCATACCTAGCTATCATAATTAGCATTGAATCGTCGCAGGCACGTTTCGATGATTTAGATGTGGTCCGAGATTTTGCTGATGTATTTCCAAATGATCTTCCTGGACTACCTCTTCATAGAGAGGTGGATTTATCAATTGATATTATTCCAGGAACGTCACCGATATCTAAAGCTCCATACAAAATGGTCCCTGCAGAACTTGAGGAGCTAAAGAAACAGTTACAAGAACAACTTGATAAGGGATTTTTACGTCCCAGTGTTTCCCTATGGGGAGCACATGTTCTCTTTTTGAAAAAGAAAGATGGATCTCTCAGACTCGACATTGATTATCGAGGTCTGAACAAAGTGAGGAACAAGTACCCGCTACCTCGCATCGATGATTTATTTGATCAGTTGCAAGGAGCAACAGTCTTCTCAAAAAATTGATTTACATACGGGTTACCATCAACTCCAAATAAAAGAGGAGGATATATCAAAGACCACTTTCAGAATAAGGTACGACCATTATGAATTCTTGGTCATGCCGTTTGGTCCTACTAATGAACCTGCAGCCTTTATGGAACTAATGAACAGGGTATTCCGAGAATACCTTGATAAGTTTGTCATCGTATTTGTAAATGACATTTGATATACTCATCGGATCCGGAGCAGCATCGAGTGCACCTGCAGATTGTGTTTGAAACCCTGCGTCAACACCAGCTTTACGCAAAATTTTCTAAGTGTGACTTTGGTTGAATAAAGTTGCATTCCTTGGTCATGTGGTATCCAAGGATGGCATTGAGGTGGATTCATCTAAGGTAGAAGCGGTGATGAATTGGAGTCAGCCTAAAAATGTTTATGAGATCCGTAGCTTCCTTGGCTTGGTCGGGTACTATCGGCGATTCATTCAGAACTTTTCAAGGATCTCACTACCATTAACAAAGCTCACCCGAAAGAATGTGAAGTAAGTATGGTCAGAGGAGTGTGAACGGAGTTTTCAAGAATTGAAGAAGGAATTGACTACGGCTCCATTCTTATCTTTACCATCAGGGAGTGGAGGCTTTGTGGTGTATACAGAAGCGTCAGGCACGGGACTCGGGTGTATACAGAATGAGAAAGTCATTGCCTATGCCTCACGGCAATTAAAACCGCAAGAGAGAAACTACCCTACTCATGATTTGGAGTTAGCAATGGTAGTCTTTGCTCTTAAAATTTGGCGGCATTACCTTTATGGTGAACAATTTGAGGTGCTCAGTGATTACAAGTGCCTCAAATATATTTTCTCTCAGAAGGAACTTAATTTAAGGCAGCGACGTTGGCTGGAGTTCCTAAAAGACTACGAATTTTCTATTTATTATCATCCCAGAAAAGCAAACGTCGTTGCTGATGCATTAAGTCGAAAGTGGGAAGGCAAGCTATCTAGCTTGAAACTTCAGTGGAAGATGATGAAAGATTTTGAAGACTGGAAACCTTTCTTAAGTGAAGAAAGGAAGATATCTTTTGCAGGCCTTAGAATCCAACCCGAGGTAATTGGGAAGATCATGACAGCACAAAAAATTGATGTTGATCTTCCTAAAATGATAGAGGCATCTAAGAAAGAAGGTTCTGATTTTACCATTGGAATCGATGAAGTTATAAGGTACCGAAACAGATTATGGGTTCCCAATGATGTCGAATTGAGGCAGGAGATTCTCGACGAAGCCCATAAGTCGATGTATACCATCCACCCGGGTACAACAAAAATGTACAAGGATCTGCAACGAAACTTCTGATGGCCAAAGATGAAGAATGACATCACAATTTTTGTTTCTAAATGCTTGGTATGTCAGCAGATCAAGATTGAACATCAGAGACCAGCAGGCCCTGTTCAGCCCTTAAAGATACCTGAATGGAAGTGGGAGCATATAACGATGGATTTCGTTACGGGTCTACCCAAGACCAAGAAACATCGTTATGATACCATATGGATGATTGTGGATCGATTGACCAAGTCATCTCACTTCTTACCTATCCACTTGGAGCAATCGACATACAGTCTAGCTGAATTGTACGTGAATGAAATCGTCAGATTGCATGGCGTTCCTACATCAATCGTGTCAGATCGGGACACTAGATTCACGTCTCGTTTGTGGAAAAGTTTCCAAGACGCTATGGGAACTCAAATGACGTTCCACACTTCATTCCACCTGCAAACTGATGGTCAATCAGAAAGGACCATCCAGACGCTGGAAGATATGTTGAGAGCTTGTGCTCTAGATTTTGCTGGTAGCTGGGATAGACATCTTCCATAGTAGAGTTTGCTTATAATAACAGTTATCATTCGAGCATCAAGATGGCTCCGTAGGAGGCATTGTATGGGAGACCTTGTAGATCACCCTCATGTTGGAGTGATGTGGGTGAGAAGCACATTTTGGGACCAGAGCTAATCCAGACTAGCAAGCAAGGTGTTGAGATAATCAAAAGGAGATTGTTGGCAGCTCAAAGTAGGCAGAAGTCTTATGCAGATCGTCATAGAAGGGAGTTGAGTTTTGCAATTGGAGATCACATGTTTTTAAAGATTTCCCCAACCAAGGGTATATTGCGATTCGGCAAGAAAGGGAAACTTACTCCTCGATACATAGGACCTTTTGAGATTCTACAACGAATCGGAGAGGTGGCGTATTGTGTTTCACTACCACCTCAATATTCAAAGCTACATGATGTTTTCCATGTGTCTATGCTAAGGAAGTACACTCATGATCCTTCGCACGTTATCGAGCATGAGCTTCTTGATATTCAACCTAATCTCACCTTTGAAGAGAAACCTGTTCGCATAGTCGATCGTAGAGACCATCAGCTTCGTCGATGTATAGCTCCGATGGTCAAGATCCTCTGGCAACATCACCAGAAGGAGGAAGCCACCTGGAAGATGGAGAGCGAAATGCGAAAGAAGCATCCGCAGCTTTTCGGTATGTCCCTTTTTCTAAGAAATTTCGAGGACGAATTTTTTTTAAGGGTGGTAAATTGTAATGGCTGGAGATTTTCCAGCCATATTTCCTTTTTATTTTCTCAATTAATGGTATAGATTTCATTCTAGAATTAAGGTTATTATTAGCCAATTGATTGCCCTAATTAGGAGCTTAAAAAGCCAAGGTATCTTCCACCCACGTCACTTGTTCTTGACCAAAAAAACAAGAGAGAGGGAGAGGGAGAGAAGGAGAGAGGGAGAGTTAGAGAAAGAGATTTCTCACTGAGAGATTTATCCCCATCGCAGGAGAAACCAGCGTCGATCCGGTGGAGGAGCACATCGGCTTGAGAGCAAGGAGAAGGGCATAAAGATCTCGTAGTTGCGTTTCGTCGACCTTGAGCTACGTGTCGAACCGATAGGATTATATTCGATGAACCGATTTGTGTCTTTCGATCGTAATTATGATATACATTCCTGCATGACATCAACATTCCTTTACATATATTATTGTTCGATATTAGTAACCGTAAGAAAAAAATGAAATGTGCATCTTCATGTTGTCTAGCAGCATTACTTGGTCGAGTATCAAAGAATTTGTATATTATAATTATTCCCCGAGAGTATCTATGTTCGCGTCCACATACTTATATATGGTGTTGAATGTTTGCGGGTGACTGGTTTCATGTTTTTAATTGCAAACTAGATATATTCTTAGTCAATAGGTAAAAATATGATTTTTGAGGATCTGGTGCACTCGTATGGTAAGCAGTCAAAGGAGCACATCAAATTAAGAATAAGGAAACTCATAATATTATTAATACATGTAGGCTGTTTGATGCTAGGCTTAGATTATTTCCAGGGAAGCTGCAGAGCAAATGAAAGGGACCTTATCTGGTTAGAAAGGTGAATGACAATGGGAGTATTGATATATCCGAATTGTCTTCTGATGCTACCTTTCGAGTGAACGGCCAACGGCTCAATCCATATCTAGATCATGAGCCGCGGGTTGTTGATGTTGCCCCTATTCACTTTGCGTGAGATGTGGTCTCTTGACTTACATCCATTGCATCTCACACTTGATTATCATTGTTCTTCCGACCTGTATAGATCCAGTTGTCCATATCACTCTATTCTTTAGTCCCACATCCCTTCTATCATCTTATGATTTTGCTATACTTAGGGTGTACTTTACCCTAAGTATAGGGGGGATGTAGGACTCTCGAGTATTCTATTGATACTTTCTACCCCTATTTTGCTGCTTATACTTAGGGATATTTCACCCTAAGTATAAGGGGGGGGGGTAGACCCTGTACATCCTTCACTCAGATTTCCCTTTATGTACAACTTGCTATACTTAGGATTACTTGATCCTAAGTATAGGGGGAAACACCGAGTTCTCTTCATTCTATTCTTTGATTCATCTTTGTATATAGCCATTCCTTTTCACTTCCCTATACTAAGCACGAGTTATGTCTTCTTCATCGCTCTTGATCACTCTGAGGACATCGTTCGAGCTAAGTATAGGGGTGTGTGTATATATTCCATATATACTTCAGCCATAACTCGTACTTTGCGTGAGTGTGTTAATAAATAAAAACGGCTTAAAACCTAAAAATCCGTAAAATTTAAAATTTTTCCCTTGTATATAAAATTCATTTTGCACATACCTATTTATTTATCAAATTATTTTTGTACAAATGATTGTAAAATCTTTTTGTGTAAATAGCTTGTAAATATTCTCATATCAAAACTATGTATATAGTACAAAATTTTTGTAAAATATTTTAAAAACAAAAAGTTTGCAAAAACCTTGTGTAAATTTTTGTAAATATTTTGCAAAACTTCGCATTCATGCATACATCCATGTTTTCAAACATTTTTCAAAAATTTTGCACATTTGTAAACATTTGTAAATGGCATAATTGTAAATAGCATCTTTGTAAATATTTGCACGATTTTTCCAAATCATAGTTGACATTTAAACTGCCTGGAATTAAATTGACAAATGGAGCTTGGTTAAGACCTTAATCCACCTAACAATAAGAGGAACCTTAGAGGGCTTAGGATTGAGACTTTTTCAGGTTCATTGGGACTTAATTCTTTGAGTCCACTAGGCTATAAGCATATGTCATCTTGATGAGCCTAAGTAGAGTACTTAACAACACACACATGACTCTCAGAGACAATGGCTTTACTTGCACCAGCATCTTACACATAGCTCTCCGCGGATGAGGTGGTGAGGAGGCAGTTTCCTTTGGCTTGGGGTAGCATATGAGGGTAGTACTTCTAGGTGGAACCTCTCTTCTTCTTCTAGTGAAGGAAGTGCGTCTCAACTTAGTCTGGTGGTTATGAAGTCTAAAGACAGAAGCCGTGGGTTGCAATAAAGCTTGAAAAGAGGGATAGTCTACTGTCTCAAGAGGAAAAACTCCTTGTATATATGCTGCACCATGTAGATATGTTGTACAGATGCACATAAAAAATGTGTAGAAAGAAAAGAACTCCAAAAAAGTGGTGGGTCGGATTGAAAATTTAATAATCCCACCGGAGTGGATATAGTAAAATAAAGCAAAAGCTTATGGTATACATGTTTCATCTCATGAAGCTTGCAGCGGGAGACTCAGCTACACTGGTTAGAGCTCCCAAGGATACATGGCTACACTGGCCATGGTCCATTCTCTTCTTCCCCCTCTTCTTAAGCCAGTTGCACTTGAACTTAGAAGGGAATACCCCGCTTCTCGAGGAAAGAGTTGCTAGATCGAGGCATTAGAGTTACCGAGTTGAGGGAGGTTGTTTCTTTCTTACTTCTGAGGTGGGGAGCTACTTATCACTTACACCATACAAGGAAAGATTCATGGTCATTAGAGTTTGTGTATGTAGACTTGTTCTGATCTGGTTTATTGAGGAGTCTTGCCCATAGATTGGTGGAACTTAGAGGTTGTTGAGTTTTAAGCTTAAGTCCAAATAAGGTTCCGACAAATTAATATTCCAAAGGTCTAACCGAGCTCCATATTTCAATTTAATGAAGGAAAGTTTAATAATCGACCTTGATTTCTCCTCTTTTTCTTTTTCTTTCTCTTTTGCACTTCTTTTTCAAATAAGTGTTTCTAAGGGACTAGCAAAGTTAAGTATAGGGGGGTGATGAATACCCATTCATCACTCTTTATTCTTTTATTTTAGCTACAAAACCTATGCAAAACACATGTATATTCACGTAAACAACAATAATTGTCAAATAGCATGCATTGTGTAAATATGTATATTTAGCATGTTTTTGTGCATAAATAAAAGAATAAAGACATAAAAGAAAAAGAGGGAGATATTTAGAATAAATATTGAGCGACCTAATCCCAAGGTAGGGCTCAACATGGGCCTGATCGCAAAAGAATCCAAGTAGAGAGAGATAGGGAAGCTCATGTGTGTATATACCTATATATAAATAAAATTATTTTCCTCTTAATAAAAAAATTGGTATTTATTTATTTTTATATATTTGTAAATATAAAATTAAAATAAAAATGGGAAAAATAAAAGAAAAAAAATAAAAAGAAATAAAATTCCTTCATCATTGCACATATATACCATGTACATAAGAACCACACATCTATTTATTTTTCCCTTGTAAATAAATAATTAAAATCAAATAAAAATATGTACATATTCCACATTCCATAATGTAAATAAATAAAATAAAAATCATAAAAATAAAAATAAAATAAAAATAAATAAAATAAAAATTAAAATCCACATTGTATATATACCATGCAAATTTATGTATATATTTATTTATTAACTCTATGTAATTAAATAATAAAAAATAAAATAAAAATACTTTTTATTCCAAATTTTATGTTATAAATAAATAAAATATAAAATTAGAATAAATATATAAAAATAAATAATAAAAAATAAAAAATCAAAAATATATATGTATATACCTATATATAATAATAATATCTTGTAAATACCTAATTTATATCTCAAAAAAATAAATAAAAATCACTAAAAATAGTTAAAAAATAAATAAACATTTTTCATGTTTTAAGTTTTTCGAAAATAAGTCATTTATTATTTTTATCGAATTTCCAAATAATTATTGATTGGCGCTCTCTGATTGGTCCACAGGGGATGTTGACCCCCGGTCAACCCCCCCTAAACCATTTCTCCCGCGGATCTCGCATATGACCCGACTTTGCCTAATTTTTCAGCGATGATCCGACTACCTCCCACCTAAACCCCAGGCTCCGATCTTTCAGGAAACATCCGCGATTCACGCCCGACACCTGCCCTAGGGATCCGTGCATCACCGTACGTCACCCGACCCATTCTTTGACGGATCTTCACAGGTATATAACTGACCTCCGCCGCACAATTCAGGATATCCTTGGTTGTGCCCTTTCATCCCAGGAGCTCCACCTTACTCCCCAGAGTGACAGCTGCGCGAGGGAGGTGTCGAAGCGAGGAGAGAGAGCCTCCAGCTATCGATCCGATGACGTCTGCCGCTGTGCGCCGCCACGAGGTGCGCTTAGCCTCAGAACTCGACGTTTCCTTGAGGCCAGGGCTCCCAGAGCTCGCCGAGCTCGCCCCCAGTCGATTACATCCGCCAGGTAGACCTGATTCTTCCTATTTTTCTCTAATTTTTGATTACGCCCAATTCACCCATTCACTGTCGCTCATCGTTTCTGACCACTCCGATCATCATTACGCTCATCCGACCTGACCGTCATCTCCGTGAGACCCTTCTCCACCTTCTGCAGCCACACACCCACCTTGATTCGCCCCGGAACCAAGGCTCGACCTTCATCGCCGTCGCCTCGCTGGAGGTCGCCCATCTCGACTCGCCAGCCACCCATTCCACCTCTAACCGGGTCGAGGCAGTTTGCCCTCGATCCAGGAAGCCTCTTGTGCTTATTTGCAGGTCGAATGAGATCCATCTGAGGGTCAGAACATCCAGGCACAGAAGCCCAGCTCCGCCTTCGTCGCCGTAGCTCCTCGTAGCTTCCCGGCCTCATCGGAGGAGTCCAGCAGCTGCGGAGCATCGAGGCGATCACGTTCCACCTTCTAGCAGCTCCGAAGGAGGCCCCCACCGCGCGCACGGAGCCGGCGAAGCTCGCCGACGAGCAGTTCTTGGAGGACCCTCCTCCGTCGTCCGATCATCCCCTACGTCCCAGATTTGATCCCAGCCATTCATTTGAAGGGACCCACTCCACCGTCAGATCTTCCAGAGGCGTGATCAGGACCGTCCATCCATATGAAGGGTTAGCCATGCATCTCAGCCTTCTGATCATCCACGTGGCATCCCTTCAGCCCTCCGATAATAAGGGGTAATTCATACTTAGGCCCCTATCATTTTGTTTTTGCAATATAGTCCTGTAAATATTTTAAGTAGTTTTCTTTATTTTGGGTAATTTGCACTCTGGACCTTTATGTTCTTTCGATTTGCATTATAGCCCTTCTATACGTGGTCCACGTGCATCGACACGTGAGGTTGTGGATAAATTGCATACTCTATCCTGTAGTTCTTGGTTGTTAAGGTTTGCATTTTTATAAATAGAATTTACAGCTATACCCCTCTGTGCATGATTCACGTGCTTCGCACGTGATTTATGGGGATTTTTTGCACAAGGGCCCCTGCAGTTTCTTGCCGTATTATTTATTGGTCCTTGGAATTACTTTTATTGTATTTAGGTCCCTGTACACTGTGAGCCTTAGTTTTATTTAAATAAAATAGCAAATCAAATCCAAATTGTGTGAAAATTGGATATGTGGCTCCTGCCACTATGTAAAATTTTCACCAAAAATTTGGTACATTTTTTACGCTTTTTGTTATTTTTAAAAATTCAAAAATCGTTATTTTTTTGTCTTCCCAGATTAGAAAATCATAAAAAAATCTAAAAACTCTTTTAAAAATTCTAAAAAAATTAGGAGTTGTTAATTTTGTTGTGTTTGATTTTTATGCTATTTTGGCGATTTTAGGATTTATAAAAACCTTAAAAATTAAAAAACCTCTAAAAACTCATAAAAATTCTAAAGAATTATAGGAAAATAAAAAAATACAAACTCTTTTTCTGAATTTTCCTTGTTGTCTATATTTGTCATAAAAATTACCATCAGGCTTTTATAGATCAATTTGATATTTTAAATTGATCTTTCAAACCTGACTGGACATCAGCTTACTGTTTTGGCCTTATTTCATTTTTATAAAATTCTATAAAAATCAGAAAAATCACAAAAATTCACCAAAAACAGTAAAAAACCTAAAAAAACATAAAAATATTTTTGTCTGAATTTTTGGAGCTTTTTAGAGTGTTTGAATAATTGGTTGAAGTTGCTTGTTTTTGTCTTTCTATTACTTTCGCTTATTAATAAAAATCCAAAAGAATATAAAAATAATTAAAAACCACGAAAAATGTATTTTCTTCCCTTATTTTTCATTTGACTACTTCGTAGGCCGTGAGGCCAACTCGTGCTCCCTGAGTCCGACCCTGGGTGCTACACCAGACTAATCTCATAGCCATGACAACTATTTTTGATTTGATTGTTTTATCTTGTTGTTTGGTGGTCTGCTCTTCATTTTTCTTGATTGAGCTGAGATCACTCTCGATCCGGGTCGCAACGACCCGAGTGTGATTTTTATCCGATCCGGATCGTTCAATTTTTCGGCTCATCAGAATGATGAATACCCGAGAGTCCTACATCCCCCTATACTTAGGGCAAAGTACACCCTAAGTATAGCAAAATCATAAGATGAGAGAAGGGATGTGGGACTAAAGTATAGAGTGATATGGACAACTGGATTTATACAGGTCGGAAGAACAATGATAATCAGGCGTGAGATGCAATGGATGTGAGTCAAGAGACCACATCTCACGCAAAGTGAATAGGGGCAACATCAACGACCCGCGGCTCTCGAAAGGTAACATCAGAAGACAACTCAGATATATCAATACTCTCATTGTCATGCACCTTTCTAACCAGATAAGGTCCCTTCCATTTGCTCTGCAGCTTCTCTGAAAATAATCTAAGCCTAGCATCAAATAGTCATACTCTCTGTCCTGGCTCAAACTGCTTGTGGCTGATATGAGAATCATGCCACTCCTTCACTCTCTCCTTATCATGTAGGCTGTTTGAAAAGGCGGTATCGTGAAGCTCTTCCAGGGCTGCTAACTCTGCCCTCCTCTGATCTCCTACACTATCTGGATCCAAAAGTATATCAGTGACTGCCCAAAGTGACCTATGTCTCATCTCAACAGGTAAATGGCACAGCTTGCCATAAACGAGGCGAAAGGGAGATGTACCCAAAGGACTCTTTGAAAGACGTCCGATATGCCCACGAGACCGAGTCTAAAAGCTGTGACCAATCCTTTCGGTCGGGGCGGACGACTTTCTGCAATATAGTCTTGATCTCCCTGTTCGACACTTTAGCAAGACATTCGTCTGAGGGTGGTATGGAGTGGCAACCCGATGGTCTATGCTGAACTCGCTAGCAAGGGCCTTTACCTTGTCGTTGACGAAATGAGACCCCCCATCGGATATCAACACTCGAGGTACCCCGAACCATGAAATGATATTCTTCCTCAAAAAATCTGCAAACAGCTCTAGCATCTGCGGTTCAGGCGGGGATGGCCTCAACCCAATGACTCACATAATCTACGGCCAACAGAATGTACTCAAATCCCTGACTCCTATGGAATGGACCCATGAAATCGATGCCCCATGCGTCAAAAACCTCACAGAAGTGAATGGGCTGCATCGGCATCATATCATGCTGTCCACAAGTGCCCATCCTCTGACAGTCAATATATCTCTTCACGAACTCATCAGAGTCCTTGAAAAGAGTAGGTCACCGTAGGCAGATTGGAGCACTTTCTGTGTCGTTCTCCTCCCTGAGTGATGTCCTCCTGCCTCAAGCTTGTTGCAGTAAGTAAGGACGCTGTGGTGCTCCTCCTGAGAAAATGCACCGACGCTAGATACTATCCCCTCCCTCATGTAAAGGACGGGACCCTCCCAATGGTAAAACTTGGCCTTCGCGAGGAAGGTCTCAAGTTTCTGCCTGGGCCAATCTTGTGGGACTTTCTTGGCGACAAGATAGTTCACAATATCGGCATACCATGGGAGCGAGGCGATAGCAAGGATCGCCTCATCTGGGAAGGTCTCACAAATAGGGTCAATCTGCTCAGAATCCTCAAGATACTCCAATCGGGAGAGATGACATGCCACCACATTCTTGACTCCAGGCTTATCCTTAATCTCTATGTCAAAATCCTGGAGTAGAAGGATCCATTTGGTCAATCTAGCTTTGGCATCCTTTTTTACCATGAGGTATCTGATGGCAGTATGATCAGTGTATATGGTCACTCTAGATCCAATGATTGTAATATCTGAACTTATCTAGGGCGAAGACTACGGCTGCATCGCATCTCTTTCTCGGTGACGGTATAGTTCCGCTGTGCGGCATCCAATGTACGGCTAGCGTAGTGAATAGCAAATGGGACTCCATCCCTCCTCTATCCTAGCACTGCCCCTACGGCAAAATCGAAGGTGTCCGTCATGATCTCGAATGGGAGAGACCAATCCGGTGGCTGGAGAACAGGAGCCTCTATGACACAGCTCTTGAGAGTCTCAAATGACAATAGACACTTATCATCTACAAGGAACTCAGTGCAGATCAGTCAACGGTCGGGCAATCCTGCTGAAATCATGAATGAATTGTCAGTAGAAACCAACGTGCCCCAGAAAATACCGTAACTGTCGCAAGTTGGACGGTGGATCGAGTTTTCTAATGACATCCACCTTGCCGGATCCACCTCCATGCCCCTGTTGGAGATGATAAGGACAAGCACCGTCCTTGAGTCACCATGAAGTGACTCTTCTCCCAAGA
The DNA here is from genome assembly GCA_037367405.1 of Ottelia alismoides. Classification (NCBI taxonomy): domain Eukaryota; kingdom Viridiplantae; phylum Streptophyta; class Magnoliopsida; order Alismatales; family Hydrocharitaceae; genus Ottelia; species Ottelia alismoides. The sequence continues at coordinate 736,832 of JAZKJV010006632.1, read as the reverse complement.
CAACACAAGGTGAATCTCAATGCATCGCTGAAGGACTCGGTCAAGGCAGTCAAGACAGGAGTCGAATCCGTTGCCGTAGACCAAGAAGTCATACATGAAGACCTCCAAGCACTCTCCCACCATGTACAAAAAGATAGACATCATGCACCTCTGAAATGTCGTAGGGGCGTGCATAGCCCAAATGGCATGCGTCTAAAGGCATATGTCCCAAAGGACAGGTGAAGTGGTCTTATCTTGGTCTTCGGGTGCGATGGCCACCTGATTGTAGCTGGAGTACCCATCCAGAAAGCAGTAGTGGCTCTTCCCTGCGAGTCTCTCATGATCTGATCTATAAAGGGCAGGGGGAAATGATCTTTGTTGGTGTCCAGGTTGAGTCGTTTGTAATCTTACGCAAACCTGCCAAGAAGTGGGTACCCGGGTAGCGATCTCCTCTCCGGACTCCGTGACAACAGTAGTGATGCCCGTCCTTCTTAGGCATCACATGCAACGGACCGACCCACTTGGAGTCGGAGATGGGGTAGATAAAATCGGCGCTCCACCACTTCGAGATCTCCTTCATGACAACCACTCTCAGATTCGGGTTCAGCCGCCGCTGAAACTCACGCGATGGCTTTGCCTCATCCTCGAGATAGATGTGGTGAGAGCACAGAGCCGGACTGATCCCCTGAAGATCTGCTACACTCCATCCTATCGCCTTGCGGTTCTTTTCAAGAACCCCATCATACGAGATTCTTTCTCTCCAGTCAAATTAGCGGAGATAATGACTGGATACATCTCATGCTCACCCGCAAGGAATCTATACTTCAACGACACAGGTAGCGGCTTCAGCTCTGGACAAGTAGGTGTTGGCGGATTTAGCCTCTGAAAGCTCTGAGTAAATGCTGCCAAATCTACATGGGAGAATGGAAACTCTCGCTCACAATCGATATCTGGAGAAGGCTGCTCTGTTGGACTGTCTCTGCTCTGCATGGCATCTACCTCCTCCCTAGATGCAGGCTCAGTGGAAGTCAGACATGGAATAAGATCATCAAACTCTGCCCAATCAATATCTGACTCCGAGGGATCTGTATCATCATCACAAAACAACTCTGTCTCGCGGTCGAGAACCGAATCTGCCAACTGAAAAGTATCCTGGACTAGGAATGTGCTCTCCAATCTATCCTCTGCTGGCGTCTCTGCATCAGCGGTCTTTGTAGGTGAGAGGATGGCATGTGCGTCTGGATCTGCCCAAACTGCCTCGTCATCTGTGATCACAAAATCGTAGTCCTGGTGGATGTCTGGCCCTGCATCTGTCATCTGCTCTGAATTTGTGGTTGGCTCTGAGCATGCTGATCTCTGACTCTGATGTCCTCGACCGTCTCTATTTGTACACTTTCGCCCTCGACGCGAAAGTATACCTTCTCGCTATCATGGTCGATCACTGCCTTGGCTGTGGCCAAGAACGGGCGACCTAGAATGATAGGGTATCGGTCACAGACTCAGGGATCTCCATGTCCAATACAACGAAGTCCATGGGAATTACAAGCCCTGAATCGTGATGACGACGTCCCTCAGAAACCCCTTCGGCCTCTTGACAGATCGATCAGCAAATTGAAGGACTGTCCTGCTCTGTCGTAGAGTGCCCAACTCGAAGCGGTCGAGAAGGGCTGCCGGAAGTAGGTTGATCGAAGAACCACTGTCTATTAGAGTGCGGTCGAACCTCTGCTCACGGATATGGCATCTGACATACGGGGCTCCTGAATCTGGCCTCTTGGCCGACAGACGGTTCTGAATCGTGAAACACGTGGCTCGGTAAGCACATGGATCTCAGACTGGTGGTTCCTCCTCTTCCTCCTAACTGTGGTCCTGTCTCTGAGTGATCTCTGGAGTAGAGGGATGTGCTCCAACGCCTCTTGGAGAGTCAGCTGAAGGTGGAATTTGTCGATCATCTGCTGGCTGAACTCTACCTGATAGTTCTTTTTCTGATTTTCTTTTTTCTGCCCCTTACCTAGATGGAGTGCTCTAGGGAAGGGGACTACAGGGTCCTTCTCAGATGAAGGACTAGGAAAGGGTCTTGGTTGCTAAAGCACGGCAGAATCCACACATACATCATCATGCACCACAGGTGGATCAGAAGAAAATAAACCCTTTCCTTTTTTTCCAGATAAGTCCTAAGATACAAGAACAGATGGAAAGACTACAGGACTAGCAGAAGTAGAAACGGTGGCATCAGCACCACCCTCGGCAGGTCGACTTGTGGCTTCAGCACCGCGCTCTGGCTCGACAACAATGGTGGCATCAGTACCACCTCCTCCGTCTGGTGAAGTGACGGCCTCAGTACCGTCATGTGGATCAACATCCATGGTGGCGTCAGCACCACCGTCATCATCTCTCGCGGTATCAGTACCGCACTCCTCCTCTCCTGGCGCTCCTGAAGTATCGTGAGAACGTCGCTCAGACGAGGCGTCGCCTGCTGGCATCCTACCGCTCCTAAGTGTAACAAAATCAGTATCAAACAGATATGCATACATATCACCAAATGTATCACTAGGAGTGGCATACTCTGTGAAATCTAACTGCTCAGACTTCCTCTTCAGGTTGTTCGGGTTCAGCTCAATCTGGACAGGGATGGCGGCCTTCCCTCTCACGATCTCCCGCACCTCCCGGCGGAAATCATCCATCTCCCGTCTAAAGGTAGCATGCTGCTCTGTCATGAGGTGGGCTATGTCGTCCAAGGCATGGTTCTCATAGGATGACCCATGAGAACCTGACGGGTGGCCTCGCTGGTAGTGAGGCTGCTGCAGCTGGTACGGGTATTGCTGTGGCTGGTGAGAGGGGTACTGCTGCTGCTGCTGTTGAGGCTGCTCTCGCCTCCAAGAATGTCCTTGCTAATAGGGACGAGGACCATACTGAGATGACTGCTGCTGCTGCTGGTACACTGGGGGCTGCTGTTGCTGATGATCTCGCTGATGGTCGTACTGACCACCCTGACCTAAAGGCTGGTGCTGGGAACTGGCACCTCCGTCGACCAACGGAATCCGTGATGGTCTCGTCGGATACCGGGCTGGGGTCGGTCATGCGATGGTCTCGTCGGATACCGGGCTGGGGTCGGTCATGCCAAATCCCGTTGACGTCCATCAATGGCTCAGGCTCGTAGGAGGGTGGCGAGAGTACTGCCAGAGGCTCATCCGGCTGGTAAACACCATCCGAGTATCTGGGATGGTGGTAACTGGTAGTAAGGTTGCAGCTGCTGGTATGGCTCCGCTTGTACAAGGTGGACCTGTCTAGGCTGACTGGAGCTGGAGCGCTGGGACGAGCTGCCACTGCCACTCGGATCTCCTCGTGACTGAAGACGGGACTGAGAAGCCATCTGTGCCTCCTAGAGACACATGATCTGTGTCTTCAGGTCACTCAGTGTCTGTGCCATCTGATCCATCTGCGATATGCTCTGGCACTGCTTCTTCTCTATAATCTCCATCCAGTCCAGCTTCTCACTGATAATGCCCATGTTGGCGGCTGTGGACTCGGTCTGTGCGGCTGCCGCTGACGAAGTAGAAGGACCAGCGTCGACCCGTGCTATCCTCTGATACTGCACAAACTGTGGCTGGGGGCGTCCCTGAGTGTAGAGTCTGGTCTGGGACATCACTGTATAGTTCTCGGCCATCTCCTCGTAGATAGCCCAGACCTGATCATGATCCTTCGCGAAGTAGGACCCGCCACAAGAAGCGTTCACCAGGCCCTGCAGCTCTGGTGTCAACCCGTAAAAGAAGCTCGGAACAAGGTTCGGCTTCGAGATATCATGGTGTGGGAATCTGTCGGTAAGCTCTCTAAACCTCTCCCATGCCTCGTGAAACTGCTCGTTGGGGAGCATGGAGAAGTTGCTGATCAGGGCCCTCGCTGCATTTGTCCGCCAGAGTGGATAGTACTTGTTCAAGTACTCGGTGCGGAGCTGCTCCCAGGTGTACACAGATCTCCCTAAGTGCTTCAGCCAGTTGGCTGCTCTGTCTGCCAGGGAGAAAGGAAAGGCAATCATGTTGATGGTATCCTCGTCCACCTGACAGTCGTGGACTGTGCTGCAGATCATCTCAAACTCCTGGAGATGAAGATGTGGCTCCTCAGTGGCGAGCCCATGGAACCAGGGTATAAGCTGAAGAGTGTTCGGGGGGAACTTGAAGTCCCCCACGATAGCTGGTAGTACGACCCAACGATGTGTTAAAGTCGATCCGGGGTTGTGCAACTCCCGCATCGGTCTCGACTAATCTGCGGCTGCTGTCGCATCATCGGGATATCCTCAGTCCGTCTCCTAGGCTGCTCTGCTTGCGGTTTGCTCTCATATGCTCCATCTCTCTCCTCATCTCTATCGTGAATGCACCCTGATCCCTCAACTACCGTTGCACTGACTCAAGGGAGGCGATCAGGGTGTTGTTGATCGCACCCTAGTCCAAGACATATGTCTGCTCTCCTCTGGGGCCTCCGGTGCGGTCATCGCTGCTGCAGGTCATGGTCTCTGCAAAGGCAAAAGACCCAAATTCAGGTGCCGATAAATCATCTGTCTGATGTCTCGCATCTGGCACTCGTGTCTCAGGAGTGGTAGAAGGGCGGTCAAGGGGAAACAGGGCGGAGTCGAACTCGGGTTTGGAAAGCAGGTCTCAGCTCTTGCGAATTGACTTAGATGAATGGGATGGAGTGCTGAAAAGCGGTGCAGCCAGAGGCTGCCTAAGGGACCTCCTGCCCATCATCGTGATCTAGCGAGTCGGGCGGATGGGATCTGGAAATAACTATGATGAGCAAACAAACCCCGGATTCACCTACTCAACGCGAGCTGAAGACCGTAAGAGTTCGGTCAATTATCTTGTCAGTTTTTATTAGGTGATCAAGTCAAGATAGCAGAGCGGTTACGTGACCTGTTGGGAATCCAATCCGCCAAAAAGATTGTCCCGTATAAAAGGCTGGTAGTCTGATCGAGACTCGGATATGGCTCTAGCCTAGTGTGCGGGTCACACTCTCGTGCATGCAAACCAGACAATGAGGGGGTTGCTCTCCCCAAGACAAGTTTTTAGGTGGAGTGTCTTTTAGGGTCAAGTTGGATTAGCAGTCTCAATTTTATGTTTTTGATTTTTTAGGTATTTTTAAATATCAATCAATGCCTAACGAATTTTTCGGTTCTCTTGATTATTTTAAGTCCAAAACAGGGCGAGAAGACGAAAAAGCTGATGCGCGAGAATCAATGATGCATGCAGATTAAGAGATGCGTACCTGACTTCAGCAGTCTACATGCAGGGTGATCCGCGCATAAAATAAATGATAGAATCTATACTACCTATATGATGCACGCGGAAAAACTGGCCCTAAACAAAGCAGTTCTACTTGTGAAGAACAGTAGCCGAGTACTCGAGCTTAGGTCCGGAGTCCTATCTTGGGAGACACTTGGTGTCTGCCACAATAGATCCTACACGCACTGTGTGTGGCTCCTCAAGGCACGTGGACCAGAGCTCAAATACGCCGACTTTTTGTGATTTAATTAATTAAGTCCAATTATTGATCTATAGGTACATGCAGATAATTAGGGTTTGGCCTTAATTAATTACGTCACAGTCAAAGAAAACTCCTAAGCTAGGGCTAAAATCCGCATAAATCAAACGAGCAGTAAATAAACGGTCAAAACTCTAGAAAACCACGAAAAGCTGCGAAAAACCGGTGTGGTCCCCCGAGCACACCGGTGCTCGGCGAAGCAGACCCCAGAATGTCACAAGTGTCTAAGTCTGTCCCTGTATTATTACAACTCAAATAATCTGACTGGAAATAAATCTAAACTAATCTACAGCTAATCTACGCTGCTATTCCATGGCTCCCGCACTCCTGCTCGGCTCCTCGCGCTCTCCTGCGGCTCTATGCAGAAAAGAGCCGCCTCCGACTCTCGCGGTTGCTTCGGCTTCCGAAGAAAGCCGCCTCGGTCCTCGGGCCCTCGCAAGAAAACAAGCAGAATGTCAAATCAAATTATTATAAACAATCAGATAAAATATATCTACAAAGTATCTACAAAAAGTCGCGAAAAACAAAAGCCGCGGAAAAATCGAAAGTAACTACTAAGTCGTGCTCCCCGGCAACGGCGTCATTCTAATGAGCCGAAAAATCGAACGATCCGGATCTGATAAAAATCACACTTGGGTCGTTATTACCCGGATCGAGAGAGATCTTAGCTCAATCAAGAAAAATGAAGAGCAGACCACCAAACATCAAGATAAAACAATCAAATCAAAAATAGTGGCCCTGGCTATGAGATTAGCTTGGTGTAGCACCCAAGGTCAGACTCAGGGAGCACGAGTTGGCCTCACGGCCTACAAAGTAGTCAAATCAAAAATAAGGGAAGAAAATACATTTTTGATGGTTTTAATTATTTTTATATTTTTTGGATTTTTAATAATAAGGGAAAGTAATAAAAAGACAAAAACAAGCAACTTCAACCAATTATTCAAACACTCTAAAAAGCTTCAAAAATTCAGACAAAAATATTTTTATGTTTTTTAGGTTTTTTACTATTTTTGGTGAATTTTTGCGATTTTTCTGATTTTTATAGAATTTTCTAAAAATGGAAGAAAGCCAAAAAAGGAAGCTGTTGTCCAGTCAGGCTTGAAAGATCAATTTAAAATATAAAATTGATCTATAAAAGCCTGAAGGTAATTTTTATGACAAATATAGACAACAAGGAAAATTCAAAAAAAGATTTTTGTATTTTTTTGGTTTTTTATAATTTTTTTAGAATTTTTATGACTTTTTAAAGGTTTTTTACTTTTTAAGGTTTTTATAAATCCAAAAATCGCCAAAATTGCACAGAAAATCAAACACAACAAAAGTAACAACTGCTAATTTTTTTAGAATTTTTAAAGTTTTAGATTTTTTTTATGATTTTCTAATCTGGGCAAACATGAAAATAACGATTTTCGAATTTTTAAAAATAAGAAAAAGCCTAAAAAATGTACCAAATTTTTGGTGAAATCTTTACACAGCGGCAGGAGCCACGTATCCAATTTTCACACAATTTAGACTGATTTGCTATTTTATTTAAATAAAACCAAGGCTCACAGTGCACAGGGACCTAAATGTAATAAAAAGTAATTGCAAGGACCAACATATAACACGGCAAGAAACTGCAGGGGCCCTTGTGCAAAAATCCTCACAAATCACGCGCGAAGCACGTGAATCAGGCATGGGAGGGGTATAGCTGTAAATTCTATTTATAAAAATGCAAACCTTAACCAAACCAAGACACAAATTACAGGATAGAGTATGCAATTTATCCACAACGTCACTTGTCCATGCACGTGGACCACGTATAGAAGGGCTATAATGCAAATCGAAAGAACATAAAGGTCCAGAGTGCAAATTACCCAAAATAAAGACAACTACTTAAAATATTTACAGGACTATATTGCAAAAACAAAATAACAGGGGCCTAAGTATAAATTACCCCTTATTATCGGAGGTTTGAAGGGATGCCACATGGATGATCTGAAGACTGAGATGCGTGGCTAACCCTTCATATGGATGGACGGTCCTGATCATGCCTCTGGAAGATCTGACGGTGGAGTGGGTCCCTTCAAATGAGTGGCTGGGATCGAATCTGGGACGTAGGGGATGATCGGACGACGGAGGAGGGTCCTCCAAGAACTGCTCGCCGTCGAGCTTCGCCGGCTTTGTGCGTGCGGTGGGGGCCTCCTTCGGAGCTGCTGGAAGGTGGAACGTGATCGCCTCGATGCTCCGCAACTGCTGGACTCCTCCTATGAGGCCGGGAAGCTTCGAGGAGCTCCGATGACGAAGGCGGAGCTGGGTCTGTGCTTGGATGTTCTGACCCTCAGATAGGTCTCATTCGACCTGCAAATAAGCACAAGAGGCTTCCTGGGTCGAGGGCAAACTGCCTCGACCCGGTTAGAGGTGGAATGGGTGGTTGGCGAGTCGAGATGGGCGACCTCCGGCGAGGCGATGGTGATGAAGGTCGAGCCTTGGTTCCGGGGCAAACCAAGGTGGGTGCGTGGGTGCAGAAGGTGGAGAAGGGTCTCACAGAGATGACAGTCGGGGTCAGATGAGCGTAATGATGATCGGAGTGGCCGGAATCGATGAGCGACGATGAATGGGTGAATTGGGCGTAATCAAAAATTAGAGAAAAATGGAAGAATCAGGTCTACCTGGCGGTTGTAATCGACTTGGGGGTGAGCTCAGCGAGATCTGGGGAGTCCTGGCCTCGAGGAAACGTTGAGTTCCGAGGCTAAGCGCATCTCGCGGCGGCGCACGGCGGCATACGTCGCCGGATCGATAGCTGGAGGCTCTCTCTCCTCGCTTCGACACCTCCCTCGCGCAGCTGTCACTCTGGGGAGTAAGGTGGAGCTCCTGGGACGAAAGGGCACAGCCAAGGATACCCTGAATTGTGCGGCGGAGGTCAGCTATATACCTGTGAAGATTCCGTCAAATAATGGGTCGGGTGACTCATGGTGATGCACGGATGCATAGGGAAGGTGTCGGGCGTGAATCACGGATGTTTCCTGAAAGATCGGAGCCCAGAGTTTAGGTGGGAGGTAGTCGGATCATCGCTCAAAAATTAGGTGAAGTCGGGTCATATGCGAGATCCGCGGGAGAAATGGTCCAGGGGGAGTTGATCGGGGGTCAACGTCCCCCGTAGACCAATCAGAGAGCGCCAATCAATAATTATTTGGAAATTCGATAAAAAATAATAAATGACTTATTTTCGAAAACCTTAAAACATGAAAAATGTTTATTTATTTAAACTATTTTTAGTGATTTTTATTTGTTTTTTTGAAATATAAATTAGGTATTTACAAGATATTATTATTATATATAGGTATATAGATATATATTTTTTATTTTTGATTTTTTTATTATTTATTTTTATACATTTATTCCAATTTTATATTGTATTTATTTATAACATAAAATTTGGAAATAAGAGGGTATTTTTATTTTTATTATTTAATTACATAGAGTAAATAAACAGATATATACATAAATTTACATGGTATATATACAATATGGATTTTAATTTTAATTTTATTTCATTTTATTTTATTTTTATTTTTATGATTTTTATTTTATTTATTTACATTATAGAATGTGGAATATGTACATATTTTTATTTGATTTTAATTATTTATTTACAAGGGAAAAATAAATAGATGTGTGGTTCTTATGTACATGGTATATATGTGCAATGATGATGGAATTTTATTTCTTTTTATTTTTCTTTTATTTTTCCCATTTTTATTTTAATTTTATATTTACCAATATATACAAATAAATAAATACCAATTTTATTTTATTAAGAGAAAACAATTTTATTTATATATAGGTATATACACACATGAGCTTCCCTATCTCTCTCTACTTGGATTCTTTTGTGGTCAGGCCCATGCTGAGCCCTCCCTTGGGCTTAGGTCGCTCAATATTTATTCTAAATATCTCCCTCTTTTTCTTTTATGTCTTTATTCTTTTATTTATGCACAAAAACATGCTAAATATATATATTTACACAATGCATGCTATTTGACAATTATTGTTGTTTACATGAATATGCATGTGTTTTGCATAGGTTTTGTAGCTAAAATAAAAGAATAAAGAGTGATGAATGGGTATTCATCGACGTTCACAGTGCCATTAATTTACATGATTGACAATGAATGTATCCCTCCGTAAATCAAAAAGAAAGAATGGTATTGATATCCCGAATTAACTTGTTTCTATTTTGGGTGGATATTGCAGAATATAGAATATTCCAATTACGTTTCATCTGGTTTATTTTTCTTAGCTGGAATTGTCCGCCTATTTAGTCCTTATATACATACTAAGTTAATAATAAATGTTGTTATCATTCACGGGTACTCAATCTCTTTATCAATGCTACGGAACAAATTATAGTCGATATTGAGGGGCTTCTTGTAAGGTAATAAATCTGTATGATTGATAAGCATATTAAAAGAAAGCATTAGAGTGCTCTTCAACAAATCCGTTCTCCGAATATGGATGATGTAATGAGCTATGTAATAGGATCTGCACACCATAGTTTATAAGTTATATATTTTAACATCTAATTTGAAGTTAATCAAGGAAGTGATAATAAAATAATGGGAACTTTTTAACATGTATAATAGTATGATAACGATAAGTGGAGCTAAGTGCTACACCTATGGTGGGAGCCACTTCTAGAGTCCAATTATCATAGGACTAAAGGGGCCAACGCCTTTTCGGGGCATACGGTTCAAGGAACCGATGGAGGCGAAAGATAAGTCCTCTACAGTTATCAAGTATGTCATGTTCATGGACCGCTTGTGCCAGCGGTAAAACCACCAAAGCCAGCAAAGCCACCAAAGCCATCAAGGATTAACAATTAAGACAACTTTAACCACTAAACAAACCAATGGTATGTGTACAGTTTCTGAAAGTGCTAAGGCACATGTGCGCAACTATGGCCAATTAATGACATTATGCAAGTGTTATGATTGTTCTGAGGTATATATGCAATTATGAAAAATTCTGAGGGTATAAGTGAAAATTATGAAAATATTAAGGTATATATGCAAATATGGTAAACCTTAAGAGTATATATGAATTTATGGCTCTAATGGATGGAGCCAGAAGGAATTCCCATTGTATGCATGTTGACTTGAGTTATGAGTCTCATAGTGATAGTATATGAGAACAAGTTAGTATCATATGCAATAAGATAATTATGCAAATCGTATAGATGCGTTGATAATTGATTGTTTAGAAGATATTATGTTTTAACGGTTTAAAGTTAGCATAGGAGGCTTGTTTTGCCACGCTAGCCGGCTTGACCCCAACTCGGCACATACTGAGCATTAGCTCATAACATGTGATGTTGTATTTTAGGAGAGCACGAGTTGTGATATAATTTCCCAGTTCAAGGAGAACTATTTTCACGCGAATTTGAACCGGTACGGACTATGGATGACTGTTATGAAGGGATGTCATTATGCCCACTGGAACATTGTTGTGCTATTTTATTTCGTAGTTTTTTTTTGCAATTTCCCTGTTGGATTGTAATAATGGAACTCTATAGAGTAAACATGACATACAACATACTCATAAACAATAATGAAAGTTGGGGGGAGTGATTACCTGATATAAAATGCACTTAAGAACTACAATATTTGTGGAACATAATTATCTGATATATGGAACACTATTCCTTTGATTTTCTAGGTCTTGTTTAAGTTTGCATACTACCAATATTATAAGCTATGTATTCGTTGCAACGATAACTCAACGCATGGGGTGTTTACTAGTATATTTGAAGAACATACAAAATACTTAACAAGGTTCCCTTGTTATCCAAATCAGTTAAATCCAACTGATCAACAATTAAACCTGGTGACAAGATTGTTCTAGAGATTAACCTCATTTTCTCGACCTGCTCGGGCGTGAACTATATGAAATTCTGGAGAATAGTGTGGTCATCGTCTGAATCCAAATTGTTTTCCTTTATGGCTTCTGTATGATTTTTTTTTCTTTTATTAACCTGTACTCACTGATACTTTATTGCAATAGTAACTTTATCACCTTCCTTGCTATATTTTCTTCTGTCGACACCACGCTAGTATATCTGAAATACATACAGAATCCTCACCAAGGTATCAACAGTGATAGATTGGATTCGGAATACAATCTTTACTGGATTCGCATGTGCATCTCTGTTGGGTGAAATGGAAAATGGTAGACCCAACCATGCACCATTAATTATATATATGACACACCATTCAAAGAGCTGCACAGGATTGCTGTTGTCCTTTCCTGGAAGAAGGCGACAGGATGGCCCCAAACGTGCAGTATTATTATTCCACTTGACAAATTGCATCACGTTTAAGTCGTCGCATTATCTTCCATCGAATTCTGATGTCACAGATCAGGATAATAATGCATGCGATCCACGGAGCCGAGGGAAACGAAGATTAAAAAATATACTCTTAACTGTCGTTGAACCAGTAAAAAACTCTAAACGCGTCCGCAGAGTCACGTGCCTTATGTTCGATCTTTTTTAATACCTGACAGACCATTGCGATAGCTTCATCGTTGTTCGGTCTACCATTTTAAAAATCGAATCGGACATCAAACCAGGTACCTATCGGTTTTTGGTTTTATGATCGGACCAATGGGATCGACCGGTCGAATCGGTGATGACATCAGCAGTTCAAAGAAACCAGAAAAGACCGAATCGTTATATCGTTGGTTTGGTTTGTATGGTTCAATCGGGTCGAACCGAGTTAGACCGATGTATCATACAAATAAATATGAAAAATGTTACATCATATCTTTCGAGGATTTGTTTACTCTTGTCCTTCTAAGTTTTTCCAATAATATTTATACCCTTATTTTAATTCAATTGCATGCGTCCCCTATATTTTTACAAAATCAATAGTAGTGGCCTTTTATTAGTACACTTGTGCTCCCATTTTATACCAACATAAAGATGATATTGTGATTTTTTTTAAGAAAATATAGGAGCACAAGTGAAGTTGCTTAAAAGTTCGAGGTATAAATGTTCTTAAAAAACTCAAGTGCATAATAATGATATTTCGTAATATATAATACATATATGTGATGTAAAAAATTAATAATTTTAAAATTATTTAAACTTAATTGGTGACAAGTGTTGTTAATTTATTGCTTCTCATAATATGACTATGACAACATCTTCTTTGTTTGTTATTGTTATAAGTGGACAACCTCATACACAGTGTGGGAAGAGAAGTAATGCTCATATGGCATGAAGGGACAAACGATAATGAGTTATTGACACATGTAAAGGAGAATAGATAAAGGGGTACTATAATATGGTTTAGATGAAAAAGTTTGTACTTTATTAATTTACTGGAATTTTTTTGTCAAAAATGGATGGTTGAACCGATGGTTTGGTTCAATCGGTTCAACTGGGTTTAAGCGGTCCAATCCAACCGGATTTCGACTGGTTTTGATTTTCTGAATAAAAACCGGGTGGTTGGACCGTTTTTTCCTCCGGTTCTTGGTTTAACTGGTTCAACCGGCCGGTTTGGTTCGGTTTTTAAAACCTTGTTCGGTCTGAATAGTGGTTTGTCGATGTGGATGAACATCGGTTTAATATGGATCATATGGGTAGCGTCCCACTTCGGTGGGAGCACATCACAGTACACAATTACAAAATTATTCAATTATAATTATAAACAACTTACATGATAAAACGTTCACACAACATAAAGCAAAAAGAAAATTAAAACTTATAATTTGTAACGTCCCAATTTTGGTTCTCGATCTATTATCGACAAAACAGACTCTGATAACTTATTGGATTCAGATCCAATGGATCTTTTGATGAAAAATGATCCTGACAACTTATGAGACTCGAGCTCAAACGGATTCGTGGACAACACGAAAAATACTTAAACCCAATTTGTCAAGTAGTAATCACAATCACTTATAACTCACACTCATACTTCTTGAGTTTTAGATGTTTGGGGATTAGGTTGCAATATGAGTATTTTTGTATATATTTAATTTATTATTCCTCTACATATATTCATATTAAAAAAATTTCGAATATGGTAATGTGAATATTCACATATATCCATACCCATTTTCATCTCTATATAGATTTAAAATATAGTTCAATCCGACTCAATCAAATTAATTTAGAATTGAATCTATTTGGTACTAGATCAAAATGGATCTTTCCTTTTAAAAATTTCAGATTACAGGATGAATTTAAATGACATCTGATTTATTCTCATTTATGATAATAATCAATAATTATAATGAGCAGTGAAATTAATTTTTCAATTTCTAGTTTACATTATTCTATTAATAAATAAGAGATCTTAATCATAGATATTAATATTAATTATTCATTAAGAAATAAATATTCAAAAGAAATAAGGTAAAATATATTAAAATAAGAAAAAATGAGGATGCTTCAGTGGATTTTCATAAATATATCCCTACATTATGTCATTCAAATTTTGTGTGAAACAAAGATTCATACGGCCTCAATCCAGTAGGGGTGATTTCAACTATTTTACGATCGCTAAAAAATGAATGTCTGGATTGAGGCTATATAAGTATCTATTTCATTGAAAACTTGATTGGCATAATATAGGGATATATTTATGGAAATCAACAAAAGTAGTTTCCAAAAAAATGGGACATGAGGAGCTAAGTTATCTCCCCCTAGGGGGCATGCCCATTTTTCCTATGTGTGTGTGTGTGTATGTGTGTGTGTGTGGATGCTCCCTAGGGAGCTAATTTGGCTTCCCCCACCCCATTTTCTCCATTTTTTATTTTTTTTGAAAATTTCTTCTGTGGAATTTCATCAGGTATTTACATTATATCATTAAAATTTCGTGCGAAACAGACACCTACGACCTCCATCCAGACAATCATTTTTTAACAGTAACAGAATCGCTAAAATCGATCCCATTTGGATGGAGGCCGTAGGAATCTTTATTTCTCACGAAATTTTAACGACATAATATAGGGATATATTTATGACAACCCATGGAAGAAATTTTCAAAAAAAATAAAAAATGGGAAAATTGGGACGGGGGAGCCAAGTTAGCTCCCCTCATGGGGGCAGCCCCATTTAAGCAGATATATATATTATATATATATATATATATATATATATATATATATATGGGAAAAAGGAGTATGCTCCCTGGGTGTAGCTAACTTACATGCTCCCACTCCTTTTCATATGTATTTTTTCATTTTTCTGAAATGAAATCTAGTGGAATTTAGATCACAATATGTCACAATGGTGTCATTAAAAATTCGACTTAATTCGAGACTTATATTCCCTCCATCAAGACTGTCAAACTTTAGCGGTCTCAGAATTACTGAAATTGTCCCCCTTCTGATGGAGAGCATACGAGTCTCCGTTTCTGACGAAATTGGAATGACATGTTAGCGGAATATAGTGATAAATATAGATATTTTCATTTTCTAAAAAAAATAAAAAAAATAGGGGAAAAATGGGGGTGTGAATAGTCAATTGGCTACACCCAGGGTGTAGCCTCATTTAATCATATATATATATATATATATATATATATGTGTGTGTGTGTGTGTGTGTGTGTGTGTGTGTGTGTGTGTGTGTGTGTGTGTGTAGGGAAATTATCCAGAGAGCCATGTGCCCATTTATGTTAAAATGAGCCCATCATATCCACCGTTAGATCAAACGTTTAAATCCCATGATTTTAGGAGCGGTAATTGTAATGATAAGTGCTTTAATTTTGAATCGTGATGAAATTCCCTAAAATTGCAATCGACTTTTTTTGGTATCATTTGCTATTGTATTCAGAATATATTAAAATTTTCACATTTCGAGAGTGGATCGATCGATCGTTCTGTGTGCTAATATTTCTGTGATAGTCTTTTTGAAATCAAAGGTATTTTGATATTTTTTGTTATGATTATATGTTTTTTTCTTGTCTAATATTTTTTATTAGGTTTTGTCCATGGATAATTCACGAATGGATTGTGATCGTCATATTTCTGAAGCAATTATGAAAAACGATTTCCTCGAAGGATTAGAAAGTGAAGATCATTTTTGTGAAGTCAATATTGAAGACAATCATTTCGATTTGATTGATGAGAACAATATCTCTGAAAGATCAGGTATCTATTATATTTCATACGAGTAATTTTCATTGTTTCACTATTCAGTTTGTATGCTATTTAGAAAAAAACATAAAAAGTTAATTTTTCATGTTTTTTATAAGTAATAATGAGAGTGTGACCAGTAGAAAATTTCAAAGGATTCGTAACATCGTGAATTGGCTTTAGTATATTTTTAATAAAATATATCAAGTAATTTCCGTTCTGTTATCAGTAACTTTCTTTAAGGTAACAGTAAGTCGCTAGGTATCACAACTAACAAAATGCAATACAATAGTAACAAAATGCAATATAATAGTAGTAATGAGTGTGTGGCCAGTAGTATATTTAAAATGGGCCGTAACACCATGAATACGCTTTAGTATTATTTTAATAAAAACATAACAAGTATTTTTCGTTCTGCTATCAGTAACTTTCTTCAAGGTAATAGTAAATCGCTAGGTATGACAAGTAACAAAGCAATATAATAGTAACAAAATGCAATATAATAGTAGTAATGAGAGTGTGACCAGTAATACATGTTAAAGGAGCCGTATCATCGTGAATAGGCTTTAGTAAATTATTGTAATAAAAATATAATAAGTAATTTTCATTCTGCTACCAGTAAATTTCTTTAATGTATCAGTAAGTCGCTAAGTATCTCAAGTAAAAAAATTCAATATAAATGTTACCGGTGTTATACAGTGATTTTGGTATGTCGTTTTAGTTACTAATGTTTTACACTGATTTACTAATGTCTCGTTCTTAGTTACTTTTGAATCCAAATCAATTACTAACATCATTTTATCATATGGCTACTGTTTTTGTAATTTTTCTCCCATGTGTTACTAATACGTTGGCAAAAATTACAAATTACTTGCTCACGACTACATTATAATTACAATTCATTGTTTTATTTTTCTATTCCATGATTAATTCTTATGAGTTACTGATGAATACCCATTCATCACTCTTTATTCTTATATTTTAGCTACAAAAACCTTTGCAAACACATGTAGATATATGTAAATATCAATAATTACCAAAAGCATGCATTGTGTAAAAACCTATAATTAGCATGTTTTTGTGCAAAAATAAAAGAATAAAGATTAAAAAGAAAAAGAGGGGAATATTTAGAATAAATATTGAGCAACCTAACCCAAGGGAGGGCTCAGCATGGGCCTGACCGCATAAAAGCCACAGTAGAGGGAGATAGGAGCTCATGTGTAAATATTTATGTAAATAAATAAAATTATATTTTCCTCAACCAAAAATATTCTTGTAAATATTTGTACATATTTGGAAAAAGATAAAAACAAAATAAAAATTTGAAAATCAAAAAGACCAAAAATATCCTTCCACCATGTATATAGACCATGCTTCTACATGTATTTAACCTTGTAAATAAATTTATTTATTTTCAAAACTTTTTGTAAATATTTTATGTTGTAAATAAAATAAATAAAAAAGAAACAAATCAAAACAAAAATCAAATAAAAATAACAAAATTAAAATTACAAAAATATCTTGTACATATGCCATGTATATAGTTGTACATAACTATTTATTTCACCTATGTATATAAATAATAAAAATAAAATAAAAATATCCTTTTATTCCTCATTTATTCTATAAATAAATAAATATAAAAAAGGGATAAAAATGTATAAAAATAACTAATTAAAAATCAAAAATTAAAAAAACCCCACACTGTACAAATACCTATGTATAGCTATACTATGTAAATACCCTATTTTATTTCCAAAAATTAATTAAAAATCACCAAAAAATAGAAAAAAATAAAAGAAAAATATTTCATGTTGAAAGTTTTTGCTGATTCGGCCCCTAGCTAGGTGTATTTGTCACCTCAAGATCTTGCCACGTGGCCTAATTTCATTGGGCCCTGGGGATGTTGACCGCCCGGTCAACTGACCCCCCCAGAGCCATTCTTCGCGGATTTGAGCACCGGACTTTCTTCTCGGATTTATACCCGCTCGACCCGATTGCCTAACACCTAAACCCCGGCTCCGTTTGACACCTCCCACATCCGACACCCTCGCCGGGCATCTACCTCGGGGTCCGCGCGCCACCGTGACCCTACCCGATCAGCCCTAGTCGGGTCTGCACTCATATATATTCTGAGCTCCGCCGCTCGATTCTGCCATCTTTGGCTCTCCACCCTTCATCCCGTGACCTCCACCGCATCCCTTGAGGTGACAGCTCTCGATTGCCCGTGTCGCAGCGAGGAGGGGGTGGCCGGACCACTGATCCGGCGACATTGCGCCGCCGTGCTCCGCCCAGTGCAGGGAGCTCGAGCCTCAGGACTTGACGACCTTCGAGGCCACGACCGGGAGCTACCTCAGCTCCAGCCTAGTCTACTTCGCCGCCCAGGTAACCTTCTAGCTTTCTTATTTAGCCTAATTTCCATTTACCCCCAAATCGCGCCGCCGTCGTTCATCGTCAATTCCGACCATCTCCCGCACCCACTCGATCATCGGAATCCCCCATCACGTTCGCCTTTCCCTCGCGCACCTTCTCCGCCCCTCCATTCAACCCAGCTCGCACAGGAGCTGGGATTCGAATCCCCTCGCCGTCGCTTCGCCGGGGTTCGACCGCACCGCCGCACAGACCACCTCCACGACGCCTAACCGGGTTGAGGCATTTTGCCCTCGACCCGCGAAGCTCCTGAGCCTTTTTGCAGGACCGGAGGGGGCCATCTGAGGCCTCCCGATATTCAGACAGGAGCGTCTCCTCCGCCGACCTCACCGGAGCCCTCCAGGGCTCGGTTGGGCCATCGGAGACCACCAGCAGCTGCGGAGCACCACGTCGGAGCTTCTCCGATCTTCAGGCGCAGCAGGGGAGGTCAGGAGCGCACGTACTGGGCCGGCGAACTTCGCCGGCCACCTGTTCTTCCTCGACCTTCAGGCACCGTTCGATCGCCCTCCAGCTCCAGTTGCAATCTGAGCCATCCGTTCCAGGAGCGTCAGGCACCGTTCGATCAAAGGAGGAGTGATCCAGACCATTTGATCTTGAGATGAGGCGCAGTTGAGCAGTCACCGTCAGATCCTCCACGTGTCTTCGTCTCAGCCATCCGATCACGCCAAGGGTTACAGGAGTGAGGCGCCTCCGCCTCTCCACCGTCGGATCTACACGTGGCGCACGCTCCGCCCTTGGATCTTGAATAAGGGGTAATTGTCCTTAGGCCCCTCTGTTTTTAGTTTTTATTATTTAGTCATGTAAAAATAGAATGCAGTTGTTTAGTTTTTGGGATATTTGCATAGTGGACCTCACACTTTAGTTTATTTGCATTCATACCCCTGTGCGTTGTATGCCACGTGCTTCGTCACGTGTTTATCTGGGTTATTTGCAATAGAGACCCCTGTAGTTCTGGTTGTTCTCGAATGAATGAAAGTTTTATTCTATTTGCATTTATACCCCTGTGCGTGATTTATTTCCACATGTGCGTTATATTTTGGGTATTTTGCAGATAAGCCCCTGGACTTTTGGTACTTGTTACCAATAAGCCCTCGGAACTTATTTTTATCACATTTAGGTCCCTGAGTGCCCCAGGCACGCGCCTCGCGCGTGATTTCTTGGGTATTTTGCACCAGGACCCCCAGAACTTTGGGTATTTGCACTTTGGTCCCTGTGCACAGTGCCCTCTTGTCATTTTTGAATAAAATATCAAATCACCTCCAAATCCAACAAAAATTTGACACATGGCTCCTGCCATGGTGTAGGGATTTTTGTAGATTTTTAAGGACATTTCTGATCTTGTTTGATATTTTTAAAAATTCAAAAACCTTTATTTTTGGCACTGTTTAGCTTGGAAAATCACAAAAAAAATATAAAAACCCCCCTAAAAATTCTATAAAAATTAGGTACTGTTTAGTTAGTGTTCCTTGATTTTCTACCCAATTTTGGCTATTTTTCATTACTTAAAAACCCTAAAAACTTAAAAACCCTCAAAAACTCATAAAAATTCTAATAAATACATTAAAAACCCAAAAACAATAATTCTGGTGCTCAAATTTTCCTTATTTTATCTAGAATACAGGAAAAATACCTCCAGGCCCTCTTGAGATCCTTAGATATTTATCTTTGGATTTTGGGCTTGGCTGGACAGTACCACTTGTTTTTCTTACTGTTTGATTTTTAGAAAATAAAATACACATCAGAAAAATCCCAAAAATTCACCAAAAACATTAAAAAACATAAAAAACACAAAAATATTTTTGTCTGAATTTTTGCTTGGTGTTTGATGCATTAAATAATTTGTTGAAGTGTGATTGCTTTTAGTCTTTCTCATTTTCTTCACATATTAAAAATCCAAAAAAATTTAAAAACAATAAAAAAAACACTAAAAAATGTTTTCCCTTCTTCTCTGATTTTTGGACTACTTCGTAGGCTTTTTAGCCAATTCGTGCTCCTTGTGTTCGACCCTGGGTGCTATACCAGGTAAATCTCATAGCAGGACCGCTATTTGAGTGTTTTGATTGATCTTTGATTTCTTTAGTGGTTCATTTTTCTTGATTAAGTTAGCCTGATCGCTTGGGTCGCAACGACCCTATTTGTGTACCTTATACCCGAGTGGTCAGGTCGCTTATCAGAATGGCGCCGTTGCCGGGGAGCACGGCTTAGTAGTCGTTTTTAGCTTTTTCCGCGGTTTTTGATTTTCGCGGCTTTTTGTATAGAATTTTTGTATATATGTTTTTCTCATATTTCTGACAATAATTTTTGGACTGACCACTTTTCTCTCTGTTTCCTACGAGGGCCCGAGGAGCGAGGGCGGCATTCCTAGGAGCACCGGTGCACCCGAGCGAAGCGGAGGCGGCTCGTTTCTTCATCGAGCCGCAGGAGAGAGCGAGAGAGAGAGCTGAGTGGGTGAGGATAGTTTAGGGATATTCTATTTTATTGTTGTAATAATACAGGTACACTCAGAGACAGTGCTTGACACTTAGCGGGTCTGTTTCGCCGAGCACCGGTGTGCTCGGGGGACCCTTAGGAGTTTTTCGCGGTTTTTCGCAGTTTTTCTTCTTCTTCTTTTTACTGCCTTTTCCGGTGTTTACGCGGTTTTTGATCGAGCCCCTAGACTTAGGAATTTCTGGTGCTTGTGACGTAATTAGTAGGATCCACACACCTAATTGCTTATCTGTTCCCATAGAACGTAATTGGACCTACTAATAATAAATAATAAAAATAACTTAGTCGCTTTCTTGAGAACCTACGCGCCGCGAGCCTGCCCCGTCAAGCGCTACTCCTGAACTCGACCTGTCGAGAAGAGGAGGGGTGGGTCTAGACCGGACTCTTTGGATCGAGGGCGAGTGACTGAGTTAGACGGTTCTGCGCTAGAAATTGCTCATCTAGGACTCGGTTTTTCCCGCTTGCATCATTTAGGTAGTTTATTTCCTGTCTTTAAATTCTGCGCGGATCACTTGCATGTAGAGTGATGGAGACAAGGTACACATTTTCTATCTCAGCATGCATCATTGATTTCTCGCGCATCGGCTTTTTCGTCTTCTCCCCCCTGTTTTCGGATTAAATAATCAGGAGAACCGAAAAATTCGTTAGGCCTTTTGTTTGATATCTGAAAAATATTAAAAAGAAAAACAATAAAATCGGGACTGCTAATCATACTTGATCTTAAAAACCGCTCACCCTAAAAACTTTGTCTTGGGGAGAGCAACCCCCTCATTGTCTGGTTTGGATGCGCGAGAGAGTGACCCACACCCTAGGTAGAGCCTCCCGGTGCTAGACCCAACCGATTACCAACTCTTCCGTGCGGGCCAGTCGGTTGGGATAGCATCGGATATCCTAACAGGTCACGTAAGCGCTCTGATATTTTGTGTGTTCACCAAAATAAAATAGACAAGATAATTTGACCGAACTTTCACGGTCTTCAGCTCGCGTTGCGTTGGTGAACCGGGGGTTTGTTTTTGATCATAGTTGATTCCAGATCTCATATGCCTTACTCGCCAGATCAAGATGATGGGTAGACGGTCTCTTAGGCAGCCTCTGGCTGCACCGCTTTCGGGCACGTCTACCCGATCATCTAGGTTGGCTCGTGAGAGCCCAGACCAGCTCTCCGAGCCCGAGTACGATTCCGCCCTGTTCCCCCTCGACCCCCTTTCTTTCGGTACTGAGAGACATGAGCCCGAGGAGAGATTAGCAGATTTGACAGCACCTGAGTTGGGCTCATTTGATTTTGCAGACGTCGCTATGGCTGCCAGATCAGACGATTACCCCGGAGGTCCACAGGGAGACCAGCATGTTGTATTTGACCAGGAGGCGATCAACTCCACCCTGATCGCATCACTAGAGACAGTTCAACAGCAGTTACGCGATCAGGGGGCATTCATGATAGAGATGAGGAGAGAGTTGGAGAGGCTCAGAGCAGAGCGAGGTTCAGAGCAGAGCGAGCCTGAGGAGATGCCTGATGCAGAGGCCGCAGCCGCAGCAGCCGCAACAGCAGCAGCAGCCGCCGCCGCCGCAGCGGCAGCCGCCGCGGCAGGAGGACCACTACAGCCGATGCGGGCGTTACACAACCCCGGATCTACTCTGATGCATCACTGGGTGGTAGTGCCAGCGATCGTGGGGGACTTCAAGTTCCCCCCGAACACCTTGCAGTTACTGCCCCGTTTCCACGGGCTAGCCACTGAGGAGCCCCACCTCCACCTCCAGGAGTTTCTGATGATCTGCAGCACTGTCCACGATCGCCACGTGGACCAGGATACGATCCGGATGATAGCCTTCCCGTTTTCACTGGCAGATAGAGCAGCCACTTGGCTGAAGCATTTAGGGAAGTTTGTCTACACTTGGAAGCAGCTCCGCACCGAGTACTTGAAAAAGTACTATCCACTTGGGCGGACGAATGCAGCGAGGGCCCTGATCAGCAACTTCTCCATGTTCCCCAACGAGCAGTTCCACAAGGCTTGGGAGAGGTTTCGAGAGCTCCTAGACAGATGCCCGCACCACGACATATCCAAGCCGAACCTAGTTCAGAGCTTTTTCAGCGGGTTGACGCCAGAGCTTCAGGGTCTGGTGAACGCTTCTTGTGGCGGGTCCTACTTTGCCAAGGACCACGATCAGGTCTGGGCCATCTACGAGGAGATGTCCGAGAACTACATGGTGATGTCTCAGACCAGATTGTATACTCAGAGACCCCAACCACAGCAGCCAGGACCCGTGCAGTACCAGCGGATAGCACGGGTAGATGCAGGTCCATCCAGTTCGTCCGCAGTCGCAGCAGCACATGCAGAGTCATCCGCTGCGGACATGGGTATCATCAGCGAGAAGTTGGACCGCATGGAGCTGATAGAGAAGAAGCAGTGCCAGAGCATCACTCAGATGGAGCAGATGGCACAGGTTCTGAGCGACATGAAGACCCAGCTCATGTGTCTCCAGGAGACACAGACGGCTTCACAGCCCCGTCTTCTGTCGCGAGGTGATACCGGCGGCAGCAGCAGCTCGTCCCAGCGCTCCAGCTCCTCACAGCAGCCTAGACAGGTTCACCTTGTACAGGCGGAGCCGTACCAACAGCCGCAGCCCACCTACCAGTCACCACCATCTCCAGAGATGCAGATGGTGGTCTACCAGCCGGATCAGCCTCTGGCAGTACTGCCGCCAGACCCCTATGATGCAGAGCCGTTGATGGATGTCAACGGGATTTGGTATGACCGCCCCCAGCCTGGGATCCGACGAGACCATCCCGGATTCAGGTGGGGGAGTGGTGGTGCTCAGCCCCAGCAGCAGCCGTCAGGACAGGGAGGGCAGTACTCCCAGCAGAGAGACCAGCACCAGCCGCAGCAGCAGCCCCCAGCACACCAGCAGCACCAGTCATCATCCTACGGTCCTCGTCCCTATCAGCAGCAGGGACAGTCATGGAGACGTGAGCAGCAGGCTCACCCGATTCAGCAGCAGCACCCGTCCTCATATCCCTCTTACCAGCACCATCAGCAGCAGATCCAGCAGCCTCACCCACAGAGAGGCTACCCGTCGGGCTCCCACGAGAGCCCAGCTTTGGATGATATCGCTCGCCTCCTCACGGACCAGCAGGCCACCTTCAGACGGGAGATGGACGAGTTCCGCCAGGAGATGCGGGACTTGGTGAGAGGGAAGGCCGCCATCCCTGCCCAGATCGAGCCGAACCCGAACAATCTCAAGAGGAAATCTGAGCAGGTAGTACATACTGAGTTAGCCACTCCTAGTGACCCATTTAATGATACATCTTCGGATCTATTTGATGCTGATTTTGTCACACTTAGGAGAGGTAGGACCCCAGCAGGCGGCGGCGCCTCATTTGAGCTTCACCACGAGGACACTCCCGAGGTGCCACATGAGGAGGAGGAGAGCGGTACTGAGGCCGCTCCAGATGATGATGGTGGCACTGAAGCCACCAAGGATGCTGATCCCACCGGCGGTACTGAGGCCGCCGCTTCACCAGTTCGAGGAGGTGGTACTGACGCCACCCGTTCAGCCGAGCCAGCCCGCGGTACTGATGCCGCGAGACGTCTACCAGCAGCAGCAGATACAGAGCCAGCCAGTGGTGGTACTGAGGCCACCGGTGTTTGTACAGATAGAGATGTTGTCTTTCCTCGCATTCCTGTATCTCAGAACTCTGTTTTGAATAAAGGAAAAGGTTTACTTTCTTCTGGTCCTACTGTGGTGCATGATGTATGTGTGGATCCGGTCCTTGAACCGTCTAGACCTTTTCCTAGTCCTTCATCTGAGAAGGACCCTGTGATCCCCTTCCCTAGAGCCCTTCAGATGGGGAAGGGGAAGAAAAAAAATGACCCAAAAAAGAGAGAGCTTGAGGAGTTCAGCCAGAGCATGATCGATCGATTCCACATCCAGCTGACCCTCCAGGAGGCTTTGCAGCACATCCCCCTTCTCCAGCGTTCTTTGAGAGATAGGACTACAGTCAGGAGGAGGAGGAGGAACCACACTTCCGAGATCCATGTGCTGACGAAAGCCACGTGTTTTGCGATCCAGAACCGCCTGCCAGCCAAGAGGCCAGATTCAGGGGCCCCGTATGTCAGATGCCAGATTAGTGAGCAGAGGTTCGACCGTACTCTTCTAGATAGCGGATCGTCGATCAACCTTCTTCCGGCAGCCCTTCTCGACCGCTTCGAGTTGGGCACTCTTCGACAGAGAAGGACAGTCCTTCAGTTCACTGATCGATCTGTCAAGAGGCCGAAGGGGTTATTACGAGACATTATCGTCACGATTCAGGGCCTAAAATTCCCCGTGGACTTCGTAGTGTTGGACATGGAGATCCCTGAGTCAGTGGCCGATACCCCCATCATCCTTGGTCGTCCGTTCTTAGCCACAGCCAAGGCGGTGACCGATCATGATAGCGGGAAGGTGTACTTTCGCGTCGAAGGCGAGAGTATACAAATAGAGACGGTCGAGGACTACAGAGCTAGAGACAGAGCCCGCTCAGATGCGAGTACAGATTCAGAGCAGCTGACAGACGCAGAGCCAGACATCCACCAGG
This sequence comes from Ottelia alismoides, assembly GCA_037367405.1. Taxonomy (NCBI): domain Eukaryota; kingdom Viridiplantae; phylum Streptophyta; class Magnoliopsida; order Alismatales; family Hydrocharitaceae; genus Ottelia; species Ottelia alismoides. The sequence continues at coordinate 711,706 of JAZKJV010006632.1, read as the reverse complement.
ACTGCGATTTTGTGATCACAGACGATGAGGCAGCTTGGGCAGATCCTGCAGCACAGACCATCCTCTCATATTCAGATACAACTGATGCCGAGATGATAGCAGAGGAGAGTCTGGAGAGCACAACCCTGGTACAGGATACCATAGAGGCAGCAGAGCCGGTCCTTGATCGCGACACGATGTTTAGTGATGGTGGTGCTGAGGCCACCTTGTTTTTCGGTGGTACTGATGCTACCGCGGTTGATACAGATCCCTCGGATTCAGAGTCTGATTGGGCCGATTGCTATGATCAGATGCCAGACCTGAGTTCACCTGAGCCTACAGATGAGGAGGAGGTAGATGCAGAGCCGAGCAGAGACAGTGCAGTTGAGCAGCCTTCTCCCGATCCAGTTTGCGAGAGTACGCTTTCACTTTCCCAGGCAGATTTGGCAGACTTAGCAGCTTTCACTCAGTTCCTTCCATAGCCAGATTTGCCAGCACCCAGCATTCCAGAGAGAAAGCCGCTCCCTACTTCGCTGAAGTATCGATTCCTTGCGGGCGATCCAGAGATGTACCCAGTCATCATCTCTGCCGAGTTGACTGGAGAGAAAGAATCCCGTCTGATGGGGGTTCTTGAAAAGAACCGCAAGGCGATCGGATGGAGCGTAGCGGATCTCCATGGGATTAGTCCAGCAGTGTGCTCCCACCATATCTATCTTGAGGAAGGGGCGAAGCCATCGCGTGAGTTCCAGCGGCGACTGAACCCCAACCTGAGAGAGGTCGTGATGAAAGAAATATCAAAATGGTGGAGTGCAGATTTTATTTATCCCATTTCCGACTCCAAGTGGGTCAGCCCCTTGCATGTGGTGCCCAAGAAGACGGGCATCACGACTGTGATCAGTGAGTCGGGAGAGGAGATCGCTACACGAGTACCCACCTCTTGGAGGGTTTGTGTTGACTACAGGAGACTCAACCAAGCCACCAAGAAGGATCATTTCCCCCTGCCTTTTATTGACCAGATCATTGAGAGACTGGCAGGGAAGAGCCATTATTGCTTCCTGGATGGGTACTCGGGCTACAACCAAGTGGCCATCACTCCCGAGGATCAGGAGAAGACCACCTTTACCTGTCCCTTCGGCACATATGCTTTTCGACGCATGCCATTTGGGCTATGCAATGCCCCTGCGACTTTTCAGAGGTGCATGCTGTCGATCTTTTCGGACATTGTAGGGGAGTGTTTGGAGGTCTTCATGGACGATTTCTCGGTCTACGGCGACGGATTCGATTCTTGTCTTGACTGCCTAGACCGGGTACTCCAGCGATGTATCGAGTTTCATTTGGTTCTATCATGGGAGAAGAGTCACTTCATGGTGACTCAAGGGACGGTGCTTGGCCACATCATCTCCAACAGGGGCATGGAGGTTGATCCGGCCAAGGTTGATGTCATTAGAAAACTCACACCGCCGTCCAATTTGAGGCAGCTACGGTCATTCCTGGGGCACGTTGGATTTTATAGGAGATTTATTCAGGATTTCAGCAAGATTGCCCGACCGTTGACTGACCTCTTGACGAAAGACACCGAGTTCCTTGTCGATGACAAGTGTCTCTCGTCCTTTGCGACTCTCCAGCAGCATGTTATTGAGGCTCCTGTTCTCCAGCCGCCTGATTGGTCTCTCCCATTCGAGATCATGACGGACGCCTCCGATTTTGCCGTAGGGGCAGTGCTGGGACAGAGGAGGGATGGAGTTCCGTTTGCCATACACTATGCTAGCCGCACATTGGATTCCGCCCAACGGAATTATACGGTCACAGAGAAGGAGATGCTAGCAGTAGTGTTTGCCCTAGATAAGTTCAGATCGTATATCATTGGATCTAGAGTGACTTTGTTTACAGATCACACCGCCATCAGGTACCTCATGGCAAAGAAGGATGCCAAGGCCAGACTGACTAGATGGATCCTTCTACTCCAGGAGTTCGACATTGAGATCAAGGATAAGCCTGGAGTCAAGAATGTGGTGGCGGATCATCTCTCCCGATTAGAGCAACCTGAGGATTCTGAGCAGATTGATCCCATTCGAGATACCTTCCCAGATGAGGCGATCCTTGCTATCACCTCACTCCTGTGGTATGCCGATATTGTGAATTTTCTCGTTGCAGGGAAAGTCCCACAAGATTGGCCCAGACAGAGGCTTGAGACCTTCCTCGCGAGGGCCAAGTCCTACCACTGGGAGGATCCCATCCTTTACCACGAAGGAGGGGATAGCGTCTGGCGTCGGTGTATTCCTCAGGAGGAACACCATAGCATCCTCACTTACTGCCACAAGTTTGAGGCAGGAGGACATCATTCTGGGAGGAGAACGGCACAGAAAGTGCTCCAATCCGGCTTGTGGTGGCCTACCCTCTTCAAGGACTCTGATGAGTTCGTGAAGAGGTGTACTGACTGTCAGAGGATGGGCACTTGTGGACAACGTGATATGATGCCAATGCAGCCCATTCACTTCTGTGAGGTTTTTGACGCATGGGGCATCGATTTCATGGGTCCATTCCCTAAGAGTCAGGGATTTGAGTACATTCTGTTGGCCGTTGATTATGTTAGTCGTTGGGTGGAGGCTATCCCCACCCGAGCCGCTGATGCGAGGACAGTTTGCAAATTTTTGAGGAAGCATATCATCACGCGGTTCGGGGTTCCACGAGTTCTGATTTCTGATGGGGGGTCTCATTTCATCAACAACCAGGTGAAGGCCCTTGCTAGCGAGTTCAGTATAGACCATCGTGTTGCCACACCTTACCATCCACAGACGAATGGTCTAGCTGAGGTATCGAATAGGGAGATCAAGAATATTTTGCAGAAAGTCGTCCGCCCTGACCGAAAGAATTGGTCACAGCTTTTGGACTCAGTCTTGTGGGCATATCGGACGTCTTTCAAGACTCCATTGGGCACATCTCCCTTTCGCCTCGTATATGGCAAGCCGTGCCACTTACCTGTTGAGCTGAGGCACAAGTCACTTTGGGCAGTTACAGATATTCTTATGGATCCAGATGGTATGGGAGACCAGAGAAGGGCAGAGTTAGCCGCCCTGGAGGAGCTTAGAGATGCAGCTTTCTCAAGCAACCTACATTATAAGGAGAAAGTCAAGGAGTGGCATGATTCTCATATCAGCCACAAGCATTTTGAGATTGGACAGAGAGTATGGCTGTTTAATGCGAGGCTTAGATTATTTCCAGGGAAGCTACAGAGCAAATGGAAGGGACCTTTTCTCGTCAGAAAGGTGCACGACAATGGTAGTATTGATATATCCGAGTTGTCTTCTGAGAGCACCTTTCGAGTGAACGGCCAGCGGCTCAAGCCATTTCTAGATCATGAGCCGCGGGACGTTATTGTTGCCCCTATTAATTTTGCGTGAGATGTGTTCTCTTGACTCACATCTTTTGCATCTCACGCCTGATTTTCACTGTTCCTCCGACATCCCTAATAGATCCAGTTGTCCATATCATTCTATTCTTTAGTCCCACATCCCTTTTTCATCTTATGATTATGCTATACTTAGGGTGTACTTTACCCTAAGTATAGGGGGGATGTAGGACCTGCGAGTATTCTTTTCATTCGTTCTGCCCCTGTTTTGCTGCCTATACTTAGGGATATTTTACCCTAAGTATAGGGGGGGGGGCAGACTCTGTATCTTCTTCACTCGGATTTCCTTTCATGTACAGCTTGCTATACTTAGGATTAGTTAATCCTAAGTATAGGGGGAAACCACCGAGCTCCTCTCATTCTATTCATTTATTCTTTCCTGTACTTAGCCATTCTTTTCACTTCCCTTTTACTAAGCACGAGTTATGTCTTCTTCATCGCTCTTGATCACTCTGAGGACATCATTCGAGCTAAGTATAGGGGGGTGTGTATATATTTCATATATACTTTAGCCATAACTCGTACTTTGTGTAAGTGTGTTAATAAATAAAATGGCTAAAAATCACAAAAATTTAAAAATTTTTCATGTACATAAACCTCTTTTATCTTGCACATACATAGCTAGTGTACAGAGTACTTTTGTAAAAATGATTTCAAAAATCTTTTGTGTAAAGTTTGTGTAAATATTTTTGTATCAAAATTATGTATATAGTACAAAATTTTTCCAAAATGTTTTGAAAATCAAGAGTTTGCAAAAATCTTGTGTAAATGTTTGTAAATATCTTTTTGCAAAACTTGCACTTCATGCATCATCATCATCCATGATTTCAAAACAGTTTTCAAAAATTTTGCATGATTGTAAAATATTTGTAAATAGCATCTTGTGTACATATATGTATATAATTTTTCCTGGATGAGAGTTGACATTTAAACTAAGCCTGGAATTAAATTGAGAAATGGAGCTTGAATAAGATCTTAATCCACTTAACTTTAAGAGGAACCTTATAGGACTTAGGGTTAAGGCTTTTCAGGTCTATAAGGACTTAATTCTTTGAGTCCACTAGGCTATGAGCATATGTCATCTTGATGAGCTTAAGTAGAACACTTAACAACACACGCATGACTCTTAGAGACAATGGCTTTACTTGCACCTGCACTTTACACATGGCTCTCCACGGATGAGGTGGTGAGGAGGCAGTTTCCTTTGGCTTGGGGTAGCATATGAGGGTAGTACTTCTAGGCGGAACCTCTCTTCTTCTTCTAGTGAAGGAAGTGCACCTCAACTTGGTCTAGTGGTGATGAAGGCTAAAGACAGAAGCCGTGGGTTGCAATAAAGCTTCAAAAGAGGGATAGTCTACTGGCTCAAGAGGAAAATTTCTTGTATATTTGCTGCACCATGTAGATATGCTGTACAGAAGTCCTTGAAAAAAAATGCAAAAATGCAAAAAGAACTCCAAAAAAGTGGTGGGTCGGATTGAAAATTTAATAACCCCACCGGAGTGTACATAGTCAAATAAAGCAAAGCTTATGGTATCCATGTTACATCTCATGAAGCTTGCAGCGGGAGACTTAGCTACACTGGCTAAGCTTCCAAAACTCTATACTTCTTCCCCCTCTTCTTGAGCCGGTTACACTTGAACTTAGAAGGGAATACCCCGTTTCTCGAGGAAAGAGTTGCTAAACCGAGGCATTAGAGTTACCAGGTTGAGGGAGGTTGTTTCTTTGTTACTTCTGAGGTGGGGAGCCACATATCACTTACACTGCATGGAAAGATTCATGGTCATTAGAGTTTGTGTATGTAGACTTGTTCTGATCTGGTTTATTGAGGAGTCTTGTCCATAGATTGGTGGAACTTAGAGGCTGTTGGGTTTTAAGCTTAAGTCCAACTAAGGTTCCGACACATTAATAATCCAAAGATCTGATCAAGCTCCATAGCCCAATTTAATGAAGGCAAGTTTAATCATCAACCTTGATCCATGTACATCCTCTTTTTCTTTTTCTTTTTCTTTCTTTCTTTTTCACTTCTTTTTCAAATAAGTGTTTGCTAAGGGACTAACAAAGTTAAGTATAGGGGGGTGATGAATACCCATTCATCACTCTTTATTCTTATATTTTAGCTACAAAAACCTTTGCAAACACATGTAGATATATGTAAATATCAATAATTACCAAAAGCATGCATTGTGTAAAAACCTATAATTAGCATGTTTTTGTGCAAAAATAAAAGAATAAAGATTAAAAAGAAAAAGAGGGGAATATTTAGAATAAATATTGAGCAACCTAACCCAAGGGAGGGCTCAGCATGGGCCTGACCGCATAAAAGCCACAGTAGAGGGAGATAGGAGCTCATGTGTAAATATTTATGTAAATAAATAAAATTATATTTTCCTCAACCAAAAATATTCTTGTAAATATTTGTACATATTTGGAAAAAGATAAAAACAAAATAAAAATTTGAAAATCAAAAAGACCAAAAATATCCTTCCACCATGTATATAGACCATGCTTCTACATGTATTTAACCTTGTAAATAAATTTATTTATTTTCAAAACTTTTTGTAAATATTTTATGTTGTAAATAAAATAAATAAAAAAGAAACAAATCAAAACAAAAATCAAATAAAAATAACAAAATTAAAATTACAAAAATATCTTGTACATATGCCATGTATATAGTTGTACATAACTATTTATTTCACCTATGTATATAAACAATAAAAATAAAATAAAAATATCCTTTTATTCCTCATTTTATTCTATAAATAAATAAAATATAAAAGAGGGATAAAAATGTATAAAAATAACTAATTAAAAATCAAAAATTAAAAAAACCCCACACTGTACAAATACCTATGTATAGCTATACTATGTAAATACCCTATTTTATTTCCAAAAATTAATTAAAAATCACCAAAAAATAGAAAAAAATAAAAGAAAAATATTTCATGTTGAAAGTTTTTGCTGATTCGGCCCCTAGCTAGGTGTATTTGTCACCTCAAGATCTTGCCACGTGGCCTAATTTCATTGGGCCCTGGGGATGTTGACCGCCCGGTCAACTGACCCCCCCAGAGCCATTCTTCACGGATTTGAGCGCCGGACTTTCTTCTCGGATTTATACCCGCTCGACCCGATTGCCTAACACCTAAACCCCGGCTCCGTTTGACACCTCCCACATCCGACACCCTCGCCGGGCATCTACCTCGGGGTCCGCGCGCCACCGTGACCCTACCCGATCAGCCCTAGTCGGGTCTGCACTCATATATATTCTGAGCTCCGCCGCTCGATTCTGCCATCTTTGGCTCTCCACCCTTCATCCCGTGACCTCCACCGCATCCCTTGAGGTGACAGCTCTCGATTGCCCGTGTCGCAGCGAGGAGGGGGTGGCCGGACCACTGATCCGGCGACATTGCGCCGCCGTGCTCCGCCCAGTGCAGGAGCTCGAGCCTCAGGACTTGACGACCTTCGAGGCCACGACCGGGAGCTACATCAGCTCCAGCCTAGTCTACTTCGCCGCCCAGGTAACCTTCTAGCTTTCTTATTTAGCCTAATTTCCATTTACCCCCAAATCGCGCCGCCGTCGTTCATCGTCGATTCCGACCATCTCCCGCACCCACTCGATCATCGGAATCCCCCATCACGTTCGCCTTTCCCTCACGCACCTTCTCCGCCCCTCCATTCAACCCAGCTCGCACAGGAGCTGGGATTCAAATCCCCTCGCCGTCGCTTCGCCGGGGTTCGACCGCACCGCCGCACAGACCACCTCCACGATGCCTAACCGGGTTGAGGCATTTTGCCCTCGACCCGCGAAGCTCCTGAGCCTTTTTGCAGGACCGGAGGGGGCCATCTGAGGCCTCCCGATATTCAGACAGGAGCGTCTCCTCCGCCGACCTCGTCGGAGCCCTCCAGGGCTCGGTTGGGCCATCAGAGACCACCAGCAGCTGCGGAGCACCACGTCGGAGCTTCTCCGATCTTCAGGCGCAGCAGGGGAGGTCAGGAGCGCACGTACTGGGCCGGCGAACTTCGCCGGCCACCTGTTCTTCCTCGACCTTCAGGCACCGTTCGATCGCCCTCCAACTCCAGTTGCAATCTGAGCCATCCGTTCCAGGAGCGTCAGGCACCGTTCGATCAAAGGAGGAGTGATCCAGACCATTTGATCTTGAGATGAGGTGCAGTTGAGCAGTCACCGTCAGATCCTCCACGTGTCTTCGTCTCAGCCATCCGATCACGCCAAGGGTTACAGGAGTGAGGCGCCTCCGCCTCTCCACCGTCGGATCTACACGTGGCGCACGCTCCGCCCTTGGATCTTGAATAAGGGGTAATTGTCCTTAGGCCCCTCTGTTTTTAGTTTTTATTATTTAGTCATGTAAAAATAGAATGCAGTTGTTTAGTTTTTGGGATATTTGCATAGTGGACCTCGCACTTTAGTTTATTTGCATTCATACCCCTGTGCGTTGTATGCCTCGTGCTTCGTCACGTGTTTATCTGGGTTATTTGTAATAGAGACCCCTGTAGTTCTGGTTGTTCTCGAATGAATGAAAGTTTTATTCTATTTGCATTTGTACCCCTGTGCGTGATTTATTTCCACATGTGCGTTATATTTTGGGTATTTTGCAGATAAGCCCCTGGACTTTTGGTACTTGTTACCAATAAGCCCTCGGAACTTATTTTTATCACATTTGGGTCCCTGAGTGCCCCAGGCACGCACCTCGCGCGTGATTTCTTGGGTATTTTGCACCAGGACCCCCAGAACTTTGGGTATTTGCACTTTGGTCCCTATGCACAGTGCCCTCTTGTCATTTTTGAATAAAATATCAAATCACCTCCAAATCCAACAAAAATTTGACACATGGCTCCTGCCATGGTGTAGGATTTTTGTAGATTTTTAAGGACATTTCTGATCTTGTTTGATATTTTTAAAAATTCAAAAACCTTTATTTTTGGCACTGTTTAGCTTGGAAAATCACAAAAAATATAAAAACCCCCCTAAAAATTCTATAAAAATTAGGTACTGTTTAGTTAGTGTTCCTTGATTTTCTACCCAATTTTGGCTATTTTTCATTACTTAAAAACCCTAAAAACTTAAAGACCCTCAAAAACTCATAAAAATTCTAATAAATACGTTAAAAACCCAAAAACAATAATTCTGGTGCTCAAATTTTCCTTATTTTATCTAGAATACAGGAAAAATACCTCCAGGCCCTCTTGAGATACTTAGATATTTTATCTTTGGATTTTGGGCTTGGCTGGACAGTACCACTTGTTTTTCTTACTGTTTGATTTTTAGAAAATAAAATACACATCATAAAAATCCCAAAAATTCACCAAAAACATTAAAAAACATAAAAAACACAAAAATATTTTTGTCTGAATTTTTGCTTGGTGTTTGATGCATTAAATAATTTGTTGAAGTGTGATTGCTTTTAGTCTTTCTCATTTTCTTCACATATTAAAAATCCAAAAAAATTTAAAAACAATTAAAAAAAACACTAAAAAATGTTTTCCCTTCTTCTCTGATTTTTGGACTACTTCATAGGCTTTTTAGCCAATTCGTGCTCCTTGTGTTCGACCCTGGGTGCTATACCAGGTAAATCTCATAGCAGGACCGCTATTTGAGTGTTTTGATTGATCTTTGATTTCTTTAGTGGTTTATTTTTCTTGATTAAGTTAGCCTGATCGCTTGGGTCGCAACGACCCTATTTGTGTACCTTATACCCGAGTGGTCAGGTCGCTTATCAGTTACATCTAATTTTTACTGCTTTATTTTTCAGGTATGATAGATGTCTGGACGGAAGGAGGCGGAGGTGTCTGTGGGGTTCGATGATCGAATCTATCTACTGGATGGTCGGAATCGATGGAATACGGCGGAGCGGCGATTTGGGCGTAATCGAAAATTGAAGGAAAAGGCGGAGCGAAATGGATACCTGGGTGGACGAAGAGACTGGGGAGGAGCTGGGGAAGCTCCTGGTCTTCTCCTCGAGGAGCGTCTCCCTCCGAGGCTCGGTGCTCCTGCTGGTGGCGGAGCAGCGGCGGCGTAGCTCGTCGGATCGATGGACACGCCTCCTCTCCTCGCTTCGACGGCGTCGGACGCGAGCTGTCACTCTCACGAGTACGCTGGAGCTCACAGGAGGTGGATTCGAATGACCAAAGATAGGGCATTAGGGTGGCGGAGCAACGACTATATATGGCTAGGGGTCCGGCTAAGAGAGGTTCGGGCAAGCTTGTCAGAGCACGGATCCCCATAACCCACCCCGAGCGTGGGTCAGGGATGATCATTGATTGATTAGGACCCGGGGTTTTGGGTTTTGGCGATCGGATCATGACGCAATAAATGGGAGAACATGCGGGTCGGGCGCAGAATCCGGCTCTGGTGGTCCTGGGGGGAGAGTTGACCGAGGGTCAACATCCCCCGTGGACCAATCAGAGCCCGCCAATTATTCCCATTTTAGAAATTAAATAATAAATAGAAAATGATCGAATTTCACGAAACTCAAAACATGAAATATTTTTAATTTATTTTTTTTCTATTTTTTTGTGATTTTTAATTAATTTTTAGAAATAAAAATAGGTATTTACACTATATAGCTATACATAGGTATATGTACACTATATAGGGTTTTTAATTTTTGATTTTTAATTATTATTTTTATGCAATTTTCTTCCTATTTTATATTTTATTTATTTTCATTATAAAATAAGGAATAAAAAGGAATTTTTATTTGATTTTTATTATTTATATACATAGGTAAAATAAATACATATATACATTTATATACATGGTATATTTACAATATGTTTTTGTATTTTCAATTTTATTATTTTTATTTTGTTTTTGTTTTAATTGTTTTTTATTTAATTTATATACATTATATAACATAGAATATTTACAAAAATTTTAGAAACTAATTTTATTTATTTAGAAGGTTAAATAAATATGTAGGTGAATCTATGTACATGATGACTATACAAGAGGTGTTTTTGTTTTCTTTTTAATTTTTAAATTTTTATATTGTTTTTTATACTTATAAATATATACAACTATTTACAAGCCTATTTTTGTGAGGAAAATACTTTTATTTTATTTACATATATATTTACACACATGAGCCCCTATCTCCCTCTACTTTGGCTTTTATGCGGTCAGGCCCATGTTAAGCCCTCCCTTGGGTTAGGTTGCTCAATATTTATTCTAAATATTTCCCTCTTTTTCTTTTTAATCTTTATTCTTTTATTTTTGCACAAAAACATGCTAATTATTAAACTTTATACAATGCATGCTTTTGATAATTATTTGTATTTACATGAATATACATGCATTTGCAAAGGTTTTTGTAGCTAAAATATAAGAATAAAGAGTGATGAATGGGTATTCATCACCCCCCTATACTTAACTTTTGCTAGTCCCTTAGCAAACACTTATTTGAAAAAAGAAGTGAAAAAGAAAGAAAGAAAAAGAAAAAGAGGGGAATGTACATGGATCAATGTTGAATATTAAACTTTCCTTCATTAAATTGAATTATGGAGCTCGATCAGATCTTTGGATTATTAATGTGTCGGAACCTTATTTAGACTTAAGCTTAAAACTCAACAGCCTCTAAGTTCCACCAATCTATGGACAAGACTCCTCAATAAACCAGATCAGAACAAGTCTACATACACAAACTCTAATGACTATGAATCTTTCCATGCAGTGTAAGTGATATGTAGCTCCCCACCTCAGAAGTAACAAAGAAACAACCTCCCTCAACCTGGTAACTCTAATGCCTCGATCTAGCAACTCTTTCCTCGAGAAGCGGGGTATTCCCTTCTAAGTTCAAGTGCAACCGACTCAAGAAGAGGGGGAAGAAGTATAGACTTTTGGAAGCTCAGCCAGTGTAGCTAAGTCTCCCGCTGCAAGCTTCATGAGATGTAACATGGATACCATAAGCTTTTGCTTTATTTGACTATATACACTCCGGTGGGGTTATTAAATTTTCAATCCGACCCACCACTTTTTTGGAGTTCTTTTTGCATATTGCAATTTTTTTTCAAGTGCTTCTATACAACATATCTACATGGTGCAGCATATATACAAGAAATTTTCCTCTTGAGCCAGCAGACTATCCCTCTTTTGAAGCTTTATTGCAACCCACGGCTTCTGTCTTTAGCCTTCATCACCACTAGACCAAGTTGAGACGCACTTCCTTCACTAGAAGAAGAAGAGAGGTTCTGTCTAGAAGTACTACCCTCATATGCTACCCCAAGCCAAAGGAAACTGCCTCCTCACCACCTCATCCGTGGAGAGCCATGTGTAAAGTGCTGGTGCAAGTCAAGCCATTGTCTCTAAGAGTCATGTGTGTGTTGTTAAGTGTTCTACTTAGGCTCATCAAGATGACATATGCTCATAGCCTAGTGGACTCAAAGAATTAAGTCCTTATGGACCTGAAAAGCCTTAACCCTAAGCCCTATAAGGTTCCTCTTAGAGTTAGGTGGATTAAGATCTTATTCAAGCTCCATTTCTCAATTTAATTCCAGGCTTAGTTTAAATGTCAACTCTCATCCAGGAAAAACTATATACATATATATACAAAGATGCTATTTACAAATATTTACAATCGTGCAAAATTTTTGAAAAATGTTTTGAAATCATGAATGGATGGATGCATGAAGTGCAAGTTTTGCAAAAGTATTTACAAACATTTACACAATATTTTTGCAAACTTTTGATTTTCAAAACATTTTGGAAAAATTTTGTACTATATACATAGTTTTGATAAGAAAATATTTACACAAACTTTACACAAAAGATTTTTGAAAACATTTTTACAAGAATAATTTTGTACACTAGCTATGTATGTGCAAGAAAAGAATGATTATGTACAGGAAAAATTTTTAATTTTTGTGATTTTTAAGGTTTTTAGCCAATTTATTTATTAACACACTCACACAAAGTACGAGTTATGGCTAAAGTATATATGAAATATATACACACCCCCCCTATACTTAGCTCGAACGATGTCCTCAGAGTGATCAAGAGCGATGAAGAAGACATAACTCGTGCTTAGTAAAAGGGAAGTGAAAAGGAATGGCTAAGTACAGAAACGAATAAATGAATAGAATGAGAGGAACTCGGTGGTTTCCCCCTATACCTAGGATTAACTAATCCTAAGTATAGCAAGCTGTACATGAAGGGAAATCCGAGTGAAGAAGATACAGAGTCTGCCCCCCCTATACTTAGGGTAAAATATCCCTAAGTATAGGCAGCAAAACAGGGGCAGGAAGAATGAAAAGAATACCCGCAGGTCCTACATCCCCCCAATACTTAGGGTAAAGTACACCCTAAGTTTAGCATAATCATAAGATGAGAAAAGGGATGTGGGACTAAAGAATAGAATGATATGGACAACTGGATCTATACAAGTCAAAAGAACAGTGATAATCAGGCGTGAGATGCAAAAGATGTGAGTCAAGAGACCACATCTCACGCAAAATGAATAGGGGCAACATCAACGACCCGCGGCTCATGATCTAGAAATGGCTTGAGCCGCTGGCCGTTCACTCGAAAGGTACTCTCAGAAGACAACTCGGTTATATCAATGCTACCGTTGTCGTGTACCTTTCTGACCAAGTAGGGTCCCTTCCATTTTCTCTACAGCTTCCCTGGAAACAAACGAAGCCTCACATCAAACAGCCATACTCTTTGTCCAATCTCAAAATGCTTGTGGCTGATATGAGAATCATGCCACTCCTTCACTCTCTCCTTATAATGTAGGCTGTTTGAGAAAGTTGTATCTCTAAGCTCCTCCAGGGCAGCTAACTCTGCCCTCCTCTGGTCTCCTACACCATCTGGATCCATAAGAATATCTGTAACTGCCCAAAGTGACTTGTGCCTCAGCTCAACAGGTAAATGGCACGGCTTGCCATATACGAGGCGAAAGGGAGATGTGCCCAATGGTGTCTTGAAAGAAGTCCTATATGCCCACAAGACCGAGTCCAAAAGCTGTGACCAATCCTTTCGGTCAGGGCGGACGACTTTCTGCAAAATAGTCTTGATCTCCCTGTTCGAGACCTCGGCTAGACCATTCGTCTGTGGATGGTAAGGTGTAGCAATACGATGGTCTATACTGAACTTGCTAGCAAGGGCCTTCACCTGGTCGTTGATGAAATGAGACCCCCCATCAGAATTCAGAACTCGTGGAACCCCGAACCGCGTGATGATTTGCTTCCTCAAAAATCTGCAAACTGTCCTTGCATCAGCGGCTCGGGCGGGGATGGCCTCAACCCAACGACTAACATAATCAACGGCCAACAGAATGTACTCAAATCCCTGACTCTTAGGGAATGGACCCATGAAATCGATGCCCCATGCGTCAAAAACCTCACAGAAATGAATGGGCTGCATCGGCATCATATCACGCTATCCACAAGTGCCCATCCTCTGACAGTCAGTACACCTCTTCACGAACTCATCAGAGTCCTTGAAGAGGGTAGGCCACCACAAGCCGGATTGGAGCACTTTCTGTGCCGTTCTCCTCCCAGAATGATGTCCTCCTGCCTCAAGCTTGTGGCAGTAAGTGAGGACGCTATGGTGTTCCTCCTGAGGAATGCACCAACGCCAGACGCTATCCCCTCCTTCGTGGTAAAGGATGGGATCCTCCCAGTGGTAGGACTTGGCCTTCGCAAGGAAGGTCTCAAGTCTCTGCCTGGGCCAATCTTGTGGGACTTTCCCAACAACGAGAAAGTTCACAATATCGGCATACCACGGGAGTGAGGCGATAGCAAGGATCACCTCATCTGGGAAGGTATCTCGAATGGGATCAATCTGCTCAGACTCCTCAGGCTGCTCTAAATGGGAGAGGTGATCCGCCACCACATTCTTGACTCCAGGCTTATCCTTAATCTCAATGTCGAACTCCTGGAGTAGAAGGATCCATCTAGTCAGTCTGGCCTTGGCATCCTTCTTTGCCATGAGGTACCTGATGGCGATGTGATCTGTGTACAAAGTCACTCTAGATCCAATGATATAAGATCGAAACTTATCTAGGGCGAACACTACGGCTAGCATCTCCTTCTCTGTGACCGTGTAATTCCGCTGGGCAGAATCCAATGTGCGGCTAGCGTAGTGGATAGCAAACGGGACTCCATCCCTCCTCTGTCCCAGCACTGCCCCTACGGTAAAATCGGAGGCATCCATCATGATCTCGAATGGGAGAGACCAATCAGGCAGCTGGAGGACAGGAGCCTCAATCACACACTGCTGGAGAGTCGCAAAGGACGAAAGACACTTGTCATCGACAAGGAACTCGGTGTCTTTCGTCAAGAGGTCAGTCAACGGTCGGGCAATCCTGCTGAAATCCTGAATAAATCTCCTATAAAATCCAACGTGCCCCAGGAATGACCGTAGCTGCCTCAAATTGGACGGCGGTGCGAGTTTTCTAATGACATCAACCTTGGCCGGATCAACCTCCATGCCCCTGTTGGAGATGATGTGGCCAAGCACCATCCCTTGAGTCACCATGAAGTGACTCTTCTCCCAAGATAGAACCAAATGGTACTCAATACATCGCTGGAGTACTCGGTCCAGGCAGTCAAGACAGGAATCGAATCCGTCGCCGTAGACCGAGAAATCGTCCATGAAGACCTCCAAACAATCCCCTACCATGTCCGAAAAGATCGACAGCATGCACCTATGAAAAGTCGTAGGGGCATTGCATAGCCCAAATGACATGCGTCGAAAGGCATATGTACCAAAGGCACAGGTAAAGGTGGTCTTCTCCTAATCCTCAGGAGCGATGGCCACCTGGTTGTAGCCCGAATACCCATCCAGGAAGAAATAATGGCTCTTCCCTGCCAGTCTCTCAATAATCTGGTCAATAAAAGGCAGGGGGAAATGGTCCTTCTTGGTGGCCTGGTTGAGTCTCCTGTAGTCAACACAGACCCTCCAAGAGGTGGGTACTCGGGTAGCAATCTCCTCTCCTGATTCACTGATCACAGTCGTGATGCCCGTCTTCTTGGGCACCACATGCAAGGGGCTGACCCACTTGGAGTCGGAAATGGGACAAATGAAATCTGCACTCCACCATTTTGATATTTCCTTCATCACAACCTCTCTCAGGTTGGG
Source organism: Ottelia alismoides (assembly GCA_037367405.1). Taxonomy (NCBI): domain Eukaryota; kingdom Viridiplantae; phylum Streptophyta; class Magnoliopsida; order Alismatales; family Hydrocharitaceae; genus Ottelia; species Ottelia alismoides. Next base: position 696,221 of record JAZKJV010006632.1, on the reverse strand, counting down.
GTTTAGTCGCCGCTGGAACTCACGCAATGGCTTCGCCCCCTCCTTGAGATAAATATGGTGGGAGCACACTGATGGACTAATCCCATGGAGATCTTCTACGCTCCATCCAATTGCCTTGCGGTTCTTTTCAAGAACCCCCATCAAACAGGATTCTTGCTCTCCAGTCAGATCGGCGGAGATGATGACTGGGTACATCTCAGGTTTGCCCGCAAGGAACCGATACTTCAGCGAAGTAGGGAGCGGCTTCAGCTCTGGACAGCTGGGTGCTGGCGAATCTGGCCTCGGAAGAAGGTGCGTGAATGATGCTAAATCTGCCAAATCTGCCTGGGAGAAAGAATACGAGCTCTCGCAAACTAGGTCTGGAGGAGGTTGCTCAACTGTGTTGTCTCTGATCTGCTCTGCCTCTACCTCCTCCTCATTTGTAGGCTCAGGTGGACTCAGGTCTGGCATCTGGTCATCACAATCTACCCAATCAGACTCTGAATCCGAGGGATCTGCATCGAACAAGGTGGCATCAGTACCACCGTCACACAAGGTGGCCTCAGTACCACCATCACTAGAAACCGTGTCGCGATCGAGAACCGGCTCTGCTGCCTCTGTCGTATCCTGGACCAGGGTTGTGCTCTCCAAGCTCTACTCTGCTGTCATCTCTGCATCAGTGGTATCTGGAAATGAGAGGATGGCCTGTGCGGAAGGGTCTGCCCATGCTGCCTCATCATCTGTGATCACAAAGTCACAGTCCTGGTGGATGTCTAGCCCGGCATCTGTAAGCTGCTCTGTATCTGTGCTAGTCTCTGAGCATGCTCTCTCTCTGGCTCTGTAGTCCTCGACCGTCTCTATCTGTACACTCTCGCCCTCGACGCGAAAGTATACCTTCCCACTATCATGATCAGTCACTGCCTTGGCTGTGGCCAAGAACGGACGACCAAGGATGATGGGGGTATCGGCCACTGAATCAGGGATCTCCATGTCCAACACTACGAAGTCCACGGGGAATTTCAGGCCCTAAATCATGACGATAACGTCTCGCAACAACCCCTTAGGCCTCTTGACAGATAGATCAGCAAACTAAAGGACTGTCCTGCTCTGTCTAAGAGTGCCCAACTCGAAGCGGTCGAGAAGGGCTGCCGGAAGGAGGTTGATCGACGATCCGCTATCCAATAGAGTCCGGTCGAGCCTCTGCTCACTAATCTGACATCTGACATACGGGGTACCTGAATCTGGCCTCTTGGCCGGCAGACGGTTCTGGATCGCGAAGCACGTGGCTTTCGTCAGCACATGAATCTCTGAAGTGTGGTTCCTCCTCCTCCTAACTGTGGTCCTATCTCTCAAGGATCGCTGGAGAAGGGGGATGTGCTGCAAAGCCTCCTGAAGGGTCAGCTGTATGTGAAATCTATCGATCATGCTCTGGCTGAACTCCTCCTGCTCTCTCTTTTTTGGGTCTTTTTCTCTTTTCTTCCCCTTCCCCATCTGAAGGGCTCTAGGGAAGGGAATCACTGGGTCCTTCTCAGATGAAGGACTAGGAAAAGGCCTAGACGGCTCGACGGCCGGATCCGCACATACATCAATCACCACAGTGGGACCAGAAGAAACTAAACCTTTTCCTTTATTCAAAACAGCGTTATGAGATACATCAACCGAAGGAAAAACAACATCTCTATCAAAACGAACACCGGTGGCCTCAGTACCACCACGGGCTGGCTCTGTTGCTGGACGTCTCGCAGCCTCAGTACCGCGGGCTGGCTCAGCTCCTCTGGTGGCATCAGCACCACCTCCTCGAACTGGTGAAGCGGCGGCCTCAGTACCGCCGGTGGAATCAGCATCCTTGGTGGCATCAGTACCACCGTCATCATCATGTGCGGCCTCAGTACCGCTCTCCTCCTCCTCATCTGGCGCCCTGGGTGGATCCTCGAGTCGTCGCTCAGATGAGGCGCCGCCTGCTGGTGCTCTACCGCTCCTAAGTGTAACAAAATCAGCATCAAATAGATCCGCAAACATATCATCAAATGGATCACCAAGAGTGGCATGCTCAGTGAAAACTACCTGCTCAGATTTCCTCTTCAGGCTGTTCGGATTCGGCTCTATCTGTGCAGGGATGGCGGCCTTCCCTCTCATCAGGTCCCGCATCTCCTGGCGGAACTCGTCCATCTCCCGTCTAAATGTAGCTTGCTGGTCCGTGAGGAGGCGGGCTACGTCATCCAAGGTGGAGCTCTCATGGGGGCCCGACAGGTAGCCTCTCTAGTAATGAGGCTGCTGAAACTGGTGCTGCTGCTGCAGAGAGGGGTAGGAGGAAGGATGCTGCTGCTGGTGTGGCTGGTGAGCCTGCTGCTCACGTCTCCAAGACTGTCCCTGCTGCTGATAGGGACGAGGAACTAAGGATGACTGCTGCTGTGGCTGGTAGGCTGGGGGCTGCTGCTGCTGGTGATCTCTCTGCTGGCTATACTGCCCACCCTGACCGGATGACTGCTGCTGGGGCTAGGTACCTCCACTCCCCCACCTGAATCCGGGATGGTCTCGTCGGATCCCAGGCTGGGGGCGGTCATACCAAATCCCGTTGACATCCATCAACGGCTATGCATCATATGGGGCTGGCGGGAGTACTGCCAGAGGCTGATCCGGCTGGTATACCACCATCTGCATGTCTGGAGATGGTGGTGACTGGTAGGAGGGCTGCTGCGGCTGGTACGGCTCCGCCTGTACAAGGTGAACCTGCCTAGGCTGCTGAAAGGAGTTGGAGCGCTGGGATGAGCTGCTGCTGCCGCCAGTATCGCCTCGCGACTGAAGACGGGGCTGTAAAGCCGTCTGTGCCTCCTGGAGACACATGAGCTGGGTCTTCATGTCGCTCAGAGTCTGTGCCATCTGCTCCATCTGCATGATGCCCTGGCACTGCTTCTTCTCGATCAGCTCCATCTGGTCCAACTTCTCGCTGATAATACCCATATCCGCAGCGGACGACTCTACTTGTGCTGCTACAACTGCGGATGAACTGGATGGACCGGCGTCGACCCGTGCTATCCTCTGGTACTGCACGGGTCCTGGCTGCTGCTGGGGTCTCCCCTGTGTGTACAACCGGGTCTGGGACATCACCATATAATTATCGGCCATCTCCTCGTAGATGTCCCAGACCTGGTCGTGGTCCTTGGCGAAGTAGGACCCGCCTCAAGAAGCATTCACCAGGCCCTGGAGCTCTGGTGTCAACCCGCTGAAGAAGCTCTGCACAAGGTTCGGCTTCGAAATGTCGTGGTGCGGGCATCGATCTATGAGCTCACGGAACCTCTCCCATGCCTCGTGGAATTGCTCGTTGGGGAGCATGGAGAAGTTGCTGATCAGGGCCCTCGCTGCATTCGTCTGCCCGAGTGGATAGTACTTGTTCAAGTACTCGGTGCGGAGCTGCTCCCAGGTGTAAACAAACTTCCCCAGATGCTTCAGCCAGGTGGCTGCTCTGTCTGCTAGAGAGAAGGGGAAGGCGATCATCCTGATCATGTCCTGGTCCACCTGACGGTCGTGGACAGTGCTGCATATCATCAAGAACTCCTGGAGGTGGAGATGGGGCTCCTCTGTCGCGAGCCCGTGGAAGCGGGGGAGTAGCTGCAAAGTGTTCGGGGGGAACTTGAAGTCCCCCACGATCGCTGGAAGTACTACCCAGTGGTGCGTCAGCGTCGATCCGGGGTTGTGTAGCTCCCGCATCGGTCTCGGTGGTCCTCCGACCGCGGCTGCGGCGAATGCCGCAGCTGTGGCGGCTGCTGCTGCGGCTGCTGCATCCGCATCATCTGGGATCCTCGGTCCCTCTCTCCTCTGATCTCGCTCTGCTCTCATCTGCTCCATCTCTCTCCTCATATCAAGCATGAATGCTCCCTGATCTCTCAACTGCTGCTGAACGGTCTCTAAAGAGGCGATCAGGGTGGAGTTGATCGCTCCCTGATCCAATACGAAGTGCTCAGGCTGACGGGAGTGATCCACATAACTGCCGGCCATAACGTCTGCAAAATCAAATGAGCCCAACTCAGGTGCTGTCAAATCTGCTAATCTCTCCTCGGGCTCATGTCGCTCAGGTCCGAAAGAAAGGGGGTCGAGGGGGAACAGGGCGGAGTCGTACTCGGGCTCAGAGAGCTGGTCTCGGCTCTCGCGGGCCAACCTAGATGATCGGGTAGACGTGCCCGAAAGCGGTGCAGCCAGAGGCGCCTAAGAGAGCGTCTACCCATCATCTTGATCTAGCGAGTAATGCGGATGAGATCTGGAAAAACTATGATCAGAATGCAAACCCCCGGTTCACCAACGCAACGCGAGCTGAAGACCGTAAAAGCTCGGTCAAATTATCTTGTCAGTTTTTATTAGGTGAACAAACAATCTATCAGAGCGCTTACGTGACCTGTTGGGATACCCGATGCTACTCCAACCGACTGGCCCGCACGGAAGAGTCCATAGTCAGCTAGAAATAGCACCGGAGGGCTCTACCTAGGGTGCGGGTCACTCTCTCGCGCATCGAAACCATAGAATGAGGGGGTTGCTCTCCCTAAGACAAATTTTTTAGGGTGAGTGTCTTTTAGGGTCAATAGTTTTATTCAGTCCTAATTTTATGATTTTTCTTTTTAATATTTTTCAAATAGAAAACAAATGCCTAACGAATTTTTCGGTTCTCCTGGTTATTTAATCCAAAACAGGGGGGAGAAGACGAAAAAGCCGATGCGCGAGAAATCAATGATGCATGCAGAGACAGAAATGCATACCTGACTTCGGCAGTCTATATGCAAAGTGATCCGCGCAGAATTTAAAGACAGGAAATAAACTACGTAAATGGTGCAGGCGGAAAACCGAGTCCCTAAACAACAGTGCTACTCGAAAGAACGGCTAGCCGTCCACCAGCCTCCAATCCAAAGAGTCCGGTCTAGACCCACCCCTCCTCTTCTCGACAGGTCGAGTTCAGGAGTAGCGCTTGATGGGGTGGGCTCGCGGCGCGTAGGCTCGGAGGTGATGGAACGACTATTTTATTATTATTTTTATTATAGGTCCAATTACCGCACTATAGGAACATGCAATTATATTAGGGTGTTTGGATCCTATGAATTACGTCACAATCAAGCAGAAAATCCTACGGCTAGGGGCTCGGAAATCCGCGTGAAACCAGAAAAGGCAGTAAGAGAAAAACCGCGTAAAAACCGCGAAAAACCGAACTAACTAAGGGGTCCCCCGAGCACACCGGTGCTCGGCGAAACAAACCCCGAAAGTCCAATGTCTGTCCGAATGTACCTGTATTATTACAACCGGTTCAAATGTACGGGAAATAAATCCTAATCTAAACTACGCTAATTCGCGGCTATTCCACGGCTCATGCACTCCTGCTTGCTCCCTGCGCTCTCCTGCGGCTCTGTGAAGAAGAGAGCCGCCTCCGGTTCTCGCGGTTGCGTCGGCTTCCGAAGAAGCCGCCTCGATCCTCGGACCCTCGCAAGAAAACAAAAACAAGAGTGTCAAACCAGATTATTGTAAGAAAATGTCAGAAAAATATAGCTACAAAAATCTATACAAAAAGCTGCGAAAAGAAAACCGCGGAAAGAAATGAATCGACTACTAAGCCGTGCTCCCCGGTAACGGCGCCATTCTGACAAGCGAACTGAGCGACTAAGGTAAAGGTACAAAAATGGTCGTTGTGACCTCAACCACTCAGCCAGGCTCGATCAAGAAGAATAGACCACTAATAATAGATAAAATCGATCAAAACACGAAAGCGGACCTGCTATTAGATTAACCTGGTATAGCGACCAGGGTCGAACTCAAGGAGCACGGGTTGGCCTCTCGGCCTACGAAGTAGTCAAAAAGTGAGATAAAATAAAAGGAGAAAATATTTTTGGTGGTTTTTGAATATTTTATATTTTTTGGATTTTTTAGTTAATTAAGAAAATAAGAAAAGCAACTAAGCACACACTTCAACAATTTATTAAAAGCATTAAAAATCAACCAAAAATTCAAACAAAAATATTTTTTATGTGTTTTATAATTTTTAGTGTTTTTGGTGAATTTTTGAGAATTTTCTGATGTTTATTTAATTTTCTAAAAATCAAAAGGTGACTGAAATGAAAGGTACTGTCCAGCCGAGCTAAAAGGGCCCAGTAAAATATCTAAAGGCCCCAAATTAGCTGGGAGGTAATTTTCCTGTGAAGAAAAGAAAATAAGGAAAATTTAGGCACCTATTTTATTGTTTTTGGATTTTTAATTGATTTACTAGAATTTTTTATAAGATTTTAGGTGTTTTCAATTTTTAATGGTTTTCAGTAATGCAAAATAGGCAAAATTAGCTAGAAAATCAAACACATCAAAATAGACAATAGACAATTTTTTGTAATTTTTGGACACTATTTAATATTTTTTTGTGATTTTTAAAGTTAGACAGTGAAGAAAATAGAGGTTTTTGAATTTTTAAAAATAACAAATGAAAACAAAAATGTCCTCAAAAATCCTCGAAAATTTTACACCATGGCCGGAGCCATGTTTCCAATTTTCATTGGATTTGGAGGTATTTTGCTATTTTATTCAAAAATAAAGAGAGGGCACAGTGCACAGGGACCAAAGTGCAAATGCCCAAGAGTCTGGGGGGTCTGGTGCAATTAACCCAGCAAAACACGCGCCATGCACGTGCCTGGGGCACTCAGGGACCCAAATGTAAGAAAAATAAGTTTCGAGGGCCTTTTGGTAACAGGTACCAAAAGCCCAAGGGCTTATCTGCAAATAACCCAATATATAACGCACATGCTCAAATATATCACGCACAGGGGTATAAATGCAAACAACTAAAAACTTTCATTCATTGAAGAACAACCAGAACTACATGGTAGAGAATGTAAAAAGCCCAGAAACGCACATGTCGATGCACGTGTCAGACCACACACAGGGGCATATCAGTAAATACACGCAAGCACAAGGGTCTCGATGCAAATATCCCAAAAACTAAACAACTAAACTAACTAATTACAGGACTAAATACGAAATGAAATAAAAAGAAGGGCCTAAGGGTAAATTACCCTTTATTACGTGGACCGGCTGGATGGAGGGCATGTGGCACATCCGACGGTGGGGAACAGCGGCCGCTCCACAGCTGGGCTCCTTGGGCGAATCCGATGGCGAGGGTTCCTCCACGTGGACGATCGGACGGTGTAGGGCGCAGGTGGCTAACCCTTGTGTATCGGATGGCTGGGATCTGTCCTCCTGAGATCGGGCGGTGACTGCTGCTCCTAAGATGGACGGGCCCGATGAAGTCTGGAGCTGGAGGGCTGATCGAACGGAGGAGGAGGATGCTCGAAGAACAGATGACCGGCGAAGTTCGCCGGCCCGGTGGCTTCACTCCGGGGCTCCTCTGCTGTGCCTGAAGGTCGGAGAAGCTCCGCAAGGGTGTCCCGCAGCTGGTGGTGGGCTCCGATGATCCAGCCGAGCTCTGAGGAGCTCGGGCGAGGTCGACGGAGCTGTGCCTCCTGGTTGAATGGGGAAGGTCCTCAGATGGCCTTCGTTCGACCTGCAAAGCAATCCAGAAGACTCGTGGGTCGAGGGCAAACTGCCTCGACCCGGTCAGGCGGGGTGACGGTGGTCTGTGGGTCGATATGGCGAGCTCCGGCGAAGGGGGTAGACGGAGTAGCTCGACTCCCAGCTCCTGTGCGAGCTGGGTTGGATGGAGGGGTGAAGAAGGTGCGTCGGAAGGAGGCGGAGGTGTCTGTGGGGTCCGATGATCGAATCTATCTACTGGATGGTCGGAATCGATGGAATGCGGCGGAGCGGCGATTTGGGCGTAATCGAAAATTGAAGGAAAAGGCGGAGCGAAATGGATACCTGGGTGGACGAAGAGACTGGGGAGGAGCTGGGGAAGCTCCTGGTCTTCGCCTCGAGGAGCGTCTCCCTCCGAGGCTCGGTGCTCCTGCTGGTGGCGGAGCAGCGGCGACGTAGCTCGCCGGATTGATGGACACGCCTCCTCTCCTCGCTTCGACGGCGCCGGACGCGAGCTGTCACTCTCACGAGTACGCTGGAGCTCACAGGAGGTGGATTCGAATGACCAAAGATAGGGCATTAGGGTGGCGGAGCAACGGCTATATATGGCTAGGGGTCCGGCTAAGAGAGGTTCGGGCAAGCTTGTCGGAGCACGAATCCCCATAACCCACCCCGGGCGTGGGTCAGGAATGATCATTGATGGATTAGGACCCGGGGTTTTGGGTTTTGGCGATCGGATCATGACGCAATAAATGGGAGAACATGCGGGTCGGGCGCAGAATCCGGCTCTGGTGGTCCTGGGGGGAGAGTTGACCGAGGGTCAACATCCCCCGTGGACCAATCAGAGCCCGCCAATTATTCCCATTTTCGAAATTAAATAATAAATAGAAAATGATCGAATTTCACGAAACTCAAAACATGAAATATTTTTATTTTATTTTTTTCTATTTTTTTGTGATTTTTAATTAATTTTTAGAAATAAAAATAGGTATTTACACTATATAGCTATACATAGGTATATGTACACTATATAGGGTTTTTAATTTTTGATTTTTAATTATTATTTTTATGCAATTTTCTTCCTATTTTATATTTTATTTATTTTCATTATAAAATAAGGAATAAAAAGGTATTTTTATTTGATTTTTATTATTTATATACATAGGTAAAATAAATACATATATACATTTATATACATGGTATATTTACAATATGTTTTTGTTTTTTTAATTTTATTATTTTTATTTTGTTTTTGTTTTAATTGTTTTTTATTTAATTTATTTACATTATATAACATAGAATATTTACAAAAATTTTAGAAACTAATTTTATTTATTTAGAAGGTTAAATAAATATGTAGGTGAATCTATGTACATGATGACTATACAAGAGGTGTTTTTGTTTTCTTTTTAATTTTTAAAATTTTATATTGTTTTTTTATACTTATAAATATATACAACTATTTACAAGCCTATTTTTGTGAGGAAAATACTTTTATTTTATTTACATATATATTTACACACATGAGCCCCTATCTCCCTCTACTTTGGCTTTTATGCGGTCAGGCCCATGTTGAGCCCTCCCTTGGGTTAGGTTGCTCAATATTTATTCTAAATATTTCCTCCTTTTTCTTTTTAATCTTTATTCTTTTATTTTTGCACAAAAACATGCTAATTATTAAACTTTATACAATGCATGCTTTTGATAATTATTTGTATTTACATGAATATACATGCATTTGCAAAGGTTTTTGTAGCTAAAATATAAGAATAAAGAGTGATGAATGGGTATTCATCAGCGAGCACCTGACGATCACGTATGCTCGCCCGTCTGATCTTGTGTCTAGTTGATCATTGAATACAGCTCGGACGAGCACATGTGCTTGCCCAGGCCCCTTGCGTGCACTTGGCATGCACACGGCATGCACATGACGAGCCATTATGTGCACACCAATCCCCTCTTTTCTTGTAGCGGTCGTTAATGATACATCGACGAATATTATATTCGTCGCTAGTTTCAAGTATAAAAAATATTTTTACGATAAATAATATCGTCACTATATATTTAACAATGGTTGATTTAGTGGTGGATTTTGAAAAAAAACATTACTATAGCCCAATTTTGTTGTAGTGTATATCAACGTGCTGAATCTTGTAATTTTTTTCAGAGTTTAAATGCATTTTATTGTGATTATAGACTATGATACATTATTTATATATGAGTTTAACGGGACCGTCTCCGCCTTTTTTTGGTATTTTTTATTTTTTTAAGAATATCACGATGTATATTCATAAATATATCCCTCCTATATGTAATTCGAATTTCGTCAGAAAACTCCTATGCCCTTCATCCAACACAGGTCGATTACAACAACGCTTAGACCGTTAAAATTATATGTTCTAGAGTGGAGAGCATATAAGTCTCTATTTCTGACGAAATTCGATTGACATATTGAAGGGATATATATATATATATATACTTTTATTTGGCAAAAACAATAAAAAAATTCATGGAAAAATGGGGCGGGAGACAGCCCTATTTTTCATTTATATATTTGATGTTAAAAGGAGAAATATATATTCATTGCTAAAAACATATGAAATCTATATATAAAATCACATAGAGTTCTGGCTACACGTTACATGATGCAATGCTGCATGGTCATCGACACATTAAATCTCGGTAATATTCCTCCAGGGAGATCGAGCTTCGATCATAGGAAGGGCAGTAGAGTTCATGAGGGCGCAGGAACAACTCCTCCAGTGCCTGGAGTCCTAAAAGAGGAGGATGTACGAAGCGGATACACGGTACACCCTTTTCCTCGCCGAAGTGGAGGTGCGAGTCTCCGGCACCATAGCCGCGATAAAGGCGTTATCGAGGCGGCGACCGGGGCAGCTGCTGAGGGTGACAGCCGCCCTGGAGGAGATGCAGATGGGCATACTCCATGCAAACATCACCACGGTGGAGCAAACCATCCTCTATTCCTTCAACGTCAAGGTAATAAATTTGTTCCCGAAGTACACGCGTTTTAGGCATGTGGGCTAAATCACACATGCAACAAAGTATTTTTTTAGAGAATCTTAACATGGACCACGAGCCGTTTCGGCGATTTGGATCCTGACCACTATTTTGGTTAATTTCTCCTGCGAGATTTCAGACTGATTCCCCAGTGGGTCATCGAAATGGGTTACATCGGTTAAAAGAGTACCATTTGAACCCATTTATCTGTCACGTTGTCCTGTAAGTTTTAACCCAGTGCTACCGCCAGCCAGAGAATGGGGTCGCCCCTCTTAGGAATTGCCCTCTCCTTCATGGGCAGACCACCGTGAGAATCAGATACTTTAGAGGCCTTTCCTAAATCACATTGGATGTATGCAGATCTGTGCACAGTATTGGCACACGTTTGTTTTACCTTTTTGCCTTTGTTGCCTGCGTAGGTTACGAACGACAGAGATTCTCATCCAATGGATCCCACGCGTTACAGTAGGGACTGTTACAGTACGGGATCCGTTTCGTACGATCGAGATCACGAGTTCAGTTCAGCAGATATTCGCATTCATCAATGCATGCACACTCGGACGCAATCTAGCTCTGAAGATCAGGATCAGATTTTAGTATATGTAGATTATTTGCTCTTTCATATGAAGATTGTGGCTGAGAAATAGTTAGGAAATTTTTAGCAAATTTACTTGTATTCAGCTGAGAAATAGTTTTAATGGCTAGCTAGACTTCCATTCGGATGGGTAATCTATAGTTACATTGTTAAGTTCACCATAAAAAAAATACTAGTTACGGATTTTGAACGCGTGTGTTTGTGTGTTAACTTCAACAAAGTTAATTCGTACATGGGTGACAAGTTAATTGCACTGTTCTGTTAATCCGATGGCACGCTGAGTGAGAGATATTGTGAGTAAACTGTGGATCTTCAAATCCAAGCGCTCATATCCTTTTATCTCTGACCAGATTTCGGAATCGAACACATGATTTTTCACGAAGACAGTACTTTTTTTTCTCTTGATATATACCATCAATTTCGATCTTAACGACAGACTGCCTTTTAACTTCTAAATCCAAATAGCATCTGTTGTTACACTGCTACAATTGAACATAAAATACTAATTTATAAGCTGTTCTTTCACTTCCTCAACTTACGTAGGAATGACAAAGCCTTATCTGCTTTGCTTGCTGAGAATCAGAAGCATCCATCTGCATTTTTATTGAAATCAAAACAATAATCCCCCCTCAACTGGATGGAATCTTCTCAGTCATCTTCATCCCTAACATATTTGTTTTACACTGCTACAATCAATGCAGAGAAACAGACAACATGGGAGTTTTCGTGAGATCCACCTTCCTCTCACCAAGGCTTCAATGCAAGCCTCGTCACTTTTGTCATGGTTGAACATGCCTGATTCCTGTAAGAACCGAAGGATTGGTGGGAGAGGGCTCCGTTAGCGAAGGTTGTCATCGGATGTGTGTCTCCTCCAGGCGGATGTCAACCTCGCCAAATCCATCCTCTCCCCCATGCCCACGCTTAAGTCTGCCAAGAGACCCAGCCTCACTTAATTGCCGACCTCCATAACAGTCACCACTTTCTCAGAGGCCATTCTACTAGAACATCGTGAGAGTGGGAGGGATTTCTCATCTAAAGCATAGCTTTGAAACTAATTCCCTAGATAGGCTTTTCACCAAAGGAATCCACCTAAATGCTATGCTAGTAGTTTTTTTAAAATGATAAAATATTTATTCATCAAATGAAAGAAAAGCATCAAGCATTAAGGTTATATAGTCCAAGCCACCAATGATTACTGTCACGCAAGAAATATAACAAAAGACCTCAAAAAGGTTATGGCGCAATCAAGAGTCTAGAGTGGATCTTCTGCAGAACTATAGAATCTGCTGCAATCGCTTGAACCGCTCGATCTTGATCGAGAGGTTCGCACGAATACCCTATTTTTGTGGGCCATATCGTGGAAATTTGTGTGAACCTCTCGATCAAGATCGAGCGGTTTGAGCGATTGTAGCAGACTTTGCAGTACTGCAAAGGATCTGCCTCACCAAGAGTCGGCCTGGTATTTATACAACAAAGCACTTTCCTGCAAAAAGTTTGCCCTCATCACCAATGATTTTCCTTTCTACACATCTTGAGTTCTTTAATGGACGATTTTTATTCCCTTTTTCCTTGCTCTATTTAATAAATATTCCCATTGTCCAAACATGCAAAGTGTGAGATATATGTTGCAGTGAGGTTTGTATCAAAAGTATTAGAAATATATGATTTATGAAGGATAAAGTGCATTTATCACTCCCGCTATCTGAGAAGAATTTGAAGGTATGTTGATAGATAGTGTGTCTCACATTCAAAAGATTGGGATTCAAACCTCACAAAAAATCTTTTAGAACACACTAGATAACCGTTATACATGTGATAAAATCATCGATAAAAAAACTCAGCAAGCACACACATGCACTCATAACTAGATTGAACTCTGAGTATATATTCCGCAAGGCAGCTTACCAATGTTGGGTCCTTGGATGCAGGATTGGAGCCTGCATGGTTTTTGGTTGTACCTCCAGTGGGTTTGCACACACGCTCCGGCAAAGCCAAGACACACCCATGCCGCTCCAACCATGATTATTAGTCTGTAGATGCCACCCGACGACACTGGACCCATTACATCATGTGTTATGAAACCAGAGCTCCTTGTGTTTCATGCCAGCACGTGCACCTTGCATGAGAGCGCTCCTGGGGAAACCAAAGACCTACCAAAAGACGGGAATGTGATGATGAATCTATGATTCATGTACTCTATAGGAATGTTTTAGAAAAATCTCCTTAATAAATCAGCAATTGAACCCATAAATTTGATTAATTTATACTTACTAATTGTACTAATATTAGGGTTTAAAATCTGTAAATAAATAACCCTTATTGAGCTTATTATTTTATATATAAAAATAATTTATTTTAAGTCAACTTTTTCTCTAATGTATTCTTTAATGAATTAACTAATATGACATGAAGAATTAAAACTCATAAAAATCAGAAAATTAGAAGGAAACACAAAATATAACTTTTTATATTTTGTATATATTTTATCATTATCATTTTTATTTTACCTTTTTCTAACCTATAAAAATCCATAAAAATTAGATAAAGTATGTACATATCGTATATAAATTATATACTAATTGAAATCAAATCAAAAATACAAAAAATTACAAAATACAAAACTCAGTATTTTATCATCAATAGAGTACCTCCAAAAATACTTTTTTGTATAATTGACCTCTTTTGATTTTGGATCCTTCACAAAAGTTGTAGATCTCGTTGAGACGAATAACGTTCGACCACTTTTTGATTTGACTTCAATCGTTATTTCTTTTCAATTTTTTTATTAATTTAATTATTCTATTTTTATCTTTATTTAATTTTAATTTTACTTTTCCTTTAATTTCATTTTTATTATTTGTTATTTATTTTAAATTTTAAATTTTAAATTTAACTTTTATTTATTTTATTTTCTCCCATATGTCTATTTTTCTCTCTTTCCTCTCTCTTCACCCCTCTCACTCTTTCTCTTCATGCGTCACGTGGCTAGTACATGACCTTGCAGCCTTCCCTCCTCTCCCCTGGCACGTGCACCGCACTTGCCATTTCCCTCCTTCCAGGCACGTGATGTGCACGAGACCATCACCCTCCCCCTCCACCGCGCCCCTAGCCTCTGCCTTCAGCTCGAGCCATCCGCAAACAACTGCGAAATAGAGGTAGGTCGAGCTCATCTACTCTAGTGGTGATAGCATCGCGTCGACGACCTCCACTCCACTTCGAAGCGAGATTCGAGGTGATCCCCCACCTCATCGCAGCGTCACACCTCCGAGTTGCGGAGCTCACCACTTTCCGAGCTGCTTGAGCAACAACCGCAGCTCCGCTAGGAGTTCCTCCCTAGGTACCTTCGCCATATTCTCATTCCAGTTCTTTCTCTCATTCCTATATATATATATATATATATATATATATATATAATCGACCATTGGAGTCCCTACTGTCCATATCACTCTTCGCTCCGTCGTATCGACATCCACCTTCATCCTCTCCCCCCTCCAGTTCCCCTCTATCTCGCCACAACCTTCCTTCCACAGAGCTCGCTCCGATCCCCAACCTCGCGCAAAAGCACTGACCCACATCCCCTCATGGACTTCCCTTGTGCTTCGACCTTCGCAAAGGCAGAGCTCACCATCTGCAGGTTTGAGCAACCGTTCCATCCAGCCTCCCTTCTCCACAACCACGGCTTGGAGCTCCATCTCCTACCCTTTGTGGCTTGGTCATGTGTCGGCCAAAACCACAATCATTCGCTCCCCAATCATCAAGAGTCTGCCCTCCGAGGGTTGTCCGCCTTTAGCCATCTCAGTAGTAGAGAAGCCCTGCCCCAGCTCTGCCTCAGTTGGGTTGTTGCTTCGTTACCGTAGAAGCCTCTGCCGCCTTAGTCTCAGTTCACTGTCATTTGTTGGATCGGGCAATAGCCTTGATCCACTGGCTCTCCTGTCACCACATCACCGTCTCCCAAGCCAGCCACCACGCCATGAGGTTCGGGCCAACAAAGGCCCTTCTACATGCCACGTGGAGGCTCGGCCCGAGCCTTTACCTTGTCATCCGAGCCTCGAATCGCACATGCTTAGCATTTGCGGTAGTGGGTAAATTATAGGAAGGTCCCTACTTTCTCCGCAAATAACAAAGGGACCCCGCCAACCAGGAAGCACATGCGCTATATACCTCCAAGCTCGGAGTCACGGATCTGGAGCTGTAAGAAAAGAAAGGGGGCTCTTGAGCCCTAGCTACGCATCACAAATCCTCCTGAAACCATGCTCAGATCCATCGAGCGCCCCTCACAGAGCCTCTCCCTTAGAGCCCCTCTAAGCCACCATGTGCCTCGCATCCCCGAACACCTATAGTCCATTTGGTTACCGGATTACTTCGTGATAATTCGATTTACCTACTACATTCCTAAATCATTTCTGGGTTGAATTTTCAACACAAATCAACGTGACAATTAACGTTACATTCCTTGTTAACTCTCTTCCAACCGTCTTAACTCTCCATACCGCTCCTGCATAAAAATTACCCACCCCACCCCATCCCAATGATCCCATCCCATCCCTGTAACCCTTGTCCTGCAGCCTTTTGCCATTGTCGATAATCATCTGGGCAGAAAAACGATGAGGCTGCAACTGCTTGTCTTGTGAGCCTTTTGCTATTTCTGAGGAGGGTGTGAACAACGACCATACCGACGCTATGAAGACGCTTCATGGACCTGCGTCTATCGAGGTTGGCTGCCACCTTATCGAAGTTCCGGCAGCACTTGCGGGATTCGGTCGAGGGGGCGGATCAGCTGGTTTTGATGGTAGATGGCAGCAATGCGTCGTCGATTTTCGCCCAGGACTAGAGGTAGAGGAGGTGATGGTAGGACTGAGGGAGCACGCAGTGGAGAAGCGGAGGTGGTCATCGAGGTTGACATCAGGGAAGATGATTCAGTAGAGGTCACGGTCGCAACCCCTGTGCTCGATCTCCTTGATGAGATGGTGGAGGTACTGGGATGTAAGGAGGTCGAGGGACTTGATGTAGAGCTGCTCAGAAGCGTTCAAGCTTTTCAGATGGAAGTGGAGGGTTGAGGTCTGACGTAAAGACATTTTACCCCAAGTTTTCTTTTTAATTACCAAGTTTTTTTAATTACACCTTGTGTCCAAAGTTAACCTCTATTTGAAAGGTGGATGGACAACAACGTGATAAAATTACAAGAAATCAAAAATACAACTGATATTCAAAAAAAGAGAGAGGTGGAATTGATATTGCAATATCTCAGAGAGGTACAAGTATAAAACCCTTAAAATATATTCTCAATTAGCGACTTCATGTATGAGAAATTTGTAGAAAATGAATTTTCATTTTGATGTAGTTGTAACTCTCTATCAACAATGAACTTTGATTATCTGCCTCGTTTTTTTGGGGGGAGGGTTGATGTATTAGTGAAATATATCTAAGATAGGTACCTCTGCTCTGCATGTGTAAGTACATGTTGTGTGTGTGGGGGATAGACATTATAGTAATGAATGAAAGTTTACATATATGTAAGTGTTTCTGGCTGTTTAAACAACCAGTCAAAATGCGAAGTGCATTCAGTGATGAGGAGGTAAAGATTGGACTGTAAATTTGTACGTAGACTGCTGCCTGTTGGAGTCTTGGTCATGCCCCATCCCTGCTAGATTGAAAAACTTGTGTTTCAGAATTGTATATTCCAGGTTGTTAGTTTCCAGTTATCAGCAAGTCCTGTCTCTTTTTGGTCCCCAAAAAAAACTCTTTCCATGTTAGTATGATCTCTTCTTATTGGGTTCAACATCAGAGGCCAAATATATGAGCAAAGGATATGCAATTTAATGTTGCTTCTGTAACGGAACGGATCGTGACAATCGGCGGAAGCATGCGATAGTTGATCGCACGACCGACCCGTTACCAAAATATCAACAATGGCACATAATGAGCAGAGAAAATAATATCCATTCAAACTAGAGTTCCATTATTACAACTCTAAACTGGGAAAAATTTAACTAATCTAAAATAAAAAAAAACAACTCGATAGTTCCTGTGGGCATATAGATATCCACTAGATCTTCACAGATAAATCGTACCACACCAGCAATCCCAATGAGTCCGTAGCACGATCCAGAAAATACAATCAAGCTTGCTCTTCACCTGAAATTAACAAACATAATTTGTATGAGCCTAATGCCCAGTATGCATCGGGGTCCATGCATGGGTATTCTAACGGTCCTTGATCCGTTAAAAAAAATATATACTTGGATTTTCATGTAAACAAATCATTTCGTGCCTAGATAACTCCCATGCATGTCTAAGTTCGATCCATATCATGTTTAGTTTGGCTTCTTTCATAAACATGGGTATACATGTAAAGTAGGTAAATTGCATAAGTGGGCATAAAAAATATTTATCTCTACTTGTGGGCATAATTCATAAAAATGCTAAGCAATTTACATACTTATAAAACATATAAACCACTTTACATATTAGCCCCCATGACTTTGATGGTTTAACTTTCTTAAACCAATTTTTGCATAAAAAACGATGGTTCATTCTCTTATTAACCATTCCTTGCATTTTCATGATGGTTTTTCCTTTATAAACCATTTTCTTGCACAACATTTATTTACGTATCTTTTTATACGTTTTAACCGCTGGCACTTGCGGTCCATGGCATGACATGACAGTGTAGCTACAACTGTAGAGGACTTAGCTTTTGCCTCTGTGGTTCCTTGCAACCATACGCCCCTTGCGGCGTTGCCCCTTGCGGCATTAACACGACCCCTTGCGGTCGTCCATGTGACTCCTTATGAGTCCGTGCCTTAAATCTTGATTAGCATGTATCTTGTACATATTGTTTCAAGTGTGTACACGGTGTGGCTTTTGACCATTAGTCACTTTATATTTGTCATCATTAACCCTATTTCTCTATAATCCGTAAATTTATTTATTTATTTTTTTCACATCACCAACCGTAATTCATGATGGATTGTATAAACCTGCACTGTATAATATCCATTTGGACTCAACGCCAGGTATCTATAAATGGAACATTCAATACAGTATATTCTAAATTCCAAAAGTGTCTTTATCAATTTATAAAATGCGTATGAGAACATGTCCATGACACATTTTGATTAATATACATGCCATATTCGTTTGTTAAGTTTTGAATCGGATCATCTTTGAATCGAGTCTTCTTGTTTCTTGAATAGTTAAGATTAGACCAAAAATATCAGTTATTTTTATGATGACCGTAGAACATAATTATCAATGGACGTGCAAGTTGCAGACACCATCCGTTGTATACGTTTTTTTAGTATCAGTCTAATATCAATACCAGTTTGAATACCCGACCACTTTAATCCGTGAGGTATGTTCACATACTTAGTTAAATCAAAACTTGATTAATAACACAAGTACGAAATATGTAGAATGAATAAAAACTTGTTATCCATCTCTTTAACTACAATAACTTAAGATGAACGGATCATACAAGCAATTTAATTTTCACAAAAAGCTATTGACGTGGAATATCCTGAGTAGTTCAGATCTACAAGCACGACTCATACATTTAGGAGTTTAATCCATAAGAACATTATATACCCGAGTTTGATACATAGAATCAATGATCCATTCTAGATTAAAATGATGTATGTACGTAATAAACTAAAGCCGATACATACGAAAGATCTATTTTAACATACTCAATTTATATACGAAAACCTAGACCGATACACACGTTTAGAAATCGAATCCTAAAACCGATACATACCTCGAATGCAACGCTTAACTCTACTCGTCGAGATTTTCGCGCCTTCTTTTCGTCACGGATCCGGGTTCTCCTCCTCGGATTCGACGCCGCCTTCTCCTGCGACGACGAACGATGCCGGTAAAATAACCCTTCTTCTCTCTCTCTCTAACTCTCTCTAGAATTGCAAGATGTGTAGACGAGTGGGGAAGAGCCCTTAGGGTTTTAAAGTTGAAAAGGAGAGGATTTAATCCATTAATTAAACCCACTTAATCCAAGATAATGCATTTTTGAAATTTTTTTTTGAAAAGGTCAAAGCCGTTACAATCTACCACCCTTAAAAAAATTTCGTCCTCGAAATTTCTTAGTAGAGGGAACATACCGAAAAGTTGCGGGTATTTCTCCTGCATTTCGTTTTCCAGCTCCCAAGTAGCCTCCTCCTTTTGGTGGTGTTGCCAAAGGACCTTGACCATCGGAACTATGCGCCGACGAAGTTGATGATCTCTACGATCGATGATTCGTATGGGTTTCTCTTCAAAGGTCAAGTTCGGCTGAACATCAATGATCTCGTGCTCTATCACATGTGAAGGATCAGGAGTGTACTTCCTCAGTATAGACACATGGAATACATCATGAAGTTTCGAGTATTGAGGTGGTAATGCAATACGATATGCCACCTCTCCAATCCGCTGTAGAATCTCAAAAGGTCCTATGTACATGGGAGTGAGCTTTCCCCTTTTGCCAAATCGTAAGACGCCCTTGGTTGGAGAGATCTTTAAGAACACATGTTCCCCAACCGCGAAACTCAACTCTCTTCTATGACGATCGGCATAAGATTTTTGCCTACTTTGTGCTGCCAATAATCTTTTTCTGATTAGATCAACACCCTGCTTACTTGTCTGAACAAGTTCCGGTCCTAGGATGTGCTTCTCGCCAACATCACTCCAGCATGAAGGTGATCTGCAAGGTCTCCCATACAATGCTTCATAGGGTGCCATCTTGATGCTCGAATGATAACTATTATTGTATGCAAACTCCACTAATGGAAGGTGTCTATCCCAGCTGCCCACAAAATCTAGAGCACATGCTCTCAACATGTCTTCTAGTGTCTGGATGGTCCTTTCGGACTGACCATCAGTCTGCGGATGAAATGAAGTGCTAAACTTCAATTGAGTGCCCATAGCATCCTGAAAACTCTTCCATAAACGAGAGGTAAATCGTGTATCCCGATCAGATACGATTGATGCAGAAACACCATGCAAGCTGACAATTTCATTCACATATAATTCCGCTAGACTGTCTGTCGACTGATCCAAGCGGATAGGTAAGAAGTGTGCCGATTTGGTTAATCGGTCAACAATCACCCATATGGTGTCATAACGATGTTTTGTGGTCTTGGGCAGACCGGTGACAAAATCCATCGTTATGTGCTCCCACTTCCATTCAGGTATCTCCAAGGGTTGAACAGGTCCTGTTGGCCGCTGATGTTCAATCTTGATCTGCTGACATACCAAGCATCTAGAAACAAATTCTGCGATGTCATTCTTCATTTTTGGCCACCAAGAGTTCCGTTGTAGATCCTTGTACATTTTCGTTGTACCTGGGTGAATAGTGTACATCGATCTGCGTGCTTCATCCAGGATCTCCTGCCTCAACTCAGTATCACTTGGAATCCATAACCTATTACGGTACCTTATGGCTCCATCCGTTCCGATGGTGAAATCAGAACCTTCCTTTTTAGATGCTTCTATAAATCTAGGAAGATCAGCATCTAGTTTTTGTGCAGTCAAGATCTTCCCAATTATCTCTGGTTGAATGTGGAGCGCCGCAAATGATATCTTTCTTGATCCACTCAAGAAAGGCTTCCAATCTTCAAAATCCTTCATCATCTTCCATTGAAGTTTTAAACTAGCCAGTTTACCTTCCCATTTTCTACTCAATGCATCCGCTACGACATTTGCTTTTCCTGGATGATAATTGATGGCGAAGTCATAATCTTTTAGGAACTCTAGCCAGCGTCGTTGCCGCAAATTAAGTTCCTTCTGAGAGAAAATGTATTTGAGGCTCTTATGATCACTGAGCACCTCAAATTGTTCACCGTAAAGGTAATGTCGCCAAATTTTAAGAGCAAAGACTAGCGCTGCTAACTCTAAATCATGAGTTGGGTAGTTCCTCTCTTGCGGTTTTAGCTGTCGTGAGGCATAAGCAATGACTTTCTCATTTTGCATGAGAACGCACCCGAGTCCAGTGCCTGATGCATCTGTGTATACAACAAAACCTCCACTACCCGACGGTAGGGCCAAGATTGGGGCTGTAGTCAATCTCTGCTTCAATTCTTGAAAGCTTGCTCACACTTTTCAGACCATACGAACTTCACATCCTTTTGAGTGAGCTTTGTTAATGGTAGCGATATCCTGGAGAAATTCTGAATAAATCGCTGATAATAACCAGCCAAGCCAAGAAAGCTACGGATCTCAGAAACATTCCTGGGTTGCCTCCAATTCATCACTGCTTCTACCTTGGTTGGATCTACCTCAATACCATCCTTAGATACCACATGACCAAGGAATGCGACTCTACTCAGCCAAAAATCGCATTTGGAGAATTTTGCATAAAGCTGGTGTCGCCTTAGAGTTTCGAATACAATCTGTAAATGTACTCGATGCTGCTCCGGATCGGATGAATATATCAGTATATCATCCACAAATACAATGACAAATTTATCAAGGTATTCTCGAAATACCCTATTCATTAGCTCCATAAAAGCTGCAGGAGCGTTAGTAAGACCAAATGGCATGACCAAGAATTCATAATGACCATACCTTGTCTTGAAAGCTGTCTTTGGTATATCCTCCTCTTTTATTCGGAGTTGATGATAACCCGTACGCAGATCAATTTTTGAGAAAACTGTGGCTCCCTGCAATTGATCGAATAAGTCATCAATGCGTGGTAACGGGTATCTATTCTTCACGGTCACTTTGTTTAGACCTCGATAATCAATGCAGAGTCTAAGAGACCCATCTTTCTTTTTCACAAAAAGAACGGGTGCTCCCCACGGAGAAACACTGGGACGTAAAAATCCCTTATCCAGTTGTTCTTGTAATTGCTTCTTTAGCTCCTCAAGTTCTGCAGGTGCCATTCTATATGGAGCCTTGGAAATCGGTGATGTTCCTGGGATCACATCAATTGAGAAATCAACCTCTCTATGAGGAGGTAGTCCAGGAAGATCGTCTGGGAAGACATCGGCAAACTCTCTGACCACATCCAAATCTTCAAGACGTGTATGTGATGATTCAGTATTAATTATACTAGCGAGGAATGCGATGCAACCCTCAGCTAATAATCGGCTTGCTTGCAAAGATGAGATAATCAATCTTCCACCCTTACAGGTGCCCCGAATAACTATCTCCTCAGTATTTGGTCTACTCAGGACCACCTTGTTTTCTCGACAATAGACCGCTGCATAATGCTCCCACAACCAATCCATTCCCAAGATGGCATCATAAGTTGTGATGGGTAATAATATCAAATTGGCAGTGAGGGTGTCTTCTTTTATCAAAATAGGTACGTCCGTCCTTTAAGTACATACCCGAGGCAATGATATCACCCATTGGTGAAGAAACTGTAAGTGCATAAGGAAGCTCAACTGCTTCTAAACTTAACTTTCTCGCAAAAGCATTCGAGATAAAGGAATGCGTGGCACCAGAATCAAAAAGAACATGACATAAATGATTTTCAATTAGTAGAGTACCTTCCACCGTCGTGTTGGCACCTTCTGCATCCTCAGGAGTGATAGCAAAGACTCTTCCTGCTACTTTCTTTTTCTGCTCGAACGGTTTCTTCTGATCCTTGACATCTTTCTTGCAATCTTTCATGAAGTGACCCTTCTCTCCGCACTTATAGCAAGTAATGGTTAGCTTGTAGCATTCTCCTGGATGCCTCCTACCACAATGTGGGCACACTTCAAATGTGTACTTCCTGTTTGCTGGTGCATCAACAGTCTTTGTCTTCTTGGCATTCGTTGCAGTGTGACGCCTCTTGTCATTGAAGTTCGGCTTGTGAGGGCGCTTCCGAGGATTCGCTTGCTGTATCCTTCGGTATGCTGCATCGATCTCCACTGCTGCTGCAACCGCCTCAGATAAGGTCGTAGGACCTCTAGTCAGCACTTTCATGCTTAGTCCCGCATTCAAGCCTTCTATAAACTTTCTGGCTCGTTGCTTTTCATTGGCACAAATACCCTTGCCATACTTCTCCAATTCTTGGAATTTTGCTGCATATTCTTCGACTATCATATTTCCCTGCCGGAGATTTATAAACTCTTGACGCTTAGCATCCTTAGCATGCTCGGGGATGTAGCGCTCAACAAAATCATCCCACTTAATGACCGGAGTCTCCGAAAAGTGGATTCCCTTGCATGAAGTCCACCACTCCTTTGCATTGTCCCGCAGGCGAAATGTCCCAAAAATCACTTTCTTTTCTTCGGGACAATCAGTTGCCTCAAAAGTCAGCTCCATCTCTCTAAGCCAATGTTCGGCTTTTTCCGGCTCATGCTCACCCTTGAAAGTGGGTGGATCATGCTGGATGAAGGTCTTTAGAGTCAGTCCACCTGAGTTGGACGTCTGACTCTTCTGTTGCTGGGTCATTAGTGTCATCAACTCCAGCATCTGCCTCTGCATACCCATGACGGCCTCTTGGCTCGTCGATGAGTCACGGCCTCCAATGGCTTCAATAGCACGTCGAGGAGCCATCTGATTTAAAATTGACAAGGTCAATGAGTTTGTGATACTAAATCTCTCTATATATAAATCTTAGGTCACTAAGAATTGTGGATATCCTATGCTCAGAGGAACTCTAGCTCTGATACCATTTGTAACGGAACGGATCGTGACAATCGGCGGAAGCATGCGATAGTTGATCGCACGACCGACCCGTTACCAAAATATCAACAATGGCACATAATGAGCAGAGAAAATAATATCCATTCAAACTAGAGTTCCATTATTACAACTCTAAACTGGGAAAAATTTAACTAATCTAAAATAAAAAAAACAACTCGATAGTTCCTGTGGGCATATAGATATCCACTAGATCTTCACAGATAAATCGTACCACACCAGCAATCCCAATGAGTCCGTAGCACGATCCAGAAAATACAATCAAGCTTGCTCTTCACCTGAAATTAACAAACATAATTTGTATGAGCCTAATGCCCAGTATGCATCAGGGTCCATGCATGGGTATTCTAACGGTCCTTGATCCGTTAAAAAAATATATACTTGGATTTTCATGTAAACAAATCATTTCGTGCCTAGATAACTCCCATGCATGTCTAAGTTCGATCCATATCATGTTTAGTTTGGCTTCTTTCATAAACATGGGTATACATGTAAAGTAGGTAAATTGCATAAGTGGGCATAAAAAATATTTATCTCTACTTGTGGGCATAATTCATAAAAATGCTAAGCAATTTACATACTTATAAAACATATAAACCACTTTACATATTAGCCCCCATGACTTTGATGGTTTAACTTTCTTAAACCAATTTTTGCATAAAAAGCGATGGTTCATTCTCTTATTAACCATTCCTTGCATTTTCATGATGGTTTTTCCTTTATAAACCATTTTCTTGCACAACATTTATTTACGTATCTTTTTATACGTTTTAACCGCTGGCACTTGCGGTCCATGGCATGACATGACAGTGTAGCTACAACTGTAGAGGACTTAGCTTTTGCCTCTGTGGTTCCTTGCAACCATACGCCCCTTGCGGCGTTGCCCCTTGCGGCATTAACACGACCCCTTGCGGTCGTCCATGTGACTCCTTATGAGTCCGTGCCTTAAATCTTGATTAGCATGTATCTTGTACATATTGTTTCAAGTGTGTACACGGTGTGGCTTTTGACCATTAGTCACTTTATATTTGTCATCATTAACCCTATTTCTCTATAATCCGTAAATTTATTTATTTATTTTTTTCACATCACCAACCGTAATTCATGATGGATTGTATAAACCTGCACTGTATAATATCCATTTGGACTCAACGCCAGGTATCTATAAATGGAACATTCAATACAGTATATTCTAAATTCCAAAAGTGTCTTTATCAATTTATAAAATGCGTATGAGAACATGTCCATGACACATTTTGATTAATATACATGCCATATTCGTTTGTTAAGTTTTGAATCGGATCATCTTTGAATCGAGTCTTCTTGTTTCTTGAATAGTTAAGATTAGACCAAAAATATCAGTTATTTTTATGATGACCGTAGAACATAATTATCAATGGACGTGCAAGTTGCAGACACCATCCGTTGTATACGTTTTTTTAGTATCAGTCTAATATCAATACCAGTTTGAATACCCGACCACTTTAATCCGTGAGGTATGTTCACATACTTAGTTAAATCAAAACTTGATTAATAACACAAGTACGAAATATGTAGAATGAATAAAAACTTGTTATCCATCTCTTTAACTACAATAACTTAAGATGAACGGATCATACAAGCAATTTAATTTTCACAAAAAGCTATTGACGTGGAATATCCTGAGTAGTTCAGATCTACAAGCACGACTCATACATTTAGGAGTTTAATCCATAAGAACATTATATACCCGAGTTTGATACATAGAATCAATGATCCATTCTAGATTAAAATGATGTATGTACGTAATAAACTAAAGCCGATACATACGAAAGATCTATTTTAACATACTCAATTTATATACGAAAACCTAGACCGATACACACGTTTAGAAATCGAATCCTAAAACCGATACATACCTCGAATGCAACGCTTAACTCTACTCGTCGAGATTTTCGCGCCTTCTTTTCGTCACGGATCCGGGTTCTCCTCCTCGGATTCGACGCCGCCTTCTCCTGCGACGACGAACGATGCCGGTAAAATAACCCTTCTTCTCTCTCTCTCTAACTCTCTCTAGAATTGCAAGATGTGTAGACGAGTGGGGAAGAACCCTTAGGGTTTTAAAGTTGAAAAGGAGAGGATTTAATCCATTAATTAAACCCACTTAATCCAAGATAATGCATTTTTGAAATTTTTTTTGAAAAGGTCAAAGCCGTTACAGCTTCCCTTTTAGTTGGTCCACAATTCGATTACAGTTTAATTTATCCGATTGATACAAGGAATTGATTGCCTCTCATTACATATAGCTTTACACTATGCTTACTAGCTCTGATCATCATATTTTATTGGTTTTTATCACTTGTGCCTCTTTGGAATGTTGCAATATCAGTTGTACCCCTATCTTTTTGGTAATATCACTTGTGCCCCTCTAAACTTAGAGAAATATTAATTGTGCCTCTGAAGTTAGTTGTCGTTTGTATCTCTCCCAAACGGACGTTTATGACAGTGAGATGTGACATTTGGCCACTGACAGCAACAGAGCAGGAGACCATTGTATATAATATATTAATAGGATTTGTTGGGCAGTTGGTGGTTATTAAATAAATATGAAATCAAGTGCCTTGGTCGTTGGAAGACATGGATCTATTTAAGAGCACCAAAAGCCTTGGCAGTTCCTCACATTGAAGGAATGAAGAAGGGAGAAATCAGAAAGCTTTCTTTCATTACATAAACCGAGAAGAAAATTTACATGAGTACTTTCAGGTATTTCTTTACATAGTTGTTACATTTCATGATTCTATATACAGTTGAAGCTGCCTGCAACAGGTAACATATGCGTTGCAATTCGATGGTGTCCGCTTCGCGAAGTTCGACATCATATCGTGGTGATTCTGGAGCCCAAATAAGGTGTCATTGCGACGAACCAGCAGTGGTAAAAACATCAGGAAAACCTTGGAGTAGAGGATTGAAGTTCTACACATGGCACCATAAGATCTACAACTTTTTTCAGTGGGTGGAAACTGCACATATGGATCGGTCACCAAGCACAGATCAGATGTTAGCATTAATATCTAGTAAAATTGTGGCAGTAGAGAAGCATTTAAGGGAGATGATTTTTATAATGAAGCTGATACTGATATTTTTGATGGTTGTTGCAGCTACATATGATTGTATAAATAAAGATATCTGAGTTTGGTTGCATACCTCTAACGGATGTGTATGTGGTATGCTGCAAAGACTTCCCTTGTGTTGTGTTTGTTACATACCAAATAGTAGAAGATACCAAAACAAAGCCCCAAAGTCGTAATATTACAAACAGTCATTTGGATGCATAACCTTACAAATCAGAAATTAGATGTTACCCAAAAAATACATCCAAAGTTGTTCTTAATTACAAACCAGATATGCAACTCACTTACGAAATACTATAGACATCAAACAGTTCACTAAATACTACAGACATCAAACAATCAATAAATACTACAGACATCAAACATTTTACTGTATCATTGTATCATATGTATAAAGCTCTCAAAAAACGGAATTGACTGCAAGGACCTTGAAAGCCTTGTGGTAGGCTCTAACCAAAAATAGATCCAAAGAGTCACCACCCTAGAAGGCTCTGTGCACGCATCTATAGATTCCGCAGCAATCTCCCCTTGCAGTCATTCACACCAAAAAACTCCAAGACTTCCACGACTCCTTGAAGTAATTCACACAAAAAAATTAGGGGAAGTCATCACAGAATAAGCAATTAAATAAGATAAAATTGAGATGAAATTGGTATTTAGATATCAGGAATACTTTAATCGAGGGTGCAATATGGACCATCTGATCCGGGATTAAGCGATTGTCTTGCCTTTCCAGGACAGCTACGACGCCTTGGCATGCAATCTTCTTGGTGACGTTTTTTTGGTCAGCCACCGACCGCTTTCTTGATGCAGTTCCACTACAAAGTCATATGTAAAACCAAGTAAAGGATGTTACAGGTGTTGGAATTTGATAGTAATGCCAGTTTATATAGGAAAAAGACATGTCTGAATGCTAACCTTCTACTTGCCATGGCAATTGCTATTGGACATGTGAGCCCATGGCGAGCCATTTTGCAATAAATGTTATTGTAAATATCATTCCCTGATCTGATATGAAGAATAAATAATTTACATAATAGGTGTCTTAGTACAATTAGGGTTATGTACCATGGCCATCTTGATGATCATACAGCTGTTGATTCAACTAATTGAATCATAGAGGCTGGTGCTTGGATGAATATCGAAAGGGTTAGATTGAGGACTCATCAAGCACCGTCAAATGATTGTTAAGAGATGATCTCCAGCTTGAGTAGAAGATGGCAATCCTTATCACTAAAGGCTGATATCTGACCGACCTCTTAATGCAGGTCCTCTGCATAGGAATAGAGATTCGGAGGTGTCAGATTAGTTAGGTCAAAGAGTTGACTTAACGAGATCGAGATAACCGAAGTCCTATATCGTATGCTGTCACGATATAGGCACGCATCCTCTGACCGGAGATAGATGTGTTACTATATGTTTGAGTATGTACATTTGGCAGACCAATAGGTTGATGACCTAACCAAGGTCTATACACCAGCGCGCTGGTGTGCATGTAAGGGCATATGAGTAATACGATCTCTCAAAGGGATTATACAGGTTCAGTTACTGAACCGGAAGACATGAGCTCACTCATGAGATATTGGGAAGAATCAAATTCCGTGCACGGTCGTATCGCTTTGGAAGCTTGACTGAATTTGTAGGTTTGATATATACTTTTGGAAAGTATATGATCAAGACCTAGGTATGATATATGCTTTTGGAAAGTATATGATCGATACCGACTCCCAATGATCGAATGAGAAACTTACTGATAAAACCATGAAGTAGACAATATAAGTTGATCAAATACTTCAGGTTTAATATGAGTCTTCCAGTATGCAGGATGTACAGGTATTGGGAATACCTGAGGGTGATGTGATCATAAACGATTGTATAACCATGACGCTTCATTTCCTAGGGAGTGATGAAACGGGTCTGGATTTTAGTGACTCCTCTCAGTAGAGAAGTGATCTAATCTTGGTCCAAATGTTGGACATTGATCTGAATGTGATTCAGATGCAATAAGAAGATTAGATTTACGGTCTTGATTTAATCAAGCATCTATGGGAGGCCCGCGATCTGGATTTGAGATATGATCTCAATATCCAAGTCACTATATGTGGAACAATACAATCACCCTGTCCTTATATCCAAGTATCTGCGGAGAAAGCGCATTATCCTTGAAAGAGTTCATAAATAATTCTATTGTTGATATATGTATCCGAGCATTGAGAAAATGGATAACTAAATGTGATTTAATTATCACGAGTAATATGAATTTGATTCATATTATAAAGAGAGTAATCTAAGATAATTAAATGTGATTTAATTATCAAAGATGAAAATAATGTGAATGTGATTCATATTATTTGGACACAAGAGAATAGAGATCCAAGATGATTAAATGTGATTTAATCATGGATATGAATAATGTGGATAGCAATATCCATATTAGTCATATATATTATAAATGTGATTTATAATATATAAGAGAGAGCTATTTGTAATTTACATTTGTTAATTAAATCTTGATGTGAATTGGATTCACATTAGACATTAAATTGAAAATGTAATTTACATTTTATTTTAGGTTGTGAATATGATTCACAAATTTCCAATGGCATGATTGCAATGTTCACAAAATAAATTGGATTTATTTTTTTGTGAAATAATTTGCAATAAAAGTTGTTGCAAATATTGGAGAGAATCATGAGATAATGCAATCTCAGTAAAATAGAAAGGAGGCTCCCGTCCATAATAAGAAGAGGGACGGCCACCAAACCCTTATAGGACTCATGGTTGTCCACCTCCCTTTATGGAAGGAGGCTTGCCTCCTTCCTATTTCTCCAATGGAGATTGATTTGATATAAATCAAATTATATTTATTATATATTTGATTTTTATTAAATTAATTGTTGTTGTATTTTTAGCAGCAAATCATGACCATTGAAAGAAACACAAATTGATGTGAACCATTGGATTTGTGTTGTCACCTTGATTGCGATCCATGGATCCCAAAATATTATTAAAGGAGAGGCACCCCTTTGCTCTTCTTTACACAACAAGAGACAACAAGTCTCTCTCTCTCTTTTCTCTTCACACGCCTACTCTCCTTTTTCCTCTCATGTGGCCGTCCACTGTGGATGCCCTAGAGAGGTTCTCGATCGCCGCAGCATCGTCGTTATGATGCCGATTGTTTGCTCGTGGATATTCGTCTCCTTCGGTGCGCCTCGCTCGTGAAGAAGACGGCGGATCTCTTGTAAAGAGATCAGGAGATCCTACCGCTTGGATCATCAACATGGATTGCGAGAAGCACGTGGTTCATCCCCGCGCTCGCAAGCATCTCCTCCGTCGGATCGGACTTGAGACAGGAGGTCTCTTTGTTTAGAGACTCGATCGCAACCATGCTTCAAGAGGTAACCCTAATACTTGTTTGTGGTTTAGACGAAACGATCCGAGAAGTGTTCTTGGATCATGTGATTTCGTCGCATAAATTTTTTAATTTCCGCTGTGTAGAACAACTAGTACGACTAGTCGTTCTTCGTCGTATCCGATACGATGATCACGCTTCTGTGATGCGCTTGAGGATCTAAATATATCCTTCAAGTGGTATCAGAGCCTTAGATCGACGGTTTCGAATATGATTCGCAAACCGAGGACGACTTGGATTCGTTAAGGTCGCGAAAGTTTTTATCGCATTTGATTTCGTAGATCTGTTTAGTTTTCGGCCATGTTTAAAATATTTAAGCACAAATTTTTTACTTGGATTTTGTTCCCCATTAAATAAGGAAACCATAGGATCTGAGTTTGTGTAAATTAGATTTCGTATGCTCAAGATATGGTTGTTTTAATGAACATGTATGCATTGTTGCGGGCACTGCAGATCTTAACATGATTAAAGAGTTAATTACTATTATGATCCACCTCGAAATACGTGAAACAGCACTTGGGTTCTGTCCTAAATCAAATTAGCAATCTTTGAAAATTGATTTTGTCTAATTTGGATTTAAATTGATTGATATATGTTAATTTTAGTGAGTAGGGATCACTATTGAAATTACAGTCCTAATCTAGAACCAAGTGATTGTCAATTAGTGAAATTTATTGTTAATCTCGTGAAATAATCATGAAAAATATTTGTGAAATATTGGAAAATGATTATTTACCTAATTGACTTGACCTCAACCAATTAATTGATTAGATTTGATTTAAATCTTAATTGGAAACACAATCATCAAACTTGATGCTTGAATAGGATTGGGAATTTGTGTAGCAAATTTCCTTATAATAAAAAATATTTTGATTATTACTATATGGTATAATTTCGGTTGAAAAACCGATGATCATCTCAAGTACAAATTGATATATCTTGCATTATGCTTTCCCGAGGTGGATATGGTGTCTAGTCGGAGAGCATTGGGGTTGCGAGTTGCAACGTATGTGGTCCGTCCCACTCTCGTCGGTACTGGCCATGACAGCGGTAGGGACTGTATAATACCGAAGAAAATCAAGGTGTATTTTTCTAATTATTAAAATTCGAATTAACACGTATTTTGAGATATTACCATATATATTCAAGTAAAATGATCAAGTTTGTTGATTGAATTGGATTGATGATTAATTTAATATGATTAAATTGATTACGTCTAATAGAGACACTCTATTATGAATAGAGTTATCATTTCCCTTGGAAGAATTAATTATATGAATATGATTCAGGATAATTAATTAAAATTTGAACATGATATGGGGGATCACATAAGTGACATCCATGGTCTCCCGTCAAGGTGAAGAGTTCCATCGCAGATATTGTATGTAGGAGACGCCTGTCCGAAGTGACAGCTCCTGCATACGATCCATTTTGATCGGGCTCTTCGCTTCTCGAAAGAGTAAGGACGTATGTGTAGTGACTCCAATATTGGGTCCTCATATTATTGGGGCGATATTGGATTGCGCATAGCGAGTTGTATTCCTGTTGACGGTTGGTTCAATTAATGACGAGTCAACATTGCCTTAGGGGTGGTGGGTCCGGGTGTTAAAGACCGAATTGGGAGATGCAAGTTTGACTTGCAAGGAGGAATGTGTTCCCGCTTCTATTTATCCAAGTTGTAGGTTCTCATATTATTGGGATGCAACAAAGATAATGAAGGAGATCCCAGATCTTGCTGAGATATGTTGGTAAGTATATCTCTTACATTGAAAGTAAATAAGGGAATGAACTTTCAATGTGGACAAGGCAAGACAACTTTGATATAAAAATTCCTAAATCAAAGTAAAATATGTATGTATATAAATATATACACTTATGCAAATTTCTTATTTCATATAATCCTTCATTAAACCCACTCAATGTTATACTCAATGATAACCAGTAAAATATCATGGATTGGACTCATGATCCAGATATTGTGCTTGCAGTTGGACACATAATGTATGCGGTTGCAATATGCAAGTCTCCTTATAATAATGAGGAATGACAATTAAAATAGATAATAGGACTACAACCCTAGGGTTTGTATGTCTCTATAGTCTTGATCTCATCAGAAGTACTTTGGAAGTGACATGTCGATGATGATCACAATTGTCAATTAATCCTTATAAAATCAATGAAGATATTCTGGCATACATATGTGCTCTCAACATTTTATCATGAATGGTGGCTCTTTAAGAGATGATGTATTCAAATTGTTTGAATACCTACCTGAACCAATAATTTAGGGGTCTAGATGGATGTAGACATGATGAATGTCATCATTCTACTGTCTATACTCTAGTCATTCATGAAGCTTCATAATATTCATATTATATGAATTTAATGAAGCATGTATAAATGTTGAAATACTCTTACTTTGAATTCTTTTGAATTTAATGTAAGAGAACCTTAGTCTTAAGCAATGGTTGTCTATAGATAAAGGGAGCGCAGTGGAAGCATGGGTTGGACCCAAGTGAGAAGTATAGTCAAAGAGTTTGTTTTACTTCTGTGACTTCTATTTGACATCCAAAAGGTTGGATGAATGCCAATATTGCAATAAGTTGATGTGTTGATAGTGTGACTATCAAGTTTTTCTAGAATCCTTAGAAAAGGACTCGGTTAGAGCATCAGAATAATCTACATAAATCATTGATATTGACTTGCTTAAAGTCTTGAAATTGTATCTCAATCTTCTAACAACATTTGCAATTGGTTGTATATGTATTAGAAGACTGGAAAATTTGATCTTAAGGTTTATAGTTATCTACATGGGTATTGATGCAATTGTTGCAACAATCTCTGTTGGATTGATAAGACTTGTTAATTTCAGTGGGAGAGCCCTTAGTCTTAGAGAATGTCTCTATGACCTAGACATTAGAATACACTCATTGTTTATTTCTAAATGTTGGAAATAAACATAAATTCTGTAATAAATCTATCATAAAGAGTTATGATGGAGATATTTCAGATAGTAATCTAAGATCTAGTGGACTCCACTAAATTAGAAAAATTAATGAATGGTTCATTAACATTTCTAAATACTGAAATTAAACCTTAAGATCAATAGGAGGATGAAGATCATTTGACAATGATCTAGCATCAAGCCTTGGACATTTGTCTATTGATTTGATCAATAGACTAGTAAGAGATGAAACTTTAGAATATCTAAAATTTCAAAACTTACATACTTATGAATATTGTATTCAAAGTAAAATGTCCAATATACCCTTCTTTGGGAATGGTGTAAAATGTCAAGGTATTCAGGATCTCATACATATTGATGTATGCGGATCATCTATATCATAGTAAACATTATGGATATATGATATCTACTGATGATTATGTATGATATGAGATTTCTTCTCTTCACATAGAAACCTTTGAAATGTTCAAAGATTT
Source organism: Ottelia alismoides (assembly GCA_037367405.1). Classification (NCBI taxonomy): domain Eukaryota; kingdom Viridiplantae; phylum Streptophyta; class Magnoliopsida; order Alismatales; family Hydrocharitaceae; genus Ottelia; species Ottelia alismoides. The sequence continues at coordinate 662,551 of JAZKJV010006632.1, read as the reverse complement.
CACATAATTTTGGTCCACAACTAAAGTTTTAAGGAAGATAAAATGAATTTGATCTAATTAAGGTAGCCTGTACCTGTTAGATGAATTCAAAGGATACCTTATGGAGATATGAATATCATTTATATCTCAATCCTCCTAACACACCTAAACTCAATAGAGTTGTAGGGAGATACAATTGGATCATGTGTGACATGATCTTATCAATGATGATTTTTAGCATAATTGTCTCTTAGTTTCTAAGTATATACGAGGATCCACCTATATGGGTAAGAACTATAAAGGTGAATGGATCTTCAAGAGAAAGGGAACCTGATGAGAAGGTACAGACCTTCAAAGCACGGTTCGTAGCCATGAGCTACACACTGGAAGAGAAGACATTGCTTGCAATAAGACTTGCTCTTCGGTGACCATGCTTAAAACCATCAGAAAATTGCTAACCTTGGCTGCACAACTTGACTATTGCATCTTTAAGATGAAAGTAAAGATTGCATTCCTCTGCGAATACCTCTCTGAGGATATTCACATGGAGTAGCCCCAGGGCTTCATGGTTGAGGAAAGCAAGGTGTGCAAGCTAAGGAATCCATCTATGGACTCAAATAAGCTTCTTGAAGTTGGATCATAAGATTTGATGAGATTATAAATGTTATAATTTCAGATAGAATCTTGATGAGCCATGTGAAGCTTAGTGGGAGTGCCTTTGTGTTCATCATGCTAAATGTAGATGACATCCTAACCATTTAAAATGATATAAGGATAATAATAAGTGTTTTGTCATCTAGTTATTCCATAACTTGAGATATGATTTCAAGGATACCTCTTGGATCTTAGTTCTGAAGGTGTTCAGTAGCAAAGAGAAGAGGGTATTGGCAGTCACATTAGTAATACACCTTGGACATATTCCAATTTTTTTTGGAAAATTCCAAGAAAGACTTCCTTCCCTTAAGATGCGGTAGTGACCTATCTAAAGGGATATCACCTCAAAGAGTTGAGGAAGTGAATGCTAGAACTGCTTGCACTTGTGCATCAGTTACGAGAAGCTGAGTGTATGCTAGATGTGTACGAATACCAGATGTCTGCCATGCAGTGGGAGTAGTAAACTGTTACTAATCCTACTATGGAGATAAAACACTTGATTGCAGTAATAACAAAATCTTCATAGAGGACAAGTTTTTTTGAGATAGTGATCTCAAAGTCTTATCTTCGATAAATTAAGACTATATAGATAGTGATCTAAAAGGTCTTAACTTTGGATACCTTTGGAGATAGAGATCTCCAGGAATAAGGGTATTCTGATAAGGATTATGGAAATAATGGTTATAAAAATTATTAAGCTATAGTGTCAAGGACACTATAATAGCTTTAACAAGATTGAGTATTGGTTGCATGAAATGCAACATTCGCATTAGATGCGAGCACTGTTACTGGGGATATCCAAGTGCCGTAAAAGGACTTGGCGTAGTCTCGCGGGAATAGAGTGACTGATCAGCTTATCTAGCTATTTTCTAAATAGCCTATGATTGTCACATGAGCGTGGGTTTAAATGATTAGCCCATTAATGGCTCTTTGGGCTAGTAGGAGATTGTTGGACATGTGAGCCCACGGCGAGCCATTTTGCAATAAATTTTATTGCAAATATCATTCCCTGATCTGATATGAAGAATAAATAATTTGCATAATAGGTCCCTTAGTACAATTAGGGTTATGTACCATGGCCATCTCGATGATCATACAACTGTTGATTCAACTAATTGAATCATAGAGGTTGGTGCTTGGATGAATATCTAAAGGGTTAGATTGAGGACTCATCAAGCACCGTCAAATGATTGTTAAGAAATGATCTCCAGCCTGAGTAGGAGATGGCAATCCTTATCTCTAAAGGCTGATATCTGACCGACCTCTTGATGCAGGTCCTCTGCATAGGAATAGAGATTCGGAGGTGTCAGATTAGTTAGGTCAAAGAGTTGACTTAACGAGATCGAGATAACCGAAGTCCTATATCGTATGTTGTCACGATACAGGCATGCATCCTCTGACCGGAGACAGATGTGTTACTATATGTTTGAGTATGTACATTTGGCAGACCAATAAGTTGATGACCTAACCAAGGTCTATACACCGGTGCGCTGGTGTGCATGTAAGGGCATATGAGTAATACGATCTCTCAAAGGGATCATACAGGTTCAGTTACTGAACCGGAAGACATGAGCTCACTCATGAGATATTGGGAAGAATCAAATTCCGTGCACGGTCGTCTCGCTTTGGAAGCTTGACTGAATTTGTAGGTTTGATATATACTTTTGGAAAGTATATGATCAAGACCTAGGTATGATATATGCTTTTGGAAAGTATATGATCGATACCGACTCCCAATGATCGAATGAGAAACTTACTGATAAAACCATGAAGTAGACAGTATAAGTTGATCACATACTTTAGGTTTAATCTGAGTCTTCCAGTATGCAGGATGTACAGGTATTGGGAATACCTGAGGGTGATGTGATCATTAACGATTGTATAACCATGACATTTCCATTCCTAGGGAGTGATGAAACGAGTCTGGATTTTAGTGACTCCTCTCAGTAGAGAAGTGATCTAATCTTGGTCCAAATGTTGGACATTGATCTGAATGTGATTCAGATGCAATAAGAAGATTAGATTTACGATCTTGTTTTAATCAAGCATCTATGGGAGGTCCGCTATCTGGATTTGAGATATGATCTCAATATCCAAGTCACTACAATCGCCCTGTCCTTATCTCCAAGTATCTGCGAAAGCGCATTATCCTTGAAAGAGTTCATGGATAATTCCATTGTTGATATATGTATCCGAGCATTGAGAAAGTGGATAATTAAATGTGATTTAATTATCATGAGTAATATGAATTTGATTCATATTATAAAGAGAGTAATATAAGATAATTAAATGCGATTTAATTATCAAAGATGAAAATAATGTGAATGTGATTCATATTATTTGGACACAAGAGAATAGAGATCCAAGATGATTAAATGTGATTTAATCATAGATATGAATAATGTGGATAGCAATATCCATATTAGGCATATATATTATAGATGTGATTTATATCATATAAGAGAGAGCTATTTGTAATTTACATTTGTTAATTAAATGTTGATGTGAATTGGATTCACATTAGACATTAAATTGAAAATGTAATTTACATTTTATTTTGGGTTGTGAATATGATTCACAAATTTCCAATGGCATGATTGCAATGTTCACAAAAGAAATTGGATTTATTTTTTTGTGAAATAATTTGCAACAAAAGTTGTTGCAAATATTGGAGAGAATCATGAGATAATGCAATCTCATGTAAAATAGAAAGGAGGCTCCCTTCCATAATAAGAAGAGGGGACGACCACCAAGCCCTTATAGGATTCATGGCCGTCCACCTCCCTTTATGGAAGGTGGCTTGCCTCCTTCCTATTTCTCCAATGGAGATTGATTTGATATAAATCAAATTATATTTATTATATATTTGATTTTTATTAAATTAATTGTTGTTGTGTTTTTAGCAGCAAATCATGACCATTGAAAGAAACACAAATCAACGTGAACCATTGGATTTGTGTCGTCACATGGATTGAGATCCATGGATCCCAAAATATTATAAAAGGAGAGGCACCCCTTTGCTCTTCTTTACACAACAAGAGACAAAAAGTCTCTCTCTCTCTCTCTCTCTCTCTCTCTCTCTCTCTCTCTTCTCTTCACAGGCCTACTCTCCTTTTTCCTCTCATGTGGCCATCCACTGTGGATGCCCTAGAGAGGTTCTCTATCACCGCAGCATCGTTGTTATGATGTCCGATTGTTTGCTCGTGGATATCCGCCTCCTTCGTTGCGCCTCGCTCGTGAAGAAGATGTCGTATCTCGTGTGTCGAGATCAGGAGATCCTACCGCTTGGATCATCAACATGGATTGCGAGAAGCACGCGGTTCATCCCCGCGCTCGCAAGCGTCTCCTCCGTCGGATCAGACTTGAGAAAGGAGGTCTCTTTGTTTAGAGACTCGATCGCAACCATGCTTCAAGAGGTAACCCTAATACTTGTTTGTGGTTTAGACGAAACGATCCGAGAAGTGTTCTTGGATCATGTGGTTTCGTCACATAAATTTTTTAATTTCCGCTGCATAGTGATAATCTCGAAAATCGGTGTGGTTATATCGACTCACAAGGCGAGTCAACAGTCGGTGTTTGACCACACAAATTCTGAAATTAATCAACAATTAACCCATAATAAAGATCAATAAATTAGAACTAATGTGGAGTTAAAATTTATTTTTAACTCTGCACAAATGGTGTATAGTGACAAGTATGCAGAGAGTTCGAACACAGGGAGCAAGCAGGGTAAATCCACAAAATGTGCTAAAGTGTGCGTGTGTGTGATGTGTCTACACTAAGCAAGCAAGGAAATTTTTGTGGGTTTTTAATTTTTTAATTTTTTTTAATTTATTTTTTTTAATTTTGTATTTTGATTTTTAATTTTCTGAGTTTTATAATTTTATATTTTATATTTTTCTTTTTCTTTTTCAATATTGGAATCGAAAGACAAGACAAGATAAAGTATTTATAAAAATGTGCAAAAATGACCAAAAATTCAGAAATGAATTGTTTTTGATATTTTTTTTTAGGATTTTTCTACTGTTTTTGTGATTTTTGGGGATTTTTCAAGGTGTTTTTGGTATTTTTAAATGCTGAAGTAAGGCAAAACAGTGGAAATAGGGCTGGCTGTAAGTAAAATGGGATTTAAAAATAGCAACCAGTAGCTCAAAATTTTCACACTATTTTTCAAATAAAAAGGACAAAATAAGGAACAAACAGAAACTGAGTTTTTGATTTTTGGAGTTTTCTACTATTTTATATATTTTTTTGAAGTTTTTGAGTGTTTTTAAATTTTTAGTGTTTTTCTTTTGAACTTTTTAATGATTTTTGGACTGACACTAAAAGATGATAAAATAGACACTAGGTAATTTTTTTGGAATTTTTGGAGGTGTTTTAATAATTTTTTGGTATTTTTTAAACTAGACAGTAGAGAAAAAGCATGTTTTTGATTTTTAATAAATACAAAAATAAAATAAAATCAAAAACTAAATATGTGGCGTTGAAGTACACATGTCCAGATGCTTAAGTCTATTTTTGTGGAATTTTTGGACTTAAAATGATAGGTCAAATAATTAGAGCAAACATCCAAACATTGAACGGTCCTGGCAGGGGTATATGTGCAATATATCAAACATCCAGGGGCAGACATGCAATTTTTCCACAAAAGTTTATACTAAATAAAATGTCTTTTAGACTAAACACCAATAATCAAAACCCGCAAGGGTGACTTCGCAAAACTTCCAACCACGCGCGTGACTAGCACGCGCTTGGAAGGGACTTAAGGGCAATTATGCAAAACTGCGGGGGGTCGAGTATAATTATTACAGAGTTAATTAAACGGCAGATGAAAGCTTGAGTCCTTGTAATTAAATACAAAACGTGACGGGTAGAAATTGCAAAATACCCAGTCAAAGGCGGGCGTCGACGGTTCTGATTCAACCACTTATGCCACTTGTCGAACCCGCAGCTCGCGATACCCCTTCGCACGGCCGGTGTGGATTAGATCATGAATGATCAATCGGACGGCAGGAGGGCATGCTGCATCCAACGACTGCTGAAAGATCTGGAGCTCCTCTCGGATCGGACGGCTGGAACCTCTCCTGCTAGAACAGGGAAGAACTCCCCCCCTTCGCGAACTTCGATCGGCTCACAGGCGTTGCTCCGGCCTTGGTTCTCGTCGCTGGAGGTTCCTGACGATGCCTGGAAGGTTCCCCAACCTCGCGGCGGGCCCAAAATGTGTCGCTGAGCCCAGGTGCGCCGCGACGAAGTCGGAGAGGCGATGCGGCTCCAGGTGCCACGTTCCTCAAAATCGACCCCCCAGATGGGGTCTTCTGCCTCCAGCAACCTGCAAAAAGGGTTAGGGAGAGCTCGGGCAAAATGCCGAGCATCACCCAGCAGTAGAAGAAGGTGGGAGGCGGTGAGGGAGAAGTTCGCCGGAGCTTGCTCTGGCGAGGTGGAGTACGGAAGTGATCGGAGGTTGGATGACCGATTGGTGAATGGCGATGCGTTCCTATTGCTACCAGAAACTAACGTAACCAAAAGAAAAAGAGAAGAAAACGTACCTCGAGGGCTGGGGAGCCCGAGGAAAGAACCTCGATGGCCGTACGGCCGGAGGTGGTGGAACTCGGCGCTAGGTGCTCCGCCGCACCTCGCCTGAGATGGGGGAGGACTCCCCTGTCACTGGAGATCAACCCTCGACCCTCACCCGGAGGTTTTTGGCGCCCAAGCCGGTTCAAAGAGGAATGGAGGGGATGGAGCCGGTTTTGAAACTTGGTTGAGAGGGCTCGCAAATCGAGTTGCATCGAGTGACGTGCTGATCCCCTGCCCGAGATAATCACTGGGCGAGCTAGAGGGATTGTAGGTGGACAACTCTCGTGAAGACTTCGATCAGATTCGGTGAAAGATGCGGCTCCCAAAAATTGTTGAAGATGAGTCAAAATCAGTCTGACACGCAGCAGAGAGAAGGTCAGACAGTTGACCAGAGTCAACTGTCCAAGCCCTCTGGTTGGTCCACGTGGACCAACCAGAAAAACCCTCTGGAAAAAGATTTAGAAATTAATTAGAAAATAGTAAATGATTTTATTAATTTATGATTATAAAATAAAAAATGTTTGTTATTTAATAAATTATTTTATGGTGATTTTTATTTATTTTTATGAGACATATTTTTACAAGTTTGCATTTATGCCCTTTATAATATATATATATATCTATATATATAAGTATTTTATTTTTATTTAGGTATTTTATTTTTATTATTTTTATTTAGTATTTTATAAAATTATAGAATACTTTTATCTACACGAATATATTTTTATTTTATTTTTCTGATTTATTTTGTATATTTAATAAAAATACAAATATGTTTTGTATAGGTATATATTTAGGTACTGTATCTATGTAGTTTATTTTTAAGTATTTGATTTTTGTTTTTATTTAGGTTTTTATTCTTATTTTAATGTACATTATTATTATAAGTAATATTTACCATATTATAAAAATATAAAATTATAAAAATAACAAATAAATAATAAATTGAATATTTTAATATGTACAAGTATACAATGAGGGTCCAAAAGTCAACTTTCAAACCGTAGCTCCGCCAAATGCGAAACCACCGCCATTAAATAGATTATTTTCTTTTATATATAATTAAAGGTGAGTATGCTGCATTTGGAGTTTTTATTTGTGAGATACAGGTCTGGGAAGTTGGCATTCTGGATTTTTATTCAGACCATAACTTTTTATCTGTACATTATTTTTCAGTGAAATAAATTTTATATTTTTTCTTTATTAATTTATCTACAACTTTCATGTACAAAGTTTCTTTATTTGATGTATAAAAAGTGGAACCAAAAATAGGTCCCAAAATGAATAAGAAATGAATTAATAAATATAGGTATTTGGCCCTTATCTCCCCCTACTTTATTCCTTGTCGACCTATTCATCAAGATGCTTAGGTCTCGGGGTTTCGGGTCATAAAATATTTACAATATTTTATTCTTTTTCTTTTCTTTATTTATTCTATAATTTTGGCCTTAATTACAGTATTTTACACACTGTTTGGATGCACATGCATGAATGCTAAGATGCTCTATTTAGTGCTATTTACAGGCATTTGCTAGGGTTTTTGGTGCCAAAATGATAGAATAAAGATGATGAAATGTGGATTCATCACATAGAACAACTAGTACGACTAGTCGTTCTTCGTCGTATCCGATACGACGATCACGCTTCCGTGATGCGCTTGAGGATCTAACCATATCCTTCAATTGCATCGTTGGAGGTTTGTGTATCTTGTTGCCTCTGGGATGGCTGCACTGTTGGTGACTGGTTAATTAGCTCCTTGCATGTGTTCTTGTGATGACCATAGGCTCCACAACAGGCACATATATGACGATCTCTAGGTTTCTTAACCACATCATCCTTCGATCGAATTCTGTTATTTTTTGGCCATGGAGGCCGTTTGGTACAGGGTGCAACCACAACATATGGAAGCTTAACTATAGCCCAAAATTCTTTGTCGGGTAATGGTGCTATGCCAAACTCATAGCACTTCCTGTATGTTTCCAAGGTATAATGATGGGAGATGTAATCCTCCCACCTTACCCCTCGAATGCTGCTGAGAACAACAACTGCATGCCTACAAGGGAGGCCACAAATCTGCCATCGATTGCATGTACACTTTTGTGCCTCTATGTCAACGACATACCGCCCATAAGGCGTCTCCACTTCTGCATCTCGATCACGGGATCATCTCATAATAAAGCCCTACAAATATCTTGAGATCCCCATTACGTATTCTGATGCTAGAGGAACCAAATCACCCGTTAGTTGTGCTGCTCTACATCTTCGTGCGTCCATCATTGTCATAATTTTCCGACGAATCCAATCCACAGGCTCACAAAGTGGAAGATGTCTTGTCTTGGAGATCCAAGCATTAAAGCTTTTACTCAAGTTGTTGGTTACATAAGCACATTGCGCGTCTTCATGGAACTGGTGTCGGCTCCATGTTTGAGAGAGACTCGCTAAATAATCAAATGTAGTTTTTGATAATTTTTGAATCGCATTTATGTTATGTAGATAATGCCTCCTTTCATATGCGCTTTCAGCCAACCAAACAAGTCTCTCCAAATCTTCTCCTAGAAAATCCTTTTTGAATTTCTTGTAGACATGCCTCATGCATGCCCTATGCTCTGCTTCCGGAAAAATTTTCATCATTGCCCCTTCGAGGACCTTTTGTGCATCAGAAATGATTACCAACCCTCTGCCACATTCAAACCCGTGCGCTACATGCAACTTCTCCATGAAATATGTCCATGAATCAATGAACTCATCCTCGCATATGCAGAAGGCAACGGGAAAAATTCCATTCGTTCCATCAAGAGCCGTGGCTGGCAACAAGGTCCCAAGGTATTTCCCTTTCAAATGACAACCATCAAAGCCAAGGAAAGACCTACAACCATTTTTAAACCCACTTATGGAAGCTTCAAAGCAAATGAAGATTCGTAGAAATGCATCATCCTTCTCTGTGACATAATCAATTATAGATCATGGGTTCCTCGATTTTAATTCGTATACCAAACTCAGCACCTTAGGGTAGGTAAGATCAACCTTCCCAAAGATCGAGTCTAGTGCAATGTTCCTTCCCCTGTAAACTCTAAGATAGGGAATTCTCACACTGAATTCCTCCCATAATCTACCTGAAATATCCTTCACTGGCAACGTGGGGTTTTCCCTCAACCACTTCTCACAAAATTTGACAATCCATCTTTGCTTCGCCATCCCCGTATCAACTCTGTTTATACTATTACAAGTATGAATTCCCGACAAGGTCTTGATGCATAATGTGGCTCCTCCTGCAAGCCTAGAAGCATGAATGCACCACACGCACCCATCACTGGCACATCTTGCTATGATTCTTGTAGGATCAGACTTGACAAACTTCACTTTGAATCTGTTCTTTAGGCAGTACGCAGCAAGCTGGAAGCGAAAGGCCACATGATCTTCGAAATCACTGCCCACTTTGAAGTCCTGGTTCTCAACTTCGAAATTTGGACCCTCATATTCCTGTATGTCTTCGATCTCTATGTCAAAGGCATCATCACTAGCAAAACTCGCATCAGTACTTTCATATGTATCTTCGGTTGAATTAGCGATCCATTCGTCATCTGAATCGTCGTCAACACTGAAAACATCTTCAATTCCAGGGGCTGCATCAAACTCCTCTTCCAAGGAGCACCTTCTCTTTTTTCAACCTGCTCTAGTGGATTTTCTTCTTTCTTGTGCAGCAGCTTGAGGGGCCAGTTGTCTTCCAGACCTTGGTGTCTACTCTCTTTCGTGTGCTATGGATGAACTACTCTGTCCTCGCTTCTTTGTACCAGATTGTGCTGACTTCCCAACACCAGATTGTGCAACATCTTTCTTTATTGCTTCTTCTCTTTGGGCCTTCTGTCTTCCAGACCTTGGCGTCCTTGTAATCACTGCTTTGTGGAGCATTCTAGGTGTCTTTGGTGTTTCTGCATCGACATGTGTTCCACCATCAACTTCTTCATGTCCCAAATCTTCCATAGTATTCACCCCAGTGCTTTGCGCACCCACTTCTTCATGTGCCAAATCGCCTTCCCCCCCAATATCACCCCCTTCTCCCCCCATATCATCCCCTGCCCCATCCATATAACCTCCTCCCCAGAGAGCATCGAAGAAGTCATCGGGGAGATCAGACATCCCCACCTGTTCTGATGCTGCATTGGATGATTGTCCCTGTCCTTGGAAGTCTAATTTGCTCTCCATCGCTTTCTCTGCCTTCTCGGCTTCAAAAGACGAGAGAGCGCCAAAGTTGATGAACCCAACAATGAGTTCCATATCACTTCCATCCATGTGGCCATTGAACATACACATCATGTCTGCTTCATTTGAGAGATCAACGAAACGGCTTGCTCTCGACTTTGGGTCTTTGTATCGCATTGATAGGACAAAAGAACTGTCCCAAGGAACAATCTTCGACATAATGTCGATCAGGTCAAACCAGCAAGTGAAATCGGGGTCGATTGCAATCACCTCCTCCACAAAGTCTACATATTTTTCACCCGACATCCCTTGGTGTCCTTAAAACGCTCGTTGTGTCTCACACAGACCGTCAGCACACCTTGCTCTCCATTGTACCAACCCATCCTACTTTACGATCAACAAAAGATATGGTGCACCTTCTATATGCGTAAAACTTGATTTCGAGAAGAATTGCTCCCAATTGAATCCAAAAAAGAATGATCAAAACTCAAAAACCATCAAATCGAAAAACCCTAAAATCGATAAATACGAGTAAACCCCAAACCCTAATAAGATTTAGTAAGATTGCAATGGAGAAGCTCCCCCACTCGATTAACGTCGTCAATACAAAAATCCCCAAACCCTAACTAACCTGGAGAAGGCAATGGACAAGCTCCCCACTCGATTACAATCGTCAATATGATAATCCCCACCCACGAGGATTCGATCAGCTTGCGAAGCTCCTCAGCTTGATGCGGAAGAAAACGGGGGACAAAAGTTGGAGATTGTTGAGCTTCTCAGGGAGGGAGACGATGGCATGCGGATTTTGGGGGGAAACGATACTTCTGAGTCCTCTTCTCCCGCCACTTGCGCAGGGTTAGGACACGTGGGTACCTTAATTTCTCCCGCCTACAATTTTGCCTCGGGAATCAAAGGGGTTATCGTACTTGAGTCATGTCTAATCACGGTTAGACCATTCCCAATAATGGCGATGTTACGGAGGGGCACAATTGCTAACGGCGAAACTTTGGAGGGGCACAAGTGATATTACCAAAAGATAGGGGTATAACTGATATTGCAACATCTCAGAGGGGCACAAGTGATAAAACCCTATTTTATTTGTAGCTGGACACAGCTTCGTTTATGGAGGAGTTTGGCTTGCCATCAAAAAACTAGGACTAGGGATGGATTCAATCCTCTTCTAGATGACTTCAAGAACACCAAGTTTCACATTAGTGTCCCGACCCACAACATCAAATAAACATGCTTACAGTTCCCAAGGTTGCGCTTCCAAGGTCGCCATTTCTTAAGACTTTTCTGGTTTTTTTGCTGTAGTAACTAATTTGAATCAGTTGTGGAGTCTTTTTGGGACGAATTACCTTTGTAATGGCCGTTCTGATAAACTTGTTTTACCATCTTGTTGTTTCGCAGTATCATCTGCTTGCAGGCATAAAATATATAAGAGACCATTTACCAGCGGGTTCGAGTGGAGGTAACTGCTCCTTTTTTGGCAGAATTCAGAACATTCTGACTGACATTACTGGAGCAATTGTGTCCATATAGACAATGTAAATTATTTGTTCTTTTATTTGGAATGGGGTTGTCTCATTTTGTATGCACTTGGGATGCTAAAATACTTTCATTTGTGTTTTACTTTGATTCATGTTGTTGTGTAAGTTCAAATGACAATCTATATCATACCAATTCGCTTGGATAGAGCCATATACATCAGCAAATGTTTTTTGTCTCACTGATTACGTTAAACTTTACTTTTTCTCCATCTGGATTCTTTGTAATGAAGGGCGAGGTTCTAGGGGTTTTTTCTGCAATCACATAAAGTTTACCATCAATAGTCGAAACTCACTCGTCATGCAGATAGGGTGCTTGGATCTTAATTTCGTGTTTAGCATCTTCTTCCTGGTGCATCTTTTTGTCCTAACGCTTGGTATGTGATTGGCATAATGGCATCCTTCTGCTTTGTGAGGGACAATGAACTTCTTGAAGATTGGATTGAAATATATGGTTTCTTCGCTCTCGAGATTGATTTGGATATCGGTGTCTCTTCACTGCTGTAGATTTGGATAAGGTATTTCAAGTGCCCCAGTATTTAAGACTTATTGGCCATCGTCCACCTGTTGCTTGAATTTTTTGGTGGAGTGCTGCAAGCTTAATGAGAACAATATATATTGACAGCATGCGTAAGAGTTGATTTTGTGGTGCTTACTGATGATGTACGGTAGGTTGTCAGGCAGAGTTTGTAAAGGATACAAGTCTTTTATAGCACTGTTACTGTGAAATCCACGAGGTCAATGCAGGATGCATTTTTCTTCGTTTTTCAGGAGGAAAAATTGTTGTAGTCCTCGTGATGCATAGGCTTGATGTGTTATGGGAATGTTGTACATCCTTTGGTTGTGGAATTTATTTGTTTATCTGCAGATCTAGAGGAAAATTCGTGTGGGGGGTAACTTGGTAAACATATTCACTGTATGTGGTCGGAATTATTTTTTTTATTAACTACCGTAGATAAGCCGCCTCTTGAAGAGACGGCTTTGGTTAAGTGAGAGCCGCTTCTTCAAGAGACAAAAGCCGCCTCTTGAAGAGGCGGCTCTCAAAAAAAGCCGCCTCTTGAAGAGGCGGCTTTGCTCCAGAACCTTAAAAAAAGGGGGAAGCTTTAAAAGATAAGATTCATAGACAATAGTGAAGTGAAGACAATAGTGAGATTCATAGAAAGTAACTTGATCATATAGAAGGTTCATAACGCAAGCGACAAGACAATAGTTGCAAACACTATAAATTACATGCTTGGTTTACATTACAAAAAAATGCCAACATCACATTCTATGGTCTACGCTCCCTCCTCCTTTTGTATTGTAATTTGACAGGTCTTTCATCCGCCATGGTGGTCTCTGGTGGTTTACATTACAAAAAAATGTCATTTCGTGACTGATTTTGATGGTTTTCATACGACCTCCTACGTAGGTCACGTCTTTACTAGACTTCGATATTGTACCCTCACAGTGACAGAAACAACGAACTTCTCGAGACATCCTACATACCATTACGTCGACATCAATGTATTAGAGTGAGGAAAATATTTCAAACAATTATTTAAACCCAAAAAATGTACCCACAACCCTACACCATAGACAAATCATACCTTCTTTGAGGTGGAGAAGGAGAGGAATAGCGGAAATGGGGCCAACGGACGTTGGCAAGATGACCAGAGAGCCTACGAGGCGCTTGGAGGTCGCAGGCGAGCTTGGGCGGAGGGAGAGAGGTCGCAGGCGAGCAAAGGGCGGTGGGAGAGAGGTCACGTTGCTTTCTGTTCGCGTGGGGGACGCACTGGCGGGCCGCTGGGGTTTATGCCCCGACAAAGCCGCCTCGTCAAGAGGCGGCTTTTGTCTAAAGTCGCCTCTTTAAGAGGCGGCTCTTACTTAACCAAAGCCACCTCTTCAAGAGGCGGCTTATCTACGGTAGTTAATAAAAAAATAATTCCGACCGCATACAGTGAATATGTTTACCAAGTTACCCCCCACACGAATTTTCCTCTGCAGATCTATGTTCTACAGATTTGATATGAGGTTGTTGGAGAACACATGAAAGGTTTATCTTATCATTAATCTTATCTCAGGAGAGGTTTTGAGTAGGGCAGCAGGACCCCACTTTTGTAAAATCAGGCAAATGCTTTGCTGTTTATTTCTGTGTAAACTAAGGCTGAGTGTGTTGGGTTATTTGCAGATCCAGCCCCAACTTGGGCTCCTTTGGAGCTGCAACATTTTACCCCTTTGCAGGGGCATCTTTGCAAAACTGCCAGCAAGGTGAGGCTCCCTTATTGGTAGCCGCCCATTCCCATTTTTCCAGAGTGCAGTCCTATTCGTCCTCCCCATTTCCAGCGACCAGCAGCAAGGGTTCTTGGAGAAGCCCATCTTTCTCCGTTTCCTTGCATGAGAGAGTGAGAGAGAGGCCGAGTGGAAGAGGATCCGCAGCTAGGACTCAAGTGCAGCGGCAACTCGGACTTGTGGGAGCTGCGGTTTGGGTTTGGAGAGCGGTGTTTGGGCGTGCTCGAGAGGAGCAGCGAGGAGGTTGTTGGGAACGACCTCAAGGAAGTCGAGCCATCATTTTGGGTCTCCATCCAGGAGCTCTTCAGGGAAGCTACCTATTCATCTTGATTTAGAGCACATTTGGTATTGCAAGATACCTAGGGGTAGTTAGCTACTAGTAAAAGAAGGGATTTTGACACCCATAATCCTGAGTAATTCCACAATTACAATTATAACCCTGCATAATCATGCATTACATGAGAAACCCCGAGTAATGCTTAACTCTTACATGACATAATCCCGATTTATATTCTGTTTGGGATATCCATTACGTTCGACGGTTTCCGTTGAAAAGACAAAACTGCCCCTAAAGCTCATTCTTATTTGCAATAGCATGCCATCATTCTTTCTCTCGATAAAAGCCTCCCTCGCCCCTGCTCGAAGCCCCCCCCCCTCGTCGATGACGAGCTCTCCTCGAAGACCCCCCACGTCCATCTGCTCCCCCTTCGTCGAAGCTAAGTCTACGCTGCGACCGCACACCTCTGCTCCGCCCCTACCAAAGCGCGCCTCTGATGCACCCCTGCGAAGCTCCCTCGTCGATGCCTCCTCGAATTACATCCCCGCCCGTGTCAAGCTCCCTCATCACCCCCCACCCACCCACCTCATGGGTTGCTCCTCCCCTGCTCGACTACCTCTCCTCGACTGAGCTCAAAGCCCTTCCTCTCGAGTTGCTCCTCCCCTGCTCGACCGCCCATCATCGACTGATCTCAAAGCACCTCCTCCCGAGTTGCTCCTCCCCTGCTCGCTCCCATGTGGCCGAGCTCAAAGCCCACCCCCCCACTCCCCGAGTTGCTCCTCCCCTGCTTGGTCGCCTCCCTCCACCGAGCTTAAAGCCCCCTCCCCCCCCCCCCAAACCCCGAGTTGCTCCTCTCCTGCTTGACTGCCCCCCTCCGCCGAGCTCAAAATCCCCCTCCCGCTCCCCTGCTCGAATCCCCACCCCAGCAACGGCGCTTCCCTTGCTCGAATCCCCACCCCAGCAACAGTGCCAAGCTTCCCCCCCCCCCTCGGCGACCCGAGTTTCTGCCTCTGCTCGAAGCCCCGCAACCCACTGCTCCCCTGCCCTAAAGCTAGATGGAGGTTGAAGGAAGACGAATTTTTTTCCTAACCGTTGGATTGAGAATGAGTTAGATTAACTCATACATATGATTGAGTTAAGATAGTAAACTAACGAAGGGTTATGAGTGTGAGATGGAGTGACTATCCAGGGTTTCTCATGTAATTCATGATTATGCAGGGTTATGATTGTAATTGTAGAATTACTCAGGGTTATGGGTGTAAAAATCCTGTATAAGAACTATCATTGTGCTTGTTGCTTGTATCTAGGTTTTGTTGGGCAACAAAACCGAAAGATCATTTGGTTGATTTGACCTAGTGGAATCGTTGTCGATTTTGCCCCATAGTTTTTCCCTTGCTCACATCGAGTAAGGGTTCCACGTAAAAATCTTTGTCTCGTATGGTTGCTTGTGTGATTGTAAGTCATTGTTGTCATTTCGTTCCTATGTGGGTGTTGCGAATCGCGGAAGCAAACACGCACAAACACGATCAAACAAGCAAGACACAAACACAAGGATTTACAAGGTTCACTCATAAATGGGTTACGTCCTTGGGTGGCGGCGATCGGTTTCACTATATGGAGAAAAAAGTAATACAGAGGGTACAGAGAGGGTACAGATATGGGATGAGAAACCGGATCAGAAAATGAGGATTGCAGTATCTGATGGCTCTAGGGCCCTTTTTATACTGCAACAGAAGAATACCATTTGTATTAAGCAATCCATCCCAACAGATCCCAGCCAATCAGAGGGCAGGACACATATCAGACATGTCAGCAATCCTAGCCCAACAGCTCTCAGCCAATCAGAAGGCAGGACACAGATCAAACATGTCAGCAATCCTGGTCCAACAGCTCTCAGCCAATCAGAAGCCAGGATACGGGTCAGCCACATCAGCAACCCAACAAGTAGTTAGGATTCAAGTCACATTAACAATCTCCACCTTGAATTGAATCCTCATATCGTAGAATGAACCACTACTATTACTCCACCATGAGTTGAATTCTCCACTAGCAGAATTAACCACTGTTAGACTCCACCGGGGTTGAATTCTCATATAGTAGAATTACCCACTACTATAATTCTCATGGGTTGAATTCTCCACTAGCAGAATTAACCACTGCTAGTAGGGATGAAAACGATCGGATACGGATACGAATATAGGTGTTATCATATCCTTATCCTTTTTAATATTCGGATACGAATACGAATATCATACGAATGTGTAAAATACAAAATCATATCCTCAAAATACGAATACGAATACAAAACGAATGTTGACAATTCGGATACGAATATTTGACAAACGAATACGAATTCAAATATGAATGTTATAAATAACCTAATTTACTAGAAATCTATAGGAATATTAGGTTCAAAGTAAACTTCTGTATATAACAAGTGCATTGATTATTTTGATAATGAAAATTTAACACGACAAAATACTCTCTTCGTAGTGTTATATTGTTAGATAGGTAATTAGGTCTCTGAAAGATCAATCAAAGTACTCTCTTCATTAACATGCATAGTGGTGGGACTTGACTGTCACAGCCAATATACATAGAATCCCATACCTCTTTTATCTTTGAGAAACATAATCAAAAGATTTGACCTCATTGGGGTTTTCTCCTATGGAGTACGATCATCCTCTAACACGAACCAAAGAAATCACTTTGCATATCTATAATTTCTTTCTGTGATTCAACCTTTTCACATGGTAGCGAAGCAGACCAATTCTGGCATTTTGTTTTTAATTTTCCTCTCATATTTTGGTAACTTCTTTTAATCTATAATGCAAATGTTAAGATATAAAATAACAGACATCCGAGTATGAACCTATTCTTCCTGACGCACAGGTTTCCCTCATTGGTCGCCTACTTTTTTATATTAGGAACATATAGATACAATCGTGCATAAACTCGTGCTATGTGATATATGCAGGAAAGTTTATTCATGCCATGTAATATATAAGTAAAAATTAGAAATTTCAGGAGATTTGTACAGGAGAAAAAAATAGGAGTTGGTGTAGGGATCGTTACCACGTTCGGCGGTAAGGAAGGTGATGTGTCGGCGACTTGGCGGCAGAGGAGGCGGCGACATTGCGATGGAGAGAAGGAAGTGTAGTTGCCGGTTGGCGATGGTGTGGAGTTGGGCGATGCTACTGCCGTCGATGGTGGGAGAGGCCGGCGGCGTCGACACGGGGAGAACATGAAGGTCGAAGGGGGTAATCGGGATAGGGAATTAGGGATTCTGGGGGATTGGGCATTTGGGTCGAGTGGGGGGATGTTAAATATTGGATTTATTATTAAGACACCCTTTAATTTCAAGTGGGTTATCTTGTTAAGATACCCTCTGAGTTAATACTATTATACATATTACTTATTGAATTATAAAAAAACGAATATTCGCATTCGTATCCGTTTATAAAAAAACATTCGCATTCGTATTCGTATTCGCAAAAATTTAGGATATTAAGTTCGTATTCGTATCCATATTCGTCGGATGTTGGTTTATAACATTCGTATTCGCATTCGTATTCGCCATAGATAAATAAATAACATCCATATACCCCATTATACGAATGCGAATATGAACGAATGCGGATATATTTGTATTCGTTTTCATCCCTAACTGCTAGACTCCACCGGGGTTGAATTCTCATATAGCATAATTGACCACTACTATAATTCACCACTTGAAATTCAGATAACAGGAATCAAGGAATTATAAACAATATTCACTTTGAAATTTCTCCTCAGAGAAGATTTTCCAAGCTTCACCGTGCCGCTGCCAGCCCCTCTTTGGGGCTACTGCCAACTGCTGACATTGAGCAAGTCCAAATGACGCTTGAACTTACTCCCAGGAACTGTAGACCCTTGCAAGACATATAAGGTCTTCTGCTTGTTACCCTTGATGACAACTCCAGCTTTGGCAACCTGCATAACTCCACCTTCAGCGTTGTACCTGTATCCTTTAGAGTCTAAGACTCCAAGTGATATCAGGTTCTTCTTCAGATCAGGAACATGTCGTACTTCTGTCACAGTCCTCACGACTCCATCATGCATCTTGATCTTCACAGAGCCGATCCCTACAATCTTGCACGTTGTATTACTCCCTGTGATGATGTTTCCACCATCTATCTTCGTGTAGGTGCAAAACCAATCTTCATTAGGAGTCATATGGTAGGAACAACCTGAATCAAAAATCCATGTGTTATCCGTCGTCTTCTGATCCGTAACGGTGAGAACGAAATCATCCTCGTAATCTCTGCCACTTTGAGCCACTGCAGCAATTGTGGCCATCTTTGGGCAGTCTTTCTTCCAATGTCCGAGTTCTTTGCAGTAATTGCAAATGTCCCTAGTATTGTAATTCTTGGACCTCTGCTTTCCGTTCTTTGTGTAGTCAGAACCGGTACGACTCTTCTCATGAGTCATAACCAAACTTGCAGCATTAGAGTCTTGCATCCCAATAGCCGTATGTCGAAGTTCAAACGTATGCAGACTCGCGCGAACTTCCTCTAAGGTTATGGATTCTCTTCCCACAATGAATGATTGAACAAAATTCTCAAATGATAATGAAAGAGAAACCAATAAAATCAAGGCAGCATCCTCATCTTCAATCTTAACATCTACGTTTCTTAAATCCATCAATAATTTATTTAAGCGATCTAGAGGTTCATTAAGAGATGTACCTTCATGCATGCGGAGAGAGAACAGACGTTGCTTCAAGAGCAACTTGTTGATCAGAGACTTCGTCATGTATAGACTTTCGAGTCTCAACCACAGACCGACCGCAGAATCCTCATCGGCAACCTCCGCGATAATCTCGTCCGTCAAACACAGCATGATCGTCGAGTGTGCATTCTCTTCCTGCATCATCAACTCAGACGGTTCGAGTGCCTTCGCTCGCTCTTGATCTAACAATGCCCAGATGCCTTGCTGCTTCAGAAGGGCGCGCATCTTGATCTGCCATAGACTGAATCCATTCTTCCCCGTGAACTTCTCGATCTTCAGATTGTGTGACACCATCTTACTGGATGATCCTGACGGAACCTAAAGTTCTGATACCAGTTTGTTGCGAATCGCGGAAGCAAACACGCACAAACACGATCAAACAAGCAAGACACAAACACAAGGATTTACAAGGTTCACCCGTAAATGGGCTACATCCTTGGGCGGCGGCGATCGATTTCACTATATGGAGAAAAAATGTAATACAGAAGGTACAGAGAGGGTACAAATATGGGATGAGAAACCGGATCGAAAAATGAGGATTGCATTATCTGATGGCTCTAGGGCCCTTTTTATACTGCAACAGAAGAATACCATTTGTATTCAGCAATCCATCCCAACAACTCCCAGCCAATCAGAGGGCAGGACACAGATCAGACATGTCAGCAATCCTATCCTAATAGCTCTCAGCCAATCAGAAGGCAGGACACAGATCAGACATGTCAGCAATCCTGGCCCAACAGCTCTCAGCCAATCAGAAGCCAGGACACGGATCAGCCACATCAGCAACCCAACAAGTAGTTAGGATCCAAGTCACATTAACAACGGGGAACACATCTTATTGTGCCATCTTTGCTACAGGACAGAAATAGGGGATACTCCTCACCTTGTGTGTACTTCATCCCCAACAAGTATTTCAGAGCCAAGTTGAGCAAAATGGACAAAGATGATGAGGGTACGATGATCAAGATCACAAGTAGCAACTGACAGATTTGGAAATCTAAGATGGAAGACATCTTGTATTGCAAGGACCTCCACGATCCGGTGGAGAGAAAGAGCACCAAGCCAGAAAACATGCCCGCAAGTGAATGGACAAAGTTGAATCGAAAGTCCATTGGGATCATTCGAAAGTGGCTTGACAAGTCAGTTTTCCATCACGTGGCTGAAGAGACGAATGCAAAGGAGTTGTGGGACAAGTTGTCCGAACTCTATGATCAGAAGACCGCAACCAACAATGCTTTCTTGATTAGGAAGCTGGTGAACTTGAAATACAAGGATGGAACCAAAGTGACGGAACATTTGAATGATTTTCAAAGCATCATCAACCAGTTGACTTCCATGAGTTTGACACTTGATGACGAGTTGCAGGCACTTCTCTTGTTGGATCCATTTCCATATAGTTGGGAAACTCTAGTAGTCACTGTGAGCAACTCTACAAAGGATAGCAAGTTGACTATGGCCATGGTCAAGGGTAGTCTCCTGAACGAGGAGATCAGGCGTCGCTCTTTGAGAGAGACATCTTCCTCTTCACATGTGTATGCAGTTGAGAGGAGAGGAAGATCCAGTAGCAGAGGAAAGTTACAAGAGAGGCAGCAATCCAGAGATAAGTCCAAAGGTAGAGGAAAGTGTCACCTTTTCCAGAAGCCCGATCATTGGAAGAGAGATTGCGGGATTTGGAAGAGAGAGCAAGCTGAAACCAAGAAAGTTCTGAAAAGGAAGATGGGAATTTAGCATCAGTTGTGGCAGATGACAGTGCAGATGGGGTGATTCTCAACATCCAAGATCAGTGCTTGCATGCAAGGAGTGATTTGGAGTGGGTCGTTGACACAACCGCTTCCTTTCATGTAACTTCACATAGGGAGTTCTTCACCACCTACACTAGGGGTGATTACGGACGAGTCTTGATGGATAACGAAAATTACTCTAAGATCGTGGGTATTGGCACCATCTCGATTCATACTGATGTTGGGTACTGATGACACGCCTGACAATCGGGTTAAGTAATGGAAATAAAATGGTCGTTGTGACCCAAATCACCAAGCGCGGTCAATCGAGAAAAATTGATAAAAACCACTCAGAAAATCAAGAAATTCAATGTAAGCGGTCTTCGCTATTCTTTTTACCTGGTATAGCGATCCAGGGTCGAACACAAGGAGCACGATTGAAAAACTAAGTAGTCAAATTTCAGGGAAGCTAATTTTTAGTGGTTTTTGATTTTTTTATAAATTTTTTTTAGAATTTTTAATATGTGAAGGAAAATAAAGAAAGTATAAACAAGCACACTTAAGCAATTTATTTAACACATCAAAAATCAAGCAAAAATTCCAGAAAAATTGTTTTTATGTTTTTTTAAGTTTTTAAATGTTTTTGGTGAATTTTTGATATTTTTCTAATGGGTAAATTATTTTCTAAAAATCTAACAGTGCTAAAAATGAAAGGTACTGTCCAGCAAGGCTTAAGACCCAAAAATAAAATATTTATGGATCTCAACAAGCCCTGAGGTAATTTTCCTGTAATCTAGAAAGAATAAGGAAAATTTGGGCACCTAAATTATTGTTTTTGGATTTTTATGTTATTTATTATAATTTTTATGAGTTTTTAGGGGTTTTTAGATTTTTAGGGTTTTTACGCAATGAAAAATAGCCAAAATTGGCTAGAAAATCAAACAACAAGCAAGAAACAGTAGCTAATCTTTTTAGAATTTTTGGGGGTGATTTTATAATTTTTTTGGTATTTTTATATCTAGACAGTAGCTAAAAGCAAGGTTTTTAAATTTTTTAAAATACTAAATGAAATCAGAAGTGTCCTAAAAAATCCCTAAAATTCCTACACCATGGCAGGAGCCATGTATCAAAATCTCATGGGATTTGGAGGTAATTTGATATTTTATTCAAAAATGCAAAGTGGGCACAGTGCACAAGGACGTAAGTGCAAATACCCGAGAATCTGGGGGCCAAGGTGCAAAATTCCCCGCAAGTCACGCGCGTGGCGCGTGGCGGGGGCACACAGGGACCTCTTGGTAATAAAAACCAAGTCTTAGGGCCTTTTATAACTCGTATCAAAAGCCCAGGGACTTGGTTGCAAAAAGCCCAATAAAATGCGCACATGCGTAATAAAAACACTCACAGGGGCATAATCGCAATTACTCAAAAATATTCATTCATTTCATAACAACCCAGTTCTACAGGACAAAAGATATAAAATGCCCAATACAACACGTGACGAAGCACGTGGTCACATGCACACAGGGGCATACATGCAATTAAAACTAAGCACAAGGTCCATCATGCAATTTACCCTACGTAAATAAAGTTCTAAAAATATTTACAGGACTGGAAATGAAATGACAAACTAAGAGGGGGCCCTAAGATATTTACCCCTTTATTGGTCGACGGCCAGATGCGCGCCACGTGGTGGATCCAACGGCTCGGGACGGCGGGCGCTCTTCTTCGGTGTCTCTTGGGCTCGATCGACGGTGGAGGCGAGGACACGTGGAAGATCTCACGGTGCTGGGCTCCGGTGCCTCTCTCCTCTGCTGCAACGGTCCGGATGAGCTCCTCAGATAGATCGACGGCTGCTGCTCCTCGAGGAATGGATGGCTGAGATCAAAACTGGAGGTCGAGGCTGATCGGACGGCGGCTGAAGATCCTGGAAGAACAAGTCGCTGGCGACTTTCGCCGGGCTCGTGCGTGCGCTAGGATCCTCTGGAGAGCCTTCTGGAGGTCGGAGAAGAATCGCGGAAGGCTCCCGCGTCTGCTGGTGGTCTCCGACGAGCGCACCGAGCTCCGAGGAGCTCGGTCGAAGGCGGCGGAGCCGGGTCTCCTGGCTGGATGGCGAAGGGTCTCAGATGACCCTTGTCTTGACCTGAAAAGCAAACCAGAAGACTCACGGGTCGAGGGCAAATTGCCTCGACCCGGTTAGGCGGCGTGAAGGTGCATGGTGCGTCGAAATGGAGAGCTCCGGCGAAGGTGGTCGGCGGAGGAGCTCGATTTCCAGATCCTGTGCGATCTGGGTTGGGTGAATGGGTGAAGAAGATGCGGAGAGGTCTGGCGGAGATGATGGTCGGGTCGGAATGGAAGATGGGGTATCGGAGGTGGCTGGCGACGGCGGCGGAGCTACGCGAACAGTAAACTAAAAATAGAAAGCTACGCTAATCTACGGCCTAAGGAATCTACCTGGGTGGAGCGGAAGACTATGCTGGAGCTTGGCTAGCTCCCGGTCGTAGCCTCGAAGGGCGTCAAGGCCTGAGGCTCGATGCTCACGCAGGTGGCGGAGCAACGGCGGCGAAACACGCCAGATCAATGGTCGGGGCACCCTCTCCTCACTGCAACAGGGGCAAACGCGAGCTGTCACCTCGGTGATCACCCTGGAGGTCACGGGAATGAGAATGGCGAGCCAAAGATGATGCGCGGAGGCGGCGGAGGTCGGGATATATATGGAGACAGGGCCGATTAGGGTTGAATGGAGGCAGCTATGGAAGGCGTGGATTTCATGGCGAAAGATTCGGCGAGGGAGATGGATGATCGGCGAAGAATCCGGGCACGGGGTTTGCGTGGGCGACAGCCTGGAGACGCGTGGAAAAATCGGCGAAGGCGGGGCGGCGCGCATCTTCCAGAAAAGGAAGGAGTCCGCGGGGGAGTTGACCGGGGTCAACAATCCCCCGTGGACCAATCAGGAGCTGCCAATTATTGAAATTTTTGTTTATTTATTTTAAGGTAGAAAATGGCCGAATTAAGAAAAACTCAAAACATGAAATATTTTTCTTTTATTTTTTTCTATTTTTTGGTGATTTTTAATTAATTTTTGGAAATAAAAATAGGGTAGCTATATATATAGGTATATGTACACTATATAGATTTTAATTTTTGATTTTTTATTTGTTATTTTTATGTATTTTTATGCCCATTTTATATTTTATTTATTTACATCATAAAATAAAGAACAAAATGGTATTTTTATTTTATTTTAATTATTTATATTCATAGTTTAAATAAATAGTTATATACATTTATATACATGGTATATACACTGTATTTTTGTATTTTTAATTCTTGTTGTTTTTATTTGATTTTTGTTGTGTTTCTTTTTATTTGATTTATTTACAAAATATACCTTAGAGTATTCACAAAAAGTTTTGAAAATAAATATTTATTTATAGGGTTAAATAAATAAAGGATGATGGTCTATGTACATGGTGAAAGGGCATTTTTGGAATTTTGATTTTTAAATTTTTATTTTGTTTTTAATAGTTTCTAAATATATACATAATGTATACAAGCATATTTTTGGGTGAGGAAAATATAATTTTATTTATTTACAAAAGTATGTACACATGAGCTCCTATCTCCCTCTACTTTGGCTTTTATGCGGTCAGGCCCATGCTGAGCCCTCCCTTGGGTTAGGTTGCTCAATATTTATTCTAAATATTTCCCTCTTTTTCTTTTTACTCTTTATTCTTTTATTTTTGCACAAAAACATGCTAATTATATCTTTTTACACAATGCATGCTTTTGGTAATTATTTGTATTTACACATATTTACATGTATTTGCAAAGGTTTTTGTAGCTAAAATAGGAGAATAAAGAGTGATGAATGGGTATTCATCAGGTACTCAATGACCCTGCAGAATGTAAGGCATGTTCCTGATGTGCACCTTAGCCTTATATCTGGTTCACAACTAGATAGTGAAGGCTATCATCTGAAGTTCGACGACAACAAGTGCAAGATTAGAAAGGGTTCTCTCATCATGGTTAGGGACAATTTGTGTTGTATACTCTACATGACTAGAGTGAAGGTCGTGGATGGCAGTTTTCATGCCAGCGAGGCGGAAACCTCAGATTTGTGGCACCGTCGACTTGGGCATATGAGCCAGAAGGGCTTACAAATTCTGAGCAAGAGAGAGTTGATCCCCTACTATAATGACATCACATTGTCTCCTTCTGATGTATATGAGGTTAGGAAGAGCAAGAGTGCGCCATACAGAGTCAGATCTAAGGTGAAGACAGACCTTCTACAGCTGGTTCACTTAAATATTTGTGGTCCCATAGACACAACCTCTTTGGGAGGCAACAAGTATTTTGTCACCTTCATTGATGACGCATTTAGGAAGGTGTGAGTGTACACGCTAAGGTCGAAGGATCAAGTATTTGATTGCTTCAAGAAATTCCATACCATGGTTGAACGTGAAATAGGAAAATTATTGAAATATTTGCGCATGGGTAATGGGAGAGAGCACACCTCCCTTAGCTTTCAGGACTACTGTGCAGAGCATGGCATCAGGCATAAGAGGACAGAACCTGGCACACCCCAGCACAATGGTCTTGCTGAGAGTATGAACATGACCATTGTTGAGAGAGTTCGCTGCATGCTGAAGACATCAAAGTTGCCCAATACCGCTCGGCTCAAAAAGTCTTGGGCAACTTCCTTGTCTTCAACATACAACGAACTCTCTCAACAATGGTCCTATTCATCCGCTCAGGAAGACCATTGTATTGGGGTGTGCTTGGCTCTGTCTTCTCATGCCTGATGCCGTGCTCTGCACAATAGCCCTGAAAGCTATGAGAGGTGTACTCTCCCCTATTGTCCGTGCGTAGACACTTCAACAATTTCACTGTCTCACGCTCAATCATGGCATGAAACTTCTTGAAACAATCAAAAACTTGTTCTTTCGTCCTCAACACATACACCTATACCTTACTAGATGCATCATCAATGAAGGTGACAAAATACCTATTGCTACCAAAGAGGATGTGTCCATAGGACCACAAACATCAGAATGAATCAACTATAGAAGGTCTCCCTTCACCTTGGATCTGACTCTGTATGGTGCACTCCTGCTCTTCCCAACCTCACATGCATCACAAGGAGACAATGTGATGTCATTTTGGTAGGGGAGCAACTCTCTCTTACTCAGAAGTTGCAAGCCCTTCTGGCTTATGTGGCCAAGTCGACGGTGCCACAAGTCTGAAGTGTCTGCATCACTGGCATGCAAACTGCCATCCATGACCTTCACTCTAGTCATGTAGAGTGTGTGACACAAGCTGCCTCTCACCATGATGAGAGATCCCTTGCTTATCTTGCACTTGTTGTCGCCAAACTTTAGATGGTAGCCTTCACTATCTAGCTGCAAGCCGGATATAAGGCTAAGCCGCACATCAGGAACATGCCTCACATTCTGGAGAATCATTGAGCACCCAACATCACTCTGAATCGAGATGGTGCTCATGCCCATGATCATAGAGTAACTTTCGTTACCCATCAAGACTCTCCCGTAATCACCCCTGGTGTAAGAGGTGAAGAACTCCCTGTATGGAGTTACATGATAGGAGGCAGCCGTGTCAACGACCCACTCCAAATCATTCCCTTTATGCAAGAACTGATCCTAGATGGTGAGAATCACCTCATCTGCATTGTCATCTACCACAACTGCAGCTACATTCCCATCTTCCTTTTTCTGATCTTTCTTGACTTCAACTTGCTCTCTCTTTCAAATCCTGCAATCTCTCTTCCAGTGACCATGCTTCTGGCAATGGTGACACTTTCCTCTGCTCTTGGACTTGTTTCTGGATTCCTGCCTCTCCTGTGATTTTCCTCTAATGCTAGATCTTCCTCTCCTCTCAACTGCATACACATGTGAAGAGGAGGATGTCTCTTCCGAAGAGTGACACATGATCTCCTCATTTAGGAGACTACCCTTGACCATGACCATGGTCAACTTGCTATCCTTCGCAGAGCTGCTCACGGTGACTATTAGAGTCTCCCAACTGTCTGGCAATGAACCCACAAGAGAAGTGCCTGCAATTCGTTGTCAAGTACCAATCCCATTTAAGTCAACTAGTTGATAATGCTTTGGAAATCATTCAAATGCTCTTCCAGTTTGGTCCTGTCCTTGTATTTTAAATTCACAAGATTTCTAATCAAGAAAGCCTTGTTGGTTGCGGTCTTCCGATCATAAAGTTCGGACAACTTGTCCCACAACTCTTTTAGATTTGTCCCCTCAGCAACATGATGGAATACGAACATGTTAAGCCACTTCCGAATGGTCCCAATGGCCTTTCGTTCAACTTTGTCCACTCACTTGCAGACATGTTCTGCGGCTTGGCGCTCTCTCCTTCCACCGGGTCGTGGAGGTCCTTGCAATATAGAATGTCTTTCATCTTGGCTTTCCAATCTGCCAATTACTGTTTGTGAGCTTAATCATTGTGCGTTCATCATCTTTGCCCATTTTGCTCAATTTGGGCTCTGATACAACTTGTTGGGGATAAAAGGAGTGTTCCTAAATCCCTTTCCTGCAGCAAAGATGGCACAACAACAATATGTGTTCCCCACACGGGAACTCAATGGCAACAATGATAATCAGGCACACAAGCAACCACACAAGACCAAATTTTTACGTGGAAACCCTTACTGAATGTGAGCAATGGAAAAACCACGGGGCAAGACCGACAATAGATCCACTACGATCAAATGGAGCCAAATGTTCGTTCGGTTTTGTTGCCCAACAAAACCAAGATACAAGCCACAAGCACAATGATAGTTCTTCTACAAGTAGCTAATTATCCTTAGGTATCTAACAATACCAAATGTGCACAAAACTAAGAAGGTGAGGTGGCTTCCTTGTGGGCTCCCGGATGGAGACTCAAAACGATGGCTTCGGCTTCCTTGAGATCGTCCGCAACGACCTCCCTGTTGCTCCTCTCGAGTTCGCCCAAACCGTTGCTTCTCCCAAAACCTGCAGCCCTAGCCGCTGCTCCTCTCGAGCCCGGCCGCTCTTCTCTCGCGCTCACTCTCGGGATCTTGCTCTCGCGTGTGGAGGATGTTAGAGTAATTTTAGTATTTAGTCTTTGTTTGTCTTCTTTATGTAAATTACCCATAGAGCTTTTCTCCTATATAAGAGAGCTCTATGGTTAATGGAAATTCATCTTGCTTATTCCCTTCAACATGGTATCAGAGCAACGGTCCTAGACCGGAGTTCTCGAAACCCTAACCCTAGCCCTACCCAACCCGCCGCCCCTTTCTCTCTCTATCTCTCTCTCAATCAAGGTCGGCGCCGCCCCTTGGCTGGGAAGCTTCTCCAGCCGTGCGCAGGCCTATGCGCGAGACGTCCTCAAGGTAGGAAGCGCCTTCGTGCTGCAGCCCTAGGTCGGGAGTGCACTCGTCGATCTCGCATCGTGCAGAAGCCCTAGGTCGGAGGGCCTTCGTCGTTCTCGTGTGCGGGGTGCGTGCACATCGATCATCCCATTGTGCGCACCCCTGACGCAAGACCAATGCACCCCAGTCCAGCGCCTTCACCGACCTCGTGCGCAGGGTGCGTGACGCAAGTCCAGTGCACCCCTGTGCATAGCCTTCACTGGTCTCGTGCGCAGGGTGCGTGCACATCGCGCATCTCATAGTTTGCATCCCTGTGCAAGTACGTGCACTGCGCAGTGACGCTATATGCACAACTGTGCATTCCAGTGCACTGCCTGTATGCGTTTGCAAGTTCGTGCACGTGCAACCCTGTGCAACCGTGTGCACCCTAGTGCATATATGTCAGACGTAGTGTGCCACCCCATGGTGCGTGCACACTAGCTACGGGTCGTGATTTGAAGGGCGGTGTCGTGTGAGTCTACAGACACGGTGGCCCTCATCTATGTACACGTAGACATTCTAGTCTAGTCGTGTAACCCCAGTTGCAGGATACTGTTGTCATCATGTCTGACAACAAGGTAGATTTTCCGTCTCTAGGTGCCTTCAAAGGTCCTGCACCCATTGTGAAGATGGATGGTACGAACTATGAACTGTGGGCCATGCAGTTCATGAGTCTGATGCAATGGCAAGAAACATATCCTCACACAAGAGGAACCTGTTGAGAAGACTGGGGTTAACGCCTCATGGGAGGCTGATGATGCTTATGCGCATCTTTGGCTATCCGGTAGTGTGTCTATGGAGATAGCCAATGACATTCTGAGCAAACCCACTGCAAAGGCTTATGATATTCTGGCAGCCACATATTCTCCAGCCAAGAACGAGTCCAAGATCTTACAACTTCAGCATGATATCTT
This sequence comes from Ottelia alismoides, assembly GCA_037367405.1. Classification (NCBI taxonomy): domain Eukaryota; kingdom Viridiplantae; phylum Streptophyta; class Magnoliopsida; order Alismatales; family Hydrocharitaceae; genus Ottelia; species Ottelia alismoides. The sequence continues at coordinate 633,239 of JAZKJV010006632.1, read as the reverse complement.
TACATCGAAGCAGAACGGGCGTCCTCTTCATACCCTGTACACATCTCTGAGGGGTATGTTTTGAGAAGCTACATGGGTACATACCATTGACAGCCACACCGGAGCAGCTTAAGGCATACAGGGACTCGGTAATGACTGGAGTGTTTCTAGCAGCCCTTGATCGATTCCTGAGTATGATGCCGCCAGAGCACAGATTCTTGCAGATGCCACCATACCACCTATGGAGGAGGCATATCGCAGGTTGAGTAGACTCTTCATAGCTCATGGTGGAGTTCAGACACCATCAGCCATGGCAACATCTCGTGGCAGAGGAGGCTATTCACATTTTCGAGATAGAGGTGGTCGTGGCCGAGGAGGAGGAGGTAGCAGACCTCCTAGACAGTCGTGCACCTACTGTCGCAGGACAGGACACACTGAGGAAACATGCTATTCCAAGCATGGGTTTCCTACTACTACGGCACGGATGGCAGAACAGGCTCAGCAGGAAGGGGGTCCTTCCCTTGCCCCGGATCAGAGGTTTGAGGAGCTAGTGGCGAGACTTAGGGAGATTATGCCTGGCCAGGGACCAGCTAGTACTTCCAGGATCCACTGAGATAGCCGGCTCAGCATCTTCTTCAGGTACAACGTATGCACTTACTAGTAGTTACAGTGCAGATCTATCAGAATGGATCATGGACTCAGGAGTATCTCACCATTTATGTGGTGATAAAAAGCAGTTAGATGATTTTATTGCTACCCAGACAGGACGTTCTGTGGTGATTGCAGATGGGACACACTCTCCCATTATTGGTCAGGGGGAGGTGCAATTGACCCCTGGGATACGGCTTCAGAATGTTCTTTATGCTCCCGCTTTTTCCATGAATCTGCTATACATTAGTCAAATCACTAAAGATTTACATTGTCGTGCCATATTTGACCCTTGTACTCTTGTGTTTCAGGACATACTAACGGGCAGAGTGATTGGAACTGGTCGTGAGCAAGGGGGTCTCTATAAACTGGTGCAGTCTCCTTATGCTGGTGTCTCTTCTATGAAGGCTGGATCTGTCTCACCTTACACATGGCATCTCCGATTTGGTCATCTTCCCTTGCAAAAGATGATACATATCCTTCCTCAGATTTCTCTGAGGTCTATTTTTCAGTGTGAGGCTTGCCAACTTGGCAAACATCATCGGTCGTCGTTTCAGAGTCGTAAAGGTCCGAGTCGTCATGGTCTGTTTGAGCTGCTACATTTTGATATTTGGGGTCCCAGTCGTGTCCCTGACCTTCAAGGACACATGTTTTATCTTGTTGCTGTTGACGAATTTTCTAGGTTATCTTGGGTTTTCCTACTTAAAAATAAGTCTGATGCTGCACATGTTATCCAGTCTTTCATTATTGAAATCAAAAATATTTTCTCTGCTAGAGTGAAGTTCATACGGTCTGATAATGCTCTTGAATTATGTAGTTCTCATATCTCAAAATTTCTTATGTCTCATGGGATTGTGCATCAGACGTCATGTGCTTACACCTCCCAACAGAATGGGGTGGCTGAGAGGAAATATCGTCATTTGTTGGATATCACCAGGACCCTATTGATTCAGAGCCGTGCCCCTCACTCCTATTGGGGGGATGCGGTTCTAACTGCGTGTTATCTGGTCAACCGCATGCCTTCGTCAGTGTTAGGAGAGAAGATCCCGTTCTTGACTGCGTTTCCCGAGACGGATCTTTTCTCCCTAACACCACATGTCTTTGGGTCTGTTGCATTTGTTCATTGCTTCTCTCCTGGTCTTGACAAGCTCTCTCCCAGAGCTGTCAAATGCATTTTTGTGGGGTATTCCAAAACCCAAAAAGGGTATCGGTGTTTTGATCCAGTTAGACGACGATACTATGTTAGTGTTGATGTCACATTCTTTGAGTCCATTATGTATTTTTCTCCTACAGGTGACAGACTCACTCACTCGGAGGAAGGAGATGATATCTATGTACCTCCTCCTCCATCTGTTCCATGTTCCACTCCACCACCACCACCACAACCTATTCCACCACCACCGCCACCACCACCAGCAATAATTTTTTATCCTCAGGTCTATCAGCGTCGGCCCTCTGACAAGCCGCAAAATCGGCCCCTTAATAATGTGTTTTTAGCACATGTAATCGTCATCGTAGTCGGGCCGATTCGGTCGTCAAAAGATCACCTCATTTAAATATATGCCATAATGAATCAAAATGAGATGATCGTATTTATTTTTTACTTGGTAAGATACCAAGGTCGAACTCAGGGACACGAGCCTCTCTCGTATTAATCGGGTTTAAGTGCGTTTAATCAAGTGTTGAAATTAATCACATAGGTCAAATAATGCATAGACACAACATGATAATGAAATTACATTAAAATTAAACATGCATTTTTTTAATATTTTTTATGCAATTAAATGATCATGCAAAGCGAATGATAATGTAATGGAAATATGCCCTAGATTAATAATGATGAGCAAAATTCAAGTTGAGTCAATTTCAGATTTGCTTAAAATTTAAAGCTTGATTGATAATGTTAACAAGGCATAGGATACTAATAAGGGACACAAGGTAACTACAATAATACATAAAAATTCAAGTGCCCAAAATGCAAAACTTAATATGCCATTAAGAAGTACATCAAACAAGCTTTCCAATGAAACTGAAATCAACTGAATAGGAAACATGATGCTCAAGATATGCATAAAGAAAGACAAGGGCATAAATGCAAGAAAACATGGAATAAACTAGCAGACAGGTCCCTGGGAGGGACGAAAATGTAATAAAAATAAAGTTCGGGACCTTCCCTGTAAATGACCCACACGCACAGGGGCATTTTTGCAATTTTGAAAACCCGCGAGGGTTTCAATGCAATTTACCCGCGGTGCGCATGATCTGCACGTGACGCAGGACCAATCAGCAATTTGAAGAAGTCGGTGGGGCCTCAATGCAATTAGCCCAGAAGGCACGCGCCAGGCACGCGCCCTCTAGGCTCGGGATAGCTGGGAGGCTCGGGCGTCGCTTCGGCGTAGGCTCGGAGTAGGACGAAGCTTGGTGCAGGCTCGTGGAGGCTCGGAGATAGCCAGGCCTATAGGTCCGGATGGCAGGCTCGGTGAAGACGTGGCTCTGACACGTGGCTGCATCGGGTCCGTTGGATCAAAAAGATCCAACGACGAAAGAAGATATCGACGTGGCTTCTCATGGGCCGTTGGATGGTCGCTGGGGTGGAACCATCCAACGGTCCCTGTGCTGTCTCCCTCGCCAAGGACTGGCGGCGCTATCTGGGCTCCGGCGACGGGAGCTCTTCTCCGCCGCTTTGTATCAGCTGATGGCGACCTCCCCAGAGCTCCTTGGATAGATGTCGGAGGAGATGGATGCTCCGGGGAGGTCCCAAAGCCTCTGGATCGGTGCGTCGGGGCTCGAGGAGTTGAAGCGAAAGTGACAAAGATGTCTCCGGCATGCATTCCGACCATTGAAGGTTCGTGAAGACCTGCAGTGTTAGGCCAAATCGACGAAGCAGAAAATGTGTGTGCGTGCGACATGGAGTGAGGTGGGAGCTCAGGGTATGGAGGAAGCGGGGAGCTCAGAGCTCCTCCGCCGCGGGTGGCGGAGGAGATGGGTCGGCTGTGGAAAGATATGGAGGAAAGAAAAGGGGGCCGTCGGAATAGGGCGCGATGAAGGGGGATCGGAAACGGAGCTAATGGGGTGGTCATCGGAGCGAGGGGATGAACAAGAGAGCATAGAAAATTAATTGAAATTAACAAAAAATACAGAGGAAGAAGAAGAAGGACTTACCGGCGATGGGGCGGAGCGGAGCTTGGGATGAGCTTCACGAGGGAAGCCACGGTCTTCGCTGGACCTCCGCAGCGACTGGAGGCAGCTCGAGCGGCATCGGAGCACCGCGACGACGCCGTGGGTGGCGAAGGGTCAACACCGGGGGCTCCGGTCGTCTTCGCTCTATCCCCTCTCCTCCCCCTGTCACAGGGAGGAGGAGGAGGGCTGGGCCGTGCCCCGCATACAGGTGGACAGCTGTGAACAATGGAGGAGGGGGTGTATTTGAAGGGCGACTCCGGCGGTTTTGTCTGATGGGCGACGTGGTTTCGAGGGAGGTTGAGGAGCGCGTGGGGCGATGACTGGCGTTGTGGAGTAGTGCGCGAGGGAGAAGGATGATGGGGGTTGACCGGGGGACGGTTGGCGAAGGGTGAGGTAGTCGGAGGTCGTGGAGAAAACGGGAAAGGGGAGAGGTGGCGCGAGTGGAGAACGTGGGAGAGAGGGAGGCTCCCGGAGGTAGACGATGGAGATCCACCGTTGGATCTGGGGATCCAACGGCGGGTCTTTGGGCGCGAGCAAGCGGATCGGATTGAATCGGGGCGATGCGAATGAAGGGAGATGGGATAGGCCACGTGTCATCTTGAGAGAGCGGCGCTAATGAGCGGGCCAGATGCGAAGGAGCTGCTGATCAGAGGGTTGAGAATCGAAGTAGTAGCTGCGGCTCAGATCAGAGGATCGTAGATGTGATCAATGGCGGATGATAGCGCCACGTGTCATGACGAGAGTGAGGCGCTAACAGATGGCTCAGATTGGAGACGGGGATGATCGATCGGCTGAGGATCAGGAGCGGCGTGGAACGGCCTGGACCGTTGGATCAAGAAGCCGATCCAACGGTTGATAGAAGAGGCGGAAGAGACAAGAAGACCGGGCCACGTGGCGTCCCCAGAATGGGCCACGTGGCCCAATCAGGTTATTGCAAGAGTATTTTTGATTTTTGAGGGCCTTATTGGCCGAATTTGAGAAAACTCAAAACATGAAAGTTGTAGATCTTGACAAGATCTACAAGTTTCATGTTGACCAAAACTCGAAAAGAGATCAAACAAGGGCCCGAAATATTTTTGAAGGTATTTTTAAGTCTAAAAATACCACGAATTTTGTTTTGCCATTTTTTTGTGGTTTTTAATTTATTTGAGACTCTGATAATTACAGGACATTAACTGGGATTTATTGACACTAAGCTTAAGCAAGGGGGTTAATAATGTGGAATTATGATGATGAAATCGAGTTTCATCACCCCCCTATACTTAAACTATGCTCGTCCTCGAGCATCAAAAAGAATGACTAAGTTGGATTAACCCCCTTGTGCATGTGAATACAGGATCCAATCTGATCAAGTCGACTCGGCTTCAGAGATCCAAAATTTTAGAGTTCAATCCAGCCTTAATCAAGAGGCTTCCAATTCCTCTACTTCTCTAGACTCTCTCTGATGTACATATAAACTAAAGGATATGAATTTAGTGTTAACTGCAATTCTGAGAGTAGAGTCAATTCGTCACCCAAAATCTTGGTCCAAGAAAATCTCCTAAGGACCCAATCCTCAGCACTAGGGAATAAATCAAATCTTGCATTCAGTCTACCGTCTCTTTAGTTGTCAGACTTAGAATATGTAGATGGCAGGCCAGAAAATGGAGGGCATGGGATTGTGTCAATTCTTCTCTCCCTCTTATTGGAACAAGGATTCTCTCTAGTGCCTTTTACGCAACACTTTTTTTTGGTGTTGATCAGTGCGTCCGTCAAGAGAAGTTGGAGCCGTCTGCACTTGTTTTCCTGGGAGTACACCGGGGTGTGCCTTTTTTGGGTATCTATTATACCTTCTACACCCAGACTTGTAGCATTTACGATGCAGAGCCCTTTTTTGGTGCAAGCCCGACTCCTGGTCCTAATAGCGGTGGTCCAAGTGGACACTTTTGAAATGGTTGGGAGCGCTCGCCTTTGGTGGAAGCTCTTTGATATTTGACTTTGTATGGAATGAGAGCTTTTCTTTGACATTTCATTGATTTGTAGTATTTTTGGCTAGCTCCACTGCTTTTACCAAGAGTTGGCGCACACTGATCAACAATTTTTTATTTATATCGCACCCAGGCACTTAGGTCAATGTCAAGAGATTAGTATAAGAATCAAGTTCTCATACTGGCTAATATTGCTGACACTCAGGTTTCCTGAAGCCTTCAAAGATTTTATCCCATCCTCGAACATCATTAGATCAAATCCAAACTTGACTTCCTCATCCCAATTCCTCAGGTGAAAAATCAACTCATCTCAATCAAAACCGCAGTCGTGCATGTGATGTGCTGATCATATTCTTTTGTCTGAGACTAAGCATGGAATATAGCATGCAAATCTAGAGACCTAGGGGAATGTGGATGATTAAGTCTAAGACCCTGATGGTTAAGGCTGGTTAACCGCAAATCTCAAAGACCTCAAAAAGCTAAGTTTCCTTGACCAATTCAGATCCTGGGTGAAAGTGAAAGTGTAGAGGTTTAATCCAACTTCTTCATTCAAAAACACACATTTTTTTCAAATTTTGCAATTTTTATGGATTTTAGTTTTTAAAGTCAAAACACAGGTTAGACTCAACTTTCCTTGATAAAAGATTTTCAAAACCATGTCACACGAATAAAGAATTTTCAAAACATTTTTTCAAAAAGATTTTTAAAACAAGAAAAACTCATTTTTCAAATCATTTTCGAAAATATTTTTATCAAGATAGTGTAACATAGTTAGAAAAGCCGTGAAATCTTTTGAGTTCTCTTAGTCCAACAAATTTTACCTTAGCCAAAAAGTTTTTAATTTTTCAAAAATTTCAGATATTAGCTAAAGTAAATAAATTGTATATACGGTATACCCCCTATCCTTAAACTTTTCTATGTCCTCATAGCACTAGATGTTACGAGTCCATAGGTCCATTTAAAAATAGAAGAATATACGGGAGATAAGAGAGACTCCCCCCTATACTTAGGTTAGAAATAACCTAAGTATAAAAGCAAGAAAAGATGAGTGGAGAAAATCACGGAGATTTGGGTCCCCCCTATACTTAGGCTGAGATTAGCCTAAGTATAAAGATGAGGATTGATGCTGGAAGAGACCCAAGGTAAACAGAGAAGAGGGATGGATTTACAAGTGAGCGGTATTGAATCTTGGAGATGAAAATGGAGTCACTACGGTTTTGGGGTGTGTGTCGCAACAATTATGGCTCAATCAAGCAAGCAAACCCGTAGTTTCACCAACTCACACATGAAACTAACCAAAGTTGGTTTATTATCTTGTCTATTTTATTGGTGATAAAACATTTGATTTTTACGCAAAGAAAAAGATATGAAGTGAAAATCATTGCATAAGCGAGGGTATTGCTCTCCCAAAACCGAATTTTAATCCATTTTTGGTTGACTTGCAATTAACAGTCCCAATTTTATTTTAAGTTATCACTGAATTAAGGTTAGCACAAAATCAAGAAATCATCGTCTACCGTTCATTCCATTTTCCATTAATCCTAGGTGATCAAGCTAGGAAATGAAAGCCGAGAAAAACATGTATTCGAAGAAACCGCGATCTAGGCTAAGCGATAAATCATGCAGTGATTTGACGATAAAAAGCCGCGAAAAAACTGAGGCCGTTTGAAAACTCAAATCCAACATGTATGCAAGTCGAGAAAGCCGCACCTAATCATGCATCTATTAGCGGTGATTAATCTTCATGAGTTTTAGCTAAGTGATGCGAGATTATGTGCGTCTTCATTTAGAGTGTGTCCTACCTACGATCAAGCACGTAAAAAATATGAAAAAATGAGCTCGGAGAGCCGCGTGCCTAGTCCTAGGTCGACACTCAAGTGGGGACGATCCCCACACAACCACAATCGTTCGATTACAATCGCGAGTCTTCGATCGAAGACCGCTGTAAAAGACGAATTATTAAGAGTATAATGCAACAAAAATGCGAGACATTTTTTTTTTCTTTTCTTCCTCCTTTGCTTCAAGCATGCTTCTGCGGCTCCTCACAGCGGGGAACGTCCTGCTCCTCGCCTCCTTGATCCGTCAAGGGCCCTGCCACAGACACAATGGTTAGAGATCAAGTAAGGAAGAAAAATTTTATATGCAAAAATATGTGACTATTTAACCTATAAAAAGAAACACTAAATTAATCACACAAAAATCCAAAAAATAAAAGAAATGAGCCGTGTCCCCGGCAACGGCGCCATTTGACGAGCCGCAAAATCGGCCCCTTAATAATGTGTTTTTAGCACATGTAATCGTCATCGTAGTCGGGCTGATTCGGTCGTCAAAAGATCACCTCATTTAAATATATGCCATAATGAATCAAAATGAGATGATCGTATTTATTTTTTACTTGGTAAGATACCAAGGTCGAACTCAGGGACACGAGCCTCTCTCGTATTAATCGGGTTTAAGTGCGTTTAATCAAGTGTTGAAATTAATCACATAGGTCAAATAATGCATAGACACAACATGACAATGAAATTACATTAAAATTAAACATGCATTTTTTTTAATATTTTTTATGCAATTAAATGATCATGCAAAGCGAATGATAATGTAATGGAAATATGCCCTAGATTAATAATGATGAGCAAAATTCAAGTTGAGTCAATTTCAGATTTGCTTAAAATTTAAAGCTTGATTGATAATGTTAACAAGGCATAGGATACTAATAAGGGACACAAGGTAACTACAATAATACATAAAAATTCAAGTGCCCAAAATGCAAAACTTAATATGCCATTAAGAAGTACATCAAACAAGCTTTCCAATGAAACTGAAATCAACTGAATAGGAAACATGATGCTCAAGATATGCATAAAGAAAGACAAGGGCATAAATGCAAGAAAACATGGAATAAACTAGCAGACAGGTCCCTGGGAGGGACGAAAATGTAATAAAAATAAAGTTCGGGACCTTCCCTGTAAATGACCCACACGCACAGGGGCATTTTTGCAATTTTGAAAACCCGCGAGGGTTTCAATGCAATTTACCCGCGGTGCGCATGATCTGCACGTGACGCAGGACCAATCAGCAATTTGAAGAAGTCGGTGGGGCCTCAATGCAATTAGCCCAGAAGGCACGCGCCAGGCACGCGCCCTCTAGGCTCGGGATAGCTGGGAGGCTCGGGCGTCGCTTCGGCGTAGGCTCGGAGTAGGACGAAGCTTGGTGCAGGCTCGTGGAGGCTCGGAGATAGCCAGGCCTATAGGTCCGGATGGCAGGCTCGGTGAAGACGTGGCTCTGACACGTGGCTGCATCGGGTCCGTTGGATCAAAAAGATCCAACGACGAAAGAAGATATCGACGTGGCTTCTCATGGGCCGTTGGATGGTCGCTGGGGTGGAACCATCCAACGGTCCCTGTGCTGTCTCCCTCGCCAAGGACTGGCGGCGCTATCTGGGCTCCGGCGACGGGAGCTCTTCTCCGCCACTTTGTATCAGCTGATGGCGACCTCCCCAGAGCTCCTTGGATAGATGTCGGAGGAGATGGATGCTCCGGGGAGGTCCCAAAGCCTCTGGATCGGTGCGTCGGGGCTCGAGGAGTTGAAGCGAAAGTGACGAAGATGTCTCCGGCATGCATTCCGACCATTGAAGGTTCGTGAAGACCTGCAGTGTTAGGCCAAATCGACGAAGCAGAAAATGTGTGTGCGTGCGACATGGAGTGAGGTGGGAGCTCAGGGTATGGAGGAAGCGGGGAGCTCAGAGCTCCTCCGCCGCGGGTGGCGGAGGAGATGGGTCGGCTGTGGAAAGATTTGGAGGAAAGAAAAGGGGGCCGTCGGAATAGGGCGCGATGAAGGGGGATCGGAAACGGAGCTAATGGGGTGGTCATCGGAGCGAGGGGATGAACAAGAGAGCATAGAAAATTAATTGAAATTAACAAAAAATACAGAGGAAGAAGAAGAAGGACTTACCGGCGATGGGGCGGAGCGGAGCTTGGGATGAGCTTCACGAGGGAAGCCACGGTCTTCGCTGGACCTCCGCAGCGACTGGAGGCAGCTCGAGCGGCATCGGAGCACCGCGACGACGCCGTGGGTGGCGAAGGGTCAACACCGGGGGCTCCGGTCGTCTTCGCTCTATCCCCTCTCCTCCCCCTGTCACAGGGAGGAGGAGGAGGGCTGGGTCGTGCCCCGCATACAGGTGGACAGCTGTGAACAATGGAGGAGGGGGTGTATTTGAAGGGCGACTCCGGCGGTTTTGTCTGATGGGCGACGTGGTTTCGAGGGAGGTTGAGGAGCGCGTGGGGCGATGACTGGCGTTGTGGAGTAGTGCGCGAGGGAGAAGGATGATGGGGGTTGACCGGGGGACGGTTGGCGAAGGGTGAGGTAGTCGGAGGTCGTGGAGAAAACGGGAAAGGGGAGAGGTGGCGCGAGTGGAGAACGTGGGAGAGAGGGAGGCTCCCGGAGGTAGACGATGGAGATCCACCGTTGGATCTGGGGATCCAACGGCGGGTCTTTGGGCGCGAGCAAGCGGATCGGATTGAATCGGGGCGATGCGAATGAAGGGAGATGGGATAGGCCACGTGTCATCTTGAGAGAGCGGCGCTAATGAGCGGGCCAGATGCGAAGGAGCTGCTGATCAGAGGGTTGAGAATCGAAGTAGTAGCTGCGGCTCAGATCAGAGGATCGTAGATGTGATCAATGGCGGATGATAGCGCCACGTGTCATGACGAGAGTGAGGCGCTAACAGATGGCTCAGATTGGAGACGGGGATGATCGATCGGCTGAGGATCAGGAGCGGCGTGGAACGGCCTAGACCGTTGGATCAAGAAGCCGATCCAACGGTTGATAGAAGAGGCGGAAGAGACAAGAAGACCGGGCCACGTGGCGTCCCCAGAATGGGCCACGTGGCCCAATCAGGTTATTGCAAGAGTATTTTTGATTTTTGAGGGCCTTATTGGCCGAATTTGAGAAAACTCAAAACATGAAAGTTGTAGATCTTGACAAGATCTACAAGTTTCATGTTGACCAAAACTCGAAAAGAGATCAAACAAGGGCCCGAAATATTTTTGAAGGTATTTTTAAGTCTAAAAATACCACGAATTTTGTTTTGCCATTTTTTTGTGGTTTTTAATTTATTTGAGACTCTGATAATTACAGGACATTAACTGGGATTTATTGACACTAAGCTTAAGCAAGGGGGTTAATAATGTGGAATTATGATGATGAAATCGAGTTTCATCACCCCCCTATACTTAAACTATGCTCGTCCTCGAGCATCAAAAAGAATGACTAAGTTGGATTAACCCCCTTGTGCATGTGAATACAGGATCCAATCTGATCAAGTCGACTCGGCTTCAGAGATCCAAAATTTTAGAGTTCAATCCAGCCTTAATCAAGAGGCTTCCAATTCCTCTACTTCTCTAGACTCTCTCTGATGTACATATAAACTAAAGGATATGAATTTAGTGTTAACTGCAATTCTGAGAGTAGAGTCAATTCGTCACCCAAAATCTTGGTCCAAGAAAATCTCCTAAGGACCCAATCCTCAGCACTAGGGAATAAATCAAATCTTGCATTCAGTCTACCGTCTCTTTAGTTGTCAGACTTAGAATATGTAGATGGCAGGCCAGAAAATGGAGGGCATGGGATTGTGTCAATTCTTCTCTCCCTCTTATTGGAACAAGGATTCTCTCTAGTGCCTTTTACGCAACACTTTTTTTTGGTGTTGATCAGTGCGTCCGTCAAGAGAAGTTGGAGCCGTCTGCACTTGTTTTCCTGGGAGTACACCGGGGTGTGCCTTTTTTGGGTATCTATTATACCTTCTACACCCAGACTTGTAGCATTTACGATGCAGAGCCCTTTTTTGGTGCAAGCCCGACTCCTGGTCCTAATAGCGGTGGTCCAAGTGGACACTTTTGAAATGGTTGGGAGCGCTCGCCTTTGGTGGAAGCTCTTTGATATTTGACTTTGTATGGAATGAGAGCTTTTCTTTGACATTTCATTGATTTGTAGTATTTTTGGCTAGCTCCACTGCTTTTACCAAGAGTTGGCGCACACTGATCAACAATTTTTTATTTATATCACACCCAGGCACTTAGGTCAATGTCAAGAGATTAGTATAAGAATCAAGTTCTCATACTGGCTAATATTGCTGACACTCAGGTTTCCTGAAGCCTTCAAAGATTTTATCCCATCCTCGAACATCATTAGATCAAATCCAAACTTGACTTCCTCATCCCAATTCCTCAGGTGAAAAATCAACTCATCTCAATCAAAACCGCAGTCGTGCATGTGATGTGCTGATCATATTCTTTTGTCTGAGACTAAGCATGGAATATAGCATGCAAATCTAGAGACCTAGGGGAATGTGGATGATTAAGTCTAAGACCCTGATGGTTAAGGCTGGTTAACCGCAAATCTCAAAGACCTCAAAAAGCTAAGTTTCCTTGACCAATTCAGATCCTGGGTGAAAGTGAAAGTGTAGAGGTTTAATCCAACTTCTTCATTCAAAAACACACATTTTTTTCAAATTTTGCAATTTTTATGGATTTTAGTTTTTAAAGTCAAAACACAGGTTAGACTCAACTTTCCTTGATAAAAGATTTTCAAAACCATGTCACACGAATAAAGAATTTTCAAAACATTTTTTCAAAAAGATTTTTAAAACAAGAAAAACTCATTTTTCAAATCATTTTCGAAAATATTTTTATCAAGATAGTGTAACATAGTTAGAAAAGCCGTGAAATCTTTTGAGTTCTCTTAGTCCAACAAATTTTACCTTAGCCAAAAAGTTTTTAATTTTTCAAAAATTTCAGATATTAGCTAAAGTAAATAAATTGTATATACGGTATACCCCCCTATCCTTAAACTTTGCTATGTCCTCATAGCACTAGATGTTACGAGTCCATAGGTCCATTTAAAAATAGAAGAATATACGGGAGATAAGAGAGACTCCCCCCTATACTTAGGTTAGAAATAACCTAAGTATAAAAGCAAGAAAAGATGAGTGGAGAAAATCACGGAGATTTGGGTCCCCCCCTATACTTAGGCTGAGATTAGCCTAAGTATAAAGATGAGGATTGATGCTGGAAGAGACCCAAGGTAAACAGAGAAGAGGGATGGATTTACAAGTGAGCGGTATTGAATCTTGGAGATGAAAATGGAGTCACTACGGTTTTGGGGTGTGTGTCGCAACAATTATGGCTCAATCAAGCAAGCAAACCCGTAGTTTCACCAACTCACACATGAAACTAACCAAAGTTGGTTTATTATCTTGTCTATTTTATTGGTGATAAAACATTTGATTTTTACGCAAAGAAAAAGATATGAAGTGAAAATCATTGCGTAAGCGAGGGTATTGCTCTCCCAAAACCGAATTTTAATCCATTTTTGGTTGACTTGCAATTAACAGTCCCAATTTTATTTTAAGTTATCACTGAATTAAGGTTAGCACAAAATCAAGAAATCATCGTCTACCGTTCATTCCATTTTCCATTAATCCTAGGTGATCAAGCTAGGAAATGAAAGCCGAGAAAAACATGTATTCGAAGAAACCGCGATCTAGGCTAAGCGATAAATCATGCAGTGATTTGACGATAAAAAGCCGCGAAAAAACTGAGGCCGTTTGAAAACTCAAATCCAACATGTATGCAAGTCGAGAAAGCCGCACCTAATCATGCATCTATTAGCGGTGATTAATCTTCATGAGTTTTAGCTAAGTGATGCGAGATTATGTGCGTCTTCATTTAGAGTGTGTCCTACCTACGATCAAGCACGTAAAAAATATGAAAAAATGAGCTCGGAGAGCCGCGTGCCTAGTCCTAGGTCGACACTCAAGTGGGGACGATCCCCACACAACCACAATCGTTCGATTACAATCGCGAGTCTTCGATCGAAGACCGCTGTAAAAGACGAATTATTAAGAGTATAATGCAACAAAAATGCGAGACATTTTTTTTTTCTTTTCTTCCTCCTTTGCTTCAAGCATGCTTCTGCGGCTCCTCACAGCGGGGAACGTCCTGCTCCTCGCCTCCTTGATCCGTCAAGGGCCCTGCCACAGACACAATGGTTAGAGATCAAGTAAGGAAGAAAAATTTTATATGCAAAAATATGTGACTATTTAACCTATAAAAAGAAACACTAAATTAATCACACAAAAATCCAAAAAATAAAAGAAATGAGCCGTGTCCCCGGCAACGGCGCCATTTGACGAGCCGCAAAATCGGCCCCTTAATAATGTGTTTTTAGCACATGTAATCGTCATCGTAGTCGGGCTGATTCGGTCGTCAAAAGATCACCTCATTTAAATATATGCCATAATGAATCAAAATGAGATGATCGTATTTATTTTTTACTTGGTAAGATACCAAGGTCGAAGTCAGGGACACGAGCCTCTCTCGTATTAATCGGGTTTAAGTGCGTTTAATCAAGTGTTGAAATTAATCACATAGGTCAAATAATGCATAGACACAACATGACAATGAAATTACATTAAAATTAAACATGCATTTTTTTTAATATTTTTTATGCAATTAAATGATCATGCAAAGCGAATGATAATGTAATGGAAATATGCCCTAGATTAATAATGATGAGCAAAATTCAAGTTGAGTCAATTTCAGATTTGCTTAAAATTTAAAGCTTGATTGATAATGTTAACAAGGCATAGGATACTAATAAGGGACACAAGGTAACTACAATAATACATAAAAATTCAAGTGCCCAAAATGCAAAACTTAATATGCCATTAAGAAGTACATCAAACAAGCTTTCCAATGAAACTGAAATCAACTGAATAGGAAACATGATGCTCAAGATATGCATAAAGAAAGACAAGGGCATAAATGCAAGAAAACATGGAATAAACTAGCAGACAGGTCCCTGGGAGGGACGAAAATGTAATAAAAATAAAGTTCGGGACCTTCCCTGTAAATGACCCACACGCACAGGGGCATTTTTGCAATTTTGAAAACCCGCGAGGGTTTCAATGCAATTTACCCGCGGTGCGCATGATCTGCACGTGACGCAGGACCAATCAGCAATTTGAAGAAGTCGGTGGGGCCTCAATGCAATTAGCCCAGAAGGCACGCGCCAGGCACGCGCCCTCTAGGCTCGGGATAGCTGGGAGGCTCGGGCGTCGCTTCGGCGTAGGCTCGGAGTAGGACGAAGCTTGGTGCAGGCTCGTGGAGGCTCGGAGATAGCCAGGCCTATAGGTCCGGATGGCAGGCTCGGTGAAGACGTGGCTCTGACACGTGGCTGCATCGGGTCCGTTGGATCAAAAAGATCCAACGACGAAAGAAGATATCGACGTGGCTTCTCATGGGCCGTTGGATGGTCGCTGGGGTGGAACCATCCAACGGTCCCTGTGCTGTCTCCCTCGCCAAGGACTGGCGGCGCTATCTGGGCTCCGGCGACGGGAGCTCTTCTCCGCCGCTTTGTATCAGCTGATGGCGACCTCCCCAGAGCTCCTTGGATAGATGTCGGAGGAGATGGATGCTCCGGGGAGGTCCCAAAGCCTCTGGATCGGTGCGTCGGGGCTCGAGGAGTTGAAGCGAAAGTGACGAAGATGTCTCCGGCATGCATTCCGACCATTGAAGGTTCGTGAAGACCTGCAGTGTTAGGCCAAATCGATGAAGCAGAAAATGTGTGTGCGTGCGACATGGAGTGAGGTGGGAGCTCAGGGTATGGAGGAAGCGGGGAGCTCAGAGCTCCTCCGCCGCGGGTGGCGGAGGAGATGGGTCGGCTGTGGAAAGATATGGAGGAAAGAAAAGGGGGCCGTCGGAATAGGGCGCGATGAAGGGGGATCGGAAACGGAGCTAATGGGGTGGTCATCGGAGCGAGGGGATGAACAAGAGAGCATAGAAAATTAATTGAAATTAACAAAAAATACAGAGGAAGAAGAAGAAGGACTTACCGGCGATGGGGCGGAGCGGAGCTTGGGATGAGCTTCACGAGGGAAGCCACGGTCTTCGCTGGACCTCCGCAGCGACTGGAGGCAGCTCGAGCGGCATCGGAGCACCGCGACGACGCCGTGGGTGGCGAAGGGTCAACACCGGGGGCTCCGGTCGTCTTCGCTCTATCCCCTCTCCTCCCCCTGTCACAGGGAGGAGGAGGAGGGCTGGGCCGTGCCCCGCATACAGGTGGACAGCTGTGAACAATGGAGGAGGGGGTGTATTTGAAGGGCGACTCCGGCGGTTTTGTCTGATGGGCGACGTGGTTTCGAGGGAGGTTGAGGAGCGCGTGGGGCGATGACTGGCGTTGTGGAGTAGTGCGCGAGGGAGAAGGATGATGGGGGTTGACCGGGGGACGGTTGGCGAAGGGTGAGGTAGTCGGAGGTCGTGGAGAAAACGGGAAAGGGGAGAGGTGGCGCGAGTGGAGAACGTGGGAGAGAGGGAGGCTCCCGGAGGTAGACGATGGAGATCCACCGTTGGATCTGGGGATCCAACGGCGGGTCTTTGGGCGCGAGCAAGCGGATCGGATTGAATCGGGGCGATGCGAATGAAGGGAGATGGGATAGGCCACGTGTCATCTTGAGAGAGCGGCGCTAATGAGCGGGCCAGATGCGAAGGAGCTGCTGATCAGAGGGTTGAGAATCGAAGTAGTAGCTGCGGCTCAGATCAGAGGATCGTAGATGTGATCAATGGCGGATGATAGCGCCACGTGTCATGACGAGAGCGAGGCGCTAACAGATGGCTCAGATTGGAGACGGGGATGATCGATCGGCTGAGGATCAGGAGCGGCGTGGAACGGCCTGGACCGTTGGATCAAGAAGCCGATCCAACGGTTGATAGAAGAGGCGGAAGAGACAAGAAGACCGGGCCACGTGGCGTCCCCAGAATGGGCCACGTGGCCCAATCAGGTTATTGCAAGAGTATTTTTGATTTTTGAGGGCCTTATTGGCCGAATTTGAGAAAACTCAAAACATGAAAGTTGTAGATCTTGACAAGATCTACAAGTTTCATGTTGACCAAAACTCGAAAAGAGATCAAACAAGGGCCCGAAATATTTTTGAAGGTATTTTTAAGTCTAAAAATACCACGAATTTTGTTTTGCCATTTTTTTGTGGTTTTTAATTTATTTGAGACTCTGATAATTACAGGACATTAACTGGGATTTATTGACACTAAGCTTAAGCAAGGGGGTTAATAATGTGGAATTATGATGATGAAATCGAGTTTCATCACCCTCTGCTCATGTGCCTCCTCCATCATCCAGCACGCCCGAGGTATGTACTGAACATTCGAGAACTACTAATGGCACGGGTGATTTGCATGTACAGATGGATGTACAGGTTACAAATGATTCTACTCCTCCAGTTGATGATCTAGACATTCCTATTGCTCATCGAAGGCAGAAGCGTGCTCGGACTTTGAATCCCAAATATGGGATGGATTTTGCCTCTCAGGCTTCTTTGGAGCGTTTATCTCCAGACTTTCGTCACTTTGTTGTAGGGTTATCGGCTGTGGAGATCCCACGGTCATATCAGGAGGCCCTACAGAGCGGTCCGTGGCGTTTAGCTATGGAGGAGGAGATGGCGGCATTGCAGTCAAATGGTATGTGGAGTGTGGTGCAACTTCCTCCAGGTGCGTCAGTAGTGGGCAGCAAATGGGTCTTTACAGTTAAACATCGGCCTGATGGTACGGTTAATAGATACAAAGCCAGGTTGGTTGCTCGTGGGTTTACCCAAACATATGGGGTGGACTATCAGGAGACGTTTTCTCCAGTAGCACGACACTCTACCCTACGGATTCTCATTGCCGTGGCTGTTGTCCGTGACTGGCCTCTATTTCAGTTGGATGTCAAGAATGCTTTCTTGTATGGTGACCTGCAGGAAGAAGTGTATATGCAGCAACCACCAGGGTTTGCTGCTGAGGGGGAGTCAGGTATGGTATGTCGTCTTCATAAGGCCATCTGTGGCCTTAAGCAGAGTCCACGGGCCTGGTTTCAGAAGCTCTCAGAGTTGATTGAGAAAAGGGGCTTCGTCAGATCTACAGCAGATCATACTCTCTTTGTAAAGAGAGACCAGCGAGGTACTGTGATCATCTTAGTGTATGTTGATGATATTGTTATTACAGGAAGTAATGAGCAGGGCATTCAAGCAGCCAAGGAGTTTCTTAGTGAGGTACACTTCGCTACTTTTTGGGGCTGGAGTTTGCACGAAACAAGCAAGGTATGGTAATGACACAGAGGAAGTATGTTACTGATCTCTTATCTGAGACAGGTATGGCAGGATGTAAACCAGCTGCTACTCCTATGGATTCTAATGTCAAACTTTATGATGATGACTCTGAGGAGGTAGACAAGAGACGATATAGAGAGCTAGTGGGAAAGCTCTTGTATGTCACTATTACCCGACCGGATATAACCTTTGCGGTTAATAGGGTAAGTCAATTCATGGAGCAACCCAGACAGGCTCACATGAATGATGTTTTTATGATCTTGAGATATCTGAAGTCGTCTCCAGGTACTGGTCTTCTGTATAGAAGAGATACCTCTATATCCGTCACAGGTTATGCTGATGCAGACTATGTTGGGTGTCCTAATGATAGAAAGTCAACCTCAGGCTTTATTGTATTTGTTGGCAGCTCACCAGTAGCTTGGAGAAGTAAGAAGCAAACTGTGGTGGCTCGATCCAGTGCAGAGTCAGAATATAGGGCAATGGCCCAAGGTAGTGCTGAGATGATGTGGGTTAAATCCGTTTTGACTGATTTAACTATTGATGTTCCTCTTCCCATGCATCTGAAATGTGATAATCAAGCAGCCTTGTTCATAGCCAATAATCCAGCCTTCCATGAGAGGACGAAGCACATTGAAGTGGACTGCCATTATACACGGGACTTAATTCAAAAAGGACTTATTTCAACTTCTCATGTATCATCAGGAGAGCAGGTTGCAGACATGTTCACCAAGGCCCTTGCTAGGGGTCCATTTCATCTTTGCTGTTCCAAGCTGAGCATGTTGGATATATATGCTCCAGCTTGAGGGGGAGTGTTAGAGTAATTTTAGTATTTAGTCTTTTTTTGTCTTCTTTATGTAAATTACCCATAGAGCTTTTCTCCTATATAAGAGAGCTCTAGGGTTAATGGAAATTCATCTTACTTATTCCCTTCAACAGAGGACGATGGGTTCAAAACCGCCGCTGCTAGCGCTGGAAAGAAGAGGGAAAAGATGGGGCATCGTTGTTCTGGAAACGGTAATGGGGCAAAAAAAATACCCGCTGCGTTCTGGAATTGGGCAGCAAATGTGAGGCTGCAACTTGCTGGAAAAATATCACAAATGCCCTTGCAAGAGGGGGGCAAAATGCAGCATCTCCAAAGAGCACAAGTTGAGGCTGGACCTGAAATAACCCAACACATATGAGCGTACATAATGTATGAATATGGGAGAAAATGGCGCAACACCAACAAATCATTTTGGGTTGTGTGTTGTTTACCCATTCCATGGTAATGTTGGGAAATATGTTAGATTTATGGCGCTTTACTCACTCTTTACTATTGTACATGTATTATATGTCAAATATTTATAGTTCTTATAAAATGCATACAAATAAATATGTTTATATATATTGTCAAAAATCCAGGGAAACTTTCTGCGGGTTTTCTCTGAAAGAAAATCTTCATCTGACCATGCTTGCAGGAAAATCTACTCTGTGGAGTCAGCATGGCTCTTAATAAAAAAAAATGAAGTGGCTCGCATACACTAATATAAACAATGGCACTTAACTGGTAATGGGAGATTGTTTAAGCATCAAGATATGGAGGAATATTGTATTTAACCACCTTCTTCTCTAAGAAGAACATTGGTCCTTTCGGAACTTTTGAAATCCAGAGCATATCTGGTTGGATTGTGTCAATAATTGAGTAGCAAGCTGTTTGGATATCCATCACATTGACATTCATTTTCTTTGATTTACATTTTCCTAGAAACACTCTCAATCCTTGAATTGATAATGGCATGTATATAACAATAAGTTAGCGTGATTTCGACGGTCTGGTGTCCCTTCTTCTTTAGACGACAACGGAGTATATAAATACTATTGTTGCTTTAGCTCTATCGTGTCAATGTCATAATCTCTCTGAGGATCTTTCTCACCGAAAAGGGATTGAGTTATTACCCAACCACTTCAATACCTTTACTTAATATCGTTTCGAAGGTTTTGCGAAACTGCAGTTGCTTTGGAACTCTCCTATGAGCGATTCATACTAGTAACCTGATATATGGGTTATGACATTTGAATGATGTGCTCACAATCTCTCCTTATTTGATGATGTTAGAAAAGGAGCTGAAGGACTTGCTCCAAAGAGGCTGTGTTCAACTCCAACATAAAGGAGCCAACTCCCTAATGAGACAACCTGCAGTGCTATAAGAAGTGGAACCTTTCCTATTTGTATCCTTTCACTTGGCTTCACATTTCTCACACTTTTCAATACCTTCTCAAGCTTTAGTTTGCATAATATGCATATCTTATTTCTCAAACCTCTGCTTTCCTTCCAAACCCTTTTCAGCACTGCTACCTAATCCTTGTAGTTTTAGAAATTAGGTACATTGCAGGAATTATGTACATCTTTTTATGGCTAAAAATGCACAATACTCCCTCGACCGTGTGCATGTTTGATCATGGTCCCTAAACTTTTAAAGATAATGACGACACCATTAGCATTTACTATGCCTTACCTAAAGCATGTTACAGGGGGTGCTACTTGTCGTGAATTGTTGTTTGATTAATTGGTTGCGTCACTCTATCTCTGCTGCTAAATATGAACAGCAAAGGTTTTACCAGTAATGGGCAGCACTCTTTTTTGGCTTCTTCTCTCATCTGAGTTATACTCTGGACGTCTCTGCTTTGGTTGGAGGGTTTAGCAAGTTATTTCTCTTGTGATGTCCTTTGCCTTTTCTCCTCTCCTCGCACATCGGGCAACTCCATTCTGCAGCAACAGATTGCTCTTTTTCTCTTTTCTGTTGATGCAGTTATGCATATTTCATGGCCATTGCGAAATTGTGTTGTAATCTGTTTGGGCCCCTTTTTCTTTAGGCTCCTCGAATTGGAGGTCTATTGTTGATCATTGTGCATCCGTGAATCGGTGAGATTTCAAATCCTGCTGCTTCCGTTGTACTCGTTCTTTAGTTGGTTCATTGGCTTTTGGAAACATGCATTGTGGGAGGAGTGGAAACGGAAATCAAAGAGCTTCATGAATCTCTTGATGGAACCAACCTGCCAGGAGATGTTAACTGCCTACTTCTTACCACTGACCCGAGGCCACGTCTCCAGTACACACTTGAGCTCCATGGACGCTTCGTCGATGCTGTAACACAGCTCGGGGTTGCAGACAGTAGATATCCCATCCATCCTCATCTCTTCTTTTGTTTCTCCCTTCTATCTATCTTTCTTTCAAAGTGGTCACTTAGAAAATAAGAGCAAGTTGATTGAGTACTAGTTCACGTTGATTTAGGATTTGAGTGTTTATGATACCGAATGATTATTGTTGAAGGGAACGAATGAGATGCATTACCATTAACCCTAGAGCTCTCTTATATAGGAGAAAAGCTCTATGGGTAATTTACATAAAGAGGACAAACAAACACTACAAAATAATGTTACTCTAACACTCCCCCTCAAGCTGGAGCATATATATCCAACATGCTCAGCTTGGAACAACAAAGATGAAATGGACCCCTAGCAAGGGCCTTGGTGAACATGTCTACAACCTGTTCTCCTGATGATACATGAGAAGTTGAAATAAGTCCCTTTTTAATTAAGTCTCATGTAAAATGGCAATCCACTTCAATGTGCTTCGTCCTCTCATGGAAGGCTGGATTATTGGCTATGAACAGGGCTGCTTGATTATCACATTTCAGATGCATGGGAAGAGGAACATCAATGGTTAAATCAGTCAAAACGGATTTAACCCACATCATCTCAGCACTACCTTGGGTCATTGCCCTATATTCTGACTCTGCACTTGATCGAGCCACCACAGTTTGCTTCTTACTCTTCCAAGCTACTGATGAGGTGCCAACAAATACAATAAAGCCTGAAGTTGACTTCCTATCATTAGGACACCCAGCATAGTCTGCATCAGCATAACCTGTGATGGATATAGAGGTATCTCTTCTATACAGAAGACCAGTACCTGGAGACGACTTCACATATCTCAAGATCATAAAAACAACATTCATGTGAGCCTGTCTGGGTTGCTCCATGAATTGACTTACCCTATTAACCGCAAAGGCTATATCCGGTCGGGTAATAGTGACATACAAGAGCTTTCCCACTAGCTCTCTATATCGTCTCTTGTCTACCTCCTCAGAGTCATCATCATAAAGTTTGACATTAGAATCCATAGGTGTAGCAGCTGGTCTACACCCTGCCATACCTGTCTCAGATAAGAGATCCGTAATATACTTCTTTTGTGTCATTACCATACCTAGCTTGTTCCGTGCAAACTCCATCCCCAAAAAATAGCGAAGTGTACCCAAATCCTTCATAACAAACTGCTCGCCAAGAAACTTCTTGGCTGCTTGAATGCCCTGCTCATTACTGCATGTAATAACAATATCATCAACATATACTAAGATGATCACAGTACCTCGCTGATCTCTCTTTACAAAGAGAGTATGATCTGCTGTAGATCTGACGAAGCCCTTCTGTTCAATCAACTCCGAGAGCTTATGAAACCAAGCCCGTGGACTCTGCTTCAGGCCATATATGGCCTTATGGAGACGACACACCATACTAGACTCCCCCTCAGCCGCAAACCTTGGCGGCTGTTGCATATAGACCTCTTCCTGCAAGTCACCATACAAGAAGGCGTTCGTGACATCAAGCTGAAATAGGGGCTAGTCTCGGACAACAGCAACTGCAATGAGAATCCGTAAGGTAGTATGACGGGCTACTGGAGAAAACGTCTCCTGATAGTCCACCCCATATGTTTGGGTGAACCCACGAGCAACCAATCTGGCTTTGTATCTATCAACCGTACCATCTTCCCGATGCTTAACAGTAAAAAACCATTTGCTTCCAACAATGGACGCACCTGGTGGAGGATGCACAACACTCCACGTACCACGTGACTGCAACGCCGCCATTTCCTCTTCCATAGCTAAACGCCACGGGCTGCTCTGTAGGGCCTCCTGATAAGACCGTGGAATGTGTACCGCCGATAACCCAACAACAAAGTTGCGAAAGTCCGGGGACAAACGCTCCAATGACGCCTGAGAGCACAAATCCATCCCATATTTGGGATTCACCGTCCGAGCACGCTTCTGCCGTCTATGAGCAATAGGGATATGTAGGTCATCGACAGAAGGAATAACAGTATCATCAATAGCCTGTACATCAGTACCCTGTACATCCATCCGCACATTCAAATCACCTATGCCATCAGTAGAACTCAAATGATCAGTACATACCTCGGGCGTGCTGGATGATGGAGGAGGCACATGAGCAGAGGGCCGTCGCTGATAGACCTGAGGATAATGAACAGTAGCTGGTGGTGGTGGTGGTGGTGTAGGCTGTGGTGGTGGTGGAGTAGGTTGTGGTGGTAGTTGAGAGCATGGAACAGATGGAGGTGGAGGCGGCACATAGATGTCGTCTCCTTCCTCTGAGTGAGTGAGTCTGTCACCTGTAGGAGAGAAATACATAATGGACTCAAAGAAGGTGACATCTGCACTGACGTAGTACCTTCGTTTAACTGGATCAAAACACCGATATCCCTTCTGGGTTTTGGAATAACCCACAAACACACATTTGACAGCTCTAGGAGAGAGCTTGTCAAGACCAGGAGAAAAACAATGAACAAATGCAACAGACCCAAAAACACGTGGTGTTAGGGAAAAAAGATCCTTCTTGGGAAACGCAGTCAAGAACGGAATCTTCTCCCCTAACACTGTCGAAGGCATACGGTTAAGAAGATAACAGGCAGTTAGAACCGCATCCCCCCAATAGGAGTGAGGGGCACGGCTCTGAATCAAAAGTGTTCTGGTCATATCCAACAAATGACGATGCTTCCGTTCAGCCACCCCATTCTGTTGGGAGGTATAGGCACACGACGTCTGATGCACAATCCCATGAGACATAAGAAATTTGGAAAGTTGGGTACTACACAATTCTAGAGCATTGTCAGACCGTATGTACTTCACTTTAGCAGAGAAAATATTTTTTATTTCAATAATAAAAGCTTGAATAATATGACCAGCATCAGATTTATTTTTAAGAAGAAAGACCCAAGATAGTCTAGAGAAATCATTGACTGCAACAACATAAAACCTGTGCCCTTGAAGATCAGGGACACGACTGGGACCCCAAATATCAAAGTGAAGTAACTCAAACAGACTACGATGACTCGGACCTGGACGACTCTGGAACGACGACCGGTGATGTTTCCCAAGCTGGCATGCCTTACATTGAAAAGTAGACCTGGGAGAAATCTGGAGAAGGATATGGACCATCTTTTGCAACGGAAGATGACCAAAGCGGAGATGCCATGTGTAAGGTGAGACAGATCCAGCACGAACAGAAGAAGCACCAGCGTAAGGAGACTGTACCAGTCTATAGAGACCGCCTTGCTCACGGCCAGTTCCAATCACTCTGCCCGTTAGGATGTCCTGAAACACAAGAGCAGATGGGTCAAATATGGCACGACAATGTAAGTCTTTAGTGATTTGACTAACGGACAGTAGATTCATGGAAAAATTAGGAGCATAAAGAACATTCTGAAGCCGTATCCCAGGGGTCAATTGCACCTCCCCCTGACCAGTAATGGGAGAATGTGTCCCATCAGCTATCACCACGGAGCGGCATGTCTGAGTTGTAATAAAACCATCCAACTGCTTCTTGTTACCACATAAATGGTGAGAAGCTCCTGAGTCCATGATCCATTCTGATAGATCTGCACTGTAACTACTAGTAAGTGCATACATTATACCTGAATAGGATGCTGAGCTGGCTATCTCTGATGATCCTGAAGTACTAGCTGATCCCTGGCCAGGCATGATCTCCCGAAGTCTCGCCACTAACTCCTCAAACCTCTGATCCGGGACAAGGGAAGGACCTCCTTCCTGCTGAGCCTGCTCCGCCACATGTGCCGTAGTAGTAGGAAACCCATGCTTGGAGTAGCATGTTTCCTAGGTGTGCCCAGTCCTGCGACACTAGGTCCACGGCTGTCTAGGAGGTCTGCTACCTCCTCCTCCTCGGCCACGACCGCCTCTACCTCGAAAATGTGAGTAGCCTCCTCTGCCACGAGAAGATGCCATGGCTGAAGGTGTCGAAACTCCACCATGAGATATGAAGAGTCTACTCAACCTGCGATAGGTCTCTTCCATAGGTGGGATGGTGGCATCTGTAAGAATCTGTGCTCGGGCGGCATCATACTCCGGATCAAGGGCTGCTAGGAACACTCCAGTCATCACCGAGTCCCTGTATGCTTTGAGCTGCTCCGGTGTAGCTGTCAATGGAATGTACCCGTGTAGCTTCTCAAACATACCCCTCAGAGAGGTGTATAGGGTATGGAGAGGACGTCCGTTTTGCTTCGAGGTGAAGATATCATGCTGAAGTTGTAAGATCTTGGACTCGTTCTTTGCCGAAGAATATGTGGCTGCCAGAATATCCCACATAGCCTTTGCAGTGGGTTGACTCAGAATGTCATTGGCTATTTCCATGGATACAGTACCGGATAGCCAGACACGCGCATATGCATCGTCAGCCTCCCATGAGGCGTTAACCCCAGTCTTGTCAACAGGTTCCTCTTGTGTGAGGATATGCTTCTTGTCATTGCACTGCATAAGACTCATGAACTGCATGGCCCACAGTTCATAGTTCGTGCCATCCATCTTCACAACGGGTGCTGGACCTTTGAAGGCACCCAGAGATGGAACATCTACCTTGTTGTCTGACATGACGACAACAATAACCTGTAACTGGGGTTACACAATCAGAAGACAATATCTACTTGTACATAGACTCAAAGAGGTTACGCGCACAGAACATGGACATTCAAGGAATCACGACTAGGGCATATAGTGCACACGCACATGGCTTACGTGCAAAGGAAGGCACGCTACAGGCACTGGACTTGCACGTGTTCTGTGCTGGAGTTTGCACGTGTTCTGTGCACATGAAGGCACGCTGTTATATGACAGCACAGGACATCGTCACAGGAGGCGCACAGCAAGGGACTCAGCACATGCGCACAGGCGCACAGCGAGAGATGGCTCAGCACAGCACAGGACAGAGGCGAGATGAGGATGCGCGAGGATGGCTCAGCACTGGACCCTCGCGCCAGATAAGGATGCGCGAGGTCGCCAAGAAAGCGCTATCGCGCGAGGGTTATCGCTGGAGGGTTATCGCACGCAGAAGGATATCGGTGCACAGAGGCGAGATGTCAAATAAGGAGCGCCAGGCGGGAAGGCGGGAGGCGAGATGTCGAGGATTGCCCAGAGGCGGCAGCATGCTCCGTGCACAGGAAGATCGCCGCCTGTGCGCGTGCTAGGGCTCGCCTGGGAGATCGCCTGTTCGATGCGCAGCCTACGAGGGTTGCGTCATGGCGATGGCGGCGACTTCGAAATCGAGAGGGAGAGAGAAAGGGCGGCGGGTGGGGTAGGGTTAGGGTTAGGTTTCAAAACTCCGCCTAGGACCGTCGCTCTGATACCATGTTGAAGGGAACGAATGAGATGCATTACCATTAACCCTAGAGCCCTCTTATATATGAGAAAAGCTCTATGGGTAATTTACATAAAGAGGACAAACAAACACTACAAAATAATGTTACTCTAACAATTATACATTCAGTTTCCAGTTATTCTTTTTTCTTTCTTTAATTCAGAGGCAACACCAAAGAGCATAATGAAAACTATGGGGGTTAAGGGACTCACACTTTACCATTTGAAGAGTCATCTTCAGGTCTTTCATTTCAATGTTGCTTTCTCAATTACAATTTTCGTTTATTAGTTAAATTCTGTGTATTGTATTATTATTTGTTCGACCTATGATATTGAAAACAATAGCTGGTTTTGCAGAAATACAGATTGGCAAGACAGGCATCGAAGGAAGCTGCTGAGGTTCCCAAAGAAGGTAATTACATCAAAAGATGGCAACAATGCTCTTTCTAAGGTTATTAGGTTGCAATAGAGGAAGGAAAAACATGCGTTCTTTACAAAAAATAATGATATATAGATAGATATATTGGATTTTGATGGCAGATAACATCAAATCCTATTCCACTCCATTCCATTGGCATTTATAGCATCTCAAAACCAATTTAAATATATTTGAACCAAGCTATAGGTTTGAAGGTGCATTACATGCTCTATAGCATACTACCAGAAACCAACAATCTTTATATAACGAAAACCACGAAATATAAGTACCGTATGCATTAAAATTTTCCATCTTTTTTGTATGTTCTAGATGAGTGTAGCTATTTGAATATTAGCTCATCACGGAGATCCTCTCAGGAGTACCACAGTTTGATTTCCCTTTCTCCTGCTCAAGCATAGTCCTAATGGAACACTATATAATTGCCTGAATGTTGTTTTGTTTGTGTTGTATAAGTTGCTCGTCCACCTTACATCAAAGATAGACTGATCGAACAGCCGCGACCGCCTGCAGAAATCTCTGAAGAGTTGAATGAATGAGTCTCATTTCAGATTTCAAAGATTTCTTCTGACAATTCTCTCCCATCGACTTAATGCGCAAATACTTCATTCCCTTTGCAGTAAATGTCTGGAGGCAATGAGAGCACAGATGGAAGAGCAGAAATTGCTTCATGAACACGCGTGGTATAGTTGTTTCTTTTACATGCGTACTCGCGATCGTATTTTCATTTTCACCTCGTAAATGTCATGCCCAACAACATTGTAATATCGTTTACAACTTGTGAAGTGTTTGATGCTTGTTCAAATTATTATACATAACCTTTTAGATTCAAAAAGTGATTCCCAATTCATAGAATAATAGAAAAACAGGATAATGAGAGTCATCATATACATTTTCCACAATAGGGATATATATATTTTTCTCTCTTTTTTTCTTGACAAGGTTCAAAGGCATCTTCAGCTTCGGGTGAAGGCACAAGACAAATATTTGGAAACCATAATCGAGAGGGCATACATGTAACGTCCCGGGCTTAGGACCCCGGTCCGTTATCGAGTAAAACTGTCCCTGACAACTTATTGGTTTTGGGCCCAATTGGACTCGCTGGCAACCACACAAAATGCTTAAGTCCAAGTTGTCAAGTAGTAATCCCCAACACTTATAAACCACATCCACGTTTCGTGAGTTTTAGATGTGGTACTATGTTTGGGGTTTGGGATGTTACAACCTCCTCCACTTATATTCGCAACGTCCTCGTTACGGATAGATTTTGCAATTTGAATGTTGACTAGATATCAAGACAATCCATGTATGGACCATTGCATAATGGCAAAGGTCTTGATGAAATAAAGATTTTATGCTAATCTATTTGCATTAAAATTCCTTAGAAATCATTGGCTATTTGGATCGGATTTCACAGGTAGTAAGAGGGATAGAAAATCCACATCTTGATACATTTTTCTATTTGATGGAGGTGCAGTTTCATAGAGAAGTGTGAATCCATCACTTATCACATCAAGTACCATAGAAGTCAGAGTTCGTGACATGTCATGAGGCTACTATGCAAGCACTTTGGCTAAAGAATTTCATTGCAGGTCTCAAGATAGTGAATTCAATCTCAAGATCAATAAAGATTCATTGTGATAATTCTGCAGCAGTATTTTATGCTAAAACAAGTATATGTGCCCGAGTAAAAATCAACATTAAATATCTTGTTGTTAAAGAGAAAGTTAGAGGTCATCTAAATTTGATTGAACACATAGGTGGTAAGTACAGCTGATCATATGACAAAGAGATTACCGCATGTATTCATCAACCATGTAACTGAAATGAGCCTATTTAGTATCATGTAATAATATCAATATATCCATTGATGTACACCTTAAGTTTTGGTATGATGATCTATTTGCTTTGTTGTCTGTTACAAATAGCATACATTTAATATATAGAAATAAAGCGATGACCCATGTTAATATTGGGATATTAACACATGAAGAATTGTTATATTGGATAAAGTATTAGTAGAGTAATGCTTGGAAGGGTGTATCTGCTTGATAGGTATCACTCGTCAAGATTCATATTAATAAAATTTAACTTAACAAAGAAAGGCAACAAAGTCTCATGAGCCAAGTTAGAGAATGTAAGGATGGTCGTTGTGGAACTGCCATGCAAGATAGTTCTCATTTTTTTAAAATTTGAGGGATCATAATTAATTATGAAAAAGTGTATATTTTGGTTGGTTTCCTTTAAGTGGTTATTTACTTTAATAGGGTGGTAACCATCATATGTGTATATGTGAGCAGAGGGACGGGAGGGGGCCTGGCCTCCCCATTCCTCCCTAACTTCCCTCCCCAATTCTCGTAATTATGACTTAGTCTCTCCTGCAAATTGCATACTTCCACCAGCCTATCACTCATTGGCCCCCCGTTGTCCTTCAGCAATTGTGAAATTGTTACATCCCACGCCTCTGCAACTTCCTTCCCCAATTTTCGTAACCATGACTTGGTCCCCTATGCAAATTGCATACCTCCCGCACTCATCAATCATTGGTCCCCTCTCGCCTATGCAATTGTTAC
The DNA here is from genome assembly GCA_037367405.1 of Ottelia alismoides. Lineage (NCBI taxonomy): Eukaryota > Viridiplantae > Streptophyta > Magnoliopsida > Alismatales > Hydrocharitaceae > Ottelia > Ottelia alismoides. Next base: position 603,819 of record JAZKJV010006632.1, on the reverse strand, counting down.
ATCCCACGCAATCCCATCTCCTCCAATTGTGCCCGCACACATTTTCTCCCTAATTTTAAGGAGCCATTACCCCTATTACAATTAAATTAATTGTTCTGAATTCAATTTCAATTCCGGAAGCATATTATTCCCTTTTTTTAATCTCAATTTCTATCTCCATAATAGCATCTTTATCATCTTGGCATCTTCCATTTTCTGATATAAACAAAGTGAACGAACAAAGATTCTAGCGATTTCTTATGTCATCTTTTTCAATTGATTTAATGATAGATGCAAATTATATTATCTATACATGTATATGAAAAACTTGATGACATTAGCTTGTAATTTTTTATGATGATAATCGTATTATCTCTTATTCTAACTGACCATTTTAGACAATGAAGATTATAAAATGTAGGCTTCGTAATAAGATGGAAGATGAGTGTCTCAGAAATTGTTTATTATCACACGTTGAGAAAAAAGTTGCAGAAAATATTTCAAAGGAGTCAATTATAGATGAGTATGATTCAAAGTCGAGGAGAGTGAGTTTTAAATAGCTTAACATAAAGGTATGCCCAATCTCTTTTATTTTTCTTTTATGAAAAATTATAACACAGCTAATTTTTTCTGGAACATTTCTAATTACGAAGAAGAGAAACAATTGCTTACAATTATAATTTTGTATGAAAACTATTATTACCCAAGTCATACTTTTGATGTAGTAAGTTTGTTGATATTTACTAATTAAGTATTTTTTATATTTTTAAAAATATTGTGATATGTTTAAAAATAATTCTTTAGTATTTTTGAAGATGATATGATATGAAGTCAAAATAAATTTTGCATCTGAAGGAAAAAATCTCTGCATATATTAAAAAATATTTTTTTATTCTTTTAGGCCCCCCTTACTCGAGAATCTTGTCTTCGTCCCTGTATGTGAGTTGGGGTCTCCTCTCTCACTGAAAAAGTTTTTGCAAGAGGATCCGTTACTCAAATATCTTGTATAAGATTGAGAAGAAGGAAATCTCATTTCAAATTTCATCACATTTCAAATTTCATCACATTGTGATCGCTTCCGGTAACTTTTTAATATTGTAAGATCTTTCAAAATCTCATATTCCCTCACAGTTACATGCCTTTTCTCTTCTGAAAGTTCAAAATCAGGACATTCACTACAAACTGACGAGAACGTTAAACAGAGCATAAACTGCTATGGTTAACCGGTTTTCATGGGTTTATATCAATAGTATTGTTTTTCGATGAACCACCAGTTCAATTAATTATTTGAAATTGAGTTGATCCAAAATCTTATCGCAATTCAAACATAAATTTGTTAAAAAATGATGATACCAATAAAGGTTGATCTCATGACCTTCTAATAGATTTTGAATATAATTATTCTATTATAAAGTCATAAAGATATTTAGTTAAAATAGTATATATTTATGCATATACCATTTATTTTTACAAATGAAAATTTCACTACAAGATATATAAATCGTGTATTCATTTTATATAACACATTCAATTTTATTTGGATGTATATTTTAGCTGTTTTGATTTAGTTTGGGCTGATCTATGGGTTTAATATTTTTTTGTACTAGTTAGGTATAATTTGGTTTGGAAAAATGATGGCATCATTATCTGGTTGAACCGATTTGATTTAGGTTTCCAACCTAATTTAATTCGATCTTTTTCATACGGTTATTAGTCCAGTCTCCAATTCGATTTTAAAAACATTATCCAGTAGTCTCAAATAGATTGTAAGTCTTTCTCATGCTAGTTATTCGTCAGTAGATGGACTGACTGATGTCGAGGCTTTGTTTCGGATCGTGCACAGCTCCACATCTATAGTTGCAATTAGGAATCTGAAAAATCAACATGCCAACTCCTCTACCAAATATGACAAATTCGAAATTGCATGGGTCCTCATTGGTCGCTCTTCAAGTAGACCTCATTTTCTTCTTATTAGAATCGTGTAACATTTGAGCCCACCAAGGTCCCCTCACTTTGAGCCTCCACAATATTGGAGCAATGAAAAATAGAGATTTTTACACCATGAATCCTATAAATATTGTCAATTACTTTCTCAACCGTGTAAACATAATAAATATCAGCTCAAGCCTGTAAACATGCTAACTCTTTCATTATGGATCACCCTATGATTAACTCCCATCCATTTGGTTGTTGAAACAGGACAGAATCCATTAAAAACAGAACATGTATTCCATATTATTAAAGAAAATTACAAATGTATACCCTTCACCTTCACCTTCCTCCTCCTCCTTCCCCGCTTCCTCTTCATCTTTACTTTCTTTTTTTGCTACTCTCCTTCATTCTCCCTAGTTTCAACCCCACTTTAGATAGCCAAAGACCCATCGAAGCCTCCATCATACCTCTACACCCTCTCTAACGCCCAACAACTTGGCAATATGCTACGGTGAAGATTACTCGAAATCACCGCCCAAAGGGGGATCTGGTAGAGAGTGAGGTGTTCAGATGGAATCTCCTAATGCGATGAGAGAGGTACTTGGCATCTACCCGGTGGTAGACATGAGCCTCAATGTGAAGCGACTCCATTGGTGGGTGGATTATGATGGATTCCAGCTGAGGGATGTCAACGTCAAAAAACAACGTGTTATATTTTAAATCTAATTGCAGTGGACTGTTAGATGATATATCCAATTTTGTATAATCAGTTTAGAGTTTCCATATCAAATTTGTCTATATGACTTGAATCCAAACCATTTATTGGGATGGATTGCTGATGTGGTTGATCTTTTTCATGCCTTCTGACTAGTCGAGGACTATTGGGTCGGATTGCTTAAATGCCTGATTTGCCTTATGAATCTTGATTTGTTGAGAGCTATTGGGATGAATGGTTGAGATGTCTGATCCGTCTCTTGCATCCTGATTGGGTATGGGTTGGTGGGTTGGATTGCTGAGGTGCTTTGATCCGCTTTCAGAATCCTGATTGGCTGAGAGTGAGAGATGTTGGATTTGATTGCTGAATACAATTGATATTCTTCTATTGCAGTATAAAAGGGACCGTGGGTCCACAACATTTGGTATCATCATCCTCATCCCATCATTGTATCTTCTCAACATCCTCTGCATCCTCTTTACATCCTATGTATTCTTCTTTTTCCACATAGTGAAAACCGATCATCGCTGCCCAAGGCTATTGTAGCCCAGTTACGGGTGAGACTTGTAAATCTATGTCTTTGTGCTTACATAATTGATCTTGCTTGTATTGTTCCACTTCCATGATTTGTGACAAACTAGTATTAGAGCATTGGGTTTCATCAGGATCATCAAGAAAGATGACATTACACAACCCGATGATCGAGAAGTTGACAAGGAGGAACTAATTCAGTGTATGACAGATCAAGATGTGTGCCCTACTAAAGCAACGAAGCATCTGGACACCATTGAACTAGGAACGTGCAAAGGCTTTCGAACTCTCCAAGTTGGTGGTGCAGACGAGAACGCGCACTCAACGATAATGCTGTATTTGGTGGATGAGGTTATCATGGAGGTTTGCGAATGAAGATTTTGCGACCGATCTATGGTTGAGACTTGAAAGTTTGTCATGACGAAGTCTCTAACTAATAAGTTGTTGTTGAAGCGACGTCTGTTCTCTCTTAGCATGCAGAATGATACATCTCTTAAAGAATATCTAGATTGCTTAAATACATTGGTGATGGATTTAAGAATAGTAAATGTTAAGATTGAAGATGAGGATGTTGCTTTGATTTTCTTGGTTTCTCTTTTGTTATTACATGAGATTTTTTTCATTTTTTATGGTATATCGATAACCCTAAATGAAGTTTGCACGAGTCTGCATACACATGAACTTTGACATATGGCTACAGGGAAGTAGGACTCTAACGTTGTATGTTTGGTTCTAACTCATAAAAAGTGTCAATTTGGTTCTAGTTATGAGAAAAAAGGAAAACAAAAATCCAAGAATCAAAATTCTAAAGACATCTATAAATACTTTAAGGAATCTGGACATTGGTAGAAAGACTACCTAAAGAAAGCCACATTCGTAGCATTAGCTCAAGGAGGCGGAGATTCTGAAGATGATTTCATTCTGACCATCACAAATCAAATGACAACCGAAGGCACATTGATTCTTGATAACCTATACCATATGACTCCCAATGAAGATTGGTTCTCAACATATGAGAAGATAGATGGTGGAAATGTCATCATGGGGGATGTTGCATCATGTAAGATTGTATGGATTGGCTCTGTGAAGATCAAGATGCATGATCGAGTCTTCAAGATCATAATAGAAGTTTTCCATGTTTCTGATCTAAGAAGGAACCTGATATTCATTGGCGTCTTGGATTCTAAAAGATATAAATATAGTGTTGAACGTAGAGTTATGCATATTGCAACAATTGGGGTGGTTACCATTAAGGGAAACAAGCAGAAGACCATATTTGTCTTACAGGGGTCTACAGTTCGTAGGAGTAAGTTCAAGCATTGTTTGGACTTGCTTAATGTTGACAATTGACAGTAGCCCAAGGAGGGGGCTAATGGTTGTGGAATCTTGCAGTTGATGTTCTGCTATTTGAATCTATAGGGTAAAATTCAAGGTGGATCTTATTTATAATTCCTTGAATCCTACTATTTCAATTAGGAGTAGTGGTTAATTCTACTAATGGAGAATTCAACTCATGACAGAGTATAGAAGTGGTTAATTCTGCTATATGAGAATTCAACTCATTATGGAGTATAATAATTGTTAATTTAGTTATATGAGAATTAAATTCATGGTGGAGTATAGTAGTGGTTAATTCGGTTATATTAGAATTCAACTCCTGGTCGAGTCAAGCCATGATTTTTCTACTATCTAAGAATTCAACCCCGGTGGAGCCTAGCAACGACTAATTCTGCTATATGAGGATTTAATTCAAGGTGGAGATTGTTGATATACCTTGAATCCTAAACATCTGTTGGGATGGATTGTTGATGTGGTTGATCTTTGTCATGTCTTCTGATTGGCTGAGCTATTGAGCTGAATTTCTAAGATGCCTAATTTGCCTCCTGAATCTTGATTGAGTTGTTGGGCCGGATTGCTGAGATGTTTGATCCATCTCCTGAATCCTGATAGGTTGAGGGTAGTTAGATTGGATTATTGAGATGCCTAATTTGCCTCCTGAATCCTGATTGGATGAGTTGTGTTGAATTGCTTAATACAATTAGTATTCTTCTATTGCAATATAGAAGGGGACTTAGGGCCACCACATATTGTATCATCATTCTCATCCCATCATTGTATCTTCCCAGTATCATATGTGTATCCACTATGCATCATATGTATTCTTCTTTTTCCACATAGTGAAAATCAGGCGTTATCACCCAAAGATGTAGCCCAATTATAGGTGATCCTTTTAAATCCATGTGTATTCGTGCTTGCCTGGTGATCGTGTTTGTATGTATTCCTCTTTCATGACTTATAACAAGATTTTAGTAAGAAAAACATCAAAGAGCATATTCAATCGTATTTCATTTTCCCATTTAAAATGCAAACATATTAATCCCTAAATGAGGCAAAAAGCTACTCAATGATTGACTCTACTGCATGCTATGTCAATGGTTACAGACCTCCTAAAGGTCGTGGATGGAGTTTCCTTAGCCGCTCTGCATGGTGGGTGATGATGAAGGTTCGCCAAATAATCGAGTGCAATTATATGCTTTACACTCACCTAAAGTCCTCTACACAAGGAGGAATTGAAGAGGAGCTCATGTGTAAGTAATTTGCAGCAGACTCTGCTGCAATGTATGGATGTGCGTCAGATGTCCCCCAAAAATCCGACGATTGCACTCTACTTCTCTTTCCTTCCCCTCTCGCCTGACCCCAGCCATCTCGTTGCCAGCGCCCTCCCCCTCCCCCAACCCCAAGCCCGCTCGCCGCCAGGGGAGGAGGATGGAGGTGACGTCGCCATTGGGGGGGATGAGGCATCACCGTCATGGGTGGAAGAAGGTGGCGTCGTCGTTGGGGGGAGGGAGGAGTCGGATGACGAGGATGGTGGAAAGAGTGGCGATGAAAGGGACGCGGGAGAGAGCGATGACAGGGTCGTGGCGGTGAGAGGCAGGCTCGAGGAGGCCAAGTCGGGGGAGGGCGTTGGTGGCAAGATGGCTGGGGTCGTGGAAGGAGAGAGGGGTCGGACGAGAGGGGAAGGAAAGAGGAGTGGAGGACAGCCGTCGTATTTTTGAGGGACACAAGTTCATCCACGCAAATTACTTACAACACACGATCCGCGCCCTCAGCTTCAATCCCGGTGAGATCTGATCGATGGTAAAGATGGGTTTGAGATCGTGTGGGATGTAGGTGGAGAGGAAAGGTGAGAGAGGAGGATTCTCTTATAGTTAGATTAACTCAATACTAACTCAAGGTATTGATTTAATTGACAAGAGGGTTTGTGGTATAGACAACATGTGTTTACATGGTTAAGGTGATAACTACGATGTTAATATAATCGCGAAGGTAATTGACAAAGTTTCTAGGGTTCATAATATGGGAACCTAAACAGAAAACTTAAACGAAAAGATTTGATCAAGTTGATAATAAAATTATATTGATTTAATCAAATCATTATTCTTTTGAATTATATTAAATTGAATTAGTGAGGAAAAAATGACTAAACTGGTTGAACAAATTTGATAGGCACATGCAAATAAACAAAATATATAGTGATAAATACATAACATATGCAGTATCTATACTATAACATAAATTTATGATATAACGTATATTTCTGCATATAACTATTAAAATGCATAGATAATACATATATATATATATATATATATATATTAAAGTACATATATAATGTTTTTGCATATGCAACATTCAGTATTATATAGATGTATACATATACGCTATTTTAACTAAAAACTTTATGGCTCTATAATAAAATAATAATATTTAGCATCCATTTCTCGACAACAAATTGTTATAGATGAGTTTGTTAAAAGTTTGAGATCGGTCACGAATGGTCATGGATTCATTTCCTACAAGCACTACTAGTTTTAAATAAAATCAAATTTGAATTCGGATTTTACCTTGCCAAACCAGATCTTAAATAGTCAATTGACGCGAAAATTTTATCAAAAAAATTGTATTCAAATCGAACAAGTGAAAAACGAACAACGGATCTGGTCGAAGTCCAGTTGAACTGGTTGGACCAACCAGTCCGGTTTCAATAGCATGATTCTCAACAGTGTTAAGAGGAATGAAAACCAAAGAAGGGAATCATAGTTTCGATTTTTCATGTTGTTGATGTAATGGTTGATGACGTCCATCGGTTGGATTCATATCAGCAAATCCATCTCATTGGCTAATTTGATTCTGAAACCTTTGAAATTACACATTTTTTACTCAGATCGGAAAACAAACATCCACAATCTTTTGACACGTACACAAAATACAATACCTATATATCTATCGAAAGGGAAAAGGAAAAAAGGCCGGCAAGCAAATTCGCACGTGGGTTGACTTGAGTTTGATCCCATGAAGCTAAGCCTTGGGGACGGGCTTGAAGACCACTGTGGAGTACTCGGCGAGGTGGAGGCTGAATTGCCCTCCCTTTTCCGCGACGTCGATCTTGTCTTTCCCCGGAGGTGGCGCCATCTCGAAGCTCGACACCAGCTTCCCCACCACCATGCCCAGCAATGGCAGTGCCAGTATGATGCCGGGGCAGCTCCTCCTCCCCACTCCGAACGGCAGGTACCTGAAGTCCACCTTGCCGGCGGCGACCGCCTCGATGGACCCTTCCTCCTCGAAGAACCTCTCCGGCCTGAACTCCTCTGGGTTCTTCCACCACTCGGGGTTGTTGGCGAGCCACCATGCGTTCACCACCACCTTTGACTCCTTCGGGATGGTGTAGCCCGCGAGCTTCGCCTCCTCTAGGTTCATGTGTGGAACCAGCAGCGGTATGGGTGTGTGCAGCCTCAGGCTCTCCTTCACCACCGCCTGCAGGTACGGCAGCCTCACCAAGTCCTCCTCCTTCAGCTCCTCGTCCTTGAGCACCGCCTTCAACTCCTCCCTCACCTTCCTCTGCACCTCCGGATGGTTCACCAGCTCCGCTATCGCCCACTCCATTGACCATAACGTCGTCTCTATCGCCGCCACGTTTATGTTCTCCACTATATACAGCACATTATCCGTGCTGATCTCCCCGTTTGTCTCCGCCTCTATGATGTAATCCATCGCGCACCTCAGCTTCGACTGCTTGGTGTTATTAGTGGATGCCAAGATCTTCCTTCTTGGCTCTACGAAGTTGGTGTTGAAGAAGCTGATACGTCTGCTCTGGAGGTCCCTGCACTTGTTGAGGTAACCTCTCAAGAAGGGCCGGAGGAAGGGGATGAAGTCGCCGTAGTTGTACTCGAAGCTCTGGGCGAGGCGGCTGCGCTCGGAGTTGAACACCGTGGCCTCCTTGAAAAGTGGGTCATCCGTGGATTTGAACTTGGTGTCGAACATCATCCGGTACATGATATTGTAGAGCATCAGCTGGAGGCGGCGGCGGAAGAGGATGCCCTCGGAGGAAGCAGCTACGCTTGCGTGGAGGTCGACGAGGACGAGCTCCATCTCCTCGGCCCACATGTCCTTGTACTGCTGGACGACCTTGTTGGTGAAAAATGGCAGTGTCATGATCCGGCGCATCTTGCGCCAATGGTCACCGTAGACGGTGAAGACCATATCCTGGCCGTTACCCGTGAAGATGTCGAAGACTACATTGCGGGGACGGGAACCGAATTCCACGCCCTGCGTGTGGAGGACCTCGGAGGCGAGCTTTGGGTCGGACACGACTACGAGGTTGCGGAGGCCGAGGCGGAGGAGGAAGACGGGTCCGAAGGAGGAGGCGAGGGAAGCGAGAAAGCGGTGGTTGAGATCGTTGCCGACCTGCAGCCAGTTGCCAAAGATGGGCAGGGAGATGGGCCCTGGCGGCAAGTTCTGGCGGCGGCGACGGGCGAAGATGAGGATGGGGAGGAGGAGGAGGAGGCCTAGGAGGAGCCACGGTAACGGTAGAGCCATGACGTGCTTATCTTTTGATGTCTACTACTGCTGCTGCTACCAATGGCAGTGGTGAGAGACAAGGGTGGCTGCTTTGGTTTCTATATATACTAACTCACGTAGTAATTGGATCCATAATCGGGCTAAGACGATTAAAGGCGTTGTTTGGTAGAAGAATCGGCCCTGTAATTAAGGTCAATTCTCCTTCCGACACGGTTTCTAGTGGTACGACTATTTATTATTATTTCATCTTATTTCACTCTTATTCCTATCTTTATTCCACATTACCTATCTTTATTTCATCTTATTCTCCTTATTCATATACTCCTGTCGAACGGAGAATAGACTCTTATTCTCCTTATTCTCCATCCTTATTTCTTCTTATTTTCCTACCGAACGGGCCCTTAGAGTCAACCATTTTAAACATAAAGTTGAATATGCCTTGATTGCTTAAGACGATTTTGATTTGGATTTCACAAAAATAATAAATTAAAGGGAAGAGGGCCTGTGAGTCAGAATATGTGTGTGTGGGTTGGTAGGTTGATGGATGAATTATGTAGTGGCTATGAATGTTGAAAGTTAGGTGGAGACTTAAAGTGATGTTGAAGTGATGGTATTTTAGCATGAAACAATGGGTCAAATGAAACTTGGTAGGCTAAAACGGGGTTGTTGATGTGCTTCTTCCTTGTACTTGCCACTTCTAAAGTCATGATTACCTTAATACCCCTCTAGATTTACATTATTAACTGAATATGCCTGCAAAATTCATATCTATAAAAATAATCCTACAGAGTTTTATTATTGTACTAAGTATCCTTCCGTCGGTGTGTTGTTAGGGGTGTTTTTGTACAAAGGAGATGCTTGCAAGGTTGTTTTTGTTGGAGTGGATCAGTCTTTTATGTAACGAGAGTTACAACATACCTGTTGTAGAGTTACAACAGACTTGCTGTAATCCGCACATTTTTTTGTGATCTCGATTTCAAAATCTAATCTTATGGATTGAATATTATATTAATGCTCTACATATTCTCCGAACTTCGCATAAATCCAACGAGTGGTCTGAGGTCTGATAGTAGTGCAGTGTACATACATCTTAAAGGACATGGTTTCGAATCGTAAGGGGGACACTTCGGACTTCCAAAATTACCGAATCTACTATTAAAAAAATTCGCCTAATCTGAACTTATTTTCTATTTTATCTAAATATTTAAAGATCCAGTCAACATTTAAACAACTTAAATTCCATTTAAAAAGGATCTATATATTTAAATATTAATAATAGCAAATAAGTTCGGATTTTGACAAAATTTGAAAGATACGTAGAACATTAATCTATGTATTCAATTGATAAAGTTGGATTTTAGAATCGAAATCGCAAAAAAAATTGTTGATTATAGCATGTCTCCTGTAACTCTCACAGCCAACGATCCGCTGTGTGTTTTTTTATAATTAAAACTTAGATTTTTTCTAAAAAATGGAGTGTGTGCAGGAGCAGTGATGTAATATCGCATGTTTGTAGGATAATTTATATAAAATTAACTATTTTATAAATATATCGATTTTGCTGGCTGACGGAGAAGTGTCTGTATAGCTTTTTCGCTCTTAAAGAAGAAATACGCTACCAATAATCTAAATTAATCTATCTATTTACACAGCAACATAAATTCAACGGTATTATGTAGTCATTATTTCTTTACCAATTCAATTCCTATGTTTGTTAGAGGATAATAAGTTAAGAATTATGATTACAATGAAAATTCCACTATAGAAAAGAAATATAATTTACTAAGTAGCTCATGTGAATTAGGATTTTATTCGTTGGAAACATGTGGGATATACTCTTTGTTAAAGCATCCACCATGCTATAAATATATCCACCAATGGATACAAATGATCGGATATTTTATCTTTATCAAATTTAAAATACAAATAAATATTAAGTATTTATATTTCATAATAGTTATATCATATATAATTTAAAGAAGGATTTTTATCGCTTGTGCCCCTCCGATATATTGCAATATCAATTATGCCTCTCCCTTTTTTTGGGAATATCAGTCGTATCTCAAGTTCTTGTTGTTCTGTCACTTGTGCCCCTCGAGTTAGTTGCCATCCATTCTCAACGTAAGATGGCGTCACCCTCCTCACCCTCATCCTATCCCTCCGATCCTCCTCCTCTCCAGGCCGACCTCCTCCTACCTTCCCTCGTCCTCCTCCCCATGCCGACCTCCTCCTAGGCCGACCCTCTCCTCCCTCCCCTCTTAGCTCCTCCTCCCTAGACCGACCCCCTCCTTCCTCCCTCCCCTCCCCCTCCCTAGGTCGACACCTCCTCCCTCCCCTCCTCCTAATCTCCAGGACAACCCCCTTGTTGGAAATGCGAGCCCACGGCGAGCCATTATGCAATAAATGTTATTGCAATTCACTCCTTAATCTGAAATGAAGAATACATAATTTGCATAATAGGTCCCTTAGTACAATTAGGGTTATGTACCATGGCCATCTTGATGATCATACAGCTGTTGATTCAACTATTGAATCATAGAGGCTGGTGCTTGGATGAATATCTAAAGAGTTAGATTGAGGACTCATCAAGCACCATCAAATGATTGTTAAGAGATGATCTCCAGCCTGAGTAGGATATGGCAATCCTTATCTCTGAAGGCTGATATCTGACCGACCTCTTGATGCAGGTCCTCTGCATAGGAATAGAGATTCGGAGGTGTCAGATTAGTTAGGTCAAAGAGTTGACTTAACGAGATCGAGATAACCAAAGTCCTATATCGTATGCTGTCATGATATAGGCACGCATCCTCTGACCGGAGACAGATGTGTTGCTATATGTCTAAGTATGTACATTTGGCAGACCAATAGGTTGATGACCTAATCAAGGTCTACACACCGGCGCGCTGGTGTGCATATAAGGGCATATGAGTAATACGATCTCTCAAAGGGATCATACAGGTTCAGTTATTGAACCGGAAGACATGAGCTCACTCATGAGATATTGGGAAGAATCAAATTCCGTGCGCACGGTCGTCTCGCTTTGAAAGCTTGACTGAATTTGTAGGTTTGATATATACTTTTGGAAAGTATATGATCAAGATCTAGGTATGATATATGCTTTTGGAAAGTATATGATCTATACCGACTCCCAATGATCGAATGAGAAACTTACTGATAAAACCATGAAGTAGACAGTATAAAGTTGATCGAATACTTCAGGTTTAGTCTGAGTCTTCCAGTATGCAGGATGTACAGGTATTGGGAATACCTGAGGGTGATGTGATCATAAACGATTGTATAACCATGACGCTTCCATTCCTAGGGAGTGATGAAACGGGTCTGGATTTTAGTGACTCCTCTCAGTAGAGAAGTGATCTGATCTTGGTCCAAGTATTGGACATTGATCTGAATGTGATTCAGATACAATGAGAAGATTAGATTTACGGTCTTGATTTAATCAAGCATCTATGGGAGGCCCGCGATCTGGATTTGAGATACGATCTCAATATCCATGTCACTATACGTGGAACAATACAATCGCCCTGTCCTTATCTCCAAGTATCTGCGGAGAAAGCGCATTATCCTTGAAGGAGTTCATGGATAATTCTATTGTTGATATATGTATCCGAGCATTGAGAAAATGGATAATTAAATGTGATTTAATTATCACGAGTAATATGAATTTGATTCATATTATAAAGAGAGTTATCTTAGATAATTAAATGAGATTTAATTATCAAAGATGTAAATAATGTGAATGTGATTCATATTATTTGGACACAAGAGAATAGAGATCCAAGATGATTAAATATGATTTAATTATCATGGATATGAATAATGTGGATATCAATATCCATATTAGTCATATATATTATAAATGTGATTTATAATATACAAGAGAGAGCTATTTGTAACTTACATTTGTTAATTAAATGTTAATGTGAATTGGATTCACATTGGACATCAAATTGAAAATGTAATTTACATTTTGTTTTGGGTTGTGAATGTGATTCACAATTTTTCAATGGCATGATTGCAATGTTCACAAAATAAATTGGATTTATTTTTTGTGAAATAATTTGCAACAAAAGTTGTTGCAAATAATGGAGATTACATAAAAGGTGAAATAGCCACCTTCCTAATGGAGGAGGGTGGACGGCCACCACTCCCATTAGGAAAGGGAGGCCGTCCCCCCTCTCCACATGGAAGGAGGCTATCTCTCCTTTCATTATCTCCATATATTGATGATTTAATTTTGTAATTAAATTGTGTTGATTTATCAACATATATTTAATTTAAATTAAATTAATTGTTGTTGTGTTTTTAGCAACAAATCATGACCATTGAAAGAAACACAAATTGATGTGGACCATTGGATTTGTGTTGACACATGGATTGAGATCCATGGATCCCAAAACCCTATAAAAGAAGAGGCACCCCATTGCTCTTCTTGACACATAAGTGGAGGCAACAAATCTCTCTCTCTCTCTCTCTCTCTCTCTCATTCTCTCTACACGTCCTCTCTCTTTCTCTCTCATGTGGCCGTCCATCATGGATGCCCTAGAGAGGTTCTCCATCGCCGCGGCATCGTCGTTATGCTGCCCGATGGTTTGCTCGTGGATCTCCGTCTCCTTCGGTGCGCCCCGCTCGTGAAGAAGACATCGGATCTCGTGTGTCGAGATCAGGAGATCCGTCGCTTGGATCATCAACATGGATTGCGAGAAGCACGCGGTTCATCCCCGCGCTTGCAAGCGTCTCCTCCGTCGGATCGGACTTGAGACAGGAGGTCTCTTTGTTTAGAGACTCGATCGCAACCATGCTTCAAGAGGTAAACCTAATACTTGTTTGTGGTTTAGACGAAACGATCCGAGAAGTGTTCTTGGATCATGTGGTTTCGTCGCATAAAATTTTTTTAATTTCCGCTGCATAGAACAACTAGTGCGACTAGTCGTTCTTCGTCGTATTCGATGCGACGCTCACGCTTCCGTGATGCGCTTGAGGATCTAACCATATCCTTCACCCCTCCTCCCTCTATTCCCTCCCCCCCCCTCCTCCCTCCCCTCCTCCAAATCCCCAGGACGACTTCCTCCTCGCCCTCCTCTCCTCTGTCCCCAACATCCCCCTCCTCCGCCCCCAGTCTACCTCTACCTCCACCCTCCTCTGCTCCCCCTCTCCTCTGCCCCCAGCCTCCTACACCCTCCTATCCTCCACCCCTAGCCTCCCTTCTCCTTCACTCCTCCTCTCCCCCCAACCACCTCTACCCAATGCTCCTCCTCCTCCCTAGCCTCTTCTGCCTATGCTCCTCCTCTTTCTCCCTCCTCCAATGCCGCCCCTCCTCCTCCTCCCACTCCCCAATCACCTACGCCCCCTGCTCCTCCTCCACACACTCCCCACCCTCCTCCCCCACTCTTTCCACCTCCACCCATTGCTCCTCCTCCTCCCCAGCCTCCTCCATCCCTGCTCCTCCTCTTTCTCCTTCCTCTAACACCACCCCTCCGCATCCTCCCACTCCCAAGACACCTCCACCCTCTACTTCTCCTCCTCTCCCTCCCAAACTCCTACGCACATGCTCCTCTTCCCCCTCTCAGCCTCCTCCATCGACAACCTAACATCCTCCTCCGACGACAAAGATGAAGAAGAAGACTGCGTAGAGGTGGATTTCAGGTTATTTGTTTTGAAGCTCGACGACTTCTATGGGGTGAAGCTTTTGTTGAGAACCTACATCAATGTTAGGTATTAGGATTTGAGTGGATTCATAAACGTTATCCTCTAGTAGACGATAGTTGGTAATACTGTTACGTTCGATGATGATGATGGTGACTGGAGGGCATGGGGTGACGGAGGAGTGGCCGGAGGAATTGGGATGGTGAGGAGGATGGATGGGGTAGTTTTTGGACAGTTACGCCCCTCTTAACATCACCGTGGTTTAAAAAAATCATGGTTAAGTTCAACTCATTGACAGTTAAAGTAACGGAGGAGCACAAGTGATAAAATGATAAGAAGTCAGGAGCATAGCTACTATTCCAAAAAAGGGAGGAGCATAATTGAGATTTAAATATCTCAAAGGGACACACTTGAGGAAAACCTTATAAAAATAAATTTATAATTATTAATAAAATGGGTATTGATAAATATGTATAGATATCAAAGTGATATTGGATCTATGTTCATTTTTAAATAGACACTGATACATATGTCAACATATAATGGATATAATAGTTGATTAGATATTGATGTATTCATATTTCACTAGAGGATGAGGCACTGGAGGGGACTGTTGACAACCATCCCTCACAATTGAGCAACCATCTCCTCTAATTAGAGAGGACGATCGCGAAACTATTTTTCGATAATACTATCTCATCTGATAAGAGGAGACACAAAAAATGAAAGTCTCTTATCATTGCATACAGGGATTGTCACAGCCATCTCCACCGTCGGGCCAATCTGAGACAATTATATATGATCCTCTCTAGTGATGATACAGTTGGGACGATCGTGATCGTCCCCCATGATAATACACCGATGGGATGGTCCCAATTATCTCGCATAAATTCAAAAATCCGAGATGGTAGCAATTGTTACTTATCATATAACATGGGGGATGGTCTAGTGGATAAGGAGACAATCGCTATTATCCCCTCCGATCTTACCAGGACCTAAACCTCGATGGGCTGGGCATAGACGGATTTGGGGGGCAGTTAAAATTGCCCCCTCTAAGTCCACCTTACACAAAAATAGCTCGTGAGGTCCCCCTACCTGAACGGGACGATCATAACTGTCACCTCTAATGGACGAGGAAAATGTCTTCATTGTCTCCTCTAGTCTTATCATGACCTAAACCTTGATGAGACGGGCACAAAAGGCTTTATTGAATGGTTAAGACCTTCCCCTTCGAGTCCACCTTACACCAAAACCATCCCATGAGGTCCCCAACCCAGACGAGATGGTCAAGATCGTCCCCTCTCAGCGGACGAGGAGACGGTCTCTATCGTCCCCTCAGGTCTTACCAGGACATGGACCACAATGGGATTGGTCATATAAGGCTTTAGGAGACGGTCACGACCATCCACTCCAAGTCCACCTTGCACCAAAATAGCATGTGAGTTCACCCTACCTAGATGGGACGATCAAGATCGCCCCTCTTAGTGGATGAGGAGACTATGTCGACCGTCCTCTCCGATCTTATCAAGACCTGGACCTCAACAGGACATGCAAAGAAGGCTTTACGTGATGGCCAAGATCATCCCCTCTGAGTTCACCTTGCTCCAAAACTAGCCCGTGAGGTCCCCCTACCATGAGGGGACGACGATGACTGTCTCCTCCAATTAGAAAGGGGATGGTATTCAATGTTCAAAGAATGGAGAGAGAAGATTGCTTTATAGCTACAAGTTGTGGTGTATCTTTCAGCGATGTATATGAGGTCATTTATGCAGTAGTAGGATCAAACCTTTGAAAATATCATTTTTGAAAACAAATGTGGTGAGAATCATGAACTACTAAGTTGATTGATATGTTCATATCCGTTGATCGATCAAGATATGTTGGTCGATTATGTCGACAAAAGTTGATCGAGAAAAACAAGTTACTATAGTCGTTGAGATGATTTTAAAAAAGAAATCAACCATAGATCTCAAATGGTTGATCATGAAGTAATCGATCAAGTACAAACTATCAGATGCTAAAGGTGATCAATCTAGTCAAATTCTGAGTTGTTTAGAGCTATTCCATATTTGGCATGTCCTGCTGAAACATTGAGCTTACAACATGATACAAGAAATATCATAACTTTATAAACAAATTATATCAAGGTATAATAAGAATAAAAGTTCTTGAAACAAATCTTTGATCTTTAGATATCTTCTTTGATGCTTATAAAAGCCTATACGCCTACAATTCAAAGATACATAATATGCGAGGGAAGTGCGATATTTATGTGTTATTATTAGAATCGACCCACATGAGAGAATAAGCAGAAGTTTTGTATGCAGAAAACAAATAACAGAAATCTATTAATTAAAGAGTATGGATTTATAAATTAATATGTAAAAATTAATTTTCAAAAATTAAGAGTAGATATTAGTAATTATATTTACAATTTAAATGTTTTATCATGTTATGCATAGATAGGGATCTTAGTCTTATTCCAATATGCATAGTATTCTCCAGTGCTTTACATATTTGAATGAAAAATGAATTTCTTTGATGAAACAACCAATTTGATTGATCTTAGACAAAAGAACCCTTAAGGAGTTTAGTAGGAAAACCAACTAAAAAATATGAAATGTTAGCAAGATGGAAACACTACACAAAGGAGACCTTTAGCGACATATATTTTACAAATATGGCAACGAATGAATCATCACTATCTTATCTTTGACGAATTAATTATCCGTTGGCTTAATCTTTGCAAAATAAGTCGTTGTTAAATATATAACAATCTTAAAAATCGTTAAGAAATTAACCACTGTAACGAACATGAACTGTCACCAAATTAACATGGCAATGAAAAAGAATTTCCAATGGCAACGAATACAAATCGTCAGCATATACGTATTTCAATGAAAATTTCAGTTTGTAACAATTTATTTGTTTTGTATGAAAATTATATTAATGATTTATTGGCTATTACTTCGAAACTTGTATAAAATAAAGTAATATATATTAATGATTCACAGTATATTCACAAGTTAGTTAAAAGATTGCATTTACAACATTACTTTGTATTACAAAATCATCCTCACAATTTTCATATCAATCAAGATTATTTCAAAACGCATCCTTTGGTCTTTAGAACACAAATTATCATCATTACTGCATGAATTAATTGTAAATTGTCCGCATGTTCCTGAAAGATTGAATAAAATATCAAAGAGTCAAGTAGTCAAGTAGCTAAAGTAAAAATAAATACAATTTATTTCTTAAAATTATAAAAAAGATCATACCATTGATGATTAAATTAATCATCAAATATAAAGGATGCAAAATCAAAACTTAAGCAAGAATCTTGTAACAATCCAGAATTGGTGGGTCGTGTTCTTATTTTGTAGGATGAAAACGCCATCACTATGCAAACAATTCCATGTTATCATTGCTAAAAAAGGATAACAAGTTAGATGAACATATATCAATGTACATAAGTGATCAGTGCATCTATCATCTATATATATCAATAAGTCGCATGCACCCATCAATGCCATTACACGATCGAAAAAAAGTTAGAAAGGAGCAATCTCTTTTTTATATAAAAAAAGAGAAAATTAATATTTCAGTATCTGAATCTGAACATAAACGATAACCATGATTTTGCCAAAGACCATGGCCACAGGTTTGTCAATCTATTCTAATTAACATTGCGACATTTTATATCATATATTGCAAAATGCTCATAAAGAAGAATTGAAAAACCTAAAATCGAGATTACAGTCACTTGTAAAGAAGAATTGAAAAACCTAAAATCGAGATTACGGTCACTTGTAAATGCATCTTTCTTCTTTTCATTATTGTCAGTTAGATTGGAGTATATGTATGGTTATCGCCATGTCCTGAAAATATCAAGTAACTTTAAATGCGAGAAGCTATAAAATAAAAAATAAAGGGAGTAGAAACTCCAACGCATGTTAAGGAACACACCTTACAACTGGGTATGATATAAACAGTAATCAGATTGTAATGACTTACACTAATATATACCCAATCTTCCACCTTGTACCGATAGCTTACAACTAAACAGGAACTTAAATCCAGTCTCTCTATATCATATGCTTCATAATGACACTGTTTCTTGTATAAACTCTTTAGTACCTACATACAAGAAGCCTGACAAGGAACTTACCAACTAATTGTTTGATGCTATATCTGTTAACATTTTTTTTCTTGAAAAGATCCATATCTGTTTAAATATGGAAGATACTTTCCAGCAAGAAGCATGAAAAAGAAACCAAGTTGATTTTGATAACAATAAAAATTGATAATTCCATGAAGAATTCATCGACAAGATGCTTATTTTAAAAAATATTCGAAATATAGAACAGTGTAAGAACATATACCATTCACTAAAAGATCTATAAGGAATATTAGAAATAAATCCTGCCAAGATCAAGATAATTGTTATGTATCGACAATAAAGAACCACATCAACAACAAGAAAGAGAATAATACTTTACCGGTTATCCACAAATCTAAATGATGTGTGCACTTCACATCCCATCCACAAATCCAAGGTCTGTTTAGTAATTGAACTGATTGTATTGGATTGGAATATCCTCTTGTGAATAGTAGCTATTTGGATGGTTGGAAGGGTTGGAATGATAAATGTGATGTAACATTGATTATGCGTTATATTAATTTTTTATGACTGTAATATATTTTTTATATCTTTTTTTATTTGAGTGTGGTTAAAAAATATTATAACAAAGAAATTGTACAGTCCATACAACTAATTCCAATCCAAGAATGCAGGGATAGAGCAGGAGGCATGCTAGATTACACAGTGGTAACCTGGCAATCAAACAGACCCTAAGAGTGTGTTTGGTACGCGGGTTAGTGCGGGTTAAAATGGTAGAGGGTAACCCGTTTTTGTGTTTAGATAGAGGGTTAAACGGGGGGGGGGGGGGGGGTTGGAAGTGGGTTTGTTGTGATATGATCATATTGAAGTTTGAAAAAGTGAATAGTTATTGTGATGCGATTGTATTGAAGTTTGGAAAAGTGAGTAGAAGTGGAGTAGTTTATAATTTTTATATGATACGATAGTATAATATATTATTTTTTGATGCAATTGATGATGGAGAATTAATTTATTTAATTTTTTTAAAAAAATAAAGTGGGGTCCACAAGGAGAGATAAGGGTGGGTTAAAGGGGTAAACTCCACAAAGGAGAGTTTACCCCCCTCAAACCGAACGCCCCCTGAGGGTTCCTTTGTAAAAGAATAATAAAAATCATTCGGATAACATAGCTAATAAATAATAAAAAGAATTCTTAACATAAGTACCGGCAATATCATGCACGCAACAACCCATTTCATATGCATATAGGGACAGTAAAATGTACAACCAAACTAAAATAGTAAGAACAATCATTTAACTTTTTTACATGCTAAAGCACATTTTTCCAATTTATCACTTTCTATAGTAAGTTTCAGAAGAATAAGGATATTACATCATGACATGAATCCTCAGAAAATCACTTGGTAAATATGATACAGTCTAAATTTTATAGTGAGTTTTTTTAACTATAAAACAATATAAGAGTTGAAAGTGCATTAAATATAAGTGAAAAAGGAGAAGCTAAAAAGATGCGAGCTTATGCACAGATTGCAACCAAAGATTTATATATAACTAATATATTTTCTAAATTTCTACTGTCAACATTTAGTAAAGATTAACTAGTTATCAGAGTAATGATCTGTGCAGACTGTAGTAATATTCCATATCATTAGCCAAAGTCCCGTATGAACTTAGATCTCTAGAGATGGTGGCACAACCTGATCTATATCCAAGGTTAACCTTTTTCTATAAAATTTCAGATTCCATCTTTGAATCTGATTGCAGCAATGTAAGCAGAAAATGATCATGGAAAGTTATGGTTACCTGCATAATTTGAAAGAACATGGCATTATGCACAGTAATCATGGCAGTCATAGCATTTTAAAATGTATGCAGTCCATATAAAACAACAATCTTTAGAAAAGATCAATGTAAAAGGGGTGGTTAGCATTGTTTCAGTCAACTTGTCCAACCGCACTAGAACAAAATATAAGTTAATTTAAAACGGTGATTCTAAAAAAACTTTGAATATCTCAAGATAACGAATCATACGTAATTCTCTTGACGGACACATTGATCAACAAATAAAAAATATACATGTGTTGAGTAATAAGGTACTCGAGAGGCCCCTTATTCCAATGCGAGGGAGAGAAAAATATACACATCCTATACCCTCCATCTTCTAGCCGTCCATATACACTTTCAAGTTTGACAAACTAATGAGGTAGTTGACTGAAGCAAGAACCGACTTATTCCCTGGTGTTGACTGAAGCAAGGAGAGTCTTATGTACTGTAAATTTGGGTGATGTCTCGACTCGACTCTCATGATTGCAGTATACTAATTTTCACATCCTTATATTTTATGTACAAACATAGGGTCTGATAATTAGAGAAGTTTGAATCCTTTTGACTAGAGCATGGTTGAGCCCAGAATTTTAGGATCAATTAAATTAAGGGTTTTCACCGAATTGAGCCATGAAATTTTCACATGCACTATCAGGAATTAATCCGACTCGTTCATTCTTTAGATGCTCGAGGACGAGCATAGTTTAAGTATAGGGGTATGATGAGTCCCTGATGGATCATCATTATTCTCTGTTTTATCCTCAGCTAATAAGAACTTCTTGAGAAATCTTCATTAATTCCACATCTTTGGCAAATAAATCCAACACCTATAATTAACCACTATTTTCTAACCCTATTTACTGTATTTTATTAATAACATTTTTCTTTGTTTTTATATTTTATTAAAAATCCCATTAAAAATCCCTCAAAATTAGATTTAATATTGTATATATTTATTTTATATTTTAAAAGAAACTAAAAATACAAAAAAAAATCAAAATCATAAAAATAGTATTTTTACCTATTAAAAATACTCTCAAAAATTCATCTTTGTATAAAATGACTTATTTTGATTTTTGACCAACATGAAACTTGTAGATCTCATCAAGATCTACAACTTTCATATTTTAACTTTTTCCTAATTCAATCTCCTAATATTTCTTTTTCAATTTTCTTTATTTTTGTTATTTTTTGAATTTTCTGGAATGATCACGTGGTACCCTCTGGGCTTCTCAAGTGGTCCCTTCCTAGCACTCCACCCGACCTCTCCATTGGTCGTCAGATCTGCATCTACCCACCTCCATTGCAATCGTTCCTCTCCTCTTCGCTCAAGCCGTCAGATCGCACTCCTGGATTCAATTACAACAACCTGCTTCTGCCTTCAGCCACCCAATCCAATTGCATCTAGTGGTTGTCAATCCTCCACGACACCTTTATTTTTCTTACCGTCAGATCCCCTTCCCATCTCCTTCCCAATTGTTAACCCACGCTCGTCCCCTAGCGTTCGATCAGATCCTAAGGATCTGATCACTGCCCTCCACCTGCGCCCGATCCAACGGCTATCCACCCATCATCTTCCTCAAAACGTCTCTCTCCTCGTTGTACCCCCGCCCCTTTCCAATTTTAGTCTTCTCCAACATTCACCTTACTATAACCTCGCATCGTTCCTCCATAGTCGTTACCTTTGCGATCCTCGCACGCCCTTTAACTCCCCTCAACTGAGCCCTAACACCCTCACTCCAGCCATTAAAACTTCGCCATCACCACCCGAAAATGGCTGGAGCTCCTCCTACAAATACCTCTCCTCTGCCGCTATCACAACTCATCCACCATTCAACATCTAAGGCCTAGCCTCTCTTGGCCTCCCTATGAGAAACGAAGGTTGGATGAGGGGCCACAATGGTGCCTCCGGCCGATTTTGACCCATGGTCAACTTGGTCATGTTGTGGTTGCCTCTGGCTCCGCTGAGCTCCGTGTACCGGTTGTGCATGTCCGAGCGACGATCTTGAGCTTCACAGAAGCCCAACCCAAGCCTTCGTCCACCTTCTTCCTCCTCAACCATCCTGGTACATGTCCTTGCTTTTCTTTCATTTTCTCCCATTTATTCTGATGCACACACTCCAATTCACCTTGAATTACACCGCCCCACCTTTTCCTATCATCTCTGACCTTCGCATCACTCCCTCTTTTCTCCAGAACCATTCCTCTCTCTGACCCAACTCTTCTGTCATCAAGGCGGAGGAACCCTCTGGGCTGCCACCTTCTTCACCCCCACTGCCCTCTGCTCACCCCACATCACTGCACCACACTTCAGCTATTCGGACTAACCCCTTTCGCATGAACACACGTTGAATAGCCGGAATTCGGGCGGAGCCTTCTTTACAGTCTCTACCTCCGATGAGTGTTCATCGATAGCCCGATCCTGGAGCTTCCGCACCTCTGCCTTCATCTAAGCTTCATCGCGAACCTTCCAGGAATCTCTCAAGATCTCTACCCATCATGAAGGAGTGCGGTGGAGCTCGGGAGAGGTCACCGAAGCGCAACCTTCTCCGATGATAGGAGCGGAGCACGAAGAGCATGTGTTGTCTGATCCTCACGATCGGATGACCCAGATGCAGCCACGTAACCACCCGAGCCTCCATGCCTAGCATATAGGTTGGGGTGCACTGAGCCAAGAGTCGAAGCTCCAGGAGAAGCCACGTGGCCCGAAGCTAAGCTACCTTCCGAGCCTAGCCCCTCGCGTGCCAGGCACATGAGGGGCTGGGTAAATTGCAGGAAAGGATCGTGGGTTTTCCAGAATCACAAAGCGGTCTAGGCGTGCGTGCCTCACGTGTACGCCTGGACAATTGAGAACAAGGCCTTGCTGATTTTTCATAATAGCACAAAGGTCACTGTACGCAAAGGAATATTTACACAAGGGTCCTCTGGGATTTGATTATTGCAAGTGGGTCCTTCTAGGGACCTATTTGCAATATTTATATTTATTTTTAATGCATTTTTACTATATTTATGCCCCTATCACTGTTTTGATCATATCTTGAGCATCTTAATTCCAAATCACATGATTTTAGTTTCATTTGGTGTTATTTTATTATCTATTTAATGAAATATATTAATCCATGATTTGACACTTAATTAAAGGTGCTAATATTTGATGATACATAGAGTCTTTTGATCTATAAATAATTACCATTAACAGATGCCTGACCTTAATTTCGATGCTCCATTTGTCATTGAAACCGACCATCATTTTATTGCTCAATAATTTGTTGATTTTGGGGTATATTTACATATACATACCTGCATGCATATCATTCATATTGCATCTCATTTATTTGCATTTTGAAAAATCAAACAAAAATTGCATGCATTACATGAATTTGTCTTTGCATTTTTGCTATCTATGTATCATTGTGCATGCCATATCTGCATGAAGGCCTAGGACTAGAAAATACTCACTCATTGATTAATTAATAATGTTCGATAAACAGATCAAGAGGCTCAGGACCCTATGTTTGACCTCGGTATACCTGCCAAGTAAAATAATTTCCACATATTTGAAAATGTCATTTTGTTGAACCATTTTCACCACCAGTACTACGATAAGAGACGAATATTAAAATGGTGAAAATAAGACTCATCAGTCTCTTCCCTTCGAGATCATGACCGACGCCTTTGATTTTGTAGTTGGAGTTGTGCTAGAATAGAGGAGAGATGAAGTCCCTTATGCAACTCACTACGCAAGCAAAGTTTTGGATCTAGCTTAGAAAAAATATAGTATGATAGAAATGGAAATGCTTGTTGCAATCTTTGCCTTAGAAAATTGAGATCTCTACTTCTCAGATCTAAGGTGATAGTGTATACAGATCATTCAACCATATATTTGATACTTAATGGCAAAGAAAGACACAAAGGCACGCCTTCTTAGATGGATACTTCTATTTCAGGAATTTGATTTTGAGATTAAAGATAAGCCTGAAGTGAAGAATGTGGTGGCTGGACATCTATCCCGGATCGAACAAGATAAAATCCCTGATTCAAAATCGATCCATGAATCCTTCCTAGATGAGTCAATTTCTATTATTGACTCCCTCCCATGATATAGCGACATGGTTAACTATCATGTCTCTAAGAAAGTTCCCCAGGGTTCGCCAAAGAATAGAATTGACCAACTTAAGTCAAAATCTAGACACAACCATTGGGAGGATTTGTTCCTTTTCTTTAAAGGTCAGAAATGCAAATGGAGAAGATGTATTCCTCAAGAGGAATACTGAAGTGTACCCATTCTATGCCACACCTTGGAGGCAGGAGGAAACCACTCCGGGAAGAGACCGCTAAGAAGATATTACAATGTGGATTTTATTGGTCGACCCTGTTTACGGACGCCTACAATTTTTCCAGATCATGCTCGTCTATCAGAGATGGGAGCGACCATTGGTCCTAGAGATGCCATGCCTTTGCAACTTGTGATCATTTGTAATGTATTCGACATGTGGGATATTGACTTTATGGGTCCATTCCCTAACCACCATGGATTTGAATATATTTTTCTCGCGGTAGACTATTTATCAAGGTGGGGTGGGAGGCTATCCCTACTCGAGCCACAGACAACAAAACCGTCTATAAATTTCTAAAAGATCATATTATTTCAAGGTTTGAGATCTCCAAGGTTCTAATATCCGACGGAGTAGCCACTTGATCAACATGAATGTGAAGAAGTTGACTAAGGAATATGGCATCGAGTACCGCATCGCTAGTCCTTACTATCCACAATCTAATGGAATGGTAGAGGTGTCAAACATGGAGGTCAAAGAAATTTTTCAGAAACTAGTCCGCCTTGATAGGAAGACCCGCTCCCAACTTCTGGACCAAGTTCTATGAGTTTACAGGTCGGCTTATAAGGGTTCGTTTGGTTGCAATGTTGGGCAGGTGATGAATCCTCATTCATCACACTTTATTTTTTTATTTTAGCTAAATATCTTGGCAAAGCATCATGTAAATAATTGTAAATACAATAAATTAACCATGAGCATGCATTTGTTAATATCTAATAATTAGCATGTATTTGTGCAAAAATAAAACAATAAAGAATAAAAGAAAAAGAAGGAAATATTTAGAATAAATATTGAGTGACCTGAACCCAAGAGAGGGCCAAGAATTGGCCTGATCGCCAAATAAAATAAGTAGGGAGATAGGGCCACTCTACCTTGTACATATGTATCACTTATGTGTATATATATTTATTTATATAATTTATTTCTAAAAATAAAAATAAGAAGGAGTTCCTATCTCCTTGTATATATTCTAAAAATAAAACAAAAACTAAACAAAATAAAAATAAACAAAAATAAAAGTCTCTCTCACTTTGTACATAACGCATTTATATATGTATCTTTATCTATTCTATTTATACTTGTAAATAAATAATAAAAATAAAACAAAAATATTTCTATACTCCAAAAATTATGTTGTAAATATATATAATATAAAATTGAGGTTTATGTAAAAATAAGAAATAAAAAATAATTGTACAAAATACATAGGTATTTTACACTTGTATATAATGTAATATACTGTATATACCATAAATTATTTTTCCTAAACATAAATAAAAATTACAGAAAAATAGTTTAGAAAATAACAAATATTTTTCATGTTGTACACTTTTTAATTTAAAATCATTTGCTATTTTAAATTGATTTTACAATTATTTTAGGAATCCTATTTTCTGATTGGTCCAGAAGGAATGTTGACCCCGGTCAACTACCCCTCCCGGACCTCCTCGCGCACGGATCTAGTTTTTGCACCCATTTCTCCCAATTCTCTAAATCGGATCCTGCACCCTCTTGCTTCGATTTTGGTGCCCACATCTCCCCGATGGATCGGTGATCCTTGCAGATCCCTAGGGAGTCGCGGATCGCCCTTGGTTCGCGTGCTCGATATGAATCTTCCAAGCTTCTTGGGGCGTGCTATAAAGTCATTCCTTCGCCTCCCAGCTCAGCAGCTCGCGCCGCACCCTTCTCTGCTACCCTAGAATCCTTCGCCTTGGTGACATCAACCGGAGGATACCCTTAGTCATCGGAGAAGAGCGCTGCAGCCGACGCTCAAGTCTCGTGGCCGGAGCACCGCCACGACGAGCCTCCTCCCCCAGCTGCAGCGAAGTCGAGGCAAAGACCCTGTCGTCCGCATCCCCTGGAGCTCAGGATTCTCTTAGGATCATCAGATAATCTTTCCATAGCTCCTAGCCTTTCTGATTCGTTCCATCTTTCATATGTCATCTTCTACCGCTCCGCCAGCTCCGATAAGATGGTCGGAGCTTAGTCACCATCATCCACTCGTTCAGATCGATACCCATGTTCACCCTCCATCTTCCTACGTCTCCTGATCATCCTAATCTTGGCTTGGATTGCCAGGATTAGGCCATTGGTCTCCCCTATCACGTTCGCCGGAGACTCCCCTTCCATTCACCGCCGCTTCTCTTCACCTTAGGCCCAATAACCCCGATCAGGGTATTCCTCCTAGTCTGATTTTTACCTTGCAGGCTTTAACGCGCATGGAACAACCCAGATAGTCCTTTGACCACCCTCGTCGGAGCTCACCCAGGTCCTCTCCACCGTCATGAACATCTAACCATCAACGACTCCATCCGAGCAGGCCATTCGACGGGGAGGGACCTCATGCTTCTTTTGGCACCGGTCGATCGTTCATCGGAGTCTCCGATCTCGCTTGGAGCTCTGGCGAAACTCGCCCAGACGTGTTCTTCCAGAGCGCTCCTCTTCCATCCGATTGACCCCCTTCGCCCAGATGCCATCCTCGCCGTCCATCCACAGCAGTTGTAAGGCCGTTAGATGTCAGATCTAACGGCCCTCGTACTAGCCACGTCACTGACACTCTGATGGTTGTTGGATCTGACACTTGATTGCGCCAGAGCCGTACGTCCACGTCCACTCAACGGTCGCCACCTGTCCCTCACGTGCCTCCTCACGTGATGCATGGGTAATTTGCTCCATCTACCTCGCGTTTATTTTAGCTTTCATTTCAGTCTATAAAATAAAAGTTATACAGTGGACCTTTTTGCATTTTAGCACATTTAGTTTTAGATATTTGCACTTTAGTCCTGTGTGTGTGGACCCACGTGCGTCGTCACGTGTTATCTGGGTTATTTGTATCATTTTCCTTGGTCTTATCTGATGTTATGAATTGAAGTATTACTTTCAGTATTTGCAAATATACCCCTGTGCGTACTGATTTGTGACATGTGCCGACATTTGTGGAAAAATTGCAGTTTGAGCCCTAGACTATTCTTGCATGTTATTATTTGGTTCCGGGACTTAAGTTAATTGCATTTTGGTCCTTATATGATGTATGTTTTATTTTAGACTAAATAAATAGCATTTTAGCTCCACAATTCATGAAATTTTGAAACATGGCTCCTTCCATGGTATAGGAATTTTGATGAATTTTTGGTTCTGTTTTGATTGCATTTATTATTTTTAAAAATTCAAAAATCTTAAAAATTATCACTGTTTGTGTTATAAAATCAACTAAAAATATTGAAAAGCCTTGAAAATTCTAAAAAAATTCTTGATTGCTTCTCTTGTATTGCTTGAGTTTCTCTCCAATTTTCGCTTCATTCTCATTTAGAAAACCCCAAAAAATTGAAAAAGACCTAAAACCTTAGAAAAATCAGTAAAAATTCATAAAAATTCAAAAAAAAATGTTTTGTTCTTTTTCTGTAGTTATGTTTTTGCTCATAGTTTCACATAAATTGTTGTTTTTTAAAGCATTTTAAGTAATTTTAATTTACCTTTAGATTCCAGCTGTACACTTTGTTGTTATTTCTGACCTTGTTTGATTTCTAAAAATTCATAAAAAATCAGAAAAATCCAAGAAAATTCATAAAAACATCTAAATATTTCAAAAACACAAAAATATTTTTATTCTGGATTTTTTAGTATTTTATGCTATTAAATAATTGTGTGACTATTGATTTTTGCCTTTTCCTATATTAAAAATCATAAAAAATTTGAAAAATTAAAAACGACCATTCCTTTGCTTTTCTTGGATTCTCTACTACTTCGTTGCTTTTGCATTACATGCTCCTTGTGTTCGACCGTGGTAGCTATACCAGGTAAAAATAAATAGCAAGACTGCTTGCCACATTTCGATTGCTTGATTTCTCTTTTGGTGGTCTGATTTTCTTGTTGACTTCGCCTTGTTATTTGGGTTGCAACGACCTTATTTACACCTTTACCTGAGTAGCAAATGTTTGGGTCATCAGAATGGCGTCGTTGTCAGGGAGCACGGCTTAGTAGTCAGTTTTCATTGCTTGATTTTCTGTTACATTTGATATATTTTTCATAACTGCGATCTGACATTTATCCTGTTTTTCTCTTTCTTGCGAGGGCCCGATGAGCGAGGGTTGCGTTCCTAGGAGTGCCGGCGCACCCGAGCGAAGCGGAGGCAGCTTGTTTCTCCATCGAGTTGCAGGAGAGCGGGAGCAGAAGACTGAGTAGATATGAGACTTTAGAACTTCTTTTACTACTATTGTTGTTGTAATAACACAGGGGCTTGAACTTTGGACACTTAACTGATCGGGGTCTGTTTTGTGAGCACCGGTGTGCTCGAGGGACCTTACCGCGGTTTTTCGCCAATTTTGTTTTCTACCGCATTTACTTCCTATCTGATTTTCGAAGATTTTGGCCCCTAGACTTAGGATTTTCATTGATTGTGACGTAATTAACTATAGCCCAACTCTAATTATCTGCATGCACCTATAGATCGATTAATTGGGCCTTATTAATTAAATCACAAGAAAAGGTTAGTTTAATTAGGCTCGAGTCCACATGCTGTGAGGAACCACATACAGCGCTGGCAGGACCCGTTGTGGCAGGCACCGAGTGATTCCCAAGATCGGGCTTTGGACTTCATCTGATTGGCTAGCTACTGTTCTTTTCGTGTAGAAAGTGCTTCGTCTAAGGCCGATTTCTTCTTGCATCATATAGGTAATTTTAATTCTATCTTTAAATTTATGCGTGGATCATCCTGCATGTAGAGAGCTAGAGTCAGGTACGCATTTATTACTCTGCATGCACTATCGTGTTTGATCACACATTGGCTTTTTCGATTTCTCCCTCTGTGTTGGACTTAAAATAATCAGGAGAACTGAAAACTTCGTTAGGAATTGTTTGCTTTGAAAAATTCCTAAAAAGAAAAAGTATAAAATGGGGACTGCTAAAGCTCACTTGATCCTAAAAGACACTTGACTTAAAAATCTGTCTTGGGAGAGTAATCCCCTTATTGTATGGTTTGGAAGAGCGAGAGAATGACCTGCACACTAGGATAATCATACCCGAACTCTTGGAAGACTACCGGCCTTTTATATGGGACAGCCTGTTAGGAGCATTGGGTTCCTACCAGCTCGCTTAATCGCTCTGAAAGACTGTTTGATCACCTAATAAAATTGACAAGATAAAAGACCGAGCCTTTACGGTCATCAGCTTTGCGTGAGTAGGTGAATTGGGGGTTTGATTAACTGATCTTTTGTGTTTTTCCAGATCTCATCCGTCTTCACTCGCTACATCAAGATGATGGGACGAAGGTCCCTTAGGAAGCCTATGGATGCACCGCTTTCGAGCACTCCAGTCCGCTCATGTAGGTTGGTTCGTGAGAGCCCAGACCCACTCTCCGAACCCGAGTTTGACTCCGCCATGTTTCCCCTCGACCACCCTTCTACCAGTCCTGAGGTGCCCGAGTAGAGACCACAACAGACAGTTGATGATTTATCGGCACCTGAGTTTGGGTCTTTTGCCTTTGTAGAGACCATGACCAGCAGTGAGGAGCGCACCAATGGACCCAACGTGACCCAGACTTACGTACTTGATCAGGGTGCCATTAACAACACCCTGTTTGCCTCTCTGGAGACCATGCAACGTCAGATCAGGGACTAGGGGCTTTCATGGTGGACATGCGCCGAGAGATGGAGCATTTGAGAGCCGACAAAGAGCAGCGCAGAGTCGGTGGAGGTAGAGGACCAGAGATTCCTGAGGGAGGAGAGCTTGAGGAGCCCGCACAACCAGCAGCACCTGCATGACCGATGAGAGAGTTGCATAACCCTGGTGCAACTCTGACCCATAGATGGATACAACTGCCAGCCATTTTGGGAGATTTAAACCTCCCGCCTCAGACCATCCAGCTCCTACCATGATTCCACGGACTCGTCACTGAGGGGCCACACCTCCACCTCCTAGAATTTGAGATGATCTGCAGTACTGTCTACGATTTCCTCGTGGATGAGGATGACATCAAGATGATGGCTTTTTCGTCCTCCCTCATAGACATAGCAGCCAACTGGCTGAAGCACCTAGGGAGATTCATCACCTCATGGGAATAGCTCCGGAACTAGTACTTGAATAAGTACTACCCACTCGACCGGACGAATGCAACTAGAGCCCTGATCAGCAACTTTTCCATGATCTCCAACGAGCAATTTCATGAGGCATGGGACAGATTCAGGGAGCTCACAGACCGGTGTCCTCATCATGATATATCCAATTCCAACTTTGTTCAGAGTTTCTTCTACATGCTTACACCGGAGTTGCAGGGGATAGTCAACGCATCCTGTGAAGGGTCCTATTTCGTCAAGGATGAAGATCAAGTCTGGGCCATCTATGAGGAGATGGTAGAGAACTACACGGTGATATCCCAGACTTGATTATATGCACAGGGGAAGCCCACACCACAGGTCGTGTCCTATCAGAGGATAGCACGGGTCGATGGCGATCCATCTACATCATCAGCAACCACGGCACTGGTAGAGTCGACGGCCGCTGATATGGAGATTATCAATGAGAAGTTGGACCGCATCAGGCTTATTGAGAAGAAATAGTGCCAGGGCATGATTCAGATAGATCAGATGGCACAGACGTTGAGTGACCTGAAAACCTAGAGCATGTGTCTCTAGGAGGCACAGATGGCTTCTCAGCCTCATCTCAGGTCACGGGTTGATATCAGCAACAGCAGCTCGGCCCAGCACTCCAGCCGGCCTAGACAGGTTCACCATGTTCATGCAGAGTCGTTCCAGCAGTCGCAACAGCAGTACTACCAGCCACCACCGTATCAGGACACTCAGATGGTGGTGTATCAATAGGATCAGCCCTTGGTAGTCCTTCCCCCACCCCCTTACGAGCATGAGCTGTTGATGGATGTCAACATGATTTGGTACGATCGACCTCAGCCTGGGATCCACCGAGACCATCCCAGATTTCGTTTGTCGGCCAGAGGTTCCTCTTCCCAGTAGCAACCTCCAGTTCAGAGTGTGCAGTACAATCAGCAGAAGCAGCCCCAACTCCCACAGCCACAGCCGCATCCACCTTACCAGCAACATGGTCCTTGCCCCTATCAATAGGGACAGTCGTGGAGGCAGCAACAGCCTCAGCAGTTTCATCCCTTGTATCCCTCTCATCCTTCCTAGCAGCAACCTCACTTCTAGAGAGGCCACCCGTCCAGTTCTCATGGGCTAGCCTATGAGAACCCAGCTCTTGATGATTTAGCCCACCTTATCTCTGAGCAGCAAACCACCTTCAGACGGGAGATGGATGAGTTCCGACAGGAGATGAGGGAGATAGTAAAGGGCAAGGCTGCCATACCTAATCAGATCGAGTCGAATTCGAACAACCTGAAGAGGAAGTCTGAGCAGGTAGAGTTTACAGAGATTACCACTCCTAATGATTCACCTGGTGATATTTCTACATACACTTTTGATGCTGACTTTGTTACACTTAGGAGCGGTGGGATACCAGCCAGCGGCACCGCATCTGAGCGACGACCACATGAGGACTCAGGAGCGCTAGATGAGGAGGAGTTCGGTGCTGATGCCGCTCATGATGATGTTGATGACGGTGGTGCTAATGCCATCAAGGGTGTAGACCCAGCCGACGGTAGTGAGGCCATCACTTCACCAGATGCAGGAGATGGTGCTGATGCCACCAGAGATGATGATGATGACGAGTCAGAGTGCGGTGCTCAGATGCCGAGGGTGGTACTAAGGCCACTATTTCTATTCCTGTTGCATTTCCTTCTATCGTTGCATCTCAGGACTATTCTGGTAATAAAGGAAAGGATCTTTATTTGTGAGTCCATCTGCGATGCATGGAGATATTTGTATGGATTCTGTTTCACCACAGCAGCAGGAACCCATTCCTAGCCCTTGACGAACCGCGAAATCGGTCCTTTAAAAGTGTGTAATTAACACTTGGAATCGTCATCTCAGTCGGGTCGAGATGGGCTCATCAAAGACCATCTTATTTAAATATATCAATCAAAATGAGATGGTCGTATTATATTTTTTACTTGGCAAGATACCAAGGTCGAACTCAGGACACGAGCCTTTCTCTAATTAATCAGATTTTTATCTATCTAATTAAGGGTTGAGTTGAAGAACATATAGGTCAAAGTATGCATGAAAAGACACAACAAGACAAAGCGTTAAAGGAAAATAAACGTGCATTTTTTTCTATTTTTATCATGCAAGTAAATGTGATGATATGTAATGAGAATATGCCCGAGGTAAAAATGATGAGCAAAATTACTCAAGAGTTAATTTCAAGTTTAATTAAAGAGGCAAAGTTGATGAACAGTTTTAAACAAGGCATCAGTTCAAGCTCGAATAAACACAAGGCTACTAAATAATTGCATACAAATCATTGTGTCCAAAATAAAAATTAAGCATGCCATTAGAAAACTCATCAAACCAACTTCAAAATGAAACTGAAATCAACTGAAACGGAAACATGATGCTCAAGATATGCATGAAAGAAAGCAAGGGCAAAACTGAAAGAAAACATAAAATGATAAATACAAATAGGTCCCTAGGAAGGACTAAAGTGAAAATAAAATAAGTTTTGAGGCCTTCCCTGTAAAAGTTCCATACGCGTAGGGGCCTATCTGTAAATATCCCAACCCATGAGGGCCAAGGTGTAAAATGCCCACAGCGCGCATGGACTGCACGTGATCTGGACCTACTTGCAAAAACGGAGAAGTCAGATGGCGTCTCTGCAATTTACCCAGATGGCACGTGCTATGCACGCGCCATCCAGGCTCGGCAAGAGGTTCGGGCTCGGCAGAGGCTAGGCGGTGCTTCGGGTCGGCTCGGGCGCTGGTTCGAGCTCGGTGCAGGTTCGGATGAGGCTCGGGGATTCCGAAGCTCGGAGAGGCTCTGAAGATGCCATGTGGTCGACTGAGGTCCATCCGATCATAACGATCGAATGGCTGTTGTGCATATTTGCTGGAGTGACGTGGCTGCTTCTAAGCCATCAGATCTTCGAGGATCCGATGGCTCTTGTACAGTCGGCCACGAGCTACGTGGCTGCACGAAGGCCGTTGGATCGAGAGGATCCAACGATTGCTGGAGAAGAAGCTCCTGAGCGACATGGTTGTATCCGAGCCATCAGATGATGGCCATCCAACGACAACTGCTCCTTCGTCTTCATCCGCGACTGGCAGCGAGAACAGAGCTCAGACGAAGGATCTCCTCCTCCGCCTCTCGTTCTTGGACGACATGGACCTCCCCAGAGCTCCCTGAGGGTTCGTCGAGGTAGATAGGAGCTCGGGGAATGTCCACGAGCTTCTAGGGCGGTTCGTCGGAGCTCTGGTAGCTACTGCATGGTCTATGAAGTTACCTCCGACGAGGTTCCGACCATTGCGCTCTTTGAGTACCTGCATCGTTAGAAATATCGCCGAAGCCAAAGAGGTGCGTGCGTGAGTGGAGTAAGAGCTCATGTGTGACTAATAAGGCGGGAGCTCGAAGCTCCTCCGCTGCGAGGGCGGAGGAGATGGACGGAGGTAGTTTGGGGCTGCGAAGGACGGAGAAGGTGATCGGATATAGGCACGTGAAAGATGGAGTTGAGGCGGAGCTAAAGGGGTGAACAATGGAGCAAGAGTGGGGGTGTAATGGCCTGGATAATTAAAAAAAATAAAAAAATACAAGAAGGAATCGGGAGGACTTACCGGACTGGAGGTGGAGGTAGAGCTTGTGCGCGAGCTCCAAGGTGGAGCTCTGGTCTTCGCTGGACCTCCGCAGCAACTGGAGGCAGCTCAAGCGGGCGCTGGGCACCACGACGACGCCATGATCGGCGAGGGTCAACACCGGGGGACGAGGTCGTCTTCGCTCGATCCATTCGCCTCCCCCTGTCACAGGGAGGCGGAGGAGGGCAAGGCCCCTCCCCGCGTAAAGGTGGACATGGATAATCGAAGGAGGAGGTGCGGTATTTAATGGCGAAGGTCGGCGGCTGACAGGTGAAGACATGGGTTTGTATGAGGAATGTGGAGCGAGTGGGAGGACGACGTGGTCTGTAGGATGATGCGCGAGGAAGAAGGAAGATGGGGGAACATCGTGGGGCAGTTAGCGAGGGGTGAGGTGGTTGGAGAGGGTAGCGAAAATAGGAAGGGCGGAAGTGGTGCGCGAGCTGGAGATCGTAGGGAAGAAGGGGTATCGGGAGGTTGACGATGAAGGCATTGATCGAGGGGCTGATGTGCGAGATAGGAATATGCGGCTGTGATGAAAGGCATGGGCGCGATCGAATGGTGCAGCAGGCAACACGTGGCGCGCTCGGCGTGAGGCGTGAACGGGCGACTACGATGAAAGGCGGGGATGATCAAACGGTTGGGAATTAAGGGCGCACGTGGAGAGAGCAGGGCCGTTGGATTCAAAGAAAAATCCAACGGCCGAGGATAGGGGCGGATAAGACAAAGGTGGGCGGGCCACGTGGCTCACCCAGAACGGGCCACATGGCCCAATCAGATTATTGCAAGAGAAAAGTTTTTTAGGGTCTATATGGTCAAATTTGAGAAAACTCAAAACATGAAAGTTGTAGATCTCGATGAGATCTCATGTTGACCAAAACTGGAGATGAGATCAAACAAAGACCCGGAATATTTTGGAGGGTATTTTTTAAGGCTAAAATACCACAGATTTTGTGTTTTGCCATTTTTTGTGATTTTTAATTTATTTGAGACTCTATTAATTACATGACATTAACTGGGTTTTATTGACAAAGATTTAAGAAAGGGGGTTAATAATAGAAAATTAAGATGATGAAATTGAGTTTCATCACCCCCTATACTTAAACTATGCTCGTCCTCGAGCATCAAAGAAAATGAATAAGATGTATTAACCCCCTTGTGCATGTGAGTACAGGATCCGATCTGGTCAAGTCTACTCAACTTTAGAGTTCCAAAATCCTAGAGTTCATCCCAGCCTTAACCAAGAAGCACCCAATTCCTCTAATTCTCCAGACTCTCCCTGATGTACATATAATCTAAAGGATATGAAAATTTAGTGTTGACTGCAATTCCGAGAGTAGAGTCAAATCGTTACCCAAAGTCTTGGTCCGAGAAAATCTCCTAAGGACCCAATCCTCAACACTAGGGAATAAATCAAATCTTGCATCCAGTCCACCGTCTTTTTAGTTGTCAGACTTAGAAAATGAAGATGGCAGGCCAGTAATGGAGGGCAGGGGATTGTGTCATTTCTTCTCTCCCTCTCATTGTAACAAGGATTCTCTCTAGTTCCTTTTTACGCAATACTTTTTTTTTGGTGTTGATCAATGCGTCCGTCAAAAGAAGTTGGAGCCGTCTGCACTTGTTTTCCTGGGAGTACACCGGGGTATGTCTCTTTTGAGTACCTATCATACCTTCGACACCCAGACTTGTAGCATTTACGATGCAGAGCCCTTTTTTGGTGCAAGCCCGACTCCTGGTCCTAATAGCGGTGGTCCAAGTGGACACTTTGAAAAGTTTGGGAGCGCTCGCCTTTGGTGGAAGCTCTTTGATATTTGTCTTTGTGGAATGAAAACTTTTCTTTGAAATTTCATTGACTTGTATAATTTGTGGCTAGCTCCACTGCTTTTACCAAGAGTTGGCGCACACTGATCAACATTTTTTATTTATTTCACACCCTGGCACTTAGGTCAATATCAAGAGATTAGTATAAGAACCAAGTTCTCATACTGGCTAATATTGCTGACACTCAAGTTTCATGAAGCCTCCAAAGATTTTATCCCATCCTCGAGCATCATTAGATCAAATCCAAACTCGACTTCCTTATCCCAATTCCTCAAGTGAAAAATCAACTCATCTCATAAAAAACAGCAGTTGTGCATGTGATGTGCTGATCATATTCTTTATGTCTGAGACTAAGCATGGAATATAGCACACAAATATAGAAAACTAGGGGAATGTAGATGATTAAGTCTATGACCCTGATGGCTAAGGCTGGTTAACCTAAAATCTAAAAAACCTCATAAAACTAAGTCTCCTTGAACATTTCATATCCTGGGTGAAAGTAGAGAATTAATCCAACTCCTTTATTCGAGAACTTTTTTTTGACTTCAAGAGATATTAGGACTTCCTAATCTCAATTAAATAGATGCATCTACATTCAGCCAGTATGGATGTAAGTACAGGCCAGAGCCAGTTTGCTTGAGGACGGGGCCTTACGCGATGTCCTCTAAACCATCCAATCTGCTAAGGACGAACCCTCACTGAACGCGACTATTTAATTGGGCTTAGTAGTCACTAATGACTCCTATTACACAAATAAAAATTTTCAAAACATTTCTCAAAAGATTTTTCAAAACAAGAAAATCTCATTTTTAAAATCATTTTCGAAAATATTTTTATCAAAATAGTGTAACATAACATAGAAAAAGCTGTGAAAAACATTTGAGTTCTCTTTGTCCAAAGGATTTTACTTTAGCCAAAAAGTTTTAAATTTTTCAAAATTTTCAAATTTTAGCTAAAGTGAGTATGTTGTATATACGGTATACCCCCCTATTCTTAAACTTTGCTATGTCCTCATAGCACTAGATGATACAAGTCCATAAGTCCATTTAAGTATAGAGAAATATACGGGAACCAAGGAGGGGCTCCCCCTATACTTAGGTTAGAAATAACCTAAGTATAAAGGGAAGGAAAGATGAGTAGAGAAATCACAGGGACTCGGGTCCCCCCTATACTTAGGCTGAGATTAGCCTAAGTATAAAGTTGGAATTTGATGTTGGGAGGGACCCAAGGGGAACGAAGAAGAAGGATGGATGTACAGATGAGTGGATGAACCTGCGAAGATGAATGGAGTGACTAAGGTTTTGGGGTGTGTATCGTAGCAAACATGGCTCAATCAAGCAAGCAAAACCCTTAATTTCACCAAATCACATGAAACCAACCGAGGTTGGTTGATTATCTCGTCGGTTTGATTGGTGATAAAACATTAGATTTTACGCATAGAAAAAATGTGAAATGAAAATCAGTGCGTACGCAAGGGTGTTGCTCTCCCAAAACCAAGTTTTACTCCATTATATGTTGACTTGCACTTAACAGTCCCAATTTTTATTTAACGTTGTCAATGAATTAAGGTTAGCACATAAATCGAGCAATCATCGTCCACTACAGGCGGGTGGGTCTAAGGGGACGGTCAAAGACCGTCCTCGTTGTAGGTAAAACCGTCCCCTGTGATCAGAGGGGACGGTTTACTAACCGTCCCTTCTGACACCGTCTCATTTGATTAAATGGGACGCTTCTGACGACCATCTCATTTAATAAACCATTGGGGACGGTTGTAACCGTCCCTTACACGATTACTATTAGGGATGGTGACGACCGTCCA
Source organism: Ottelia alismoides (assembly GCA_037367405.1). NCBI lineage: Eukaryota > Viridiplantae > Streptophyta > Magnoliopsida > Alismatales > Hydrocharitaceae > Ottelia > Ottelia alismoides. Next base: position 565,531 of record JAZKJV010006632.1, on the reverse strand, counting down.
TACTACCTATTGTATTAGGGACAGTTAACAACCGTCCCCAATGGTCAACAACCATTTTGAGACGGCCACAGAAAACCTTTGGGGACGGTTAAAACCGTCGCCTACATTAGGGTTTTGGGACGGTTGTGACCGTCCCTTCTACTTTGCAGGACTTTTGCGACGCCAACAAGAGCCTGGAAGAGTCTATAGCAACGCCAACAGAAGAGTATTAGGGACGGTTGTAACCTTCCCCTCTACTATAGCGTCTATAGCGATGCCAACAGAAGCGTATAAGGGACAGTTAAAACCATCCCATCTGTGCTTTGTTAGCGATGCCAACAGAAGCATATAGGGGACGGTTATAACCGTCCCCAATAGTCTCCCGTGAACTGTTTGGGCAGGTGGAACATTTCTGTAGCTCTTTAGGGGACGGTTACAACCGTCCCTAATACACCCTGACAGGAAAGAAATTCCTAGATTCATGGTGTCTTCCCTGCTCCCTCTGCAAAACCAATAAACACAACATTCAAGAACCAAACAACTCAACATTCAAGATCATAAACTCAACATTGAATATCATAATCAAACATCACATGGTTTTGAAGAAATGTTATGAAGTCTACATAATGTTAGGCATTAATAAAATACATTACAATAAAAAGATCAAAAAGAAACTAAGATGTACTACATCAATGCTATCTACTCAGATGCGCCACTCCCGTCACTCTCGTCACTCTCATCGCTCTCCTCCTCACTCTCCTCATCGTCGTCGAGTTGTGCAAGTTGTACAGGGGGTGTGGCTTGGCTTTGAAGACAGCTTATATAGGACATGACATTCTCCATGTCCATACGCATCTTGGCTATCTATGCATCTTGTGCAGTCATCTTTGCCTTTACTTCGCGCAGCTCCCTCTCCATCTCTCTTTCTCTCTGGCTTCCTTGCGAGGAAGACTGCAACCCACCTGTACCACCCATTTTGTACCATGTACGGATCGTTTCGCCACATCCTCCACATCGGATGCGTCCACTGTGTTCTAGACCAGTGGCTTGACGGAAGGCATCATCGGCCGACAACGGGGGAGTGCTCGTCCCCGTGCTATCCAGCGAGGAGGTGGTAGAGAGCCTAATCATTTCTTCCTACATTTTAAAAAATATAAAATAATTTCAATATATTACCTAAGTAAATCTATAAGTAAAAAATGCATTTATACTTATATGAATTGGTGCATAGGCATCATCAACCCACTGCACTTCTCCTCCTAAGTCTCGGTTCTTTGACCCAACAAAAACCTCTATGCGGGTCATTTCTCTTTCATTATCCCTCAACTTAAAAAATATAAAAACTTGTTAAAATAAATTTTAGACTCAAACGTAATCATTCTAAACATTTTATAAATACTTACAAAGTCATCCTTCAGTTGGTTGGTGTTCTTCCTTCCCATCTTATGCGTGGACCTAAAGCCTTTGGAACGATTCGTCGTATTCTTGGAAGAAATCAACTGAAATTTAACAAAGTCAGTATAAACATAAAATAAATAATTAAGAAAAAAATATACATACCGCAAACTCCTCACTGGACCAAAAATTAATCAGCTCCCTCCATTGCTCTGGTGTAACACTAGGTGGGACATTCTGTACAAGCTGCTCATATGGAATATGGGGGTTGTAGTACTAAAAATGGAGAAATAAATATCGTCAATCTTTAAATCTTTTGTTATTAGAATATAATAAACATTTTACCTTTGCCTTTATGCATCCCTTGTATCGACACAACAACTCAGCGGCATCAGAGAGAATCTGAGAATCGACATGGGTATTTCGTTCCCATGTAAATACGGCCAGATACAACAAATATAATAACCATTAGCTCAATAAAATTTAAAAAAACTATTTTTAGATTTTAGAATACCTCCAAATCAGAAAGTATGATAGCCTTGACAGTATAAGGAAGCCGTCGAAAGTCGTGGGTAGTAATGGGGACGCGCGTACGAGCAACCTGGGCAAGGTAGCTCTGAAACTCCGTGGAGTTCTCTCCTACCGCATCTCCTCCAACAATGCGTACATGTAACGTCTGCCCGGGTGCAAGACGGTCCAAGAATCTACACTGAGACGATCCACGCCGTCTCTGGGTACCTCCACTACCTGCATCAGAAGAACCTCCCTGTGGCTGCTGAGGAGGTTCAGGAACCTCCCGAATACGTCTAGGTCTAGGAGCCAACTCTGCAATTCAAAAGTGGTTCTTTTAAACAAAATATTTACATATATCCGAATAAATTCTGCTATTTAAAGAGAAATAAAAAATAGCTAAAAAATTCATTACCTTATGTTGCTTGTGCCAATGTCGTTGTCTAATACTTCATTAATAAATTCAGTTGAGTTACTTTTATATGCAACGCCATTCTCTACGTAATCTTCCTCTTCGTTAACATCGAAGAAATCTCTCGGGGTTGTTCTAATGGGTATAATCCATCCACTAGCTGAGTTATCTGGAACATATAAGACCTGTTCTACCTGACTAGCAAGCGTATACGGCTCATTGGTCTGCAATCGACCTGTTTGCTTCAAAGAGAGAACTCCATTTCTATCCTTCTTGTAACCTAATCCAAACGACCCACATCGAACCAGATGCAATGAAATAGAACACACCTTGCATCATGTGTAAAACTGATTTCTAATATATCAATAATTGATAACCCCAAAATTCCGAGTGACTAAGGCAAAGGCAAAGGAATGGTCGTTGTGACCTCAATCAATCGGATGGGTATATCAAGAAAAATAGACCACTACGAGAAATAAAATCAATCGAAAATGCGAAAGCGGTCTTGCTATGTGATTAACCTGGTATAGCTCCCAGGGTCGAACACAAGGAGCACGGATTGGCCAAAGGCCTACGAAGTAGTCAAAGAATCAGAAAAAGGGAGAAAACATTTTTTAGTGGTTTTTAATGGTTTTTAAATTTTTTTGGATTTTTAATATTTGAAGGAAATAAAAGAAAGTATAAACAAGCACACTTAAGCAATTTATTTAGCACACCAAAAATCAAGCAAAAATTCAAGAAAAATTGTTTTTATGCTTTTTGGGTTTTTAAGTGTTTTTGGTGAATTTTTGGGATTTTTATGAGGTGTATTTTATTTTCTCAAAATCAAACAGTGCAAAGAAAACGAGGTACTGTCCAGCAGGGCTCAAAACCCAAAGATAAAATATCTAAGGATCTCAGATGGCCCTGGAGGTAATTTTCCTGTATTCTATAGAAAATAAGGAAAATTTGGGCACCAAAATTATTGTTTTTGGATTTTTAGATTATTTAATATGATTTTTATGAGTTTTTAGGTGTTTTTAGATTTTTAGGGTTTTTACTCAATGAAAAATAGCCAAAATTGGCTAGAAAATCAAACAACACACAAAGATCAGTAACTAATTTTTGTAGAATTTTTGGGGGTGTTTTTATATTTTTTTGTGATTTTTCAAGTGAAACAGTGCCAAAAATAGATGTTTTTGAATTTTTTTAAAATAGCAAACAAGATCAAAAATGTCCTAAAAAATCTACAAAAATCCTACACCATGGCAGGAGCCATGTGTCAAATTTTCATTAGATTTGGAGGTGATTTGATATTTTATTCAAAATCCAAAAGGGGGCACTGTGCACAAGGACCAATGTGCAAATACCCGAAAGTCTGGGGCTCAAGGTGAAAAAATCCCAGCACGTCACGCGCGTGGCGCGTGCCTGGGGCACTCAGGTGCCTTTTGGTAATAAAAACCAAGTTTCTGGACTTTTTGGTAACTCGTACCAAAGGTCCAGGGGCTTGGATGCAAAAATCCCACTAAAATCCGCACATGCGCATAAACAACACTCACAGGGGCATAAATGCAATTACCAAAAAGTTATCATTCATTTCAGAACCCAACAGAACTACAGGGAAACAGATGTAAATAGCCCAAACAAGCGCGTGACGAAGCACGTGGTCTCACATACACAGGGGCATAAACGTAAATAAAAACAAGCACAAGGTCCCAGTTGCAAATTACCCTACGTAAATAAAAGCACGAAAATATTTACAGGACTAGGACTAAAAAGACAAACTAAGAGGGGGCCCTAAGTAATTTACCCCTTTATTTGTCGACGGCGGGATGCGCGCCACGTGGAAGATCGGGCGGTCCTGGTGAGCTGGCGCTTTTCTTCGTCTGCCCTTGAGCCGGATCGACGGTGGAGGCGAGGACACGTGGAAGATCGAACGGGGTGGAGCTCGGGTGCCTCTCTCCTCTGCTGCTATCGGTCCAGATGAGCCCCTCCAGGTGATCGACGGTCGCTGTTCCTCGGAAGATGGACGGCTGGGATCAAGACTGGAGCGGAGGAGCCATCGGACGGTGCTGGAGGATGGTGGAAGAACACTCCGCCGGCGAGCTTCGCCGGCCTCGTGCGTGGGCTGTAGTCCTCCTCAGCTGCTCCTGATGATCGGAGAAGACCCGCTGTGATGCCCCGCAGCTGGTGGTGGCCTCCGATGGCCCAGCCGAGCCCGGGAGGGGCTCCGGCGAGGCTGGCGGCGAGCGAGCTCCTGGACTGAAATCGGGAAGCCTCAGATGGCCTCCTCGGTCCCTGCAAAGCAAACCAGAAGCTTCGCGGGTCGAGGGCAAAGTGCCTCGACCCAAAGAAGCGGGGTGACGGTGGCTGGTGGGTCGGTGCGAATGAGCTCCGGCGAGCGGTAGGTGGTGGAGCTCGACTCCCAGCTCCGGGGCGAGCTGGGTTGGATGAGTGGGCGTAGAACGTGCGTCGGAGGGTGGCGAAGGTGTGTGGGGGTTCCGATGATCGAGATATTACGCGAGATGGCCGGAATCAGGGGAACACGTCGGAGAGTCGATTTGGGCGAAATCAGAAATTAAGCGAAATGGAAGAGCTAATCGACTACCTGGGTGGATCGGAAGACTGTGCTGGAGTGTGGCTAACTCCCGGTCGTCGCCTCGAAGGTCGTCACTGCCTGAGGCTCGAGCTCCAACTAGGTGGCGGAGCACGGCGGCGCACGGCTGCCGGATCGATGGTCGGGCACCCTCCTCCTCGCTGCAACACGGCAGACGGAAGCTGTCACCTTGCTGAATGCAATGGAGGTCACGGGAGTGAAGGTGGAGAGCCAAAGATGGAGAGTGAATGCGGCGGAGCTCAGGCTTTATATGGTTGCAGGTCCGGGAAGAATCGATCGGGTAGGGCGAGCTGGAGCGCGGATCCCAAGGCGAGGGCTCCGGCGAGGCTCTCGGATGTGACGTGATCAATCCGGACCCGGAGTTGGGGCAAATGGCGATCGGGTCACTCGTAAAAAGAGGGGAGAAAACGGGTCGGGCGAGCGGACCCGGGCTCTGGTGGTCCTGGGGGAGGTGTTGACCGGGGGTCAACAATCCCCCATGGACCAATCAGAGCCCGCCAAGGCTTATATTTTTATTTGATTTTTTTGGGGCCTTAAATGGCCGAATTTTCAAAAACTTAAAACATAAAAAATATTTGTTTTAATTTTTTCTATTTTTTTGTGATTTTTAATTAATTTTTGGAAATAAAAAAAAGGTATATACGTAGTAGCTATACATAGGTATATATACACTATATTGATTTTTGATTTTTGATTTTTAATTAGTTATTTATATACATTTTTATTCCTATTTTATATTTTATTTATTTATAGGATAAAATGAGGAATAAAAGGCTATTTTTATTTTATTTTTATTATTTAGATATATAGGTGAAATAATTATTTATGTATAACTATATACATGGTGTATGTACAAGATATTTTTGTATTTTTAATTTTGTAATTTTTATTTGATTTTGTTTTGTTTCTTTTTATTTATTTTATGTACAATATGTAACATAGGATATTTACAAAAAGTTTTAGAACTAAATACATCTATTTACAAGGTTAGATAAATAAGGATGGTGGTCTTATGTACATGGTGAAGGTGTATTTTTGCATTTTTGACTTTTAAGTTTTTATTTTGTTTTTAATAGTTTATAAATATGTACAAAATATATACAAGCATATTTTTGGATGAGGAAAATATTATTTTATTTATTTACAAATATATACATAAGTGAGCCCCTATCTCTCTCTACTGTGGCTTTTATGCGGTCAGGCCCATGATGAGCCCTCCCTTGGGTTAGGTTGCTCAATATTTATTCTAAATATTTCCCTCTTTTTCTTTTTACTCTTTATTCTTTTATTTTTGCACAAAAACATGCTAATTACATATTTTTACAAGATGCATGCTTTTGCTAATTATTTGTATTTACACATATCTACATGCATTTGCATCGGTTTTTTGTAGCTAAAATATAAGAATAAAGAGTGATGAATGAGTATTCATCACCCCCCTATACTATACTTTGCTAGTCCCTTAGCAAACACTTATTTGAAAAAGAAGTGAAACAGAAAGAAAAAGAAAAAGAAAAAGAGGATGTACATGGATCAAGGTTGAATTATTAAACTTTCCTTCATTAAATTGAAATATGGAGCTTGATCAGATCTTTGGATTATTAATGTGTCGGAACCTTATTTGGACTTAAGCTTAAAACTCAACAGCCTCTAAGTTCCACCAATCTATGGGCAAGACTCCTCAATAAACCAGATCAGAACAAGTCTACATACACAAACTCTAATGACCATGAGTCTTTCCAAGCAGTGTAAGTGATATGTGGCTCCCCCCCTCAGAAGTAACAAAGAAACAACCTCCCTCAACCTGGTAACTCTAATGCCTCGGTCTAGCAACTCTTTCCTCGAGAAGCGGGGTATTCCCTTCTAAGTTCAAGTGCAACCGGCTCAAGAAGAGGGGGTAGAAGTATAGAGTTTTGGAAGCCTAGCCAGTGTAGCTAAGTCTCCCGCTGCAAGCTTCATGAGATGTAACATTGATACCATAATCTTTTGCTTTATTTGACTATGTACACTCCGGTGGGGTTATTAAATTTTCAATCCGACCTACCACTTTTTTGGAGTTCTTTTTGCATTTTTGCATTTTTTTTTCAAGAACTTCTGTACAGCATATCTACATGGTGCAGCATATAAGAAATTTCCCCTTGAGCCAGTAGACTATCCCTCTTTTGAAGCTTTATTGCAACCCACGGCTTCTGTCTTTAGCCTTCATCACCACTAGACCAAGTTGAGGTGCACTTACTTCACTAGAAGAAGAAGAGAGGTTCCGCCTAGAAGTACTACCCTCATATGCTACCCCAAGCCAAAGGAAACTGCCTCCTCACCACCTCATCCGTGGAGAGCCATGTGTAAAGTGCAGGTGCAAGTCAAGCCATTGTCTCTAAGAGTCATGCGTGTGTTGTTAAGTGTTCTACTTAAGCTCATCAAGATGACATATGCTCATAGCCTATTGGACTCAAAGAATTAAGTCCTTATGGACCTGAAAAGCCTTAAACCTAAATCCTATAAGGTTCCTCTTGGCGTTAAGTGGATTAAGATCTTAGTCAAGCTCCATTTCTCAATTTAATTCCAGGCTTAGTTTAAATGTCAACTCTTATCCAGGAAAAACTATATACATATATGTACACAAGATGCTATTTACAAATATTTTACAATCATGCAAAATTTTTGAAAAATGTTTTGAAATCATGAATGATGCATGAGGTGCAAGTTTTTGCAAAAAGATATTTACAAACATTTACACAAGATTTTTGCAAACTTTTGATTTTCAAAACATTTTGGAAAAATTTTGTACTATATACATAATTTTGATACAAAAATATTTACACAAAATTTACACAAAAGATTTTTGAAATCATTTTTACAAAAATACTTTGTACACTAGCTATGTATGTGCAAGATAAAAGAGGTTTATGAAAAAATTTTAAATTTTTGTGATTTTTAGCCATTTTATTTATTAACACACTCACACAAAGTACGAGTTATGGCTAAAGTATATATGAAATATATACACACCCCCCCTATACTTAGCTCGAGCGATGTCCTCAGAGTGATCAAGAGCGATGAAGAAGACATAACTCGTGCTTAGTAAAAGGGAAGTGAAAAGGAATGGATAAGTACAGGAACGAATAAATGAATAGAATGAGAGGAACTCGGTGGTTTCCCCCTATACTTAGGATTAACTAATCCTAAGTATAGCAAGCTGTACATGAAGGGAAAGCCGAGTGAAGAATATACAGAATCTGCCCCCCTATACTTAGGGTAAGATATCCCTGAGTATAGGCAGCAAAACAGGAGCAGAAAGAATGAAAAGACTACCCGCAGGTCCTACATCCCCCCTATACTTAGGGTAAAGTACACCCTAAGTATAGCATAATCATAAGATGAGAAAAGGGATGTGGGACTAAAGAATAGAATGATATGGACAACTGGATCTATACAGGCGGAGGAACAGTGAAAATCAGGCGTGAGATGCAAAAGATGTGAATCAAAAGACCATATCTCACGCAAAATGAATAGGGGCACAAATAATAACGTCCCGCGGCTCATGATCTAGAAATGGCTTGAGCCGCTGGCCGTTCACTCGAAAGGTGCTCTCAGAAGACAACTCGGATATATCAATACTACCATTGTCGTGCACCTTTCTGACGAGAAAAGGTCCCTTCCATTTGCTCTGTAGCTTCCCTGGAAATAATCTAAGCCTCGCATCAAACAACCATACTCTCTGTCCAATCTCAAAATGCTTGTGGCTGATATGAGAATCATGCCACTCCTTGACTTTCTCCTTATAATGTAGGCTGCTTGAGAAAGCTGCATCTCTAAGCTCCTCCAGGGCAGCTAACTCTGCCCTCCTCTGGTCTCCTATACCATCTGGATCCATAAGAATATCTGTGACTGCCCAAAGTGACTTGTGCCTCAGCTCAACAGGTAGATGGCATGGCTTGCCATAAACGAGGCGAAAGGGAGATGTACCCAATGGAGTCTTGAAAGACGTCCGATATGCCCACAAGACCGAGTCCAAAAGCTGTGACCAATTCTTTCGGTCAGGGCGGACGACTTTCTGCAAAATATTCTTGATCTCCCTATTCGACACCTCAGCTAGACCATTCGTCTGTGGATGGTAAGGTGTAGCAACACGATGATCTATGCCGAACTCGCTAGCAAGTGCCTTCACCTGGTCGTTGATAAAATGAGACCCCCCATCAGAAATAAGAACTCGTGGAACCCCGAACCGCGTGATGATATGCTTCCTCAAAAATCTGCAAACAGTCCTCGCATCAGCGGCTCGGGCGGGGATAGCCTCAACCCAACGACTAACATAATCTACGGCCAACAGAATGTACTCAAATCCCTGACTCTTAGGGAATGGACCCATGAAATCGATGCCCCATGCGTCAAAAACCTCACAGAAGTGAATGGGCTGCATCGGCATCATATCACGCTGTCCACAAGTGCCCATCCTCTGACAGTCAGTACACCTCTTCACGAACTCATCAGAGTCCTTGAAGAGGGTAGGCCACCACAAGCTGGATTGGAGCACTTTCTGTGCCGTTCTCCTCCCAGAATGATGTCCTCCTGCCTCAAGCTTGTGGCAGTAAGTGAGGATGCTATGGTGTTCCTCCTGAGGAATACACCGACGCCAGACGCTATCCCCTCCTTCGTGGTAAAGGATGGGATCCTCCCAGTGGTAGGACTTGGCCTTCGCAAGGAAGGTCTCAAGCCTCTGCCTGGGCCAATCTTGTGGGACTTTCCCAGCAACGAGAAAGTTCACAATATCGGCATACCACGGGAGTGAGGCGATAGCAAGGATCGCCTCATCTGGGAAGGTATCACGAATAGGATCAATCTGCTCAGAATCCTCAGGCTGCTCTAATCGGGAGAGATGATCCGCCACCACATTCTTGACTCCAGGCTTATCCTTGATCTCAATGTCGAACTCCTGGAGTAGAAGGATCCATCTAGTCAATCTGGCCTTGGCATCCTTCTTTGCCATGAGGTACCTGATGGCGGTATGATCTGTAAACAAAGTCACTCTAGATCCAATGATATATGATCTGAACTTATCTAGGGCAAACACTACTGCTAGCATCTCCTTCTCTGTGACCGTATAATTCCGCTGGGCGGAATCCAATGTGCGGCTAGCATAGTGTATGGCAAATGGAACTCCATCCCTCCTCTGTCCCAGCACTGCCCCCACGGCAAAATCGGAGGCGTCCGTCATGATCTCGAATGGGAGAGACCAATCAGGCGGCTGAAGAACAGGAGCCTCTATAACATGCTGCTGGAGAGTCGCAAAAGACGAGAGACACTTGTCATCTACAAGGAACTCGGTGTCTTTTGTCAAGAGGTCAGTCAACGGTCGGGCAATCTTGCTGAAATCCTGAATAAATCTCCTATAAAATCCAACGTGCCCCAGGAATGACCGTAACTGCCTCAGATTGGACGGCGGTGTGAGTTTCCTAATGACATCCACCTTGGCCGGATCAACCTCCATGCCCCTGTTGGAGATGATGTGGCCAAGCACCTTCCCTTGAGTCACCATAAAGTGACTCTTCTCCCAAGATAGAACCAAATGGAACTCGATACATCGCTGGAGTACCCGGTCTAGGCAGTCAAGACAAGAATCGAATCCGTCGCTGTAGACCGAGAAATCGTCCATGAAGACCTCCAAACACTCCCCTACCATGTCCGAAAAGATCGACAGCATGCACCTCTGAAAAGTCGCAGGGGCATTGCATAGCCCAAATGGCATGCGTCGAAAAGCATATGTGCCGAAGGGACAGGTAAAGGTGGTCTTCTCCTGATCCTCAGGAGCGATGGCCACCTGGTTGTAGCCCGAGTACCCATCCAGGAAACAATAATGGCTCTTCCCTGCCAGTCTCTCAATGATCTGGTCAATAAAAGGCAGGGGGAAATGGTCCTTCTTGGTGGCCTGGTTGAGTCTCCTGTAGTCAACACAGACCCTCCAAGAAGTGGGTACTCGTGTAGCGATCTCCTCTCCCGACTCACTGATCACAGTCGTGATGCCCGTCTTCTTGGGCACCACATGCAAGGGGCTGACCCACTTGGAGTCGGAAATGGGATAAATAAAATCTGCGCTCCACCATTTGGATATTTCCTTCATCACGACCTCTCTCAGGTTGGGGTTCAGTCGCCGCTGGAACTCACGCGACGGCTTCGCCCCCTCCTCAAGATAGATATGGTGGGAGCACACTGCTGGACTAATCCCATGGAGATCCGCTACGCTCCATCCGATCGCCTTGCGGTTCTTTTCAAGAACCCCCATCAGACGGGATTCTTGCTCTCCAGTCAACTCGGCTGAGATGATGACTGGGTACATCTCTGGATCGCCCGCAAGGAATCGATACTTCAGCGAAGTAGGGAGCGACTTTCGCTCTGGAATGCTGGGTGCTGGCATATCTGGCTGCGGAAGAAAATGAGTGAAAGCTGCTAAATCGGCCAAATCTGCCTGGGAAAGTGAAAGCGTCCTCTCGCAAACTGAATCGGGAGAAGGCTGCTCAACTGCACTGTCTCTGCTCGGCTCTGCGTCTACCTCCTCCTCATCTCTAGGCTCAGATGGACTCAAGTCTGGCATCTGATCATAGCAATCGGCCCAATCAGACTCTGAATCCGAGGGATCTGTATCATCCGCGGTGGCATCAGTACCACCGAACAACAAGGTGGCCTCAGCACCACCATCACTGAACATCGTGTCGCGATCGAGGACCGGCTCTGCTGCCTCTATGGTATCCTGAACCAGGTCTGTGCTCTCCAGACTCTCCTCTGCTATCGTCTCTGCATCAGCTGTATCTGAAAGTGAGAGGGTGGTCTGTGTCTCAAGATCTGCCCAAGCTGCCTCATCATCTGTGATCACAAAATCACAGTCCTGGTGGATGTCTGGCTCTGCGTCTGTCAGCTGCTCTGTATCGGTACTCGCATCTGAGCTGGCTCTGAGTCTGGCTCTGTAATCCTCGACCGTCTCTATTTGTATACTTTCGCCCTCGACGCGAAAGTACACCTTCCCGCTATCATGATCAGTCACCGCCTTGGCTGTGGCCAAGAACGGACGACCAAGGATTATGGGGGTATCGGCCACTGACTCAGGGATCTCCATGTCCAACACTACGAAGTCCACGGGAAATTTCAGGCCCTGAATCGTGACGATAACATCTCGTAATAACCCCTTCGGCCTCTTGACAGATCGATCAGCGAACTGAAGGACTGTCCTGCTCTGTCGAAGAGTGCCCAACTCGAAGCGGTCGAGAAGGGCTGCCGGAAGAAGGTTAATCGACGATCCGCTATCTAGAAGAGTACGGTCGAACCTCTGCTCACTAATCTGGCATCTGACATACGGGGCCCCTGAATCTGGCCTCTTGGCTGGCAGTCGGTTCTGGATCGCGAAGCACGTGGCTTTCGTCAGCACATGTATCTCTGAAGTGTGGTTCCTCCTCCTCCTCCTGACTGTAGTCCTCTCTCTCAAAGCACGCTGGAAAAGGGGGATGTGCTGCAAAGCCTCCTGGAGGGTCAGCTGGATGTGGAATCGATCAATCATACTCTGGCTGAACTCCTCAAACTCTCTCTTTTTGGGATTTTCTTTTTTCTTCCCCTTCCCCATCTGAAGGGCTCTAGGGAAGGGGATCACTGGGTCCTTCTCAGATGAAGGACTAGGAAAAGGTCTAGACGGTTCAAGGACCGGATCCACACATACATCATGCACCACAGTGGGACCAGAAGAAAATAAACCTTTTCCTTTATTCATATCAGAGTTCCGAGATACATGAACACGGGGAAAAACAACATCTCTATCTGTACAAACACCGGTGGCCTCAGTACCACCATGGGCTGGCTGCTCTGCTGCTGCTGCTGGTGCTAGATGTCTCGTGGCATCAGTACCGCGTGCTGGCTCGGCTGGACGGGTGGCGTCAGTACCACCTCCTCGAACTGGTGAAGTGGCGGCCTCAGTACCGCCGGTAGGATCAGCATCCTTGGTGGCATCAGTACCACCGTCATCATCTGGAGCGGCCTCAGTACCGCTCTCCTCCTCCTCATGTGGCGCCTCTGGAATGTCCTCGTGGTGAAGCTCAGATGAGGCGTCGCCGCCTGCTGGGGTCCTACCGCTCCTAAGTGTGACAAAATCAGCATCAAAAAGATCCGAAGATGTATCATCAAATGGGTCACTAGGAGTGGCTAACTCAGTATGTACTACCTGCTCAGATTTCCTCTTGAGGCTGTTCGGATTGGGCTCTATCTGGGCTGGTATGGCGGCCTTCCCTCTCACCAGGTCCCGCATCTCCTGGCGGAACTCATCCATCTCCCGTCTGAATGTGGCCTGCTGGTCCGTGAGGAGGCGGGCGATGTCATCCAAAGCGGGGCTCTCGTGGGAGCCCGACGGGTGGCCTCTCTGTGGGTGAGGCTGCTGGATCTGCTGCTGCTGGTGCTGGTAAGCGGGGTAGGTAGGAGGGTGCTGCTGGTATCCCTGGTGAGCCTGCTGCTCATGTCTCCAAGACTGTCCCTGCTGCTGATAGGGACGAGGACCGTAGGATGGCTGCTGCTGATATGCTGGGGACTGCTGCTGAGGGTGGTGCTGGTCTCTCTGCTGGGAGTACTGCCCTCCCTGTCCTGACGGCTGCGGCTGGGGCTGGGCACCACCACTCCCCCACCTGAATCCGGGATGGTCTCGTCGGATCCCAGGCTGGGGGTGGTCGTACCAAATCCCGTTGACATCCATCAACGGCTCTGTCTCGTAGGGGTCTGGCGGCAGTACTGCCAGAGGCTGATCCGGCTGGTAGGGCACCATCTGCATCTCTGGAGATGGTGGTGACTGGTAAGTGGGCTGCGGCTGCTAGTACGGCTCCGCCTGTACAAGGTGAACCTGTCTAGGCTGCTGTGAAGAGCTGGAGCGCTGGGACGAGCTGCTGCTGCCGCCGGTATCTCCTCGCGACAGAAGACGGGGCTGTGAAGCCGTCTGTGTCTCCTGAAGACACATGAGCTGGGTCTTCATGTCGCTCAGAACCTGTGCCATCTGCTCCATCTGCGTGATACTCTGGCACTGCTTCTTCTCTATCAGCTCCATGCGGTCCAACTTCTCGCTAATGATACCCATGTCCGCAGCGGACGACTCGGCCTGTGCTGCTGCAACTGCGGACGAACTGGATGGACCTGCATCGACCCGTGCTATCCGCTGGTACTGCACGGGTCCTGGCTGCTGTGGCTGGGGTCTCTAAGAGTACAACCGGGTCTGAGACATCACCATGTAGTTCTCTGACATCTCCTCGTAAATGGCCCAGACCTGGTCGTGGTCCTTGGCAAAATAGGACCCGCCGCAAGAAGCATTCACCAGGCCCTGAAGCTCTGGCGTCAACCCACTGAAAAAGCTCTGAACTAGGTTCGGCTTGGATATGTCGTGGTGCGGGCATCTGTCCAAGAGCTCTCGAAACCTCTCCCAAGCCTCGTGGAACTGCTCATTGGGGAACATGGAGAAGTTGCTGATCAAGGCCCTCGCTGCATTCGTCCGCCCGAGTGGATAGTACTTTTTCAAGTACTCGGTGCGGAGCTGATCCCAGGTGTACACAAACTTCCCTAAGTGCTTCAGCCAGTTGGCTGCTCTGTCTGCCAGTGAAAACGGGAAGGCAATCATCCGTATAGTGTCCTGGTCCACGTGGCGATCGTGGACAGTGCTGCAGATCATCAGAAACTCCTGGAGGTGGAGGTGGGGCTCCTCAGTGGCTAGCCCGTGGAAGCGGGGCAGTAACTGCAAGGTGTTCGGGGGGGAACTTGAAGTCCCCCACGATAGCTGGCACTACCACCCAATGATGCATCAGAGTAGATCCGGGGTTGTGCAACGCCCGCATCGGCTGTGGTGGTCCTCCCGCAGCGGCGGCTGCCGCTGCGGCGGCTGCGGCTGCTGCTGCGGCGGCTGCGGCTGCTGCTGCTGCTGCTGCGGCTGCTGCTGCTGCTGCCTCTGCATCAAGCATTTCCTCAGGCTCGCTCTGCTCTGAACCTCGCTCTGCTCTGAGCCTCTCCAACTCTCTCCTCATCTCTATCATGAATGCTCCCTGATCGCGGAGCTGCTGTTGAACCGTCTCAAGTGATGCGATCAGGGTGGAGTTGATCGCCCCCTGGTCAAATACAACATGATGGTCT
Source organism: Ottelia alismoides (assembly GCA_037367405.1). Classification (NCBI taxonomy): domain Eukaryota; kingdom Viridiplantae; phylum Streptophyta; class Magnoliopsida; order Alismatales; family Hydrocharitaceae; genus Ottelia; species Ottelia alismoides. The sequence continues at coordinate 550,502 of JAZKJV010006632.1, read as the reverse complement.
CCCCGTGGACCTCTGGGGGAATCATCTGCTCTGGCGGCCATAACGACGTCTGCAAAATCAAATGAGCCCAACTCAGGTGCTGTCAAATCTGATAATCTCTCCTCGGGCTCATGTCTCTCAATACCAGAAGAAAGGGGGTCGAGGGGGAACAGGGCGGAATCGTACTCGGGCTCGGAGAGCTGGTCTCGGCTCTCGCGGGCTAACCTAGATGATCGGGTAGACGTGCCCGAAAGCGGTGCAACCAGAGGCTGCCTAAGAGACCGTCTACCCATCATCTTGATCTGGGCGAGTAATGCGGATGAGATCTGGAATCAAATATGATCAAAAACAAACCCCCAGTTCACCAACGCACGCGAGCTGAAGACCGTGAAAGTTCGGTCAAATTATCTTGTCTATTTTATTTTGGTGAACACACAAAGTATCAGAGCGCTTACGTGACCTGTTAGGATATCCGATGCTATCCCAACCGACTGGCCCGCACAGAAGAGTCGGTAATCAGTCGGGTCTAGCACCGGGAGGCTCTACCTAGGGTGCGGGTCACTCTCTCGCGCATCCAAACAAGACAATGAGGGGGTTGCTCTCCCCAAGACAAAATTTTTAGGGTGAGCGGTTTTTAAGATCAAGTATGATTAGTAGTCCTGGTTTTATTGTTTTTCTTTTTAATATTTTTCAGAGCAAACAAAGGGCCTAACGAATTTTTCGGTTCTCCTGATTATTTAAGCTGAAAACAGGGGGGAGAAGACGAAAAAGCCGATGCGCGAAAAAAATCAATGATGCATGCAAAGTAAGGAAGGCGTACCTGACTCCAGCACTCTACATGCAATATGATCCGCGCAGAATTTAAAGACAGAAATAAAACTACCTAAATGATGCAAGCGGGAAAAACCGAGGCCCTAAACAGCAGTGCTAGCGTAGAACCGTCTAACTCAGTCACTCGCCCTCGATCCAAAGAGTCCGGTCTTGGCTTACCCCTCCTCTTCTCGACAGGTCGAGTTCAGGGGTAGCGCTTGTGGGGCAGGCTCGCGGCACGTAGGCTCTCAGGAAAGCAACTAAGTTATTTTTATTATTTATTATTAGTAGGTCCAATTAACGATCTATAGGAACAGATCAGCAATTAGGTGTGGGGATCCTACTATTACGGCACAATCACCAGAAAATCCTACAGCTAGGGGCTCGATCAAAAAGCCGCGTAAACACCGGAAAGGCAGTAAAAAAAAAGTAGAAAATGAAAGCCGCGCAAAGCCGCGAAAAACCGCTAAAGTCTAAAGGGTCCCCCGAGCACACCGGTGCTCGGCGAAACAGACCCGAGAGTGTCCAAACTGTCCAAGTCTCTGAACACCTGTATTATTACAACAATAATGAAATAATAGCTAAACTACCCTCACCCACTCAACTCTCTCTCTCGCTCTCTCCTGCGGCTTCGTGAAGAAGGAAGCCGCCTCCGCGTCGCTCGGGTGCTCCGGCGCTCCTAGGAATGCCGCCCTCGCTCCTCGGGCCCTCGCAAGAAAAAGAGAGAAAAGTGGTCAGTCCAACAATTATTATAAAAATATCAGAAAAATATATATATACAAAAATCTGTGCAAAAAGCCGCGAAACTCGAAAAGCCGCGGAAAAATCTAAAAGACTACTAAGCCGTGCTCCCCGGCAACGGCGCCATTCTGATAACCCCAAAATTCCGAGTGACTAAGGCAAAGGCAAAGGAATGGTCGTTGTGACCTCAATCAATCGGATGGGTATATCAAGAAAAATAGACCACTACGAGAAATAAAATCAATCAAAAATGCGAAAGCGGTCTTGCTATGTGATTAACCTGGTATAGCTCCCAGGGTCGAACACAAGGAGCACGGATTGGCCAAAGGCCTACGAAGTAGTCAAAGAATCAGAAAAAGGGAGAAAACATTTTTTAGTGGTTTTTAATGGTTTTTAAATTTTTTTGGATTTTTAATATTTGAAGGAAATAAAAGAAAGTATAAACAAGCACACTTAAGCAATTTATTTAGCACACCAAAAATCAAGCAAAAATTCAAGAAAAATTGTTTTTATGCTTTTTGGGTTTTTAAGTGTTTTTGGTGAATTTTTGGGATTTTTATGAGGTGTATTTTATTTTCTAAAAATCAAACAGTGCAAAGAAAACGAGGTACTGTCCAGCAGGGCTCAAAACCCAAAGATAAAATATCTAAGGATCTCAGATGGCCCTGGAGGTAATTTTCCTGTATTCTATAGAAAACAAGGAAAATTTGGGCACCAAAATTATTGTTTTTGGATTTTTAGATTATTTAATATGATTTTTATGAGTTTTTAGGTGTTTTTAGATTTTTAGGGTTTTTACTCAATGAAAAATAGCCAAAATTGGCTAGAAAATCAAACAACACACAAAGATCAGTAACTAATTTTTGTAGAATTTTTGGGGGTGTTTTTATATTTTTTTGTGATTTTTCAAGTGAAACAGTGCCAAAAATAGATGTTTTTGAATTTTTTTAAAATAGCAAACAAGATCAAAAATGTCCTCAAAAATCTACAAAAATCCTACACCATGGCAGGAGCCATGTGTCAAATTTTCATTAGATTTGGAGGTGATTTGATATTTTATTCAAAATCCAAAAGGGGGCACTGTGCACAAGGACCAATGTGCAAATACCCGAAAGTCTGGGGCTCAAGGTGCAAAAATCCCAGCAAGTCACGCGCGTGGCGCGTGCCTGGGGCACTCAGGTGCCTTTTGGTAATAAAAACCAAGTTTCTGGACTTTTTGGTAACTCGTACCAAAGGTCCAGGGGCTTGGATGCAAAAATCCCACTAAAATCCGCACATGCGCATAAACAACACTCACAGGGGCATAAATGCAATTACCAAAAAGTTATCATTCATTTCAGAACCCAACAGAACTACAGGGAAACAAATGTAAATAGCCCAAACAAGCGCGTGACGAAGCACGTGGTCTCACATACACAGGGGCATAAACGTAAATAAAAACAAGCACAAGGTCCCAGTTGCAAATTACCCTACGTAAATAAAAGCACGAAAAGATTTACAGGACTAGGACTAAAAAGACAAACTAAGAGGGGGCCCTAAGTAATTTACCCCTTTATTTGTCGACGGCGGGATGCGCGCCACGTGGAAGATCGGGCGGTCCTGGTGAGCTGGCGCTTTTCTTCGTCTGCCCTTGAGCCGGATCGACGGTGGAGGCGAGGACACGTGGAAGATCGAACGGGGTGGAGCTTGGGTGCCTCTCTCCTCTGCTGCTATCGGTCCAGATGAGCCCCTCCAGGTGATCGACGGTCGCTGCTCCTCGGAAGATGGACGGCTGGGATCAAGACTGGAGCGGAGGAGCCATCGGACGGTGCTGGAGGATGGTGGAAGAACACTCCGCCGGCGAGCTTCGCCGGCCTCGTGCGTGGGCTGTAGTCCTCCTCAGCTGCTCCTGATGATCGGAGAAGACCCGCTGTGATGCCCCGCAGCTGGTGGTGGCCTCCGATGGCCCAGCCGAGCCCGGGAGGGGCTCCGGCGAGGCTGGCGGCGAGCGAGCTCCTGGACTGAAATCGGGAAGCCTCAGATGGCCTCCTCGGTCCCTGCAAAGCAAACCAGAAGCTTCGCGGGTCGAGGGCAAAGTGCCTCGACCCAAAGAAGCGGGGTGACGGTGGCTGGTGGGTCGGTGCGAATGAGCTCCGGCGAGCGGTAGGTGGTGGAGCTCGACTCCCAGCTCCGGGGCGAGCTGGGTTGGATGAGTGGGCGTAGAACGTGCGTCGGAGGGTGGCGAAGGTGTGTGGGGGTTCCGATGATCGAGATATTACGCGAGATGGCCGGAATCAGGGGAACACGTCGGAGAGTCGATTTGGGCGAAATCAGAAATTAAGCGAAATGGAAGAGCTAATCGACTACCTGGGTGGATCGGAAGACTGTGCTGGAGTGTGGCTAACTCCCGGTCGTCGCCTCAAAGGTCGTCACTGCCTGAGGCTCGAGCTCCAACTAGGTGGCGGAGCACGGCGGCGCACGGCTGCCGGATCGATGGTCGGGCACCCTCCTCCTCGCTGCAACACGGCAGACGGAAGCTGTCACCTTGCTGAATGCAATGGAGGTCACGGGAGTGAAGGTGGAGAGCCAAAGATGGAGAGTGAATGCGGCGGAGCTCAGGCTTTATATGGTTGCAGGTCCGGAAAGAATCGATCGGGTAGGGCGAGCTGGAGCGCGGATCCCAAGGCGAGGGCTCCGGCGAGGCTCTCGGATGTGACGTGATCAATCCGGACCCGGAGTTGGGGCAAATGGCGATCGGGTCACTCGTAGAAAGAGGGGAGAAAACGGGTCGGGCGAGCGGACCCGGGCTCTGGTGGTCCTGGGGGAGGTGTTGACCGGGGGTCAACAATCCCCCGTGGACCAATCAGAGCCCGCCAAGGCTTATATTTTTATTTGATTTTTTTGGGGCCTTAAATGGCCGAATTTTCAAAAACTTAAAACATAAAAAATATTTGTTTTAATTTTTTCTATTTTTTTGTGATTTTTAATTAATTTTTGGAAATAAAAAAAAGGTATATACGTAGTAGCTATACATAGGTATATATACACTATATTGATTTTTGATTTTTGATTTTTAATTAGTTATTTATATACATTTTTATTCCTATTTTATATTTTATTTATTTATAGGATAAAATGAGGAATAAAAGGCTATTTTTATTTTATTTTTATTATTTAGATATATAGGTGAAATAATTATTTATGTATAACTATATACATGGTGTATGTACAAGATATTTTTGTATTTTTAATTTTGTAATTTTTATTTGATTTTGTTTTGTTTCTTTTTATTTATTTTATGTACAATATGTAACATAGGATATTTACAAAAAGTTTTAGAACTAAATACATCTATTTACAAGGTTAGATAAATAAGGATGGTGGTCTTATGTACATGGTGAAGGTGTATTTTTGCATTTTTGACTTTTAAGTTTTTATTTTGTTTTTAATAGTTTATAAATATGTACAAAATATATACAAGCATATTTTTGGATGAGGAAAATATTATTTTATTTATTTACAAATATATACATAAGTGAGCCCCTATCTCTCTCTACTGTGGCTTTTATGCGGTCAGGCCCATGATGAGCCCTCCCTTGGGTTAGGTTGCTCAATATTTATTCTAAATATTTCCCTCTTTTTCTTTTTACTCTTTATTCTTTTATTTTTGCACAAAAACATGCTAATTACATATTTTTACAAGATGCATGCTTTTGCTAATTATTTGTATTTACACATATCTACATGCATTTGCATCGGTTTTTTGTAGCTAAAATATAAGAATAAAGAGTGATGAATGGGTATTCATCAATAATCTCGTCATAGTATCCGTCAATTTCAGTACTAAGATCGGCCTTAACTATTATTCCAGAAAGCTGTGATGTTTTATTTTCATCAATTGACTTTTTTCGAAATCTGAATCCATTCACGATGTAGCCGGAATGCGATACTACTAATGAGTATGGACTCTTGTGGATTATATCGAGATTTGTGTTCCACCGTTCATCTTTGGTAACTTTTAATAGTTCAATATTATCCCCGAACCATTTAAGAAAGTCTGACTTGCTACTGGTTGTTGACTGAAACTCTTCAAAGAAACAATCAACCTCATCTACTTGCATCAAAATATAATAATGAATAAGGTCTCTTTCATCGTCTGAAATACTACGACGAGTACTCTTTAAGATAGCTCGTCCATTTTGTTGAAAAATCCAAAGTTTGTTTGGATCTTCTGTCCACAATTCACCATCGTCATTTCGTTCAAACCGGTCGAATCTAATACTCTTGCCATCATCCATATACATGTCACAAAATGTGATACATTCTTCACATAAATATCCCTCGGCAATGCAACCTTCAGGTGCGGCTTTGTTAAACACCATATTCTTTAATTTCCGTAAGTATCTTTCAATTGGATACATCCATCGATACTGTACAGGACCACATATTCAAGCTTCGCTAGCAAGATGAATAATAAGATGTACCATGATATCGAAAAATGTAGGTGGAAAGAGCTGCTCTAGCTTACATAAAGTGATAACAATATCTGTCTCTAGTCTAAACAATACTTCAGGATCTAAAGTCTTCGAACACAAGATTTTAAAAAACTGACTGAGTTCAATTACTGGCTGCAAGACATCAGGATGTACAACTCCTCTAATCGCCAACTGGAAATGAACTTGCATCAATACATGACAATCGTGACTTTTTAATGCCGATATCTTTCTTTCAGCCAGATTTATACATCTGCCTATTTGTGATGAGAATCCATCAGATACTCTAATTGATTTAATGAAATTGAGTATCTTATCTTTGTCAGCACTGGATAAAGTATACATTGTTTCTGGAATTATAATTCTAGAATTCTCTGACTCTATCGGATGTAGTTCGGGTGGATACCCAACTGTGTTAGATCACGTCTGGCTCGCAAACTGTCTTTCGCAGTACTAGAAATATTTAAAATTCCCAGAATATTTTCTATAACATTCTTCTCTATATGCATCACGTCCAAGTTATGACAGACCTGTAAAGTATGCCAATAGGGTAGCTCCTGAAAGAATATACTCTGTTTTTGCCATCCACCGGATGCCTTCCTCTTAAATAATCGACGTAGAGAGTGGTTGCCCAAATTTTGTTGTTCTATCCACAATACGCTTCCTGATCGGCGAATCAAACTTAACCGGCATCCAAACGATTGTCCATCAAACTTGTAATTGTTTTCATTTCTTAACCATCTATGACTTACGGGTAAGAAACGGCGATGTCCCAAATAACAATGCTTCATACTCGCACTTAGCCATGTCGAATATGTTTTATCCATACAAATCGGACATGCGAGTTTACCCTTCGTACTCCATCCCGATAAATTGACATACACGGGAAAGTCATTAATTGTCCACAATAAAGAAGCACGCATTGTAAAGAACTCTTTCTTTTCCACGTCATACGTACTCACTCCAGAACTCCACAGAATCTTTAGTTCATCAATCAGCGGTTGCATATATGTATCTATCGCATTACCTGGCCCCTTTGGAACAGGTATCAATAACGTCATCATCATAAAAGAAGATGCCATTGACATCCATGGTGGCAAATTATATGTAACAAGTATCACAGGCCAAATAGAGTAACTCGTACTCATATTTCCGAATGGATTAAAACCATCGGAAGCAAGACCTAAACGTACGTTTCTTACTTCTTCAAAGAACGATGGATACATTTCATCGAATTTCCTCCACTCTTCTTAATCTGACGGATGTCGAATAACACCAGTTACATCTTTCTTTTTGATATTACTGTGGCATATCATCATTTTAGTTGTTCTTTCATATGAATATAATCGTTGTAATCGGAGAATCAAAGGAAAGAATCGTAAAATCTTCTCCGATTTTTTCCTTTTCGAATCATGGCCCAAATTTTTATATCTGCTACTTTTGCAGTCAGGACATGTATCTAGGTTTGAGTAATCCTTCCAATATAAAATGCAGTCATTCGGACATGCGTCAGATTTCTCGTAGTTTAATCCAAGTGCTCGAAATCTTGATTTAGCGTCCTTCCAATCCTTTGGAAATTTTTTTGGATTATTTAATAAGGTCCTAATCAACTGTAAGACATCTGCCATCGTAACCGCTGTACACCGATTCTTCACTTTTATCTTAAACATTTCTAGAAGAAAACGCAACCGAGACATTTTGACTCCGTCACATAATGGCTTTTCTGCATCCTGTATTTTTTCAAGTAAGGAATCCGGAGGTGAATCCATCGGTTCATTAGTGTCATGTCCTTGAATGTTATCTATCAACTCAAATATAGCATCACGGTCATGTCTTTCAGAGACATCTCTTTCATTATCAACTTGGTCATTATTATCTTCGTCCAAAATAACTCCTTCACCATGATACGTCCAATTTGTATAATGGAGCCAAAAACCATTTAATATCAAATGTTCGTAAACCATGGTTCGATTTTGTGTCAAAGTGTTCTTGCATCTTATGCACGGACAATGTATCTTATCTCCATCACCTCCTACAATATGATAGAGCGACTCATATCGAAATGCCCAGTCTAAGAATCCGATAACCCCTTTGTTATATGTCCGATAATCATCAAATCTTTTATTCATCCAACTTTTGTCCATTGCCTATAGGTAACATCTAAAGTTAACTACTATTTTTTAATCTACTATCTTAAGCATTTGACTAAACTAATAAGCATATTAAAAAAATATGCAATCATAAGCATGGTGAATATATAAAAAACAATAACAAAACTTACAACCAAGTAATGCGGCAGGTAAGGCGGCGGGCGGGCGGCGGGCAAGGCGGCGGGCGGACCGGCACGAGTTGAGGATGAGGAGGGCGGAGGGCAAGGCGGCGGGCGGGCGAGCATGAGTTGAGGACGAGGAGGGCAGAGGACAAGGCGTCGGGCGGAGGGCGGTGGCGAGAGGGGGGAGGAGGAAGCGGGCGGAGGGCGGCGGCGAGAGGGAGGAGGAGGAGGGCGGCGGCGAGAGGGAGGAAGAGGCGGCGACGAGGAGTTGAGGGCGAGAGGACGGGCACGAGTCGAGTGAAGAATGAGGAATGGAGTCGCCGGAGGGGTATATGACCATCGGGGACGGTCAAACAACCGTCCCCTATACGAATGATCGGGGACGGTTATAAGTGAATCGTCCCCTTTGAGTGCAGATATTTCGAGCGGTCGTGCCGATTACAAGGGTAGAGGGGATGGTTTGGCAACCGTCCCCTATAACCAACTATAGGGGACGGTTGTATCCGTCCCCTATAGATTCGTATAAGAGACGGGCACAGTGGAGTAACGGGGACGGTTATAACCATCCCATAAAGTCTGCCTAGTTAGGGACGGTTATAACTCCATCCCTAAAGGTCAATTAATGGCGACGGTCGGAAATAGCCGTTGCTATTACATTACAGAGGGGACGGTCCCCTACTGACCGTCCTCGATACTGTTATTGCGGACGATTGCTCCTTGACCATCCCCAATAAGCGTCCCCAAAGGACGTCCAGTTTGTAGTGGTCTACCGTTCATTCCCATTTTCCATTAATCCTAGGTGATCAAGCTAGGAAAAAGAAACCGAGAAAAAATCGTGTATTCGATAAAAACCGCGATCTAGGCTAAGCGATAAAACATGCAGTGACTTGGCGAAAATCCGTGAAACACTTGGGCTGTTTTGAAAATCAAAAATCAATATGTATGCAAGTCGATAAAAACCGCACCTATTATGCTTCTATTAGCGAGGAGAAAATACCTTTTAAATTTACTAAGTGAAGCGAAATTACGTACGTCTTCATTTAAAGTGTGTCCTACCTACGAGCAAGCACGTAACAGATAAAAATGAAATACGCTCAAAGAGCTGCGTGCCTGGTCCTAGGTGGACACTCAAGTGGGGACGATCCCCACACAACCACATTCGTTCGATTACACTCGCGAGTCTTCAATCGAAGATCGCTGTAAAAGACGAATTATTACAAGTATGGAATGGAAATAAAAATGCGACACATTTTTTCTTTTTCTTTTCTATGTGCTCCAAGCATGCTCCTGCGGTTCCTCGCAGCGGGAGACACCAGCTCCTCGCCTCCTTGATTGATCAAGGGCCCTGCCACAGAAATAAGGATTAGAGATCAAAATAATAAAAAAAATTTTATAATGCAAAATATGTGAATAATTTGACCTATAAAATGAACACTTAATAAAATAAACAAAATTCCAAATAATATAAGAAATGAGTCGTGTCCCCGACAATGGCGCCATTTGACGAACCGCGAAATCGGCCTTTAAAAGTGTGTAATTAACATTTGGAATCGTCATCGCAGTCGGGCCGAGATGGGTTCATCAAAGACCATCTTATTTAAATATATCAATCAAAATGAGATGGTCGTATTATATTTTTTTACTTGGCAAGATACCAAGGTCGAACTCAGGGACACGAGCCTTTCTCTAATTAATCAGATTTTTATCTATCTAATTAAGGGTTGAGTTGAAGAACATATAGGTCAAAGTATGCATGAAAAGACACAACAAGACAAAGCGTTAAAGGAAAATAAAGGTGCATTTTTTTCTATTTTTATCATGCAAGTAAATGTGATGATATGCAATGAGAATATGCCCTAGGTAAAAATGATGAGCAAAATTACTCAAGAGTTAATTTCAAGTTTAATTAAAGAGGCAGAGTTGATGAACAATTTTAAACAAGGCATTAGTTTAAGCTCGAATAAACACAAGGCTACTAAATAATTGCATACAAATCATTGTGTCCAAAATAACAATTAAGCATGCCATTAGAAAAATCATCAAACCAGCTTCAAAATGAAACTGAAATCAACTGAAACGGAACATGATGCTCAAGATATGCATGAAAGAAAGCAAGGGCATAACTGAAAGAAAACATGAAATGATAAATACAAATAGGTCCCTAGGAAGGACTAAAGTGAAAATAAAATAAGTTTTGAAGCCTTCCCTGTAAAAGTTCCATACGCCGGGGCCTATCTGCAAATATCCCAACCCGCGAGGGCCAAGGTGCAAAATGCCCATAGCGCGCATGAACTGAACGTGATCTGGACATACTTGCAAAAATGGAGAAGTCAGAGGGCATCTCTGCAATTTACCCAGATGGCACGTGTTATGCACGCGCCATCCAGACTCGGAAGGAGGTTCAGGCTCGGCAGAGGCTAGGCGGTGCTTCGGGTCGGTTCGGGCTCGGTGCAGGTTCGGATAAGGCTCGGGGATTCCGAAGCTCTGAGAGGCTCTGAAGATGCCACATGGTCAACTGAGGTCCATCCGATCATAACGATCGAATGGCTGTTGTGCGTATCTGCAGGAGTGACGTGGCTGCTTCTAAGCCATCAGATCTTCGAGGATCCGATGGCTCTTGTATAGTCGGCCACGAGCTACGTGGCTGCACGAAGGCCGTTGGATCGAGAGGATCCAACGGTTGCTGGAGAAGAAGCTCCTGAGCGACGTTGCTGTATTCGAGCCGTCAGATGATGACCATCCGACGGCAACTGCTCCTTCGTCTTCATCCGCGACTGGCGGCGAGAACAGAGCTCCGGCGAAGGAGCTCCTCCTCCGCCTCTCGTTCTTGGACGACATGGACCTCCCCAGAGCTCCCTGAGGGTTCGTCGAGGTAGATAGGAGTTCGGGGAATATCCAGGAGCTTCTAGGGCGGTTCGTCGGAGCTCTGGTAGCTACTGCATCGTCTATGAAGTTACCTCCGACGAAGTTCCGGCCATTGCGCTCTTTGAGTACCTGCATAGTTAGAAATATCGCCGAAGCCAAAGAGGTGCATGCGTGAGTGGAGTGAGAGCTCATGTGGGTCGAAGAAGGTGGGTGCTCGAAGCTCCTCCGCCGCGAGGGCGGAGGAGATGGACGGAGGTGGTCTGGGGCTGCGAAGGACGGAGAAGGTGATCGGATATAGGCACGTGAAAGATGGAGTTGAGGCGGAGCTAAAGGGGTGAACAATGGAGCGAGAGAGGGGGTGTAATGGCCTGGATAATTAAAAAAATAAGAAAAATACAAGAAGGAATCGGAAGGACTTACCGGACCGGAGGTGGAGGTAGAGCTTCTGCGCGAGCTCCAAGGTGGAGCTTTGGTCTTCGCTGGACCTCCACAGCAACTGGAGGCAGCTCAAGCGGGTGCTGGGCACCGCGACGACACCATAATCGACGTCGGGTCAACACCGGGGGACGAGGTCGTCTTCGCTCGATCCATTCGCCTCCCCCTGTCACAGGGAGGCGGAGGAGGGCTGGGCCCCTCCCCGCGTAAAGGTGGACAGGGATAATCGAAGGAGGAGGCACGGTATTTAATGGCGAAGGTCGGCGGCTGACGGGTGAAGACATGGGTTTATACGAGGAACGTGGAGCGAGTGGGAGGACTACGGGGTTCGTGGGATGATGCGTGAGGAAGAAGGAAGATGGGGGAACATCGTGGAGCAGTTGGCGAGGGGTGAGGTGGTCGGAGAGGGTAGCGAAAATAGGAAGGGCGGAAGTGGTGCGCGAGCTGGAGATCGTGGGGAAGAAGGGGTATCGGAAGGTTGACGATGAAGGCATTGATCGAAGGGTTGAGGTGCGAGATAGGAATATGCAGCTGTGATGGAAAGGCATGGGCGGGATCAAATGGCGCAGTAGGCGACACGTGGCGCGCTCTGCGTGAGGCGCGAACGGGCGGCTACGATGAAAGGCGGGGATGATCAAACGGTTGGGAATTAAGGGCGCACGTGGAGAGAGCTGGGCCGTTGGATTCAAAGAGAAATCCAACGGCCGAGGATAGGGGCGGATAAGACAAAGGTGGGCGGGCCACGTGGCTCACCCAGAACGGGCCACGTGGCCCAATCAGATTATTGCAAGAGAAAAGTTTATTTTTGAGGGTCAATATGGTCGAATTTGAGAAAACTCAAAACATGAAAGTTGTAGATCTCGATGAGATCTACAAGTTTCATGTTGACCAAAATTGGAGATGAGATCAAACAAAGACCCGAAATATTTTGGAGGGTATTTTTTTAAGGCTAAAATACCACAGATTTTGTGTTTTGCCATTTTTTGTGATTTTTAATTTATTTGAGACTCTGTTAATTACAGGACATTAACTGGGTTTTATTGACAAATATTTAAGCAAGGGGGTTAATAATAGAAAATTAAGAATATGAAATTGAGTTTCATCAGCCCTCCATCTGAGGAGGGCCCAGCCATCTCCTTCCCCCAAGTACTTTGCTTGGCTAAGGGGAATAAAAAAGAAAACCCAAAAAAATATCAGCAGCTAGAGTTAAGCCAGCAGATGATAGACATATTTCAGATTCAGCTGACTCTACAAGAGGCCTTGGAGCACATCCCTCTCTTCCAGAGTAACCTTAGGGAGAAGACCACTATTCGAAGGAAGAGATGGAACCATCATTCAGAGATCCATGTGCTCACTTGTGCCACCTGCTTCGCCATCTAGAACCACCTGCCAACCAAGAGTCCAGATGTAGGTGCTCCCTATGTCAGATGTCACATACGTGAGCAGAGGTTCGATCAGACTCTATTAGACAGCGGCTCTTCCATCAACCTACTTCCGGTAGCCTTACTCGACAGATTAGGGTTTGGCCCTCTTCGATAAAGCAGGACAGTCCTTCAGTTTGCTGATCGATCTGTCAAGAGGCCGAAGGGGTTGTTGAAGGACGTGGTCATCACAATTCAGGGCCTGAAATTCCCTGTGGACTTCGTTGTATAGGAATTTTGATGATCGCTTCATTCTCATTTAGAAAACCCAAAAAATTGAAAAAGACCAAAAACCTTAGAAAAATCAGTAAAAATCAATAAAAGTTCAAAAAAATGAGTTTTTTTTCTATAGTTAGGATTTTGTTCGTAGTTTCACATAAAATTGCTGCTTAAGTAATTTTAATTTGCCTTTAGATTCTAGTTGTACATTGGTTGTTATTTCTGACCTTGTTTGATTTTTAGAAAATTCATAAAAAATCAGAAAAATCTAAGAAAATTCATAAAAACATCTGAATATTTCAAAAACATAAAAATAATTTTATTTTTGAGTATTTTTGGGCTATTAAATAATTATGTGAGTGTTGATTTTTGCCTTTTCCTATATTAAAAATCATAAAAAAATTGAAAAATTAAAAACCACCATTCCTTTGCTTTTCTTCGATTCTCGACTACTTCATAGCTTTTGCATTATGTGCTCCTTGTGTTCGATCCTGGTAGCTATATCAGGTAAAAATAAATAGCAAGACCGCTTGCCAGATTTCGATTACTTGATTTCTCTTTTGGTTGTCTGATTTTCTTGTTGACTTCGCCTTGTTATTTGGGTCGCAACGAACTTATTTACTCCTTTACCCGAGTAGCAAAAGTTTGGGTCATTAGCAGGGTTGGGTTGGGTTGGGGTACCCCTGTGAATAGTAAACTGTGAGGAGGATTGGGAGGGTTGGAAGGAGGGGTACCCCGGGTTGGGCCAACCCAACCCTGTCCAACCCTGCAACCAAACGGAGCCTAAGATTCCATTGGGCATCTCCACCTATAGAATGGTATTTGGAAAACCATGTCATTTACCCGCAGAGTTAGTGCATAAATCAAAATGGGGAATTAAAAATATCAACTGGAATTGTCACAAAGGAAAGAAGAACAAAGATATGGATTTAAATGAGCTCTCAAAAATCAGAAACCATGCATATGAGAACAACACAGTCTATAAGGATAGAGTAATGAAATGGCATGACAAGCACATTAGAACTACGAACTTCGTCCCAAGCAAAAAGTGTGGTTGTTTAATACAAGATTTAAGATTTCAAGGCAAGCTAAAATCAAAATGGATGAGATCGTTCACAGTTAGGAATGTACACAATAACGACAGTATCACAACTTCTGAGATAATCGATGGTACACAAACTTCCCTTGTCAATGGACAACTACTTTACCATTTTGTCAAATCACATGATCAATTGATACATGTTGAGCAGATCTCCTTCTCTCGGGGCACACAATCAGATGAAAGACTCCCTTGACTCGTATGAAACCATGATAATTGAATACATCCTCTTCATTGTATCTAGAAGATTCAACTGATAACTTGTATATCCATCTATGATATATATGATCCTTCTCCCGTGATTTCTCGATCATACTTAGGCGAGCATGAACCTAAGTATAGGGGGGTTGATATTATTGTGTATACATTACTTCTATTCTTTCATTCTCACCCTCGACCACCCCATTTCTTGCTCTTCTACTATTGTTAGGCCCTCAAAAGCCTAAGTACAGGTGGGCGAGTCGACTTCCCTTTCTTTCCACTCAACAATGCTTGGTATGAGCTATGTCTACATTTCATTTTTTGCCTTGAGGACATAGCACAAGATAAGTATATGATGATATTTATTCTATATCTTATGTACTTTATCTATAGCTCGTTCCTTAATTATTTTATCAAAAGTTGGGTATGGGGTATAGGTTATGTATATTATGTTTACTATACATAAATTCTTTATGTAAATAATATCGGTTTTGAAAATTTTTATAAAATTTAGGGGTATAATAAAAAAATTACTTAAAGTTTATCCATAACATTTTCGTCATCACTCAAGACTCGAGGAATGAAAGAAACTCATCTTTTTAAGGTCCTTTGATTCAGAGTTAATCGACCTTAGTCATTAGGGTTTGAAACTTAAAAATCCGCACTTCACTAGTTTGAAAGATGTGAATGCTATATTACATGCTTAATTTATACCTTTAAGAATATGATCAACACATCACTTGCATGACTACATGAATGATGAGATGAGTTGAGATTTCACTTGAGGGACTAGGACTTGAGATTTGAGTATAGACCTAATTTTATGATACTCAAGGATGGGATGAAGTCGTTGAAAGCTTCATGAAACCTGAGTGCTAGCAAACCATAGCCAGTATGTGAACAAGTTCACATGCTATCTTTTGATATTGACCTATGTATCATGGTGTGATGAAACTAAATAATTGTTGATCAGTGTGCGCCAACTCTAGGTAAAAGCAGTGGAGCTAGCCTACAAAAAATATACTGAATGAAAAAGAGCTCTCAACTACAAGTCAGTCTCAAGGAGCTACAATCAAAGGCGAGCGCTCCAAACTATTTTCATAGTGTCCAATTGGACCAAAGCTAATTAGGATCAACAAGTCGGTCTGGTACCTCAAAAAGGGCTCTGCATTGTAAGCGATACAAGTCTAGATGTAAGTATAGTAGATACTTGATGAATTTACGATTCTCATTCTTTATTCTTTTATTTTAGCTCTTCTCTTTAGCAAAACCACCTATAAATACTTATAAATACAATAACTTAGCATTTTTCATGTCCTTGTTAATAATGCATAATTAACATCGATTTTGTAAAAATAAAAGAATAAAGACAAAAGAAAAAGAAGTATGTATTTATAATAAATACATAGTGACCCAAACCTCAAGAGAATGTCAATCTTTGACCTAATCGCAAATAAAATAAGTAGAGAGAGATAAAAGTACACTATGTACTGTACATATCACCTATACTTGCACGTAATATTTATTTATTTATTTTTGACAAAGTAAAATTATTTTATTCTTTTTACACCTTTGTATATGGCACTAGAAATAATATAAAAGTAAAATAAAAATTAGACAAACAAAATTCAATTAAAATTAAAATCATTAAACCCTTGTACAAAATACATATGTATATAATACATCACCTATTTATTTAACATCGTTAATCAATTTATAAAAAATAAAATAAAATTTATTTTGTATTCCTTAATTTATTTTGTAAATAAATAACATATAAAATAAAAAGAATTTTAATAAAAATAATAAAATAAAAATATTTGTGCATAATACATAGGTAGATAATACTTGTATATAACACTATATACTATATATCCATTATTTTTATTTTTCATAGAAATAATTAAAAATCATAGAAATTATTTTATAAAATAATAAACATTTTAATTTTATACACTTTATATTTTAAATTCATTTACTATTTTTTCGCTCCTCAAAAGCCTCAGGTATACCTTCTATCCCCCGCTCTTTCCATTTCGATTTCATCTTCCCCATTTCCGCTGTCGCTAGTCTCTTTGCTCCGACCGGCAAGTCGAAGCTCCGTAGCACCCCTTAATCCACTCAGATCGACTCGTTGACTCACTTCGCACCTTCTTACGCAACTTGATCACCTTGAGAATCGACCATCAGGTCGAGATTAGGTCGGGTTTCCTCCCTCCCTTCGTCGGAAGCCCAAGACCCCGCCCCCCATCGCTTCTCCTATTTTCCATGTAATAAATCCAACTGGAGCTACATCCCCGAGTCTCCTGATGAATACCCATTCATCACTCTTTATTCTTATATTTTAGCTACAAAACCTTTGCAAATACATGTATATTCATGTAAATAAAAATAATTATCAAAAACATGCATTCTATAAAGTTTAATAATTAGCATGTTTTTGTGCAAAAATAAAAGAATAAAGAGTAAAAAGAAAAAGAGGTAAATATTTAGAATAAATATTGAGCAACCTAACCCAAGGGAGGGCTCAGCATGGGCCTGACCGCATAAAAGCCAAAGTAGAGGGAGATAGGGGCTCATGTGTGTAAATATATTTGTAAATATAATAAAATTATTTTCCTCCAAAAAGAGACTAAAATGGGATTGTAAATACTTGTATATATTTATAAATATAAAAATCAAAGTAAAAATGGAAAAATTAAAAAGAAAGATAAAAACATTCACATGTAGATATTCATCATGTACATAGCCACTCCTATATTTATTCTACCTTATGAATAAATAAAATCAAGTTCCATAAAATTTGTAAATATTCTATATTTTATGGTGTAAATAAATAAATTAAAAACCATTAAAACAAAAACAAAATAAAAATAACATAATTAAAAACCCAAAAATACCTTGTAAATACACCATGTAAATACATGCACATATATATTTATTTCACCCTTGTATATAAATAATAAAAATAAATAAAAATACCCTTTTATTCCTAATTTTATACTATAAATAAATAAAATATAAAATGGGAATAAAAATGCACAAAAATAACAAATTAAAAATAAAAAAAATTAAAAAGACATATTGTACATATACCTATGTATAGCTATATTATGTACATACCTCATTTTATTTTGAAAAATAATTAAAAATCACCAAAAAATAGAAAAAATTAAAACAAAAATATTTCATGTTTTGACTTTTTAATAATTCTTCCATTTACTATTTTTAATTGATTTTTCAGTTCATTTCCAAATGGTAGCCTTCCATTGGTCCACGGGGATGTTGACCGCCCGGTCAACTCCCCCTCCAGGACCACCTCCCACGGGTATTATGCGCCCGACCTGACTTCCCCTTATTTTAGCGCCTAAACCTGACAACCTCACACCTAAACCCAGGGTCCTAATCACTCTCCGATGATCCAGGAACCTCGCTCGATCGTTAGCCTCGAGATCCGCGCTCCACATTGCCCTACCCGATCACTTCTAGCCGGACCTGCACCCATATAAATCTCGAGCTCCGCCACTTCATTCCTGATCTTTGGCTCCCCATCTTTCAGTATCGTGACCTCCACCACCTTCCTTGAGGTGACAGCTCTCCGTCGGTGGTGTTGCAGAGAGGTGAGGGTGGTTGGACCACCGATCTGGCGTCTTCTTGCCGCCGTGCTCCGCCCAGAGGTAGAGCTCGAGCCTCGGGCCCCGACGACCCACGAGGCCACGACCCAGAGCTGCCTAAGCTCACCCACAGTCGATCCCTACGCCCAGGTAGCCTTAGTTCCCTCTCTGTTTCTTTA
Source organism: Ottelia alismoides (assembly GCA_037367405.1). NCBI lineage: Eukaryota > Viridiplantae > Streptophyta > Magnoliopsida > Alismatales > Hydrocharitaceae > Ottelia > Ottelia alismoides. The sequence goes on along the minus strand of JAZKJV010006632.1, from coordinate 532,195 downwards.
ATTTTCGATTTAGCCCAAATCTTACCGTCGCCGTTCATCTCCGATTCCGGCCATATCCCACTTCGCATCGATCTTCGGACCTCACCCTCACGATCACACTTCCCCCGCGCATCTTCTCCATCCATCCACTCAACCCAACTCGTACATGAGCTGGGATTCGAACTCCTTCGCCGTCGCATCGTCGGAGTTCGCTCGCCCCGCCTCACCGACCACCGTCACCCTTCCTAACGGGGTCGAGGCACTTTGCCTCGACCCGCGAGTCTGCTAGTGTATTTTGCAGGAGCATCCAAGCCCATCTGAGGGCTTGGACCATTTGGACCAGCAGCTCGAGCTCCGCCGGCTCCGCCTGAGCTTCTCGGAGCTCCGTCGGACCATCGGAGACTACCAGTCGATGCGGGAGCTCACCGAGCTTCTTTCCCGACCACTTCAGCTACCCACGAGGAGACCCCCAGAACCTTCACGAGCCCGGCGAAGTTCGTCGGTGCCCAGTTCTTCCAGGAGTCTTCCCCGACGTCCGATCGTCCTCTCCCTCCAGATTCAATCCTAGCCACCCATTCGAGGAGCTTCGTCACCGCTCGATCCATCTGAGGAACGATCTGAGCCGCATGACCAGATGAAGGGACACCCGTGACTCAGAGCCGTCAGATCTGCCACGTGTCAGCTTCATCACCGTCGATTCACCGAGGGTTTAGCCACAGCGTACGAGGACCGTCAGATCTAGCACGTGGCTGCACCTCGACCGTTCGATCCGGCTTGCATTACAGGAGCGAGGCTCCCACTACCCTCAGCCGTCCGATCAGCCACGTGGAGCGCTTCCTGCCCTAGGATCTTAATAAGGGGTAAATTTCTCTTAGACCCATTTAGCTTTCGCATTTACTATCTAGTCCTGTAAATATTTTAAAACGATTATTTCAGTAGGGTAATTTGCATAGTGGACCTTGTCTTTTATAGTATTTGCTTTTATGCCCCTGTGTGTTGTGACACGTGCTTCGACACGTGACCTTGTGGGATATTTGCATTGATGCCTGATGAAGCCACATTTCATCATCTTTATTCTATCATTTTGGCCTTAAAAACCCTAGTAAATGCGTGTAAATAGAGCTAATTTAGGCATTTTATCATCCATGCATTGTCTTGTATATATTGTATAAAATGCGGTTTTTAAAAGCCAAAATTATAGAATAAAGAAAAGAAAAGAAAAAGAATAAAATATTGTAAATATTTTATGACCTGAAACCCCGAGACCTAGGCATCTTGATGAATAGGTCAACAAGGAATAAAGTAGGGGGAGATAAGGGCCAAAGTACAGATAAAATACCTATACCTTGTATTCATTCTTTATTCATTTTGGGACCTATTTTTGGTTCCACTTTTTATACATCAAATAAAGAAACTTTGTACAAGAAAGTTGTGAACAATTTTTTATAGAAAAATACAAAATTGATTTCACTGAAAAATAATGTACAGATAAAAAGTTATGGTCTGAATAAAAATCCAAAATCCCAACTTCCCAGACCCGTATCTCACAAATGAAAACTCCAAATGCAGTATACTCACCTTTAATTGTATATATAAGAAAATAAGCTATTTAATGGCGGTGGTTTCGCATTTGGCGGAGCTACGGTTTGAAAGTTGAGTTTTGGACCCTCATTGTATACTTGTACATATTAGAATATTCAATTTATTATTTATTTATTATTTTTATAATTTTATATTTTTATAATGTTGTACATAATACTTATAATAATTATGTACATTAAAATTGGAATAAAAACATAAATAAAACTCAATCAAAAATGATTGTATACTCAAAACATAGGTATTATACTTATATACATACCTGTATAAACTATACTTATATTTTATTAATTATACAAAATCAATCAGAAAAATAAAATAAAAATATATTTATGTATATAAAAGTATTTTATAATTTTATAAAATACTAAATAAAAATAATAACAATTAAATACATATGATAAAAATAAAAGAATACAATATATAGATATTATACCTATATAGGGGTATAAATGCAATTTGTAAAAATAAAGTTCATAAAAATAATTAAAAATCACCATAAATTAATTCATAAATTAATAAACATTTTTTATTTTATAATTAAAAATCAATAAAATCGTTTGCTATTTTAAATTGATTTTACAAAAAGTTTTTCCAGGCTTTTTCCTGGTTGGTCCACGTGGACCAACCAGGGGGGCTGGAGAGTTGACCCGCGGTCAACTCTCTGACCCCAGCCTGGACTGTGTCAGAATATGAGTTTTCTTGATTTTCACGGATTTTTGGAGACCGCACCTTTCATCCTTTGATGTCGAAGTCTTCATGACTTTTGAAACTCGACCATAGGGCATACTCGCCCGATCATTTTTTCGACCTCTGGGTCGTTGCTTCTCCCGATACACCTCGTTCAAAGAGCCCCCATCGCCATTCTTCAAAAACCCCCTTTTCTCACTCTTTTGAATTTCGAACCCTTTTTGCCCTAGCTAAGCTCTTCCCCTTGGCGCCCTGGATCGAGTTAGGTGACAGCTACTCTCCGGCGAGCTCGCGGAGGCGTTTGGCCAGGCGAATCGTGGTATCTGACCATCTCCGGTGGCAAGCCGTCGTGAGTACTACCTTGAGCTTCCAGCCCTTGAGGTCACGTTTTCTTGCTATTTTCTTGCATTTTCTTAGTTATATTAGACCTAGATTAATCCCTTCACTCGGTTCTTTCATTTCACTCGCACCCAGTATCACACTACCATCTCGCCGGAGCATGCTCCGGCGAGCTTCATTCCCGCCATCCACGCTATCCAACCACCACATTAGCACCTGGAACTCTTTACTACGGTTATTGGTGCATCCTTGCAGGTTCCAGGAGCGAAGGACCCCCACCTGGGGTCGTTTTTGACGGGTGCCCGAGTAACCTGGAAGGCCGCCCCTCCTCAACCACTACGGTGTTGCTCCGGCGGGCTCTCTGCCTTTTTGAAGCCGCCGATCGATCGTGGACGCTTCCAGGAGGTTCTCGTTACCATCAGGGAGGAGCGGATCGTGCCGTGCGTGAAGATTTTGGAGCATAAAAATCATCCAGGCCGAGTTCGTCTGCAGATCTTCCTTCACGCGTCGCCGCCGTTGGATCCTCCGCAGTTCGTCCCAAGCTATAGGTGCCGTCGGATGTTGGGCACCTGCAGTCGTTGATCTCCATCGGCTAGATCTAATCGTGGCCGTAGGCACCAAAGGGGTATCGCCTCCCAGGGTCGCGCCACGTGTGTTAGTGAATCCGTCCAGGCCGTTGGATGCGCCCCAGGCTTGGGAATTTTGCGAGCAAACCCCAGCCCATTTTTGTATTTTATAATAGAACCTAAGCTTTCATTTGCAACATATAGATTTCTTGAAATTTTGCTTGTTAGCCCTTCAGTTTTCGTTAATCACACATATAGCCCTCCCAGGCGCACGTGTTTAGCACGCGCGCCTTGGGCATTTTGCAGGGTTGGGCCGCGGACATTTTTGTTATTAGTTTTAATCCAGCAAGTTTATTCCATATATTGATATTCTATGGGAATTTACACACAGGCCCTCGGATTTTTAGATAATTACGTAAAAGCCCCTGCATGTGTGCCTTTTCTTTTTGCTTCTAGTAATTTATGCATTCATCTATAAAACCCAAAAAAAATCTCCAAAAATCACATTAAGTGCCTGTTGTAGTGTAGTTCATCATCATATTTTTATTTTCCATAATTATTGCATTTTAATATTTATAAAATTCAAAAACACTCATTTTCAGCACTGTTTGCATTAGAAAATACATAAAAATTATAAAAACTAACCAGAAAATATCCAAAAAAATATATTTTGTCTCTTTTAGTGTCACTTAGCTCCTGACCAAAAATCATTAAAAAAATACAAAAGAAAACTCATAAAAATCACAAAAATCTAAAAACCTTTATAAAAATATTAAAAATTCTACAAAAACCCTAAAAATATAATCTTGTGTTTAATTTTTCCTTATTTCATTGCCTTTAAGTGAAAATTAATTTGGAGAATTTTTGTTACTGTTTGCTATTTTATTTCTCCATTTTAGTTTCAACCTTGCCTTTTATTCACTATTTTCTTTATTTTGCTCTTTAAAAATACCAAAAACACTTTGAAAAATACCCAAAAATCACAAAAACAGTAAAAAATCCTAAAAATATCAAAAACATTTTATTTCTGAATTTTGGGTTATTTTTGCCCATTTTTATAAATACTTTAGCTTGTCTTTTATTACATTGTCTTTATTTTCCAATATTGAAAAAGAAAATAGAAAAATATAAAATATAAAATATAAAAATCAGAAAATTAAAAAAATCAAAACACAAAATTATAAAATTAAAAATTAAATAAAAAAATTAAAAATTAAAAACCCACAAAAACATCTTTGCTTGCTTGCTTAGTGTAGACACTTCACACTCCACATTCACTTGTGCACATTTGTCTAAACTACCCTGTTTGCTCCATGTGTTCAAACTCTCTGCATACTTGTCACTATACACCATTTGTGCAGAGTTAAAAATAAATTTGACTCCACATTTATTTGTCATTGCTTGATTTATTGATTGTGGGTTCATTGTTGATTAAATACGGGATTCCTTGAGGGTCACCACAGCGACACGGTTGTCTTCGCTTTGTGAGAGACATTAGACCCCTTGAATTTCGGTTAAATCAAATGGCGCCGTTGCCGGAGAGAAACAACGCGTAGTTCTCATTTTTGCTTTGTGTTGTGACTATTTGTCTACCTTTGCGGCTTTTATTTCTGCTTGTTTTATTTTCCTTATTTTTGATATATCTTTTGAATTGTCTAACCACTCTCCTTGTTTGGATTCCGTGCGAGATACGCGGATCGAGGGAGGAGCCCCTCTTGGAGCACCTTGGCACCCACGTGAAGCGGCTTTAGCTTAACACGAAGAAGGACTTGGAGGATTTTGCAAGACAACTTCTTAGCATTTATTTTCTTGCATTGTATTTATTTTGTAATTCGTAGTGAGAGAGAGACCATTTTTTGTAATAATACAGGTACATTCGGACTTGGACTTTCGGGCCCAATTTCCAAGTGCTTGTACACTTGGGGGCTCACCGCGGCTTTCCATCGGTTTTCATCGCCTTTTCTTACTTTGTTTTCCGGTTTTGTTTTCCTTACTTTGTGTGATTGAGCCCTTAGATTTAGGATTGCTTGCGATAGACTAAGGCCAAACACCTAATATATATTTGCATGTACCTATAGACTCGTTTGGACTTAGTCAAATTTAAACAGTCTGTTCATTTATCTCTTAACCCGTGTGCCGTGAGCGAGCCCCATCAAGCGCTACTCCTGAACTCGAGTGTGTCGAGAAGAGGAGGGGTAAGCCAAGACCGGACTCTTAGGTTAAAGATAAGTGGCCGACTTGTGGTTCTTCACGATAATAGCAATTTCTGAACTTAGGGCGATTTCATCGGCTTTGCATTGGCATATAGATAGGTTTCAATTCTGCTGAGCATCCATGCATGTAGAGTGCTGGAGGTAAGGTGAGCATTTCTCTTTGGCATACATCATCGATTGCCGCTTACATTGCTTTTCCACCTCTCCCTCTGATTTTGCCAACCTAGGTGCTTAAAGGAATTGAATCCTTGATAGGATCGTGCATTTTCATTAAAAAATCCAAAAAAAGTGATAATCCATAAAATTGGGACTGCTAATATTACTTGACCCTAAAACCGATCAAAAAGAAAAATCTTGTCTTGGGGCGAGTAATCCCCTCATTGTCTTCGCTTTTACTTGCTCGCGCACACACTAAGGATAGAGCCCAACATCCCATTCAGCCCCCTAAGTGTTTGTGCAATTCTTTGACTTCTCACCTAACTCTAAAACAGACAAGATAAAAAGACCGCTCTTTGCGGTCTCTACCGAGTTGAGTAGGTGAATTGAGGGTTTGCATTATTTTCATTTTTGTCTGTGATTGTTTTTGTGTGTCCTAGATCTCCTCTACGCATTTGCGCCTTTTTCTTCACTCTCTTGACTTGACTCTCGTGCTCCCCCAAATCACTTCCTTTTGTTTTCGAGATGGACCCCTGGAGTGTATTTTATCCGGACTTTGCGGACCCCTCGCTCGCTCCAACCGATCCACCTTCCTTTTATCAGGAGGATCTTCCTCCTATTTTTTCTGATTTTTGTACATACCCACCTCAGCCACAGTATCAGATCTCGGACTTCTATCCACACCCACCCCCACCTGTGCATTATCCATCTCCACCTTCACATCCACCCGAGTCTGACCTGATGGAGTCACCTCCCTCGATCTCTATGAGTGATATCTTGAATCGGATGACAAAGCACATTGATTTGATGAATGATGATATTGCTTTATTGAGGAAGAATCAGATTAATGCTCCTTTCGTCGAGAATACGGCTTTACTTATAGGTGATCATGGGAGCTTGCAATCGCCAAAAATACAAAAAAATGAGAAATTTTTAAAAGACCAAAAAGATTTCGGGAGACACTTGGTTGATCAAGATTTTGAGGAGAGAGTCCACTTGCCAGAGCCCTTGACCACACATCCATTCACACTGAGTCCCACCTTTGACCCCGAGGATGCTGCTGTACAGACTGCTCTTGGCATGCCTCGTGTATATGCTGATTCCGACTTCCTCCCTTGTATGGCGGAAGTCCAAAAATTCAAAAAAATGTTGACTGAACCCGAAGTGGTGGCTACTATTCATGAGATTATCTGTGCCCCACTTCAGCAGGCCATGACCCAATTATCTGCTCCTCTTCCCAAGAAGAGAAAGCAGAGGAGCAGATCTGAGCGTCACATTCTGACCATGGCCACTGCCCTCGCCATCACACACCGTCCCATTCCCAAGAGGAAAAACACAGCTACACCTTTCATCACTTGCACCATCTCTAACCATACTTGTGATCGTACTCTCCTGGACGGCGGTGCTTCGATTAGCATATTACCCTTCTCGCTGGTACAGTCTCTTCACTTAGGGCCTCTAAAGAAAACCAGGATGATCGTTCAGTTTGCTGATGGATCTATCAAGAGGCTGAAGGGTATCCTTGAAAACGCCGTCATTTCTATTCAGGGCACGAGTCACAATGTTGATTTTGTCGTGTTGCCCATGGAGAACTCCACAGGGGAGTCATCTCCAATCATCCTGGGACGACCATTCCTCGCCTCTGCGAGGGTCGTTATTGACTATGGATCAGGAGAGATTCGCTTCCGTCCTGTTGACGAGAGCGAAGTGTTGATCACCACACCCACAGTTGACCAGAGACCTGCACCTGTTGCACCTTCACCGATTATAGCTGACTCTGAGGCATGTGACCTACCTGATGCTATTAGAGATACTTCCTTAGCAATCCCTGATGAGACCCGACGAATCCCCCGAAAGGGGAGGAAATCGGAAAGCATAGACCTCACTAATCCTCCTCCTGGTGTGTGGCGATGTGTTGATGAAATCCAAAGCATTTAAGTGATTGATCCAATTGAGCAGGGGGCAGATACCAAGACTATTGAGGAGATTTATGATGTTGCCCATTACTTTGAGAGACCTCATAAGGCAACAAATGACCCAGGTAAGACTAGACAGGACGGACCTGGTTTGACTACTTCCACTGATAAATCCGTTTCTGGCCCTTCACAGGTCAAGATGATTGAGGTCGGTTATGATGCGAATCTTCACAATTTTTGGCCTCTTGATGAAAAAGATGATCCGGGTGAGACTCTTGAGGACGATCTAGTTCGTATACTTCCACTGATGATTTCGTTCCTTTTGACTTTGACCTGGACGATCCCTCGCAGGACGACTCCGATTACACTTCTTCCGATGATGATGAGTTCGTCCCATTCCACTTTGATATCAGCGAGACTCCCAAGGCCGGACCTAGCCGTACTTCTTCCACTCACCAGTCTGTGCCTTCACACCATAGGACTACCAAGGGAGAACCTAGCCATACTGCTTCCATTGATCAGTTCGTCCCTTTCCGATTTGACTCCACTGAGGGCCTTCACCATGTCGACCCTGATCGGCTTCCGTCCACTGGGGACCCCTATGTCGACATACACCACACCAGATCTATCCCTCAGCGGTCTCGCAAGAAGGTTAGCTTTCGGCCTTCTTGATCCTATGTACATCCACCTCTGTTGTACATTCGTTGTTTTTCATCTCTGTCTCCCCTGTACTGCTCGTCCATCCATTCTCGTGTTTGCCTTGCTTAGGACGTACTCTGTCCTAAGTATAGGGGGGTGGACGAGTCGAGTGTTCATTCTTCGTTTCGTGTGATCACTCCTGTTGTTGCCTATACTTAGGGCTTCTTTTACCCTAAGTATAGGGGGAGTGATGTGTATATCCTCTAATCTATCCTTCCATCTTCAGATCTCTTTCTTCTTTCTTCTTTTCTTCTTTTCCTCTTCTATTTTCTCTATCTATCAAAAAGGTGCCGCCCTTGTAGACAGTTTTCCATACTTAGGACATACTTTGTCCTAAGTATAGGGGGGTGTGCACCCCGAGTTGATTCTATTCTTTGATCCTCTCCATTGTCTCCTCTTCTTGTCTATACTTAGGGATATCGTACCCTGAGTATAGGGGGAGACAATCTGAGTACGATCTGTTCATTCCCACCCTTGACCCTCCCTGCTTTGTGTACAGTCTGCTATACTTAGGATTATTTTATCCTAAGTATAGGGGGGACGGTCGACTTCTTATTCATTCATTCATTCCTTATTCGTTTATTCTTTAGATTTTCCTATACTTAGTACGAGTTATGTCTTCACTTTTTCTTTCTGATCTATGAGGACATAGCTCAAGCTAAGTATAGGGGGGTCGTATATACTGCGTATATACTTTAGCCATAACTCGTACTTTCGTATTTTCCTAATAATATGGCTAATTATTCTTTAAAATTCATTAAAAATCCTTAATAAAAAGGTGTTTTGTTCCTCAAATTCTTTTTGTGTAATTACTGATTCATAAATCAGGTGAAAATGTTTTTTGCAAAATGTTTGAAAAATAGTTTGAAAATCTTTGTGAACATCTATTGAAAACTATTTTGAAAATATTTTGTTACATGTTTTCAACCTTTGTAAAAATGTGTGGTTTGTAAAAATTTATTTTCTTTGTGTGAAACAAAATGTTTGAAAAATGATTTGCAAATGGTTTGAAAAATGGTTGCAAAAATATGTGAAAAATCTATATATACTGTTTGGAAAACCGATTGCAAAAATGATTTTCAAATGTGTGTACATGTTTGTAAAATGTTTGTGAAAATTATTTTGGACTATAGTTTTCAAAAATTGTGTGAAAAGCTTGTGTCAAATAAGTTTGAGGAATACATACATCTCACTAAAATCCACTATGTATAAAATTGAGCACTTACCCTGTAAATTCTTAAAATCCACTTCTTGTAGATATAAGAAGCACTCCCGTGTACATATTTTAACCTAGTTTTCAGCCAAAATCTTTTGTTTTCAAAAAAAAATCCCAAAAAAAAACATTTGCAAAATGAAAATCCAAAAACATTTGAAAAATCTTTATGAAAAATACAAAAAATGCATCTGCATACGCATGCATCATCTTTTCAAAAATCCATAAAAAGTTCAAAACATCTTGAAAATTGCATCACAAAAATATTTTCTACATTGCATAGCATTCGCATTTTTTGGATTGAGTTTGATAGTTGAACAAGTCTAAGTAAAATCCGGAGATTGGAGCTTGACTGGACCTTAAAATCTACCTAATAACAGGAACCTTATAGGAACTGGGTTTGAGGTACTTCGGGTCTAGTTGACTTAATTCTTTGAGGATCACGGGACTTAGTTCAATGGATTCTTGACTACCTAAGTAGAGTATTTCGAGCACACGCACGACTCTTGTCGATAATAACCTAACTTGGACACCTGCACCTTTCACATAGCTCTCCACGGATGAGGTGGTGAGGAGGCAGTTTCCTTTGGCTTGGGGTAGCATATGAGGGTAGTACTTCTAGGTGGAACCTCTCTTCTTCTTCTAGTGAAGGAAGTGCACCTCAACTTGGTCTAGTGGTGATGAAGGCTAAAGACAGAAGCTGTGGGTTGCAATAAAGCTTCAAAAGAGGGATAGTCTACTGGCTCAAGAGGAAAATTTCTTGTATATATGCTGCACCATGTAGATATGTTGTACAGATGCATTTGAAAAAAAACTCCAAAAAAGTGGTGGGTCGGGTTGAAAATTTAATAACCCACCGGAGTGTATATAGTCCAATAAAGCAACATCTTATGGTATCCATGTTACATTTCATGAAGCTTGCAGCGGGAGACTTAGCTACACTGGTTAAGCTCCCAAAATTCTATACCTCTTATTCCCCCTCTTCTTGAGCCGGTTGCACTTGAACTTAGAAGGGAATACCCCGCTTCTCAAGGAAAGAGTTGCTAGACCAAGGCATTAGAGTTACCAGGTTGGGGGAGGTTGTTTCTTTGTTACTTCTGAGGTGGGGAGCTACATATCACTTACACTGTACGAGTCAGACTCATAGTCGTAAGAGTTTGCGTATGAGTTGAAGTATTTCTGACCTGGCTATTGAGGAGACTTGGACAGAGTTTTGGGATTCTCAAGGACTGTTGGATTTCAAACTTGGTTCTCATTAAGGTTCCGACCGCACTAAAATTCCAAAGGTCCGACTTAAGCTCCAAACTTTGATTTTGCGAAGACAAGTTCGATAATTAAACTTAATCTAATTTTCTTCTTTTTCTTTTCTTTCTTTTTCTTTTTGCACTTATTGCATAAGTGTTTGCTAGGGACTAGCAAAGGTAAAGTATAGGGGGATGATGAAGCCACGTCTCATCATCTTTATTCTATCATTTTGGCCTTCAAAACCCTAGTAAATGCATGTAAGTAGAGCTAATTTAGAAATTTTATCATCCATGCATTGTCTTGTATATATTGTATAAAATGCGGTTTTTAAAAGCCAAAATTATAGAATAAAGAAAAGAAAAGAAAAAGAATAAAATATTGTAAATATTTTATGACCCGAAACCCTGAGACCAAGGCATCTTGATGAATAGGTCGACAAGGAATAAAGTAGGGGGAGATAAGGGCCAAAGTACAGATAAAATACCTATACCTTGTATTCATTCTTTATTCATTTTGGGACCTATTTTTGGTTCCACTTTTTATACATCAAATAAAGAAACTTTGTACACGAAAGTTGTGAATAATTTTTTATAGAAAAATACAAAATTGATTTCACTGAAAAATAATGTACAGATAAAAAGTTATGGTCTGAATAAAAATCCAGAATCCCAACTTCCCAGACCCGTATCTCACAAATGAAAACTCCAAATGCAACATACTCACCTTTAATTGTATATAGAAGAAAATAAGCTATTTAATGGCGGTGGTTTCGCATTTGGCGGAGCTACTGTTTGAAAGTTGAGTTTTGGACCCTCATTGTATACTTGTACATATTAGAATATTCAATTTATTATTTATTTATTATTTTTATAATTTTATATTTTTATAATGTTGTACATAATACTTATAATAATTATTTACATTAAAATTGGAATAAAAACATAAATAAAACTCAATCAAAAATGATTGTATACTCAAAACATAGGTATTATACTTATATACAAACCTGTATAAACTATACTTATATTTTATTAATTATACAAAATCAATCAGAAAAATAAAATAAAAATATATTTATGTATATAAAAGTATTTTATAATTTTATAAAATACTAAATAAAAATAATAACAATTAAATACATACGATAAAAATAAAAGAATACAATATATAGATATTATACCTATATAGGGGTATAAAAGCAATTTGTAAAAATAAAGTTCATAAAAATAATTAAAAATCACCATAAATTAATTCATAAATTAATAAATATTTTTTATTTTATAAATAAAAATCAATAAAATCGTTTGCTATTTTAAATTGATTTTACAAAAAGTTTTTCCAGGCTTTTTTCCTGGTTGGTCCACGTTGACCAACCAGGGGGGCTGGAGAGTTGACCTGCGGTCAACTCTCTGACCCCAGCCTGGACTGTGTCAGAATATGAGTTTTCTTGATTTTTCGCGGATTTTTGGAGACCGCACCTTTCATCCTTTGATGTCGAAGTCTTCATGACTTTTGAAGCTCGACCATAGGGCATACTCGCCCGATCATTTTTTCGACCTCTGGGTCGTTGCTTCTCCCGATACACCTCGTTCAAAGAGCCCCCGTTGCCATTCTTCAAAAACCCCCTTTTCTCACTCTTTTGAATTTCGAACCCTTTTTGCCCTAGATAAGCTCTTCCCCTTGGCGCCCTGGATCGAGTTAGGTGACAGCTACTCTCCGGCGAGCTCGCGGAGGCGTTTGGCCAGGCGAATCGTGGTATCCGACCATCTCCGACGGCAAGCCTCCGTGAGGTACTAACTTGAGCTTCCCAGCCCTTGAGGTCACGTTTTCTTGCTATTTTCTTGCATTTTCTTAGTTATATTAGACCTAGGATTAATCCCTTCACTCGGTTCTTTCAATTCACTCGCACTCAGTATCACACTACCATCTCGCCGGAGCAAGCTCCAGCGAGCTTCATTCCCGCCATCCACGCTATCCAACCACCACATTAGCACCTGGAACTCTTTACTGCGGTCATTGGTGCATCCTTGCAGGTTCCTGGAGCAAAGGACCCCCACCTGGGGTCGTTTTTGACGGGTGCCCGAGCAACCTGGAAGGCCGCCCCCTCCTCAACCACTACGGTGTTGCTCCGGCGGGCTCTCTGCCTTTTTGAAGCCGCCGATCGATCGTGGATGCTTCCAGGAGGTTCTCCTTACCATCAGGGAGGAGCGGATCGTGCCGTGCGTGAAGATTTTGGAGCATAAAAATCATCCAGGCCGAGTTCGTCTGCAGATCTTCCTTCACGCGTCGCCGCCGTTGGATCCTCCGCAGTTCGTCCCAAGCTACAGGTGCCGTCGGATGTTGGGCACCTGCAGCCGTTGATCTCCATCGGCTAGATCTAATCGTGGCCGCAGGCACCGAAGGGGTATCGCCTCCCAGGGTCGCGCCACGTGTGTTAGTGAATCCGTCCAGGCCGTTGGATGCGCCACAGGCTTGGGAATTTTGCGAGTAAACCCCAGCCCATTTTTGTATTTTATAATAGAACCTAAGATTTCATTTGCAGCATATAGATTTCTTGAAATTTTGCTTGTTAGCCCTTCAGTTTTCGTTAATCACACATATAGCCCTCCCAGGCGCACGTGTTTAGCACGCGCGCCTTGGGCATTTTGCAAGGTTGGGCCGCGGACATTTTTGTTATTAGTTCTAATCCAGCAAGTTTATTCCATATATTGATATTCTATGGGAATTTACACACAGGCCCTCGTATTTTCTGATAATTACGTAAAAGCCCCTGCTGTGTGCCTTTTGCTTCTAGTAATTTATGCATTCATCTATAAAACCCAAAAAAATCTCCAAAAATCACATTAAGTGACTGATGTAGTGTAGTTCATCATAATATTTTTATTTTCCATAATTATTGCATTTTAATATTTATAAAAATTCAAAAACACTCATTTTCAGCACTGTTTGCATTAGAAAATACATAAAAATTATAAAAACTACCCAGAAAATTTCCAAAAATATATATTTTGTGTCTTTTAGTGTCACTTAGCTCCTGACCAAAAACCATTAAAAAATACAAAAGAAAACTCATAAAAATCACAAGAATCTAAAAACCTTTATAAAAATATTAAAAATTCTACAAAAACCCTAAAAATATAATCTTCTGTTTAAATTTTCCTTATTTCATTGCCTTTAAGTGAAAATTAATTTGGAGAATTTTTATTACTGTTTGCTTTTTTATTTCTCCATTTTAGTTTCAGCCTTGCCTTTTATTCACTGTTTTCTTTATTTTGCTCATTAAAAATACCAAAAACACTTTGAAAAATACCCAAAAATCACAAAAACAGTAACAAATCCTAAAAATATCAAAAACATTTTATTTCTGAATTTTGGGTTATTTTTGCCCATTTTTATAAATACTTTAGCTTGTCTTTTATTACATTGTCTTTATTTTCCAATATTGAAAAAGAAAATAGAAAAATATAAAATATAAAATATAAAAATCAGAAAATTAAAAAAATAAAAATACAAAATTATAAAATTAAAAATTAAATAAAAAAAATTAAAAATTAAAAACCCACAAAAACATCTTTGCTTGCTTGCTTAGTGTAGACACTTCACACTCCACATTCACTTGTGCACATTTGTCTGAACTACCCTGTTTGCTCCCTGTGTTCGAACTCTCTGCATACTTGTCACTATACACCATTTGTGCAGAGTTAAAAATAAATTTGACTCCACATTTATTTGTCATTGCTTGATTTATTGATTGTGGGTTCATTGTTGATTAAATACGGGATTCCTTGAGGGTCACCACAACGACACGGTTGTCTTCGCTTTGTGAGAGACATTAGACCCCTTGAATTTCGGTTAAATCAATGCCCTTGTAGTTCTGGGATGTTACTTAATGAATGAAAACTTTTAGAAAATTACATTTATACCCCTGTGCGTGGATTTTTGGAACATGTGTTGAAATTCGTGGGTATTTTGCATAGAGGCCCCTGGACTTTTAGTACATGTTATTAAGTAGTCCATGAACCTTATGTTTCTTGCAATTAGGTCCCTGAGTGCCCCAGGTCACGCGTCTCGCACGTGAATCCTTAGGAATTTTGCACAAGACCCCCTAGAACTTGTTTTAATTGCGTTTAGGTCCCTGTGTACTGTGCCCTTATGTTTGATTTTAATAAAATAGCAAATCGACTCCAAATTTGATGAAAATTGGATACATGGCTCCTGCCATGGTGTAAAATTTTCTCTAATTTTTGGAGACATTTTTGAATTCGTTTACTATTTTTAAAAATTCAAAAATACGCATTTTCTTTATTGTCTGATTTGAAAAATCACAAAAAAATATTAAACTTATCTAAAAATAATTAAAAAAAATTAACTACTGTTTAGTTTGTTGTGTTTGATTTTCTGGCCAAGTTTGACCATTTTTCATCATATAAAACTCATAAAAATTGAAAAAAATCTAAAAACTTATAAAAATTCTAATAACTATTTTAAAAATCCAAAAACAATAATTCCAGTGCCCAAATTTTCCTTAAACTTTCTAGTTTATAGAAAAATTACCTCTAGGAGTTAAATAGGTTCTTTTGCATTTTAAATTGGCCTTTTACTCCTGACTGGACAATACCTTCATTTTCTTGCATTGTTTGATTTTTAGAAAATAAAATAAAAATCAGAAAAACCCCAAAAATTCACCAAAAATAATAAAAAACATAAAAAAACAAAAATATTTTTATTGGAATTTTTGACTGATTTTTGATACATTAAATAAATTGTTGAATTGCCTCGTTTATTTGTTTTCCTTTTTCCTTAATAAATTAAAAATCAAAAAAAAAATAAAAATCATTAAAAACCCACCAAAGACACTTGTATTTTATTTTATTCTCTCTTCTTGACTACTTCCTAGGCCGCAAGGCCATCACGTGCTCCTTGTGTTCGACCCTGGTCGCTATACAAGGTTAATAAAATAGCAAGACCGCTATTTGTGCTTGATTGATTTTTCTTCGATTTTGGTGGTCTCTTTTTCTGGATTGACCGAGTCTGATTGCTTGGATCACAACGACCCTTGATTACCTTTCACCCGAGTGATCGGGCGTGTCATCAGAATGGCGCCGTTACCGGGGAGCACGACTTAGTAGTCGATTTATTTTTCCCGCGGTTTTCTTTTCGCGACTTTTTGTATAGATTTCTGTAGATATCTTTTTCTGACATTTTTTTACAATAATCTGGTATGACACTTGTCTTCTTTCTTGCGAGGGCCCGAGGACCGCGGAGGCGACTTTCGAGGAGCCGGCGCAACCGCGAGATTCGGAGGCGGCTCCCTTCTGCACGGAGCCGCAGGAGAGAGCGAGAGAGGAGCTGAGTGAGAGAGGAGTAGATTAGTTTTATTTCCCGCATATTTGAACTGTTGTAATAATACATGTACTCAGAGACTTGGACTTTTGGGTCTATTTCGCCGAGCACCGGTGTGCTCGAGGGACCCTTTTAGCTAGCTTAGATTTTTCGCAGCTTTTTCGCGGCTTTAGATTTTTCGCTGCCTTTTACGGTTTTACGCGGTTTTTCTCGAGCCCCTAGACTTAGGATTTTCTTCTTGACTGTGCCATAATTAGTAGGATCCCCACACTTAACTGCTTTCCTGTACCTATAGATCGTAATTGGACCTACTAATAATTCATTAATAAAAATAGCTGAGTCGCTTTCCTGAGAGCCTACGCGCCGCGAGCCTGCCCCGTCAAGCGCTACTCCTGAACTCGACCTGTCGAGAAGAGGAGGGGTGGGTCTAGACCGGACTCTTTGGGTCGAGGGCGAGTGACCAGCTAGACGGTTCTGTCGAGTAGAAATTGCCTGTTTAGGACTTGGTTTTCACCACTGCACCATATAGGTAGTTTCTTTTCAGTCTTTATATTTCTGCGTGGATCATCTTGCATGTAGACTGCTGGAGTCAGGTACGCATTTCTATCTCTGCATGCATCATTGATTTATCGCGCATCGACTTTTTTGTCTTCTCCCCCTGTTTTTGACTTAATAACCAGGAGAACCGAAAAATTCGTTAGGCGATTTTGCTTACATTAAAAAATCTAAAAAAGAAAAACCATAAAATTGGGACTGCTAAAACTATCGACCCTAAAAGACACCTCACCTAAAAATTTGTCTTGGGGAGAGCAACCCCCTCATTGCTTGGTTTGATTGTGCGAGAGAGTGACCCGTACACTAGGTAAAGCCCTCCGGTGCTCATCTCGACTGATTACCGACTCTTCTGTGCGGGACAGTCGGTTGAGAGAGTATCGGGTATCCCAACAGGTCACGTAATCGTTCTGATATTTTGATTGTTCATCAAAATAAAATTTGACAAGATAATTTGACCGAGCCTTTACGGTCTTCAGCTCGCGTTGCGTTGGTGAACTGGGGGTTTGCTTTCGATCATAGTTTTTCCAGATCTCATCCGCCTTACTCGCCAGATCACGATGATGGGCAGGAGGTCTCTTAGGCAGCCTCTGGCTGCACCGCTTTTTAGCACTCCTGTCCATTCATCTAGGTCGGTTCGTGGGAGCTCAGACCCGCTCTCCGAACCTGAGTATGACTCCGCCCTGTTCCCCCTCGACCACCCTTCTTCTTCTTCTGATTCAGAGATGCCAGTGCCAGAGGAGAGACATACAGATGATTTATCGGCACCTGAGTTCGGTTGTTTTGATTTTTCAGAGACGATGGCCAGCAGTTCTGATGATCGCACCGGAGGTCCACGAGGAGAGAAGTATTTCGTTTTGGACCAGGGTTCGATCAACTCCACCCTGATCGCCTCCCTCGAGTCAGTGCAGCAGCAGTTGAGGGATCAGGGGGAATTCATGATGGATATGAGGAGAGAGCTTGAGCAGATGAGAGCCAACCGCGAGAACCGCGGAGGAGGAGGAGGACCCGACGATACGGCAGCTGGCGCTGCAGCCGCAGCCGTGGCAGCAGCCGCCGCAGCAGCAGCAGGAGGAGCAGGACCACCGAGACCGATGCGGGATAATCACAACCCCGGATCGACTTTGACGCACCGTTGGGTGGTGCTTCCAGCCATCGTGGGGGACTTCAAGTTCCCCCCGAACACCTTACAGCTCCTTCCCCGGTTTCACGGTTTGGCTACTGAGGAGCCTCATCTCCACCTGCAGGAGTTTGAGAGGATTTGCAGTACTGTCCACGATCGTCAGGTGGACCAGGACACGATTCGGATGATTGCCTTCCCCTTCTCCTTGGCAGACAGAGCAACCACCTGGCTGAAGCATCTGGGGAAGTTTGTTTACACTTGGGAGCAGCTCTGTGCTGAGTACTTGCACAAGTACTATCCACTCGGGCTGACGAACGATGCTAGATCCCTGATCAGCAACTTCTCCATGCTCCCCAACGAGCAGTTCCATGAGGCATGGGAGAGGTTTCGAGAGCTGACCGACATATGCCCGCACCACAACATTTCCAAGCTGAACCTTGTTCAGAGCTTCTTCAGCGGGCTGACACCAGAGCTTCAGGGCTTGATGAACGCTTCTTGTGGCGGGTCTTACTTCACCAAGGATCACGACCAGGTCTGGGCCATCTACGAGGAGATGGCCGAGAACTACATGGTGATGTCCCAGACTAGGTTGTACACTCAGGGCAGACCCCAACAGCCAAGACCCGTGCAGTACCAGAGGATAGCACGGGTCGACGCTGGTCCTTCCAGTTCGTCCGCAGTAGCAGCAACACAGGCAGAGTCCACAACTGCGGACATGAGAATTATTAGCGAGAAGTTGGATCGGATGGAGCGGATTGAGAAGAAGCAGTGTCAGAGCATCACTCAGATGGAGCAGATGGCACAGACTCTGAGCGACATGAAGACCCAGCTCTTGTGTCTCCAGGAGGCAAAGACGGCTTTCCAGCCCCGTCTTCAGTCGCGAGGCGATCACGGCAGCAGCAGCAGCTCGTTCCAGCGCTCCAGCTCACACCAGCAACCTAGACAGGTTCACCTTGTACAGGCGGAGCCGTACCAGCAGCCGCAGCCCACTTACCCATCACCACCATCTCCAGACTTGCAGATGGTGGTATACGAGCCGGATCAGCCTCTGGCAGTACTCCCGCCAGCCCCGTACGTGCAGAGCCGTTGATGGATGTCAACGGGATTTGGTATGACCGCCCTCAGCCTGGTATCCGACGAGACCATCCTGGATTCCGATGGGGGACCTGATGAATACCCATTCATCACTCTTTATTCTTATATTTTAGCTACAAAAACCGTTGCAAATGCATGTATATTCATGTAAATACGAATAATTATCAAAAGCATGCATTGTATAAAGTTTAATAATTAGCATGTTTTTGTGCAAAAATAAAAGAATAAAGAGTAAAAAGAAAAAGAGGGAAATATTTAGAATAAATATTGAGCAACCTAACCTAAGGGAGGGCTCAGCATGGGCCTGACCGCATGAAAACCAAAGTAGAGGGAGATAGGAGCTCATGTGTGTAAATATTTATGTAAATATAATAATAATATTTTCCTCCAAAAAGAGACTAAAATGGGCTTGTAAATATTGTATATATTTATAAATATAAAAATCAAAGTAAAAATGAAAAAAAATTTAAAGAAAGATAAAAACATTCACATGTAGATATTCATCATGCAAATAGTCCACTCTCTTGTATTTATTTCAGCCTATAAATAAATAAAATTAAACCCAATAAAATTTGTAAATACTCTATATTTTATGGTGTAAATAAATAGAATAAAAACAATTAAAACAAAAACAAGATAAAAAGAACAAAATTCAAAACACAAAAATATATTGTAGATATACCATGTATATACATGTACATATATATTTATTTCACCCTTGTATAGAAATAATAAAAATAAAATAAAAATACCATTTTATTCCTAATTTTATACTATAAATAAATAAAATATAAAATGGGAATAAAAATGCACAAAAATAACAAATTAAAAATAAAAAATTAAAAAGAGATATTGTACAAATACCTATGTATAGTTATACTATGTAAATACCCTATTTTTATTTTGAAAAATTAATTAAAAATCACCAAAAAATAGAAAAAATTAAAACAAAAATATTTCATGTTTTAAGTTTTTAATAATTCAGCCATTTGTTATTTTTAATTGAATTTTTAAATGTTTTCCACGTGGCTGTTTCCCATTGGTCCACGGGGAATGTTGACCCCCGGTCAACTCCCCTCGCGGACCCTCTTCTCTCGCGGATCGGGCTGTCGTCCCGATTTCTCCGATTTTTCCCTGCCTGATCCGCCCGCCATTTGCGCAAACCCTGGGTCCTAATTCTTCTTCTTGCATCCGAGACCCACGCCCGGGCGATTGCATCGGGATCCGCGCTTCACACTTCCCTACCCGATCAACCCTAGCCGGACCCCTGGGAATATAAATTCCGAGCTCCGCCGCACGATTCCTCATCTTTAGCTCATCTGCTTCGCTACCCGTGACCTCCACTGCGTTGGCAAGAGTGACAGCTTGCTTCAGCAAGTGTCGCAGCGAGGAGAGGAGCAGTGGCCCATCGATCCAGCGATCAAGCACCGCCGTGCTCCGCCCTGAGCTGGAGCTCGAGCCTCGAAGGGAGAGGCTCCTCGAGGCGACGACCCAGAGCATCGCCTGCTCATCCCCAGTCTCATCGTTCACCCAGGTAGCCCCGTAGTTCTTCCTTTTTAGCTAATTTTCAATTACCCCCAATTCGCTGCTCCGCTTTTCGCCGTCGATTCCGTCCACGTCTGACCACCATTCGATCATCAGGCTTCGCCATAGCCATCGCCTTCCTTCCGCGCACCTTCTCCATATCTCCATCCAACCCATCTCGCACAGGAGCTGGGGTTCGAGCTCCACCGTCCCTACCTTCGCCGGAGCTCGCCCATCTCGACCCTCTGATCACCGTCACCCCGCCTAACCGGGTCGAGGCAGTTTGCCCTCGACCCGCGAGTCTCCTGGTTGTTTTTGCAGGTACATCCAAGCCCATCTGAGGGCTTGGACCATCAGGTCCAGGAGCTTCATCTCCGCCAACCTCGCCGGAGCTCTCCAGAGCTCGGCTGGGTCATCGGAGACTACCAGCCGCTGCGGAACGTCATCGCGGAGCTTCTCCGATCTTCACGAGCAGCAGGGGAGGTCGGGAGCGTGCGCCTTGGGCCGGCGAAACTCGCCGGCCAACTGTTCTTCCTTGATCCTCCCCGACCGTCCGATCATCCTCCCGCTCCAGTTTCCATCTGGGCCGTCCATTTCAGGAGCAGCATCCACCGTCAGATCCATGGAGGATTGATCCCAGCCGTCCGATGCACGAGGGTTAGCCACCTGCGCCCTACACCGTTCGATCCCCCACGTGGCGAATCCCCCACCGTCGGATTCGCCCGAGGAGCTCAGCTGTGGAGCGCCCGTCATTCGCCACCGTCAGATGCTCCACGTGGCATCCATCCAGCCGCTCCATTAATAAAGGGTAAATTACCCTTAGCCCCCCTCTGTTATTTTGTTTCGTATTTAGTCCTGTAATTACGTAGTATAGTTGTTTGGTTTTTGGGATATTTGCATAGAGACCCTTGCGCTTGGTTTTATTTGCTGATATACCCCTGTGTGTGATCTGACACGTGCATCGACACGTGACTTTTTGGGTTATTTGCATTAAATGCCCTTGTAGTTCTGGATGTTATGAGTTGAATGAAAGTTTTTGGAATATTGCATTTATACCCCTGTGCGTAGAAGTAATTGTGCATGTGCGATAATATTTGGGTTATTTGCAGATAAGCCCTTGGGCTTTTGGTACCTGTTACCAAATAGCCCTCGGAACTTATTTTCCTTACAATTAGGTCCCTGAGTGCCTCAGGCGCGTGCGACACACGTGTTTACCAGGGTTATTTGAACCAGACCCCCCAGAACTTCGGGTATTTGCACTTTGGTCCCTGTGCACAGTACCCTCTTTCCATTTTTGAATAAAATAGCAAATCACCTCCAAATCCAACGAAAATTGGACACATGGCTCTTGCCATAGTGTAAAATTTTCGAGGATTTTTGGGGACATTTTTGTTTTGTTTTGATATTTTTAAAAATTCAAAAACACGTATTTTTTTTACTGTTGAACTTTGAAAATCATAAAAAAAATATTAAACTCATTTAAAAATTACAAAAAAATTACTTTCTGTTTGTCTTTGCTTGCTTGATTTTCTAGCTAATTTTGGCTATTTTTCATTACTTAAAATACCTAAAAATTGAAAAACACTCAAAATCTCCTAAAAATTCTAGTAAATAAATTAAAAATAAAAAAAATAGCCTACGTGCCTAAATTTTCCTTGTTTTATTCTTTATACAGGAAAATTACCTCCAGGCTAATTTGGGGCTTCTAGATATTTTATCTAGGTCCTTTTAGCTTGGCTGGACAGTACCAACAGTTTCAGTCCTTGTTTGATTTTTAGAAAATAAAATAAAAATCATAAAAATCTCAAAAATTCACCAAAAACAGTAAAAAACATAAAACACACAAAAATATTTTTTCTGGAATTTTTGCTTGATTTTTAGTGCATTAAATAAATTGTTGAAGTGTGTTGTTTCCTTATTTTTATTATTTTCTCAAAATCTTAAAAATCCAAAAAATATAAAAAGACTTAAAAACCACCAAAAATACCTTCTCTTTTCTTCTGATTGACTACTTCGTAGGCCGTAAGGCCAATCCGTGCTCCTTGTGTTCGACCATGGT
The DNA here is from genome assembly GCA_037367405.1 of Ottelia alismoides. NCBI lineage: Eukaryota > Viridiplantae > Streptophyta > Magnoliopsida > Alismatales > Hydrocharitaceae > Ottelia > Ottelia alismoides. Next base: position 509,884 of record JAZKJV010006632.1, on the reverse strand, counting down.
CGCTATACCAGGTTAAAATAATAGCAAGATCGCTATCGTGCTTTCGAGTTGATTTTGTTTGGTGGTCTATTTTTCTTGATAGACACAACCGAGTGATTGAAGTCGCGACGACCATTTAGTACCTTTACCTTAGTCGCTTGGCCTGTTCATCAGAATGGCGCCGTTGCCGGGGAGCACGGCATAGTAGTCGATTTTTGAGTTTTTCCGCGGCTTTCCTTTTCGTGGCTTTTTGTATAGCTTTCTGCATATATATATTTTTCTGACATTTTTATAATAATTTGGTTTGTGACACTTGCTTTCTTTCTTGCGAGGGCCCGAGGACCGCGGAGGCGACTTTCGAGGAGCCGGCGCAACCGCAGGATTCGGAGGCAGCTCCTTTCTGCACGGAGCCGCAGGAGAGAGCGAGAGAGGAGCTGAGTGAGGGAGGACTCTAGTTTAGGATTTATTTCCCCCACATTTGAATTATTGTAATAATACAGGTACACTCAGAGACTTGAACTTCCGGGGTCTGTTTCACCGAGCACCGGTGTGCTCGGGGGACCCTTTAGACTAGTTCAGATTTTTCGCGGTTTTTCGCGGTTTTAGCTTTTTAGCCGCCTTTTACAGTTTTCCACGGGTTTTCTCGAGCCCCTAGATTTAGGATTTTCTGCTTGACTGTGCCGTAATTAGTAGGTCCCCACACTTAATTGCTTGCCTGTTCCTATAGAACGATAATTGGACCTACTAATAATTCACTAATAAAAATAGCTTAGTCGCTTTCCTGAGAGCCTACGCGCCGCGAGCCTGCCCCATCAAGCGCTACTCCTGAACTCGACCTGTCGAGAAGAGGAGGGGTGGGTCTAGACCAGACTCTTTGGATCGAGGGCGAGTGACTGAGCTAGACGGTTCTGTTGAGTAGAAATTGCCTATTTAGGACTCGGTTTTCACCGCTGCACCATATAGGTAGTTTCTTTTCAGTCTTTACATTTATGCGCGGATCATCTTGCATGTAGACTGCTGGAGTCAAGTACGCATTTCTATCTCTGCATGCATCATTGATTTATCGCGCATCGGTGTTTTCGTCTTCTCCCCCTGTTTTGGACTTAATAACCAGGAGAATCGAAAAATTCGTTAGGCCTTTGTTTTTATTGAAAAATATTAAAAAGAAAAACCATAAAATTGGGACTGTTTAAGCTATTGACCCTAAAAGACACTTGACTGAAAAATTTGTCTTGGGGAGAGCAACCCCCTCATTGTTTGGTTTGCTTGCGCGAGAGAGTGACCCGTCCACTAGGTAGAGCCCTCCGGTGCTATTCCTGACTGACTACCGACTCTTCTGTGTGGGCCAGTCGGTTGGGGTAGCATCGGGAATCCCAACAGGTCACGTAAGCGCTCTGATAGATTGTTTGTTCACCTAATAAAATTTGACAAGATAACTTGACCGAGCCTTTACGGTCTTCAGCTCGTGTAGCGTTGGTGAACAGAGGGTTTGGTTGCCGATCATAGTTTTTCCAGATCTCATCCGCCTTACTCGCCAGATCACGATGATGGGCAGGAGGTCTCTTAGGCAGCCTCTGGCTGCACCGCTTTTCAGCACTCCTGACCATTCATCTAGGTCGGTTCGTGGGAGCTCAGATCCGCTCTCCGAACCCGAGTATGATTCCACTCTGTTCCCCCTCGACCACCCTTCTTCTGATTCAGAGATACCAATGCCAGAGGAGAGGCAGACAGATGATTTATCGGCACCTGAGTTCGGTTGTTTTGGTTTTTCATAGACGATGGCCGGCAGTTCTGATGATCGCACCAGAGGCCCACAGGGAGAGCAGCATTTCGTTCTGGACCAGGGTTCGATCAACTCCACCCTGATCGCCTCCCTCGAGTCAGTGCAGCAGCAGCTCGTTCCAGCGCTCCAGCTCACACCAGCAGCCTAAACAGGTTCACCTTGTACAGGCAGAGCCGTACCAGCAGCAGCAACCCTCCTACCAGTCACCACCATCTCCAGACATGCAGATGGTGGTATACCAGCCGGATCAGCCTCTGTCAGTTTTTTCACTCCCGCCAGCCCAGTACGATGCAGAGCCGTTGATGGATGTCAATGGGATTTGGTATGACCGTCCTCAGCCTGGGATCCGACGAGACCATCCCGGATTCAGGTGGGGGAGTGGAGGTATCCAGCCCCAGCAGCAGCCATCTGGCCAGGGAGGCCAGTACAGCCAGCAGAGGGATCACCAGCAGCAGCAGCCCCCAGTTTACTAGTCACAGTAGCAGTCTTCCTTCGTTCCTCGTCCCTATCAGCAGGGACAGTCTTGGAGGGGAGAGCAGCCTCACCAGCCACACCAGCAGCACCCTCCTACATACCCCTCTCAGCAGCAGCAGCAGCTTCATTACCAGAGAGGCTACCCGTCGGGCTCTCATGGTCCACCATACGAGAGCCCTGCCTTGGATGACATAGCCCGCCTCCTCGCGGACCAGCAGGCTACTTTTTGACGGGAGATGGACGAGTTTCGCCAGGAGATGCGGGACATCGTGAGAGGGAAGGTCGCCATTCCTGCCCAGATAGAGCCGAATCCCAACAGTCTGAAGCGGAAATCTGAGCAGGTAGCTTGTACTGAGTATACCACTCCTAGTGATGCATTTGGTGATATGACTGGATATCTGTTTGATACTGATTTTGTCACACTTAGGAGCGGTAGGATGCCAGCAGGCGGCGCCTCGTCTGAGCGACATCATGAGGATACACCTAGAGCGCCAGATGAGGAGGAGGAGAGCGGTACTGAGGCCGTACATGTTGATGATGGTGGTACTGATGCCACCAAGGATGTTGATTCCCCAGGCGATTCTGAGGCCGCCACTTCACCAGTTCGAGGAGGTGGTACTGACGCCACCCGAGTTGCCGAGCCAGAGCGCGGTACTGAGGCCGCGAGTCTTCCAGCTGAGGCAGCCGATGGTGGTACTGATGCCACCAGACTTCATATAGAGAGATCTGTTGTTTTTCCTTCCACTGATGTACCTCTGAACAGTTCTGTGAATAAAGAAAAGGGTTTATTTTATTCTGGTCCCACTGTGGTGCATGATGTATGTGTGGATCCGATCGTCGAACCGCCTAGACCCTTTTCTAGTCCTTCATCTGAGAAGGACCCAATGATCCCCTTCCCTAGAGCCCTTCAGATGGGGAAGGGGAAGAAAAGAGAAAAAGATCAAAAAAAAGAGAGAGCAGGAGGAGTTCAGCCAGAGCATGATTGACAGATTTCACATACAGCTGACCCTTCAGGAGGCTTTGCAGCACATCCCCCTTCTTCAGCAATCGTTGAGAGATAGGACTACAGTCAGAAGGAGGAGGAGGAACCACCATTCAGAGATTCATGTGCTGACGAAAGCCACATGCTTCGCGATCCAGAACCGTCTGCCGGCCAAGAGGCCAGATTCAGGAGCCCCATATGTCAGATGTCACATTAGAGAGCAGAGGTTCGACCGTACTCTATTGGATAGCGGATCATCTATCAACCTCCTTCCGGCAACCCTTCTCGACCGCTTCGAGTTGGGCACTCTTCGACAGAGCAGGACAGTCCTTCAGTTTGCTGATAGATCTGTCAAGAGGCCGAAGGGGTTGTTGCGAGACGTTGTCGTCACTATTCAGGGTCTGCAATTCCCCGTGGATTTCGTAGTGTTGGACATGGAGATCCCTGATTCAGTGACCGATACCCCCATCATTTTAGGTCGCCTGTTCTTGGCCACAGCCAAGGCAGTGACCGATCATGATAGCGGGAAGGTATACTTTCGCGTCGAGGGCGAGAGTGTACAAATAGAGACGGTCGAGGACAGCAGAGCCAGAGACAGAGCATGCTCAGAGACCAGCACAGATACAGAGCAGCTGACAGATGCAGGGCTAGACATCCACCAGGACTGTGACTTTGTGATCACAGATGGCGAGGCAGTTTGGGCAGACCCAGCAGCACAGGCCATCCTCTCATTTTCAGACACCACTGATGCAGAGATGACAACAGAGGAGAGCTTGGAGAGCACATTCCTGGTTCAGGATACTACAGAGGCAGCAGAGCCGGTTCTCGACCGCGACACAGATTTTGGTGATGATGGTGGTACTGATGCCACCTTGTTTGATGCAGATCCCTCGGAGTCAGAGTTTGAGAGGGCAGATTGTGATGATTACATGCCAGACCTGATTTCCACTAAGCCTACAGTTGAGGAGGAGGTAGATGCCGAGCAGATTAGAGACAGTTCAGTTGAGCAGCCTTCTCCCGATCCAGTTTGCGAGAGTACACTTTCAGTCTCCCGGACAGATTTGGCAGCATACATGCGTCTTCTTTCGAAGCCAGATTTGCCAGCACCGAGTTGTCCAGAGCTGAAGCCGCTTCCTTCGTCGTTGAAGTATAGATTCCTTGCGGGTGAGCATGAGATGTACCCAGTCATTATCTCAGCCGATTTGACTGGAGAGCAGGAATCCCGTCTGATGGGGGTTCTTGAAAAGAGCCGCAAGGCAATAGGATGGAGCGTAGAAGATCTCCATGGGATTAGTCAGGCCCTGTGCTCCCACCATATCTATCTCGAGGATGAGGCGAAGCCATCGCGTGAGTTCCAGCGGCGGCTGAACCCAAATCTGAGAGAGGTTGTCATGAAGGAAATTTTGAAATGGTGGAGCGCCGATTTTATCTATCCCATCTCCTACTCCAAGTGGGTCAGCCCTTTGCATGTGGTGCCCAAGAAGACGGGCATCACTACAGTGATTAGCGAGTCTAGAGAGGAGATTGCTACACGAATACCCACTTCTTGGCGGGTTTGTGTTGACTACAGGAGACTCAACCAGGCCACCAAGAAGGATCATTTCCCCCTGCCCTTTATTGATCAGATTATTGAGAGACTGGCAGGGAAGAGCCATTATTGTTTTCTGGATGGGTACTCGGGCTACAACCAGGTGGCCATCGCTCCTGAGGATCAGGAGAAGACCACCTTTACCTGTCCCTTCGGCACATACGCCTTCCGACGCATGCCATTTGGGTTATGCAACGCCCCTGCGACTTTTCAGAGATGCATGCTGTCGATCTTTTCGGACATGGTAGGGGAGTGCTTAGAGGTCTTCATGGATGATTTCTCGGTTTACAGCGACGGATTCGACTCCTGTCTTGACTGCCTAGACCGAGTACTCCAGCGATGTATTGAGGTCCGCTTGGTTCTTTCTTGGGAGAAGAGTCACTTCATGGTGACTCAAGGGACGGTGCTTGGCCACATCATCTCCAACAGGGGCATGGAGGTTGATCCGGCCAAGGTTGATGTCATTAGGAAACTCACACCACCGTCCAATTTGCGGCAGTTACGGTCTTTCCTGGGGCACGTCGGTTTCTATCGGCGGTTCATCCGTGATTTCAGTAGAGTCGCCCAACCGCTGACTGACCTGCTGACGAAAGACACCGAGTTCCTTGTCGATGACAAGTGTCTTTCGTCCTTTGATACTCTCAAGCAGTGTATTGTTGAGGCTCTTGTCCTCCAGCCACCAGATTGGTCTCTCCCATTCGAGATCATGACGGACGCCTCCGATTTTGCCGTGGGGGCTGTGCTGGGAAAGAGGAGGGATGGAGTCCCATTTGCTATCCACTATGCTAGCCGCCCCTTGGATTCCGCCCAGCGGAATTATACAGTCATAGAGAAAGAGATGCTAGCAGTAGTGTTCGCCCTAGATAAGTTCAGATCGTACATCATTGGATCTAGAGTGACTTTGTACACAGATCATACCGCCATCCGATACCTCATGGCAAAGAATGATGCCAAGGCCAGACTGACTAGATGGATCCTTCTACTCCAGGAGTTCGACATTGAGATTAAGGATAAGCCTGGAGTCAAGAATGTGGTGGCGGATCATCTCTCCCGTTTAGAGCAGCCTGAGGAGTCTGAGCAGATTGATCCCATTTGTGAGACCTTCCCAGATGAGGCGATCCTTGCTATCGCCTCACTCCCATGGTATGCTGATGAATCCACATTTCATCATCTTTATTCTATCATTTTGGCACCAAAAACCCTAGCAAATGCCTGTAAATAGCCTTAAATCAAGCATCTTAGCATTCATGCATGTGCATCTAAACAGTGTGTAAATTACTGTAATTAAGGCCAAAATTATAGAATAAATAAAGAAAAGAAAACGAATAAAATATTGTAAATATTTTATGACCCAAAACCCCCGAGACCTAGGCATCTTGATGAATAGGTCGACAAGGAATAAAGTAGGGGGAGATAAGGCCAAAAACACAGTCAAAATACCTTTACTTGTTGCTCATTCTTTATTCATTTTGGGACCTATTTTTGGTTTCACTTTTTGTACATCAAATAAAGAAACTTTGTACATGAAAGTTGTAGATACTTTAATAAAGAAAAATACAAAATTGATTTCACAGGAAAAGAATGTACAAACAAAAAGATATGGTCTGAATAAGAATCCAAAATCCCAACTTCCCAGACCCGTATCTCACAAACAACAACTCCAAATGCATCAAACTCACCTTTAATTGTATATAGAATAAAATAATCTATCCAATGGCAGTGGTTTCGCATTTGGCGGAGCTACGGTTTGAAAGTTGGCTTTTGGACCCACATTGTATACTTGTACATATTAAAATATTCAATTTATTCATTATTTTTATATTCTTATAATATTGTAAATAATACTTATAATAATTATGTACATTAAAATAAGAATAAAAACCTAAATAAAAAAAAACAAAAATAAAAATACTTGTATATATTCAATACATAGATACATACCTATACTTATACCAATACAAAACATACTTGTATTTTATTAAATATATAAAACATCTCAGAAAAATAAAATAAAAATATACTTATGTATATAAAAGTATGTTATAATTTTACAAAATCATAAATAAAAATAATAAGATTAAAAATACATAAAATAAAATAAAATATTAAAATACATAGGTATTATACCTATCTAGGGTTAAAAAGGTAACTTGTAAAAATATTAAGTCATAAAAATAAATAAAAATCAGAATTAAATACTACATAAAATTTTGAATTTTTTTACTTTATAACTTTTATTTAACTCGACCATTTATTATTTTAAATTGAATTAACAAAACATTAATTCAGGGTTTTTCCTGGTTGGTCCACGTGGACCAACCAGGAGGCCAGGACTGTTGACCTAGGTCAACAGTCTGACCTACCCCTGTAGCCCATGTCAGACCTCGTTTTTGAGCCATCTTTTTGGCTTTTTCCAGGCCGGTTCTTTCATCTATTCGTGTTGCATCCTTCTGCAACATTGTCCACCAACCATCTACCTAACTCGCCCAAGCTTAATCTTGGTCGTCGGACCCAAGATTTGCAAGATATCCCTTGGTCTTTGGACCCCTGCCACCTCGGGTCAAACCACATATAACCGACCCCCTTCTTTCCATTTCGGATTGAGTCCCCTTGGTCCACCCCTCTCCGCCTCTCTAGTGCTCTGAGCCTTGCTGGAGGTGACAGCTCCGCCGCGAGCTTCTCAGCCAAGGCGAACGAGGTCGAGGACGGCTCCAGCACCTCCGCCAACCGCCGGCGTCGAGGTATCCTTTCTCCTCTGGCTCCACCCGCGTCTTTCTTTCTTGCATCTTATTCCTGTTAGCTTAAAGATCAAAAACCCCAAAAAAATTGTGAGTTCCATCGCGTACTTCGCCAATCCCAACATCCTCGCCGGAGCGCACCTCCGGCCACCGTCGACCACTCCCCTTCGCGCTTCGATTAGGTCCCCGCGAGGCCCAGGCAATTTGCCCTGGGCCTTCTCACCACTTTTTGCAGGTCAAGGAGCTTTGAACGCACCTGGAAGGTCGTTTTGATTCATCACCGGAGATACCTGGAGCGTAGAGCTCCGCCGCCTTCGCGCCCGCACCTCGATGCTCCTCCGGCGAATCTGAGCCCTCCAGTACATAGAGAGACCTCCCAGGAGTCTGCAGCTCCATTTTGGAGCCTATTCATCGCCGGAGAAGCGAGATCGGAGCCGGGGAAGTTCGCCTTCGCCGGCCTTCGTCCCTGTTCTTCCTCCTCGCGTCTCCACCGTCCGATCGAGCCGCAGCTCCTGTTCGCGTGTTGGCCGTTGGATCATCTTTCGCTTCGACCGTCCGATCCACCAAGGAAGATCTAATCCATGCCGCACAAGCCAACCGTCATCGCTCGCCCAGAACACGCCACGTGGATAAGTGGATCGCCTCCAGCCGCTGGATCGCGCCCCGTCGCCCAGCCGTTGGATGCGAGCCACGCGTCATCATCGGAGCGTCGCGTCGAGGGTATTTTGCACCCCCACCCTCGCAACTTTTGTATTTACTTTTTAGTCTTTAAACTTTTGGTTGTAGTTTAAATATTTTGTAATATTTGCGAAGAGGCCCCCAGACTTTCGATATTTGCAGCTAGGTCCTCGCCACGTCACCTCACGTGACCAGTTCACGTGAGGGGGTGGGCATTTTGCAGAGGACCCCTCGGGCTTTTGTGTATTTCATTTTAGTCCCATAACTTTCATAGCAAGTGTAATATTTTTGGTTATTTCGCAAAGAGACCCCCAGGTTTTCGAGATATTACATTCCAGTCCTTCCCAGGCGCGTGCAAGTCACGCGTCCTGGTGGGAAAATTTCTAGGAAGCCCAGGCGGCTTTTGTAATTGCTTTTTGGTTCCAGAAATTAAATATTCAGTGTATATTTTTGTGGAAAATTGCATGTTTACCCCTGGATGTTTTAAATATTGCACATATACCCCTGCCAGGACTGTTTAATGTTTGGATGCTTGTTGTATTTATTTGAATGATCATTTTAAGCCCAAAAATTCCACAAAAATAGACTTAAGCATCTGGACATGTGTACTTTAACGCCACATATTTAGTTTTTGATTTTATTCTATTTGCACATTTATTAAAAATCAAAAACTTACTTTTTGTGCACTGTCTAGCTTAGAAAATACCAAAAAAATATTAAAACACCTCTAAAAATTCCAAAAAAATTACCTAGTGTCTATTTTATTATCTTTTAGTGTCAGTCCAAAAACCACTAAAAATATCAAAAGAAAAACACTAAAAATTTAAAAACACTCAAAAACTTCAAAAAAAATATATAAAATCAAGGAAAACTCAAAAAAATACAAACCCAGGTTCTGTGTGTTCTTTATTCTGTTCTCTTCATTTGAAAAATAGTGTGAAAAATTTTGGTTGCTGTTTGCTATTTTAAAATCTCATTTTATTCACAGCCAGCTTTATTTGCACTGTTTTGCTTTATTTCAGTATTTAAAAATACCAAAAACACCTTGAAAATTTTCCAAAAATCACAAAAACAGTAAAAAACCCTAAAAAGACTAAAAACAATTTGTTTCTGAATTTTTGGTAATTTTTACTTAGTTTTATAAATATTCTATCTTGTCTTTTATTCCATTGTCTTTAAATTCCAATATTAAAAAAAATATAAAATATAAAATTATAAAAATCAGAAAATTAAAAATCAAAATACAAAACAAAAAAAAATTAAAATAAAAAAAAAATTAAAAACCCACAAAAATTGTAGTTGCTTGCTTAGTGTAGACACCATCACACACTTTCACTTGAGCACCATTTTTGCGAACTACCCTGCTTGCTCCCTGTGTTCGAACTCTCTACGTACTTGCATCTATACATCTTTTATGTAGAGTTAAAAATAAATTTTGACTCCACATTATTTCTAATTTATTGATCTTAGTGTGGGTTAATTGTTGACTTTAGTCCGGATTTAGTGTGGTCAACACACCGACTGAGTTCACGCTTTGTGCTGAACTTAAGACCACCTATTTTCGGCTAAATCATATGCCGACATTGTGAACTTTCTTGTTGCTAAGAAAGTCCCACAAGGTTGGCCCAGACAGAGGCTTGAGACCTTCCTCGCAAAGGCCAAGTCTTACCATTGGGAGGATCCCATCCTTTACCACGAAGGAGGGGATAGTGTCTGGCGTAGGTGCATCCCTCAGGATGAGCACCATAGCATCCTCACTTACTGCCACATGCTTGAGGCAGGAGGACATCACTATGGGAGGAGAACGACACAGAAAGTGCTCCAATCCGGCTTGTGGTGGCCTACCCTCTTCAAGGACTCTGATGAGTTCGTGAAGAGGTGTACTGACTGTTAGAGGATGGGCACTTGTGGACAGCGTGATATGATGCCGATGCAGCCCATTCACTTCTGTGAGGTTTTTGACGCATGGGGCATCGATTTCATGGGTCCATTCCCTAAGAGTCAGGGATTTGAGTATTCTGTTGGCCGTTGATTATGTTAGTCGTTGGGTTGAGGCTATCCCCGCCGAGCCGCTGATGCCAGGACAGTTTGCAGATTTTTGAGGAAGCACATCATCACGCGGTTCGGGGTACCTCGAGTATTGATTTCAGATGGGGGGTCTCATTTCATCAACGACTAGGTGAAGGCACTTGCTATTGAGTTCGGCATAGACCATCGAGTTGCCACTCCATACCATCCATAGTCGAATGGTCTAGCCGAGGTCTCGAACAGGGAGATCAAGACTATTTTGCAGAAAGTCGTCCGTCCTGACCGAAAGGATTGGTACAGCTTTTGGACTCGGTCTTGTGGGCATATAGGACGTCTTTCAAGACACCATTGGGCACATCTCCCTTTTGCCTAGTTTATGGCAAGCCATGCCCTTTACCTGTTGAGTTGAGGCACAAGTCACTTTGGGCAGTCACGGATATTCTTTTAGATCCAGAGAGTGTAGGAGACCAGAGGAGGGCAGAGTTAGCAGCCTTGGAGGAGCTGAGAGATACAGCCTTCTCAAACAGCCTACAGTACAAGGAGAGAGTGAAAGAGTGGCATGATTCTCATATCAGCCACAAGCATTTTGAGCCTGGACAGAGAGTATGGCTGTTTGATGCGAGGCTTCATTTATTTCCAGGGAAGCTACAAAGCAAATGGAAGGGACCTTATCTTGTGAGAAAGGTACACGACAACGGTAGCATTGATATATCCGAGTTGTCTTCTGAGAGTACCTTTCGAGTGAACGGCCAGCGGCTCAAGCCATTTCTAGATCATGAGCCGCGGGTTGTTGATGTTGCCCCTATTCACTTTGCGTGAGATGTGGTCTCTTGACTCATATCTATTGCATCTCACGCCTGATTATCACTGTTCTTCTGACTTGTATAGATCCAGTTGTCTATATCACACTATTCTTTAGTCCCACATCCCTTTTCTCATCTTATGATTATGCTATACTTAGGGTGTACTTTACCCTAAGTATAGGGGGGATGTAGGACCTGCGGGTATTCTTTTCATTCTTTTTGCCCCTGTTTCGCTGCCTATACTTAGGGATATTTTACCCTAAGTATAGGGGGGGCAAACTCTGTACATTCTTCACTCGGATTTCCCTTCATGTACGTCTTGCTATACTTAGGATTAGTTAATCCTAAGTATAGGGGGAAACCACCGAGTCTTTCTCATTCTATTCATTTATTCATTTCTGTACTTAGCCATTCCTTTTCACTTCCCATTTACTAAGCACGAGTTATGTCTTCTTCATCGCTCTTGATCACTCTGAGGACATCGTTCGAGCTAAGTATAGGGGGTGTGTGTGTATATTTCATATATACTTTAGCCATAACTCGTACTTTGTGTGAGTGTGTCAATAAATAAAATGGCTAAAAACCTTAAAAATCACAAAATTTTAAAAAAAATTTTCCTATAAATAATCATTCTTTTATTTGCACATACATAGCTAGTGTACAAAAATTATTTTTGTAAAAATGTTTTCAAAAATCTTTTGTGTAAAGTTTGTGTAAACATTTTCTTATCAAAATTATGTATATAGTACAAAATTTTTCCAAAATGTTTTGAAAATCAAAAGTTTGCAAAAATCTTGTGTAAATGTTTGTAAATACTTTTGCAAAACGTGCATATCATCCATCCATTCATGATTTCAAACATTTTTCAAAATTTTTGCATGATTGTAAATATTTGTAAATAGCATCTTTGTGTATATATGTATATAGTTTTTTCCTGGATGATAGTTGACATTTAAACTAGCCTGGAATTTAATTGAGAAATGGAGCTTGATTAAGATCTTAATCCACCTAATTCTAAGAGGAACCTTATAGGGCTTAGGGTTAAGGCTTTTCAGGTCCATAGGGACTAAATTCTTTGAGTCCACTAGGCTATGAGCATATGTCATCTTGATGAGCCTAAGTAGAGCACTTAACAACACACGCATGACTCTTAGAGACAATGGCTTGACTTGCACTAGCACCTTACACATAGCTCTCCACGGATGAGGTGGTGAGGAGGCAGTTTCCTTTGGCTTGGGGTAGCATATGAGGGTAGTACTTCTAGGCGGAACCTCTCTTCTTCTTCTAGTGAAGGAAGTGCATCTCAACTTGGTCTAGTGGTGATGAAGGCTAAAGACAGAAGCTGTGGGTTGCAATAAAGCTTCAAAAGAGGGATAGTCTACTGGCTCAAGAGGAAAATTTCTTGTATATATTTTGCACCATGTAGATATGTTGTACAGAGGCACTTGAAAAAAATGCAAAATGCAAAAGAACTCCAAAAAAAGTGGTGGGTCGGATTGAAAATTTAATAACCCCACCGGAGTGTATATAGTCAAATAAAGCAAAAGCTTATGGTATCCATGTTACATCTCATGAAGCTTGCAGCGGGAGACTTAGCTACACTGGCTGAGCTTCCAAAAGTCTATACTTCTTCCCCCTCTTCTTGAGCCGGTTGCACTTGAACTTAGAAGGGAATACCCTGCTTCTCGAGGAAAGAGTTGCTTGACCGAGGCATTAGAGTTACCAGGTTGAGGGAGGTTGTTTCTTTGTTACTTCTGAGGTGGGGAGCTACATATCACTTACACTGCATGGAAAGATTCATAGTCATTAGAGTTTGTGTATGTAGACTTGTTCTGATCTGGTTTATTGAGGAGTCTTGTCCATAGATTGGTGGAACTTAGAGGCTGTTGAGTTTTAAGCTTGAGTCTAAATAAGGTTCCGACACATTAATAATCCAAAGATCTGATCGAGCTCCATAATTCAATTTAATGAAGGAAAGTTTAATATTCAACATTGATCCATGTACATTCCCCTCTTTTTTATTTTTCTTTCTTTTTCACTTCTTTTTCAAATAAGTGTTTGCTAAGGGACTAGCAAAAGTTAAGTATAGGGGGGTGATGAATACCCATTCATCACTCTTTATTCTTATATTTTAGCTACAAAAACTGTTGCAAATGCATGTATATTCATGTAAATACGAATAATTATCAAAAGCATGCATTGTATAAAGTTTAATAATTAGCATGTTTTTGTGCAAAAATAAAAGAATAAAGAGTAAAAAGAAAAAGAGGGAAATATTTAGAATAAATATTGAGCAACCTAACCTAAGGGAGGGCTCAGCATGGGCCTGACCGCATGAAAACCAAAGTAGAGGGAGATAGGAGCTCATGTGTGTAAATATTTATGTAAATATAATAAAAATATTTTCCTCCAAAAAGAGACTAAAATGGGCTTGTAAATACTTGTATATATTTATAAATATAAAAATCAAAGTAAAAATGAAAAAAAATTTAAAGAAAGATAAAAACATTCACATGTAGATATTCATCATGCATATAGTCCACTCTCTTGTATTTATTTCACCCTATAAATAAATAAAATTAAACCCCACAAATTTGTAAATACTCTATATTTTATGGTGTAAATAAATAAATAAAAACAATTAAAACAAAAATAAGATAAAAAGAACAAAATTCAAAACACAAAAATATATTGTAGATATACCATGTATATACATGTACATGTATATTTATTTCACCCTTGTATAGAAATAATAAAAATAAAATAAAAATACCCTTTTATTCCTAATTTTATACTATAAATAAATAAAATATAAAATGGGAATAAAAATGCACAAAGATAACAAATTAAAAATAAAAAAATTAAAAAGACATATTGTACAAATACCTATGTATAGCTATACTATGTAAATACCCTATTTTTATTTTTAAAAATTAATTAAAAATCACCAAAAAATAGAAAAAATTAAAACAAAATATTTCATGTTTTAAGTTTTTAATAATTCAGCCATTTGTTATTTTTAATTGAATTTCTAAATGTTTTCCACGTGGCTGTTTCCCATTGGTCCACGGGGAATGTTGACCCCCGGTCAACTCCCCCCGCGGACCCTCTTCTCTCGCGGATCGGGCTGTCGACCCGATTTCTCCGATTTTTCCCTGCCTGATCTGCCCACCATTTGTGCAAACCCCGGGTCCTAATTCTTCTTCTTGCATCCGAGACCCACGCCCGGGGGATTGCATCGGGGTCCGCACTTCACACTGCCCTACCCGATCAACCCTAGCCGGACCCCTGGGAATATAAATTCCGAACTCTGCCGCACGATTCCTCATCTTTGGCTCATCTGCTTTGCTACCCGTGACCTCCACTGCGTTGGCAAGAGTGGCAGCTTGCTCCAGCAAGTGTCGCAGCGAGGAGAGGGGCAGTGGCTCATCGATCCGACGATCAAGCACCGCCGTGCTCCGCCCTGAGCCGGAGCTCGAGCCTCGGAGGGAGATGCTCCTCGAGGCGACGACCCAGAGCATCGCCTGCTCATCCCCAGTCTCATCGTTCACCCAGGTAGCCCCGTAGTTCTTCCTTTTTCGCTAATTTTCAATTACCCCCAATTCGCTGCTCCGCCGTTCGCCGTCGATTCCGTCCACGTCCGACCACCATTCGATCATCGGGCTTCGCCATAGCCATCGCCTTCCTTCCGCGCACCTTCTCCATATCTCCATCCAACCCAGCTCGCACAGGAGCTGGGGTTCGAGCTCCACCGTCCCCACCTTCGCTGGAGCTCGCCCATCTCGACCCTCCGATCACCGTCACCCCGCCTAACCGGGTCGAGGCAGTTTGCCCTCGACCTGCGAGTCTCCTGGTTGTTTTTGCAGGTACAGCCAAGCCCATCTGAGGGCTTGGACCATCAGGTCCAGGAGCTTCTTCTCCGCCGACCTCGTCAGAGCTCTCCAGAGCTCGGGTGGGTCATCGGAGACTACCAGCCGCTGCGGAACGTCATCGCGGAGCTTCTCCGATCTTCACGAGCAACAGGGGAGGTCGGGAGCGTGTGCCTTGGGCCGGCGAAACTCGCCGGCCAACTGTTCTTCCTTGATCCTCCCCGACCGTCCGATCATCCTCCCGCTCCAGTTTCCATCTGGGACGTCCATTCCAGGAGCAACATCCACCGTCAGATCCGTGGAGGATTGATCCCAGCCGTCCGATGCACGAGGGTTAGCCACCTGCGCCCTACACCGTTCGATCCCCCACGTGGCGAATCCCCCACCGTCGGATTCACCCGAGGAGCTCAGCTGTGGAGCGCCCGTCGTTCGCCTCCGTCAGATGCTCCATGTGGCATCCATCCAACCGCTCCATTAATAAAGGGTAAATTACCCTTAGGCCCCCTCTGTTATTTTGTTTCGTATTTAGTCCTGTAATTACGTAGTATAGTTGTTTGGTTTTTGGGATATTTGCATAGAGGCCCTTGCGTTTGGTTTTATTTGCTGATATACCCCTGTGTGTGATCTGACACGTGCATAGACACGTGACTTTTTGGGTTATTTGCATTAAATGCCCTTGTAGTTCTGGATGTTATGAGTTGAATGAAAGTTTTTGGAATATTGCATTTATACCCCTGTGTGTGGAAGTAATTGTGCATGTGCGCTAATATTTGGGTTATTTGCAGATAAGCCCTTGGGCTTTTGGTACCTGTTACCAAATAGCCCTCGGAACTTATTTTCCTTACAATTAGGTCCCTGAGTGCCTCAGGCGCGTGCGACGTACGTGTTTACCTGGGTTATTTGCACCAGACCCCCCAGAACTTCGGGTATTGGCACTTTGGTCCCTGTGCACAATACCCTCTTCCCATTTTTGAATAAAATTGCAAATCACCTCCAAATCCAACGAAAATTGGACACATGGCTCCTGCCACAGTGTAAAATTTTCGAGGATTTTTAGGGACATTTTTGTTTTGTTTTGATATTTTTAAAAATTCAAAAACACGTATTTTCTTTACTGTTGAACTTTGAAAATCATAAAAAATATTAAAACTCATTTAAAAATTACAAAAAAATTACTTACTGTTTGTCTTTGCTTGCTTGATTTTCTAGCCAATTTTGGCTATTTTTCATTACTTAAAACACCTAAAAATTGAAAAACACTCAAAATCTCCTAAAAATTCTAGTAAATAAATTAAAAATCCACAAATAATAACCTAGGTGCCTAAATTTTTCTTGTTTTATTCTCTATACAGGAAAATTACCTCCCTGCTAATTTGAGGCTTCTAAATATTTTATCTAGGTCCTTTTAGCTCGGCTGGACAGTACCTACAGTTTCAGTCCTTGTTTGATTTTTAGAAAAAAAATAAAAATCATAAAAATCTCAAAAATTCACCAAAAACACTAAAAAACATAAAACACACAAAAATATTTTTTCTGGAATTTTTGCTTGATTTTTAGTGCATTAAATAAATTGTTGAAGTGTGTTGTTTCCTTATTTTTATTATTTTCTCAAAATCTTAAAAATCCAAAAAATATAAAAAGACTTAAAAACCACCAAAAATACCTTCTCTTTTCTTCTGATTGACTACTTCGTAGGCCGTAAGGCCAATCCGTGCTCCTTGTGTTCGACCCTGGTCGCTATACCAGGTTAAAATAATAGCAAGACCGCTATCGTGCTTTCGAGTTGATTTTGTTTGGTGGTCTATATTTCTTGATAGACACAGCCGAGTGATTGAGGTCGTGACGACCATTTAGTACCTTTACCTTAGTCGCTTGGCCTGTTCATCAGGACCGGAGGTACCCAGCCCCAACAGCAGCCGTTAGGACAGGGTGGCCAGTACAACCATCAGAGAGATCACCAGCCGCAGCAGCAGCCCCTAGTGTACCCACCACCACAGCAGCAACAATCTTCCTTGGTCCTCGTCCCTATCAGCAGGGACAGTCTTGGAGGCGAGATCAGCCTCACCACCAGCAGCAGCAACATCACCCATACCCCTCTCAGCACCAGCAGCAGATCCAACAGCCTCACTACTAGAGAGGCTACCCGTCGGGTTCCCATGAGAACCCTGTTCTGGATGACATAGCCCGCCTTCTCACGGATCAGCAGGCTACCTTCAGACGGGAGATGGACGAGTTCCGCCAGGAGATGCGGGACATTGTGAGAGGGAAGGCCGCCATCCCTGCCCAGATAGAGCCAAATCCCAACAACCTGAAGCGGAAATCTGAGCAGGTAGTTTGTACTGAGTATACCACTCCTAGTGATGCATTTGGTGATATGACTATATATCTGTTTGATACTGATTTTGTCACACTTAGGAGCGGTAGGATGCCAGCAGGTGGCGCCTCGTCTGAGCTACATCATGAGGATCCAGCTAGAGCGCCCGACGAGGAGAATGTTGATGGTGGTACTGATGCCACCAAGGATGCTGATTCCACCGGCGGTACTGAGGCCGCCGTTTCACCAGTTCGAGGAGGTGGTACTGAGGCCACCCACGATGCCGAGCTAGAGCGCAACCTGAGGCCGCGAGTTTTACAGCCGAGACAGCCGATGGTGGTACTGAGGCCACCCATACTTCTGAGAGACGTTGTTTTTCCTTCTTCTGCACCTGTATTTCGAAATAGTTCTGTGAATAAAGGAAAGGGTCTATTTTCTTCTGGTCCCACTGTGGTGCATGATGTATGTGTGGATCCAGTCATCGAACCGTCTAGACCTTTTCCTAGTCCTTCATCTGAGAAGGACCCAGTGATCCCCTTCCCTAGAGCCCTTCAGATGGGGAAGGGGAAGAAAACAAAAAATCCAAAAAAGAGAGATCAGGAAGAGTTCAACCAGCAGATGATAGATTGTTTCCACATACAGCTGACTCTTCAGGAGGCTTTGCAGCACATTCCCCTTCTTCAGCGTTCGTTGAGAGACAGGACCACATTCAGGAGGAAGAGGAGGAGCCACCACTCTGAGATCCATGTGCTGACGAAAGCCACGTGTTTCGCGATCCAGAACCGTCTGCCAGCCAAGAGGCCAGATTCAAGAGCCCCTTATGTCAGATGCCATATCAGTGAGCAGAGGTTCGACCGTACTCTGTTGGATAGCGGATCGTCGATCAAACTCCTTCCGGCAGCCCTTCTCGACCGCTTCGAGCTGGGCACTCTTAGACAGAGCAGGACAGTCCTTCAGTTTGCTGATAGATCTGTCAAGAGGCCGAAGGGGTTGTTGCGAGACGTTGTCGTCACTATTCAGGGTCTGCAATTCCCCGTGGACTTCGTAGTGTTGGACATGGAGATCCCTGATTCAGTGACCGATACCCCATCATTCTAGGTCGTCCGTTCTTGGCCACAGCCAAGGCGGTGACAGATCATGATAGCGGGAAGGTATACTTTCGTGTCGAGGGCGAAAGTGTACAAATAGAGACGGTCGAGGACAGCAGAGCCAGAGAGAGATCATGCTCAGAGACCACTTCAGATACAGAGCAGCTGACAGATGCAGGGTTAGACATCCACCAGGACTGTGACTTTGTGATCACAGACGACGTTGCAGTTTGGGCAGACCCAGCAGCACAGGCCATCCTCTCATTTTCAGACACCGCTGATGTAGAGATGACAGCAGAGGAGAGCTTGGAGAGCACATTCCTGGTTCAGGATACTCTAGAGGCAGCAAAGCAGGTTCTTGACCGCGACACGGATTTTTGTGATGATGGTGGTACTGATGCCACCTTGTGTGATGCAGATCCCTCGGAGTCAGAGTCTGAGTGGGCAGATTGTGATGATTACATGCCAGACCTGATTTCCACTGAGCCTACAGCTGAGAAGGAGGTAGATGCCGAGCAGATTAGAGACAGTTCAGTTGAGCATCCTTCTTCAGACCCAGTTTGCGAGAGTACGCTCTCATTCTCCCAGGCAGATTTGGCAGTATACACGCAACTTCTTTCGAAGCCAGATTTGCCAGCACCCAGTTGTCCAGAGCTGAAGCCACTTCCTTCGTCGTTGAAGTATAAATTCCTTGCAGGTGAGCATGAGATGTACCCAGTCATTATCTCAGCCGATTTGACTGGAGAGCAGAAATCCCGTCTGATGGGGGTTCCTGAAAGGAACCGCAAGGCAATAGGATGGAGTGTAGCAGATCTCCATGCGATTAGTCTGGCCCTGTGCTCCCACCATATCTATCTCGAGGATGAGGCGAAGCCGTCGCGTGAGTTCCAGCGGCGGCTGAACCCAAATCTCAGAGAGGTTGTCATGAAGGAAATTTCGAAATGGTGGAGCGCCGATTTTATCTATCACATCTCTGCCTCCAAGTGGGTCAGCCCTTTACATGTGGTGCCCAAGAAGACGGGCATCACTACAGTGATTAGCGAGTCTGGAGAGGAGATTGCTACACGAGTACCCACTTCTTGGCGGGTTTGTGTTGACTACAGGAGACTCAACTAGGCCACCAAGAAGGATCATTTCCCCCAGCCCTTTATTGATCAGATCATTGAAAGACTGGCAGGGAAGAGCCATTACTGTTTTCTGGATGGGTACTCGGGCTACAACCAGGTGGCCATCGCTCCTGAGGATCAGGAGGATACCACCTTTACCTGTCCCTTCGGCACATACGCCTTCCGACGCATGCTATTTGGGCTATGCAATGCCCCTGCGACTTTTCAGAGATGCATGCTGTCGATCTTTTCGGACATGGTAGGGGAGTGCTTAGAGGTCTTCATGGATGATTTCTCGGTTTATGGCGACGGATTCGACTCATGTCTTGACTGCCTAGACCGAGTACTTCAGCGATGTATTGAGGTCCGCTTGGTTCTTTCTTGGGAGAAGAGTCACTTCATGGTGACTCAAGGGACGGTGCTTGGCCACATCATCTCCAACAGGGGCATGGAGGTTGATCCGGCCAAGGTTGATGTCATTAGAAAACTCACACCACCGTCCAACTTGCGGCAGTTACGGTCTTTCCTGGGGCACGTCGGTTTCTATCGGCGATTCATTCGTGATTTCAGTAGGGTTGCCCGACTGTTGACTGACTTGCTGACGAAAGACACCGAGTTCCTTGTTGATGACAAGTGTCTTTTGTCGTTTGAGACTCTCAAGCATTGTATTGTTGAGGCTCCTGTCCTCCAGCCACCAGATTGGTCTCTCCCATCAGAGATCATGACGGACGCCTCCGATTTTGCCGTGGGGGATGTGCTGGGAAAGAGGAGGGATGGAGTTCCATTTGCTATCCACTATGCTAGCCGCACCTTGGATTCCGCCCAGCGGAATTATACAGTCACAGAGAAGGAGATGCTAGCAGTAGTGTTCGCCCTAGATAAGTTCATATCTTACATCATTGGATCTAGAGTGACTTTGTACACAGATCATACCGCCATCCGATACCTCATGGCAAAGAAGGATGCCAAGGCCAGACTGACTAGATGGATCCTTCTACTCCAGGAGTTCGACATTGAGATCAAGGATAAGCCTCGAGTTAAGAATGTGGTGGCGGATCATCTCTCCCATTTAGAGCAGCCTGAGGAGTTTGAGAAAATTGATCCCATTTGTGAGACCTTCCCAGATGAGACGATCCTTGCTATCGCCTCACTCCCATGGTATGCCGATATTGTGAACTTTCTCGTTGCTGGGAAAGTCCCACAAGATTGGCCCAGACAGAGGCTTGAGACTTTCTTCGCGAAGGCCAAGTCCTACCACTGGGAGGATCCCATCCTTTACCACGAAGGAGGGGATAGCGTCTGGCGTCGGTGCATTCCTCAGGAGGAGCACCATAGCGTCCTCACCTACTGCCACAAGCTTGAGGCAGGAGAACATCACTCTGGGAGGAGAACGGCAAAGAAAGTGCTCCAATCCGGCTTGTGGTGGCCTACCCTCTTCAAGGACTCTGATGAGTTCGTGAAGAGGTGTACTGACTGTCAGAGGATGGGCACTTGTGGACAGCGTGATATGATGCCGATGCAGCCCATTCACTTCTGTGAGGTTTTTGACGCATGGGGCATCGATTTCATGGGTCCATTCCCTAAGAGTCAGGGATTTGAGTACATTCTGTTGGCCGTTGACTATGTTAGTCGTTGGGTTGAGGCTATCCCCGCCCGAGCCGCTGATGCCAGGACAGTTTGCAGATTTTTGAGGAAGCACATCATCACGCGGTTCGGGGTACCTCGAGTATTGATTTCAGATGGGGGGTCTCATTTCATCAACGACCAGGTGAAGGCACTTGCTAGTGAGTTCGGCATAGACCATCGAGTTGCCACTCCGTACCATCCACAGACGAATGGTCTAGCCGAGGTCTCGAACAGGGAGATCAAGACTATTTTGCAGAAAGTCGTCCGCCCTGATCGAAAGGATTGGTCACAGCTTTTGGACTCGGTCTTGTGGGCATATAGGACGTCTTTCAAGACACCATTGGGCACATCTCCCTTTCGCCTAGTTTATGGCAAGCCGTGCCATTTACCTATTGAGTTGAGGCACAAGTCACTTTGGGCAGTCACGGATATTATTTTAGATCCAGATAGTGTAGGAGACCAGAGGAGGGCAAAGTTAGCAGCCTTGGAGGAGCTTAGAGATACAGCCTTCTCAAACAGCCTACGGTATAAGGAGAGAGTGAAAGAGTGGCATGATTCTCATATCAGCCACAAACATTTTGAGCCTGGACAGAGAGTATGGTTGTTTGATGCTAGGCTTCGTCTATTTCCAGGGAAGCTACAGAGCAAATGGAAGGGACCTTATCTTGTGAGAAAGGTACACGACAACGGTAGCATTGATATATCCGAGTTGTCTTCTGAGAGTACCTTTCGAGTGAACGACCAGCGGCTCAAGCCATTTCTAGATCATGAGTCGCGGGTCGTTGATGTTGCCCCTATTCACTTTGCGTGAGATGTGGTCTCTTGACTCACATCTATTGCATCTCACGCCTGATTATCACTGTTCTTCCGACCAGTATAGATCCAGTTGTCCATATCACTCTATTATTTAGTTCCACATCCCTTTTTCTCATCTTATGACTATGCTATACTTAGGGTGTACTTTACCCTAAGTATAGGGGGGATGTAGGACCTGCGGGTATTCTTTTCATTCTTTCTACCCCTGTTTTGCTGCCTATACTTAGGGATATTTTACCCTAAGTATAGGGGGGGCAGACTCTGTACATTCTTCACTCGGATTTCCCCTTCATGTACAGCTTGCTATACTTAGGATTATTTAATCCTAAGTATAGGGGGAAACCACCGAGTTCTCCACATTCTATTCATTCATTCATCTCTGTATCTAGCCATTCCTTTTCACTTCCCTGTTACTAAGCACGAGTTATGTCTTCTTCATCGCTCTTGATCACTCTGAGGACATCGTTCGAGCTAAGTATAGGGGGTGTGTGTATATATTTCATATATACTTTAGCCATAACTCGTACTTTGTGTGAGTGTGTTAATAAATAAAATGGCTAAAAACCCTAAAAATCACAAAAATTAAAAACTTTTCATGTAAATAATCATTCTTTTATTTGCACATAAATAGCTAATGTACAAATAATTTTTGTAAAAATGTTTTCAAAAATCTTTTGTGTAAAGCTTGTGTAAATATTTTCTTATCAAAATTATGTATCTAGTACAAAATTTTTCCAAAATGTTTTGAAAATCAAAAGTTTGCAAAAATTTTGTGTAAATTTGTGTAAATACTTTTGCAAAACTTGCACTTCATGCATCCATCCATTCATGATTTCAAACACTTTTCAAAAATTTTGCACGATTGTAAATATTTGTAAATAGCATCTTTGTATAAATGTATATAGTTTTTCTGGATGATAGTTGACATTTAAACTAAGCCTGGAATTAAATTGGGAAATAGAGCTTGATTAAGATCTTAGTCCACCTAATTCTAAGAGGAACCTTATAGGGCTTAGGGTTAAGGCTTTTCAGGTCCATAAGGACTTAATTCTTTGAGTCCACTAGGCTATGAGCATATGTCATCTTAATGAGCCAAAGTAGAGCACTTAACAACACATGCATGACTCTTAGAGACAATGGCTTGACTTGCACCAGCACCTTACACATAGCTCTCCACGGATGAGGTGCTGAGGAGGCAGTTTCCTTTGGCTTGGGGTAGCATATGAGGGTAGTACTTCTAGGCGGAACCTCTCTTCTTCTTCTAGTGAAGGAAGTGCGTCTCAACTTGGTCTAGTGGTGATGAAGGCTAAAGACAGAAGCCGTGGGTTGCAATAAAGCTTCAAAATAGGGATAGTCTACTGGCTCAAGAGGAAAATTTCTTGTATATATGCTGCACCATGTAGATATGTTGTACAGATGCACTTGAAAAAAAATGCAAAAAGAACTCCAAAAAAGTGGTGGGTCGGATTGAAAATTTAATAACCCCACCGGAGTGTATATAGTCAAATAAAGCAGAAACTTATGGTATCCATGTTACATCTCATGAAGCTTGCAGCGAGAGACTTAGCTACACTGGTTGAGCTCCCAAAAGTCTATACCTCTTATTCCCCCCTCTTCTTGAGTCGGTTGCACTTGAACTTAGAAGGGAATACCCCGCTTCTCGAGGAAAGAGTTGCTAGACCGAGGCATTAGAGTTACCGGGTTGGGGGAGGTTGTTTCTTTGTTACTTCTGTGGTGGGGAGCTACATATCACTTACACTGCATGGAAAGATTCATGGTCATTAGAGTTTGTGTATGTAGACTTGTTCTGATCTGGTTTATTGAGGAGTCTTGTCCATAGATTGGTGGAACTTAGAGACTGTTGAGTTTTAAGCTTAAGTCCAAATAAGGTTCCGACACATTAATAATCCAAAGATCTGATCGAGCTCCATAATTCAATTTAATGAAGGAAAGTTTAATATTCAACCTTGATCCATGTACATTCTCCTCTTTTTCTTTTTCTTTCTTTCTTTTTCACTTCTTTTTCAAATAAGTGTTTGCTAAGGGACTAGCAAAAGTTAAGTATAGGGGGGTGATGAATACCCATTCATCACTCTTTATTCTTATATTTTAGCTACAAAAACCTTTGCAAATACATGTATATTCATGTAAATACAAATAATTATCAAAAACATGCATTGTATAAAGTTTAATAATTAGCATGTTTTTGTGCAAAAAAAAAGAATAAAGAGTAAAAAGAAAAAGAGGGAAATATTTAGAATAAATATTGAACAACCTAACCCAAGGGAGGGCTTAGCATGGGCCTGACCGCATAAAAGGCAAGGTAGAGGGAGATAGGGGCTCATGTGTGTAAATATATTTGTAAATATAATAAAAATATTTTCCTCCAAAAAAAGACTAAAATGGGCTTGTAAATACTTGTATATATTTATAAATATAAAAATCAAAGTAAAAATGGAAAAATTATAAAGAAAGATAAAAACATTCACATGTAGATATTCATCATGTACATAGCCACTCCTATATTTATTCTACCTTATGAATAAAAAAATCAAATTGCATAAAATTTGTAAATATTCTATATTTTATGATGTAAATAAATAAATTAAAAACCATTAAAACAAAAACAAAATAAAAATGACAAAATTAAAAACCCAAAAATACCTTGTAAATTCACCATGTAAATACATGCACATATATATTTATTTCACCTTTGTATATAAATAATAAAAATAAAAAAAATACCCTTTTATTCCTAATTTTATACTATAAATAAATAAAATATAAAATGGGAATAAAAAAGCACAAAAATAACAAATTAAAAATCAAAAAAAATTAAAAAGACATATTGTACATATACCTATGTATATCTATATTATGTACATACCTCATTTTATTTTGAAAAATTAATTAAAAATCACCAAAAAATAGAAAAAATTAAAACAAAAATATTTCATGTTTTGACTTTTTAATAATTCTGCCATTTACTATTTTTAATTGATTTTTCAATTCATTTCCAAATGGCAGCCTTCCATTGGTCCACGAGGATGTTGACCGCCCGGTCAACTCCCCCTCCAGGACCACCTCCCACGGGTATTATGCGCCCGACCCGACTTCCCCTTATTTTGGCGCCTAAACCCGACAACCTCACACCTAAACCCAGGGTCCTAATCACTCTCCGATGATCCGGGAACCTCGCCCGATCGTTAGCCTCGAGATTCGCGCTC
Source organism: Ottelia alismoides (assembly GCA_037367405.1). Classification (NCBI taxonomy): domain Eukaryota; kingdom Viridiplantae; phylum Streptophyta; class Magnoliopsida; order Alismatales; family Hydrocharitaceae; genus Ottelia; species Ottelia alismoides. Next base: position 484,785 of record JAZKJV010006632.1, on the reverse strand, counting down.
CACATTGCCCTACCCGATCACTTCTAGCCGGACCTGCACCCATATAAATCTCGAGCTCCATCACTTCATTCCTGATCTTTGGCTCCCCATCTTTCAGTCCCGTGATCTCCACCACCTTCCTTGAGGTGACAGCTCTCCTTCGGTGGTGTTGCAGAGAGGTGAGGGTGGTTGGACCATCGATCCGGCGTCTTCTTGCCGCCGTGCTCCGCCCAGAGGTAGAGCTCGAGCCTCGGGCCCCGACGACCCACGAGGCCGCGACCCAGAGCTGCCTAAGCTCACCCACAGTCGATCCCTACGCCCAGGTAGCCTTAGTTCCCTCTCTGTTTCTTTAATTTTCGATTTAGCCCAAATCTTGTCGTCGTCGTTCATCTCCGATTCCGGCCATCTCCCACTTCGCATCGATCATCGGACCTCACCCTCACGATCACACTTCCCCCGCGCATCTTCTCCATCCATCCACTCAACCCAGCTCGCACAGGAGCTGGGATTCGAACTCCTTCGTCGTCGCATCACCGGAGTTCGCTCGCCCAGCCTCACCGACCACCGTCACCCTTCCTAACGGGGTCGAGGCACTTTGCCCTCGACTCGCGAGTCTGCTAGTGTATTTTGCAGGAGCATCCGAGCCCATCTGAGGGCTTGGACCATTTGGACCAGCAGCTCGAGCTCCGCCGACTCCGCCTGAGCTTCTCCGAGCTCCGTCGGACCATCGGAGACTACCAGTCGACGCGGGAGCTCACCGAGCTTCTTTCCCGACCTTCAGCGACCCGCGAGGAGACCCCCAGCACCTTCACGAGCCCGGCGAAGTTCGTCGGTGCCCAGTTCTTTCAGGAGTCTTCCCCGACGTCCGATCGTCCTCTCCCTCCAGATTCAATCCTAGCCACCCATTCGAGGAGCTTCGTCACCGTTCGATCCATCTGAGGACCGATCTGAGCCGCACGACCAGATGAAGGGACATCTGTGACTCAGAGATGTCAGATCTGCCACGTGTCAGCTTCATCACCGTCGATTCACCGAGGGTTTAGCCACGGCGTACGAGGACCGTCAGATCTAGCACGTGGCTGCACCTCGACAGTTCGATCCGGCTTGCATTACAGGAGCGAGGCGCACACTACCCTCAGCCGTCCGATCAGCCACGTGGAGCGCTTCCCGCCCTTGGATCTTAATAAGGGGTAAATTTCTCTTAGACCCATTTAGCTTTCGCATTTACTATCTAGTCTTGTAAATATTTTAAAACGTTTATTTCAGTAGGGTAATTTGCATAGTGGACCTTGTCTTTTATGGTATTTGCTTTTATGCCCCTGTGTGTTGTGGACACGTGCTTCAACACGTGATCTTGTGGGATATTTGCATTGATACCCTTGTAGTTCTGGGATGTTACTTAATGAATGAAAACGTTTAGAAAATTGCATTTATACCCCTGTGCGTGGATTTTTGGAACATGTGTTGAAATTCGTGGGTATTTTGCACAAAGGGCCCTGGACTTTTAGTACGTGTATTTTTCTTGCAATTAGGTCCCTGAGTGCCCCAGGTCACGCGTCTCGCACGTGAATCCTTGGGAATTTTGCACCGGACCCCCTGGAACTTGTTTTAATTGCATTTAGGTCCCTGTGTACTGTGCCCTTGTGTTTGATTTTAATAAAATAGCAAATTGATTCCAAATTTGATGAAAATTGGACACATGGCTCCTGCCATGGTGTAAAATTTTCTCTAATTTTTGGAGACATTTTTGAAATCGTTTACTATTTTTAAAAATTCAAAAATATGCATTTTCTTTACTGTATGATTTGAAAAATCACAAAAAAATAAAAAAACTTATCTAAAAATCATTAAAAAAATTAGCTACTGTTTAATTTGTTGTGTTTGAGTTTCTGGCCAATTTTGGCCATTTTTCATCGTATAAAACTCATACAAATTGAAAAACAACTAAAAACTTATAAAAATTCTAATAACTATTTTAAAAATCCAAAAACAATAATTCTAGTGCCCAAATTTTCCTTAAACTTTCTAGTTTATAGGAAAATTACCTCTAGGAGCTAAATAGGCCTTTGCATTTTAAATTGGCCTTTTACTCCTGACTGGACAATACCTTCATTTTCTTGCATTGTTTGATTTTTAGAAAATAAAATAAAAATCAGAAAAACCCCAAAAATTCACAAAAACAGTAAAAAACATAAAACACACAAAAATATTTTTATTGGAATTTTTGACTGATTTTTGATACATTAAATAAATTGTTGAATTGCCTCGTTTATTTGTTTTCCTTATTTCCTTAATAAATTAAAAATCCAAAAAAATTAAAAATCATTAAAAACCCACCAAAGACACTTGTATTTTAGTTTCTTCTCTCTTCTTGACTACTTCGTAGGCCGCAAGGCCATCACGTGCTCCTTGTGTTCGACCCTGGTCGCTATACCAGGTTAATAAAATAGCAAGACCGCTATTTGTGCTTGATTGATTTTTCTTCGATTTTGGTGGTCTCTTTTTCTGGATTGACCGAGTCTGATTGCTTGGGTCACAACGTCCCTTGATTACCTTTCACCCGAGTGATCGGGCGTGTCATCATCTCCCTACCCCTTGTAGGTACTAATGCGTGCAAGGAGCTCCCTTTAGACCCCCATCGACTCAGGCGAAGCAGCTCTAGGAGGAGCTTCACCTACACAACCATCCGACCATTGTCTCCTTCATCGGAGCCCTCCACTGGACACGGATCACTATTATGATACTGGTGGACCTCTCTGACCCCTCATCGAAGCGACGAATCTCCTCCTTCGCTCGGTTGAAGCTCACTAGAGCTGTGTTCTTGCAGACCCTCTCTTCTCCATTAGATGAGCCCCCTCTTTGCTACATCAGATCAGAGCCGTCCGACCATGTAGCCTTTGAGTCGTTAGATCAGGACACCTGGCGCATCTCACACGCATGTCTGCGACAGAGTCTGGATCGTCAGATGCTTGGTAGAGGATAATCAGAGTCGTACGTCAAAGCCTGCTTCCGCGTGTGCTACGTGCCCTCCTTTTGGGCATATTTCCCTTTTGTACTTACATGTTTTCGCTTTTAGATTTAGTCCGATAAATAAAATATGCAGTTAAAAACATTTACAGTTTGAACATTTTACTTTTTAGTATTTGTAGTTTAGTTCTTCTGAGCCGGAGTCATGTGTGTCCTCACATGCTCTGTGGGTTATTTGCACTTTCTATCTTGAGTTTTTATGTTGTTAATGAATGGATATTATGTTTTGAAAATTGCATTTATGCCCCTGTTAGCATGGATAACGTGTAACGCGTGTGTTGACTGGATTAATTGCAAATATGACCCTATACTTTTTATTGGTTTGTTATCTATTTAGTCCGTAGAGTTAAAATAATTGCTTTTGGGTCCCTGTAAGCTATTTTCAATTGTAAGTCTTTTATTGGACTTAATAAATAGTAAATTAATTCTAAAAATTACCTAAAATTTACATCTTGCTCTGAAAAATGCACCCAGTCTAAAGATATCAATGGTCATTGTATCGACTAGGTGGATTTTACCAGAAAATATTAATTTTGAGTTAATCTTATTATTTATTTTATTTATACTCCTAAACATGATATGTGTAGTGTCAAGTACGGGAGTGTCAAACTCAGGGAGACAAAGTGTTGGAAACTAGGGTTGAACTATAGACAAACTAAAGTAAACGATTTCCTAATTTTTATTTTATTTTTAGGGAATTTTCTGGATTTTTATTTACATTTTAATGATTTTTTATTTTTTTTATATTTTATTATTTTAGAAAATATTTTATAATTTTTAGTTGATTTTTATTTTTGTTATATTTATGTTTTTATTTTTATTTTATGTTTTTAAGAATTTTTTGAAGTTTTTAAGATGTTTACGGATTTTGGTTTTTTATATTGAAAATTAGGTTTTTATAGAAAATAGACTTTTATTTTGGATTTTTAATATAGTAAACAGTAGAAAAGTATTTTTATTTTAGTTTAATTAGAAAGTAGATGAAATTATCTTGATATATTGTGCATTTTGTGTGATTTTTATTTAGGGTTTTTATCAGTTGTGCCCCTATGAGCTATTGCAATTCCAGTTATGCCCTTCCCTTTTTGGGAATATCAGTAGTGTCCCCCACTTCTTAGCATTCTATCACTTGTGCCCCTCAAGTTAGTGGCCGTCCATACCCACCATGAATGGACGTTAACTTTATGGACACAATAGGAATTTAATTTTAAAAAGGGTTGTAAAGTCATACCACCGTCTTTCCTTCCCCCATCATCTTCCTCTTTCTCTCCTTCTCTTACTCCTCCCCAGCCTCCTACTCCTCCTCCTCCACCACCTCCTCCCCTCACCTCCAACTCCTCTCGCACCCCCTACTCCTCCCCATGCCCTAGCACCTCTGCTATGAGCTCCTCCCCCTCATCCCCACCGCCCACTACTGTCGACCACCTCCTCCCCAGCCCGCCCCTGTAACTCCTCCCTAGCTCGACCCTCTGTTCGCCCCTCCTCCCCATCCCGACCCCCTCGAGCTCCTTCCTTCGCTGCCCAAACCTCCTCCTCCTGCAACTAAACGGTCGTGTGGTAGAGGGTCGGGATGCGCGTAGGAGACGTACGACAGAAGGACTCTCGGTTGGAGGCGGGGGATCCGACGATGTCGTACAAACGGTAGGTGAGCAGAGTCGATGCGTGTGGAGGGGTGCATCGGGGGCACGATGCACGAAAGACCGCACGGTGGGGCTCGACCAGTGGCACTGGAGGCATGGCACGACACACGCACGGGTCTGGTCAAAGAGTGGAGGATCTCGACGGCGCTGGGGAGCACAACACGGTGGAGGTGGGCCACAGGGCGAGCGACACGATTGATGAACCTGCGGTGGCTGCGCCACTGGCTGCAAATTTATTTATTTATTTATTTATTTATTTTGTAAACTGTAAATAGAGATAACTTTTTTATTTTTTAATTTTCCTGCAAAACAAGTGTTAGAGAAAAAGAAGTATATAAATTTATTTATTTATTATTATTATTCCTTTATACACAAATGAGGATACGATCCCTATGGTCGATCCAATGAATTTCAAACATGGAGAAACGCGAGTGGATTCAGATCCACGAAATGGGGGATAGATCCGAGTCCCCAGTCACTGTACGTGATCGCAATTGAGTGGTCGTTTGAGATAGAATGAGAAGTGACTAGAACAAGAAAATGAGATGGAACATCAGTATCGGATCGGAAATCAAATATGTGGTCGGAAATGATGCCATCTACGATTAGAACTTTGATAACTAAATAACTATGAAATTAAATCTAAAGTTAATCTACAATAGTGACAGAAAATAAACTGGATCTCACCTTGGGATCGGATACACCTCGATGGCCTCGACGAGGGCTGAATCACTGTCACCAGACGGCTCAGAGGTTGGGCACCCTTCTTGGACAAGATTGCTCTCAGAGATCAGGCTCCTCTCCACTAAAGATTAATCAAAAAGAAATGAGGGAGGAGGGGTTTAATAAAAAGAGAAGAAAATAAAAAAGGAAAGAATGTACTAATAAGGCATATTTTTAGTGGTTAATTTAATTAATTAATTAATTAAAACGAAATTCGAAATTAAATAAAATAAATAAAATAATAAATTTTTCAGAAATTAATTACCTACATTAATAGTGGTTATTTAATGTATAGAATTATATCTTTATATACAAGACATGTTTTCAAATCAAATAAATGAATATAATAAATAATTAAATAATTAAATCTAAATTTCATAATTAATTTAATATTTTTAATTTATGTTAGATATTTAATTTTTTGACGATATTTATGCAAGAAAATTAGTTGTATACAAGTATTATATACATATAGTACAATATACACATGTACAAATAAGGAATGTATTTTTAAATAATTTTTTAATTATATATATTTTTAATTTTTATTTTTAATAATGAAGATAATATTTACAATTATGTACATTATGTATAAAAATAAATGTGAATATATATACAATATAAAATAAGTGGTAAATGTGAATATATGTACAAATCGACTTTTCAACGTAACTCCAAAAATTATGAAACCATAACCATTTAAAAGATAATTTAATTTAGAGTACAATGGAAGTGAGTTTGATTCAATTTGATATCGTATGGAGCCAGAATTGGTCTTTCAATTATCGCTTTACGGTTTTTTCTGAGTGTGATTATTTGTAATCTGTACATTATTTTATTTTGCAATTATTTTTTATTATTTACAAAATATTTTTATTTACAACTTTTGTTTAGAAAATTATTTAATCAATTTATGTACAAAAAAATAGTGTAAGTTTTATACAAATATACAAGGAATAAATATATAAATTATTTTTGAATTTTTGAATTAAAGACCATATCTCCCCCTACTTTATTCCTGGTCGACTAGGTCAAGTCTTGACATACTCCCGCGGTTGGGGTCAGTCTATATTTATTTCTTAAATACATCATTTATTTTTCTTTCTTTTTTCTTTTCTTCTTTATTCTTTTATTTTGAATATAAAAAGTGTTAAAAATGCATATTTAACAAATGCATGTAAAAATGACAATTTCTTGGAATTAGTGGGTATTTACAGGTATTTGACTAAGGAAATGAAGCTAAAATAAAAGAATAAAGATGATGAATCGTGGTACCTGGACTTAGGGATAAGTGATGAAGCCACATTTCATCATCTTTATTCTATCAATTTGGCATCAAAAACCCTAGCAAATGCGTGTAAACAACATTAAATCTTGCATCTTAGCATTCATGCATGTGCATGTAATAGTGTATAAAATACTGTAATTAAAGCCAAAATTATAGAATAAATAAAAGAAAAGAAAAAGAATAAAATATTGTAAATATTTTATGACCCGAAATCCGAGACCTAGGCATCTTGATGAATAGGTCGACAAGGAATAAAGTAGGGGGAGATAAGGGTCAAAATACAATAAAACCCCTTTTATTTAATCCATCCATTCTTTATTCATTTTGGGACCTATTTTTGGTTCCACTTTTTATATCTCAAATAAAGAAACTTTGTACATGAAAGTTGTAGATAATTTCATATAGAAAAAAATACAAAATTGATTTCACTGAAAAATAATATACAGTTAAAAAGTTATGGTCTGAATAAGATTCCAAAACTCTAACTTCCCAGACCCGTATCTTGCAAATAAAAACTCGAAATGTATAAAAGTCACCTTTAATTGTATATAGCATAAAATAATCTATTTAATGAAGGTGGTTCGTATTTTTCGGAGTTATGGTTTGAAAGTTGAGTTTTGGACCCCTATTGTATACTTGTACGGATTAAAATATTCATTTTAATTTATTCACTATTTTTATAATTTCATATTTTTATAATTATGTAAATATTACTTGTAATAAATATGTATATTAAAATCAGAATAAAAATACAAATAAAATACAAAATAAAATACTTGTAAATATTATACATATGTATAATACCTATACACATACCTATAGTAATACATACTTATATTTTATTAAATATACAAAACAATTCAGAAAAATAAAATAAAAATATAAATAAGTGTATAAAATCTTTTATAATTTTATAAAATAATAAAATAAATACACAAAATAAAAATAAATTAATAAAATATATAGGTAATATACCTATAAAGGGTATAAAAGTAAACTTGTAAAAATATACCTCATAAAAATAAATAAAAATTAGAATAAAATGCTGAATAAAATAACAAACATTTTTCATTTAATAACTAAAAATTAATAAAATCATTTTATATTTTTAATTGAATTTCTAAGCTTTTTCCTCAAGCTTTTTCCTGGTTGGTACATGTGGACCAACCAGGGGGCAGCAAGAGTTGACCTTCGGTCAACTCTCTGCCCAAAGCCTTGGCTGTGTTAGAGACATGGTTTTGACCCATGTTCTCGCTATTTTCTAGACCAACCCAGTGCTCATTTCATGATGGCGCCTTCTGAGTTTTTGCTCCTCGTTCAATGGTGATTCACGCCCAAGTCATTTCTTGGGCTTTGGATCACTGATCGAGGCGTTGCGCTTCGATTTGTGGAGCACCAGAGCCATTCTTTCAAAAGACCCCCACCAACTTCCATTTGATTTCGAACCGGTTTTGAGGCACCAAAAACTTCCAGGTGAGGGTCGAGCTGTGCTCCCGTGATAGGGGATTCTCCCCCCATCTCAGTCGAGGTGCGGCGAAGCACCTAAAGCCGCGTTCCATCCATCTCCGGCGGTTGCGCCTCCATGAGGTCAACCTCGGGTGTATACCCTTGAGGTCCATTTTTATCCATTTTTTTCTTTATTCTTGTCGCAGTAGCCTTAGGATTGCATCCCCATTCACCATTCGTCCATTCATCCACCGATCACAACCGTACTCCCCTCGTCGAGCTTGCTCCGGTGAGCTTCTCCCTCGCCATTCTCCACTTTCTTCCGCTACTAGGTAGGGCTCGGCACTTTGCTCGCGCCCTCCCCTAACCTTTTTTGCAGGACGCAGGAGGCAGCAGACCCCCTTTGGAGGGTCAATTTTGCAGAACATGGTACCTGGACCCCCATCGCATCTCCGACCTCGCCGCGGCGCACCTGGGCTCAGCGAGCCGTTTTGGCCCAGCCGTGAGGTCGGGGACCCTTCCAGGAACGTCGGGAATGTCTTCGTGCATCAAAAGAGCTCCGAGAGAGGAGGTGCGAGCTCCGAGAATATCGCCCGGCCCTCTGTTCTTCCCTGTTCATCTATCAGGTGTCCCAGCCGTTCGATCAAGCACTATTCTTCGCGTGCGCCCGGCATCGGGAGCTCAGGCGTCGCCACGTGTCTCAAGTGAAATCTTTGGCGCCGTTGGATCTCGCCTAAGTGGGGTATTTTGCATATTTTCCCTGCGAGTTTTGTAATATCTTATTAGCACTAAATCATTCATCTGTCGTGTTTTAGTATTTGTAATATTTGCTAAAAACGCCCCTGCAATTTTTCGTATTAATATTTTAGCCCTTGCCAGCTAGGCGCACGTGCGCGAGCATGTACGCGTGGCTATTTTGCGGACAAGGTCCTCGCAGCTTTTGCTATTGGTGCTTGGTCCAAAAGTTTTATATATCAGTTATTAATCTTGTGGACATTTTACTTTTTAGCCCTCTGATGTTTTGCATATTACAGTTATACCCCTGACTGGGGCGCGTGCTCTGGCACGTTGTCTTGGTAATTTTGCAGGGAAAGGGCTTGCGGGTTTTGTAATTTACTCTTGGTCCATTAATTCGCATATCTAGTTATATATTTTGTGTGAAAATTGCAATATTTCCCCTGGATGTTTTGATATTTGCATATATACCCCTGCCAGGCCTAGTATATTTGTGTGCTTGTCTTTCTTTATTTCACGCATCATATTAACTCCAAAAGTTACCAAAAAATATCATAGGCTCCTGTTAACTTGTGCTTCTACGCCAAAGTTTTGCATTGCATTTTTGTTGCATTTTCATATTTATTAAAAATCAAAAACATGCATTTTTCCTACTGTTTGCATTAGAAAATCTATAAAAATTATAAAACGTTTTGAAAAATTCCAAAAAAAATATATTTCGTGTGTTTTATCATATTTTAGTGTCACTCCAAAAACCACTAAAAATTTCAAAAAAAACCTTAAAAATTAGAAAAAAACCTAAAAACTTCAAAAAAATCTAAAAAATCCTAGAAAATTCCTAAAAATATAAGCTTAGATTCTATATTTTCCCTATTTTATTGCCTTTATTTTAAAATTAATTTGGGAAAGTTTTGATACTGTTTGGCATTTTTCATTCCCATTTTGATTTCGGCAGTAGGTTTATTCAATGTTTTCCCTTATTTTTGATTTTAAAAATACCAAAAACATTTTGAAAATTGCCCAAAAAATATAAAAACATCTTAAAATTATAGAAAATCCAAAATGATTTTATTTCCTGATTTTTGAGCATTTTTACCTATTTTTATAAATACATTATCCCCTTTTTCCTCATATTGTATATATATCCTATTATTGAAAAAGAAAATATAAAAATATAAAATATAAAAAGAAAATACAAAATCAGTAAAAAGAAAATCAAAATACAAAATTAAAAATTAAAATAAAATAAAAAACCCACAAAAACAACTTGGCACATTGTAGACACTAATCACATCACATTTTGGCATATTGTTGATCTATCCTGCCTTGCTCCCTGTGTTCGAACTCTCTACATACTTACACCTATACATCTTGTTTGTAGAGTTAAAAATAAATTTGACTCCACATTAGTTTTCATTGCTTGACTTATATTGTGTGGGTTCATTATTGATCAAATACTGGATTCATTGAGGGTCGCCACAGCGACACGGTTGTCTCCGCTTTGTGAGAGACATTAGACCCCTTGAATTTCCTAGTTTATCAAATGGCGCCGTTGTCGGGGAGCAACAACGCATAGTTCAGCCTTTTGCTTGTGCTTGTGATTACTCGTCTATTTTTGTGGCTTTTATTTTTACCTATTTGTGATATATCCTTTGAATTGTCTAACCACCCTCTTGTTTGACTTTGTGCGAGGTACGCGGATCGAGGGAGGCACTCCTTTCTAGGAGCGCCCGTGCACCCACGTGAGGCGGCTTGAGCTTCGCACCAAGGCGGACTTGGAGGGATTTTTGAAGACAATTCCTGAGCCATTTATTTCATTGCCTTTATTTGTGTAATTTTAGTGAGAGAGAGACTCTGTTATTTGTACTAATACAGGTACATTAGGACTTTGGACATTCGGGTCCAATTTCCAAGTGTTTGTACACTTGGGGGCTCACCGCGGATTTTACGGTTTTCATCGCATCTTTTTCCCTTTGTTTTCCGGTTTTGTTTTCCTTATTTTGTGTGATTGAGCCCCTAGTTTTAGGATTGCTTGCGATAGATTAAGGCCAAACACCTAATATATTTGCATGTACCTATAGACTCGTTTGGACTTAGTCAAATTTAAACAGTCGCCTCATCATCTTCGAGCCTACGTGCCGCGAGCCCACCCTGTCAAGCGCTACTCCTGAACTCAATGTGTCGAGAAGAGGAGGGGTGAGCCTAGACCGGACTCTTGGATTGAGGATTGGTGATCGACTTGTGGTTCTTCATGATAATAGCAATTTCATAAACTTAGGGTGATTTCATCGGCTTTGCATTTGCATATAGATAGGTTTCAATTCTGCTGAGCATCTTTGCTTGTAGAGTGCTGGAGGCAAGGTGAGCATTTACGCTTTAGCATTTATCATTGATTTACTGCTTGTATTGCTTTTCCGACTCTCTACCTCTGATTTTGCCAACCTAGGTGCTAAGTAAAATTGACTCCTCGTTAGGCTCATGCATTTCTCACTAAAAATCCAAAAAAAGTGATAATCAATAAAATTGGGACTGTTAATATCACTTGACCCTAAAATCGAGCAAAAAGAAAAATCTTGTATTGGGGCGAGTAATCCCCTCATTGTCTTCGTTTTACTTGCTCGCGCACACACTAAGGTTAGTGCCCAAATCCCATTTTAAGCCCCCTAAGTGTTTGCGCAATTTTGGACTTCTCACCTAACTATAAATAGACAAGATAAAAAGACTGCATTTGTAGTCTTCACCGAGTTGAGTAGGTGAATTGAGGGTTTGTATTGTGTGAGTTTGCTTGTGATTGTTTGTGTGCACTTCTAGATCATCTCTACGCATTTGCGCCTTTCTTCACACTTCTATTGACTTGACCTTCGTGCTCTCATGAATCATTTCTCTTGTTTCGAGATGGATCCCTGGAGCGATTTTTATCCGGATTTTGCGGATTCTTCGTACCCTCCAGCCGGTCCACCTCCCTTTTACGAGGAGGATCCTCCTCCTATTTTTTCTGGCTTTTGTACATACCCGCCTCACCCACAATATCAAACTTCGGATTTCTACCCACCTCCACCTGTATATTATCCGCCTCCACTTTCACAACCACCCGAGTCTGACCTGTTGGAGTTACCTCCCTCGATCTCTATAAGTGATATCTTGAACCGAATGACAAAGCGCATTGATTTGATGAATGATAATCTTGCTATTTTGAGGAAAAACCAGATTAATGCTCCTTTCGTCGAGGATATAGATTTATTTGTGTTTGATCATGGGAGCTTGCAATCGCCCAAAATACAAAAAAACTGAGAAAAACTTAAAAACACAAAAATAGTTCGGGAGACCGTTGGTTGATTCAAACCGTGAGGAGAGGGTCCACTTGCCAGATCATCCACCCACACATCCATTCACATCCTATCCCACCTTTGACCCCAAGGATGCCGCTGTACAGACTGCTCTTGGCATGCCTCGTGTATATGCTAATTCTGACTTCCTCCCTTGTATGGAGGAGGTCCAAAAATTCAAAAAAAAATGTTGACTGAACCCGAAGTGGTGGCTACTATTCATGAGATCATCCGTGCCCCACTTCAACAGGCCATGACCCATTTATCTGCTCCTCTTCCCAAGAAGAGAAAGCGGAGGAGCAGATCTGAGCGTCACATTCTGACCATGGCCACTGCCCACGCCATCACACACCGTCCCATTCCTAGAAAGAAGAACACAGCTACACCTTTCATCACCTGCACTATCTCTGACTATACTTGTGATCACACTCTCCTAGACGGCAGTGCATCTATTAACATATTACCCTTCTCACTGGTACAATCTCTTCACTTAAGGCCTCTAAAGAAAACCTGGATGATCGTTCAGTTTGCTGATGGATCTATTAAGAGGCCGAAGGGTATCCTTGAAAACGCCGTCATCTCAATTCAGGGCACGAGCTACCGTGTTGACTTTATCGTGTTGCCCATGGAGACCTTCACAGGGGAGCCATCTCCAATCATCCTGGGATGACCATTCCTCACCTCTGCAAGGGTCATTATTGACTATGGATCAGGAGAGATTCGCTTCCGTCCCGTTGACGAAGGCGAAGTGTTGATCACCACACCCGCAGTTGACCAGAGACCTGCATCTGATGCACCTTCACCGATCATAGCTAACTCCGAGGCATGTGACCGATATGATGATATTAGATATGTTTGCTTAGCGAAACCTGATGAGACCCGACGAATCCCCCAAAAGGGGAGGAAATCGGAAAGCATAGACCTCGCAGTTCCTCCTCCTAGTGTGTGGTGATGTGTTGATGAAATCCAAAGTATTTACGTGATTGATCCATTTGAGCGGAGGGCAGATACCAAGATTAGACAGGACGGACCTAGTTTGACTACTTCCACTAATAAGTCCGTTCCTAGTGACTCAAAAGTAAAGATGATTGAGGTCGGTTATGATGCTGCCCATTATTTTGAGAGACCTCATGAGGAAACAGATGACCCAGGTGAGACTCTTGAGGACAATCTGAGTTCGTATACTTCCACTGATGATTTTGTTCCTTTTGATTTTGACCTGGACGATCCCTCACAGGACGACTCTCATTACACTTCTTCCGATGAGGATGAATTTGTCCCATTTCACTTTGACATCGGTGAGACTTCCAAGGCCAGACCTGACCATACTTCTTCCATTCACACGTCTGCACCTTCATACCATAGGACAACTAAGGGCGAACCTAGCCATACTACTTTCATTGACCAGTTCGTCCCTTTCCGATTTGATTCCACTGAGGGCCGTCACCCTGTCGACCCTGATCGGCTTCTGTCCACTGTGGACCCCGATGTCGTCTTACACCACACTAGATCTATCCCTCAGCGGTCTCACGAGAAGGTCTGCTTTCTACCTTCTTGACCCTGTGTACATTCATCTCCGTTGTATATTCTCTTATGTGTACCGCGTTTCTCTTTACCGTATTGCTCATCCACCCATTCTCGTGTTTGCCTTACTTAGGACGTACTTTGTCCTAAGTATGGGGTGGTGGACGAGCCGAGTGTTCATTCATCGTTCCATTTCATTACTCCTGTTGTTGCCTATACTTAGGGCTTCTTTTACCCTAAGTATAGGGGGAGTGATGTGTACACTCTCACGATCTCTTCTCTCACCTTTCAATATCTTTTCTTCTTTTCTTCTTTTCCTCTTCTATCTCATGTATCTATCAAAAAGGCGTCACCTCTTGTAGACAGTTTTTTATACTTAGGACGTACTTTGTCCTAAGTATAGGGGGGAGTGCACCCCGAGTTCTCTATTCTTTGATCCTCTCCATTGTCTTCTCTTCTTGTCTATACTTAGGGATATCTTACCCTAAGTATAGGGGGAGACAATCTGAGTACAATATGTTCATTCCCACTCTTGACCCTCCCTGCTTTGTGTACAGTCTGCTATACTTAGGATTATTTGATCCTAAGTATAGGGGGGACGGTCCACTTCTCATTGGTTTATTCATTTATCTCTTATTCATTTATTCGTTAGACTTTTCTATACCTAGTACGAGTTATGTCTTCTCTTTTCTCTCCGATCTATGAGGACATAGCTCAAGCTAAGTATAGGGGGGTCGTAGATACTGTGTATATACTTTAGCCATAACTCGTACTTTCGTATTTTCTTAATAATTATGGCCAATTATACAATTAAAATTCATTAAAAACCTTAATAAAAGATGTGATTATTCCTCAAATTCCTTATGTATCTACTGATTAATAAATCAGGTGAAACATTTTTTTTGCAAAATATTTGAAAAATAGTTTGAAAATCTTTGTGAAAAATCTTTTGAAAACTATTTTGAAAACATTTTGTTACATGTTTCAATCTTTGTAAAAACATTTTGGTTTGTAAAGTTTATTTTCTTTGTGTGAAATAAAAATGTTTGAAAAATGATTTGCAAATGGTTTGAAAAATGGTTGCAAAAATATTTGAAAAATCTTTATATATTGTTTGGGAAACCTTTGCAAAATGATTTTCAAATGTGTGTACATGTTTGTAAAATGTTTGTAAAAATTATTTTGGACTATAGTTTTCAAAAATTGTTTGAAAAATATGTATCAAATAAGATTGAGGAATATTTACATCACACCAAAAATCCACTATATATTTACCTATAAAAATTGACCACTTACCCTGTAAATTCTTAAAATCCACTTCTTGTTTATATAAAGAGCACTCCGGTGTACATATTTTTCACTTAGTTTTCAACCAAAATCTTTTTGTTTTGAAAAATCCCAAAAAACATTTGTAAAAATTAAAATCCAAAAACATTTGCAAAATCTTTTTGAAAAATATAAAAAAATGCATATGCATTATCATCTATTAAAAATCCATAAAAAAGTTCAAAACTCTTGAAAATTGCATCACAAAAAAATATTTTCTGCATTCTGCATATCATTTGCATAGCATTCGCATTTTTCGGATTGAGTTTGATAGTTGAACGAGTCTAAATAAAATCCGAAGATTGGAGCTTGATGGACCTTAAATCTACCTAATTAACAGGAACCTTATAGGAAATGGGATTGAGGTACTTCAGGTCTAGTTGACTTAATTCTTTAAGGATCACGAGACTTGGTTCAATGGATTCTTGACTGCCTAAGTAGAGTATTTCGGAGCACACACACGGCTCTTGTTGATAATGACCTAACTTGGACATTTGATCCTTTCACATGGCTCAACTCAGTTGGAGTGGTGAGGGGGTTGGATTTGCCAGTATGAGACGCACACATGTGGAAACACTTGTCCTCCTCTAGGGAGGGAAGTGCGCCCAACCCGTCCAGTAATGATGAGTTTCGTGGATAGGAGATCGTGGGTTGCGATAAAGCTTCAAAAGAGGGATAGTCTACTGGCTCAATAGGAAAAACTCCCTATGTAAATGCCGCTATATATAGTATTCAAAAAAATGCAAAAAGCAAAAAACTCCAAAAAAGTGGGCATGCCTGTACAAAAATAAAAATGCCTGCGAGAGTGTACATATGTATAAAGTCAAATAAGCAAGCTTGAGCTTCAAAGTCAAATCATGTGAGCATGCAGCTGGATGACTTGACTATATTGGTCTTGCATCCTAGGATAGGTAGCTACACTGGCTACCGTCCATTCTTCTCTTCACCCCCTCCTCTTGGGCCGGTTGTCACTTGAACTTAGAAGGGAATACTCTGCTCCTTGAGGGATGAGTTGTTGGATTGGGGAATCATTGGGTTGTCATATTGGAGAAGTCAGTCTCTTTGTCATTTCAGTTGGGGAGAGCCACTATCACTTACACTGTACGAGTTAGATTCATAGTCATAAGGGTTTGCGTATGAGTTAAAATATTTCTAACCTGGCTATTGAGGAGACTTGAGCAGAGTTTTGGGATTCTCAGGGACTGTTGGATTTCAAATCCAGTTCTCATTAAGATTCTGCCCGCACTAAAATTCCAAAGGTCTAACTTAAGCTCCAAACTTTGATTTTGTGAAGACAAGTTTGATAGTTAAATTTAATCCATCTTTCTCCTTTTTATTTTATTTCTTTTTCTTTCTGCACTTATTGCATAAGTGTTTGCTAGGGACTAGCAAAAGTAAAGTATAGGGGGATGATGAAGCCACATTTCATCATCTTTATTCTATCATTTTGGCATCAAAAACCCTAGCAAATGCGTGTAAACAGCATTAAATCCTACATCTTAGCATTCATGCATGTGCATGTAATAGTGTATAAAATACTGTAATTAAAGCCAAAATTATAGAATAAATAAAAGAAAAGAAAAAGAATAAAATATTGTAAATATTTTATGACCCGAAACCCTGAGACCTAGGCATCTTGATGAATAGGTCGACAAGGAATAAAGTAGGGGGAGATAAGGGTCAAAATACAATAAAACCCCTTTTATTTAATCCATTCTTTATTCATTTTGGACCTATTTTTGGTTCCACTTTTTATACCTCAAATAAAGAAACTTTATACATGAAAGTTGTAGATAATTTCATATAGAAAAAATACAAAATTGATTTTACTGAAAAATAATATACACTTAAAAAGTTATGGTCTGAATAATATTCCAAAACTCCAACTTCCCAGACCCATATCTTGCAAATAAAAACTCGAAATGTACCAAAGTCACCTTTAATTGTATATAGCATAAAATAATCTATTTAATGAAGGTGGTTTCGTGTTTTTCGGAGTTACGGTTTGAAAGTTGAGTTTTGGACCCCTATTGTATACTTGTACGGATTAAAATATTCATTTTATTATTTATTCATTATTTTTATAATTTTATATTTTTATAATTATGTAAATATTACTTATAATAAATATGTATATTAAAATCAGAATAAAAACACAAATAAAATACAAAATAAAATACTTGTAAATATTATACATAGGTATAATACCTATACACATACCTATAGTAATACATACTTATATTTTATTAAATATACAAAACAATTCAGAAAAATAAAATAAAAATATAAATAACTGTATAAAGTCTTTTATAATTTTATAAAAATAATAAACATAAATAATTAAATTAAATACACAAAATAAAAATAAATTAATAAAATATATAGGTAATATACCTATAAAGGGTATAAAAGTAAACTTGTAAAAATATACCTCATGAAAATAAATAAAAATCAGAACAAAATGTTGAATAAAATAATAAACATTTTTCATTTAATAACTAAAAAATAATAAAATTGTTTTATATTTTTAATTGAATTTCTAAGCTTTTTCCTCAAGCTTTTTCCTGGTTGGTCCACGTGGACCAACCAGGGGGCAGCAAGAGTTGACCTTCGGTCAACTCTCTGCCCAAAGCCTGGGCTGTGTCAGAGACATGGTTTTGACCCATGTTCTCGCTATTTTCTAGGCCAACCCAGTGCTCATTTCATGATGGCGCCTTCTGAGTTTTTGCTCCTTGTTCAATGGTGATTCACGCCCAAGTCATTTCTTAGGCTTTGGTCACTGATCGAGGCGTTGCGCTTCGATTTGTGGAGCGCCAGAGCCATTCTTTCAAAATACCCCACCAACTTCCATTTGATTTCGAACCGGTTTTGGGGTGCCAAAAACTTCCAGGTGAGGGTCGAGCTGCGCTCCCGTGACAGGGGATTCTCCCCCATCTCAGTTGAGGTGTGGCAAAGCACCTAAAGCCGCATTCCATCCATCTCCGGCGGCTGCGCCGCAGTGAGGTCAACCTAGGGTGTATACCCTTGAGGTCCATTTTTATCCATTTTTTCTTTATTCTTGTCGCAGTAGCCTTAGGATCGCATCCCCATTTGTCGTTCGTCCATTCATCCATCGATCACCACCGTACTCCCCTCTCCACTTTCTTCCGCTGTTGGATAGGGCTCGGCACTTTGCCCGCGCCCTCCCCTAACCTTTTTTGCAGGACGCAGGAGGTAGCAAACCCCCTTTGGAGGGTCAATTTTGCAGAACGTGGTACCTGGACCCCCATCGCATCTCCGACCTCGGCGCGACGCACCTGGGCTCAGCGAGGCATTTTGGCCTAGCCGTGAGGTCGGGGACCCTTCTAGGAACATCGGGAACGTCTTCGTGCATCAAGAGAGCTCCGGGAGAGGAGGTGCGAGCTCCGAGAAGATCGCCCGGCCCTCTATTCTTCCCAGTTCATCTACCAGGCGTCCCAGTCGTTCGATCAAGCGCTGTTCTTCGTGTGCGCTAGTTGCTGTCCGATTTCTCGTCCTCAGCCATCCATTGTCTGACGATTAACTAATCTTGGGCATTGAGGCGAACCAGTATCGAGAGCTCAGGCGTCGCCACGTGTCTCAAGTGAAATCTTTGGCGCTGTTGGATCTCGCCTAAGTGGGGTATTTTGCATATTTTCCCCATGAGTTTTGTAATATCTTATTAGCACTAAATCATTCATCTGCCATGTTTTACTATTTGTAATATTTGCTAAAAACCCCCTGCGATTTTTCGTATTAATATTTTAGCCCTTGCCAGCTAGGCGCACGTACGCGAGCACGTGCGTGTGGCTATTTCGCGGACAAGGTCCTTGCGGCTTTTGCTATTTCTGCTTGGTCAGAAGTTTTATATATCAGTTATTAATCTTGTGGACATTTTACTTTTCAGCCCTCTGACGTTTTGCATATTACAGTTATACCCCTGACTGGGTCGCGTGCCCTGGCACGTGGTCTTGGTTATTTTGCGGGGAAAGGGCTTGCGAGTTTTGTAATTAACTCTTGGTACATTAATTCGCATATCTAATTATATATTTTGTGTGAAAATTGCAATATATCCCCGGGATGTTTTGATATTTGCATATATACCCCTTGTCAGGCTTAGTATATTTCTGTGCTTGTCTTTCTTTATTTCACACATCATATTAACTCCAAAAATTACCAAAAAAATATCATATGCTTCTGTTAACTTCTGCTTCCACGCCAAATTTTTGCATTGCATTTTAATATTTATTAAAAATAAAAAACATGCATTTTTCCTATTGTTTGCATTAGAAAATCCATAAAAATTATAAAAACGTTTTGAAAAATTCCAAAAAAATATATTTCGTGTGTTTTATCATATTTTTGTGTCAATCCAAAAACCACTAAAAATTGCAAAAGAAAAACCTTAAAAATTAGAAAACGCCTAAAAACTTCAAAAAAATCTAAAAATCTTAGAAAATTCCTCGAAATATAAACTTAGGTTATGTATTTTCCCTATTTTATTGCCTTTATTCTAAAATTAATTTGGGAAAGTTTTGATACTGTTTGGCATTTTTCATTCCCATTTTGATTTCGGCCAGTAGGTTTATTCACTGTTTTCCCTTATTTTTTATTTTAAAAATACCAAAAACATTCTGAAAATTCCCCAAAAATTACAAAAAATCTTAAAATTATAAAAAGCCAAAAAGATTTTATTTCTTGATTTTTGAGCATTTTTACCTATTTTTATAAATACATTATCCCCTCTTTCCTCATATTGTATATACATCCTATTATTGAAAAAGAAAATATAAAAATATAAAAAGAAAATACAAAATCAGTAAAAAGAAAACAAAAATTAAAAATTAAAAAATTAAAAATAAAATACAAAAAATATATAAAGTTAAAAACCCACAAAAACAACTTGGTACATTGTAGACACTAATCACATCACATTTTGGCATATTGTTGATCTATCCTGCCTTGCTCCCTTTGTTCGAACTCTCTACATACTTACACCTATACATCTTGTTTGTAGAATTAAAAATAAATTTGACTCCACATTAGTTTTCATTGCTTGACTTATATTGTGTGGGTTCATTTTTGATCAAATACGGGAGTCATTGAGGGTTGCCACATCGACACGGTTGTCTCCGCTTTGTGAGAGACATTAGACCCCTTGAATTTCGTAGTTTATCAATAAGCAAAAATCTAAATATAGGGAGGTGATGAATACACGATTCATCTACTATATATGGTTGTTTTAGCAAAATCTCCTTAATAATTTACTAATTAAACCCTGTAAAATCAATTAATTAATATTCACTAATTGTCCTTAAATAAAGATTAGAATTTGTAAATAAATAACTCTTGCTTTTAAACTGAATTGAGCATATCATTTTATGTGCAGAAATAAAGTATTTTAATCTAATTCTTTCCTTGAATTATTTTTTGATTAATTAACTAACTTGACATTTAGAAACAAAATCCATAAATAATCAAGAAATCAAGAAAATTATAAAAAATGACTTTTTATATTTTGTGCTTATTTTACGTTTGTTGTTTTACTTTTATTTTTTAACCTTTAAAAATTAATAAAAATTAGATCAATTATGAATATATTTTATGTAAATTAATCCACTAATTGAAATTGAAATAAATACAAAAAAATTATAAAATGCAAAAACTCACTATTTTATTATCTATAGTGTACCTCTAAAAATATATTTTGTACAATTGACCTTTTTTATTTTGGGTCTTTTACGAAAGTTGTAGATCTCGTCGAGATGAGCAACTTTTGTGTTGACCATTTCCCTGCTGAACTAGAGATAGGATCGATCAACAAGAAAATGGAAGAGACACTCTCTCGCTGGAGTTGGCTTCGATACACCACTTTTCATTTGACTTCTTTTACTATTTCTTTCTACTTTTTTCTTTGATGCTTATTTATTTTTATATTTATTTAATTTTTATATTATATTTTACTTTTGTTTAATCCTTATGTTATCTTAACTTTTATTTTAATTATTACTTTATTTGTTCTAATTATTTTAAAATTTTATTTATTTTATCCCTTTTTTCTCTTTCTTATTTTCCCTATTCTCCCTCTTTTCTATATCTAACTTCTCTCCACCCTAGCCAGGTCACGTGCTCTGCATATAACCCTACTTCCTTGCCTCCCTCTCTCCGCCTACACATGTCACCTTCCTCTCCGTATGCACGTGCACGACACATGACCTCCCTCCTCCCTCTCTACTCGTGCCCCGCATGTTGTGCTGTAACTCCTCCCCCTTCCCTACACCGGCTGTTACTACTACCTCACTCCCTCCCTCTGGTCGTTGTGAAGCCACCTCGACCGTTCTCCTTCGCCTCCCCTCGCGTAATCGTCGCCTCCTATCTAGAAAACACCATGTCGTAGCTCCTCCCTCCTTATCCACTACTATAGGAACTCCTCCTCTATATCCACCTTTCTGCTCATGTGATAACATGAAGGACCGCTGTTGAGCAAGAGGAGCATAAGTGATCCACGGGTCCTTCCCGGTCGTGTAGCGGTTTGGACGAGCAGTCGAGCTCAGGACTTCTCTCCATCGGAGTTCTTCAAGCGAAGATAAGAGGAGAGCCACCTCCTCAGCCCAAACGGTATCATCGCCTTCCCTCTCCTTCACCTCACCGCTTCCCTCTCCCTTTTTCTCCTTCTATAACCCCTCGCCTCCAGCCTCGCTAAGGTTGAAGCCTAATTCCAGTTTCCTCGCCTCCGCACGTATTCTCGTACCCATTTTCTTCTTCTATTTCCTCTAACCCCTGCAGGGTACACCTCACCTCCATCCTCGATCAACATCACCCCCTGCACCGCCTTCAACTCCACCACACCACTACGTCGCGCTCTGCCATTGTTCATTTCTCCAGCGTCGCCTTGCACAGCTACTCCGCCTCGTGCTCACACTGACCACCAGGCAAGCCCTCGCCCTAACCTCGACCTCCGCTTCTGCCATCCTCCACCAACCACTCCGTCACCCACCACCACCGGCCCCATCGACCGCTGATGAGCCGAAAAATCGAGAGACTAAGAGAGATAGATATCAAGGATCGTTGCGACCTCAACCCATCGAGTCGGACTCAACAAGAAAATCGAACACCACCAAATCAAAGAATCAATCAATAAAGTCGAATTGCGGTCTCGCTATTTTATTTAACCTGGTATAGCGATCAGGGTCGAACTCAAGGAGTACGGATTGGCTTAAAAAGCCTATGAAGTAGTCAAAATATCAAATGAAAAGGAGAAATGTTTTTGGTGGATTTTATGGGTTTTAAATTTTTTGTTATTTTTAATTATGAAGAAAATATAAAATAAGCCAAAAAGGGCACACTCAAGGAATTATTCAATACATCAAATCAAGTCAAAAAATTACAATAAAAATATTTTTGGGTTTATATTTTTTCAAGTGTTTTTGGTAATATTCTCAGATTTTTATAATTTTTGGTTGATTTTATAAAAAATGAAAGAAAGATAAAATGGAAGCTACTTTGCAGCCAGATTTGAAAGGTTATTCAAAAATATGAAAATAGCCTCTAAAAATCCCGCAATAATTTTATGAAAAACTACAAATGAAATCCTAACTACAGAAAAAGAGATTGGATTTTTTTGTTTTTTTTCTGAATTTTTAATGATTTGTATATTTTTTATGGTTTTTCAATTTTTAATGTTTTTATATATCTAAATAAAAAAAATTGAACTGAAGCAACAAGACAACAAAACAAGCTAATACTAATTTTTTTAGAATTTTTGGAGGCTTTTTTGTATTTTTAGTTGGTTTTGAAATGTAGACAGTAGCAAAAATAGGGGTTTTTGAATTTTTAGAAATATAAAATCAAAATAAAAATGTCCCAAAAATCAGTGAAATTTTTATACAATGGCAGGTACCACGTGTCCAAATTTCAAGTGATTTTGGGTTGATTTGCTATTTTATTCAATCAACAAAACATGCACAACACATAGGGACTAAAGTGCAAAGAAAACAAGTTCCAAGGGCTTAACTATAACATGTGCAAAGAATATAGGGGGTTCAATGCAATTTTCACGTTAGATTCCGCACATGTTCAATTCCATCACGCATAGGGGCATAAGTGCAAATATTGAAAATAGAACTTCAGATCCTAACATTCATTAAACTCGAGCCCATATATGCAAATATCCCAGAAAATCATGTGACGAAACACGTGCTCCACAAACAGAAGGACTAAAATGCAAAATCTGAAAATCTAAGGTCCAAAGTATAATTTATCCAAATTAAAAATAACTTCTAAAAGTATTTACAATACTAAACTGAAATATAAAAAGAGCCAAGGGCCTAAGTGAAATTTACCCTTTTTTCAGATCTGACGGTCGAGGAGTATCACTCATGATCGGACGGCTGGCATAAGGCGATACCCCTTCGACGACCGACGCTCCATATGAGATCCTCAGATGGATCGGACGGCTAGGAACTCTACGCAGGTGGATGGCTGAGATCGACTTGGAAGAAGAGCTCGATCGGACGACTGGGGAGGGTCCTGGATGAACACCTCGCCGACGAAGTTCGTCCGACCACTATGCGCGCTAGGGGAATCCTCCGAGGCTGCTGGGATGGGGAAAAGAAAGCTGATGGCAACCCGCAGCTGATTGGATGCTTCGATGAGGCCGGGAGGTCCTAGAGGACCCCCGGCGACAAGGAAGACCTGGAGCATTGTGCTTCAGTGATAGGATCTCCAGATGAGGTCCGTTCTCCTTCGTTACTGCACAGAAAGAAAGATGGGTCGAGGTCAAACTTCCTCGACCCGGTTACTGGCGAAATGGGCGCGGTCAGGGGAGGTGGAGCGGAGCTCTCCGGCGAGCGACGGTGAATGAGAGTCGATACCCGATTCTGGGGCGAACCAGGGGGAGTGACTGGATGAAGAAAGTGGGGAGGAGTCTCGCGAAGGTGATAGGGTAATCAGATGGGAAAATGAGTGATCGGAGTGCAGAGAAATGGCCGGCGAAGGGTCGGCGGTCGAAAATCGAAAGATCGGAAATTAGACAGAGCTAAGGGCTAGATGAGCTACCTGATGGAGGAATCCGTCTAGGGTGGAGGAGTTGGATCTCTTGGTATCTTCACCTCGATGGAGCGACGTCTCTAGAGGCTCGAGCTCGCCGGTGGCGGACCACAGCGGCATGGGTCGCTGGATCTGGGGCTAGAGCTCCCCGTTCCTCGTTGCAACAGTCCCTCACGCTCACTGTCACTCAAGGCGAGGGAATTGAGGTCTTGAGAGCCGAAGGCAATGGCTGGAAATGAGTGAAAACGGTGGCTCCAGGTCGATCTTTATATGAGCAGAGGTCCGAGAAGGTGGGGATCGGGCGCGCATTCCAAGGCTCAGACCCCTAAGAAGGATGACAGGCGTGGATCACGGATCTGCCCTTGACAATCGGAGCCCGGTGTTTGAGAAGATGGTGATCGAATCACGGCGTGAAAAATCAATGAAGTCGGGTCAGCACGCGGATCCGTGAGAGAAGTGGTCTAGGGGGCAGTTGATCGGGGGTCAACATTCCCCCGTGGACCAATCTGAATTCAGGGATTGGAATTTATTTGTAAATTGAAAATAAAATAGAAAATGACTTTATTTAAAAATATTTTCAAAAGTAAAAAATGTTTATTATTTTTCAAATTATTTTTTAGTGATTTTTATTTTTTTGACAAATAAATTATGTTATATACATAATATAATATTATATACATGTAAAAATACCTATGCACTTTCAATTTTTATTTTTATTAGTTTATTTTTGTACAATTACCATAATTTTATATTTTATTTATTTTTAACATAAATTTGGGATATAAAATAATTTTTATTTGATTTTTATTGTTTATGTCCAAGGGTGAAATAAATAGGTCTAGTTACATATATACATGGTATGTACAATATGAAGAGAGAGAAATTATTTTATTTTGTTTTAATTTTCTTTTTATTATTTTTATTTTATTTTTATAGATATATACAAAATAAGAGAAACATGTTTTTATTTGTATTGTCGGGAAAATAAATTATCTATAAGAGGGAAGAATATATAAAAGGTGAATGGCCCTATCTCTCTCTACTTGTTTTATTTTGCGGTTAGGCCAATGCTTGGCCCTCCCTTAGGTTCAGGTCACTTAATATTTATTCTAAATATTTCCCTCTTTTTCTTTATGTCTTTATTATTTTATTTTTGCACAAAAACATGCTAATTCTTGATATTTACACAAAGCATGCAATTAGGTAATTTATTGTATTTACAAGTATCTACATGGTGTTTTGCCAAGATTTTTAGCTAAAATAAAAGAATAAAGAGTGATGAATGGGGATTCATCACCTGTCTCGCCTTCGACATCGTTGGATCGAGGGATCAAATGACCTTCGTGCCTCCAAGCCTACCCCCAACCTCGACCTGCCGCCACGTTGGGGCTCGGCTCCCGGGCCCGCCATCCCACCCCGGACCTAGCAAATCACGTGAGGAGCACACATTAGCAGGTAAATTGCATACAAGCCCCCTCGTTCTTTACTATTCATGCCCACGTCGCCGCCTCCTACGTCACATGTGACGCACGTTTAATGGGGATAAATTGCAACCAGCCCCTTCAACTTCTAGAGAATAACAAAAGGGCCTCCTACTAGACAAGTCATGTGCCATGCGTGCAGGTGTGGGAAAATGATAGGAAGATCCCTCCAACTTTCTAAATTTGCATATAAGTCCCTCTAGGCACTACAAGTAGATGACCCTGAGGGGACGGTCGAGAACTGTCTTTTTTGCTACAATAACCATCCCTTTTGATCAGATGGGACGGTCCCGAGATCGTCCCCTCTGCCACCATCTCATTTGACCAGAGGGGACGCTTACCATGAACGTCCCTTTTATCCACCCATTGGGGACAGTCGCAACCATGCCTTCTATGGTGAAGAATAGGGACGGTTTCGACCGTCCCTAATACCATGAATAATAGGGGACGGTTTTCACCATCCCCTTTATAAGAATATGGGGACGGTTATAACCGTACCCTACACTCGAAGATCATTTCGGGACAGCCACAGAAGACCTTTGGGGACGGTTGTAACCGTCCCCATTAGTCCCACGGGTCGATAACGGCAACCAGGAGTCGATGTAAAATGGACGGGACGGTGGCAACCGTCGCCTTCGTTAAGCAACGGGATGGTTGTAACCGTCCCCTCTATCAGAAGGACCTGTAGCGATGCCAACAGAAGGGTTTCCGGGACGGTTTCAACCGTCCCTTTTAACCCTTATGGGTACAAAATGGAGATAACAAGGTCCTTTCAAGCGGAAGGGATCGTGACAACCGTCCCCCTTGATAATCATAGGGACGGTTACAACCGTCCCCTCCGCTTGATAAGGCCTATAGAGACGCCAACAGAAGACCTTTGGGAACAGGTTAAACCCTCCCTATTAGGTCCCATGGGCACAAAATGAAGACAGTGAGGTCCTATCAAGCGGAAGGGATGGTTAGAACCGCCCCTCTAACCGTCCCCCTTGAAAATCAAATGGGACGGTTGTGACCGTCCCTTCCGCATGATAGGGCCTATAACGACGCCAACAGAAGACCTTTGGGGATGGTTGCAACCGTCCCCTTTAATCTTAAAGGAAAAAATGCAGACTGTGAGCTATTTTGATACAGAGGAGATGTTTCTAGAGGACAATAGGCGACGGTTAGAACCGTCCCCAATACCCTCTGACAGCAAAAAAATTAATGAATTAATGTGTGTTTTTATAATGCTCCTTCTGCAAAACCACTTAGAAAATACACGACACTTAAAAGAAACCAATTTCCACAACATAAACTTGAAAATAAAAAGTTTTTCAGTTCTACATCATCGTAGTCACTAATATTAAATTACAACTAAATGTTCAAGATAAAACTAAAATTTATTACATACATATTCTACATCGATGGTAATCTATTCCGATTCTTCACTTTCCTCGCTCTCCGCATCACTTTCCTCATCATCGTCGAGTTGTGTAGGTTCTACTGGTAGCTCGGCCTGGCTTTGAAGACGGCTTATGTATGCCATCACATTTGCCATGTCCATACGCATCTTAGCCATCTCTTCATCCTGTGCGGACATCTTCGCCTTGATGTCGCGCAGCTCCCTCTCCATCTCTCTCTCTCTCTCTCCCTATAGCTCCCTTGCGAGGACATCTGAGACCCACTTGCACCACCCATTCCGTACCATGTACGGATTGTTTGTCCACGTCCTCCGCAACGTATGCGTCCACTGTGTTCTGGACCCGTGGCTTGGAGGAAGGCGTCATCGGCAGACAAAGGGGGAGTGCTCGTCCCCGTGCTATCTAGCGAGGTGGTGGTGGAGAGCCTAATCATTTCTTCCTGCATGTATAGATACATTAATTATTTTCAAAATATTAATATGAGGCATTCTAAAAATTAAAAATATATTACTTATCCGGCGTCCAAACGATTGTCCGTCAAACTTGTAATTATTTTCACTTCTTAGCCATCTATGATTTACAGGTAAGAAACGACGATGTCTCAAATAACAATGTTTCATACTCGCACTTAACCATGTCGATTGTGTTTTATCCATACAAACTGGACATGCGAGTTTACCTTTCGTACTCCAATCCGATAAATTAGCATACGTCAGAAAGTCATTAATTGTCCATAATAAAGAAGAACGCATTGTAAAGAACTCTTTTTTTACCACGTCATACGTTCTCACTTAAGAATTCCACAGAATCTTTAGTTCATCAATCAACGGTTGCATATAAGTATCTATCACATTACCTGGCCTCTTTGGATTAGGTATCAATAACGACATCATCAAAAAATAAGATGTCATTGACATCCAGGGTGGCAGATTATATGTAATAAGTATCATAGGCCAAATAGAGTAACTCGTACTCTTATTTTCGAATGGATTAATACCGTCGGAAGTAAGGTCTAATCGTACGTTTATTACTTCTTCAGAGAATGATTGATATCTTTCATCAAATTTCGTCCACTCCTCCATTTCTGACGGATTCCGCATAACACCAGTTACATTTTTTAATATTACTGTGCCATATCATCATTCTAGCTGTTCTTTCATATGAATATAATCGCTGTAATCTGGGAATCAAAGAAAGAACCGTAAAATCTTCTCTGATTTTTTCCTCTTCGAATCATGGCCCATAGCCTTATATCTGCTACTTTTACGGTCAGGACATGTATCTAAATTTGAATATTCCTTCCAATATAAAATGTAGTCGTTTGGACATGCATCAAGTTTCTCTAGTTCAAGTAAGTGGAATCTTGACTTAGCGTCCTTCCAGTTCTTTGGAAAACCTTCAGGATTATTTAATAATGTCTTAATTAACTGCAAGACATCTGTCATCGTAACCGTTGTACATCGATTCTTCACTTCTATCTTAAAGAACTTCAAAAGAAAACGTAAACGAGACATTTTGATTCACGAGCATATTTTCTTTTATGCTTCTTGTATCTTTTCATGTAAGGTATATGGAAGTTATTCCATCATTTCATCATCATTATGTCCTCGAATATTGTCTATCATCTCAAACATAACAACACATTCATCTATTTCAAATATATCTCTTTCATTATCCACTGGAGCATTATTAGCTTCTTCTAAATTGACTCCTTCACCATGATACGTCCAATTTGTATAATGAAGCCAAAAAACCGTTTAATATCAGATGCTCGTAAATTATGGTTCGATTTTGAGTCAGAGTGTTCTTGCATCTTATGCAAGGACAATGTATCCTATTTCCTTCACCTCCTACAATATGATAGAGTGATTCATACCGAAATGCCAAGTCTAAGAATCCGATAACTCCTTTGTTATATGTCCAATAATCATCAAACCTTTTGTTCATCCAACTTTTGTCCATCCTAAAGGTAAAGATCCAGAGTTAATTACAATGTCAATATCTCTTACGAATCACTTCTACACCATTTTCCCTATATTTTTAAAGTTTTAATATCCCAGAGACCATACCTAAGTTTCAATAATGTATACTAAGTTAACGTATACATCTTATACTAAGTTAGTATATATCCCAGAGACCATAGCTAAAAACAAGCATACAAATGGAGAATTAATGTATTACATTAGATATCCTAAAAACTCAGTTATTAGTCCTTCAGACTAAACTATTAGGCATATAATCAACTATATTACATTTACTTCATTGTTTCTAAACACTAAACTATTAGTTCAAGATTCTAAACAAATATAAAAGCAAACATATTTCAACTAAAAATTTAATAAAACTAAAAATAGTTGAAAAACTCACAACCGAATAAGAGGAGAAACAGCGGTGGCGCTAGGGGAGGAGGAGACCGGGGCGGCGGGCTAGGGGAGGACGAGACAGACGCGACTACAACAGAGTCTTCAACAGGAGAGAGGAGGTCAGTCGTCGGTGCTCGGGGAGGATGGAGGAGGGCGGCAGAGAGAGGAGGGCGGCGGATGGAGGAGGGCATCGGAGGGAGGAGGGTGTCGGATGGAGGAGGGCGGCGAAGGGAGGAGGACGTCAGAGGGAGGATGGCGGCGGAGGGAGGCCTTAACGGGGAGGTCAGGCGGCGGCTCCGGAGGGAGGCGGATGGCGGGCCGGCGGCGGGTTGAGTTGAAGGGGAGGTCGGGAGTGGAGGAGGAAGCTTGGGAGGTCGAAGGGAATGAGGAAAGGATTCGACCAAGAGGATATAAGACCATCGGGGACGGTCGTCCGACCGTCCCTTATAATAATGATCGGGGACGACCGGTTATAAGTGAACCGTCCCCTTTGGTGACAAATATATCGCGGAGGGGACAATTACACAGGCATCGACGACGGTTATGCAACCGTCCCTTATACCTAACTATAGGGGACGGTTGCAACTGTCTCCTAAAGTTTGGTATACGCGATGTCAACAGTGGAGTATAGGGGACGGTTATGATCGTCTTCTAAAGTGCCTGGGTACAGAGAAAACAAACTGGGGCTCTACTCGTAAGGGACGGCTATGTAACCATCACCAAATGGGCAATTAACTGAGACGGTCAGTAGCGACCGTCACTAATACTCGACGTAGGGGACGATTATAGTAGGACCATCCCCTATGCTACTATAGTAGACGGTTTCTTTTTGACAGTCCCCACTAAGCGTCCCAAAAGACTGTTCAGTTTGTAGTGAGGGAACCCTTTGAAGAAATAACTTTACTTTTATTACATTTTAGTCCTTACGATTTCAAGTTAGCTTAACTTTCTCATACGAGCTCTATTTTTAGCGCATTATATGCTGCTTTGAAGCTTATTTTTGTTGTATAATCTTAGATATTTTGTGAATAGATTGGACCTTGGTTTAACTTGATTAGTATCTGAGGATCCCTTCTAATCTTATGGGCTTAATTCGATATAGATTTCTTAATCTTATTGTGAGGAATTTGATCTTATTGCAAGGTTAAATTTAGGAGATTTATTAGATTTATTCATTTGATATTATTGTTTATTCTTTGAGGATTAAATCGTAGGAATTCCAGGACATATATTCTTCTTAAAAATTATCTATGATCTATTTCACAGGAGTATGAATTGATCTATTGACCTTCTTTCCTACAACTTAAGATTATCTTGAACACATTTATTGAAAATATTTATTAATTATGTGATTTTCTCTTGAGGTCTTGATTAATATAATTGGGAGTAAAAGTCATAATCAAATATCATGTGCTTATTTACCCCCTTCTTTATTTTATTCGCATTGCATCTCTTTTATTGCATTTCAGTTTTATTCTATTTTCTAACCCATATATTAATATTGCGATTAATTAATTATTTAAATTAATTTAAAATCATGCAATTAAAAATCACCATTCCTTGTATTCGTCCTTGGTAGACTTGCCAAATAAAAATTATTCCATAATATTCAAAATTTGTAGTTTTTTCTCAATTATTTTCTGTGTTCTATACTACAATTTAACATTATTAGAAGAGGCGGATTATGATTCATCAACCTCTTAAAGGCGTTGTCCTTTGGACTAACATGATGTAAACCCCCATTTATATGACATCATTAGAAAATGACAAGTATACATTTTTCACGTAACAGTAATGTAGTGTATCTCTTAATTGTTGGGCATGTTATAGAAAGGTCCTTTTTCATACGGTAATATTCACTATTCAGTATGTAAACACCACGTAAAGTACAAAAAGGAATGACATGAGTATCGTTTTTAGCCCATAATATATGAGATGGTCTAAGGAACTGACACAAACATTTAGCGGTCTTAAACCATACACGATCATTAATCATGCGTATTTATTCTAGTGCATACATCTAGAGGTTTGATGTAAAATGAATCAATATACATATATGTTAATCCAAGACCCAACACATACATTTGGATATCTTGTTCAAATCAAGTCATTACATGTACGTATAATCATACAAGTCCGGCATATATATTTAGAGATCGTATTTTGGATACGACTTTTATTGATACATAAAATCCTATGTCGACACATACTTTCGGTCCAAAGCTTGCCTCTCTTCGACGTGGTCGACGTGGCTCCTTCCGCTCACGTATCTACATCTCCCTCTCCGATTCAACACCAACATCTCCCACGATGAAGACGAAACTCCATTGAGATCTCTCTCTTTAGCTCTCTCCATTTCTTCCTCTCTCTCTCTCTCCGTGCACGCGAATCAGAGAAGTCATAAGGGGATTTAAGGTCTCATGATCTTTTTGATATGGGATTTTTACCCGGCAGACCCTATAATCTTTTCAAATTACCTCTACGACCTTTGAAACATCGTAATTCCTCCCCTGACCTCGTAAACTTGCTTCGTCTTACCAAACAAACCTTGCCGTCAATTTTAACTATATTTGAGTCAAATACTTGAGTTAGTCTTGAGTTAACCTAACCATTTTATCATCGATCGGTTAGGATCAGCCAAAATAAAAAAAGAATAGGAAAAAATTATCCTGGGAACGTTCCTGCGGGGGCGAAGCAGCCTCCAGGAGCGGCGGTGGGAGCCTCCATCGCCAGCAGTGGGAGGGGGGTTCCGGGGGGAGTGGCGTCGAAGCAGCAGCGATAGCGGCACGGGGGGGGGGGGGTCTCCATGGGGCCATCGCGGGGGATAGTGCTCGAAGTAGCAGCAACAGCGGTAGGGGGGAGGTGCTCGAAGCAGCAGCAACAGCGGCATGAGGGGGCCTCCATGGGGCCATCGGAGGGGGTGGTGCTTGATAAACACAAAAGTCGAGCGGTCGTGTATTCCACAGAAGGCGGGAACACAGTCGATGTGTTGACCACTCGGAAATTCGGATTTAGTCAACAGTTAACCCACAATCAAATCAAATAATGACAAGCAAAAGTGGAGTTAAAACTTATTATTAACTCTACATAAAATGTGTATAGTGCAAGTATGTGTAGAGTGTCGAACACAGGGAGTACACAGGATAGATCAAGCAATTGCAAAGAATGTGATGTGACTAAGTGTCTACAAATATGCAAATTTTGTGGGTTTTTATTTTATATTTTTTATTTAATTTTTGGATTTTATATTTTTGTATTTGGATTTTTAATTTACTGATTTTATATTTTCTTTTTTGTATTTTATATTTTTATGTTTTCTTTTTCAATAATAGAATATATATACAAAGCAAGAAAGAGAGGGATAGAGTATTTATAAAAATGAGGGAAAATGCTCAAAAATCAGGAGATATATTGTTTTTGGTCTTTTTATAATTTTATGATGTTTTTGTGATTTTTGGAGATTTGTCTAAATGTTTTGGTATTTTTAAAAGTTGAAATAAAAGAAAACAATGAACTAAGCTGCTAGCCGAGACTAAAATGAGGACAAAAATTAGCAAACAGTATCCAAAATTCCTCAAATTACTTTTAAAATAAAGGCAATACAATAAAGAAACTACAGAAACTAAGTTTGTATTTTTCGGATTTTTCTAAAATTTTTTAGATTTTTATGATGTTTTAGGGGTTTCTAATTTGTAGGGTTTTGTTTTGAAATTTTTAATGATTTTTGAACTGAGACTAAAATATGATAATACAAGCAAAAAATAATTTTTTTTGAATTTTTCAAA
Organism: Ottelia alismoides; assembly: GCA_037367405.1. Lineage (NCBI taxonomy): Eukaryota > Viridiplantae > Streptophyta > Magnoliopsida > Alismatales > Hydrocharitaceae > Ottelia > Ottelia alismoides. Next base: position 451,697 of record JAZKJV010006632.1, on the reverse strand, counting down.
ATGTTTTTATAATTTTGATGTATTTTCTAATGTAAACAGTGTTGAAAATGCATGTTTTTTATTTTTAATAAATATGAAAATGTAATAAAAATGCAATACAAAAATATGGCGTGCATGAGCAAGCAAACATGAGATTAAACTAAACTTTGGTTATTTTTAGCAATTTATAGATGCATGAAATAAAAAGATACAACATCAACAAATTACACTACTAACAAGGGCATACGTGCAAATAAGCAAAAGTCCAAGGGCCATAGTGCAATTTTTACGCAAAATAAACAACTAAATATTACAGTTTATGGACCAAATACAAATATCAAAACTCGCGGGGGTACCCTTGTAAAAACACCAAGACCACGTACGCAAGCACGCGCGCCTGACAGGGGCACAACTGCAATTATAGAAAAGTCTGAGGGCTATAATGCAACATTTCCAGAAAGTTTATAACTGTAATCAAAAGTTCAGGTACTAAACGTAAATAAGACGAGGCCCTGGGGGTCTCTACGCAAAAATGCCAAGTCACGTGCGTAAAGCACGTAACCTGGCAGGGACCCCAGAAGTAATAATACAATAAACAGGGGGATATATGTAAATTCCACCAAAGTTTAACAGCTGCAGATGAAAGTTTAAAATTAAATAATAAATACAAAAGTTCGCTGGGTCTAGTATGCAAAATACCCAGCAGGGTCAAATCGGACGACGGTTGATATTTCACTTAACGCCACGTGTCGGCGATCCAACGGCCCGTACCCGTACCCCTTCGTCTGTGCGGCCAAGATTAGATGTTGCTTCGAAGATCGGACGGCTGGCACGAACAGAATCCAACGGCTGCTGCTCCTTTGGACGATCGGGGGAGATCCAACGGCGCTGGGTTGACCAGGAAGAACACGCGAAGAACAGGGCCCTGGCGAGATTGCATCAGCCAGAGCCCGAGCCTCCGAGCACCTAGATCTCCTCCGACGGTCTCTTCTTGCTCCTGCAGCGATGGTGATGCTCCCAGGTGCCTCAAACGTGGCCCAAGACCATTAGATGGCCTTCGACACTCGATGAAGCTCCGACGGACCTAGGGGATGCTCTTGACGGTCGACGAGGCTCAGACGCCTCCTTCAGGACCTGCAAAGAAAGAAGAAGAGAGCAGCACACAAGGGCAGAAGTCCTGGCGATTATTGGCGAAGCTTGGGCGATTCTGGTGTGAACAATGGTGGCTCGCCGGAACAAGCCCCGACGAGGGAGTGGATTGGGTGATTCGATGGGTGAGGGGCGAAATGGAGTGCGGGAAATCGGTGCTACAGCTACAGGGAAGAAGATCAAGCAAGAAAAATAAATCAAAATGCGAACCTCGAAGGTTTGAACAGCTGAGATTGACCTCACGGCGGTGTGGCCTCCGGAGATGATGGAACGCGCCTCCGCGCTCGAGATGCACCTCAACGAGGTGCTGGGATCGACCTGCTGTCACCGGGGATCCTTTAGCAAACACTCGGAGGTCTCGGTCTTAGCTAAAAGCGGTTCAAAGATTCAAAGGAGGTCAAGGGGGTATTTTGAATGGGTGGTCGAGTGGATGCGAAGATCATGGCGTAGCCATCGATTCAGCGACGCGATGAACGAGGAGAACCCTGGGTGTGTATGCCCGATGATCGAGGAACAAAGTTGCAGAAGGAATCGATGCAAATGGGTGAAAGACCCGACCTTGAAAAAATCGCGAAAATGGCCAAAAAAATTACTCTGACACAGCTACAGGCGTTGGGTCAGAGAGTTGACCCGAGGTCAACTCTCCAGCCCTCCTGGTTGGTCCACGTGGACCAACCAGGAAACAGCCTGGAAAAATCATTTAAAAAATCATTTTAAAATAATAAATGATTTTATTATTTTTTGGTTATCAAAAAAAAATATTTATAATTTTATGAATTATTTTATTATGATTTTTATTGATTTCTATGAGGTATAAATTTACAAGACCTTTTATACCCTTTATAGGTATACATATCTATATATTTTAATATTTTATTTTTATTTTGTATACTTAATTTATTTATTTTTGTTTATTATTTTATATATTTATAAAGTATTTTTATACACTTAAATATATTTTTATTTTATTTTTCTGATATGTTTTGTACACTTAATAAAATAGGAGTATGAATTACATAGGTATATTCATTGGTATTATACCTAGGTGTAGTATAGACAAGTATTTTATTTTTGTGTTTTATGTGTTTTTTATTCCCATTTTAATATACACATATAATATAAGTAATATTTACAAAATTATAAAAATATAAAATTATAAAAATAATGAATAAATAATAAAATGAATATTTTAATCTGTACAAGTATACAATAGGGTTCCAAAATCAACTTTCAAACCGTACCTCCGCCAAATGCGAAACCACCGCCATTAAATAGCTTATTTTAAATTATATACAATTAAAGGTGAGTTTGATGCATTTGGAGTTTTTATTTGCGTGATACAGGTCTGGGGAGTTGGGATTCTGGATTCTTATTCAGATCATAACTTTTTATCTGTACATTATTTTCAAGTGAAATCCATTTTGTATTTTTCTTCATTTAATTATCTACAACTTTCATGTAAAAAGTTTCTTTATTTGAAGTATAAAAAATAGAACAAAAAATAGGTCCCAAAATGAATAAAGAATGAAGGAATTTTTATTGTATTCTGGCCATTGTCTCCCCCTACTTTATTCCATGTCGACCTATTCATCGAGATGTCTAGGTCTCGGGGTTTTGGGTCATAAAATATTTACAATATTTTGTTCTTTTAATTTTCTTTTATTTATTCTATAATTTTGGATTTAAATACAGTATTTTATACACTATTTATAGGCACATGCATGAATGCTAAGATGCATAAATTAGAGCTATTTACACGCATTTGGTAGGGTTTTTGATGCCAAAATGATAGAATAAAGATGATGAAATGTGGCTTCATCATCCCCCTATACTTTACCTTTGCTAGTCCCTAGCAAACACTTATGCAATAAAAACAAAACAAAGAAAAGAAAAAGAAGAAAGATGGCTTAAGTTTAATTATCAAACTTGTCTTCACAAAATCAAAGTTTGGAGCTTAAGTCGGACCTTCAGAATTTTAGTGCGGGCAGAACCTTGATGAGAATCGGTTTTGAAATCCAACAGCCTTCAAGAATCCCAACACTCTACTCAAGTCTCCTCAATTGCCATATCAGAAATATTTCAACTCATACGCAAACCCTTATGACTATGAATCTGACTCGTACAGTGTAATTGATGGTGGCTCTCCCCAACTGAAATGACAAAGAGACTGACTTCTCCAATATGACAACCCAATGATTCCCCAATCCAATAACTCATTCCTCAAGGAGCAGGGTATTCCCTTCTAAGTTCAAGTGGCAACCAGCCCAAGAGGAGGGGTGAAGAGAAGAATGGAAGGTAACCAGTGTAGCTACCTGTCCTAGGATGCAAGACCAGTGTAGTCAAGTCATCCAGCTGCAGGCTCACATGGTTTGACTTTGAAGATCAAGCTTGCTTATTTGACTTTACACATATGTACACTCCGGCATGCATTTTTATTTTTGTACAGGCCTATCCACTTTTTTTTGGAGTTTTTTGCTTTTGCAATTTTCTTTTGAAATACTATATACAACAACATTAACATAGGGAGTTTTTCCTCTTGAGCCAGTAGACTATCCCTCTTTTGAAGCTTTATTGCAGCCCACGATCTCCTATCCTCGAAACTCATCATCACTGGATGGGTTGGGGTGCACTTCCCTCCCTAGGGGAGGACAAGTGTTTCCACTTGTGTACGTCTCATACCGGCAAATCCAATCCCCCTCACCACTCCAACTGAGTTGAGCCAAGTGAAAGGTGCAGGTGTCAAGGTTAGGTAATTATCAACAAGAGTCGTGCGTGTGATCCAAAATACTCTACTTAGGCAATCAAGAATCCATTGAACCAAGTCTCGTGATCCTCAAAGAATTAAGTCAACTAGACCTGAAGTACCTCAATTCCGGCTCCTATAAGGTTCTTGTTAATTAAGTAGATTTAAGGTTCAACCTAGCTCCAATCTTCGGACTTTACTTAGACTTGTTCAACCATCAAACTCAATCCGAAAAATGCCCATGCTATGCGAATGCTATGCAGAAAATATTTTTGTGATGCAATTTTCAAAGATTTTGTACTTTTTATGGATTTTTGAAAAGATGATGATGCATATGCATTTTTAGATTTTTCAAAGAGTTTTTTCAAATGTTTTTGGATTTTAATTTTGCAAATGTTTTTGGGATTTTTGAAAATAAAAAGGTTTTGGATAAAAACTAGGTACAAATATTTACACGGGAGTGCTTCTTATATTTACAAGAAATGAATTTTAAGAATTTACAAGGGTAAGTGGTCAATTTTATAAGTGTATATATATAGTGAATTTTAGATGAGATGTATGTATTCCTCAAACTTATTTGACACAGGTTTTTCAAACAATTTTTAAAACTATAGTCCAAAATAATTTTACAAACAGTTTTTACAAATACACATTTGAAAATCATTTTGCAGAGGTTTTCTAAACAGTATATATAGATCTTTCACATATTTTTGCAACCATCTTTCAAACCATTTGCAAATCATTTTTCAAACATTTTATTTCACGCAAAGAAAATAAATGTTACAATCAAAAATGTTTTTACAAAGGTTGAAAACATGTAACAAAACGTTTTCCAAATAGTTTTAAAAAGATTTTTCACAAAGATTTTAAAACTCTTTTTCAAACATTTTGCAAAAAATATTTTCACCTGATTTATTAATCAGTAAATACAAAAAGAATTTGAGGAATAAAACATCTTTTTATTAAGGTTTTTAATGAATTTTAAAGAATTATTAGCCATAGTTATTAGTAAATATGAAAGTACGAGTTATGGCTAAAGTATATACGTACTATATACGACCCCCCTATACTTAGCTTGAGCTATGTCCTCATAGATCAGAGAGAAAAAAGAAGACATAACTCGTACTGAGTATAGAAAAGTCTAAAGAATAAAGGGATAAGAGATGAATGAATAAACCAATGAGAAGTTGACCGTCCCCCCTATACTTAGGATCAAATAATCCTATGTATAGCAGACTGTATACAAAGCAGGGAGGGTCAAGGGTGGGAATGAACAGATCGTACTCAGACTTTCTCCCCCTATATTTAGGGTAAGATATCCCTAAGTATAGACAAGAAGAACAAACAATGGAGAGGATCGAAAAGAGTAGAACAACTCGGGGTGCCCACCCCCTATACTTAGGACAAAGTATGTCCTAAGCAAGGCAGACACGAGAATGGGTGGATGAGCAAAATGGTGGAGAGAGACAGAGATACACGAGAGAGAATATACAACAGAGATGGATATACATATGATCAAGAAGGTAGAAAGCAAACCTTCTTGCGAGACCGCTGAGGGATAGATCTAGTGTGGTGCAAGTCGACATCGGGGTCCACAGTAGACGGAAGCCGATCATGGTCGACATGGTGAAGGCCCTCAGTGGAGTCAAATTGAAAAGGCACGAACTGGTCAATGGAAGTAGTATGGCTAGGTTTGCCCTTGGTGGTCCTATGGTGTGAAGGCGCAGATGTGTGAGGGGAAGAAGAATGGACAGGTCTGGCCTTGGGGGTCTCGCTGATATCAAAGTGGAATGGGACGAACTCATCATCATCGGCAAAGGTGTAATCGGAGTCGTCCTGCGAGGTCTCATCCAGTTCAAAACCAAAAGGAATGAAATCATCTGTGGAAGTATCCGAAGTCTGTTCGTCTTCAAGAGTTTCACCTGAATCGTTGTCTTTATCAAAATAGCCGAATCTCTCAAAATAATGGTTAGCATCATAACCAACTTCAATCATCTTTACTTTTGAGTGACCAGGAACGAACTTATCAGTGGAAGTAGTCAAACTAGGTCCGTCCTGTCTAGTCTTGGTATCTACCCTCCGCTCAATGGCATCAACCACGTAAATCCCACGGATCTCATCAACACATCGCCACACACCAGAAGGAGGAACTTCGAGGTCCATGCTTTCCGAGTCTTCCCCCTTTCAGAGGATTTCTCGAGTCTCATCAACGGTCAATAAGCAAACTTCTCTAATATCATCAGATAGGTCATAGGCCTCAGAGTCAGCTAGAATGGTTGAGTGTGCATCAGGTGCAGGTCTCTGGTCTACTATGGGTGCGGTGATCAACACTTCGCTCTCGTCAACTGGACGGTAGCGAATCTCTCCTGATCCATAGTCAATAAAGACCCTCGCAAAGGCGAGGAATGGTCATCCCAGGATGATTGGAGAGGGCTGCCTTGTGGAGGTCTCCATGGGCAATACGATAAAATCAACATTGTAGCTCGTGCCCTGAATCGAAATGACAGCATTTTCAAGGATACCCTTCAGCCTCTTGATAGATCCATCAGCAAACTGTATGATCATCCTGGTTTTCTTGAGAGGCCCTAAGTGAAGAGACTGTACCAGCGAGAAGGGTAATATACTAATAGAAGCACCGCCACCTAGGAGAGTGTGATCACATGTATGGTCAGAGATGGTGCAAGTGATAAAAGGGGTAGCTGTGTTCTTCTCTCTAGGGCTGCGACGGTGTGTGATGGCATGGACAGTGGCCATGGTCAAAATATGACGCTCAGATCTGCTCCTCCGCTTTCTCTTCTTGGGAAGAGGAGCAGATAAATCAGTCATGGCCTGCTGAAGTGGGGCACGGATAATCTCATGAATAGTGGCCACCACTTCTGGTTCAGATAGCATTTTTTTGAATTTTTGGACCTCCTCCATACAAGGGAGGAAGTCGGAGTCAGCATATATACGAGGCATGCCAAGAGCAGTCTGTACAGCGGCATCCTCGGGGACAAAGGTGGGACAGTGTGTGAAAGGCTGCGTGGTCAAAGGATCTGGCAAATGGGCACTCTCCTCACAGTCTGAATCAACCAAAGGTCTCCCGAACTCTTTTTGTGTTTTCAATTTTTTCTCATTTTTTTGTATTTTTGGCGATTGCAATCTCCCATGATCACCCACAATGAAATCTGTAACCTCGATGAATGTAGCGTCAATATATTTTTTTTCCTCAAGATAGCAATATCATCATTCATCAAATCTATGCGCTCTATCATTCGATTCAAGATATCACTCATAGAGATTAAGGGAGGTGACTCCAACAGGTCAGACTCGGGTGGATGTGAAGGTGGAGGTGGATAATATACAGATGAAGGTGGAGGTGGGTAGAAGTATGAGGTCTGATACTGCGGCTGAGGCGGATATGTACAAAAGTCAAGAGCAAAGTCCTCCTGGAGAAAAGGAGGTGGACCAGCTGGAGTGAACGAAGGAAACAAGAGAAAAAAATCTGGAAGAGCACGAAGGTCAAGTCAAGAGAAGTGTGGAGAAAGGCACTAATACGCAGAGATGATCTAGAAGTGCACAAAAACAATCACAATCAAACTCACAAAACAAACCCTCAATTCACCTACTCAACTCGGTAGAGACCGAAAATTCGGTCTTTTTATCTTGTTTGTTTTAGAGTTAGGTGAGAAGTCCAAAAGAACACTTAGGGGGCTGAATGGGATTTGGGCACTATCCTTAGTGTGTGCGCGAGCAAGTAGAAGCGAAGACAATGAGGGGATTACTCGCTCCAAGACAAGATTTCCTTTTTTGGTTGATTTTAGGGTCAAGTAATATTAGCAATCCTAATTTTATTGATTATCACTTTTTTGGATTTTTAATAAGAATGCACGAGCCTATCGGGGAGTCAACTTTACTTAGCACCTAGGTTGGCAAAATCAGAGGTAGAGAGGCGGAAAAGCCATGCAAGCGGCAAAACAATGATGTATGCTAAAGCGTAAATGCTCACCTTGCCTCCAGCACTCTACATGCAAAGATGCTCAGCAGAATTGAAACCTAAACTATATGCAAATGCAAGCCGATGAAATCGCCCTAAGTTCAGAAATTGCTATTAGCGTGAAGAACCAATGCTAATGACTCAGAATGGAACCGAAGTGTCCAGTCTTGGGGGCCGGTCGATGTCTACCACAGTGGATCCTGCACGCGTTGTATACGACCACTCCCGACGTGGTGGTTCCGAGACTAAGTGAGAAGCAGTTCAAATTCGACTAAGTCCAAACGTTACTATAGGTACATGCAATGGTGATTAAGGTGTTTGGACCTAATACTATCGACAAGCAACTCCTAAATCTAAGGGCTCAATCACACAAAATAAAGAAAACAAAATCGGAAAACAAAATGAAAAAGGCGATAAAAGCCGACAAAAACCGCGGTGAGCCCCCAAGTGTACAAACACTTGTAAATTGGGCTCGAAAGTCCAAAGTCCTATGTACATGTATTATTACAAATTAGGGTCTCTCTCACACAAAAATTACACTAATAAAGGCAATAAATAAATATAATAGAATTGTCTTCAAAATCTTCTCTGAGCCCGCCTTCGTGCCTAGTCAAGACGCCTCACGTGGATGCGCAGGTGCTCCTGGAAGAGAGCTCCTCCCTCGATCCACGTTCCTCGCAAGAAGTCAAACAAGAGGGGGGGTTAGACAATTCAAACAAGAGATATCAAAAGTAATAGAATAAGCTAATAAAAGCCACAAAAATAGACAAATAATCACAATCACAAACAAAAAGCTGAACTATGCTCTGTTGCTGCCCGGCAACGGCGCCATTTGATAAACCCAAAAGTCGAGCGGTCGTGTATTCCGCACAAGGCAGGAACACAGTCGATGTGTTGACCACTCGGAAATCCGGATTTAGTCAACAGTTAACCAACAATCAAATCAAATAATGACAAGCAAAAGTGGAGTTAAAATTTATTATTAAATCTACATAAAATGTGTATAGTGCAAGTATGTGTAGAGTGTCGAACACAGGGAGCACACAGGATAATTCAAGCAATTGCAAAGAATGTGATGTGACTAAGTGTCTACAAATATGCAAATTTTTGTGGGTTTTAAATTTTATATTTTTTATTTAATTTTTGGATTTTATATTTTTGTATTTGGAATTTTAATTTACTGATTTTATGTTTTCTTTTTTTTGTATTTTATATTTTTATGTTTTCTTTTTCAATAATAGAATATATATACAAAGCAAGAAAGAGAGGGATAGAGTATTTATAAAAATGAGGAAAAATGCTCAAAAATCAGGAGATAAATTGTTTTTGGTCTTTTTTTAATTTTATGATGTTTTTGTGATTTTTGGAGATTTGTCTAAATGTTTTTGGTATTTTTAAAAGTTGATATACAAGAAAACAGTGAACTAAGATACTCGCAGAGACTAAAATGAGGATAAAAATTAGCAAACAGAATCCAAAATTCCGCAAATTAATTTTAAAATAAAGGCAATACAATAAAGAAACTACAGAAATTGAGTTTGTATTTTTGGGATTTTTCTAGAATTTTTAAGATTTTTATGACATTTTTAGGAATTTTCTAATTTTTAGGATTTTTATTTTGAAATTTTTAATGATTTTTGGATTGACAATAAAATATGATAATACAAGCAAAATATATTTTTTTTGGAATTTTTCAAAACGTTTTTATAATTTTGATGAATTTTCTAATGCAAACAATGCTAAAAATGCATGTTTTTAATTTTTATTAAATATGAAAATGCAATAAAAATGCAATACAAAAATATGCAAGAATGAGCAAGCAAACGGGAGCTTAAACTAATTTTTTGGTGATTTCTAGCAATTTATAGATAAATGAAATAAAAAGATACAACATCAAGAAACTACACTACTGGCAAGGGCATAAGTGCAAATAAGCAAAAGTCCATGGGACACAGTGCAATTTTCACGTAAAATAAACAACTAAATATTGCAGTTAATGGACCAAATATAAATATCAAAACACGCGGGGGTACCCTTGCAAAAATACCACGACCACGTGCGCAAGCACGCGCGCCTGACAGGGGCACAACTGCAATTATAGAAAAGTCTGAGGGCTATAATGCAACATTTTCTGAAAGTGTATAACTGTAATCAAAAGTTCAGGTACTAAACGTAAATAAGACAAGGCCCCGGAGGTCTCTACGCAAAAATGCCAAGTCACGTGCGTAAAGCATGTGACCTGGCAGGGACCCAGAAGTAATAATACAATAAACAGGGGGCTATATAAATTCCACCAAAGTTTAACAGCTGCAGATGAAAGTTTTAAAATTAAATAATAAATACAAAAGTTCGCTGGGTCTAGTATGCAAAATACCCAGCAGGGTCGAATCGGACGACGGCTGATATTTCACTTAACGCCACGTGTCGGCGATCCAACGACCCGTACCCCTTCGTCTGTGTGGCCAATATTAGATGTTACTTCGAAGATCGGACAATTGGCACGAACAGAATCCAAAGGCTGCTGCTCCTTTGGACGATCGGGGGAGATCCAACGGCGCTGGGTTGACTAGGAAGAACACGCAAAGAACAGGGCCCTGGCGAGATTGGACCAGACAGAGCCCGAGCCTCCGAGCACCTAGATCTCCTCCGACGGTCTCTTCTTGCTCCTGCAGCGATGGTGATGCTCCCAACTGCCTCAAACGTGGCCCAAGACCATTAGATGACCTTCGACACTCGATGAAGCTCCGGCAGACCTGGGGGACGCTCTTGACGGTCGACGAGGCTTAGACGCCTCCTTCAGGACCTGCAAAGAAAGAAGAAGAGAGCAACACACAAGGGAAGAAGTCCTGGCGATTATTGGCGAAGCTTGGGTGATTCTGGTGTGAACAATGGTGGCTCGCCGGAACAAGCCCCAGCGATGGAGTGGATTGGGTGATTCGATGGGTGAGGGGCGAAATGGAGTGCGGGAAATCGGTCCTACAGCTACAGGGAAGAAGATCAAGCAAGAAATATAAATCAAAATGCGAATCTTGAAGGTTTGAACACCTGAGATTGACCTCACGGCGGTGCGGCCGTCGGAGATGATGGAATGTGCCTCCGAGCATGAGATGCACCTCAACGAGGTGCTGGGATCGACCCGCTGTCACCGGGGATCCTTCAGCAAACACTCGGAGGTCTCGGCCTTAGCCAAAGCGGTTCAAAGATTCAAAGGAGGTCAAGGGGGTATTTTGAATGGGTGGTCGAGTGGACGCGAAGATCAAGGCGTGGCCATCGATTCAGCGACGCGATGAATGAGGAGAACCCTGGGCGTGTATGCCCGATGATCGAGGAACAAAGTTGTAAAAGGAATCGACGCAAATGGGTGAAAGACTCGACCTCGAAAAAATCGCGAAAATGACAAAAAATGACTCTGACACAGCTACAGGCGTTGGGTCAGAGAGTTGACCCGAGGTCAACTCTCCAGCCCTCCTGGTTGGTCCACGTGGACCAACCAGGAAAAAGCCTAGAAAAATCATTTAAAAAATCATTTTAAAATAATAAATGATTTTATTATTTTTTGGTTATTAAATAAAAAATATTTATAATTTTATGAATTATTTTATTATGATTTTTATTTATTTCCATGAGGTATAAATTTACAAGTTACCTTTTATACCCTTTATAGGTATACATATCTATATATTTTAATGTTTTATTTTTATTTTGTATATTAATTTATTTATTTTTTTTATTATTTTATATATTTATAAAGTATTTTCATACACTTAAATATATTTTTATTTTATTTTTCTGATATATTTTGTACACTTAATAAAATAGGAGTAATAATTACATAGGTGTATTCATTGGTATTATACCTAGGTGTAGTATAGACAAGTATTTTATTTTTGTGTTTTATGTGTGTTTTATTCCCATTTTAATACACACAAATATTATAAGTAATATTTACAAAATTATAAAAATATAAAATTATAAAAGTAATGAATAAATAATAAAATGAATATTTTAATCTGTATACGTATATAATAGGGTTCCAAAACTCAACTTTCAAACAGTAGCTCCGCCAAATGCAAAACCACCGCCGGTAAATAGCTTATTTTAAATAATATAAAAGTAAAGGTGAGTTTAATGCATTTGGAGTTTTTATTTGCAAGATACAGGTCTGGGGAGTTGGGATTCTGGATTCTTATTCAGATCATAACTTTTTATCTGTACATTATTTTCAAGTGAAATCAATTTTATATTTTTTTATTTAATTATCTACAACTTTCATGTACAAAGTTTCTTTATTTGGAGTATAAAAAGTGGAACCAAAAATAGGTCCCAAAATGAATAAAAAATGAAGGAATTTTTATTGTATTCTGGCCCTTATCTCCCCTACTTTATTCCTTGTCGACCTATTCATCGAGATGTCTAGGTCTCGGGGTTTTGGGTCATAAAATATTTACAATATTTTATTATTTAACTTTTCTTTTATTTATTCTATAATTTTGGATTTAAATACAGTATTTTATACACTATTTACAGGCACATGCATGAATGCTAAGATGCATAAATTAGCGCTATTTACACGCATTTGCTAGGGTTTTTGATGCCAAAATGATAGAATAAAGATGATGAAATGTAGCTTCATCATCCCCCTATACTTTACCTTTGCTAGTCCCTAGCAAACACTTATGCAATAAGTGCAAAACAAAGAAAGAAAAAGAAGAAAGATGGCTTAAGTTTAATTATCAAACTTGTCTTCACAAAATCAAAGGATGGAGCTTAAGTCGGACCCTCAGAATTTTAGTGCAGGCGGAACCTTCATGAGAACCGGGTTTGAAATCCAACTGCCTTCGAGAATCCCTACACTCTGCTCAAGTCTCCTTAATAGCCATATAAGAAATATTTCAACTCATACGCAAACCCTTATGACTATGAATCCGACTCGTACAGTATAAGTGATGGTGGCTCTCCCCAACTGAAATGACAAAGAGACTGACTTCTCCAATATGACAACCCAATGATTCCCCAATCCAATAACTCATTCCTCAAGGAGCAGAGTATTCCCTTCTAAGTTCAAGTGGCAACCAACCCAAGAGGAGGGGGTGAAGAGAAGAATGGACGGTAACCAGTGTAGCTACCTATCCTAGGATGCAAGACCAGTGTAGTCAAGTCATCCAGCTGCAGGCTCACATGGTTTGACTTTGAAGCTCAAGCTTGCTTATTTGACTTTACACATATGTACACTCCAGCAGGCATTTTTATTTTTGTACTGGCCTGTCCACTTTTTTTTTGAGTTTTTGCTTTTGCAATTTTTTTTGAAATACTATATACAACAGCATTTACATAGGGAGTTTTTCCTCTTGAGCCAGTAGACTATCCCTCTTTTGAAGCTTTATTACAACCCACGATCTCCTATCCTCGAAACTCATCATCACTGGACGGGTTGGGGTGCACTTCCCTCCCTAGAGGAGGACAAGTGTTTCCACTTTTGTGCATCTTATACCGACAAATCCAATCCCCCTCACCACTCCAACTGAGTTGAGCCAAGTGAAAGGTGCAGGAGTCCAAGTTAGGTCATTATCAACAAGAGTCGTGCGTGCTCTACTTAGGCAATCAAGAATCCATTGAACCAAGTATCATGATCCTCAAAGAATTAATTCAACTAGACCTGAAGTACCTCAATTCCAGCTCCTATAAGGTTCTTGTTAATTAAGAAGTTTTAAGGTCCAAACAAGCTCCAATCTTCGGACTTTACTTAGACTTGTTCAACCATCAAACTCAATCCGAAAAATGCCCATGCTATGCGAATGCTATGCAGAAAATATTTTTGTGATGCGATTTTCAAAGATTTTGAACTTTTTATGGATTTTTGAAAAGATGATGATGCATATGCATTTTTAGATTTTTCAAAGAGTTTTTTCAAATGTTTTTGGATCTTAATTTTGCAAATGTTTTTAGGATTTTTTAAAACAAAAAGGTTTTGGATAAAAACTAGGTACAAATATTTACATGGGAGTGCTTCTTATATTGACAAGAAATGAATTTTAAGAATTTACAAGGGTAAGTGGCCAATTTTATAAGTATATATATAGTGAATTTTAGATGAGATGTATGTATTCCTCAAACTTATTTGACACATGTTTTCAAACAATTTTGAAAACTATAGTCCAAAATAATTTTTACAAACAATTTTTACAAATACACATTTGAAAATCATTTTGCAAAGATTTTCTAAATAGTATATATAGATTTTTCACATATTTTTGCAACCATCTTTCAAAACATTTGCAAATCATTTTTCAAACATTTTATTTCACGCAAAGAAAATAAATCTTACAATCAAAAATGTTTTTACAAAGATTGAAAATATGTAACAAAACATTTTCCAAATAGTTTTCAAAAGATTTTTCACAAAGATTTTCAAACTCTTTTTCAAACATTTTGCAAAAAAACATTTTCACCTGATTTATTAATCAGTAAATACAAAAAGAATTTGAGGAATAAAACATCTTTTTATTAAGGTTTTTAATGAATTTAAAGAATTATTAGCCATAGTTATTAGTAAAAATTTGAAAGTACGAGTTATGGCTAAAGTATCTACGTAGTATATACGACCCCCCTATACTTAGCTTGAGCTATGTCCTCATAGATCAGAGAGAAAAAAGAAGACATAACTCGTACTGAGTATAGAAAAGTCTAAAGAATAAAGGGATAAGAGATGAATGAATAAACCAATGAGAAGTTGACCATCCCCCCTATACTTAGGATCAAATAATCCTAAGTATAGCAGACTGTACACAAAGCAGGGAGGGTCAAGGGTGGGAATGAACAGATCGTACTCAGACTGTCTCCCCCTATACTTAGGGTAAGATATCCCTAAGTATAGACAAAAAGAGGAGACAATGGGGAGGATAAAAAAGAATAGAACAACTCGGGGTGCCCACCCCCTATACTTAGGACAAAGTACGTCCTAAGCAAGGCAGACACGAGAATGGGTGGATGAGCAAAACGGTGGAGAGAGACAGAGATACACGAGAGAGAATATACAACAGAGATGGATATACATATGATCAAGAAGGTAGAAAGCAAACCTTCTTGCGAGACCACTGAGGGATAGATCTAGTGTGGTGCAAGTCGACATCGGGGTCCACAGTGGACGGAAGCCGATCAGGTCGACATGGTGAAGGCCCTCAGTGGAGTCAAATCGAAAAGGCACGAACTGGTCAATGGAAGTAGTATGGCTAGGTTCGCCCTTGGTGGTCCTATGGTGTGAAGGCACATATGTGTGAGGGGAAGAAGTATGGACAGGTCTAGCCTTGGGGGTCTCGCTGATATCAAAGTGGAATGGGATGAACTCATCATCATCGGTAGAGGTGTAATCAGAGTCGCCCTGCGAGGTCTCATCTAGGTCAAAACCAAAAGGAACGAAATCATCTGTGGAAGTATCCGAAGTCTGTTCGTCCTCAAGAGTTTCACCTGAATCATTGTCTTCATCAAAATAGCCGAATTTCTCAAAATAAAGGTTTGCATCATAACTGCTCTCAATCATCTTTACTTTTGAGTGAGCATGAACGGACTTATCAGTGGAAGTAGTCAAACTAGGTCAGTCCACGTAAATCCCGCGGATCTCATCAACACATCGCCACACACCAAAAGGAGGAACTTCGAGGTCCATGCTTTCCGAGTCTTCCCCCTTTCGGAGAATTTCTCGGGTCTCATCAACGGTCAATAAGCAAACTTCTCTAATATCATAAGATAGGTCATAGGCCTTGGAGTCGGCTAGAATGGTTGAGTGTGCATCAGGTGCAGGTCTCTGGTCTACTATGGGTGCGGTGATCAACACTTCGCTCTCGTCAACAGGACGGAAGCGAATCTCTCCTGATCCATAGTCAATAACGACCCTCGCAGAGGCGAGGAATGGTCGTCCCAGGATGATTGGAGAGGACTCCCCTGCGGAGGTCTTCATGGGCAATACGACAAAATCAACATTGTAGCTCGTGCCCAGAATCGAAATGACATCATTTTCAAGGATACCCTTCGGCCTCTTGATAGATCCATCAGCAAACTGTACGATCATCCTGGTTTTCTTGAGAGGCCCTAAGTGCAGAGACTGTACCAGCGAGAAGGGTAATATACTAATAGAAGCACCGCCGTCTAGGAGAGTGTGATCACATGTATGGTCAGAGATGGTGCAAGTGATGAAAGGGGTAGCTATGTTCTTCTTTCTAGGGATGTGACGGTGTGTGATGGCATGGGCAGTGGCCATGGTCAAAATATGATGCTCAGCTCTGCTCCTCCGCTTTATCTTCTTGGGAAGAGGAGCAGATAAATCAGTCATGGCCTGTTGAAGTGGAGCATGGATAATCTCATGAATAGTGGCCACCACTTCTGGTTCAGATAGCATTTTTTTGAATTTTTGGACCTCCTCCATACAAGGGAGGAAGTCGGAGTCAGCATATACACGAGGCATGCCAAGAGCAGTCTGTACAGCGACATCCTCAGGGTCAAAGGTGGGACAGTGTGTGAAAGGTTGTGTGGTCAAAGGATCTGGCAAATGGGCACTCTCCTCACAGTCTGAATCAACCAAAGGTCTCCCGAACTCTTTTTGTGTTTTTAAATTTTTCTCATTTTTTGTATTTTTGGCGATTGCAATCTCCCATGATCACCCACAATGAAATCCGTAACCTCGATAAATATAGCGTCGATATGTTTTTTTCCTCAAGATAGCAATTATCATCATTCAAAATCAATGCGCTTTATCATTCGATTCAAGATATCACTCATAGAGATCAAGGGAGGTGACTCCAACAGGTTAGACTCGGGTGGATGTGAAGGTGGAGGTGGATAATATACAGATAAAGGTGGAGGTGGGTAGAAGTCCGAGGTCTGATACTATGGTTGAGGCGGATACGTACAAAAGTCAAGAACAAAGTCCTCCTGGAGAAAAGGAGGTGGACCGGCTGGAGTGAACGAAGGATCCGTAAAGTCCGGATAAAAGACGCTCCAGGGGTCCATCTCAAAACAAGAGAAAAAAATCCGGAAGAACACGAAGGTCAAGTCAAGAGAAGTGTGGAGAAAGGCGCAAATGCGCAGAGATGATCTAGAAGTGCACACAAACAATCACAATCAAACTCGCAAAACAAACCCTCAATTCACCTACTCAACTCGGTAGAGACTGAAAATTCGGTCTTTTTATCTTGTCTATTTTAGAGTTAGGTGAGAAGTCCAAAAGTTGCACAAACACTTAGGGGTCTGAATGGGATTTGGGCACTATACTTAGTGTGTGCGCGAGCAAGTAGAAGCGAAGACAATGAGGGGATTACTCGCCCCAAGATAAGATTTCCTTTTTTGGTTGATTTTAGGGTCAAGTAATATTAGCAGTCCCAATTTTATTGATTATCACTTTTTTTGGATTTTTAATAAGAATGCACGAGCCTATCGGGGAGTCAATTTTACTTAGCACCTTGGTTGGCAAAATCAGAGGTAGAGAGGCGGAAAAGCCATGCAAATGGCAAAACGATGATGTATGCTAAAGCGTAAATGCTCACTGATTTAGCCAAAAATCGGGTGGTCGTAAGTTCAACACAAAGCGTGAACTCAGTCGGTGTGTTGACCACACTAAATCTGGACTAAAGTCAACAATTAACCCACACTGAAGATCAATAAATTAGAAATAATGTGGAGTTAAAATTTATTTTTAACTCTGCACAAATGGTGTATAGGGACAAGTATGCAGAGAGTTCGAACGTAGGGAGCAAACAGGGTAATTCATAAAAATGTGCACAAGTGAGTGTGTGTGTGTGAAGTGTCTACACTAAGCAAGAAAACAATGAAATTTTTGTGGGTTTTTAATTTTTAATTTTTTTATTTAATTTTTAATTTTGTATTTTGCTTTTTAATTTTCTGATTTTTATAATTTTCTATTTTATATTTTTGTTTTAATTTCTTTTTTGGATGTTGGAAACTAAAGACAATGTAATAAAAGACAAGATAAAGTATTTATAAAAATGTGCAAAAATAGCCGAAAATTCTGAAATAAAATGTTTTTTATATTTTTAGGATTTTTTTATTGTTTTTGTGATTTTTGGGGATTTTTCTAGGTATTTTTGGTATTTTTAATTAGCAAAATAAATCAAATCAGTGCAAAAGAGACTGGCTGGAGATAAAATAGGAATTAAAAGTAAACAACAGCCACAAAATATTTTCACACTAATTTTTAATTAAAAAGGTTGAAATATAGAACACATAGGAACTGAATTTGTAATTTTTGGAGTTTTCTTTGATTTTATAGATTTTTTTGAAGTTTTGGAGTCTTTTTAAATTTTTAAGGTTTTTCTTTTGAGATTTTTAGTGGTTTTTGGACTTACACTAAAATAGGATAAAATAGACAAAATATAATTTTTTTGGAATTTTTCAAAACGTTTTTATAATTTTTATGGGTTTTCTAATGCAAACAGTGAAATAAATGCATGTTTTTTATTTTTATTAAATATGAAAATGCAATAAAAATGCAATGCAAAAATATGGCGTGCAAGTACAAGTAAACAGGAGCTTAAGCCTATTTTGTGGAATTTTTGGACTTAAAATGATAATTTAAATAATTACAACAAGCATCCAAAAGTTAAACAAACCTGGCAGGGGTATATATGCAAAATGCGAAATATCCAGGGGCATACATGCAAAATCTCCACAAATTTTAAACTGAAACTTGCATTTACTGGACTAAACACAAATTACAGAACCCGGAGGGGCCTAAGTACAAAATGTCCAAGCCAAACACGTGCGAAACACGTGCCTGGCAGGGACCTAAAGGCAATATCAGAAAATAGCAGGGGCCTGTATGCAAAATCTCCAAATATTTAACGCTTAACACGAAAGTTCTTGGAGCAGAATGAAATACCCGAACCCTGGGGGGTCCCTTCACAAAATGCCCACACCTCACGTGAACTTGTCACGTGAGGTGACGTGGCAGGGGACCTATATGCAAATAAGTAAACTACGGGGATGTTTTTGCAAATATTACAAAAATATTACACTACAGAAAAAAGTTTTAAAACTAAAATATAAATACAAAAGGCGCGAGGGTGTAGATGCAAAATACCCTCGGCGCGCGATCCAACGGCGAGGAAGATGCCACTTGACACGTGGCGCAATCTGAACGGCCGATGACGCTTCGCTGGTGGACGTCTAAGATTAGATCTCGGGTGAGATCGACGGTGGTTGAGTTGTGATGATCGAACGGTCCACGTTAAATCTGGAGGGGCTCCCTTGATCGGATGGTGGCGAAGGCGACTGGAAGAACACGGAGGAGCTCCGGCTGGGCGAAGTTCTCCGAGCTCCTCCGGCCTGCTCCGGTGGCTTTTGAGCTTCAAAATCGGGCTGCGGCCTCCTCAGGTCCTCCTCTATCGTTTGGAGTCGTCAAAAAGCCACGGCGGTGGCCGTGGTGCTCGCTGGTGGCTGGCGGAGTTGGGAGGCTTCGTTGGCTCCGGCGAGCTTCAAAACTCGCCTCCAGATGCTACCAAACGCACGTTAACATGCAAAAAGAGTCACGAGGTCCGAGGCAAACTGCCTGGACCCTTGGATGGATGTGGGGAAGTGTGGATCGACGGGGAGGTGATCGGCCGGAGGTGCGCTCCGGCCAAGTGAATAGATCTAGCGATTAAAGCGACGAATCTAGGAATTTTTTGGTGATTTTTAATCCTAAGGGTAACAGGAGCTAAGTGCATGAAAGGAATGAGAGGGGAAGGGCCCTCAATGGCCGGAGCCAGAGGGAGATAGGGTACCTCGACGCCGGCATTTGGCGGAGGTGCGGGGAGCTTCTCCGACCTCGATCACCTAGGCTGAAGAGCTTGATCTGGAGTTGTCACCTCCAGGAAGGTCTGGAGCGCAAGAAGGTGGAGAGGGGTGGTCCGAAGGAAGTCCAACCGAGGATGGAAGTGGCGGAGCTCTATTTGAAGAAGGTTGGATGCGTGAATTTGAGGATAAGTCACGGGCGAGACATGAAGATCTAAGGAGATCTGGGAGGTCGGCGATGGAGGTGATTGTTCAAGGAACAAGTTTCGTGAAGGAAGCGGCGGCAAAGGACGAATGGCGTGGCCTCGAAAAAAGGGCGAAAGAGGGGGAAAAACGAGGTGCGCTACGGGGCTCCAAGGACAAAGGATAGACTGTTGACCCGCCGGTCAACAGTCGTAGGCTCCTGGTTGGTCCACGTGGACCAACCAGGGAAAAGATTGAAGAATTCTTTTATTAATTCATTTAAAAATAGAAAAAGGCCGAATTAATTTTTGGTTAAAAAATAAAAAATGTTTAAAATTTTATGTAGTATTTTATTATGATTTTTAATTTATTTTATGAAGTATATTTTTACAAGTTGCTTTTATACCCCTATATAGGTATATTATCTACATATTTGAGTATTTTATTTTTATTTTTGTATTTTTAACTTATTTATTTTTGTTTATTATTTTCTAAAATTATAAAATAATTTTATATACACAAATATATTTTTATTTTATTTTTCTGATTTATTTTGTACATGTAATAAAATAAAAATAGGTTTAAGATAGGTTTGTGTATAAGCAGTATACCTATGTATCATATGTTTAGGTATTTTATTTTGAGTTTTATTTATGTTTTTATTCTAATTTTAATGTACATAATTATTATAAGTAATATTTACATAATTATAAAAATACAAAAATAATGAATAAAGAATAAATTGAATATTTTATTCAGTACAAGTACACAAGGTGGATCCAAAACTCAACTTTTAAACCGTAGCTCCACCAAATGCGAAACCACCACCATTGGATAGATTATTTTCTTCTATATACAATTAAAGGTGAGTATGCTGCATTTGGAGTTTTTATTTGTGAGATACGGGTCTGGGAAGTTGGCATTTTGGATTTTTATTCAGACCATATCTTGTTATCTGTATATTATTTTTCAGTGAAATCAATTTTGTATTTTTCTTTATATCATGTACAAAGATTTTTATTTGATGTATAAAAAGTGGAACCAAGAATAGGTCCTAAAATGAGTAAAGAATGAATAGAAAATATAGGTATTTGACCCTTATCTCCCCCTACTTTGTTCCTTGTCGACCTATTCATCAAGATGCCTAGGTCTCGGGGGTTTTAGGTCATAAAATATTTACAATATTTTATTCTTTTTCTTTTCTTTATTTATTCTACAATTTTGGCTTTAATTGCAGTATTTTATACACTATGTAGATGCACATGCATGAATGCTAAGATGATGATATTAATGATATTTACAGGCATTTGCTAGGGTTTTTGGTGCCAAAATGATAGAATAAAGATGATAAAATGTGGATTCATCACTCACCTTGCCTCCAGCACTCTACATGCAAAGATGCTCAACAGAATTGAAACCTAAACTATATGTAAATACAAGCCGATGAAATCTCCCTAAGTTCAGAAATTGCTATTAGCGTGAAGAACCAATGCTAATGACTCAGAATGGAACCGAAGTGTCCGGTCTTGGGGGCCAGTCAATGTCCACCACAGTGGATCCTGCACGCGTTGTATACGACCCCTCCCGGTGCAGTGGTTCCAAGACTAAGTGAGAAGCAATTTAAAATTTGACTAAGTCCAAATGTTACTATAGGTACATGCAATGGTGATTAAGGTGTTTGGACCTAATACTATCGACAAGCAACTCCTAAATCTAAGGGCTCAATCACACAAAACAAAGAAAACAAAATCGGAAAACAAAATGAAAAAGGCGATAAAAGCTGACAAAAACCGCTGTGAGCCCCCAAGTGTACAAACATTTGGAAATTAGGCCCGAAAGTCCAAAGTCCTATGTACCTGTATTATAACAAATTAGGGTCTCTCTCTCTCAAAAAAAAATTACACTAATAAATGCAATAAATGAATACAATAGAATTGTCTTCAAAATCCTCTCTGAGCCCGCCTTCGTGCCTAGTCAAGTCACCTCTCGTGGGTGCGCAGGTGCTCTTGGAAGAGAGCTCCTCCCTCGATCCGTGTTCCTCGCAAGAAGTCAAACAAGAGGGGGGGGTAAACAATTCAAACAAGAGATATCAAAAGTAATAGAATAAGAGAATAAAAGCCGCAAAAATAGATAAATAATCACAATCACAAACAAAAAACCGAACCACGTGTTGTTGCTCTCCGACAACGGCGCCATTTGATAAACCCAAAAGTCGAGCGGTCATGTATTCCACACAAGGCGGGAACACAGTCGATGTGTTGACCACTCGGAAATCCGGATTTTGTCAACAGTTAACCCACAATCAAATCAAATAATGACAAGAAAAAGTGGAGTTAAAATTTATTATTAACTCTACATAAAATGTGTATAGTGTAAGTATGTGGAGTGTCGAACACAGGGAGCACACAGGATAGATCAAGCAATAGTAAAGAATGTGATGAGACTAAGTGTCTACAAATATGCAAAATTTTGTGGGTTTTTAATTTTATATTTTTATTTAATTTTTGGATTTTATATTTTAGTATTTGGATTTTTAATTTACTGATTTTATATTTTTCTTTTTTTTTGTATTTTATATTTTTATGTTTTCTTTTTTAATAATAGAATATATATACAAAGCAAGAAAGAGAGGGACAAAGTATTTATAAAAAAATGAGGGAAAATGCTCAAAAATCAGGAGATAAATTGTTTTTGGTCTCTTTTATAATTTTATGATGTTTTTATGATTTTTGGAGATTTGTCTAAATGTTTTTGGTATTTTAAAAGTTGAAATACAAGAAAGCAGTGAACTGAGCTACTGGCCGAGACTAAAATGAGGATAGAAATTAGCAAACAGTATCCAAAATTCCTCAAATTAATTTTAAAATAAAGGCAATACAATAAAGAAACTACAAAAACTGAGTTTCTATTTTGGGATTTTTCTAAAATTTTTTAGATTTTTAAGACGTTTTTAGGGGTTTTCTAATTTTTAGGGTTTTTGTTTTGAAAATTTTAATGATTTTTGGATTGACACTAAAATATGATAAGACAAGCAATATATAATTTTTTTGGAATTTTTCAAAATGTTTTTATAATTTTTATGGATTTTCTAATGCAAACAGTACTGAAAATGCATATTTTTGATTTTTAATAAATATGAAAATGCAATAAAAATGCAATACAATAATATGGCGTGAATGAGCAAGCAAACAGGAGCTTAAACTACTTTTTTGGTGATTTTTAGCAATTTATAGATGCATGAAATAAAAGATACAACATCAAGAAACTACACTACTAGCAAGGGCATAAGTGCAAATAAGCAAACGTCCAAGGGCCACAGTGCAATTTTCACGAAAAATAAACAACTAAATATTGCAGTTAATGGACCAAATACAAATATCAAAACCTGCGGGTGTACCCTTGCAAAAACACCAAGACACGTGCGCAAGCACGCGCGCCTGGCAGGGGCACAACTGTAATTATAGAAATGTCTGAGGGCTATAACGCAACATTTCCAGAAAGTTTATAACTGTAATTAAAAGTTCAGGTACTAAACGTAAATAAGACGAGGCCCCGGGGGTCTCTACGCAAAAATGCCAAGTCACGTGCGTAAAGCACGTGACCTGACAGGGACCCAGAAGTAATAATACAATAAACGAGGGGCTATATGTAAATTCCACCAAAGTTTAACAGCTGTAGATGAAAGTTTTAAAATTAAATAATAAATACAAAAGTTCACTGGATCTAGTATGCAAAATACCCAGCAAGGTCGAATCAAACGACGGCTGATATTTCACTTAGCGCCACGTGTCGGCGATCCAACGACCCGTACCCCTTTGTCTGTACATCCAAGATTAGATGTTGCTTTGAAGATCGGACGGCTTGCACGAATAGAATCCAGCGGCTGCTGCTCCTTTGGACGATCGGGTAGATCCAACGGCGTTGGGTTGACCAGGAAGAACACGCGAAGAATAGGGCCCTGGCGAGATTGGATCAGCCAGAGCCCAAGCCTCCGAGCACCTAGATCTCCTCCGATGGTCTCTTCTTTCTCCTGCAGCGATGGTGATGCTCCCAGGTGCCTCAAACGTGGCCCAAGACCATTAGATGGCCTTCGACACTCGATGAAGCTCCGGCGAACCTGGGGGACGCTCTTGACGGTCGATGAGGCTCAGACGCCTCCTTCAGGACCTGCAAAGAAAGAAGAAGAGAGCAGCATACAAGGGAAGAAGTCCTGGAGATTATTGGCGAAGCTTGGGCGATTCTGGTGTGAACAATGGTGGCTCGCCGGAACAAGCCCCGGCGAGGGAGTGGATTGGGTGATTCGATGGGTGAGGGGCGAAATGGAGTGCAGGAAATCGGTCCTACAGTTACAGGGAAGAAGATCAAGCAAGAAAAATAAATCAAAACGCGAACCTCGAAGGTTTGAACACCTGAGATTGACCTCACGACGGTGTGGCCGCCGGAGATGATGGAACGCGCCTCCGAGCACGAGATGCACCTCAACGAGGTGCTGGGATCGACCCGCTATCACCGGGGATCGTTCAGCAAACACTCGGAGGTCTCAGCCTTAGCCAAAAGCGATTCAAAGATTCAAAGGAGGTCAAGGGGGTATTTTGAATGGGTGGTTGAGTGGATGCGAAGATCAAGGCGTAGCCATCGATTGAGCGATGCGATGAACGAGGAGAACCCTGGGCGTGTATGCCCGATAATTGAGGGACAAAGTTGCAAAAGGAATCGATGCAAATGGGTGAAAGACTCGACCTCGAAAAATCGTGAAAACGGCCAAAAAATGACTCTGACACAGCTACAGGCGTTGGGTCAAAGAGTTGACCCGAGGTCAACTCTCTGGTTGGTCCACGTGGACCAACCAGGAAAAAACCTGGAAAAATTATTTAAAAATTCGTTTTAAAATAATAAATAATTTTATTATTTTTTGGCTATTAAATAAAAAAATATTTATAATTTTATGAATTATTTTATTATAATTTTTATTTATTTCTATGAGGTATAAATTTACGGTGGTGTTCGGCTGCCGGGTTATCCAGGGGTGGATAACCCGGATTTGAGTTTGTGTGTTTGGTTGGTGGGTTAAGGGTTGTGAGGGTTTGTGTGATGTGATTGTATTGGAATTTGAAAAAGTTGGTAGTTATTATTGTATGATTGTATTGAAATTTGAAAAAGTGGGTAGTTGTTGTGATGTGATTGTATTGAAGTTTGGAATAGTGAGTAGAAGTTGAGTATTTTATGATTTTTAGATGATATGATGGTATAATATATTTTTTTTTGATGGGAAGGGAGTGGGCCCCACAAGTGGGTTAGAAGTGTGGGTTTTGGGGGTTTACCCACCCAAAGTGGGGGGTAAACCCCCAACCGAACGGGGCCTACAAGTTACCGTTTATACCCTTTATAGGTATACATATCTATATATTTTAATATTTTATTTTGTATATTAAATTTATTTATTTTTGTTTATTATTTTATATATTTATAAAGTATTTTTATACACTTAAATATATTTTTATTTTATTTTTTTGATATGTTTTGTACACTTAATAAAATAGGAGGTATATTCATTGGTATTATACCTAGGTGTAGTATGGACAAGTATTTTATTTTTGTGTTTTATGTGTGTTCTATTCCTGTTTTAATATACACATATATTATAAGTAATATTTACAAAATTATAAAAATATAAAATTATAAAAATAATGAATAGATAATAAAATGAATATTTTAATCTGTACAAGTATACTATAGGGTCTAAAACTCTACTTTCAAACCGTAACTCTGCCAAATGTGAAACCACCTCCATTAAATATCTTATTTTAAATTATATATAATTAAAGGTGAGTTTGATGCATTTGGAGTTTTTATTTGCAAGATACAGGACTGGGGAGTTGGGATTCTGGATTCTTATTCAGATCATAACTTTTTATCTGTACATTATTTTCAAGTGAAATCAATTTTGTATTTTTCTTTATTTAATTATCTACAACTTTCATGTACAAAGTTTCTGTATTTTAAGTATAAAAAATGGAACCAAAAATAGGTCCCAAAATGAATAAAGAATGAAGGAATTTTTATTGTATTCTGGCCCTTATCCCCCCTACTTTATTCCTTGTCGACCTATTCATCGAGATGTCTAGGTCTCGGGGTTTTGGGTCATAAAATATTTACAATATTTTGTTCTTTTTATTTTCTTTTATTTATTCTATAATTTTGGATTTAAATACAGTATTTTATACACTATTTACAGGCACATGCATGAATACTAAGATGCATAAATTAGCGCTATTTACACGCATTTGCTAGGGTTTTTGATGCCAAAATGATATAATAAAGATGATGAAATGTGGCTTCATCAGTGCTCCATGGGGGGGGAGCAGCAACGACTGCGGTAGCTCCATGGGGCCATGGGGGGGCTCCATCGTGGGGTCCATCAGGGGGGGCTCCATCGTCGGAAGCAGCAGCGACAGCGGCAGGGGGACATCGGGGGGGGAGGGGGGGGAAGCATCAACGACAGCGACAGGGGGGGCCTCCATGGGGGTGGGGCTCCATCGTCGGAAGCAGCAGCGACAGCGGCGGGGGGGAGGGGGAGGGGCGGGCACCGAAGCAGCAGCGGCAGGGGGCGATGGGGTCTCCATCATCGGCGGGGGGCTCCATCGGGGGGAGTAGCACGTCGGGGGCACGAAGGGAGGGGGAGCAGCATCGCCGGGGGCGCAGGGGACAAAGCAACGATGCAGGAGGGGTCTCAGACGTTGGAGTGGCTTTCAATGTAAATTTAATAAATAAAATGGTTATAATATAAAGGAACATAACGGAATCTGGTTAATTTTAACGGGTAAATTAACAGAGCATAACCACAGGGTCTGCAGGATAAGGGTTAGCAATTTTACATGGTCGAGGAAGGAATTACGATGTTTCAAAGGTCGTAAAGGTAATTTGAAAAGATTATAGGGTCTGCCGGATAAAAATCCCAAATATTTGACAATGAAGTAAATTAACGGGATAATAAAACTCATTCAATTGGTTAATAAAAAAGAAATAATGATAATATAGGATAAAATTGGAAATTTAATTGGAGGAAATTAAAATTTTGTTTTTTTTGAAAATATTCAACGTCTGTTACACTCTAATATTATCATTTGATAGTAATATTCCTCCATAATATATGATTTTCTATTATTACGCAATTTAAAATAAATATTATATTAATCTAATTATAAGGGTTGATAAATCTTTATGAAATTAATATAAATATCTATGAATGGAATTTTGTTTCAATGCAATTAAAAGTTCTAATGTATATTTAGATAACTATGCAGTTTATGTTCGTTAATATGTATTGTTTAGATGAAGATCTTAAGAGAAGCCACATCTAAATACAATTTTACCATTATTGTACTATTTACACTAAAACATATTTTACTCCAACCATATAGATTAAGAAGATGCTACTGAATTGATTAAGATATATAACCTATTTTGATTTAATATTAATTATGTAATTAATTTCTATAAGTCTTTACAACTAATATGCTTTTGTTTGTGTTATATGGATAAAAAATGTGATGCCGTATATGCATATTAGTTTTTTCATTTTTCTAAGGCTTAGGATAATAATTCCAGTAATTAAAGAGTGTGAATTTATAAACTGATATGTGAAACTTCATTTTAAAAAAAATAAATAATATATAACCTATGACTAACTATTTTTACAATATATACGCTGAATATATGAATATGGACTTTATATGATTGTTATATCTCCATTATTATGTAACTTAGAATAAAGAATCAATTATTCCAATTAGATTAGTACAATACTATCATTATTTGAGATGCGCATTTTATTTCAACCAAACTTAAAATATATCTTGCATGATTCTTTTGGTTTTTACTCTTTAAGTGTTCTAAAGTTGGGCTTCTTATGTGATACCGCATGTATACTATTTTTGCATATAATCTTTAATTTAAAATAAATATCTAGTAAACTAATAACGTTAATAGAGTAATATAAGATATGGGATATCTACTTGGCATAATTAAAAAATATATAATGCATGCTTAATTACTCATTATTTATATACTTTACTGTGTGTTATATAAAGGCACGAGAATCCCTTATAGGTACTAGGTACTATTTAAAATAAATTCATTTTCATTTCAATATTTCTTTTTTAGTTTTGAACTGAAGTTACTTAAATACTAATATTTTTAAATACGATTATATTTTTATAGGATTAATACAAAATCATAAAAAAAAGCGTCATCAATTGAATTTTTTATAATCAAAAGTACATTTATGTAAAAAAATATCTTATAAATGCAATGTATGGCCTTATTAATAGTAACAAGTCGTAGTTCAAAATATAGTGAAAATTTTCGAAGATAGTAAGTAAAATATTTATAGGATATTTTTTTCAACGGGTGAAATGGGATTGCCCCAAGTAGAGCCAACTTGACTCATCTCACTTTTTTTTTGTAATTTGTGTGGTGTTTTAAAAAAACTTGTGGTCGAATTTTGGTACTCCAATAAATTGTTCTTCCAATTTTGTGTAAAGCAGATATTGTTGAGTTGTCCATTTGGAAGGGATCAACTTCAAGGATAATAATATTTTACTATTTATCAAACAACAATTACTTCTGTAATATATATATATATATATAGGAGTGATCCTGTGAGAGCAAAAAATTATGGGAGCCTAAAAGCAGTGATTTTGGACCCACTAGATTCTCTCCTTGAGACCGAATCTAGTGATCCAGAATCACTGCTCTCATGCTCTCACAAGTTTTGGCTCTCATAGAAGCGATCATGTGAGAGCAAAAAACTGTAAGAGCATGAGAGCAATGATTCTAAATTACTAGATTATGTATTCTCTCTCCTGCTCTTCTCTCTTCTGATTTATTGCAGGGTTGGGTAGGGTTGGCTCAACCCTGGCTACTATTCACAAGGGTACTTCCTCCTCACAGATTACTATTCACCCATCCCAACCCAGCCCAACCCAACCCTGCCCAACCCTGCAACCAAACATGCCCTAATAGGATCACTCCTCATATATAGCTACCCCAAATATAAACTGGCTCCATCCATGCCTTCACCCCCTTGATCCCCACCAAACTAAGTCCATACGTAGAAAAAGGATACATACGAATATTCCTTCTACTTGTCCCCATCTTAAACTTTTGGCAGCGTTGGTATAATAGCTTGGAAAAAGTTGATCTTGGTAGCACCTTGGTTTGAAAAGTTTAATTATTGCGAGTCAATATTCTGAGAAGAAGTAAACCCACGAGCCAATACCTCTTCAAAAACAAAGAAAGCACGTGCACTCTTCCAACCAGAGATCGCATATTTAATCTTTAAATTTAATATTAATGAAATCGGTGATAATTGATCTTTTGTTGTTTTCTAGATTGGATAATCATGATGTCAAATATCGGGAGAATTTAGCAATGACGTAAACCGTCCCCACATGTACTAATTATCAATTTCCGAATGTGAGATAGGTTTGCAAAAGGATTTGAATGTGTGTGCGCGCGTGCGTGCGTGCGTGCGTGCGTGCGTGTGTTCGATCTGCCACTATATTTATTTTATATAGACTTTATATTCATGTTCTTATCTGATTTAAAATAGATACATATATAAATATCATTTTGATATCTACAAAAATAATATCAGCATTTATTTTTTATATTCACTTTTATATATAAATATAGTTGTAAATATATTTTTAACTATATGTATCGTAATTGTATGCATTCTTTCACTATATTTAATAGTTATTATGAAAAAAATACATTTAGTATATTTACATCACGTGCAAACCGTCCAAAATGTGCATATGTTAAGTTATCTGTAAAGTATTTTTGATGTTATCCGAGTCCGATCCATATCTCTTTTTTAATGATGTGGTTACAAATTTTTCTTAACTTCAACATCCGCATTAACATTTGTATTTGCATTTAAAATTGGTATAACAACTACATGTGTATCTATATGTGACTGTTTACATCCCTAGTGTTGTATGTTGCCATTCGAAGAGGGTTTATTCATTTCCAGACCATACATCGATTTTTATTTTGTTTCCACATATCTCAATTAAACAAATTTGGATAATCCGGCATCAAAGCATTTCTTTATCCATCTACCCCAGGATTTTTACACCATGACCCCTAAAAGTTTACCCAATTATATAATAACCCTATCATTTTTGTAATTACACAACAATCCTCGTAATCTTGTCTATTTAACATACGCAAGATACTGGTAAGATTGCAGTAGTAAGACAAAATTTTAAGAGTCATTGTGTAAGATTAATTTTCTTTTCTAAGCATATATATATATATATATTGCGGTATATGGCAAAATAAACGTGATGTTATTATTATGATATATTATGGCGCGTTCACATTTCCAACAAAGCCAACATAGCAATTCGATGCAAAGTGAAAACGACGCAGCCATAGATTGGACTTCGAGGCGTTGCACGAATATGAAGACTTTGGAATTTTGAAGAGACATTTATGCCTCCAATCAATGCCACATTTTCAAAGGAATGTTCTCTCAAATTACACTATAGCCCCTATAATCTTCATAATTACTTCAAGTTCAAGACTTTTATAATCCTACTCTATCTTACTCAGACGTCCCTGTCGAAGGATTGCTGTGTAAGAGACTGAATTAACAGAGGAGTTAATGAGGTAATCTACAAGGATTGTGATGCAATTTTGATGCTTCAAGGGATTATGGGTGTAAATTCCCCATTTTCAAAGACATTAAGATCTTACAAGCCGACGCCCGCACTTGCAACCAGTCCTCATTCCACCGAAAACGGTCGCCGGTCATCACCACACACACCACCAATGCGTCCCCCCTGCCTCAGCTCCGTCCTCCCCTCCGACGATGCCCACCGCCAGCACAAACCCAACAATCGTCGCAGCCTCTTCCGGCAGCCCTTCGCCGTCCTCCTGGATCTTCTCCGACGCCACGCCTACTCGAAGTCCTGCCTCTGCACCTGTAGATGCGCCGTGGAGGAAGATGCACACGACGATCTTCACCTCAACGCCTTTGAGGACATGCCCGGTGCTTTGTCTGACGACAAGAACTCTCTCCCCGACGGCCCCAGGGTGTTCAGCTACGCGGAGCTCTACATCGGCTCCTGCGGTTTCAGCGAGAAGGAGGTGCTTGGAAGCGGCGGATTCGGTCGTGTCTATAGAGCCGTTCTCCCACGCGACGGATCCGTCGTTGCCGTGAAGTGTATCACGAGCTATCGTGAAGAGAAGGGTAAGGTCGAGAAGGCTTTTGCAGCAGAGCTTGCAGCAGTAGCGAGGCTACGGCACCGCAACCTTGTTAGCTTGCGGGGGTGGTGCGTGAACGAGAAAGAACTACTTATCGTCTACGACTACATGCCGAACAAGAGCCTGGACAGGCTGCTGTTTGACAGATCCGGGCCGTCCCTCGCCTGGGAGAGACGAATCCGGATCGCGGAGGGTCTTGCCGCGGCTCTTTTCTACCTGCACGAGCAGCTGGACACGCAAATCATCCACCGTGACATCAAGGCCAGCAACGTCATGCTCGACTCGGCATACAACGCGCGGCTTGGCGACTTCGGCCTCGCACGGTGGCTCGAGCATGATTCATCCACGCCTCCTATGCAGACATTGTCAGCAGCTCGCCAGTTCCGACTGACGAACACGAGTCAGATCGGCGGGACAGTCGGGTACCTACCGCCGGAGAGCTTCGAGAGGAAGGGTGCAGTGACGGTGAAATCCGACGTGTTCAGCTTCGGTATTGTGGCTCTCGAGTTGGCGACCGGCCGCCGAGCAATCGACCTCTCTTGCCCGGATGAGCAGATCGTGCTGTTGGATTGGGTCCGGCGGTTGGCAGATGAGGAGAAGAACTACACAGTTGCCATGGATCGTAGACTACTGGAAGAACCATGTTTGGCTGCAGACGTGCGACGGCTGATTGATGTCGGACTTCTCTGCTCGCTCAATGATCCACGATCAAGACCCACCATGAAGTGGGTGATGGAGGTCCTCGCTGATAGTCGTAGAGATTTCCCACCACTTCCAACATTCAAATGCCATCCCGATTACTACATCTCCTTCTCTTCCAACACCAGTGGTACCGATTCCCTCTCGCTATCCAACTACCGCACCGTTGTCAACTCTACCGTGTTCTTGACGGCAAAAGGAGTTGCTTGCAATCCGCAGCCGCGCCTCTTCCACACCGTGGATGCACCAAGAGATATCCCTCTCAAGGAGATCGTTGCCATCACAGATGACTTCTCGGATTCCAGGAAGGTGGCAGAGCTCGATTTCGGAACCGTGTACCGCGGGTACCTCAAGGATCCCGGTGCCGATGTCGTCGTGAAGCGGTTGGGGATGAACAACTGCCCCGCACTCCGACTACGCTTCGCCGACGAGATACGGAATGTCAGCAGGCTGCGCCACCGGAATCTTGTCCGGCTATGTGGATGGTGCATGGAGGAGGAGGAGATGATCGTGGTCTACGAGCACCCGATGAGTAATCTACTAGGCCGCCATCTCTTCAAGCACCAAGGCCCCGTGTTGACTTGGCGGCAGAGGTACAGCATAATCAAATCCCTTGCTTCTGCAGTACTATACTTGCATGAAGAATGGGATGAACAGGTAATCCACCGCAACATAACCTCATCGGCGATATTCCTCGACGACGATGCAAATCCTCGACTCGGCTGCTTTGCTCTTGCTGAGTTTCTCAGTAGAAATGACCAGGGTCATTGCCATGCTGCCGCCGACACAGCCCGATCGACTCGTGGGATATTCGGGTACATTGCACCAGAGTACATGGAGTCTGGGGAGGTGACTGCGCAGGCTGATGTGTATAGCTTTGGAGTGGTCGTACTGGAGGTTGTCACTGGACAGAAGGCAGTGGATTTCAGGTACCCTGAAGCCATGTTGACGAAGCGGATACGCGATGCCCTGCGGTGGCGGCGTGCGGCAACGGAGGAACTGGTAGATGGGAGGCTTGACGGGCAGTATGATCGTGAGGAACTGGCGAGGATGGTGATGGCCGGAATGGCCTGCGTACATTCGGAACCGGAGTGCAGGCCGTGCATGAGAGAAATTGTGAGCATACTGGATGGGAATGATGAGTTGCTTAGAAAATTTGCAAGGAGGAGGGAAGGGAAGGAGTGGGAAGGGAGGAACGCTTCTTCCTTGTCCATTGCAAGGAGAATCCAAGCTATTGGAATTCACTGATGTTTTCTCTGAAGCTACAAATCTATAAATTGCTGTCGCATAATTTACTGGAAGTATTTTTCTGGAGAAAAGATCTATGTGATTTTAGAGTATTTATAATTATTCATGTTTCTTGTGTCAGTACTGCAGATTAATATCTTAATTTAGTTTATATCATGCATGTCATGCATTTATCAACAACCACCCCCCTCTAAGATCAACATTGGCATTAATAGCCTATCGATTTCTTAGCAGTATCACAAGGAAGCTGCATTGAAACTTTGAATTGGAGACCTGTATGCAAAAAAACATTTGCATCGACAGTGTTTGGAATAAGAAGGATGTTCTATTGTTGAAATTAAGTCTGTAGATTAACTGGTAATACTACAAAGAAACGGTTGAGAAGCGGGCAACAAGTTGCGCCGCAATCCCTTTTGGATGGCAAATCCATTCTTCGGAACACAACATCCATAGATCTGGGAACCATAACATTACTATTCATAATTTTCTGCACCATCTTAAGAAGCTCTACAGCTTCAGACACCAAGAATCCAAAGATATCAAACCCGAAAGAGATGAAGACATGTTGATTCTCAGTACAAGCCTTCTTATATTTAGCAACTTTGACTGAGGCAGCTTTCTGTGCAGCGTTTCCCACCGTAAAATCACTTTTTATCATATCAACTAACGGAGACACTCCAGTGTGTAGAGTATAACTTTGAGAGATAATGCGGAAAAGTAGAAGTTATTATCAATTTTTTAATGGTTTGCTAAAGATGTAATAAATAAATAAATGATAGGTGGTAGTTATGTTAGTTTCTTTTACTTGATTTTTATAATAAGTTGACGGATAGTCGTTTGATTTGTATAAGTTTCATCTCATATCTCATGGTACCGAATTTGTATAAATATCACGTAACAACGTTCCATTAGGGTT
This sequence comes from Ottelia alismoides, assembly GCA_037367405.1. NCBI lineage: Eukaryota > Viridiplantae > Streptophyta > Magnoliopsida > Alismatales > Hydrocharitaceae > Ottelia > Ottelia alismoides. Next base: position 417,746 of record JAZKJV010006632.1, on the reverse strand, counting down.
GTAAATGGACATGGATATATCTGAATATCTACTTACAGTATTTAGAAAATTATCAAATATAGGTATTTGTACTCAATGTTAATCAAGGACGAATCTAATTTGGATTTCGATTGAAAAAATTCTAAACATAGATAATATATGATAACAATGTAAACACTTGGATTCAGATTTGAATTTCTGCATTCAATATATTATTATTGGAAATTACATACATGTACATGTTGGGTACGCAAGTATGTAACAATGTAAACCTATTTTCCACGTATCTTGTTGACCTCCGACATGTATGCCTCTTTGCCCTTTGTAGCCTAATAACATATATGATAATTATAGACGTGTCCTTTGGTTTCATCCCGCTTCTCAGAGAGTAGGCATGAAGCTTTTGTAAATCTTATTCAAACGTTGGGGTTGACGATTGTGGATGCGGCAGGATGCGCGTATACGTGGCGTAATAGGAGATCGAGATCTAGATTGGACAGATTTCTCCTTTCTCCTGAAGGGACGGAGCACTTCCCTTTATCTCGGGCTTGGGCATTGCCTCGGGCCCACTCAGATCATACACCGATTCTTTGGTCATCAGAGGAGCAAACGAGGCCTAGATTCTTCTTCAGATTCGAGCAGTCATGGCTGTTGGAGGAAGGGTTCAAGGAGGAGGTGGCTTTGCGTTGGTCCAGTTGGAGGCCTGAAGGTTCGGCGGTGGCCCGTCTGGCAGGCAAGCTGGTGTTGCTGAGGAAATTCCTGATGTCGTATGGGAGGGAGGTGAGAACCAGACGAAGGGCTAAGAGGAAAGATGTCCAAAATGAGGTTGTTCGTCTAGACGGGCTGGATGATCTGGGAGGGCTAAGCTGGGAGGAGCTTGTCGAAAGAGAGCAACTTCTAGAGGAAATACTGCTAGAGGACAGGAAGGAAGAGGTGGAATGGAGGCAGAGGTCCAGACAAAAATGGTTGCGGGAAGGGGATGCAAACACAAGGTTCTTTCATTCAATCGCTTCAGGAAGAAGAAGGAGAAATTACATCCAAGAGCTGGAGGTTGGGGGGTGAGAGTGATGGGGGACGCGTAATTGGGGCAAGCTCTCAAGGGACACTTTGTAGTTGAGTCTAGAAGGAGGCGGGGGGAGGGATGGGGGTGGCTTGGGAGAGGGGTGGAGGTGTTGTCAGACGAGCAAGCATTGGGACTTGAAGCCCCTTTTGTGGAGGAGGAGGTGAAGAAGGCAGTCTGGGGCTTGAATGCGGATGGTGCCCCTGGCCCTGATGGCTTTCCAATATCCTTTTATAAAGAGTTCTGGGATCTATTGAAGGATGAGGTCATGGATGTGATTAATGAATTTAGGGAAGGGAACATGGGTTTTGAGAAGATCAATAGGGCATTGCTTTTCCTTCTCCCCAAGAAAGAACACCCACTGCGAGTTGAAGATTACGGGCCAATTGCACTATCCAACGCCATCTACCTTATTGTGGCTAAAGTTCTAGCAAACAGGTTAAAGTGCGTCCTCGACTCAGTTATCCTCCAAGGGCAGTCTTCATTCATCCCCGGTCGGCAAATGGCAGATGGATTGATTATGGCATCTGAAATTTGCCTCCATTGGAGGCGTGCGAAGAAAAAAGGAATGTTGTGGAAGATTGATTACACAAAAGCTTATGACTGTGTAGACTGGAGCTTCCTCTGGACATCTCTGCGACGTCGTGGCTTTCCCGATCAATGGATTGCCTGGATGAAGAGATGTGTCACGACTTCCTCATTTGCAGTCCTGGTGAACGGGAGACCTGAAGGTGGTTTCTTTCAACCCCAACGGGGGATTTGACAAGGCTGCCCATTAGCACCCATGCTGTTTGTCCTAGTGGCAGATGCGTTGGCGGTCATGTTCAGGCATGCGGTAGACGCAGGGTGGTGTGAGGGATTTCGTTGTGGGACCGTTTCTGTGCCACTATTGCAGTATGCAGATGACACGATGATCTTCCTGGGTGGAACAGAGGATATGAATAGAAGGATGGTACAGATCGTGGAAATCTTCAGCAAGCTATCCGGACTTCAAATCAACAAGCAAAAGTCAGTGATGGTTCCCATTGGGATGGAGGAGAGTGAAGGTGGTACGTTGGCAAACATGTTGGGATGTCCATTGGGTGAGCTACCAATTATGTACTTGGGTCTTCCCCTGGTGGCTGGCAAGCTCAGGAAAGCAGATTGGGATATGGTTCTTCAGAGGTTTGAACAGAGGTTGGCTGGATGGAAGGCTGTGACCCTCTCAAAAGGGGGAAAGTTGGTCATACTTAAGCATGTGTTGTCGGCCATTCCTATCTTCTTTTTCTCAACTAGACTGATGCCGGTAGGAGTACGCAAGAAAATTGAAACTATGATGAGGAGATTCTTTTGGTCGGATGGGAAACAGCAAAGGTCGGGGGTACATCTTGTGGGTTGGGACGAGATGACGCATCCAATAAGAAAAGGTGGCTTAGGAGTTCGTGATGTGGCATGCATGAATAAAGCATTGTTGTCAAAGTGGATCATTCACATTTGGGGTGATTCAGACAGGTTAGTGATCAGACTCCTACGTGAGCTTTATGGAGTTTCGAGCTCGCTGGAGGCAGGGAGAATTCGATTCGAGTCCCCTCTATGGACTGGTATTCGTGAGGTCTTACCATTGCTAACGTCGAAACTGCGGCCGAAGGTTGGAAATGGGGAAAGGTTTATGTTCTGGCAGGATGACTGGACGGGGGACGGACCACTTAATAGCCGGTTCCCGAGGCTATTTGCTCTTGCAGCACAGAAGGATTGTTCGTTGTCACAAGCAGGGGGTCGGGGTCTTGGGATCCTATGTTCGCATCAGTTCCCTCTACTCGACGATTAGAGGAGTTTGGAAGAATGAGATCAGAGTTGCCGATGCCAATCTGCTTCAATCAGGGCAGGGATCATTTTGAATGGGAGGGTGGCAGATTCTCGACAAAGAAAGCATATAAGAACTTCCGAGGGGCCGCTACGGACCAAGATCCAGACCTTTTGCAGGATATGAAGATCATCTGGGCTAGTAAGATCCCATGCAGAGTCAAGGTTTTCCTTTGGTGTTTGAGAAGAGCCAGACTATGCGACAAAGCAAGGAGGGGAAGGTTGTTTGGCATACAGGATACACACTGTGACAGGTGCGGAGAACAGGTTGAAGACGCGGAACATCTGTTCTTCAGATGCCCAAGTTCAAAAGATGTTTGGAAGGAGATTGGATTATCCTGGCTCTCATTGAAAGGTATTTTTGATTTCTGGAGGTCGGTAAGGTTGGTAGGGGGAATTCGACGGATGACTGTGCATTACCATTCGCCGCACTTTGGGCTATTTGGGGCGGGAGGAATGACCTCATCTTCAAAAATCAAAGATTTTACCCTGAAAATGTACTTGCTCATTGTAACTCTATATATCGCTTTTGGATCACCAGGTAATGTACTCCTCTTTTTTATGATAATATATATCTGATGCGGTGAATCCCAACTCGGGATGTCGCCCTCTTTTTATTCAAAAAAACAAAACAAAACAAAAAAATATGATTACAATTTTCATCCCACTCCTCACGAAGTAGGCAGTAGTATTATAGGACGAGGTCGAGGATTGACCAAGTTGGACCCATCAAGTCCAAAAAAATAAAGAAAGTATGGTTTATAGACAACTAAAAAAGAAAAAAATGAGGATGATTTTGAAAAAATGGATGATTTGCAAAAAAGAGAGAAGAGAAAGCACAAAAAGAGAAAATTTTAATGAATTTTTTACCCCCGATTCAGTTTATTCTCCTAACATGGTTGAGTACCCCTCCACAGTCTGACAAATATAGGAGAAAGGGAGGTAAGAGAGTACAAAAAACTCACATCGATGATTTTTAGAGATTATACTCAGTGACCAGCTCAATCTAGGTAAGACATTATTGACCATGAACTCCAGTACAATATCCTTCCAAGGTTCCCAAGAGAGATGGCCCATTTTGAGGTCCCAAAAGCGACCCACATCTAGAGATCTACGTATAAATATCCCCACAATATGAAGAAATAGGCATTCGACGATATATCACCCATAGGCTATGATGACCATGCAGAGCAACTCGGCTAAAAGGTAATCAAGGGTCGTTGCGACCCAAGTCACCAAGCGGAGTCAATCGACAAAAATCAGACCACCAAACGAAGGCAAAAATCAACTGAAACTCAAGTAGCGGTCTCGCTATTATATTAACCTGGTATAGCGACCAGGGTCGAACACAAGGAGCACGTGATGGTCTTGCGGCCTACGAAGTAGTTTAAGAAGAAATAAAATAAAATAATGGTATTTTTGGTGGATTTTTAATTTTTATATATTTTTTGGATTTTTGATTAATGAAGAAAATAAAGAAGGCAACAAAGCAACCAACTTCAAGCAATTATTAAGGCACTCAAAAATCACTCAAAAATTCAAATAAAAATATTTTTATGCTTTTTTATATTTTTTACTGTTTTGGGTATTTTTTGATAATTTTATGATTTTTATTGAATTTTATAAAAATAAAACAATGCAAAAAGATAACAACAATGTCCAGCCAAGCTTGGGGGACTTAGATAAAATATCTAAAAGTCCCTAAAAAGCCTGGAGGTAATTTTTATGGAAAATACAAACAACAAGAAAAACTACAGAGAAGAAATTATTATTTTTGGGATTTTAAAGATTTTTATAGAATTTTTATAAAGGTTTAAGGGTTTTTCAATTTTTATGGGTTTTATATATCCAAAAATGACCAAAATTGGTCAGAAAATCAAACAAGGTAAAACAACTACTTTCTAATTTTTTTGTAATTTTTAGAGGTATTTTAATTTTTTTTTGAATTTTTAAGTCAGACAGTAAAGAAAAACCTTGTTTTTGATTTTTTAAAAATATTAAATGAAATAAAAAATGTCTCCAAAAATTGGAGAAAATTTTACACTATGGCAGGAGCCATGTGTCCAATTTTCATCACATTTGGAGTTATTTTGATATTTTATTAAAATTCAAAACCAAGGTAGAGTGCACAAGCACTTGTACGCAAATAGAAGAAGTTCTAGGGGGTTCGGTGTAATTTGTCAAGAAAACACGCGCGAGGCGCATGACTTGGGCACTCAGGGACCTAATTGCAAAGAAACTGAGGTTCTTGGACTATTTAATAACAGGTATTAAAAGTCCAGGGCCCTTAGTGTAAAATACCCACGAATTTCAACACAAGTTCAAAAAAAACCACGCACAGGGGTATATATGCAATTAACTAAAAACTTTCATTCATTAACATCCTAGAACATGGAGGTCATACATGTAAATAACCCAACAAAGCACATGTCGATGCACGTGATCTACTACAGGCAAGGGCATACACGTAAATACCAGATAAGACAGGGTCCACTATGCAATTTTCCCAACGCAAATAAAAGTTTAAAACTATTTACAGGACTAAAAATAAGATACTAAAAAGATAAGGGCCTAAGGGTGAATTACCCTTTATTAAGTCGACCGTCGGATGCGAGCCACGTGGAGATCTGACGGCTGCTGGTGATGTGTCTAACCCTCGGCGAGTCGACGGTCATGATCTCTCCTCCGAGGATCGAACGGTGGTGTCGGCTCCTCAGATGGACGGCGGAGATGCAAACTAGAGCTGGGAGAGGATTGAACGGCGGGAGAGGGTCCTCGACGAACTGGGCTCCGGCGGACTTCGTCGGGCTCGTGCAGGCGCTGGAGGACTCCTTGAAGGCCACGAATGATCGGAGAAGAAGCGTGGAGGCCTTCCGCGTCTACTGGTATCCTCCGATGGCTCGACGGAGCTCTGGGGAGCTCAGGCGATGTCGGTTGAGGAAGAGCGGCTGCTTCAAATGGTCGAGACCCTCACTCGAATGAACCTGCAAAGCACATCAGCAGACTCGCGGGTCGAGGGAAAAGTGCCTCGACCCTGTAAGCGGGGGTGAAGGTGGTCGGTGCGGCGGGACGGTCGAGCTCCGACGATGCGACGGCGAAAGAGCTCAAAACCCCAGATCCTGTGCGAACTGGGTTGAATGGATGGGCGGAGAAGATGCACGAGGGGAAGGCGGCCGTGATGGGATGCTCAGATGATCGGATAGGCGACTAGGATGGACGGATCGAAGTAGAACGGAAAAGGAGCGAATTGGGCGAAATGCAAAATCAAAGAAAAGGGAAGCGAACTAAGGCTACCTGGGCGGATGAGTCGACTGGGCGTGAGCTCTGGGAGCTCTGGGTCGTCGCCTCGCGGGTCGTCGAGGCCCGAGGCTCGAGCTCTACCTTCAGGCGGAGCATGGCGGCGCGAAGATGCCGGATCTGAGGTCCGGGCACCCTCTCCTCTCTGCGACACAACCAACGGCGAGCTGTCACCTCGAGGATGGCAGTGGAGGTCCTGGGATGGTAAGGTGGGGAGCCAAAGATCAGGAAAATGGAGGCGGAGCTCGACATTTATACAACCAGGGGTCCGGCTAAAGTCGATCGGGTAGGGCAGCTCAGAGCGCGGACCCCGAGGCGAGCATCCCGGCGAGGGTGTCGGATCTGGCAAGAACAAATAGGACCCTGAGTTTAGGTGTGAGGTGATCGGGTCGCGACGCTAAAATGGTGAGAAATCGAGTCGGGTGTCACAGACCCGTGGGAAGTGGTCCATAGGGGGGAGTTGACCGGGGGGTCAACGTCCTCGTGGACCAATGAGAATCAGCCACCTGGAAATGATTTGGAAATTAATTTAAAAATAGCAAATGGCCGAATTATTAAAAACTTAAAACATAAAAAGTATTTGTTTTATTTTTTCTATTTTTTGTGATTTTTAATTATTTTTTTGAAATAAAAATAGGGTATGTACACTGTAGAGCTATACATAGGTATTTACACAATATATGTTTTTGATTTTTGATTTTTAATTATTTACTTTTATACATTTTTATCCCCATTTTATATTTTATTTATTTATAGCATAAAATTAGGAATGAAAAGGTATTTTTTTTATTTTTATTATTTATGTACAAGGGTTAATTAAATAGCTATATACATATATGTACATGGTATAGGTACAATGTTATTTTTGATTTTTAGTTTTGTTCTTTTTATTTTATTTTTGTTTTTAATGGTTTTTATTTTATTTATTTACACCATAAAGGATAGAATATATACAAGTTTTTGTAGAATTAAATTTATTTATTTATAGGGTAAAATAAATACAGGAGTGTATGGTGAATATGTACAAGGTGAATGTTTTTATTTTCTTTTTCATTTTTTTCTATTTTTATTTGGATTTTATATTTACAAATATTTACAAATATATGCACAAGCTAATTTTATCCTATTTTTGGAGAAAAATATTTTTATTGTATTTACAGGTATATTTACACACATGAGCTCCCTATCTCTCCCTACTTTGGCTTGTATGCGGTCAGGCCCATGCTGAGCCCTCCCTTGAGGTTAGGTCGCTCAATATTTATTCTAAATATTTCCTCCTTTTCTTTTTAATCTTTATTCTTTTATTTTTGCACAAAAACATGCTAATTATTAATTTTTATACAATGCATGCTTTTTGGTAATTATTTGTATTTACAAGTATCTACATGCATTTGCAAAGGTTTTTGTAGCTAAAATATAAGAATAAAGAGTGATGGGTATTCATCAGGCTACGGTGTCGATCCCCATGTGTTTCAACAACTTAGGGATCATTATAGAAGCCATACCTCTAGTTCATGCTCACCAGCATGGCATGGAAGCACCATCCTCGGCAGCAATCCACAAAGTATACGTTGAGTTGTTATGATCCATAGGACCAGTTTGGTAACTGGGTTGGGATGAGGTACCCTTGTGAATAATAAATTATGTGAAGAGTTGGGAGGGTTGGAATGAGGGGTACACCGGCATACACCGGTGTACACCAACAACCAAACTGGCCCATAGTGTCGTGTACCATTGTAACACCCCAACCCCAAACATAGTACCACATGGAAAACTCACAAAGTATGGGTGTGGTTTATAAGTGTTGGGGATTACTACTTGACAACTTGGGCTTAAGCATTTTGGGTGGTTGTCAACGGGTCCATTTGGGCCCGAACCCAACAAGTTGTCAGGGCCAGTTTTCCTCGATAACGGACCGGGGACCAAACCCGGGACGTTACAAATGGTATCAGAGCCAAATTCTCTCTGATAGTGGAAAGGGCTACCCGAGAGGTGAAGCCACCCCTACAAAAAGGTTGGAGGAAATGGCTACCCGGAGCGTGCAACCGCCACTATCACTGGGAATAAGTGATGTGCCATGTCGCAACGACGACATTGCGAATATAAGTGGGGGAGGTTGTAACACCCCAACCCCAAACATAGTACCACATGGAAAACTCACAAAGTGTGGGTGTGGTTTATAAGTGGTGGGGATTACTACTTGACAACTTGAGCTTAAGCATTTTGGGTGGTTGTCAACGGGTCCATTTGGGCCCGAACCCAACAAGTTGTCAGGGCCAGTTTTCCTCGATAACGGACCGGGGACCTAAGCCCGGGACGTTACAACCATCCTCCGCGGGTGAGTTCATGTCTTGTTACTGTTTGTCCAATCTAAGCATTGCATTCTTCAGCTTGAGAGGGAATGTTGGAGAATGTCTTAGGTGGGTAATTGGACCTCTCCAGGATCTAATTACCGCACCATGAAGAATAGTACATCGTCTATAAGTGGGACAAATGCAAGTCAATGGGCTACATAAAGAGCCCTATACAGTTGTATTCATTAAGGGATAAAATAGAAGAATATGTCCTTTGAGGTATTCTCCCTTGGATTTATCTCGCTCCTCTCGAGTAGGGTTCCACGTAAACTCTCTTCATTTTTATCGTTCTTGCTCTTATTATCATTTATTGAGTTATAATTCTCTACACATATATTTCAATACTATCTTTTTAAAACCACTTCGAACTTGATAATGATTCGCTGCAAATTCTTTATTGATATATGTTTTCAATAGCATTCATATCTGTTTATTATTTGATCCATGATTTGGATTTAAATTCGATGAATAATCGATCCGAACTCATATTCGAATATTCAAAGATATGCTTTTCCAACTTCAAATCCAATATTTGTATCGATAATCATATTTTATATAGGTGAAGTGAATATGGATATGAAAATAACTACGTCTAATCTGCATCCGATCGGTTTTCATCTCTATTTGTCGTACTACTACATAAACTCAAATTTGTCAAGCATCATACAAGTAAATTTTTAATAAAAAATATTTACATACTTTCCAATGTATATAAAAATAAGAAAAAGGACTCCATTTTATACACTAAGCAATACTAATGAATACACAAAATACTTGACACGTCAACCCTCATACATATATTTGAAATACATGGGAAATAACATCAAAGAAAAGCATTATCTCACATCCCTTAAAAAGCGGAATATCGTAATCGACTGTAAAAAGTGAGTAAACTATAATGACAACAATAGTTAAATTATTCGAAAAAGTTGGGAAATGTTGATATTACTATACCCAACTAGTCCACATAGTTACAAGTTCGGCACAAGCGGGTAAGCAAAATTGTACAATAAAAGCTTTTCACTAAGAAATGGAAATTAAAATTAAACAACTAAAGAAGGTAGAGTATAACAATGAAAACCACATATACAAAACAATTTTAATGTAAAACCTTAGCAAGTGAAAGTCAAGATAAAGGATTTCCAGTTTTAGGAATTCCCCTTTGCCCTCTCGACAGAGGTTTCCTTTTCTATGTGCATTACTTAAAATCAATGGTAGTGCAACCTTTTGTACAATGAAGTTTTTGCCTTCCACGAAAAAAGAATCCATAACTTAGTTACATGTCTACAATGCTTGGAAATTAGATATGCTTTATATATATATATATATATATATATATATAATACAATACACAAGCTTACTTGAGTTTGGTAGATGAGGATCAATGCTTGACGTTGCTCTTAAAAGTGTGGAGGGCTTCAGATCATTTGAGCATAATGGAGATCACAATGGAGCGTATGGGAGCTTGAGAGTTGAAAACAAATTGGGTAGAAATGAGCTCACAACTCACGTTTGCTTAAGAGTATTGGATATCCATTACGTGTTGCAGTACTAAACAAGGCACATACATTGTTATGTATTAGGTTAAATGTACCTTAGCATCTTGCATGTTTCTTGGAGAAGGATGCCAAGACATTTTTCCTCGAATAATATAATGCTCGTAGGTTGGTAAGTCTCAGACTTTTAGAAATCTAAAGGTATATCTTTTACCAATCAATTGATCCTATCAAACAAACACATGTCCAAGTCTTTGATGACAGACCACTGTCAAATGGTCTCCATCATCTATCGATCTTTTAGGGATTTTATTATTAGTGGTATCAATATTCAGGATTGATTTATTCATGCCCAATTCGTAGTGCACTTCAAGTGTTAGAAAGCCATCTGATATCAAATTTTCATAATGAGTTATGATAAGTTTATTACAGACTAGGAAATAATATTCATGTCTAACTAGCTTTGATATAGATAATAAATTCCACCTAATATATGAGACATAGAGAGTTTCTCTAATATGCATAAGTCTTTCACTAGATAATGATAGTCTGCAGGTTATAAAGATGATTGTTGCAACATTTGCATCAGATGACATCTAAAAAATATCTCCTCTTTATCAAAATTTATGATTTCTTGAAATAGATGCAACAATTACATACATGAATATGAATAGATTAAGAATCCAAATTCCTTCTCGTCCTACGAGTAAGTTGAATTCAATGATGGATATAGATGTTTTACCTACCAGGGATATATATCTTTTCCCCTTTGCAAAGTCTTTAGTTATTCTAGAAAATTGTGTTTCTACTGTCCCAACTTTTTTTAATGGTGGCAATGCACCAATCTTCTTAGATGCCGGATGTTTAGAGCTTTAGAAGATTGGACAACGTACTTGACCTTTCTTCTTCTTTTGGACCGAACCTTTCGACCAAGCTTTCCATTTACATGTGCATCTATTGTATTATCAGAGGGATTTTTTTCTTCATTACATTCTCAATGGGCTTCAATGCAGAAAGTAACTCAACATTTGTTAGTTACGAACTTACAAGTTATTCATATGGAATGACACAATGATGTTATTGAAAGACCTGAGGAGAGATAACAACATGAAATCTTTTGGCGTATCTGTGTCCACCTCAACCCAAGAGTCTCTACTTCAGAAATGGACACAAACATTTTGAGTATATATTCTTTAACTGATGTGCCTTCTTGTATTTTGCAACAAAGCATGTCTTTCATTCAGTTGTAACGCTTTCATATCTCCAAGTATCTTTTCCAGAGCAAATGCAATGTCTATTTGTTGCTTTTAAAGTACATAAGACAATGATCCAAGAATGTAGAAACAAATTCGTGATTGGTCCTCGTCCCTCTTCTTGTTGAAATCTCGAGCATCCGTTGTCTTGTCATACTTCGTGATCGAGTGCATATATGATATGCACTTTGCCGCAAGTACGAGCTCCAAATTACGGATCTAGTTTGAATAATTCGGTCATATCAACTGATTCACTTCAAGTAGTTTGTTGAGTAGGTTGAGGTATTTCATCTGAAATTAAAAGCTTGTATTTTTAGTTAATCTTGGTTAAGGTGAATTATTTTAAATCAAGTGTTTCTTGCATTTTTATTGAACGTCTCTCCCTTAGATTTCAAAGCATGTGCACTAACCAATATCTCAAGCGAGATCTAGCATATCCTTTCCACTTTCATCACACATCAAAGTAAATGAGAAAATACAATTACGATGAACGAAGCAAGAACTTTTTCCGTCTTATAAGTCCAACTTGCAAACAAGTTTGGTCTTTAAAATACAATTACGAAATGATCGGGGTGCGGCTTTTGACCACTTAAGGTCATTCACTGGGACTGTTCAAACAAATACAACATATGTTGACATGGGACTAAGTTTATAAATTTGAGCAGTGGGCACCGCTAACGAATCTCGTATTCATCATGCTAAAAACTCTCTATTACAACCCCTGTCTTGATTAATCTAATAAAATCACCTTTAATTCTTTGATTTTATCATGTACCATATTGTGTATAATTTACAAATAATTTATTGTTTAATTCCCCTTATTTTTCTGTATCTATTTTATCACTCAAAAACCCCTAAAAATTAGGTAGATAACTTGTCTATAATTCACTGACCTTTAAAACCACTAAAAAATACAAAAACAACTCAAAACCACAAAATCAGTATTTTTATCCCCTTAAAAATACCCCCAAAAAATATTTTTTTGTACAAATGGCCTCTTTTGGCTTTTAGACCAACATGAAAGTTGTAGATCTCATCGAGACGAGCAACTTTCATGTTTTGACTTTTTCCAAATTCGGCCTTTAACTATTTCTTTCCTAATTTTCTTTATATTTTTCTCTCTGAATTTTCTCATTGGGCCACGTGGCGCTCTCTGAAGCTGCCACGTGGCCCGCTTCATCTCACGCCATCTGGCGCGCTTCCTGGGCCGTTGGATCAACTCCGCATCGCCTCCATCTCCGCCGTTCATCCTCGCCTCATCTCCAACCGTCAGCTCTCTCCTGAGATCTGATCTCATCCACACATTCCCGCCCAATCCTCAGTCGTTCGATCACGCGCCCATCCAACACCCCTCAGCCCTCCACGTCGCACCTCTTTCTCAACCCTCTGATCTAGCACTCATCCTATGCTTCATGTTCAGCCACGTCACCCAATCACCACTCACCGTTAGATCTCCCCTCATCCTTCAATCCCAACCGATCGCCTTCGCCTAACTCCTAGCCACACGATCAGATCCTAAGGATCTGATCGTGGCCTTCCGCTCACAACCCCATCCCAACCGTTGGATCATCAGATCCAACGGTCCTCCACCTTCGTCTACCTCACGTAACCCCCCCCCCCTTCCCAGACGTTACGCCTCTCCGCCTTGCCGCCCCCTTCCATTTCTAGCTACCGTCTCCGGCCATCCCTCCTTCTCGTAACGACGCCCCCACGTTGCCCTGTCCCCCGCCTTCCTCGCGCGACCTCCATCAAGCCTCGCCATTATTCCCATCGCCATAAAACCCCCCTCGAAAATGTTCCTCCATCACCGTAACCTCCGACCTCCTCCACCTATAAAACCCCCTCCCCCGCCACCGGAGCCACTCGTCCACCGTTATTGGGTTAAACCTAGCATCCTCCGCCCCTCCGGTGACAGCGGAGGGGCGGAATGTCGAGGCGAGGACGGTTTCAACCTGGTGTTGACCCACGGCGGCGCTCCGCCGTGTCCTGGTGTCTACGCGCACCGCCGAGCACCGGGAAAGGGTCGCCCCCGTCGTGCGATGACCCCTGAGCTCATCTGAGCTATTTCCCAGGCCATTTCCCCTGCCAACTCCTCGCTCCGGCGAGGAGATTTTCATCTTTATTTTTCTTTATTTTCTCCGATTAATTACGCCACCTTCAACCACTTTCACTCCCATCTGATCCTCCCACGAGCTCCACCCGACCACCAGCAATCTCGCCAACCACCTCTCTCTTCTCCAGACCCCCGAACACCCCGATCACCTCCTTCGCCGCCTCGCCGGAGAAGGAGACCCCGGGCCCCCGCTTCCAGTCATCCCACGACCCTCAGCTCACTCACAAAACCTTCACGCGCACGCTTTGGCTATTCTTCTGACATTTGCAGGTTCAATGGTCGGAGTTTATGCCGGAGCATCTTCAAGCTCTTCTCCTCCGACGATGCTTCTTCAACTCGCAGCTCCGATCAGCCTTGGAGCATCGCCGGAGTCCCATCGTCTTTGCGGCGCCCCCAGCTCGCTTCTCCGACCATTAGGCGCGTCGGCGACAGACGGAGGAGCTCCAGAGACCTTGTCGGAGCCCGCCTCCTCCGGTGAGCTGCGGAGGAGGAAGGAGCTACAGGTTCCGTCCGATCATCAGGATCGGACGGTCAAGAGGACGCCACGTGGTGGACCCGAGCCTCCTTCCAGACCTATAGGCTCGGGTCCTCCAAGCCTAATGCCGAACGTCCAGACACAGCCACGTGGCCCGAGCCACAAGTCTCCTCCCGAGCCTAGCCCTCACGTGCCTTGCACGTGAGGAGCTGGGTAATTTGCACGCCAGACCCAGGAATTTCCAGATTTTGCATTTTGGTCCTCCAGGCGCGTGCCTTACGTGCACACCTGGGGTTATTTACAGAGAAGACCTCCAGCTTTTTGGAAATTACAATTATGCCCCTGCGCGCAAATGGAAAAATTACAACCGGGCCTAGGCGGTTTTCATATTTGCATTTAGGTCCCTCCAGGGACCTAAATGCAATATTTATCCCTTTATTTTATTGCATTTTTATTACCATTATGCCCTTGCACTGTTTTTAGCATAACTTGAGCATCGTAGGTCCAAATTGCATGATTTTAGTGTCGTTTTGATCCTTATTTTGTCCTCTACATTCTAACATACTTATTTGTTCCATTTGATACTGTTTTAATTTAAGTGATTTTTTATGTGAAAAATGGGACCATGCTCTACTTGTCTTGCTTGATTTGATGACCGATTTTTAATGATGCGTTCAAATTGACTCTAACTTCATTCTATATTGTGTTGCTCTCATTTTAGGGTACAATTGTAGCATTTTATTCATCATGCATATTCCTTTGCATTATTCGCCCATGCTTCACTTTAACTTGCATAAAAACAAAATAAAAAATTGCATATACCATAGCATCGCTTTACATTACCTTGTAAATTGCATATGGACCTGAAATTGAGATTACATCACATCGAACTTCATGAATCAAAATTCAATACTCAGAATAGGCCGCTGTATCCCTGTGTTCGACCTTGGTACACTTGCCAAGTATAAATATTCCACAGCATTCAAAGTCTGTGGTTTTTGCTGAACCAAATTCGCCTCCTGTACTACGACTTATTTATCATTATTTTAGAGGCGAATTATACGCTCATCAAATGGCGCCGTTGCCGGGGATACGGCTTTGCTTAATTTTTGGATTTGATTTTTTTATTTATTTCAAAAATTTTCAGGTCTTCATTTCATGCATCATTTCTTTGCATATTATTTGCTGATTTAATTTCTCTGAGATTCTAACTTTTCTCTTTTGTGGTAGGGCCCATGAAAATCGAGGACGCATGATCGTCATGAAGGCGCAAAGTCGGGAGCTTCCGCTGAAGAGGCCGCAAAAGAAGCCGTGAAGAAATTCTAGGACTTTTATCAGCCAAATTGCATTGCATGTTGTAAAAAAACATTGCATCTGCATATTTATTTTCAGTCTTGCATGTGGTACTCAAAAAAAATCCCCCCCACTCACACACACACACACACACACCTACACTGCACATGCACATACTCACCCCCAACCCCCTGTATATTTCACTCTCTCTCTCTCTATCTCTATCTCTCTCTCTCTCTGTGTGTGTATATCTATTCTTCACGAACCCCCTCCCCCTCACCCTTGTACCATAGACATCCCCCCTAAACACAGACCTTACTTCGGCTATTTGTAGCCTAAGTATAGGGGGGACCTGCCTATTCATCCCTCCCTCGTTCGGTCTTCTTGTGCTTAGGCCGATTTTGGCCTAATTATAGGGGGACCCTCCTCCTTAGTTCCGCTATATCACTCTGTACTTGAACCGAGCCTTGGCTTCACGGCACTTGTGCTATGAGGACATAGCAAATTTTAAGTATAGGGGGGTATACCGTATATTATTGTATATTTACTTTAGCCTTAGCTCGCGTTTTTAAAACTTTTTAAAAAATTTATTTTTCGGGCTGGGTTTTGGTAACCTTGGGAACTGAGTAAAAACCTGTAAAAATTAAAATTGAGGGATTGATTTTTGTAAATATTCCTGATAAAAAAATAAAAACCCATAAAAATTTGCAAAAGATAAAAATCACACAAAAAAATCACTAACCTAAGGAGTTGGTATATTCCTGACACATTCACATTCACTCAAGGCTTGAGGATTTTGAGGACACTCGATCTCTGGGATCTTGAGAGTCTGAGTTAACACGCCTTAGTCATTAGGGTTTTTCATGACTTAAATATCCACACTCCTCTGGTTTGAAAGATTTGAGTGCTATATTACATTCTTCATCTATACCTTCAAGAAAATATGATCAGCACAGTCACTTCCACAACTGCATGATTGATGAGTTGAGTTGAGATATCACCTGAGGAACTAGGACCATAGATTTGAGTTTAGACCCGATCTGATGATATTCGAGGATGGGATAAAGTTAATGAAGGTTTCAGCCCTAGCCAGTATGTGAACAAGATTCATATGCTATCTCTTTGATATTTACCTAAAAGTGCCAGGGTGTGATGAAACATAAAGGAATTTGTTGATCAGTGTGCGCCAATCTCTTGGTAAAAGCAGTGGAGCTAGCCAACAAAAGAAATGAAATGTCAAAGAAAAAGCTCAATCATCAAGGTCAAATTAGAAATGAGCTTCCACCAATGGCGAGCGCTCCCAAACATTTTCAAAGTGTCCACTTGGACCAAGCGCTAATTAGGACCAGGAGTCGGGCTCACACCGAAAAAGGGCTCTGCATCGTAAATGCTACAAGTCTGGGTGTCGAAGGTATCTTAGATACTCAAAAGAGACACACCCCGGTGTATGCCCAGAAAAACAAGTGCAGACGACTCCAACTCTTTTGACGGACACATTGGTCAACAATCTAAAAATTTATATGTGTTGAGTAAAAAGGCACTCGAGAGGTCCCTTGTTACAATGTGAGGGTGAGAAAATTAGACACAATCCTAGTACCTCCATCATCTGGCCGTCCATCAACGTTTCAAAGTCTGACAAACTAATGAGACGGTGGACTGAAGCAAGAACATACTTATTCCCTAGTATTGAGGATTAGATCTAGAGGAGAGTCTTGGGGACTGGAACTTTGGGTGATGCACCAACTCGGCTCTCATGAAATGCAGTGCACTAAATGTCATAT
Source organism: Ottelia alismoides (assembly GCA_037367405.1). Taxonomy (NCBI): domain Eukaryota; kingdom Viridiplantae; phylum Streptophyta; class Magnoliopsida; order Alismatales; family Hydrocharitaceae; genus Ottelia; species Ottelia alismoides. Next base: position 400,803 of record JAZKJV010006632.1, on the reverse strand, counting down.
CCTTATATTATATGTACAAAAAGAGAGTATGATAATCAGAGAAGTTGGATTCCTTCGGACTAAGGCTTGGATAAGCCCAGAATTTTAGGATCACTTAGGTCAAGGGTCTTCGAAGGATCAAGCCTTGAAAATTTCACGCGCACTGTCAGGAATTAATCCGACTCCTTCATTCTTTAGATGCTCGAGGACGAGCATAGTTTAAGTATAGGGGTATGATGAATCTCGTATTCATCATGCTAAAAACTCTCTATTACAACCCCTGTCTTAAGTAATCTAATAGAATCACCTTTAATTCTTTGATTTTATCATGTACCATATTGTGTATAATTTACCATTAATTTATTGTATTTAATTCCCCTTATTTTTCTGTATCTATTTTATCACTCAAAAACCCCTAAAAATTAGGTAGATAACTTGTCCGTAATTCACTGACCTTTAAAACCATTAAAAAATACAAAAACAACTCAAAACCACAAAATCAGTATTTTTATCCCCTTAAAAATACCCCCAAAAAATACTTTTTTTGTACAAATGACCTCTTTTGGCTTTTAGACCAACATGAAAGTTGTAGATCTCATCGAGACGAGCAACTTTCATGTTTTGACTTTTCCAAATTCGGCCTCTAACTATTTCTTTCCTAATTTTCTTTATATTTTTCTCTCTGAATTTTCTCATTGGGCCACGTGGCGCTCTCTGAAGTCGCCACGTGGCCGGCTTCATCTCACGCCATCTGGCGCGCTTCCTGGGCCGTTGGATCAACTCCGCATCGCCTCCATCTCCGCCGTTCATCCTCGCCTCATCTCCAACCGTCAGCTCTCTCCTGAGATCTGATCTCATCCACACATTCCTGCCCAAACCTCAGCCGTTCGATCACGCGCCCATCCAACACCCCTCAGCCCTCCACGTCGCCCCTCTTTCTCAACCCTCCGATCTAGCACTCATCCTACGCTTCCTGTTCAGCCACGTCACCCAATCACCCCTCACCGTTAGATCGCCCCTCATCCTTCAATCCCAACCGATCGCCTTCGCCTAACTCCTAGCCACACGATCAGATCCTAAGGATATGATCGTGGCCTTCCGCTCACAACCCCATCCCAACCGTTGGATCATCAGATCCAACGGTCCTCCACCTTCGTCTACCTCACGTAACCCCCCCTTCCCAGACGTTACGCCTCTCCGCCTTGCCGCCCCCTTCCATTTCTAGCTACCATCTCCGGCCATCCCTCCTTCTCGTAACGACGCCCCCACGTTGCCCTATCCCCCGCCTTCCTCGCGCGACCTCCATCAAGCCTCGCCATTATTCCCATCGCCATAAAACCCCCCTCGAAAACGTTCCTCCATCACCGTAACCTCCGACCTCCTCCACCTATAAAACCCCCTCCCCCGCCACCGGAGCCACTCGTCCACCGTTATTGGGTTAAACCTAGCATCCTCCGCCCCTCCGGTGACAGCGGAGGGGCGGAATGTCGAGGCGAGGACGGTTTCAACCTGGTGTTGACCCACGGCAACGCTCCGTCGTGTCCTGGTGTCTACGCACACCGCCGAGCACCGGGAAAGGGTCGCCCCCGTCGTGCAATGACCCCTGAGCTCATCTGAGCTCAATCCCAGGCCATTTCCCCCGCCAACTCCTCGCTCCGACGAGGAGATTTTCATCTTTATTTTTCTTTATTTTCTCCGATTAATTATGCCACCTTCAACCACTTTCACTCCCATCTGATCCTCCCACGAGCTCCACCCGACCACCAGCAATCTCGCCAACCACCTCTCTCTTCTCCAGACCCCGAACACCCCGATCACCTCCTTCGCCGCCTCGCCGGAGAAGGAGACCCCGGGCCCCCGCTTCCAGTCATCCCACGGCCCTCAGCTCACTTACAAAACCTTCACGCGTACGCTTCGGCTATTCTTCTGACATTTGCAGGTTCAATGGTCGGAGTTTAGGCCGGAGCATCTTCACGCTCTTCTCCTCCGACGATGCTTCTTCAACTCGCAGCTCCGATCAGCCTTGGAGCATCGCCGGAGTCCTATCGTCTTCGCGGCGCCCCCAGCTCGCTTCTCTGACCATTAGGCGCGTCGGCGATAGACGGAGAAGCTCCAGAGACCTTGCCGGAGCCCCGCCTCCTCCGGTGAGCCGCGGAGGAGGAAGGAGCTACAGGTACCGTCCGATCATCAGGATCGGATGGTCAAGAGGACGCCACGTGGTGGACCCGAGCCTCCTTCCAGACCTATAGGCTCGGGTCCTCCAAGCCTAATGCCGAACGTCCAGACACAGCCACGTGGCCCGAGCCACAAGTCTCCTCCCAAGCCTAGCCCTCACGTGCCTTGCACGTGAGGAGCTGGGTAATTTGCACGCCAGACCCAGGAATTTCCAGATTTTGCATTTTGGTCCTCCAGGCGCGTGCCTCACGTGCGCACCTGGGGTTATTTACAGGGAAGACCTCCAGCTTTTTGGAAATTACAATTATGCCCCTGTGCGCAAATGGAAAAATTACAACCGGGCCCAGGCGGTTTTTCATATTTGCATTTAGGTCCCTCCAGGGACCTAAATGCAATATTTATCCCTTTATTTTATTGCATTTTTATTACCATTATGCCCTTGCACTGTTTTTAGCATAACTTGAGCATCGTAGGTCCAAATTGCATGATTTTAGTGTTGTTTTGATCCTTATTTTGTCCTCTACATTCTAACATACTTATTTGTTCCATTTGACACTGTTTTAATTTAAGTGATTTTTTATGTGAAAAATGGGACCATGCTCTACTTGTCTTGCTTGATTTGATGACCGATTTTTAATGATGTGTTCAAATTGACTCTAACTTCATTCTATATTGCGTTGCTCTCATTTTAGGTATAATTGTAGTATTTTATTCATCATGCATATTCCTTTGCATTATTCGCCCATGCTTCACTTTAACTTGCATAAAAACAAAATAAAAAAATTGCATATACCATAGCATCGCTTTGCATTACCTTGTAAATTGCATATGGACCTGAAATTGAGATTACATCGCATTGAACTTCATGAATCGAAATTCAATACTCAGAATAGGCCGCTGTATCCCTGTGTTCGACCTTGGTACACTTGTCAAGTATAAATATTCCACAGTATTCAAAGTCTGTGGTTTTTGCTGAACCAAATTCGCCTCCTGTACTATGACTTATTTATCATTATTTTAGAGGCGAATTATACGCTCATCAACCGCGTATTTATTGTTGATAGCATGCAGGTGATCTGCTATGAGTTCCATCCCATGGCAGGTGTGATGCGATAGCCACAGCCGATGGTGCTAGCTGTAGCAGGTGAAGTCGCAGCAGGTGCGGCATGTAAAGCAAGTGTGCGGCAACAGGTAGTGGTGTAATAGGTGGCATAGGAGGTATGCCACACCAGGTGCAACTAGGGTTGAGTATCGGACTGGGGCTTGCTAGATTTTATTGGATCCGGCTCAAGCCCCTTTAAGTATTCGGACTAACGGGATGGGCTTAGGCCTATTTTTTTTTCAAAAATCCAGGCTCAAGTCCAAATCCGGCCCAAAAATATCAGGTCGAGCTCGGGCCAGGCCAGTCCATATAACCTACTCATGCTGCAGTTTTTAGTCATGCCCACTTTTGTTTTATTCCCCAAGCACACAGGAGAATGCTAATTCACCTAAAAGTTGGTTGTCTGATTTATGTTCCACTGGTTTGTCTCCCATTGCTCTGTGCATGAGTAGACACATGTTTCAAAAAGCTATTAGCAGTATGTATATCAACACTTCATTACCCCCTCTGTTCCTTTGTCTCATTGAGCTCTAGCTGATTACACATGTACAGTTCAATCATCTAAAAGCTACTTATTTAGCTATGACTGATCTACTCATGAAAGCAGGACAATAAATCTCGAAACTGAAGGTGACTATATAAGTTGATCCCATGGACCTAAAAATATTGGCACAGTACTTGTCAGGGTTAAACGCCCACTAATATCAGTTAATCAGCTTTATAATGATCCAGAGAAAGGCATTAGAAATAAACATAACCTAAAACTTATTACAACAGATGAGCTGATATAGATGTCGTTGAAACTCAACTCAGGCATTATTCGCATTCAGCACAACAGTGAGTATGCGTTCTGCTTCTATTAGATTTTGCAGCAGTGACACAACAAAGTCTCGTATACTTGAAGTTTACAATAATGTCTATCAAGGTGAAACAACTACAGAACATCTATAACTGCTAAGAAAGTTGAACCGAACACTCTCCATATCATTGCATAAACAATTAACTAAGTCAGTTATCCTACATTCAACCATTCAATCAAATTCACAAAATCATGTACGCTTCCGGACATGACTGTGCAAATAAAGAGCATACACTTCACGAAATCAGTTGTCGCTACAAAATCACCAACACACAAAAGTTTGGTTCGGGTTCGGGCTTAAAAAAGGGTTGATATAATGGGCGTCCCACGGGTTGGGCAATCGATTTTGGGCCCTATCAAGCCCATATTAGGATTAGAGTCAAATTAGGATCAGGAATCCTAATGGAATCGGACTCTTAATCCTAATAGTTATTGAGTTGTATTCTATTTATAGTCCTATTGGGAATATGACTATGGGATTGTAATTGTGCTATATATAGAGGGGGTGAGAGGCATTGCCTCCACACTAACAGAGAGAGTTGTACTCGTTCTTAATTATAGCGATCTTTCTTCTTCGGTGGCCGTGAGAGGTGATCGACCACTGTTATATCTGGTTGTTCTTTTTCTTCACGTGCTTCGATGGTGGTGGTCGATTGTGCATTCGCTTCCCTATCATAAAAGTCCGTATTCCCTATATCCGGTATCCGAGAGGAGACAATATCAGTGGGTTGTGTTCCCATCAACCCAAACAAGCCATGATAAGAGATTCGGGCTCTATTTAAGATCCACAGCCCGCCCAAAAGGTAACGGTTCAAGTTTGGGTTGGGCTACACGGGTCGGATTTCGAGTCGGGTCGGCTTGGCTCAATGCCCAACCCTAGGTGCAACAAGTGAATTGCTATGGAGTTTAAGTCATAGCAAGGTGGCAGATTGCAAGTCTTGGATCAAATTTCAACACTTATAGAGGGCCTCACATGTTTTGGAGGGCACTCCAACTTACTTTGTGCTCTCTAGAGAGATAAACCCATTTATTCAAAGAAGATACACATCAGAAAAACTATGGCAACAACTTTGTGTGTCCTAACTCTACTTGGATTGTCCATGTGCAAGTTCGGAGAAGATTTCTAGTGGTTCCCTTCTCCTATGGTGCTTCGCTCGTGCGAGAGCATAGGAGAAGAAAGAAGATGCAGCATCGAGACCCTGTTTTGAAGAGGAATGTTAATTCGATTCCCACCTTAGTTCTTTCTTTCCTTCTCCTTTTGTTATCTTGTTTAATCATATTCCATAGTTGATACACAAACAAGAAGTCTTGGCTTCTGTGGCCTCTTGAGGAGAAAAAACTCATCACCAACTATAGTTGAGTGGTTTTGGATCGAATAGGCCCTATAGATTTTTCCCTCTTCATTTTGGAGGTTCCACGTTAAAATTCGTTATGTACTTTGTGGTTGCTTGATTTTTGTGGTTTGATTTGTTAATTAATTTGATCATATTGCACGTGGTGGTTGTCATTTACCTTGATTATCTGCTTGAGATATTCATCCCACGTGATTCCGCAGGAAGGGTAACCTGTGCCTTTAACCCAACGTTTATAAATTTGAATTAATTTGCATCCAGCCATACCTATATCCTAATCTATGTCCACATGTGGCCGACACATATATCACCCAAGGCCCTGGTAATATCAACGTGAGATGAAGAGTCCAGCATCCCATGCGAAAATGGAAAACATTGAGTTCCATCCAACAATATTTCATGTAATTTTTTGAAATACAATCAAGCTGTTCTTCATCACGCTTGCATGAAAAATATTTGTGAACCAATACCGACGTGATAAAACCAGCCAAAGTTACAGTGTCCGTTTGATTCACAGCAGCCCAAGCAAAATAATACTGTTGTCCATAAAGCCTAAGACTGAAGCACCTTACTGTACGAAGAAGCCGCAAACTAACCAACGAGAAGAAGACATGTGCAAATTAATACCCTGAAGATGGAGTGAAAGGACGGATCGCTCAACAAGCTGTACCCCACACACGACTCAGAACGAGAACTGCACTTATTGGCCAAAGATTTCGTTGACACCAAAAAGAAATGCACGTCAGGTTCAGAATTAATATGCAGATATGGAGATGGAGGTTCAGTCTGAGTCAGGTGAAGGTGGAACAGGACGATGGCATGGAGGAGGAGCTCTTGCACTCCTCCTTCAGGCGCCCAGTGCTCTCTGTTGGGAACAGGTCTAGGGTTTTAAGAGACCTGCCGCATGCAGGTACTACTGATCCATCCACGGCCTTCCACACCATCCACTCATCTCCATAGCCTGTACAGACTGTTGGCTTACTCCCCATCTCCTCCCCACTCACAGAAGCGTTCACCTCGCACACCAGATTCATGGCTGGATTTTCCTTCTCGCTGACAACCTGGACGAACAAAACACGGCATGCACTCGTAAGAAAGGAAGACTCCTTGGATACATACAGCATGCATTCATGGAGTCGTGTATGTAGTAGACGCGTGAATGTAAAATGTATTATTGATGGAGATTTACCTGGTGAAAGAAGTAGGGGTGTGGGAACAGGGAAGGCGGTGGCGGAGGAGGAGCAGCAGGAAACTGCAAGTCCATTGGCAGCAATATAGGCATCAATTGATGTGGCTGTTGGAGGATGGGCTGCTGTTGATTCTGCCTCTTCCTGAGCCTCTGCCTCTCCCTTGCCTTGTGGTTCTGAAACCAGTAAAACACGTTCTTCCCCTCTATCCTCCCGTAGGGCGAGAGGAAGGCAGTGATCTGCTGTATCTGAACAGTGTTTGGCGTCCTGATCCCTCCCCTGTACATCCTTTGCAGTATGAGGAGTTGCTCCGGTGTCGGGCACCACCTCGTGGAATGGGTTCTCGACATGTTAAACCGACGCGGAGTCTGTGCCGATCGAGAGGAAGTTAAGGTGTGCAGTGGAGATGAGTTTGCTGAATTGGTGAATGGGAGAGCTTCTATTTGAACAGATTGGTTGGGTTTGGCATTGGAGTTAAAGTAGTCGATCCCCAGAAGCCATTCAATGGGGCTTCAATGTTGTGGCCTGTGGCCAATTGCCTACGTTAGCTTTTTCATTCTTTATGATTGCCTCAGAGAATTTAAAGATGCACTTTGCAACGTGAGCATTATTGTTTCCGAGGAGGAAAGACGCACAGGTTGTAATAGGTACGTACACTTCCTGCCTTCATCGTATTTACGGTTTTCATATTTCTGGTTACCGACGATGTCCTCCTGCACGGGATTTAAACAAATACCGACGTACTGCCTCTTCTTCACGTTCAGATTCGAAACAGCATAGGCTTCAATAAACAAATAATTTGAATATCGTCCACTGCCAGAAATGTTGATTGTAGTGATATAACGAGTTTTAATTGGTGGCCGAAACCGGGCTATGAGGAAAGCTCGAGTTCGATGAACTCAATTCGGGTTCAGTTTATTAAGAGCTTGTGAGCCCAATTCAAAAACTTATCGAGCATGAGCTCGCGTTGCATTTGTGGCTCGTTAGGATTATCGAGTCGAGCTCGAGTTGGGTCATGCTCAACTCGATAAATCGATTCGATAACTCAATATGCTCACATGTGTGGAAGTCATCATGTTTAAGCCCATACCGAGTAGATCTAAAGAGTTAGATCGAGGACACAACCGGATCCACCAAGTGATATTCAAGAAGGATCTCCAATCTGAGAAGAGATGTCAATATTATCTAAAGAAAGATATCCGACCGATACTCTTGATGCAGATCATCTATATTGGAATAGATATTCGAAGATGCAGGATTAATCAAGTTAAAGAGTTGGCGATGTCGCGATACTAAAGATCTGCATTGTATACTATCAGGAATATGCACCCATCCTCTAACCAGAGATAAATATACCGCTATATATCCAACTATGTACATTTGATAGACCAATAGGTTAATGACATAACAATGTCCATATATTGGTGAGTTGGTGTGCATATAAGTGAATATAAAATGCATGATCACTCGATGGAGTCATATACATTTATATTTTTTTGAACTAAAAGACAATCACTCATGTGACATTGGGTCGCAACGAATTCCATTGATGGTCACCTTGTTTACGGAAACAAGATAAAAATACGAGAATATTAGGATATGCTTTCAAAATGAATATGATTGATATTGTCACTCAACGAATTATAGATTGATGTGATCATAATAGATTATATAGCATGACACTTCCATTCCGAGGAAATGATAAAACTGAGTGGATTTAGGCTTTGAGCCTAAATGAATGAGACTTAATTGGATTAAGTGTCAAGTCGTAAAACTAATTTCTAGATCTAAAGAGTTAGAAATTGATTTGAAAGAGTTTGTACTAATTTGGAGAAAGGGTACACAAAAAGTATCTGAGTGGAATTTCTAAAGTGGTTTAGACCTTGATGTTCTATTTAAATCTAATTATCAAGACATATATACGGTCTATATAACTTGAAATTATCTTCAAGTATTCATGAATGTTGCACATGAATCCTAACTCGATTAGGAGTAGTATATTGAGGTATTAAATATCAAATATACCCATTGTTATTGTCATTAATAAAAAGTCAGGCTTGATCATCAGATTCCCGGTGAGACCTAGGTTCAACCTCCTTTCGCTTCGAGTTTCGAGATGATCAATGAACATCATCGAGATTGGTGGTCGGTGGTGACTGGACAATAAAAAATGACCGGACGGTCCAAATCTATATTGAAAGCATTAAACTAGGCACCGCAAACTATCACATAGAATCTCAAACTAATCTTGAGAACTAATCTTTCCCACGATTATCAACTACTTTACCTACTCCTTATTCTCGCTTTTGAATCACAAATCACGATCTTAGAATAAGAACAAGAGATCTTTCTCGATCAATCCCCGAGCCCCTCATTCTTCGAGAATCGGAATGATCCTTTTCGAGTTTGAATTTGTTCATTTGGAATCAGGGTTCTTCTACTTATTTATTTCTTTTTGATTCTTCCTCTATCCCGTACTCATAGGTATATCGTTTGAATCAATAGAGAATCTTTTCCTCTGTATGAATCGATATTATTACATTCCAATTTCTTCGCGATACCTCCCAAGGAAAATCCCGAATTAGGTCCAAAATGAATGGGGCGCGGTTATGCACTCTTCAAATAGGAATCCTTTTTCTAAAATCTCCTGGCTTTCGTGCTTTGGTGAGTCGTCCGAGATCCTTTCGATGACCTATGTTGTGTTGAAGAAGGGATATCTAATATCTATATGATCCGATCGATTGCGTAAGGCCCGCGGTAGCAACGGAACCGGGGTTGATATGGGAGCATAATTCATACTATTGTAGTTTAATTAACGGATTTTATAACTTGTTCTCTCCTAGATATTCAATTATGCCCTCTCCCTTTTTGAAATATCAGTTATGTCCCCGATTTCTTATAATTTTATTACTTTTACCCCTCGTGTTAGTTGTCGTTCATCTATGTCTCAAACGAACACTAACTATTGGGATGGAAGGGTAACTAGATTGAATAGTTAGGGCATAGATGCCTTTTTTCGAAAACTTTTTTTTCTCTTCTTTCTCCACTTGATCCTCCGCTGTACATCTACTAGGACCACGTCTACGTCCTCTACCTCCTCTGTCGCCCACCTCCTTCAGTCCCTACTCAGCCACTCCCACCTCCTTCGACCCCAACTCTTCTACCCCTACTTGTCATCATTTACTCCACGACAGGTATAACTAGTCTCTTTACCAACTGCTTCTTGAGTAGAGAACCCCATGCTTCTACCTTTGATCACACCGCTCTCTTGCCACGAAACATATACAGTAGATATCGAGGGGGTAGGGGCATGGGTGGGTTAGGGATCGAGGATGCCAAGATCTGTATGGGAACCGATGAGGATGGAGGAAGTTCCTATTCTAGGGTTTGTTCATTAGGAATGTGGAAGGGGATTGTCGACATCAAGGGAAAGACATCCGATGTCCCCTCTTTCGTTTCCCATCTGAAGTATCCCTCACTTTTGTTGATGTTGTATGCAGTCCACCATCGACCTTGCTCTGATACCATCACTATAAACAGACAGGTCTGTAGGGACGCTCATCGGGGACGGTTACTCAGAAATTATCCCTTTAAAAACTATAAGGGCAGTTGCAAAATGCGCATCCCCCTTGATGACTAGAGGGGACATTTACAATCAGCCATCCCTTTTCAAAAATATGCGAGGCGATGGTTTAGTAATTAATTGTCTCTACCGAGTGCTATTGAGGATGGTTCTGTGACCGTTCCCGCTGAGTCGTACATGGGACGGTTAAGACCGTCACCTCCCACTCTTTGTGACTGTCTCTTTAAGTTCAAACGAAGGGGATGGTTGCGACCATCCCACTACGTCGCATCCAATTTTGTAGGCATGAATTTTTGTTGTTTCAAATCTCATAAGGGACGATATTAAGTAAACCGTCCCCGGTCGTTATCATAGAGGACGGTCAAATGACCATCCCGATGGATTTATACTATCGAATCGTCGACTCTCACCGCATTCTCCATTCTTCCTCTCCCAACCCCCTCATCATCTCCCGTTGCCCCCGACTCTCCCGCCGCTCGACCGCCGCTCAAGCCTCTCCCTACGTTGTCTTCGTTGTCGAGATCTCGTTCTCCATCTTCCTCTCTCGTCACGCTCCATCTTATTCTCCGGTACTTTCCATTTCCTTCGAGATGAACATGGTAACTTTATATATATATATATATATATAAAGCATTTTTTCAAAATGTTAATCTTAGATACAAGAATGAGGACTTGATTGTATGTTGTATACATAGTAATGGTGATTTTCTTCTTCATAGATGATTGTGTTAGATGCAAATTTGTTTGGCTTGTGTTATATTCACGAATAAAAATGTGCCAGAATTGTGTTCACTATATGATTGTTTTAGATGCAAGAATGATTGGCTGCTATTATACGACATTAGATTCATCAAATGATTCATATATGGTGTATGATTCACTATACAGTTTTTGATTCATATATGATATTTGATTCACTATTTGATTTTTGATATCCATCAATTTAATTTAATTCACTATTTGATTTCTGATGCTCCATCAATTTGATTTACTGTTTGTATCACTGTATTCAAAGAAAATTTCATATTTTTGGTGTGTGTGTGTGTGTGTGTGTTTATGTGTCCGTGTGTGGATATGTGTGCATCGGTCCCTTACACTACTCTTACGCTACATTACATTTCTCTGTTGCCCATCCTTTGGTGAAGAGTCATGTGTCAATTTCAAGTATGGATCTTTCCCTCGGAGGTCTGAATGAGTGTCGATCATTGGACTCCAACAAATGATGATGTTGTGGACATGATTTTTGCAAATTTGTGTGAGAGAACACGTCGATGTGAAGATCAATTTATGAGAATCCTTAGACCTTTCATAACGATAGATGAGAGCTATCTTAAAGAATCTTTTGATATGTTTGAGTATATAAATGTTCTTGCCTCTGTGAAGAACTCATTCAAGGTGAAGAGGAGGCTACGAAAAGTTAATGTACTTTTAGGAGTCCTGCAATATCTATTGCCTAGAACATCTTTCTTACTGAAGTTGTTTTATGAACTATTGTCCCTATATACTGGAAAGATGAAACTAGATTTTGATGGCTACCTCCAGTCTTGTCATAGTTATTATAAGAGAGAATGCAGGTGGTTAGATGTGGATCTTGCGACAAGGAAACTCTTATAATGCTTATTGCATTACCACCTTTTGTGGCCTCATTTCTTGGCAATATTTGAAAGGCGTAGATTTTTGTATCTTACATTGAACAATGCATCATATTTCTAGTTAATTATATCGATTGCTATGCTCAGGTCGGTGCTCTCCATCCTACCGGATTACTATTGGGTTGTAATTTCTTATCCAGATCCTACCATGGGAAGGCAGCTGAGGGCCTATGAAAATCTAAACTTCCATTTCAGGGGAGGGGGGAGGAGGATATAATATCTCTTGGATTAATAATTACTTGCAAGTGTTTGGACTCATTGATTTGACTCTCTGAACATGGATGCACAAATTTTAATTTTGAAGGATTTATAATTGGTTATCGCTTCTGCGGATGTGGGCTTCTTGAGATCCGGGGGCATTGTGATACAAAGAGTGTTCAGATTGCGGTGGTTGATTGATGTTCCACAGTTCATTTGGGCTTCCAGACTTACGTGGATACCAATAGAACATTTGCAACATCGTGAACTTGAAAAAAGAATTCTATATGATGGATCACCATCCTCTGCTAAAAAAGGGAAGGAAGACCACACTTAGTTTATACTTAGTAATAGATGATTGTAAATTGTAAGAAATATATGAACTATGTATGTAATTAGTTATAATCTTTTTTATTCTTTGCTCTTAGATGTTAAGTTTCATTCAATAATAATATTTTTGTGACTTGCATTGTTAAAAATAACCACTTTGATTTGATCTTCACACTAATAACCCTAACATTAATTATCTCTTAAGATATATCTATTAATTTGTATGGTACAGGAAAAATGGACAAGAGTTGGATGAATAAAATAATGATGATTTGGCAACTTATAGGAAATGTGTCAATGATTTTTTAGACTGAGTATTTTGATGTGAATTGCTATACAATAGTATTGGAGGTGATGGCGATAAGATCCAATATCCTTGCTTATGATGTAAAACACTTTGTTAAATAATCATAGAGGAGTTTACGAGCATCTTATATTGAATGAGATTTGGCTACATTACATAAGTTGGACTTATCACGGGGAAGATCTTCAACATGTCGTGGATCCAGATTTTGATGCAAGTAATGGTAACAATCTAATGCAAACAGATGTCGATGACAAGATACTAGAAATGTTAGATGATATTCGAAGACCTATTTCGGATGAAAGTTCATAACATATTCATAATGGTTTTCGTGAAAAGCAAATAGAGGCAGAAACATGTTTGGGTACGGGAGTTGAAATGTCTCATCTTAGATTTTTGTTAGAGTTATAGATGAAAGTCAAGAATCAGTATACAACAGTGATGTTGTCTTATGTTTTACACTAATTCTAAGTATTTTAAGAAATCCTGACAACTTTTCAAAAGATTGGAATGATGAAAAATCACGGTTCCAACCTCTTGGCTTAAATCATAAAAAATTGATGCACGTCTAAATAATTGCATCCTATATTGGGAGGAGAATTCAAACTTACAGGTATGTCCCACATGTAATGCTTCTAGATTTAAGGAGAATGGTGATATATCAAGGTGAAAAAACACAGAGAAGATTGTGCGGTTCTTCCCTCTTATACCTCGGTTGCAACGTCTTTATTCATCATTTAGGACTGCAAAATGGATGGTATGGCACAATAACGTCAAAAAGAAAGATTCAACTCATCTTATTAGACATCCTTCATATTCAGAGGAGTGGTTAAGATTTGATGAAAGATATTCTTCATTTGCTGACAAAGACAGAAATATAAGATCAGGGCTTGCTTTTGATGGTTTTAATCCATCTAGAAATATGAGTACAAGCTACTCTATTTGTCCTGTAATACTAGTAATATATAACCTACCACTTGGATGGCGATGAACTCTTTGTTTATGATGATGTCCTTATTAATACCTTGGCCAAAAGGAGTTGGTAACACAATAGATGTTTACTTACAGCCTTTAATATATGAACTTAAAATCTTATGGATTGCCCGCGTGCAGACTTACGATGTTGCGAAAAATGAAAATTTTGCGATGCATGTCTCACTACTTTGGACCATTAATGATTTTATGGCATATGTGAATTTGTCAGGTTGGAATACAAAAGGCAAGCTCGCATGCCCGATTTGTATGGAAAACACCCAATCTACATGGCTATATGTAAGTATGAAACATTATTATTTAGGTCATCGGCGATTCTTACCTGTAAAACACAAATGGCAGAAAGGGAAGAATGACAAGAATTTTGATGGGCAACCTTTCAGACGTCGAATCACACTGATTCGAAAATCAGGAGAAGCAATATGGAAGAGCAAGAAAAGATAGGTAGAATTGATTCGGATAAAATGAATAAGAAGAGATTACCAGGATGTTAGCGAAAACAAAATATTTTCTTTCGAAAATTGTCGTATTGGAAATCTTTGCAAATTCATCATAACATAGATGTAACGCATATAAAGAAGAATGTTATGGAAAATATCCTCGAAATACGGAATCTTTCAAGTAACACGAAGGATAGTTTGAGATCAAGACATGATTTGATGCAATTTAGAATTCGACAAGAATTACACCGAATTGAGTTAGATAATTCTAGAATTACATTACCTGATGTAATTTATACGTTATGTAATGATGAGCAAGACAGAATACTAATTTTCCTAAAAAAATTAAAGTATCAGATGGATTCTCATCTCAGCTAAGCAAATGCATAAATGAGGCAGAAAGGAAGATGTCGTCGTTGAAAAGTCATGATTGTCGCATACTTATGCAGGTTCTTTTTCTATTAACAATCAGGGGAGTCCTCCATTTCAACATGATGCAACCTTTAATCTAACTAAGTTGATTTTTAAGTTGATTTTGGTTACTTTTGCATCTTAACTCCAAATTAAATCAAACCACTTCATAAAATATCTTATTAAAAGTTATATACAATTAAAAATGAAAAAATTTCAAGTTTCTGAACTAAGGTGATTTTGGTCGATTTTGATGCACTATGGAGAAGATACAGTTATGTGAAGTTTTTATTTTGACTTTTATTTTGTGTGTCCCGGACATATTGTATATTATTTTTCTATGAAATCAATTTTATATTTTTATTGCATTTTTATCTATAATATTCATGTTGAGGATTTTATAAAATGAAGTGTTCAAATAAAAAATAAAATGGGTCCTAAATGGTAATATCTGGGTAATTAAATTAGGGGTTTGTGTTTTGTTTTCTATGTATTTTATGTACAGTTTCTCTGTCCTATCTCCTACTTTATTTCTTGTTGACTAAGTCATCATGATGACTAGTTTTCGGGGTCTAGGATCATTCAGTATCTTTGATACTTCATTTCTTTTTCTTTTCTTCCTTTATTCTTTTATTTTGAAATTAAATATAATAAAAATATAGTATTTTGTAAGATTTACAAAGTATTTATTTTGACAAATTAAACATATATACATGCATTTATCTAGAGATTTAAGATAAAATGAAATAATAAAGGCGATGAAGTGAGGATTCATCAATGACCCATTAGTGTTGGGTTGGGGCAAGTAATTACTATCAAATGGGGCAAGGTATTTGCTCCATGAACACCCTTAAGCACCAATGGTGTTCAACTAAAATCCATGTTAGCGGGTACCTGGTTTGACCCGTGCATTTTTGAAAATCTCATTTGAAAAAATGGGTGCCCAAACAGGTACCCAATTGAAAGCTCCCACTACTAGTTGGAGCATTAGGTTTAACTCGGACCAACCCAAGAAAGCTTGGTTCGGATATGTCAATTTTTCTCGAGTCGTGGGATGGGTTGAGGCCCACATTTTTTAATAAATTGATAGCCCGAACATGACCCAAGCCCATAGCTTCTCATCAGATTTTAAGTTCATTCCATATCGGACCGGTCTGGAATAAGGTTATGTACATTCTCATTATGAGAAGGAGTCATTCGAACGTATATAAATAGATACTATGTTTACATATGGATCCCTGCATCGGTCATGACATTCTATTTCGGATTACGAATAGGTGTAGTTGGACCTGCTTTTGACATATCTATGTTATTTTTTGGGGAGGTACTGGAGTACTTCTTGAGGGCTTATATTGAATCGAGGAATACCTTTGATTATACATCTTTTTGATTGATATATATATATATATATATATATATATATAAGGCGTCCTCCAGATAAATCCAGTCGAAGCAATTTGATGTCGAACTCGGGTCGATATGACAATCGTTGATCGATACACTTTCAAGATGCCGTGATGGTGAAATGAGAGACACACGAGAATCAAAATTTTTAGGCCATACATGGCCCACACCCAACAGTCCATAATAAATCCATTTATTGTGATGTCTAATCATGCTCGTTAGAAAGACTTCGCCTTTGAATCCTTACAATCTATTGGATCGTATCATATTCAAATGAGTTGATTTAATCCAATTTTGAACTTTAGCATTAATATATAATAAGCAATCAAACCACTACGATATAAGTGGTCAATTCAGATTAACATATGTAAAATATTATTTTATATCACATTTTGGAAACGAGGTAAAAAACTTTCATTTATAGAATTTAAAAATTCCAAAAGATCCGTCCATTTTCAATGTTATAAAATAGTTTAATATACTTAGATATGATAAATTTGTTGGTTTGCAATCCGTAATTTTGTCGAAGATTGAATTTGCAATCATATTATCATGTATTCTCTATAAAAAAATCCTTGATAATGAATTATGTTATATTATAATAAGATACCATCATCCAATCACTGAAGCTATATTCTCGAAATATCGAGCACATGCAAAATATAGAAGACAAGGAAGCGAGCCGGATTGAGTCGATTCGAGTCCCCATCGGTTTAGGTTGGACCAAACCAAGCGTTGATATTTTGGGAAAACAGGGGCTCGGATCTAGCCACTTGTACATTGGATTTCAACATAGTCGAGCCCGGCCTGGTCCGGCCGAATGCTCCAACCTCTTATATGTATTAAATATAGATATAGACCTGGATATGTAAACTGTTAAAGATGAATTTTTTTATCAAATCCATGAAAATATCTACGAGTATGAAATTACTTTTTTGATATGAATAATAATAGAAACATATAAAATAGTTTATTTATATGTACTGGATGGATTAAATGTGGTGATATTTATATTGTAACCATATCCATTTTAATACACACAGATGACAAAATATAAACAACCACATAGAGTAATGGATTTGCCGCATATATTTTTGATAAATGAATTTTATAAAAAAGGATTGTTTACCTCATGAACCTTATAATCATTGTAAATTACCTTCTCGACTTTGTAAACATCATTATTATCCCCTCGACTTCGTAAGCTTGCTCCTTCTTACTCCATGAACACTGGCATTAATTTGACAATTCTTGGGTTAAGTTTCTTGGGTTAAAGTTGAGTTAATCAAACCACGTCAAATCTAACGGTATCCTTTCTTCCACTATCTCTCTCTCCTTCCTTCTTCTCTCTCCCTTCTTCATCTTCCTCTTCCTCTTTCCCCTCCATGCAACCCACCTATTTCTCCAATCCATAAGTGGCGATCGAGTGACGAGGGGAGGAGGAGCAGATGTTCGACGACACGCGGGGAGGGGGGCAGAGAGAAGCAACAACCCGACACCCCACATGTGCGCCACAGGCTTGGTGATGATCGTCTAGTCAGCAAAATATGGCTTGCATATCATGGGCACCCCTCCCACCATGCCCTCCATCATCGAGATCTATCCGCAATGAGTCACAGAGACCCCACTGTCGCGCGCGCAACACCACTAGTTGCAGTACCCACCTTACCAACTTCTCCTCCCCTCACACCCCCTTTCCCCCATTCATTCCAAGAACCCCTGCTGGAGGCCCATCTACGCCTTCTCCCGTAGGGTTTAGATGAAGGGGATGTCGCCTCCTCTAGGATCTCATCGAGCGCGATGAGCTCAAATGGTGGTGGGCATGAGAAGGAGTCAAAGTCTGTGTAGTCAATAGATGGGTGTCCATGGAGCCAAGAGAGCTAGATAGCCAGATTCGTCCATAGGGAGAAGTTGATCGGCAAGAAGATTGAGGAGGCCACACTGTGGGAGCTTAGCAGAGAGGTAGACGATGACAGAAGGTTCAAGGGCATTGATGAGCCGAAAAATGACCGAGATTCGGGTGAATAAAATAGGGCTAGGGTCGTTGCGACCCGAGTCTCGGAGATCAATCATCTCAACAAGAAAAATGAAAGAATAGACCACCAATCAAGCAGATAAAACACGAAAAATCAAATAGTGGCTCTGGCTATGAGATTAGCCTGGTGTAGCACCCAAGGTCGGACTCAGGGAGCATGAGTTGGCCTTGCGGCCTACGAAGTAGTCTAAAAATGAAGAAAATATAAACAAGTATTTTTTTGGTGGATTTTAATATTTTTATAATTTTTTTGGATTTTTTAAATATGAAGGAAAATAATAAAACAATAAAATAAGCAACTTCAAGCAATTATTTAATGATTAAAAATAGTCCAAAAATTCCAACAAAAATGTTTTTAGGTTTTATGTATTTTTTAGTGTTTTTGGTGAATTTTTGAGAATTTTATGATTTTTATGGAATTTTATAAAAATCAAATAAGGCAGCAAAGACACAACACTGTTCAGCCAGGTTTCAAAGACCATTTAAAAATATGAAATGGTCTTTTTAAGGCGTGGAGGTATTTTTTTATGAGAAATAGAAATAATAAGGAAAATTCAGAAAAAGCGTTTATTGTTTTTGGAATTTTCTACTATTTTTTAGAATTTTATGAGTTTTAAGGGGTTTTCAATTTTTAAGGTTTTTATATATCCAAAAATGGCCAAAAGATGCATAGAAAATCAAGGACACAAAAATTAACAACTCCTAATTTTTTTAGAATTTTTAAAAGAGTTTTAATATTTTTTTGGGATTTTATAATCTGAACAGAGGCAAAAAGGGGTGTTTTTGAATTTTTAAAAATAATAAAAAGGCTCAAAAATGTTCCCAAAAATTGGTGAAAATTTTACACAGTGGCAGGAGACATGTATCCAATTTTCACGCAATTTGGACTTGATTTGGTATTTTATTAAAATCAAACAACAAGGCATAGTGCACAAGGACCTAAATGCAAGAAAACATATTTCTAGGGGCTGAAATATAATAAATACAAGAACCTTGGGGTCCCTCGTGCAAAATCTCCAAGTTCTCACGCGCAAAGCACATGTACTGGGCACAGAGGGACCTATATGCAATAAAAATTACTTCCAAGGACTTATTAGCCACATGCACTAAAAGTCCAAGGATGAAATTACAAATAACCCAGAATATTCAACACAAGTCAAATAAAACCACGCACGGGGGTACGGATGCAAATATCAAAAACTATATTTCATTCATTAACACGCATAAACTACAAGCCCATACAATGCAAATATCCCAGAAAATCACGTGTCGATGCACGTGTTCCACATAGACAGGGGTATAAATGCAAATAAAATAAGCACGAGGTCCTAAGTGCAAATGTTCCAGAATAAAAACAACTGAAAGAAATATTTACAGGACTAGAACGTTAAAGCAAAACAGGAGGAGGCCTAAATGTAATTTACCCCTTATTATGATCCGAGGGCTGGAGGCGTGCCACGTGGAAGATCGGACGGCTGGAAGTAGCGGCGCCTCAACGAATAACCCTTGCTCTGATCCGATGGATGGAAACACGCCACATGTATGATCGGATGGCTGTAACACGGGCACGCCTCTCCTCTGTGGTGGACGCTCCAGATGAGCTCCTGATGAGAATCTGACGGCTGCAAGCTCCTCGCGGATGGACAGACGAGATTAAAACTAGGCGAAGGAGTGCGATCGGACGGAGTCGGAGGATGTTCCAAGAACTCGTCGCCGGCGAGTTTCGCCGGCCTCGTGCGAGCGCTGGGATCCTCCTATGCTGCTGCTAAGATGTGCAAAGGCTTCGTCTCGGTGATCCGCAGCTCGTGGATGCCTCCGATGAGGCCGGCGACCACCGGAGTGGCCTGGCGACGACGGAGGAGTTAAGCTGTTGCGCCTAAATGCTCGGACCCTCAGATGAGCCCCTCTCGACCTGCAAAATGCACAGAGCAGCTCCTTGGTCGAGGGCAAATTGCCTCAACCAAGTTAGGGGTGAAATGGGCAAGTGGGTGCGTCGGGGCGATACCCTCCGGCGAGGCGACAGCGGAGGAGGGTGGAGGACCTGCTCCGGGGCGAGACAGGGGGGATGGCTGGGTGGAGAAGGTGGAGAGAGGTCGAAGGTGGTGGCATGGTCGAAATGGCAGAAGGGTGGTCGGAACAGAGTGAATTAGCCGGCGAAGCCGGCGGTGCGATTTGGGGGAAACTTGAAATTACACTAAACGAAGGATGATCTGACCTAATGGGCGGCTACAGTCGACTGTGCTGGAGCTCCGGGAGCTCCGGGGGTCATTGCCTCAAGGGGGCGTCGCGTCCCGAGGCTGAGCTCGCTTGATGGCAGTGCACGGCGGTGATCGTCGCCGGATCAGTGGTTCCCGGCTACCCGAGCCTCGCTTCGACTCTCTCTCACACGGCTGTCACTCAAGCGAGGTGGAGGAGCTCACTAGCGTCAAGGGGGAAGGCCAAAGATGAGTGGAATCGTGCGGCGGAGCTGAGATTATATATCGCTAGGGGTCCGAGAAGGTGAAGATCGGGCGAGCATATCGGAGCTCGGATCCCCAAAACCCACCCCGGGCGAGGGTCTCGGATCTACAGGGAATCCATGGAGCCCGGGGTTCAAGGAAATGGTGATCGGATCGAGCGGAGAAAAAGAGGAGAAGTCGGGTCGTCGCTCGGATCCGCAAGGGAAGAGGGTCCGCGGGGGAAGTTGACCGGGGTCAACAATCCCCCGTGGACAAATCAAATTATTCCATTTTTAAATTATTTAAAAATTTATTTAAAAATAGTAAATGACTTATTTTCGAAAAACTCAAAACATAAAAAATGTTTATTTATTGTTAAACTATTTTTTTGTGATTTTTATTTATTTTTTTGAAATGAAAATTAGGTAATTACAAAATATGATTATTATATATAGGTATATACAATATACATTTTTTATTTTTGATTTTTAATTATTTATTTTTGTACATTTTATTCCAATTTTACATTTTATTTATTTATAGAATAAAATTTAGAATAAAAAGATATTTTTATTTTATTTTTATTATTTATTTACAAGGGTTAAATAAATAGTTTTATTTATGTACATACATGGTATATATACAATGTAGGAAATTGATTTAATTTTTATTCCTTTTTATTTTGTAATTTTTATTTTATTTATTTACATTTATGGAATAGGGAATATATACATCATTTTATGGAATTTTATTGATTTATTTACAAGGTGAAATAAATACATAAGTGATTCTATGTACATGGCTTATGTACAATGGTGAAGGGTATTTTTATTTCTTTTTTAAATTTTGTTTTGTTTTTCTCATTTTTATTTTAATTTAATATTTACAAATATATACATATTTACAAAAATATATTTTTGTTTTATTTAAAGGAAAATATTTTTATTTATATACAGGCATATATGTACACATGTGAGCTTCCTTATCTCTCTCTACTTGGGTTTTTATGCGGTCAGGCCCATGCTGAGCCCTCCCTTGGGATTAAGTCGCTCAATATTTATTCTAAATATCTCCCTCTTTTTCTTTTATTTCTTTATTATTTTATTTATGCACAAAAGCATGCTAAAAATGCATATTTACACAATGCATGCTTTTTGACAATTATTATTATTTACATGAATATACATGTGTTTTGCATGGGTTTTGTAGCTAAAATAAAAGAATAAAGAGTGATGAATGGGTATTCATCACCCCCCTATACTTAACTTTGCTAGTCCCTTAGCAAACACTTATTTGAAAAAGAAGTGAAAAAGAATAAAGAAAAAGAAAAAGAGGAGAAAAATGCATGGATAAATGTTGATTATTAAACTTGCCTTCATTAAATTGAAATATGGAGCTCGATCAGATCTTTGGATTATTATGTGTCGGAACCTTATTTGGACTTAAGCTTAAAACTTAACAGACTCTAAGTTCCACCAATCTATGGACAAGACTCCTCAATAAACCAGATCAGAACAAGTCTACATACACAAACTCTAATGACCATGAATCTTTTCTTGTACGGTGTAAGTGATATGTAGCTCCCCACCTCAGAAGTAACAAAGAAACAACCTCCCCCAACCTGGTAACTCTAATGCCTCGGTCTAGCAACTCTTTCCTCGAGAAGCGGGGTATTCCCTTCTAAGTTCAAGTGCAACCGGCTCAAGAAGAGGGGGAAGAAGAGAATGGACCATGACCAGTGTAGCCATGTATCCTTGGGAGCTCTAACCAGTGTAGCTGAGTCTCCCGCTGCAAGCTTCATGAGATAAAACATGTATACCATAAGCTTTTGCTTTATTTGACTATATACACTCCGGTGGGATTATTAAATTTTCAATCCGACCCACCACTTTTTTGGAGTTCTTTTCTTTTTGAACATTTTTTTCATGTGCATCTGTACAATCATATCTGCATGGTGCAACATATATACAAGGAGTTTTTCCTCTTGAGCCAGTAGACTATCCCTCTTTTGAAGCTTTATTGCAACCCACGGCTTCTGTCTTTAGACTTCATAACCACCAGACCAAGTTGAGACGCACTTCCTTCACTAGAAGAAGAAGAGAGGTTCCGCCTAGAAGTACCACCCTCATATGCTACCCCAAGCCAAAGGAAACTGCCTCCTCACCACCTCATCCGTAGAGAGATAAGTGTAAAGTGCTGTTGCAAGTAAATCATTGTCTCTAAGAGTCATGCGTATGTTGTTAAGTGCTCTACTTAGGCTCATCAAGATGACATATGCTCATAGCCTAGTGGACTCAAAGAATTAAGTCACCATGGACCTGAAAAGCCTTAACCTTAAGCCCTATAAGGTTCCTCTTAGAATTAGGTGGATTAAGATCTTAATCAAGCTCCATTTTCCAATTTAATTCCAGGCTAGTTTAAATGTCAACTATAATCCAGGAAAAACTATACAAATATTTACAAAGATGTTATTTACAAATATGCAATTTACAAATATTTACAAGCATGCAAAATTTTTGAAAAATGTTTGAAAACATGGATGTATGCATGAATGCGAAGTTTTGCAAAATATTTACAAACATTTACACAAGATTTTTGCAAACTTTCTATTTTCAAAACATTTTAGAAAAATTTTGTACTATATACATAATTTTGATATGCACATATTTACACACTATTTACACAAAAAGTTTTTACAAACCATTTTATAAAAATAATTTGTATAAATAAATAGGTATGTGCAAGATGAATTTTATATACAAGGGAAATTTTTTTAAATTTTATGGATTTTTAGCCATTTTTGTTTTTTAACACACTTACACAAAGTACGAGTTATGGCTAAAGTATATATGAAATATATACACACCCCCTATACTTAGCTCGAACGATGTCCTCAGAGTGATCAAGAGCGATGAAGAAGACATAACTCGTGCTTAGCATAGGGAAGTGAAAAGGAATGGCTATATACAGAGATGAATTAAAGAATAGAATGAGGAGAACTCGGTGTTTTCCCCTATACTTAGGATCAAGTAATCCTAAGTGAGAACTCGGTGTTTTCTCCTATACTTAGGATCAAGTAATCCTAAGTATAGTATGTTGTACATGAAGGGAAATCCGAGTGAAGGATGTACCGGGTCTACCCCCCTATACTTAGGGTGAAATATCCCTAAGTATATGCAGCAAAACAGGGGTAGAAAGACACGAAGAAAATCAACAAATATATACAAGATGGGAGGACATCATTCCCCCTATACTTAAGGTGAAGAATCCTTAAGTATAGGCAACAACAGGAGTGATGAAACAGAACGATATGAACAACCCGGTGTTTCCACCCCCCTATACTTAGGATGAGGTATATCCTAAGTATAGCAAAGATAATCCTAAGAGAGACCTGGGGTGAAAACAAACACGGAAGACAGAAAGATCAAACTAAGACAAAACACGTATATACAAAAGGGTACAATGTTGAGGTGCCTCTCAACAAGCGCTAGGTTTTACGCCCCTAGCTGGGCGCAAAGGCTAGGACAAAGCAGTGTCAAGATTCAGGACGGCATCGGTAAGGCGAATGCCGTACTGTCATCGTTGTCTCGGTATGAGAACAACGACGAACTCAAAAGTGTAAAGAAAGACACCCAAGTAGGCAATCAGGTGGGTGTCTGCTACCGACCAAGGATATGGAAGTATGTGATCGGGATCCGGTAGCACAAAAGAGATCGTCGGCTCTGGATCAGACTGGAGTGGAAGTGTAGAGCCGAAGAAATCAAACGTGGAGAAGGATGGATCAGTCATGGAATCCTCCACGTCAATCAGTGTCTCAAAAAGGTTTGGACAATCAAGATCAGGAGATTCTCTAAGCAAACTGATATCCGATGTACAAAGTAAAGACAAATCAGATAGATCATTGAATATCTCCAGGATAGGCTCATCCTCTCGAGGGTCGTCGAGGTGAGGTGACTCAGAATCAGAAGGCTCAGAAGACTCGGTTTCGTGATCCGCCAGATCGGATACACTCTCAGAAGGTGAAACCGAGTACGCATCGTGTGTGGCATTCTCCCGCAGATAACCCTCGGGGAGAAATGCAAGATCATCAGTGAAAAATAGAGGATCAGGATCTAGAGAGGCATCCGCGTTGCTGTCTAGTATCCACTCGGTGCACTAGGCTGCATCATCATCTGAAGTGTGGCTCTCGGCAATCTAGAAGTAGGAGAAGGTACTGGCCAACAGTGCGGAGGCTGGAAGTGTGATTGTGGCTGATCCTCGCTCTACGGCAATGCTGGCTGCCAACTGGACCTCAGCAAAGGTATCTGTGTCATCAAAGTGGAGGACAAAAGGCTCGAATACGGGATTGTCTGTGTCTGGTCTCTCAAAGTGGTGTCCCATATCGAGCTGTGGCT
This sequence comes from Ottelia alismoides, assembly GCA_037367405.1. Classification (NCBI taxonomy): domain Eukaryota; kingdom Viridiplantae; phylum Streptophyta; class Magnoliopsida; order Alismatales; family Hydrocharitaceae; genus Ottelia; species Ottelia alismoides. Next base: position 375,967 of record JAZKJV010006632.1, on the reverse strand, counting down.
GCTGGGCTGAGTCCTGGTAGCTGTCGAACTCCGAGAAGTGTCTCTGCAGAAAAGAAGCTGACTCCTCCGAAACTGGACACTGAAGTGACTGAATCAATGGCTGTAAAAGCGGGGGCTCCTCCGGCTCCTGGAGTATCAGAAGATCTGATATCCAAGACTCGTCGACTGAAAACTCTGGGGCTGCCTCGAACTCTGGCTGAAAAATCAACGGGAACTCGAGTAGACTCTGGGTCCGAACCTCCGCTATCGCAGTCATCTCCTCTGTACTCTGTGGTGTTGGAGCATCCAAGTCCTCGAGCTGGTGTGTAGATGTTGTCTCCTCATGTAATGCGACACACTACACTGGTACTGCATCATCCTCATGTGTTGTCCCGACTGCGGCATCTCGTGAAGATGGTCTCTGTGAAAGTAAACTCGAGATGGTATCCAGTAAGTGAATGTCGGAACTGCGGTGTGAACCGCCACATGTGGTAATCACCAGTGCTATCTGCTCTGCGGTCATCCCCCGCATGGAGATCTCAATAATGTCTGTCAGTGAAAGTTCGTGATCCGGAAATCTCCTCAAGAGGTCAAGAAACCTCGGCCATGCCTCGTGCAGTGGCTCCTGGGGGTCAACTGAAAACTCGGTGATCAAAGACCGCATAAACTCTGCTATACACTGGGGAAAGTATCTCTGTAGAAACTCTCGGCGTAGCTCTCCCCAAGTAGCAAATCTCCTCCCCAACCGTCGGTGCCATCGCATGGCTCTGTCCTGAAGTGTGAACGGGAAGGTCATCAGCATCATCTCTTCTGCATTGATATCTGAGTAAATATGCATCCTACAAAACTCCTCGAACTAAGATAAGTGAATATAAGGCTCCTCGTGCGCCTCTCCTGAAAATGTCGGCAGTCTCTGAAGATGCTCCCGATCCAGGTTGAATGGTCCTAATGTAGAAGCTGACTGAGCTCCCTGTCGTATCTGCTCATACACCATACTGGAATAGGATCTATCTGATAATCTCATCTGCTCTTTCTGATCACGAATGAGTGCACTCTCAACTCAGCAATGGCATCGTCCGAGTCTCGCATTTGCTCCATCTGATATTCGCGGACGTCTAGCGCAGCATGCCTAGAGTAGTGAAAGGGATGGGAGGGAGGGTACGGGAGGTTGGTCCGAGATCCGACCTCCCTCGAAGGTGGACTGGACTGATGGTCAGAAGATGAAGAAAAAGCCGTAAGAGTCGGCCAGGAGTGAGGGGGATCCATCATCCAGGGATACAGAAGGGGAGAAGAAGAAGACTGACGAGAGGGTGGGAGGGAGAAAGATGGATGGAGTGGAGAAGAAGATGGGGGGAAGGCAGAAGGGATCTGGAATCACACAAGATGAGAAAACAAAACCCCTGATTCACCTACGCACACAGAGCTGAAGACCGAAAGGGATCGGTCAATTATCTTGTCGATTTTATTTTAGGTGATCATTCAGTCTATCAGAGCGATTACATGAGCTGATAGGACTCCAATATTTCTCAACCGATTGTCCCGTACAGAAAGCCGGTAATCAGTCGAGAAAAATCGGATATGGCTCTAGCCTAAGGTGCGGGCCACTCTCTCGCTCATCCAAACCAAACAAGGAGGGGGTTGCTCTCCCCAAGACAGATTTTTGAAATGATGTGTCTTTTAAGTCAAGATTGATTAGCAGTCCCGATTTTATTATTTTTCTATTTCGGTATTTTTCAGATAAAAGCAACGCCTAACGAATTTTTCGGTTCTCCTGATTATTTTAAGTCCAAAACAGGGGGAGAAGATGAAAAAGTCGATGCGCGAAAATCAATGATGCATGCAGAGTAAGAAATGCGTACCTGACTCCAGCAGTCTACATGCAAAATGATCCGCGCAGAATTTAAAGACTGAAATAAAACTACCTAAATGATGCCGGCGGAAATCCGAGCCCTAAGCAAGCAGTTCTACTCGAAAGAACGGCTAGTCGGCCACCAACCTTCAATCCAAGAGCTCGTTCTAGGCTCACCCCTCCTCTTCTCGACAAATCGAATTCAGGAGTAGCGCTTGACAGGGTGGGCTCGCAGCACGTAGGCTCGAAAGTAGTGGATCGACTATATTTTTTTAGATTTTTATTATTGGTCCAATTAATCGATCTATATGTACAGGCAAAGTTATTAATGTGTGTAGACCTACTTATTTACGTCACAGTCAAGCAAAAATCCTAAGGCTAGGGGATGAAAACCACGAGAATCAGAAAGGCAGGAAATAAACGGTAAAGAAAACCCGAAAACCACGAAAACCGTGAAAAAGCTGAGGGGTCCCCCGAGCACACCGGTGCTCGGCGAAACAGACCCCAAAAGTTTGAGAGTCTAAGTCGTGTCCCTGTATACAACAATTCAAATAATCTGACTGGAAATAAACCTAATCTAATCTACGGCTAATCTAATCCACGGCTATTCCGCGGCTCCCGCACTCTGTTGTCTCCTCGCGCTCTCTGTGGCTCCGTGCAGAAGGGAACCGCCTCCTATTGCCGCGGTTGTGTCGGTTCCTCGAAAGTCGCCGCCTCAATCCTCGAACCCTCGCAAGCAAAGAGGCAAAGTGATCAGACCAGGTTATTTGTATAAACAGGTCAGAAAAATATATACAAAAATCTATACAGAAAACCGCGAAAAAGAAATTCGCGGAAAAATGTGACCACTAAGCCGTGCTCCCCGGCAAGGGCGCCATTCTGATGAGCCGAAAAATGACAGAGATTCAGGTGAATAAAATAGAGCCAGGGTCGTTGCGACCCGAGTCTCGGAGATCAATCAGCTCAACAAGAAAAATGAAAGAATAGACCACCAATCAAGCAGATAAAACACGAAAAATCAAATAGTGGTCCTGGCTATGAGATTAGCCTGGTGTAGCACCCAGGGTCGGACTTAGGGAGCACGAGTTAGCCTTGCTGCCTATGAAGTAGTCTAAAAATGAAGAAAATATAAATAAGTATTTTTTTTGTGGATTTTAATATTTTTATAATTTTTTTGGATTTTTAAATGTGAAGGAAAATAATAAAATAATAAAACAAGCAACTTCAAGCAATTATTTAATGACTCAAAAATAGTCCAAAAGTTCCAACAAAAATGTTTTTAGGTTTTATGGATTTTTTACTGTTTTTGGTGGATTTTAGAGAATTTTATGATTTTTATGGAATTTTCTAAAAATCAAATAAGACAGCAAAGACACAACACTATTCAGCCATGCTTCAAAGACCACTTTAAATATCAAATGGTCTTTTCAAGGCCTGGAGGTATTTTTTATGAGAAATAGAAATAATAAGGAAAATTCAGAAAAAGAGTTTATTGTTTTTGGATTTTCTACTATTTTTTAGAACTTTTATAATTTTAAGGGGTTTTTCAATTTTTAGGGTTTTTTATATATCCAAAAATTGCCAAAAAGCATAGAAAATCAAGGACACAAAAATTAACAACTCCTAATGTTTTTAGAATTTTTGAAAGAGTTTTAAAATTTTTTTGGGATTTTATAATCTGAACAGAGGAAAAAAGGGGTGTTTTTGAATTTTAAAAATAATAAACAGGCTCAAAAATGTTCCCAAAAATTGGTGAAAATTTACACAGTGGCAGGAGCCACGTGTCCAATTTTCACGCAATTCGGACTTGATTTGATATTTTATTAAAATCAAACAACAAGGCACAGTGCATAGGGACCTAAATGCATGAAAACGTATTTCCAGGGGCTGAAATGTAACAAATACAAGAACCTTGGGGTCCCTCGTGCAAAATCTTCAAGTTCTCACACGCAAAGCACATGTACTGGGCACGGAGGGACCTATATGCAATAAAAATTACTTCCAAGGACTTATTAGCAATAGGCGCTAAAAGTCCAAGGATGAAATTACAAATAACTCAGAATATTCAACACATGTCAAATAAACCACGCACAGGGATACTGATGCAAATATCAAAAACTATATTTCATTCATTAACACGCATAAGCTACAAGCCCATACAATGCAAATATCCCAGAAAATCACGTGTCGATGCACGTGTTCCACGTAGACAGGGGTATAAATGCAAATAAAATAAGCACGAGGTCCTAAGTGCAAATGTTCCGGAATAAAAACAACTGAAAGAAATATTTACAGGACTAGAACGTAAAATCAAAATAGGAGGGGGCCTAAATGTAATTTACCCCTTATTATGATCCGAGGACTGGAGGCGCGCCACGTGGAAGATCGGACGGCTGGAAGTAGCGACGCCTCAACGAATAACCCTGGCTCTGATCCGACGGACGGAAACGTGCCACGTGTATGATCGGATGGCTGTAACGCGGGCATGCCTCTCCTCTGTGGTGGACGCTCCAGATGAGCTCCTGATGAGAATCCGACGGCTGCAAGCTCCTCGCGGATGGACGGACGAGATTAAAACTGGGCGAAGGAGTGCGATCGGACGGAGACGGAGGATGTTCCAAGAACTCGTCGCCGGCGAGTTTCGCCGGCCTCGTACGTGTGCTGGGATCCTCCTATGCTGCTGCTAAGATATGCAAAGGCTTCGTCTCGATGATCCACAGCTCGTGGATGCCTCCGATGAAACTGGCGACAACCGGAGTGGCCCGGCGACGGCGGAGGAGTTGAGCTGTTGTGCCTAAATGCTCGGACCCTCAGATGGGCCCCTCTCGACCTGCAAAACGCACAGAAGAACTCCTTGGTAGAGGGCAAATTGCCTCGACCAAGTTAGGGGTGAAATGGGCAAGTGGGTGCGTCGGGGCGACACCCTCCGGCGAGGCGACAACGGAGGAGGGTGGAGGACCTGCTCCAGGGCGAGACAGGGGGGATGGCTGGGTGGAGAAGGTGGATAGAGGTATGGCGAAGGTGGTGGCGTGGTCGGAATGGCAGAAGGGGGGTCGGAAAAGCGTGAATTAACCGGCGAAGCCGACGGTGCGATTTTGGGGAAACTTGAAATTACACTAAACGAAGGACGATCTGACCTAATGGGCGGCTACAGTCGACTGTGCTGGAGCTCCGGGAGCTCCGGGGGTCATTGCCTCAAGGGGGCGTCGCATCCCGAGGCTGAGCTCGCTTGATGGCGGTGCACGGCGGTGATCGTCGCCGGATCAGTGGTTCCCGGCTGCCCGAGCCTCGCTTCGACTCTCTCTCGCACGGCTGTCACTCAGGCGCGGTGGAGGAGCTCACTGGCGTCGAGGGGGAAGGCCAAAGATGAGTGGAATCATGCGGCGGAGCTGAGATTATATATGGCTAGGGTTCCGAGAAGGTGAAGTTCGGGCGAGCATATCGGAGCTCGGATCCCCAAAACCCACCCCGGGCGAGGGTCTCGGATCTACAGGGAATCCATGGAGCCCGGGGTTCGAGGAAATGGTGATCGGATCGAGCGGGGAAAAAGAGGAGAAGTTGGGTCGTCGCTCGGATCTGCAAGGGAAGAGGGTCCGCGGGGGATGTTGATCGGGGTCAACAATCCCCCGTGGACCAATCAAATTATTCCATTTTTAAATTATTTAAAAATAGTAAATGACTTATTTTCGAAAAACTCAAAACATGAAAAATGTTTATTTATTTTTAAACTATTTTTTGTGATTTTTATTTATTTTTTTGAAATGAAAATTAAGTAATTACAAAATATGATTATTATATATAGGTATATACAATATACATTTTTAATTTTTGAGTTTTAATTATTTATTTTTATATATTTTAATACATTTATATTTTATTTTTTTATATAATAAAATTTAGAATAAAAAGATATTTTTATTTTATTTTTATTAATTATTTACAAGGGTTAAATAAATAGTTTTATTTATGGACAAACATGGTATATATACAATGTAGGAAATTGATTTTATTTTTATTCCTTTTTATTTTGTAATTTTTATTTTATTTATTTACACTTATGGAAGAGGGAATATATACATATTTTTATGGAATTTTATTGATTTATTTACAAGGTGAAATAAATACATAAGTGATTCTATGTACATGGCTTATTGACGAGCGACCTGAAGGCTAGGGTATAGGTGCTAAATTGGTCGTTGCGACCCACGCGATCAAGTCGGCTCAATCAAGAAAAAAATGTGAACCACTAATATCAATCAAATCAATCAAACACACGAAATAGCGGTCCTGCTATTGGATTAACCTGGTATAGCGACCAGGGTCGAACTCAAGGAGCACGGGTTGGCCTCTCGGCCTACGAAGTAGTCACAGAAGAGATAAAATAAAAGGAGAAAATATTTTTAGTGGTTTTTAATTTGTTATATATTTTTTTTGGATTTTTAATGTATAAAGAAAATAAGAAAAACAAAGAAACACACACTTCAACAATTTATTTAAAGCACTAAAAATCAACCAAAAATTCAAACAAAAATATTTTTTTTGTGTTTTATAATTTTTAGTGTTTTTGGTGAATTTTTGAGAATTTTCTGATGTTTATTTAATTTTCTAAAAATCAAACAGTAGCTGAAACAAATGGTACCGTCCAGCCGAGCTAAACAGGCCTAGATAAAATATCTAAAAGCCCTAAAATAGCTGGGAGGTAATTTTCTTTTAAAGAGAACAAAACAAGGAAAATTTAGGCACCAATTTTATTGTTTTTGGAATTTTCATATTTTTACTGGAAGTTTTATAAGGTTTTAGGTGTTTTTCAATTTTTAGTGGTTTTCTGCAGTGAAAAATAGCCAAAATTGGCTAGGAAATCAAACTAAGCAAGGCAAACAGTAAACAATTTTTGTGGAATTTTTAAATGAGTTTTAATATTTTTTGTGATTTTTCAAGTTAGACAGTAACAAAATTAAAGGTTTTTGAATTTTTAAAATATCAAACGAAATCAAAAATGTCCTCAAAAATCTATGAAAATTTTACACCATGGCAGGAGCCATGTGTCTAATTTTCGTTGGATTTGGAGGTGATTTGCTATTTTATTCAAAAATAAAGAAGGGGCATAGTGCACAGGGACCAAAGTGCAAATACCCAATAGTCTGGGGGGTCTGGTGCAATTTTCCCAGCAAAACACGCGCCACGCGCGTGCCTGGGGCACTCAGGGACCCAAATGTAATAAGAATAAGTCCCGAGGACTTATTGGTAACAGGTACCAAAAGTCCAGGGGCTTATCTGCAAAATACCCAAGATATAACGCACATGCTCAAATAAACCACGCACATGGGTATAAATGCAAATAGAATAAAACTTTCATTCATTCAAGAACAACCAGAACTACAGGGGTATCTATTGCAAATAAACCAGATAAACACGTGACGAAGCACGTGGCATACAACGCACAGGGGTATAATTGCAAATAAACTAAAGTACGGGGTCCACTATGCAAATAACCCTAAAACTAAACAACTAAGTTCAATATTTACAGGACTAAAACGAAATAAAAAGAAAGACAGGGCCTAAGGGTAAATTACCCTTTATTAAGCGGAGCGGCTGGATGGCTGCCATGTGGAAGGATCTACGGTCTGAATCAGATGACACGCCAGCGCTGGGGTTCTCGGACTGATCCAACGGTTGGGGCCGAGACACGTGTAGATCTGACGGCTGGGATCAGGCTCCTCAGATCTGACGTCGAAGGGAGCTCCAAGGACGAACGGTCCAGATGGCGCCTGGAGCAGGAGGCTGATCGAACGGCAATGGAGGATGCTGGAAGAACCGGTCCCCGGCGAGACTCGCCGGCCTCGTGCGAGCGCAGCTGATCTCCTGGGAGCACTCTGAAGGTCGGAGAAGAATCGTGGAGGGCTCCCGCGTCTGCTGGTAAGCTCCGATGATCGAGCCGAGCTCCGAGAAGCTCGGGCGAGGTCGGCAGAGCTGGGCCTCCTGGCCTGAATGACCAAAACCCTCAGATGGGCTTGGTAACACCTGCAAAATAGCTCAGGAGACTCGGGGTCGAGGGCAAATTGCCTCGACCCGGTTAGGCGTAGCGACGGTGAACGGTGGGTCGGAATGGCGAGCTCCGGCGAAGGTGGTGGACGGAGGAGCTCGGTTCCCAGCTCCTGTGCGAGCTGGGTTGAGCGGAGGGGTGCAGAAGGTTCGTCGGAAGGAGGCGAATGCGATGGTCGACTCCGATGATCGAAAGGGGTAATGGAGTGGTCGGAATCGAAGATATACGGCGGCGGCGCGATTTGGGCGTAAATGGAAATCGACGAAAAAGGAAAGCCTAAGGGGCTACCTGGGTGGTCGGAGAGACTGGGGAGGAGCTGGGAAAGCTCCTGGTCGTCGCCTCAAGGATCGTCTCCCTCCGAGGCTCGGAGCTCACGCTGGTGGCGGAGCTACGGCGGCTGTGCTCGCCGGATCGATGGAATCGCCTCCTCTCCTCGCTACAACAAGCTCAGACGCGAGCTGTCACCTCACGCACTCTCTGGAGCTCACAGGAGGAGGAAACAAATGGCCAAAGATGCTTCAATCAGGTGGCGGAGCTACGACTTTATATGGCTAGGGGTCCGTCTAGGAGAGGTCCGGGCAAGCTCTGGAGCGCGCGGATCCCGAGGATGCGGCTCCGGTGAGGATGTCGGATGCGAGGTTAAGGATTCGGACCCGGGATTTAGGTGACAGGCATTCGGGTTTAGCGGGGAAAAATCCGAGAGATCAGGGGACCCGCTAAGGACCGTGCAAAGTGGTCCTGGGGGGGTAGTTGACCGGGCGGTCAACATCCCCATGACCCAATGGAAATCGGCCACGTGGCTGGATCTTGAAATGAAATTTAAGGGTAGCTAGGGCCCGATTCAGCAAAAACTTAAAACATGAAATATTTTTCTTTTATTTTTTCTATTTTTTAGTGATTTTTAATTAATTTTTAGAAATAAAAATAAGGTATATACATAGTATGTACTATATAGGTATATGTACACTATTAGGGTTTTTAATTTTTGATTTTTTAATTATTATTTTTGTACCTTTTTACTCCTATTTTATATTTTATTTATTTTCATTATAAAATAAGGAATAAAAAGGTATTTTTATTTTATTATTATTATTTATGTACATAGGTAAAATAAATACATATGTACATTCATATACATGGTATATGTACACTATATTTTTGTATTTTAAATTTTGTTATTTTTATTTGATTTTTGCTTTGATTGTTTTCATTTTATTTATTTACAATATATAGCATAGAATATTTACAAAAAGTTTGGAAATTAATTTTATTTATTTACAAGGTTAGGTAAATATGGAAGAGTGGTTTATATACAAGATGAAAAGGGGTGTTTTTGTTCTTTTTGATTTTTAACTTTTTCTTTTGTTTTTATATTTATAAATATATACAAGTGTTTACAAGCATTTTTTTGGTGAGGAAAATATCTTTATTTTATCTTCATAAATATTTACACATGAGCCCCTATCTCCCTCTCCTTTGGCTTTTATGCGGTTAGGCCCATGCTGAGCCCTCCCTTGGGTTAGGTTGCTCAATATTTCCTCTAAATATTTCCCTCTTTTTCTTTTTAATCTTTATTCTTTTATTTTTGCACAAAAACATGCTAATTATAGGGTTTTTTACACAATGCATGCTTTTGGTAATTATTTGTATTTACATGAATATACATGCATTTGCAAAGGTTTTTGTAGCCAAAATATAAGAATAAAGAGTGATGAATGGGTATTCATCACCCCCCCTATACTTAACTTTTGCTAATCCCTTAGCAAACACTTATTTGAAAAAGAAGTGAAAAAGAAAGAAAGAAAAAGAAAAAGAGGGGAATGTACCTGGATCAATGTTGAATGTTAAACTTTGCTTCATTAAATTGAATTATGGAGCTTGATCAGATCTTTGGATTATTAATGTGTCGGAACCTTATTTAGACTTAGGCTTAAAACTCAACAGTCTCTAAGTTCCACCAATCTATGGACAAGACTCCTCAATAAACCAGATCAGAACAAGTCTACATACACAAACTCTAATGACTATGAGTCTTTCCATGCAGTGTAAGTGATATGTAGCTCCCCACCTCAGAAGTAACAAAGAAACAACCTCCCTCAACCTGGTAACTCTAATGCCTCGGTCTAGCAACTCTTTCCTCGAGAAGCGGGGTATTCCCTTCTAAGTTCAAGTGCAACCGGCTCAAGAAGAGGGGAAAGAAGTATAGACTTTTGGAAGCTCAGCCAGTGTAGCTAAGTCTCCCGCTGCAAGCTTCATGAGATGTAACATGATACCATAAGCTTTTGCTTTATTTGACTATATACACTCCGGTGGGGTTATTAAATTTTCAATCCGACCCACCACTTTTTTTGGAGTTCTTTTTGCATTTTGCAATTTTTTTTCAATGCTTCTATACAACATATCTACATGGTGCAGCATATATACAAGAAATTTTCCTCTTGAGCCAGTAGACTATCCCTCTTTTGAAGCTTTATTGCAACCCACGGCTTCTGTCTTTAGCCTTCATCACCACTAGACCAAGTTGAGACGCACTTCCTTCACTAGAAGAAGAAGAGAGGTTCCGCCTAGAAGTACTACCCTCATATGCTACCCCAAGCCAAAGGAAACTGCCTCCTCACCACCTCATCCGTGGAGAGCCATGTGTAAAGTGCTGGTGCAAGTCAAGCCATTGTCTCTAAGAGTCATGTGTGTGTTGTTAAGTGCTCTACTTAGGCTCATCAAGATGACATATGCTCATAGCCTAGTGGACTCAAAGAATTAAGTCCTTATGGACCTGAAAAGCCTTAACCCTCAGCCCTATAAGGTTCCTCTTGGATTTAGGTGGATTAAGATCTTATTCAAGCTCCATTTCTCAATTTAATTCCAGGCTTAGTTTAAATGTCAACTATCATCCAGAAAAACTATATACATATGTACACAAGATGCTTATTTACACAAATTTTACAATCATGCAAAATTTTTGAAAAATGTTTTGAAATCATGGATGAATGATGCATGAGGTGCAAGTTTTGCAAAAAAGATATTTACACATATTTACACAAGATTTTTGCAAACTTTTGATTTTCAAAACATTTTGGAAAAATTTTGTACTATATACATAATTTTGTTACAAAAATATTTACACTAGCTTTACACAAAAAAAATTTTGAAATCATTTTTACAAAAATACTTTGTACACTAGCTATGTATGTGCAAATAAAAGAAGTTTATGTACATGAAAATTTTTTAATTTTTGTGATTTTTAGCCATTTTATTTATTAACACACTCACACAAAGTACGAGTTATGGCTAAAGTATATATGAAATATATACACACCCCCCATACTTAGCTCGAACGATGTCCTCAGAGTGATCAAGAGCGATGAAGAAGACATAACTCGTGCTTAGTAAAAGGGAAGTGAAAAGGAATGGCTAAGTACAGAAACGAATAAAAGAATAGAATGAGAGGGACTCTGTGGTTTCCCCCTATACTTAGGATTAACTAATCCTAAGTATAGCAAGCTGTACATGAAGGGAAATCCGAGTGAAGAAGATACAGAGTCTGCCCCCCTATACTTAGGGTAAAATATCCCTAAGTATAGGCAGCAAAAACAGGGGTAGACAGAATGAAAAGAATACCCGCAGATCCTACATCCCCCCTATACTTAGGGTAAAGTACACCCTAAGTATAGCATAATCATAAGATGAGAAAAAGGGATGTGGGGCTAAAGAATAGAATGATATGGACAACTGGATCTATACAAGGCGGAGGAATAGTGAAACTCAGGCGTGAGATGCACTAGATGTGAGTCAAAGACCACATCTCACGCAAAATGAATCGGGGCAAGATCAGCGACTCGCGGCTCATGATCTAGAAATGGCTTGAGCCGCTGGCCGTTCACTCGAAAGGTACTCTCAGAAGACAACTCGGATATATCAATGCTACCATTGTCGTGTACCTTTCTGACCAAGTAGGGTCCCTTCCATTTGCTCTGCAGCTTCCCTGGAAACAAACGAAGCCTCGCATCAAACAGCCATACTCTCTGTCCAATCTCAAAATGCTTGTGGCTGATATGAGAATCATGCCACTCCTTCACTCTCTCCTTATACTGTAGGCTGTTTGAGAAAGCTGTATCTCTAAGCTCCTCCAGGGCAGCTAACTCTGCCCTCCTCTGGTCTCCTACACCATCTGGATCCATAAGAATATCTGTAACTGCCCAAAGTGACTTGTGCCTCAGCTCAACAGGTAAATGGCACGGCTTGCCATATACGAGGCGAAAGGGAGATGTGCCCAATGGTGTCTTGAAAGAAGTCCTATATGCCCACAAGACCGAGTCCAAAAGCTGTGACCAATCCTTTCGGTCAGGGCGGACGACTTTCTGCAAAATAGTCTTGATCTCCCTGTTCGACACCTCGGCTAGACCATTCGTCTATGGATGGTAAGGTGTAGCAACACGATGGTCTATACTGAACTCGCTAGCAAGGGCCTTCACCTGGTCGTTGATGAAATGAGACCCCCCATCAGAAATCAGAACTCGTGGAACCCCGAACCGCGTGATGATGTGCTTCCTCAAAAATCTGCAAACTGTCCTCGCATCAGCGGCTCGGGCGGGGATGGCCTCAACCCAACGACTAACATAATCAACGGCCAACAGAATGTACTCAAATCCCTGACTCTTAGGGAATGGACCCATGAAATCGATGCCCCAAGCGTCAAAAACCTCACAGAAATGAATGGGCTGCATCGGCATCATATCACGCTGTCCACAAGTGCCCATCCTCTGACAGTCAGTACACCTCTTCACGAACTCATCAGAGTCCTTGAAAAGGGTAGGCCACCACAAGCCGGATTGGAGCACTTTCTATGCCGTTCTCCTCCCAGAATGATGTCCTCCTGCCTCAAGCTTGTGGCAGTAAGTGAGGACGCTATGGTGTTCCTCCTGAGGAATGCACCGACGCCAGACGCTATCCCCTCCTTCGTGGTAAAGGATGGGATCCTCTCAGTGGTAGGACTTGGCCTTCGCAAGGAAGGTCTCAAGCCTCTGCCTGGGCCAATCTTGTGGGACTTTCCCAGCAACGAGAAAGTTCACAATATCAGCATACCACGGGAGTGAGGCGACAGCAAGGATCGCCTCATCTGGGAAGGTATCTCGAATGGGATCAACCTGCTCAGACTCCTCAGGATGCTCTAAACGGGAGAGGTGATCCGCCACCACATTCTTGACTCCAGGCTTATCCTTGATCTCAATGTCGAACTCCTGGAGTAGAAGGATCCATCTAGTCAGTCTGGCCTTGGCATCCTTCTTTGCCATGAGGTACCTGATGGCGGTGTGATCTGTGTACAAAGTCACTCTAGATCCAATGATATAAGATCGAAACTTATCTAGGGCGAACACTACGGCTAGCATCTCCTTCTCTATGACCGTGTAATTCCGCTGGGCGGAATCCAATGTGCGGCTAGCGTACTGGATAGCAAACAGAACTCCATCCCTCCTCTGTCCCAGCACTGCCCCCACGGAAAAATCGGAGGCATCCGTCATGATCTCGAATGGGAGAGACCAATCAGGCGGCTGGAGGACAGGAGCCTCAATCACACACTGCTGGAGAGCCTCAAAGGACGAAAGACACTTGTCATCGACAAGGAACTCGGTGTCTTTCGTTAAGAGGTCAGTCAACGGCCGGGCAATCCTACTGAAATCCTGAATAAATCTCCTATAAAATCCAACGTGCCCCAGGAATGACCGTAGATGCCTCACATTGGACGGCGGTGCGAGTTTTCTAATGACATCAACCTTGGCCGGATCAACCTCCATGCCCCTGTTGGAGATGATGTGACCAAGCACCGTCCCTTGAGTCACCATGAAGTGACTCTTCTCCCAAGATAGAACCAAATGGTACTCAATACATCGCTGGAGTACTCGGTCTAGGCAGTCAAGACAAGAGTCGAATCCGTCGCCGTAGACCGAGAAATCGTCCATGAAGACCTCCAAACACTCCCCTACCATGTCCGAAAAGATCGACAGCATGCACCTCTGAAAAGTCACAGGGGCATTGCATAGCCCAAATGGCATGCGTCGAAAGGCATATGTACCAAAGGGACAGGTAAAGGTGGTCTTCTCCTGATCCTCAGGAGCGATGGCCACCTGGTTGTAGCCCGAGTACCCATCCAGGAAGCAATAATGGCTCTTCCCTGCCAGTCTCTCAATAATTTGGTCAATAAAAGGCAGGGGGAAATGGTCCTTCTTGGTGGCCTGGTTGAGTCTCCTGTAATCAACACAGACCCTCCAAGAGGTGGGTACTCATGTAGCAATCTCCTCTCCCGACTCACTGATCACAGTCGTGATGCCCGTCTTCTTGGGCACCACATGCAAGGGGCTGACCCACTTGGAGTCGGAAATGGGATAAATAAAATCTGCACTCCACCATTTCGATATTTCCTTCATCACGACTTCTCTCAGGTTGGGGTTCAGCCGCCGTTGGAACTCACGCGACGGCTTCGCCCCCTCCTCGAGATAGATATGGTGGGAGCACACTGATGGACTAATCCCATGGAGATCTGCTACGCTCCATCCGATTGCCTTGCGGTTCTTTTCAAGAACCCCCATCAAACGGGATTCCTGCTCTCCAGTCAGATCGGCAGAGATGATGACTGGGTACATCTGAGGCTCGCCCGCAAGGAACCGATACTTCAGCGAAGTAGGGAGCGGCTTCAGCTCTGGACAGCTGGGTGCTGGCAATTCTGGCTTCGGAAGAAAATGTGTCAATGCTGCTAAGTCTTCCAAATCTGCCTGGGAGAAAGAAAACGAACTCTCACAAACTGGATCTGGAGGAGGTTGCTCAACTGTGCTGTCTCTGATCTGTTCTGCCTCTACCTCCTCCTCATCTGTAGGCTCTGGGGGACTCAGGTCTGGCATCTGATAATCACAATCTGCCCAATCAGACTCTGAATCCGAGGGATCTGCATCAAACAAGGTGGCATCAGTACCACCATCACACAAGGTGGCCTCAGTACCACCATCACTAACAACCGTGTCGCGGTCGAGAACCGACTCTGCTGCCTCTGTAGTATCCTGGACCAGGGCTGTGCTCTCCAAGCTCTCCTCTGCTATCATCTCGTCATCAGCTGTGTCTGAAAATGAGAGGATAGCCTGTGCTGCAGGATCTGCCCATGCTGCCTCATCATCTGTGATCACAAAGTCATAGTCCTGGTGGATGTCTAACCCATCGTCTGTCAGCTGCTCTGAATCTGTGCTGGCCTCTGAGCGTGCTCTCTCTCTGGCTCTGTAGTCCTCGACCGTCTCTATTTGTATACTCTCGCCCTCGACGCAAAAGTATACCTTCCCGCTATCATGATCAGTCACCGCCTTGGCTGTGGCCAAGAACGGACGACCTAGGATGGTGGGGGTATCGGCCACTGAATCAGGGATCTCCATGTCCAACACTACAAAGTCCACGGGAAATTTCAGGCCCTGAATCGTGACGATAACATCTCGCAACAACCCCTTCGGCCTCTTGACAGATCGATCAGCGAACTGAAGGACTGTCCTGCTCTGTCGAAGAGTGCCCAACTTGAAGCGGTCGAGAAGGGCTGCCGGAAGGAGATTGATCGACGATCCGCTATCCAATAGAGTCCGGTCGAACCTCTGCTCACTAATCTGACATCTGACATACGGGGCCCCTGAATTTGGCCTCTTGGCCGGCAGACGGTTCTGGATCGCGAAACACGTGGCTTTCGTCAACACATGAATCTCTGAAGTGTGGTTCCTCCTCCTCCTGACTGTGGTCCTGTCTCTCAAAGATCGCTGAAGAAGGGGGATGTGCGGCAAAGCCTCCTGGAGGGTCAGCTGGATGTGAAATCTGTCGAGCATGCTCTGGCTGAAATCCTCCTGCTCTCTCTCTTTTTTGGGTCTTTTTCTTTTTTCTTCCCCTTCCCCATCTGAAGGGCTCTAGGGAAGGGGATCACTGGGTCCTTCGCAGATGAAGGACTAGGAAAAGGCCTAGATGGCTCGACAGCCGGATCCGCACATACATCAAGCACCACAGTGGGACCAGAAGAAACTAAACCTTTTCCTTTATTCATAACAGTGTTCTGAGATACATGAGAATGAGGAAAAACATCTGATCTCTCAACACAAACACTGGTGGCCTCAGTACCACCACGGGCTGGCTCTGCTACTGGACGTCTCGCGACCTCAGTACCGCGGGCTGGCTCGGCTCCTCTGGTGGCATCAGCACCACCTCCTCGAACTGGTGAAACGGCGGCCTCAGTACCGCCGGTGGAATCAGCATCCTTGGTGGCATCAGTACCACCATCATCATCATGTGCGGCCTCAGTACCTCTCTCCTCCTCCTCATCTGGCGCCCTGGGTGGGTCCTCGAGTCGTCGCTCAGATGAGGCGCCGCCTGCTGGTGCTCTACCGCTCCTAAGTGTAACAAAATCAGCATCAAATAGATCCGAAGACATATCATCAAATGGATCACTAGGAGTGGTATGCTCAGTGTCAACTACCTGCTCAGATTTCCTCTTCAAGCTGTTCGGATTTGGCTCTATCTGTGCAGGGATGGCGGCCTTCCCTCTCACAAGGTCCCGCATCTCCTGGCGGAACTCGTCCATCTCCCGTCTGAAGGTAGCCTGCTGGTCCGTAAGGAGGCGGGCTATGTCATCCAAGGCGGGGCTCTCGTGGGAGCCCGACGGGTAGCCTCTCTAGTAATGAGGCTGCTGGAACTGGTGCTGCTGCTGCTGAGAGGGGTAGGAGGAAGGATGCTGCTAGTGGTGTGCCTGGTGAGCCTGCTGCTCACGTCTCTAAGATTGTCCCTGCTGCTGATAGGGACGAGGAATGAAGGATGACTGCTGGTGTGACTGATAGGCTGGGGGTTGCTGCTGCTGGTGATCTCTCTGCTGACTATACTGCCCTCCCTGACCGGATGACTGCTGCTGGGGCTGGGTACCTCCACTCCCCCACCTGAATCCGGGATGGTCTCGTCGGATCCCAAGCTGGGGGCGATCATACCAAATCCCGTTGACATCCATCAACGGCTCTGCATCGTATGGGGCTGGCGGGAGTACTGCCAGAGGCTGATCCGGCTGGTATACCACCATCTGCATGTCTGGAGATGGTGGTGACTGGTAGGAGGGCTGCTGCGGCTGGTACGGCTCCGCCTGTACAAGGTGAACCTGTCTAGGCTGCTGAAAGGAGCTGGAGCGCTGGGACGAGTTGTTGCTGCCGCCGGTATCGCCTCGCGACTGAAGACAGGGCTGTGAAGCCGTCTGTGCCTCCTGGAGACACATGAGCTGAGTCTTCATGTCGCTCAGAGTCTGTGCCATCTGCTCCATCTACGTGATACCCTGGCACTGCTTCTTCTCGATCAGCTCCATCCGATCCAACTTCTCGCTAATGATGCCCATATCCGCAGCGGACGACTCTGCCTGTGCTGCTGCAACTGCGGATGAACTGGATGGACCGGCGTCGACCCGTGCTATCCTCTGGTACTGCACGGGTCCTGGCTGCTGCTGGGGTCTCCCCTGTGTGTACAACCGTGTCTGGGACATCACCATATAATTCTCGGCCATCTCCTCGAAAATGGCCCAGACCTGGTCATGATCCTTGGCAAAATAGGACCCGCCGCAAGAAGCATTCACCAGGCCCTGGAGCTCTGGTGTCAACCCGCTAAAGAAGCTCTGCACAAGGTTCGGCTTTGAAATGTCGTGGTGCGGGCATCGGTCTGTGAGCTCTCGGAACCTCTCCCATGCCTCATGAAATTGCTCGTTGGGGAGCATGGAGAAGTTGCTGATCAGGGCCCTTGCTGCATTCGTCTGCCCGAGTGGATAGTACTTGTTCAAGTACTCGGTGCGGAGCTGCTCCCAGGTGTAGACAAACTTCCCCAGATGCTTCAGCCAGGTGGCTGCTCTATCGGCCAGTGAAAAGGGGAAGGCGATCATCCGAATCGTGTCCTGGTCCACATGACGGTCGTGGACAGTACTGCAGATCATCAAGAACTCCTAGAGGTGAACATGGGGCTCCTCGGTGGCAAGTCCGTGAAAACGGGGGAGCATCTGCAGGGTGTTCGGGGGGAACTTGAAGTCCCCCATGATAGCAGGTACCACTACCCACTGATGCATCAGTGTAGATCCGGGGTTGTACAACTCCCGCATCGGTCTCGGTGGTCCTCCTGCCGCAGCGGCTGCTGCTGCTGCTGCGGCTCGTGCCTCTGCATCTGGTCCGTCCTCAGGCTCGCTCTGATCTCTCTCTGCTCTGAGTCGCTCCAACTCTCTCCTCATCTCAATCATGAAAGCTCCCTGATCCCGTAACTGCTGCTGGACCGTCTCTAATGAGGCGATCAGGGTGGAGTTGATCGCTCCCTGATCCAATACGAAATGCTCAGGCTGATGGGAACGATCCTCAGAACTGCCGGCCATGACGTCTGCAAAATCAAATGAGCCCAACTCAGGTGCTGTCAAATCTGTTACTCTCTCCTCGGGCTCATGTCTCTCAGTACCAAAAGAAAGGGGATTGAGGGAGAACAGGGCGGAGTCGTACTCGGGCTCGGAGAGCTGGTCTCGGCTCTCGCGGGCCAACCTAGATGATCGGGTAGACGTGCTCAAAAGTGGTGCAGCCAGAGGCTGCCTAAGAGAGCGTCTACCCATCATCTTGATCTGGCGAGTAGTGCGGATGAGATCTGGAAAAACTATGATCAGAATGCAAACCCCCGGTTCACCAACGCAACGCGAGCTGAAGACCGTAAAAGATCGGTCAAATTATCTGGTCAATTTTATTAGGTGAACACACAAGATATCAGAGCGCTTACGTGACCTGTTGGGATACCCGATGCTACTCCAACCGACTGGCCCGCACGGAAGAGTCGGTAGTCAGCTAGAAATAACACCGGAGGGTTCTACCTAGGGTGCGGGTCACTCTCTTGCGCATCCAAACCATACAATGAGGGGGTTGCTCTCCCCAAGACAAATTTTTAGGGTGAGTATCTTTTAGGGTCAATAGTTTTATCCAGTCCCAATTTTATGATTTTTCTTTTTAGTATTTTTCAAATAGCAAACAAACGCCTAACGAATTTTTCGGTTCTCCTGGTTATTAAGTCCAAAAACAGGGGGGAGAAGATGAAAAAGCCGATGCACGATAAATCAATGATGCATGCAAAGTAAGGAAGGCGTACCTGACTCCAGCACTCTACATGCAATATGATCCGCGCATAAATGTAAAGACAGGAAATTAAACTACCTAAATGATGCAGGCGGAAAACCGAGTCCCTAAACAGCAGTGCTACTCGAAAGAACGGCTAGCCGACCATCAGCCTCCAATCCAAAGGGTCCGGTCTAGACCCACCCCTCCTCTTCTCGACAGGTCGAGTTCAGGAGTAGCGCTTGACGGGGTGGGCTCGCGGCGCGTAGGCTCGGAGGTGATGGAACGACTATTTTATTATTATTTTTATTATAGGTCCAATTACCGCACTATAGGAACATGCAATTATATTAGGGTTTTTGGATCCTATGAATTACGTCACAATCAAGCAGAAAATCCTACGGCTAGGGGCTCGATCAAAAACCGCGTAAACACCGGAAAAGGCAATAAAAAGAGAAAAACAAAACCGCGTAAAAAGCCGCGAAAAACTCCTAAGGGTCCCCCGAGCACACCGGTGCTCGGCGAAACAGACCCGCTAAGCCAACCACAGTCCAAAGGTCCAGTCTGAGTCCCTGTATTATTACAATAATAATCAAAAATCTAATCTAAACCTCACCCACTCAACTCTCTCTCTCGCTCTCTCCTGCGGCTCTGTAAAGAAAGGAGCCGCCTCCGAGTCTCGCGGTTGCGTCGACTTCTCGAAATCGGCCGCCTCGGTCCTCGGGCCCTCGCAAGAAACAGAGACAAGTGGTCAGACCAGATTATTTAAATAATGTCTGAAGAAATATGGCTACAGAAATCTATACAAAAAGCCGCAAAAAGAAAACCGCGGAAAGAAATGAATCGACTACTAAGCCGTGCTCCCCGGCAACGGCGCCATTCTGACGAGCGACCTGAAGGCTAGGGTATAGATACTAAATTGGTCGTTGCGACCCACGCGATCAAGTCGGCTCAATCAAGAAAAAAATGTGAACCACTAATATCAATCAAATCAATCAAACACACGAAATAGCGATCCTGCTATTGGATTAACCTAGTATAGCGACCAGGGTCGAACTCAAGGAGCACGGGTTGGCCTCTCGGCCTACGAAGTAGTCACAGAAGAGATAAAATAAAAGGAGAAAATATTTTTAGTGGTTTTTAATTTGTTTTATATTTTTTTTTGGATTTTTAATGTATAAAGAAAATAAGAAAAACAAAGAAACACATACTTCAACAATTTATTTAAAGTACTAAAAATCAACAAAAAATTCAAACAAAAATATTTTTTTGTATTTTATAATTTTTAGCGTTTTTGGTGAATTTTTGAGAATTTTATGATGTTTATTTAATTTTCTAAAAATCAAACAGTAGCTGAAACAAATGGTACTGTCCAGCCAAGCTAAACAGGCCTAGATAAAATATCTAAAAGCTCTAAAATAGCTGGGAGGTAACTTTCCTGTAAAGAGAACAAAACAAGGAAAATTTAGGCACCAATTTTATTGTTTTTGGATTTTTAATTTATTTACTGGAAATTTTATAAGGTTTTAGGTGTTTTTCAATTTTTAGTGGTTTTCTGCAGTGAAAAATAGCCAAAATTGGCTAGGAAATCAAACTAAGCAAGGCAAACAGTAAACAATTTTTGTGGAATTTTTAAATGAGTTTTAATATTTTTTTGTGATTTTTCAAGTTAGACAGTAACAAAATTAAAGGTTTTTGAATTTTTAAAAATATCAAACGAAATCAAAAATGTCCTCAAAAATCTACGAAAATTTTACACCATGGCAGGAGCCATGTGTCCAATTTTTGTTGGATTTGGAGGTGATTTGCTATTTTATTAAAAAATAAAGAATGGGCACAGTGCACAGGGACCAAAGTGCAAATACCCAATAGTCTGGGGGGTCTGGTGCAATTTTCCCAGCAAAACACGCACCACGTGCGTGCCTGGGGCACTCAGGGACCCAAATGTAATAAGAATAAGTCCCGAGGACTTATTGGTAACAGGTACCAAAAGTCTAGGGGCTTATCTGCAAAATACCCAAGATATAACGCACATGCTCAAATAAACCACGCACAGGGGTATAAATGCAAATAGAATAAAATTTTCATTCATTCAAGAACAACCAGAACTAGAGGGGTATCTATTGCAAATAAACCAGATAAACACGTGACGAAGCACGTGGCATACAACGCATAGGGGTATAAATGCAAATAAACTAAAGTACGGGGTCCACTATGCAAATAACCCTAAAACTAAACAACTAAGTTCAATATTTACAGGACTAAAACGAAATAAAAAGAAAGACAGGGCCTAAGGGTAAATTACCCTTTATTAAGCGGAGCGGCTGGATGGCTGCCACGTGGAAGGATCTACGGTCTGAATCAGATGACACGCCAGCGCTGGGGTTCTCGGACTGATCCAACGGTCGGGGCCGAGACACGTGTAGATCTGACGGCTGGGATCAGGCTCCTCAGATCTGACGTCGAAGGGAGCTCCAGAGACGAACGGTCCAGATGGCGCCTGGAGCAGGAGGCTGATCGAACGGCAATGGAGGATGCTGGAAGAACAGGTCCCCGGCGAGACTCGCCGGCCTCGTGCGAGCGCAGCTGATCTCCTGGGAGCACTCTGAAGGTTGGAGAAGAATCGTGGAGGGCTCCCGCGTCTGCCGGTAAGCTCCGATGATCGAGCCGAGCTCCGAGAAGCTCGGGCGAGGTCGACGGAGCTGGGCCTCCTGGCCTGAATGACCAAAGCCCTCAGATGGGCTTGGTAACACCTGCAAAATAGCTCAGGAGACTCGTGGGTCGAGGGCAAATTGCCTCGACCCGGTTAGGCGTAGCGACGGTGAACGGTGGGTCGGAATGGCGAGCTCCGGCGACGGTGGTGGACGGAGGAGCTCGGTTCCCAGCTCCTGTGCGAGCTGGGTTGAGCGGAGGGGTGCAGAAGGTGCGTCGGAAGGAGGCGAATGCGATGGTCGACTCCGATGATCGAAAGGGGTAATGGAGTGGTCGGAATCGAAGATATACGGCGGCGGCGCGATTTGGGCGTAAATGGAAATCGACGAAAAAGGAAAGCCTAAGGGACTACCTCGGTGGTCGGAGAGACTGGGGAGGAGCTGGGGAAGCTCCTGGTCGTCGCCTCAAGGATCGTCTCCCTCCGAGGCTCGGAGCTCACGCTGGTGGCGGAGCTACGACGGCTGTGCTCGCCGGATCGATGGAATCGCCTCCTCTCCTCGCTACAACAGGCTCAGACGCGAGCTGTCACCTCACGCACTCTCTGGAGCTCACAGGAGGAGGAAACAAATGGCCAAAGATGTTGCAATCAGGTGGCGGAGCTACGACTTTATATGGCTAGGGGTCCGTCTAGGAGAGGTCCGGGCAAGCTCTGGAGCGCGCGGATCCCGAGGATGCAGCTCCGGCGAGGATGTCGGATGCGAGGTTAAGGATTCGGACCCGGGATTTAGGTGACAGGCATTCGGGTTTAGCGGGGAAAAATCCGAGAAATCAGGGGACCCGCTAAGGACCGTGCAAAGTGGTCCTGGGGGGGTAGTTGACCGGGCGGTCAACATCCCCAGGACCCAATGGAAATCGGCCACGTGGCTGGATCTTGAAATGAAATTTAAGGGTAGCTAGGGCCCGATTCAGCAAAAACTTAAAACATGAAATATTTTTCTTTTATTTTTTTTCTATTTTTTAGTGATTTTTAATTAATTTTTAGAAATAAAAATAAGGTATATACATAGTATGTACTATATAGGTATATGTACACTATTAGGGTTTTTAATTTTTGATTTTTTAATTATTATTTTTGTACCTTTTTATTCCTATTTTATATTTTATTTATTTTCATTATAAAATAAGGAATAAAAAGGTATTTTTATTTTATTATTATTATTTATGTACATAGGTAAAATAAATACATATGTACATTCATATACATGGTATATGTACACTATATTTTTGTATTTTTAATTTTGTTATTTTTATTTGATTTTTGCTTTGATTGTTTTCATTTTATTTATTTACAATATATAGCATAGAATATTTACAAAAAGTTTGGAAATTAATTTTATTTATTTACAAGGTTAGGTAAATATGGAAGAGTGGTTTATATACAAGATGAAAAGGGGTGTTTTTGTTTTTTTTGATTTTTAACTTTTTCTTTTGTTTTTATATTTATAAATATATACAAGTGTTTACAAGCATTTTTTTTGGTGAGGAAAATATCTTTATTTTATCTTCATAAATATTTACACATGAGCCCCTATCTCCCTCTACTTTGGCTTTTATGCGGTCAGGCCCATGCTGAGCCCTCCCTTGGGTTAGGTTGCTCAATATTTACTCTAAATATTTCCCTCTTTTTCTTTTTAATCTTTATTCTTTTATTTTTGCACAAAAACATGCTAATTATAGGGTTTTTTACACAATGCATGCTTTTGGTAATTATTTGTATTTACATGAATATACATGCATTTGCAAAGGTTTTTGTAGCTAAAATATAAGAATAAAGAGTGATGAGTGGGTATTCATCACTTATGTACAATGGTGAAGGGTATTTTTATTTCTTTTTTTTATTTTGTTTTGTTTTTCTCATTTTTATTTTAATTTAATATTTACAAATATATACATATTTACAAAAATATTTTTTTGTTTTATTTAGAGGAGAATATTTTTATTTATATACAGGCATATATGTACACATGTGAGCTTCCTTATCTCTCTCTACTTGAGTTTTTATGAGGTCAGGCCCATGCTGAGCCCTCCCTTGGGATTACGTCGTTCAATATTTATTCTAAATATCTCCCTCTTTTTCTTTTATTTTTTTATTCTTTTATTTATGCACAAAAACATGCTAAAAATGCATATTTACACAATGCATGCTTTTTGACAATTATTATTATTTACAGGAATATACATGTGTCTTGCATAGGTTTTGTAGCTAAAATAAAAGAATAAAGAGTGATGAATGGGTATTCATCAGGTATGGAAGGTGTTGAGTATGACGGCGATTGCGTGGGGAGGGAGGGGGAGGGGATCGAAGGTTGCCAGAGACAATACCTTCCGGGAGATCGTACGGACCAGCGACGCGTAGGGAGTGGGGGCAAAGATCGAGCGACATGGGGGGAGGGGGTGGTGTTGGGACGGCTGAGGGAGGTGGAGGGGAAGGGGATGTAAAGAGGAGTAGGGAGGAAGAGGGATGGCATCTTTTGTAAATTTACTAAACAAATAGGACAATATGCACCTCTTTTTAAAGGATTCATGTTGAATTTAACAGGTAAATGGACGGGAGTTAACCACATGATTTGTGGGCGTAAGAGTTAACAAGTTTACAGGGTCGAGGGGATAATAACAATGTTTAAAAGGTCGATAAGATAATTTACAATGATTCTAGGATTTATGGAGTAAATTTTCCATAAAAATATCAATTCTGTGCATTTGATTACTATTTATATATTATTTTTCCTTTAATACAACTTATATTTTCGTGAATAACCGTAGTTTCCCATTAAAAATTAAACCGAGTATCTGTTAAAATCAAATCTCCATTAGAACAGATCGGATAGATCCATAACCCAATAAAGATGGGTCGGGACAAGTCGCCATCAAATGGATCAGCACTAGTGGAGAAGGCCATTATCATCACCACAAAATGGCCACAAGTAGAATACTCAAGAGAAGATGCACTGGTAGAGCAACACAACAAGAGAGATCAATGGAGATCGTCACGTGCAAGGTGGCACTCCAGTACAATTACAGCGGTTTAAAGTGGGAAGAGTAATAAGAGGTTTTGGATTCTATAAGAAGGAAGAAGAGATCATATATAATTTAACTAAACCTTGTAAAATCGACTCCTCATTCAGTTTTAATCGTAGAATATTATTCATCTCTTTACACCAAAATCGTGATCATGCATATCCTAAATCACGTGGCAATGCCTCCCTCTTTTTTCCATTCCACTACTCTATCTCTCTCTCTCTCTCTCTCTCTCTCTATATATATATATATATATATATATATATATATATATAGATAGAGAGAGAGGAAAGGGAAGCTGCTCCATGGAGCAGCTAAGCTGGCTGCTCCACGGGGAAGTTTCCCCCCTTTTTTATTTTTTTTTGAAATTTTTTTATGTATGTTTATCTATATATCCCTCCTACATGTCATTTAAATTTCGTGAGAAACCGAGACTCCTATACCCTCCATCTATAACAGGTAATTTTTAACAGTCTGGAATTTGCTGTAAAGTACATGTTCTAGATGGAGGCCATAGGAGTCTCCGTTTCTCACGAAATTTGAATGACATGTAGGAGGGATATATAAATGAACATACATAAGAAAATTTCAAAAAAAATAAAAAAGGGGGGGAACTGCCCCGTGGAGCAGCCAGCTTGGCTGCTCCATGGAGCAGCTTCCCCGTCCTCATATATATATATATATATATAATATATATATATATATAATATATATATATATATATGAGGACGGGGAAGCTGCTCCGCGGAGCAGCCAAGCTGGCTGCTGCGTGGGGCAGGTCCCCCCCCTTTTTATTTTTTTTGAATTTTTTATATTTATTCATATATATATCCCTCCTACATGTCATTTAAATTTCGTGAGAAACGGAGACTCCTATGCCCTCCATCTAGAACAGGTACTTTACAGCAAATTTCAGGCCGTTAAATTTTACCTATTCTAGATGGAGGGCATAGGAGTCTTCGTTTCTCACGAAATTTGAATGACATGTAGGAGGTATATATAGATGAATAAACATAAAAAAAATTCAAAAAAATAAAAAAATGGGGGGGGGGGACTACCCCACGCAGCAGCCAGCTTGGCTGCTCCGCGGAGCAGCTTCCCTTTTCACTATATATATATATATATATATATATAGGGTGCACTTGAATTGAGGTGGCACCTTTCCTTGATTATGGAAAGGTACCATCTTAGGCCGTGAGATGAAGAGTGTACGAAGGAGATTAAAACCACTTAGTGGTTTTCGTGCCAACTAACATTCCTATAATGTGGGATGGTTAAATTAATGCTAAATAAAATTATTACACGTCAATAAACATTCTATATTTAGCAAATAAGCATATTTAAGATCACAAGATTACATAAACATTTGGTTGAATAAAAGCACCGCATTTTGAAATAATCTGTTATGAAAATACAAGATATTGTGCTATTTTACATCTTCTTGTCATATTTTACAACATATTATCTACCGCTTATTCAGAAAACGGCCTAATTACGGTGACATTTTGCATTTATTCAATTGAATTTTACACGTATTAAGGAAAAAAATTACATTGGGTTACGTAATAAAATACGAAATTGATCAAGACATTGCAAAATCTCCTATACGCATATACAAAATGAGAAATTTAGATATAAGAAAATGGAAATATGAATTACGTTATATATCTATAATTTACACAATATAAGATCGAAATTACAAATTTGAATTATATTTTACAACTCTATTATGATAACTTGAGAACATTTATTACAAACTTTAAAACTAGTTTACGAACAATTATCATATTTTACATATACATTCTATATTTTACTAAAGGCTACTTTATTCTGTTAATGTATATTTCAATTAATATATGTACGTTAGGTATACGAATGTATATTTAATTTCTCAGATTCTTGATATTAGATATAATTACAATTATATATTAATATATTACAAAGGAACAATTTATTTTACAAGAATTGATGGTATTTTACTGATATATTATGACATTTTGCATTAACTAATTGACAATGTTGCCACTATTTTACGTTACTGGTATATATTGTATACAATCATGTTATAATTTACATCTTCTTCTTCTATTCTACAATTTGATATTTCTCTTGATCTGATATTCTCGATTCTACAAATAAAATAAGAACATATACAGAGTAACTGCTCTCATGTTGATATTAGTATTATATAACATTTTAAAAATTTTCTCTTTGTAATTTTTGATACTTTCAGAAAAGAACATAAGCAGTGATAAATATATAATTTCCGTTTTACGGATTTAAAAAAATATATTAGTGATTTTATATAAAACAGGAAAAAATCGCTAGAGAATGAGATTGCAAATGCTATGAATAATTTCTTGCGAGCAACACATTTCTGATTCAAAGAATCCAAAACTCAACGCAAACATGAATCTTTTAAATTTAAATTGGGTAGAAATATTGATGAAAACATATACTGGAATTAGTAACAAATGAAACTACGAAAAAGAGTAAACAAAGTATGTAGATGAAGATAAAATACTAACCTGTTTAGACGTAGAGATGATAAATCAGGAATGAATTTCAAACGCAAACAATAGCTAACAATGGTTGAAGAGCAAAGGAAAAAAAGGGAAATGAAGTTTTCGAGTATTATTTAATTACCAAATTAATGATAACTCATTGATTAAGTTAAATCAATTTGAAATTTAAAATTTCAAATTCTTTCTATTTTTAGTCAAATACGGAAACAAGATCCTGTTTAATTTCAAACAATACGACATTGCCAATAAATCAAAATTAGAGATCTATGAATTAATGAAATCGAATTTAAGGAAAGTAAAAATATGAAGTATATTCATAAAATAATGTTAGAAAAAATCTAATTTGAAATTAAGCAAGAAGAGGGTTACCGCATACTGGCGACGACAGCAAAGCAAGCGCTCTTCTAGCGACTCAATTGAGGAGAGAGTCTCCACTCCAGAAATCGCTTTCTAAGGAGAAAGGAACGACATCAGGCGACGATGGAGGAGATGTAATCGAACTTGTTTGAACCCATGAGGGAACGGGATGACGACTCAGATCAGTACAGTGGGGGTACAATGATGGAACACCAGATCCATCGGCCGAAGCAACAAAACAGAAGTAAGTACATTTTCAAATTAATACGACTATTCTAACAATTTTATATAAATTATATCTCTGGTAAATGGTATGAACAGAAGGAACACAACTACCAGTTAGCAAAACAAAGGAATTTGACGTTGAGAAGGATGCTCTGAAGCTTGATGATGATTTTGGGAGTATGAAGATTTATGTGAATTTAAATATAAATTTGTTTTTTATTTGCACGAACAAAATCATTGATCATTGCAACCACAAAAATATTTTTTTCTCTTCTTTTAGGCAAAGAGTATGTACAACACAAATGCTACATTGAACATTTTGTTCAGTTCATTGATAACCATAGACCCACGCCTAAACAACAAGCACTTCTGTCAAAGACGACATTTGGGAAACTAATTAACATTAGCCATGTTGAAATACAAAGAAAAAACCTTCAATGGTTGGTTGAACAATACCAAGGAGGGAGAAATTTCAGATTTGGAAATAAGGTAGTGAGTTTCAGTGATGAAGAAGTTGGAGCAATTTTAGGCCTGCCAAGCTCTGATTTCTCAATAACAGTTAGAGGAAGACACCTTCAATGGAAATCTTTTATATCTCACAAAATGTTTGAAGAAGGAATGATTTTCAATAGAAAGAAGTTGAACAACATTCTCGAGGACTATTACAATAGAGATGATGACAACTCGGTCTCTATTTATGTTACATGCTTGATACTTTTGATGTTTGTCACATTCCTTTTCCCAGACAGTTCTTATTCTTTTCCGAAAGATTTGTTACACTATGTAGAATCACTTGAAGATACACGATACTTTAACTGGTCTGGTGCTGTAGTAAGGATGATACTATTCAACATGGATGACGTAGTAAGTAGAGTTCAGAAGAGAAGAGCAGGTTCATCAAGGGTAACACTTGGTTACCTTACAGGATGTGTTGCCTGCTTATATGTGGGTACTTCAAAAATATTTTTTATTAATTGATCAAAAAAATAAATATTAATAAAACCAGTGTATCAAGTATGGATGATGGAGTACTGCTGCAAAGACCTTGTGGTCAGCAGAGACCTTAGGCCTAGAATAAGGAAGTGGGCTGGACCAATCAAAGGAGTTTCCAGAGCATTGGTTTCAATAAGTTGCGATCAAGTAAGCATTGTTAAGATCATTAATAATATCCTGAATGTCTCGTAATTTCATTTTTCTCATTACTAAATGATCTTGTTTATATAGATATTGTCTGCTTTGCAACTTCAAAAAACTGAAATTGTAAAGATAGGAGCAGACGAGTATGTTTTCCTGTTTGAGAAATTTACAATCGGTGGTTTTGCGGTGAGAAGACCGGAAATTTTGATCATAAACCCCATCCCAGTACCACGGGATATTTTAAAAAAGAAAAGAAAGCAACAGCTAGAAGAATTGTGTGACCAAAAAACAGATGCTTGTGTTTCAGTTTCAGACGTCGTAAAAAAAGAAACAAAAAACATGTATGTGTGATGCATTTTCACTTGAGATAGAGGAGCTGAAGGATAAAATTAAAGCAATAAGTGAAATGTACAGGAAAAAAGATGAAGAACATATCAGAATAAATTCTGAATTGAAGAAAGAGAATGATAAGTTGATATCTGAGATTACGGAGCTGAAGGAAAAACTAAAAGTGATTCCTGATCATAATATGATTGATCTTGGTCATAATGCATTGCAATCAGAAGAAACGTTGGAAAATAAATCTGTAAATATAGATGAAGGTGACATTGATGACAATGACCAACACATGGATGCACCAACACGCAATGAATCTGATGTCAACATAGGAGATTTGGAACCTAGTGACTCAGATATTGGTGAAAAACTTCAGAATTTAATTTCTGCAATCTGTGATGAAGATCCATTGTATCAATCTCAAGATACCACAAAAAAAGATTCACCTATTAACAGTGACATGCCTTCTTTTGATCTGAACATTGGTGACAATTCAAAATCAGAAAATGTGCACACACAACCTACCGCAAAGAGAAGAAAAAGGGAAAAAGTCACTGTCAAACAAAGCTCAATAATAAAAAGATTGAAACAAAGAAGAGAAGCGAAAAAAATTTATAAGAAGCAGAGAAGCAAGGGAAAGAAGAAATTGAAAACTAAGAGGATGACACATCCAATGAGGTAAGCCATATAATATAAAACAACTTCTTTTGTATCATTGAATACAAATGTCTTATAATGTATGTTTTCAATAATGCTCACACAACTATGTATATTCAATATGATTATGATATTAATTATTTCTGACATTGTCTATAATTGATTGAATAAGAATCAGTATCTATGCGATCTCATAACCGATTTCATTGGTTACGAAAAAGTATCAGAACAGACAAAGAAAACCACTCAAGAATTTCTTCGTGATTCGGCTGACAAGTAAGTAATTTAACAGACATTTCAGCATTTATATGTAAAAATCTTTAACTTTAGATGTATAATAGTATTTAAATAAAATTCCTCAGATTGAATGCCACATACTTTACTCCGGTAAATCGGAGTTGTAAAGGAAGAGATGTTCATAACTTTTTGTACGAAAGAATGGTCGAGGATACGGTACGTTTATTTATAATATTTACCTTCTTATATTTGTTTATGCCTAAATTGTTTTTGATATTGTAGATAATCGACATGTTTATGGACGTGCTGCACCATAAATACAGCACAAGTAATGATCATGTCCCATTTGTATTCACACCAATATTTCAAATGGTGAGATTATGATTACTGATATAATTAATATCAAATATCTTTAATCAGCATAATTTAGTATTCTTACTTGAATTTTTCCAGCAATATTTCGTGAATCTGGTGGTTAATGCTTCGGAAAGTGAATTTGATAAGCTCGAGGAGCTATACAATGAAGGATTATTCATACCAGAGTTGGAGAAAATCTTCACTGTTATCCACACAAGAAACCATTGGCACCTTCTTGTTACTGATTTTAAAGCAACAAAGTTCCTTTCATACAATTCTATGAAAGGATCAAAATTCCATAAAAAGGATGTATTGAAATGGGTATGACATAATTAAAATTTATATTTTATTAAATTTTTTAATTCAATGTGAATAATAATCTTTTTTATTTACATATCAGCATGGCTGGATTTCGGAGTACTTCATGGACAGTATTCCAGATGATTGCCTTGCAGGATGGGAAATCATATACATGCAAGATTGCCCGCAGCAACCTTCACAGAGTCTGGATTGTAGGATCTACGTGATGAAGATGATGGAGTACCTATGTGAAGGAAGGGCGTTGGACTTCAGCTACGATGATATTGACAGATTCAGATCTGAAATAGCTTCGTTGTTGTTAACGTGTTGTCACATAGAGAACTCGGCGACACAGTGATAAAGGTAGAAGACATAGTAAACACAGATCTTAGAGTTTTTGCATTTTAAGTCAGAACTATGTACTGTTGAATTGTCTTAAATTGTGTTATGTTTCCACAGTTTCTGTTTAAAACTTCTTTAGAACCAAACATTTCACTTAAATATGACGAGTAATATATGTTTGCATCGATTATATGTTACATTGGTTACGTCAATATATACATGTTTGACAGGAAGACAGAAGATATATTATAATACTCGATAACTAAAGTACATTCTGGTTATGTTAGTGTTTTCCAATGGTCGAAAAACTTCTTCTACTTTAAAGATTGACATCCCGATGATTACAAATTGTTTCTTATTACTAATGCTGATATAAACTTGTGTTTGCAGATAGGATCAATATATTGTCAAAAATAATGTAACTAAATGTAGAGTAATGATAATGTTTGTGAAATATAGAAACAATACTTAAAATATTATTACTATATGTAAAATAGTCAACCGATTTGTAAAAAGTATAAGATATATTATATTACTCGATAATTAAACGACATTCTGGTTATGTAAGAGTTTTCCAATGTTGGAAAATCTTCTTCTACTTTAAAGATACACATCCCGATGATTACTAACTGTTTGTTATTACTCATGCTGATTTAGACTTGTATTTGAGCTTCACAATTTTGATACAAAAAAGGTTGCTATTTGTAAAATAATGAAACTTTATGTAAATTACGGTAATAATTTGTAAAATATTATTATTGTATGTAAAATAGTGAAGCTAATTGTAAAAAGTATAATATATATTACAATGCTTGATAACTAAATGACTTTCTGGTTAGATAAGAGTTTTCCAATAATCAAAAATCTTCTTATACTTTAAAGATTAACATCACGATGATTACTAATTGTTTGTTATTCTTCGTTATTACCGATCGTATAGATATTTGTAAAATAATGAAAATTAATGTAAAGTATGGTTACAATGTGTAATATATTACATAGAGATGTAAAATATCGAATACAGTTGTAAAATACTGCGTATATTTGAAATATATATCTGGAGTATAAAATAAAGATACTGGATTTTATTAGCAGATATGTAAAGAGAGAATTCATACAACCGGGAATTTTACTGCAATTGTTCAGCTTGTTGGAAAGAAAAATTAAATAATATAATAATGACATGGGTTACGGAAATGTGTCAACATTATAATCAAAGCTCTGAAATACTCTATGTTATGATACTACAAAGGGATACATCTGAACAGAAACAATATAAATAACACATTGTTTGAATTCTACAAAAACTGAACACAGAAAGAAAAAAAACATAAAAATAAAAAATCTAAGTCTGATAAGCATCCAAACGTCAAAGCTCAATTGCAGCCAAGAATCCTTCAGAAGATTGCAAACCTGCAAAAACAAACATAATGAAAGGAATATAATAAGAAACATTAAAATGATTTATATGAGATGTATAAAATGTTACAACAAAATATAAAAAATATACTCTTACTTTATAAGAATTTGATCAATTCATTTTAATTTCGTTCATCTTCAACTGCACAATAAAACAAAAGGATTAATGAACCGAAAAAACATATCAATAAACAACGAGTGTTAAATATTTACCATGATTCGCAGATTTGTTATTAGGACAATTTCTAGAATCGTGTCCAACATTGTATTTGAGGCAAGATTTGCATTGTCGACCTCTGTTTCTTCTCATTTCAGATTCCGATCTAATGCGATTGCCAACGCCCTTAGGCCTTGATGAATACCCATTCATCACTCTTTATTCTTATATTTTAGCTACAAAAACCTTTGCAAATGCATGTATATTCATGTAAATACAAATAATTACCAAAAGCATGCATTGTATAAAGTTTAATAATTAGCATGTTTTTGTGCAAAAATAAAAGAATAAAGAGTAAAAAGAAAAAGAGGGAAATATTTAGAATAAATATTGAGCAACCCAATCCCAAGGGAGGGCTCAGCATGGGCCTGACCGCATAAAAGCCAAAGTAGAGGGAGATATGGACTCATGTGTGTAAATATACCTATAAAATAAAAATATTTTCCTCTAAAATTGGAAGAAAATGGGCTTGTAAATACTTGTATATTTTTATAAATATAAAAATCAAAATAAAATAGAAAAAATAAAAAGAAAACAAAAACCTTCACCTTGTGCATATTCATCATGTACATACACTCACCTATATTTATTTAACCTTATAAATAAATAAAATTAATTTCCAAATATTTTGTAAATATTTTATCTTTTATGTTGTAAATAAATAAATTAAAAAACATTAAAACAAAAACAAAATAAAAAGAAAAAAATCAAAAATTAAAAATCACATTGTAAATATACCATGTATATATATGTACATATATATTTATTTCACTATTGTATATAAATAATAAAAATAAAATAAAAATACCCTTTTATTCCTAATTTTATACTATAAATAAATAAAATATAAAATGGGAATAAAAATGTAAAAAAAATAACAAATTAAAAATCAAAAATTAAAAAGACATATTGTGTATATACCTATATATAGCTATATTATGTAAATATCTTATTTTTATTTTGAAAAATTAATTAAAAATCACCAAAAAATAGAAAAAAATAAAACAAAAATATTTCATGTTTTGAGTTTTTAATAAATCTGCCATTTACTATTTTTAATTGATTTTTCAATTCATTTCTAAATGACAGCCTCCCATTGGTCCACGGGGATGTTGACCGCCCGGTCAACTCCCCCTCCAGGACCACCTCCCACGGGTATTAGGCGCCCGACCCGACTTCTCCTTATATTGGCACCTAAACCCGACAACCTCGCACCTAAACCCAGGGTCCTAATCACTCTCCGATGATCCGGGAACAGCGCCCGATCTTTAGCCTAGGGATCCGTGCTCCATCGAGCCGGACCCGAGCCATTCTTCCCGGACCTGCACCCTTATAAAGTCTCAGCTCCGCCACCTCATTTCGCATCTTTGGATCATTCGCCGACCACCCAGTGACCTCCAATGCCTTAGTGAGAGTGACAGCTCGCTCCGGGCATTGTCGCAGCGAGGAGGAGACGTCTGAACCACTGATCCGGCGAGTTTGCTCCGTCCTGCTCCGCCCAGAGCAGGAGCCAGAGCCTCGGACGACGACGGTCCTCGAGGCAAGGACCTAGAGCTGCCCAAGCTCATCCCCAGTTGATCCCTTCACTCAGGTAGCTATAGTTCTTCCTCCTTTTCTTCGATTTTGATTTTCCCCCAATTTTAGCCGTCGCCGACCACCTTCGATTCCGGTCACGTTCACCTTCCACTCGATCATCGGTTCGCATCATCGCATCCGCCCTTCTTCCACGCACGTTCTACGCCCCTCCGCTCAACCCAGCTTGCACAGGAGCTGGGGAGTCGAGCTCCTCCGTCCATCCCTTTGCCAGAGCTCGATCACCACGCCTCATCATCCACTTTCACCACGCCTAACAGGGTCGATGCAGTTTGCCCTCGACCCGTGAGTTTGCTGGTGCACTTTGCAGGTTCATCCAATCCATCTGAGGGCTTGGACCATTTGGTCTAGCAGCTCCGCCTCCGCCGACCTTGTTGGAGCTCCCCATGGCTCGGTTTGGTCATCGGAGGCCTTCATTAGACGCAGAGGGCCCGCAGCTTCCTTCTCCGATCTTCAGCGAGCTTCCAGGAGGAGACCAGCGCCGTCACGAGCCCGGCGAAGTTCGCCGGAGCTCAGTTCGTCCACCATCCTTATCCGCTGTCCGATCGACCCCGCGCTCCAGTCATGATCCTGTTCGTCCATTTGCGGAGCAGCACTGACCGCCAGATCTCTTGGGGTTCGATCACCACCATTGATCCAGCGAGGTTTAGCCACGACGCGTCTCCACCGTCAGATCCAGCACGTGGTTGCACCTCATCCGTCCGATCCGAGCCAGGCCCCCTTCGCAGACCCACGACGCTTTGCAGCCGTCTGATCTTCCATGTGGGCTCTTCCCAGCCGTCGGTTCGCGACGAGGGTTCGTTTGTTGCGCGCCACTCATCCTCCACCGTGCGATCCCCCACGTGGCAGCCATCCGACCCTCGACTTAATAAAGGGTAATTTACTCTTAGTCCCTTCTCTTTATTTTATTTTGCGTTTAGTCCTGTAAATACATAGCGTAGTTATTTTATTTTCGGTACATTTGCACTTTGGACCCTGAGCTTTATTTTATTCGCATATATGCCCCTGTTTGTGGTGTAGCACGTGCATCGGCACGTGCCCTTTTTGGGATATTTGCATACGTAGCCCTGTTGTTCTTAATGGTTATGAAATGAAGAAATATTTTTAGGAAATTGCTTGTGCATGTGCGCTTATTCTTGGGTATTTTACAACAAGCCCCCTGGACTTTTAATACCTGTTATTATTTAGTCCAGGGAACTTGTTGCTATTACATATAGGTCCCTGTGTGCCCCAGACACACGCGGCGCGCATGATTTCTTGGGAAATTTGCACCAGACCCCCCAGAACTTTGGGTATTTGCGTACAGGTCCCTGTGCACTGTACCTAGGTTTTATTTTTGAATAAAATATCAAACTTACTCCAAATTCGATGAAAATTGGATACATGGCTCCTGCCATGTTGTAAAATTTTCTAGAATTTTTGGAGACATTTTTTCTTCTATTTGATATTTTTAAAAAATCAAAAACATCTTTTTTTCTTACTGTTTGATTTGGAAAATCACAAAAAAATATTAAAACTTATCTAAAAATTACAAAAACATTTGTTACCGTTTAGCTTGTTGGGTTTGATTTTCTGGCCAATTTTGGCCATTTTTCATTATCTAAAACTCATAAAAATTACAAAACACCTAAACAATTATAAAAATTCTAATAAATAATTTAAAATCCAAAAATCATAAATCCAGTTCCCAAATTTTCCTTAACCTTTCTAGTTTATAGGAAAATTACCTCCAGGAGCTAAATAGGCTCTTTTGCATTTTAAATTGGTCTTTTACTCCTGACTGGACAATACCTTCAGTTTCTTACCTTGTTTGATTTTTAGACAATTAAATAAAAATCAGAAAAATCCCAAAAATTCACTAAAAATAGTAAAAATCATAAAATACACAAAAACATTTTTATTGGAATTTTTGACTGATTTTTGATACATAAATAATTGTTTGAAGTTGATTGGTTTACTTGTTTCCTCATTTTCCTTAGTAATTAAAAATCCAAAAAAATTATAAAAATTTAAAATCCACCAAAAAAATAGTTGTCTTTTATTTTTTCTATATTTTTTACTACTTCGTAGGCCGCAAGGCCATTACGTGCTCCCTGAGTCCGACCCGGGTCGCTATACCAGGCTAATCTAATAGCCAGGACCGCTATAGTTTTCACTTGATTTTATCTCTGTTTGGTGGTCTACTTTACTTTTTCTTGATCGATCGAGAGGCTCTTGAGCGACTGAGGTCGCAACGACCTTTGTTTATATTTTTTCATCCTTAGTTGCTTGGGTTTTTCTTGGTCATCCGAATGGCGCCGTTGCCGGGGAGCACGGCTTAGTAGTCGATTTATTTTTCCCGCGGTTTTCATTTCGCGGCTTTTTGTATAAATTTTTGTAGATATATTTCTTATGACATTGTTTATAAAATAATTTGGTCTGATCACTCTTGTATTTGTTTTCTTGCGAGGGCCCGAGGACCGAGGCGGCTTTCTTCGGAAGCCGAGCAACCGCGGGAACCGGAGGCGGCTTTTTTCTTCACAGAGCCACAGGAGGACGCGAGGAGCGAGCACGAGAGCGAGAGCCGCGGAATAGCCACGGAGTAATTTGGTTAGATTAGGTTTTATTTCAGCAATATTTGAACTGTTGTAATAATACAGGTACTCATAGACTTAGACTTTCTTCTTCGGGTCTGTTTCGTCGAGCATCGGAGTGCTCGGGAGACCTTTTAGCTAGTTTAGATTTTTAGCAGCTTTCTCGCGGTTTTAGATTTTTCGCTGCCTTTTACGATTTTATGCGGTTTTTTTTATCGAGCCCCTAGCCTTAGGAATTTCTGATTGATTGTGTCGTACTCAGTAGGATCCACACACCTAATAGACTGCTCGTACCTATAGATCGTAATTGGACCTACTAATAAATTCATTAATAAAAATAGCTGAGTTGCTTTCCTGAGAGCCTACGCGGCGCGAGCCTGCCCCGTCAAGCGTTACTCCTGAACTCGACCTGTCGAGAAGAGGAGGG
Organism: Ottelia alismoides; assembly: GCA_037367405.1. Taxonomy (NCBI): domain Eukaryota; kingdom Viridiplantae; phylum Streptophyta; class Magnoliopsida; order Alismatales; family Hydrocharitaceae; genus Ottelia; species Ottelia alismoides. The sequence continues at coordinate 338,550 of JAZKJV010006632.1, read as the reverse complement.
GTGGGTCTAGACCGGACTCTTTAGATCGAGGGCGAGTGGCCAGCTAGACGATGCTTTCGAGTAGAAGTTGCCTGCTTAGGACTCGGTTTTCCGCTGCGCCATATAGGTAGTTTTATTTCTGTCTTTTAATTCTGCGCGGATCATCTTGCATGTAGACTGCTGGAGTCAGGTACGCATTTCTATCTCTGCATGCATCATTGATTTTCGCGCATCAGCTTTTTCGTCTTCTCCCCCCTGTTTTTGACTTAATAACCAGGAGAATCGAAAAATTCGTTATGCGTTTTTGCTTGCATTAAAAAAATCTAAAAAAAGGAAGAAAAACCATAAAATTGGGACTGCTAAAACTATCGACCCTAAAAGACACATGACTTAAAAATTTGTCTTGGGGAGAGCAACCCCCTCATTGCTTGGTTTGATTGTGCGGGAGAGTGACCCGTACACTAGGTAAAGCCCTCCGGTGCTCATCTCGACTGATTACCGACTCTTCTGTGCGGGACAGTCGGTTGAGAGAGTATCGGGTATCCCAGCAGGTCACGTAATCGCTCTGATATTTTGATTGTTCACCAAAATAAAACTTGACAAGATAATTTGACCGAGCCTTTACGATCTTCAGCTCGCGTTGCGTTGGTGAACTGGGGGTTTGCTTTTGATCGTAGTTTTTTCAGATCTCATCGCCTTACTCGCCAGATCACGATGATGGGCAGGAGGTCTCTTAGGCAGCCTCTGACTGCACTGCTTTTTAGCACTCCGGCCCATCATCTAGGTCGGTTCGTGGGAGCTCAGACCCGCTCTCCGAACCCGAGTATGACTCTACCCTGTTCCCCCTCGACCACCCTTCTTCTGATACCGAGATGGCAGTGCCAGAGGAGAGACAGACAGATGATTTATCAGCATCTGAGTTCGGTTGTTTTGATTTTTCAGAGACGATGGCCGGCAGTTCTGATGATCGCGCTGAAGGTCCACGAGGAGATCAGCATTTCATTTTGGACCAGGGTGTGATCAACTCCACCCTGATCGCCTCACTCGATTCAGTTCAGCAGCAGTTGAGGGATCAGGGAGCGTTCATGATCGAGATGAGGAGAGAGCTAGAGCAGTTGGGAGCCGACTGCGAGAACCGCAGAGGAGGAGGACCCGACGATGCGGCAGCTGCCACCGCAGCCGCAGCCGCGGCAGCAGCCGCCACAGCAGCAGCAGCAGGAGCAGGACCACCAAGACCGATGCGGGAGAACCACAATCCCGGATCGACTCTGACACACCGTTGGGTGGTACTTCCAGCCATCGTGGGGGACTTCAAGTTCCCTCCGAACACCTTGCAGCTCCTACCCCGGTTTCACGGTTTGGCTACTGAGGAGCCTCATCTCCACCTGCAGGAGTTTGAGATGATTTGCAGTACTGTCCACGATCGTCATGTGGACCAGGACACGGTACGGATGATTTCCTTCCCCTTTTCTTTGGCAGATAGAGCAGCCACCTGGCTGAAACATCTGGGAAAGTTTGTCTACACTTGGGAGCAGCTCCGCGTCGAGTACTTGCACAAGTACTATCCACTCGGGTGGACGAACGCCGCTAGAGCCCTGATCAGCAACTTCTCCATGCTCCCCAACGAGCAGTTCCATGAGGCATGGGAGAGGTTTCGAGAGCTGACCGACCGATGCCCGCACCACGACATTTCCAAGCCGAACCTTGTTCAGAGCTTCTTCAGCGGGCTGACACCAGAGCTTCAGGGCTTGGTGAACGCTTCTTGTGGCAGGTCTTACTTCGCCAAGGATCACGACCAGGTATGGGCCATCTACGAGGAGATGGCTGAGAACTACATGGTGATGTCCCAGACCCGGTTGTACGCTCAGGGCAGAACCCAGCAGCCAGGACCCGTGCAGTACCAGAGGATAGCACGGGTCGATGCCAGTCCTTCCAGTTCGTCCGCAGTAGCAGCAGCACAGGCAGAGTCCACAGCTGCGGACATGGGCATTATTAGTGAGAAGTTGGATCGGATGGAGCTGATCGAGAAGAAGCAGTGCCAGAGCATCACTCAGATGGAGCAGATGGCACAGACTCTGAGCGACATGAAGACCCAGCTCTTGTGTCTCCAGGAGGCACAGACGGCTTCCCAACCCCGTCTTCAGTCGCGAGGCGATCACGGCAACAGCAGCAGCTCGTTCCAGCGCTCCATCTCACACCAGCAGCCTAGATAGGTTCACTTTGTACAGGCGGAGCTGTACCAGCAGCCGCAGCCCACTTACCAGTCACCACCATCTCCAGACTTGCAGATGGTGGTATACGAGCCGGATCAGCCTCTGGCAGTACTCCCGCCAGCCCCGTACGATGCAGAGCCGTTGATGGATGTCAACGGGATTTGGTATGACCGCCCTCAGCCCGGTATCCGACGAGACCATCCCGGATTCCGGTGGGGGAACGGAGGTACCCAGCCCCAGCAGCAGCCGTCAGGACAGGGTAGCCAGTACAGCCATTAGAGAGAGCAGCAGCAGCCCCCGGTGTACCCACCACAGTAGCAGCAGCAGTCGTCCTACGGTCCTCGTCCCTATCAGCAGGGACAGTCTTGGAGGCGAGATCAGCCTTACCAGCAGCAGCAACATCACCCATACCCCTCTCAGCACCAGCAGCAGATCCAACAGCCTCACTATGATGAATACTCATTCATCACTCTTTATTCTTATATTTTAGCTACAAAAACCTTTGCAAATGCATGTAGATGTGTGTAAATACAAATAATTACCAAAAGCATGCATTGTGTAAAAACCTATAATTAGCATGTTTTTGTGCAAAAATAAAAGAATAAAGATCAAAAAGAAAAAGAGGGAAATATTTACAAGAAATATTGAGCAACCTAACCCAAGGGAGGGCTCAACATGGGCCTGACCGCATAAAAGCCAAAGTAGAGGGAGATAGGGGCTCATGTCTGTACATATTTATGTAAATAAAATAAAGATATTTTACTCACCAAAAATATGCTTGTAAATACTTGTATATATTTATAAAATATAAAAAAAATAATAAAAAAACCAAAAGAAAAAGTTAAAAATCAAAAATAATTAAAATACCCCTTTCATCATGTACATAAACCACATCTATATATTTATTTAACCTTGTAAATAAATAAAATTATTTTCCAAACTTTTTGTAAATATTCTATATTATATATTGTAAATAAATAAAATAAAAAGAATTAGAACAAAAACAAAATAAAAAGAGCAAAATTAAAAATACAAAAATACATTGTACATATACCATGTATATAGATGTACATATATATTTATTTTACCTATGTATATAAATCATAAAAATAAAATAAAAATACCTTTTTATTCCTTATTTTATTTTATAAATAAATAAAATATAAACGGGGAATAAAATTGCATAAAAATAATAATTAAAAATAAAAAAAAAATCAAAAACCCTAATTGTGTACATATACCTATATAGTACATACTATGTATATACCTTATTTTTATTTCCAAAAATTAATTAAAAATCACTAAAAAATAGAAAAAAAATAAAATAAAAATATTTTGTGTTTTGAGTTTTTGCAAATTCGGCCAATTGCTACCTTAATTTTGAGCTTCAAGATTCAGCCACGTGGCCGAGTTCCATTGGGTCCTGGGGATGTTGACCGCCCGGTCAACTACCCCCCCCCCCCCAGGACCACTTCCCACGGGTCTGAGCTCCGGACCCGATTTCTCCAATTTTTGCCCGCTCAACCCGATCACCATTTCATCAAACCCCGGCTCCGTTTTGATCCTCCTACATCCGACATCCTCGCCGGGCATCCACCTTGGGATCCGCGCGCCATCACGACCCTACCCGAGCCACCCTTCTCGGACCCCTCAAGCATATATAAGCGAGCTCCGCCACCTTCTCTCTCCATCTTTGGCCATTTGCTTCGTTCTCCAGTGAGCTCCAGAGAGTGTGTGAGGTGACAGCTCGCATCCCCGACCTGTTGCAGCGAGGAGAGGAGGTGAATCCATCGATCCGGCGACGTAGCCGCCGCAGCTCCGCCACCCGCGTGAGCTCCGAGCCTCGGGCCGAGACGACCCTCGAGGCGACGACCAGGAGCACCCCCATCTCCTTCCCAGTCTCTCCGTTCACCCAGGTAGCCACTTAGCTCCGCCATTTCCTGTAATTTCCATTTACCCCCAATTTGCGCCGCCGCCGTATTTCTTTGATTCTGACCACCCCGTCACCCATCTCGATCATCGGAATCGACCCTCACGTTCGCCTTCGTCCGACGCACCTTCTCCACCCACTCACTCAACCCAGCTCGCACAGGAGCTGGGAACCGAGCTCCTCCATCCACCACCTTCGCCGGAGCTCGTCGTCCCGACGCACCAGCCATCCCCACTTAGCCTAACCGGGTCGAGGCAGTTTGCCCTCGACCCGCGAGTCTCCTGAGCTGTTTTGCAGGTGATACCGAGCCCATCTGAGGGCTTGGTCATTCAGGCCAGGAGGTCCAGCTCCGCCGACCCCGTCCGAGCTCCCCGGAGCTTGGCTCGATCATCGGAGCCCACCGGCAGACGCGGGAGCCTTCCGCGATTCTTCTCCGACCTTTAGAAGGCTCCCAGGAGGAGCATCGCGCATGCACGAGCCCGGCGAAGCTCGCCGGGGACCTGTTCTTCGAGGATCCTCCATCACCGTAGATCGTCACCCCTCGCTCCAGTTCGAATCTGAGCCATTCATATCCGGAGTAGCCAGCACCGTCAGATCTGAGGAGACGTCATCCGGAGCGCCCACCATCCGCAGCCGTCAGATCTCCACGTGGCGCGCATCCAGCACCCCCGCTTAATAAAGGATAATTTACCCTTAGTCCCCTGTCTTTATTTTATTTCGTTCTAGTCCTGTAAATATAAAAATCAGTTGTTTAGTTTTAGGGTAATTTACATAGTGGACCCTGAGCTTTAGTTTATTTGCATTTATACCCCTGCCAGTTGTGGACACGTGCTTCGACACGTGATTTCTTTGGGTTATTTGCAGTAGATACCCTTGTAGTTCTGGATGTTATTCAATGAATGAAAGTTTTTAGATATTTGCATTTATACCCCTGTGTGTGGTTTATTTGAGCATGTGCGATATTTTTTGGGTAATTTGCAGATAAGGCCCCTGGACTTTTGGTACATGTTACCAATAAGTCCTCGGGACTCATTTTTCTTACATATAGGTCCCTGAGTGCCCTAGGCACGCGCGTGGCGTGTGTTTTGCTGGGTATTTTGCACCAGGACACCCAGGACTTTGGGTAATTGCACTTTGGTCCCAGTGCACAGTGCCCTATCTTTGCTTTTGAATAAAATATCAAACCACCTCCAAATCCAACGAAAATTTGACACATGGCTCCTGCCATGGTGTAGAATTTTTGTAGATTTTTGAGGACATTTTTTATTTTGTTTAGTATTTTTAAAAATTCAAAAACCTCTATTTTTGTCACTGTCTAGTTTGAAAAATCACAATAAAATATAAAAACTCACCTAAAAATTCTATAAAAATTATCTACTGTTTGTTTTACTTAATTTGATTTTCTAGCCAATTTTGGCTATTTTTAATTACTGAAAACCACTAAAAACTTAAAAACACTCAAAAACCTATAAAAATTCTAGTAAATAAATTAAAAATCCAAAAACAATAAAATTGGTGCCTAAATTTTCCTTGTTTTATTATCTTTACAGGAAAATTACCTCCAGGCCATTTTAAGGCCCTTAGATATTTTATCTAGGGCTTTTTGGCTTGGCTGGACAGTACCATCTCTTTTAGCCACTATTTGATTTTTAGAAAATTAAATAAAAATCAGAAAATTCTCAAAAATTCACCAAAAACACTAAAAAATATAAAACACATAAAAACATTTTTATTCCAATTTTTGGTCGATTTTTGATGCTTTGAATAAATTGTTGAAGTGTGCTTTTCCTTGTTTTTCTTTATTTTCCTAATTACTTAAAAATCCAAAAAAAATATAAAACCAATTAAAAATCACTAAAAATATTTTCTCCTTTTATTTTGACTACTTCGTAGGCCTCTCGGCCAACCCGTGCTCCTTGAGTTCGACTATGGGTGCTATAACAGGTTAATCCAATAGCAGGACCGCTATTCGTGTTTTGATTGATTTTATCTTTATTGAGTGGTTCAATTGTTCTTGATTGACACATCTGAGTGACCGAGGTCACAACGACCACTTTGTACCTTTACCTTAGTCGCTCGGATTTTTGTGTCATCACCTACCAGAGAGGCTACCCGTCGGGTTCCCATGAGAACCCTGTTCTGGATGACATAGCCCACCTCCTCACGGATCAGCAGGCTACCTTCAGACGGGAGATGGACGAGTTCCGTCAGGAGATGCGGGACATTGTGAGAGGGAAGGCCGCCATCCCTGCCCAGATAGAGCCGAACCCTAACAGCCTAAAGCGGAAATCTGAGTAGGTAGCTTGTACTGAGTATACCACTCCTAGTGATACATTTGATGATATGACTGGATATCTTTTTGATAATGATTTTATCACACTTAGGAGCGGTAGGATGCCAGCAGGCGGCGCCTCGTCTGAGCTACATCATGAGGATCCACCTGGAGTGCCCGATGAGGAGGATGACGACGGTGGTACTGATGCCACCAAGGATGCTGATTCCACCGGCGATACTGAGGCCGCCATTTCTCCAGTTCGAGGAGGTGGTACTGAGGCCACCCACGATGCCGAGCCAGAGCGCGGTACTGACGCTGCGAGTTTTCCAGCCGACCTAGCCGATGGTGGTACTGAGGCCACCAGAGTTCATGTAGAGAGATCTGTTGTTTTTCCTTCACTTGATGTATCTCGAAACCATGTTGTGAATAAAGGAAAGGGTTTATTTTCTTCTGGTCCCACTGTGGTGCATGGTGTATGTGTGGATCCGGTCGTCGAACCGCCTAGACCCTTTCCTAGTCCTTCATCTGAGAAGGACCCAGTGATCCCCTTCCCTAGAGCCCTTCAGATGGGGAAGAGGAAGAAAACAGAAAATCCCAAAAAGAGAGAGCATGAGGAGTTCAGCCAACAGATGATAGACCGTTTTCACATACAGCTGACTCTTCAGGAGGCTTTGCAGCACATCCCCCTTCTTCAGCGTTCGTTGAGAGACAGGACCACAGTCAGGAGGAAGAGGAGGAACCACCACTCTGAGATCCATGTGTTGACGAAAGCCACGTGTTTCGCGATCCAGAACCGTCTGCCGGCCAAGAGGCCAGATTCAGGATCCCCATATGTCAGATGTCATATCAGTGAGCAGAGGTTCGACCGCACTCTATTAGATAGCGGATCGTCGATCAACCTCCTTCCGACAGCCCTTCTCGACCGCTTCGAGTTGGGCACTCTTCGACAGAGCAGGACAGTCCTTGAGTTTGCTGATAGATCTGTCAAGAGGCCGAAGGGGTTGTTGCGATACGTTGTCGTCACTATTCAGGACCTGCAATTCCCCGTGGACTTCGTAGTGTTGGACATGGAGATCCCTGATTCAGTGACCGATACCCCCATCATTCTCAGTCGTCCGTTCTTGGCCACAGCCAAGGCGGTGACTGATCATGACAGCGGGAAGGTATACTTTCGCGTCGAGGGCGAAAGTGTACAAATAGAGACGGTCGAGGATAGCAGAGCCAGAGAGAGATCATGCTCAGAGACCACTTCAGATACAGAGCAGCTGACAGATGCAGGGCTAGACATCCACCAGGACTGTGACTTTGTGATCACAGACGATGAGGCAGTTTGGGCAGACCCAGCAGCATAGGCCATCGTCTCATTTTCAGACACCGCTGATGCAGAGATGACAGCAGAGGAGAGCTTGGAGAGCACATTCCTGGTTCAGGATACTTTAGAGGCTGCAGAGCAGGTTCTTGACCGCGATACGGATTTTTGTGATGATGGTGGTACTGATGCCACCTTGTGTGATGCAGATCCCTCGGAGTCAGAGTCTGAGCGGGCAGATTGTGATGATTACATGCCAGACCTGATTTCCACTGAGCCTACAGCTGAGGAGGAGGTAGATGCCGAGCAGATCAGAGACAGTTCAGTTGAGCAGCCTTCTTCAGATCCAGTTTGCGAGAGTGCACTCCCATTCTCCCGGGCAGATTTGACAGCATACACGCGACTTCTTTCAAAGCCAGATTTGCCAGCACCCAGTTGTCCAGAGCTGAAGCCACTTCCTTCATCGTTGAAGTATAGATTCCTTGCAGGTGAGCCTGAGATGTACCCAGTCATTATCTCAACCGATTTGACTAGAGAGCAAGAATCCCGTTTGATGGGGATTCTTGAAAAGAACCGCAAGGCGATAGGATGGAGCATAGCAGATCTCCAGGGGATTAGTCCGGCCCTGTGCTCTCACCATATCTATCTCGAGGATGAGGCGAAGCCGTCGCGTGAGTTCCAGCGGTGGATGAACCCAAATCTGAGAGAGGTTGTCATGAAGGAAATTTCGAAATGGTGGAGCGCCGATTTTATTTATCCCATCTCCGACTCTAAGTGGGTCAGCCCTTTGCATGTGGTGCGCAAGAAGACGGGCATCACTACAGTGATTAGCGAGTCTGGAGAGGAGATTGCTACACGAGTACCCACTTCTTGGCGGGTGTGTGTTGACTACAGGAGACTCAACCAGGACACCAAGAAGGATCATTTACCCCTGCCCTTTATTGATCAGATCATTGAGAGACTGGCAGGGAAGAGCCATTACTATTTTCTGGATGGGTACTCGGGCTACAACCAGGTGGCCATCGCTCCTGAGGATCAAGAGAAGACCACCTTTACCTGTCCCTTCGGCACATACGCCTTCCAACGCATGCCATTTGGGCTATGCAATGCCCCTGCAACTTTTCAGAGATGCATGTTGTCGATCTTTTCGGACATGGTAGGGGAGTGCTTAGAGGTCTTCATGGATGATTTCTCGGTTTACGGCGACGGATTCAACTCCTGTCTTGACTGCCTAGATCGGGTACTTCAGCGATGTATTGAGGTTCGCTTGGTTATTTTGTGGGAGAAGAGTCACTTTATGGTGACTCAAGGGACGGTGCTTGTGTTAGCAATGTGAGCCCCGGGCGAACCATTTCTACAATAAATGTTATTGTAATGAATAAATTATCAATGAAAATTATTGATTATTTTTCACTCCCCTTTCTGAGATTAATGAATGAATACACTATAGGGTCCCTCTGTACAATAAGGGTTATGTACCATGGCCAACTTGATGATCATACAGCTGTTGATTCATTGGATGGATCATAGAGGCTGATGCTTGGATGAATATCTAAGGAGTTAGATAGAGGACTCATCAAGCATCATCAAATGATCATTAAGTGATGATCTCCAGTCTGAGTGGGAGATGGCAATCTTATCTCATATGACTGATATCTGACTGACCTCTTGATGCAGGTCCTCTGCATGGGAATAATGATTCAGAGGTGTCAGGTTAGTTAAGTCAATGGGTTGACTTGACGAGATCGAGATAACCAAAGACCTACGTTGAATACTGTCACAACATAGGCATGCATCCTCTGACTAGAGACAGATGTATTGCTATATGTCTGAGTATGTACATTTGGCAGACCAATAGGTTGATGACCTAATCAAGGTCTATATACCGCGCGAGCTGGTGTGCATGTAAGGACATATGAGTAATACGATCTCTCAAAGGGATCATACAGGTTCGCCTGTGAACCGGGAGACATGAGCTCACTCATGAGGTATTGGGACTGAACAAATTCCATGCATGGTCGTCGTGCTTTGGAAGCATGACATGAATTTGAAGGTAAGATATATGCTTTGTGAAAGCATATGATCTATACCAAATCCCGATGACCAAGATTGAGAAACTTAATGATCTAACCCTGAAGATGACAGTGTAAAAGTGATCTTTATCTTCAGGATGATCATGAGTCTTCCAGTATGTAGGATGTGCAGGTATTGGGAATACCTGAAGGGTGATTTGATCATATACGATTGTATAACCATGACGCTTCCATTCCGAGGGAGTGATGAAACAGGTTTGGATTTTAGTGACTCCTCTCATTAGAGAAGTGACCTAATCTTAGTCCATGAACTGGACATTGATCTGAATAAGATTCAGATGCAATGAGAAGATTAAGTCTACGGTCTTGATTTGATCAAGCATCAGTGGGAGGTCCATAGGATCTGGATTTGAGATACGATCTCAACATCCAAGTCACTATACGTGGAACAATACAATCGCCCTGTCCTTATCTCCAAGTATCTGAGGAGAAATAGCATTGTTCTTAAATGGTTTAAGAACAATTCCATAAGATCTAAGCAAAGAGAAGTTGATAATTAAAAGTGTTTTAATTATCATGATGTATGAGAAATTATCCAATATGATTAAATGTGATTTAATAAGTTTGGATAAGAATAATGTGGATAGAGATATCCAATTATTCATGATATATTATAAATGTGATTTATAATGTATTAGAGAGAGTTAATATGTGTTGATTAATTATGATGTGTATTGGATACACATTGTGTAATTAATTAACAATATGAATTACATGTTGTTTTGGGTTGTGAATATGATTCACAATTTTTCCATGGCAAGATTGCAATATTCTCAAAGATAATTGTGAATTATTTTTGAGAAATAAAACCCAAATAATTTTGTTGCAAATAAATAAGAGAGATTACATGGAGATTTGCAATCTCATGGAGATTACAATCTCCATGCAATCCATGGACGGCACACCACTCCTAATTGGAGTGGGTGTGCGCCTACATGGAAGGCACATGGAGATGAAATCTCCATGTGTCTTCTCTCCTTATTTGTTGGGTTGATTTAGGAATGAATTATATTTGATTTTATCAAATATATTTTGATCTAAATTTGTTGCTTTTGACAACAACAATCTTAGCCATTGGATGAACATAAATCAATCTCATCCATTGATTCTATGTGTCCCATGGATTGAGATCCATGGATCCCAAAACCCTATAAATAGAGAGGCATACTTGGCTCTCTCTTGACACATGCTATTGTAGCACAAACTCTCTCTCTCTTTCTCATATACACGACAGCCCTTCTCTCCCTCTCTTCTTGGTGGCCGTCCACCTTGGTGGAGAGAAACGTCGACGCCCACGCCATCGTGCTGCCGCTTCGACTCTCTGCGGTTCTTTGTCTTCTTGGAGTGCTTCACTCACGAAGGAGACGTTTGATCTCGTGCGACGAGATCAGGAGCAACCGCGCTTGGATCAACCTGGATTGCGAGGACACCGCGACTCATCTCCGCGCTCGCAAGCCGTTACTCCGACGATCGGACTTGAGACAGGAGGTCTCTTTTCGTAGAGACTCGATCAACCACGCTTCAAGAGGTATTGCATTATACTTGATGTGGTTATAGATGAAACGATTTGAGAATGGTTCTCGGATCATTTGGTTTCATCGGTTTAAAAAATTTTAAAATTCCGCTGCTCCGAACAACTAGTACGACTAGTCGTTCTTCGTCGTATTCGATACGACGATCACGCTTCCGTGATGCGCTTGAGGATTTCCCCATATCCTTCAAGTGGTATCAGAGCCTTAGATCGACGGTTTCGAATATGATTCGAAAAACCGAGGACGACTTGGGTTCGTTTAGGTCGCGAAAGTTTTCATCGCATTTGATTTCGCAGATCTGTTTAGTAAATAAATTCGGTACTGTTTAAATTGTTTAAACACGAATTTAATACTTGGATTTTGTTCCCCATTAAATAAGGAAACCATAGGAACTGAGTTTGCGTAAATCGGATTTCGTATGCTCTAATTATGGTTGTTTTAATGGACATGTATGCACTGTTGCGGGAACAATAGATTTTAACATGATTAAAGAGTTAATTACTGTTATCATCTGCCTCGAAATGCGTGCAAATCCACTTAGGTTCTGTTGTAAATCAAGTTAGCAATCTATGAAAATTGAGTTTGCTTAATTTGGATTTAAATTGATTGAGATATGCCAATTTTAGTGAATAGGGGTCATTACTGAAATTGCATTCCTAATCTAGAACCAAGTGATTGTCAATTAGTGAAATTAATTGTTAATTTCGTGAAATAATCTTGAATAATATTTGTGAAATATTGAGACATGATTATTTGCCTAATTGACATGGCCCCAACCAATTAATTGATTAAGATGTGATCTAAATCATAAATTGGAAACAACAATCTTCAAACTTGATGCTTGAATAGGATTTGGGAATTTGTCTAGCAAATTTCCTTATAATCAAAAATGTTTTGATTATTACTATATGGTACAATTTCGGTTGAAAAACCGATGATCATCTCAAGTACAAATTAATCAATTTGGCATTATCCTTTCCCGAGGCGGATATGGTGCCTAGTCGGAGAGCATTGGGGTTGCGGGTTGCAACGTATGTGGTCCGTCCCACTCTCGTCGGTACTGGCCATGACAGCGGGTAGGGCCGGGATAATGTCCGAGGGATTAAGATGTATTTTTCTAATTATTAAAATTCGAATTAATACGTATTTTGAGATATTACCATATATGTATTCAAGTAAAATAATCAAGTTTGATTGATTGAATTGGATTGATAATTAATTTAATATGATTAAATTGATTATGTCCAATTGAAATACTCTAATATGATTAGAGTTATTAATTCCCTTGGAAGAATTAATTATGTGAATGTGATTCATAATAATTAATTAAAATTTGAATATGATATGGAGGATCACATAAGTGACATCCATGGTCTCCCGTCAAGGCGAAGAGTTCCGTCGCCAGACATCGTATGAAGGAGACGCCTGTACGAAGTGACAGCTCCTGCATACGATCCGTTTGGATCGGGCTCGTCGCTTCTCGAAAGAGTAAGGACGTATGCGTAGTGACCCCAATATCGGGTCCTCATATTATTGGGGCGATATTGGATTGCGCATAGCGAGTTGTATTCCTGTTGACGGTTGGTTCAATTAATAACGGGTCAACATCGCCTTAGGGGTGGTGGGCCCGGGTATTAAAGACCGAATTGGAAAATGCAAGTTGGACTTGCAATGCGGAATGTGTTCCCGCTTCTCTTTATTGGAGTCATAGGTTCTCATATTATTGGGATATGACAAAGATAAGGAGGAGATCCCAGTTCTTGCTTGAGATATATTGGTAAGTATATCTCTTACTTTGAAAGTAAATGAGGGAATAAACTTTCAAGGTTGACATAGTAAGAACAATTTGATTTAAAATGCCTTAATCAAATATTATAAATTTGAATATATAATTTTTATATTCTAATATAGTGCATTCTTAATTTCAGAAAATGAAGTCTTTGAACCCACTTAGTAGGCTTCTTGAGGTCAACCAATTGACCGGCCCAAATTATTCGGATTGGATCCGAAATTTGGAGCTTGTTCTCTCTGCTGAGCGCATAAGTTATGTGCTATCCGAGGACAAGCATGAGAACCCTAAGTCCAAGGAAGAAAAAGCATTTAATGACAAGTATGATGAAGATCATGTCTTGGCTAGGTGCTATATCCTAGGTTCTCTCTCCAATGTGCTGCAGAAGCAACATGTGGAGATGAATACCTGTCAGGAAATAATGCAGAATCTTAAGGATATGTTTGGTGACATTAACCACACTCAGCGGTACAATGTTATGAAAGACCTCATTCGTTGTAGAATGCAGGAAGGGACTTCGGTCCGTGAACATGTACTCAAAATGTTTGGGTACCTGTCGGAGCTGGAGACTCTTGGGGCATCGATGGATGCAGACATGCAAGCTGATTTCATTCTGCTGTCATTGCCCAAGTCTTTTAATAACTTTGTAGTGTCATTCCACATGAACAAGTTGGAATTGACAAGTGCTGCTCTCCTTGCTGCATTGAAGTCCGCAGAGGACGTAATGAAGAAGGATGGTCCCAGTGGCAGTGCAATGGTTGCACAGGTCAAAGGGAAGCGCGGTCGGAAGCATGGTTCTCGGAAGGGCCCGGCCCAGAAGAGAAAGAAGAAGGGACAAAGTGTTGCCTCTTCTTCCAATGCATCCACTCTCATGGCGTCGAAGAAAACCGACGTCTGTCACCACTGCAAGAAGCCGGGGCACTGGAAGCGTAACTGCCCAGATTACCTGAAGTCCTCAGACAAAGGTAAAGCTCCAGCAGGTATAAAATCTACTTTCATCATTGAAACTAGCTTTCTCGTCGGACGAGAAGGAAGTTGGGTTGTAGATTCTGGTGCTTCTGTTCATGTATGCAATTTGTTGCATTTCTTTCAGGAAACTAGAAGTCTTGAGGAAGGGGAGATAGTCATCCAGATGGGATCTGATGCAAGTGTTGCAGCAGTCGCCGTCGGGACATGCAGACTATCATTATCTAGTGGAAGAGTCCTAGTACTTAAAGAGTGTCTTTATGTACCTGAAGTTAGAAGGAATCTGATATCTGTATCTAAGCTAGTTAGAAGTGGATATTCGTTCCTGTTCTATAATAAATTAGTCACAAATCATTATGATAAATATATTGCAGAAGGTGTTTTAACTTCTGGAGGACTCTATGAATTATGCATTAATGAGAATGTCATGAATGTTACAACCACTAATAAAAACCCTAAGAGATCCAGGGAAAATAAAAATCATTCAAATATGATTTGGCATCAAAGGCTTGGTCATTTGTCTGTTGATAGGATCAACAGATTGATAAAGGATGGACCTTTAGATTTCCTACAGGTCCAATCTTTGCCTACCTGCGAACATTGCATTCGAGGTAAAATGACTAGAATGCCTTTCCGTAACAAGGTTACAAGATGCGAAGGTATTATTGACCTAATACATACCGATGTATGTGGTCCCTTCAGTACCGTGACTCGAAATGGATACCAATATTATTTGACGTTTATCGATGACCATTCGCGATACGGGTTTATCTTCCTATTACGTCACAAGTCTGAAACCTTTGAAAAGTTCAAAGAATTCAAGGCTTTGGTTGAGAACCAAACCGATAGGAAGATTAAACGAATTCGATCTGATCGAGGTGGCGAGTACCTATCAGATGAATTCAAGGAATACCTTAAGGAGAATGGAATTGTTTCAAATCTCACTCCTCCTGGAACTCCCCAACTTAATAGTGTTGCTGAAAGACGCAACAGGACCATCATGGACATGGTCCGTTCAATGATGAGCAAAGCACATTTACCTCTTAGTTTCTGGGGATATGCAGTAGAGACTGCAATATATATCCTGAATAAGATTCCTAGCAAATCTGTACCTAAGACTCCTCATGAGCTATGGTATGGAACCAAACCTAGTGTCAATCACTTAAGGGTTTGGGGTTGCTTGGTCCATGCGAAGAACGTGAACGCAAGTAAGCTGGAATCTCGCACTCCTGAGTGTTACTTCATTGGGTATGTTAAAGATGGTATTGGATACCAGCTTTATGACCCTGAGACCCAAAAGGTTTTTGTCTCTAGAGATGTAAAGTTTCTGGAGGATGATTTCCTTAAAGGTCAAGATAAAAGTGAAGTAGAGGAGCTCATTGAATCCCAAGAGGATTCTGAGCTCCCCAGACCAGAAACTGAAGAAGTAAATAAAGATGAAACACCCATACCTCTTCGAAGGAGTTCGAGGGTGGTTGCACCACCTGAAAGGTATGGATTCCATGTGTCACATGAAACTGACATTGATCCTACTTCATTTGATGAAGCACTCGCGGATCAAGACATGGATAGATGGATGCTAGAAATGAAGTCAGAAATTGACTCCATGCATAAGAATGGTGTATGGACCCTAGAGGATCCACCTAAAGGGGTAAAACCCATTGGGTGTAAATGGATCTTCAAGAGAAAAAGGGGACCTGATGGGAAAGTAGAGACTTTCAAGGCACGACTCGTAGCCAAGGGCTACACACAGAGAGAAGGCATCGACTACGATGAGACATTCTCTCCTGTGGCTATGCTTAAATCCATCCGGACATTGCTAGCTATAGCTGCATATCTTGACTACGACATCTGGCAGATGGACGTCAAGACGGCTTTCCTCAATGGATACCTCGAGGAGGATATCTACATGGAGAAGCCCCAAGGCTTCATGACTGAGGATGGTAAAGTATGCAAGCTGAAGAAATCCATCTATGGGCTCAAGCAAGCTTCTCGTAGTTGGAACATCAGATTTGACGAAATCATAAAGAGTTATGATTTTGTGCAAAATCCTGATGAACCTTGTGTATACAAGAAGCTTAGTGGGAGCGTCGTTGTGTTCATCGTGCTTTATGTAGATGACATCCTTATCATTGGGAATGATACAGGGATGATGACCAGTGTAAAGATTTGGCTGTCCCATACCTTTGAGATGAAAGATCTTGGAGAAGCCTCTTACATCTTAGGCCTGAAGCTGTTCAGAAACCGAGAAAAGAGGATTTTGGGATTGTCACAACATGGATACATTAAGAAGATTCTTGAACGATTCCGTATGGATAGTTCTAAGAAAGGATTCCTACCCTTAAGACATGGTATCCACCTGTCTAAAGGAATGGCTCCTCAAACTGTTGAGGAAAAGAAGGCCATGGCTGGATGTCCTTATGCATCAGCCGTAGGAAGCTTAATGTATGCCATGATGTGCACTAGGCCAGATATCTGCCATGCAGTGGGAGTGGTAAGTCATTACAAATCCTACTATGGAGAACAACACTGGAATGCAGTAAAGAACATATTCAAATATCTAAGACGGACGCAAGATTACATCTTGGTCTATGGAGATGGTGATCTCCAAGTCTTGGGATATACAGATTCTGACTTCCAATCGGATGTAGATGATCGAAAGTCGACATCGGGGTTCATGTTCTTGTTGAATGGTGGTGCTGTGAGCTGGAGAAGCAAGAAGCAGGACACTACTGCAGATTCAACAACGGAAGCCGAATACATTGCCGCATCAGATGCTGCAAAGGAGGCGGTGTGGTTGCGCAAGTTCGTGCTGGAGCTTGGCGTAGTTTCCTCTGATACTCCCATCTCGTTACTCTGCGATAACACGGGATCCATTGCCCAGGCAAAGGAACCCAGATGGCATCAAAAGAGCAAGCACGTGGAAAGGAAATACCACATCATTCGAGAGATACAAAAGCGTGGTGATATCATCATCACCAAGGTGGCCTCTGCCGACAACGTTGCTGATCCTCTTACCAAACCTCTGACACAGAAGGTTTTCGACCAGCATGTAATGAGTATGGGTTTAAAGATTGTACCTGAATGGTTCTGAGGGCTAGTGGGAGATTGTTAGCAATGTGAGCCCCGGGCGAACCATTTCTACAATAAATGTTATTGTAATGAATAAATTATCAATGAAAATTATTGATTATTTTTCACTCCCCTTTCTGAGATTAATGAATGAATACACTACAGGGTCCCTCTGTACAATAAGGGTTATGTACCATGGCCAACTTGATGATCATACAGCTGTTGATTCATTGGATGGATCATAGAGGTTGATGCTTGGATGAATATCTAAGGAGTTAGATAGAGGACTCATCAAGCATCATCAAATGATCATTAAGTGATGATCTCCAGTCTGAGTGGGAGATGGCAATCCTATCTCATATGACTGATATCTGACTGACCTCTTGATGCAGGTCCTCTGCATGGGAATAATGATTCAGAGGTGTCAGGTTAGTTAAGTCAATGGGTTGACTTGACGAGATCGAGATAACCAAAGACCTACGTTGAATACTGTCACAACATAGGCATGCATCCTCTGACTAGAGACAGATGTATTGCTATATGTCTGAGTATGTACATTTGGCAGACCAATAGGTTGATGACCTAATCAAGGTCTATATACCGCGCGAGCTGGTGTGCATGTAAGGACATATGAGTAATACGATCTCTCAAAGGGATCATACAGGTTCGCCTGTGAACCGGGAGACATGAGCTCACTCATGAGGTATTGGGACTGAACAAATTCCATGCATGGTCGTCGTGCTTTGGAAGCATGACATGAATTTGAAGGTAAGATATATGCTTTGTGAAAGCATATGATCTATACCAAATCCCGATGACCAAGATTGAGAAACTTAATGATCTAACCCTGAAGATGACAGTGTAAAAGTGATCTTTATCTTCAGGATGATCATGAGTCTTCCAGTATGTAGGATGTGCAGGTATTGGGAATACCTGAAGGGTGATTTGATCATATACGATTGTATAACCATGACGCTTCCATTCCGAGGGAGTGATGAAACAGGTTTGGATTTTAGTGACTCCTCTCATTAGAGAAGTGACCTAATCTTAGTCCATGAACTGGACATTGATCTGAATAAGATTCAGATGCAATGAGAAGATTAAGTCTACGGTCTTGATTTGATCAAGCATCAGTGGGAGGTCCATAGGATCTGGATTTGAGATACGATCTCAACATCCAAGTCACTATACGTGGAACAATACAATCGCCCTGTCCTTATCTCCAAGTATCTGAGGAGAAATAGCATTGTTCTTAAATGGTTTAAGAACAATTCCATAAGATCTAAGCAAAGAGAAGTTGATAATTAAAAGTGTTTTAATTATCATGATGTATGAGAAATTATCCAATATGATTAAATGTGATTTAATAAGTTTGGATAAGAATAATGTGGATAGAGATATCCAATTATTCATGATATATTATAAATGTGATTTATAATGTATTAGAGAGAGTTAATATGTGTTGATTAATTATGATGTGTATTGGATACACATTGTGTAATTAATTAACAATATGAATTACATGTTGTTTTGGGTTGTGAATATGATTCACAATTTTTCCATGGCAAGATTGCAATATTCTCAAAGATAATTGTGAATTATTTTTGAGAAATAAAACCCAAATAATTTTGTTGCAAATAAATAAGAGAGATTACATGGAGATTTGCAATCTCATGGAGATTACAATCTCCATGCAATCCATGGACGGCACACCACTCCTAATTGGAGTGGGTGTGCGCCTACATGGAAGGCACATGGAGATGAAATCTCCATGTGTCTTCTCTCCTTATTTGTTGGGTTGATTTAGGAATGAATTATATTTGATTTTATCAAATATATTTTGACCTAAATTTGTTGCTTTTGACAACAACAATCTTAGCCATTGGATGAACATAAATCAATCTCATCCATTGATTCTATGTGTCCCATGGATTGAGATCCATGGATCCCAAAACCCTATAAATAGAGAGGCATACTTGGCTCTCTCTTGACACATGCTATTGTAGCACAAACTCTCTCTCTCTTTCTCAAATACACGACAGCCCTTCTCTCCCTCTCTTCTTGGTGGCCGTCCACCTTGGTGGAGAGAAACGTCGACGCCCGCGCCATCGTGCTGCCGCTTCGACTCTCTGCGGTTCTTTGTCTTCTTGGAGTGCTTCACTCACGAAGGAGACGTTTGATCTCGTGCGACGAGATCAAGAGCAACCACGCTTGGATCAACTTGGATTGCGAGGACACCGCGACTCATCTCTGCGCTCGCAAGCCGTTACTCCGACGATCGGACTTGAGACAGGAGGTCTCTTTTCGTAGAGACTCGATCAACCACGCTTCAAGAGGTATTGCATTATACTTGATGTGGTTATAGATGAAACGATTTGAGAATGGTTCTCGGATCATGTGGTTTCATCGGTTTAAAAAATTTTAAAATTCCGCTGCTCCGAACAACTAGTACGACTAGTCGTTCTTCGTCGTATTCGATACGACGATCACGCTTCCGTGATGCGCTTGAGGATTTCCCCATATCCTTCAGCTTGGCCACATCATCTCCAACAGGGGCATGGAGGTTGATCCGGCCAAGGTTGATGTCATTAGAAAACTCACACCACCGTCCAATTTGCGGCAGTTACGGTCTTTCCTGGGGCACGTCGGTTTCTATCAGTGATTCATTCGTGATTTCAGTAGGGTTGCCTGACCGTTGACTGACTTGCTGACGAAAGACACCGAGTTCCTTGTCGATGACAAGTGTCTTTCGTCGTTCGAGACTCTCAAGCATTGTATGCCGATATTGTGAACTTTCTCGTTGCTGGGAAAGTCCCACAAAATTGGACCAGACAGAGGCTTGAGACCTTCCTCGCGAAGGCCAAGTCCAACCACTGGGAGGAGCCCATCCTTTACCACGAAGGAGGGGATAGCGTCTGGCGTCGGTGCATTCCTCAGGAGGAGCACCATAGCGTCCTCACTTACTGCCACAAGCTTGAGGCAGGAGGACATCATTCTGGGAGGAGAACGGCATAGAAAGTGCTCCAATCCGGCTTGTGGTGGCCTACTCTCTTCAAAACTCTGATGAGTTCGTGAAGAGGTGTACTGACTGTCAGAGGATCGGCACTTGTGGACAGCGTGATATGATGCCGATGCAGCCCATTCACTTCTGTGAGGTTTTTGACGCATGGGGCATCGATTTCATGGGTCCAATCCCTAAGAGTCAGGGATTTGAGTACATTCTGTTGGCCGTTGATTATGTGAGTCGTTGGGTTGAGGCTATCCCCGCCCGAGCCGCTGATGCGAGGACTGTTTGCAGATTTTTGAGGAAGCACATCATCACGCGCTTCGGGGTACCTCGAGTATTGATTTCAGATGGGGGTCTCATTTCATCAACGACCAGGTGAAGGCACTTGCTAGCGAGTTCGGCATAGACCATCGGGTTGCTATACCTTACCATCCACAGACGAATGGTCTAGCCGAGGTGTCGAATAGGGAGATCAAGACTATTTTGCAGAAAGTCGTCCGCCCTGACCGAAAGGATTGGTCACAGCTTTTGGACTCGGTCTTGTGGGCATATAAGACGTCTTTCAAGACACCATTGGGCACATCTCCCTTTCGCCTCGTATATGGCAAGCCGTGCCATCTACCTGTTGAGTTGAGGCACAAGTCACTATGGGCAGTCACTGAGATACTTATGGATCCAGATAGTGTAGGAGACCAGAGGAGGGAAGAGTTAGCAGCCTTGGAGGAACTTAGAGATACCGCCTTCTCAAACAGCCTACATTATAAGGAGAGAGTGAAAGAGTGGCATGATTCTCACATCAGCTACAAGCATTTTGAGCCTGGACAGAGAGTATGGCTGTTTGATGCGAGGTTGCGATTATTTCCAGGGAAGCTACAGAGCAAGTGGAAGGGACCTTATCTGGTGAGAAAGGTACACGACAACGGTAGCATTGATATATCTGAGTTGTCTTCTGAGAGTACCTTTCGAGTGAATGGCCAGCGGCTCAAGCCATTTCTAGATCATGAGCCGCGGGTCGTTGATGTTGCCCCTATTCATTTTACGTGAGATGTGGTCTCTTGACTCACATCTATTGCATCTCACGCCTGATTATCACTGTTCTTCCGACCTGTATAGATCCAGTTGTCCATATCACTCTATTATTTAGTTCCACATCCCTTTTCTCATCTTATGATTATGCTATACTTAGGGTGCACTTTACCCTAAGTATAGGGGGAATGTAGGACCTTCAGGTATTCTTTTCATTCTTTCTACCCCTGTGTTGTTGCTTATACTTAGGGATATTTTACCCTAAGTATAGGGGGGCAGACTCTGTACATCCTTCACTCGAATTTCCCTTCATGTACAGCTTGCTATACTTAGGATTATTGGATCCTAAGTATAGGGGGAAACCACCGAGTTCTCCTCATTCTATTCTTTGAGTCATCTCTGTATCTAGCCATTCCTTTTCACTTCCCTTTACTAAGCACGAGTTATGTCTTCTTCATCGCTCTTGATCACTCTGAGGACATCGTTCGAGCTAAGTATAGGGGGGTGTGTATATATTTCATATATACTTTAGCCATAACTCGTACTTTGTGTGAGTGTGTTAATAAATGAAATGGCTAAAAACCCTAAAAATCACAAAAATTAAAAATTTTTTCCTGTAAATAATCATTCTTTTATTGCACATACATAGCTAGTGTACAAAATTATTTTTGTAAAAATGTTTTCAAAAATCTTTTGTGTAAAGCTTGTGTGAATATTTTCTTATCAAAATTATGTATATAGTACAAAATTTTTCCAAAATGTTTTGAAAATCAAAAGTTTGCAAAAATCTTGTGTAAATGTGTGTAAATACTTTTGCAAAACTTGCACTTCATGCATTCATCCATTCATGATTTCAAAACATTTTTTAAAAATTTTGCACGATTGTAAATATGTGTAAATAGCATCTTTGTACAGATGTATATAGTTTTCCTGGATGATAGTTGACATTTAAACTAAGCCTGAATTAAATTGAGAAATGGAGCTTGATTAAGATCTTAATCCACCAAATTCTAAAAGGAACCTTGTAGGGCTTAGGGTTAAGGCTTTTCAGGTCCATACATCTTGATGAGCCTAAGTAGAACACTTAACAACACACGCATGACTCTTAGAGACAATGGCTTGACTTGCACCAGCACTTTACACATGGCTCTCCACGGATGAGGTGGTGAGGAGGCAGTTTCATTTGGCTTGGGGTAGCATATGAGGGTAGTACTTCTAGGCGGAACCTCTCTTCTTCTTCTAGTGAAGGAAGTGCGTCTCAACTTGGTCTAGTGGTGATGAAGGCTAAAGACAGAAGCCGTGGGTTGCAATAAAGCTTGAAAAGAGGGATAGTCTACTGGCTCAAGAGGAAAATTTCTTGTATATATGCTGCACCATGTAGATATGTTGTATAGATGCACTTGAAAAAAATGCGAAAAGAACTCCAAGAAAAAGGTGGTCGGATTGAAAATTTAATAACCCCACCGGAGTGTATATAGTCAAATAAAGCAGAAGCTTATGGTATCCATGTTACATCTCATGAAGCTTGCAGCGGGAGACTTAGCTACACTGGTTGAGCTCCCAAAAGTCTATACCTCTTATTCACCCTCTTCTTGAGCCGGTTGCACTTGAACTTAGAAGGGAATACCCCGCTTCTCGAGGAAAGAGTTGCTAGACCGAGGCATTAGAGTTACCAGGAGGTTGTTTCTTTGTCACTTCTGAGGTGGGGAGCTACATATCACCTACACTGCATGGAAAGATTCATGGTCATTAGAGTTTGTGTATGTAGACTTGTTCTGATCTGGTTTATTGAGGAGTCTTGTCCATAGATTGGTGGAACTCAGAGGTTGTTGAGTTTTAATCTTAAGTCCAAATAAGGTTCCGACACATTAATAATCCAAAGATCTGATCGAGCTCCATTATTCAATGTAATGAAGGAAAGTTTAATATTCAACCTTGATCCATGTACATTCTCCTCTTTTTCTTTTTCTTTTTCTTTCTTTCTTTTTCACTTCTTTTTCAAATAAGTGTTTGCTAAGGGACTAGCAAAAGTTAAGTATAGGGGGGTGATGAATACCCATTCATCACTCTTTATTCTTATATTTTAGCTACAAAAACCTTTGCAAATGCATGTATATTCATGTCAATACAAATAATTACCAAAAGCATGCATTGTATAAAGTTTAATAATTAGCATGTTTTTGTGCAAAAATAAAAGAATAAAGAGTAAAAAGAAAAAGAGGGAAATATTTAGAATAAATATTGAGCAACCCAATACCAAGGGAGGGCTCAGCATGGGCCTAACCGCATAAAAGCCAAAGTAGAGGGAGATAGGGACTCATGTGTGTAAATATACCAATAAAATAAAAATATTTTCCTCTAAAAATGGAAGAAAATGGGCTTGTAAATATTGTGTATTTTTATAAATATAAAAATCAAAATAAAATAGAAAAAATAAAAAGAAAACAAGAACCTTCACCTTGTGCATATTCATCATGTACATACACTCACCTATATTTATTTAACCTTATAAATAAATAAAATTAATTTCCAAACATTTTGTAAATATTTTATCTTTTATGTTGTAAATAAATAAATTAAAAACCATTAAAACAAAAACAAAATAAAAAGAACAAAATCAAAAATTAAAAATCACATTGTAAATATACCATGTATATATATGTACATATATATTTATTTCACTATTGTATATAAATAATAAAAATAAAATAAAAATACCCTTTTATTCCTAATTTTATACTATAAATAAATAAAATATAAAATGGGAATAAAAATGTAAAAAAAGAACAAATTAAAAATCAAAAATTAAAAAGACATATTGTGTATATACCAATATATAGCTATATTATGTAAATATCTTATTTTTTTTTGAAAAATTAATTAAAAATCACCAAAAAATAGAAAAAAAAATAAAACAAAAATATTTCATGTTTTGAGTTTTTAATAAATATGCCATTTACTATTTTTAATTGATTTTTCAATTCATTTCCAAATGGCAGCCTCCCATTGGTCCACGGGGATGTTGACCGCCCGGTCAACTCCCCCTCCAGGACCACCTCCTACGGGTATTAGGCGCCCGACCCGACTTCTTCTTATTTTGGCACCTAAACCCGACAACCTCGCACCTAAACTCAGGGTCCTAATCACTCTCCGATGATCTGGGAACCGCGCCCGATCTTTAGCCTAGGGATCCGTGCTCCATCGAGCCGGACCCGAGCCATTCTTCCCGGACCTGCACCCTTATAAAGTCTCAGCTCCGCCACCTCATTTCGCATCTTTAGATCATTCGCCGACCACCCAGTGACCTCCAGTGCCTTAGTGAGAGTGACAGCTCGCTCCGGGCATTGTCGCAGCGAGGAGGAGACGTCTGAACCACTGATCCGGCGAGTTTGCTCCGCCGTGCTCCGCCCAGAGCAGGAGCCAGAGCCTCGGACGACGACGGTCCTCGAGGAAAGGACCCAGAGCTGCCCAAGCTCATCCCTAGTCGATCCCTTCACTCAGGTAGCTATAGTTCTTCCTCCTTTTCTTCGATTTTGATTTTCCCCCAATTTTAGCCATCGCCGACCACCTTCGATTCCGGTCACGTTCGCCTTCCACTCGATCATCGGTTCTCATCATCGCATCCGCCCTTCTTCCACGTACGTTCTACGCCCCTCCGCTCAACCCAACTCGCACAGGAGCTGGGGAGTCGAGCTCCTCTGTCCATCCCTTCGTCGGAGCTCGATCACCACGCCTCACCGTCCACTTTCACCACGCCTAACAGGGTCGAGGCAGTTTGCTCTCGACCCGTGAGTTTGCTGGTGCACTTTGCAGGTTCATCCAAGCCCATCTGAGGGCTTGGACCATTTGGTCTAGCAGCTCCGCCTCCGCTGACCTCGCCGGAGCTCCCCAGGGCTCGGTTTGGTCATCGGAGGCCTCCATTAGACGCGGAGGGCCCGCAGCTTCCTTCTCCGATCTTCAGCGAGCTTCCAGGAGGAGACCAGCGTCGTCACGAGCTCGGCGAAGTTCGCCGGAGCTCAGTTCATCCACCATCCTTATCTGTCGTCCGATCGACCCCGCGCTCCAGTCGTGGTCCTATTCGTCCATTTACGGAGCAGCACTGACCGCCAGATCTCTTGGGGTTCGATCACCACCGTTGATCCAGCGAGGTTTAGCCACGACGTGTCTCCACCGTCAGATCCAGCACGTGGCTGCTCCTCATCCGTCCGATCCGAGCCAGGCCCCCTTCGCAGACCCACGATGCTTTGCAGCCGTCTGATCTTCCATGTGGGCTCTTCCCAGCCGTCGGTTCGCGACGAGGGTTCGTTTGTTGCGCGCCACTCATCCTCCACCGTGCGATCCCGCACGTGGCAGCCATCCGACCCTCGACTTAATAAAGGGTAATTTACCCTTAGGCCCTTCTCTTTATTTTATTTCGCGTTTCGTTCTGTAAATACATAGCGTAGTTATTTTATTTTCGGTACATTTGCACTTTGGACCCTGAGCTTTATTTTATTCGCATATATGCCCCTGTTTGTGGTATAGCACGTGCATCGACACGTGCCCTTTTTGGGATATTTGCATACGTAGCCCTGTTGTTCTGAATGGTTATGAAATGAAGAAATATTTTTAGGAAATTGCATTTATACCCCTGTGCGTGGATTGATTTGTGCATGTGTGCTTATTCTTGGGTATTTTACAACAAGCCCCCTGAACTTTTAATACCTGTTATTATTTAGTCCAGGGAACTTGTTTCTATTACATATAGGCCCCTGTGTGCCCCAGACACGCGCGGCG
Organism: Ottelia alismoides; assembly: GCA_037367405.1. Lineage (NCBI taxonomy): Eukaryota > Viridiplantae > Streptophyta > Magnoliopsida > Alismatales > Hydrocharitaceae > Ottelia > Ottelia alismoides. Next base: position 312,583 of record JAZKJV010006632.1, on the reverse strand, counting down.
CGCGTGATTTCTTGGGAAATTTGCACCAGACCCCCCAGAACTTTGGGTATTTGCGTATAGGTCCATGTGCACTGTACCTAGGTTTTATTTTTGAATAAAATATCAAACTTACTCCAAATTCGATGAAAATTGGATACATGGCTCCTGCCATGTTATAAAATTTTCTAGAATTTTTGGAGACATTTTTTTCTTCTATTTGATATTTTTAAAAAATCAAAAACATCGTTTTTTCTTACTGTTTACTTTGGAAAATCACAAAAAAATATTAAAACTTATCTAAAAATTACAAAAAATTTAGTTACCATTTAATTTGTTGGGTTTGATTTTCTGGCCAATTGTGGCCATTTTTCATTATCTAAAACTCATAAAAATTACAAAACACCTAAATACTTATAAAAATTCTAATAAATCATTTAGAAATCCCAAAATCATAAATCCAGTGCCCAAATTTTGCTTAAACTTTCTAGTTTATAGGAAAATTACTTTCAGGAGCTAAATAGGCCCTTTTGCATTTTAAATTGGCCTTTTACTCCTGACTGGACAGTACCTTCAGTTTCTTACCTTGTTTGATTTTTAGACAATTAAATAAAAATCAGAAAAATCCCAAAAATTCACTAAAAATAGTAAAAATCATAAAATACACAAAAACATTTTTAGTGGAATTTGTGACTGATTTTTGATACATTAAATAATTGCTTGAAGTTGAGTGGTTTACTTGTTTCCTCATTTTCCTTAGTAATTAAAAATCCAAAAAAATTATAAAAATTTAAAATCCACCAAAAAATAGTTGTCTTTTATTTTTTTTATATTTTTTACTACTTCGTAGGCCGCAAGGCCATTACGTGCTCCCTGAGTCCGACCCTGGTCGCTATACCAGGCTAATCTAATAGCCAGGACCGCTATAGTTTTCACTTGATTTTATCTCTGTTTGGTGGTCTACTTTACTTTTTCTTGATCGATCGAGAGGCTCTTGAGCGATTGAGGTCGCAACGACCTTTGTTTATATTTTTTCATCCTTAGTTGGTCGGGTTTTTCTTGGTCATCAGGCCTACCACCGTGACCACTTCCTTTCGTTCTAGCAACATTAGGTTCTTTAACAGCTGGTTCAGTAATCATATCTGGAACATTTGTATTGTTCACTGTTGTGGAGCTCGAAGAAGGTTTGTTACTTATCATATGATCAATGTTGCTACATAAATCACTTAATTTTTCTTTAGCAAATAAGAATATATCCTCATCATGTTCAACTGAAGCTGAAATAATATGCAAACACAATTGATTAAGCTGAGACAACCTTTCTTGGTGTGCAACTTTCACATAAATAGGATAATTTCCTGATTTTTTAATGGTTCTTGACCACCTTTTCAATATATATTCCTCATTCAAAAGCTCCACATTCTGTACTTCAAGACTGCAAGTATGTGCCTACATGGATATCCAAAGAATTGCATATTCTTGCATTCACAAAAAAGAAAGTCGCTTTCCGTTGACGAAGAAACACATGATTCTTCGTCAGATTTCCCAATATATGACACAAAATATTGACAGTAACCCAGAGAGTTCAGATGAGTTCGAACATTAAGTTCATTCACTTCGTTCAATTCAAAACAAAATTTATAAAATATGAACTTGGTGTATATACGAACCATCTGTACTTCTATCTTCCATTTGAAGTTTGATTTTGGAGTGTAAACTTCACCAATATTATCCATGTCATTCTCTCTTTCCCTGCGTCGTTGAATTGCACTTTGAAATCTACAGACAAATTCAAGAAAGGAATTCTGTTTAGTGATGTGGTATTGCAAAAATGCATTCATACTTTCACTCCTCTGTGTACTGCGCTGACCAGCCCAAAAATAATCCTTAAGATATAAACTAATCCATTTAAATCTGATACTATACTTCTCATTCAACCAGACATTAGATGATAAATCATACTGATCAATTATCTTGCACCAGCTTTGCTCAAATTCCCTTATAGTTATACTTTTCCATACAACTATGGAAAACGCAGATAGAACTTCATTTACATCTTTAATCTTTCCAAGCTTGCTTTTAAGCTTGGCCATTATATGCCAAGTGCAAAATTTATGAACAGTATGTGGAAAGCATATCCTAACAGCTGCACAGATTGCCGGATCTTCATCTGTGATTATAGAAACTGGATGTTTGCTCATTACTTCTAGAAATCTCTCAAATAACCACGAGAATGACTCGGTTGTCTCCCTGCTCATGAACGAATTTCCAAAGAAGATTGTATAATCGTGATGGTTAACACCACAGAAAGATCCAAATACCAGATTGTATTCATTGGTCCTATATGTTGTGTCGAACGATATTGTATCTCCGAATAATTTGTAATCCTCAATGGAGGCACTATCAATCCATATACACTGAGTAAGCCTGTTATCTTCATCGGTTGTGTAAGCATAGTAAAATTCAGGGGTATTGGCCTTACAACTTTCAGAATGGTCAATTAGAAGGTGCACATCCATCCCAATACGTTATTTTTTCTCCTTTCTGTTCAAGTTGTAAATATCTCGAACAATACTACCAACTTGACCACTGGACATGTTTATGAAAGCTGACTGCTTGGATACAGGTATGTTTACATCATTCATTCACTTCACAAGCATTTTTGTGGCTTTTGAAAAACGTCTATTTGGTTTGAGGTATCTACGTTTAGATGGAGAGACAAGATTGTGATTGTGCTCAGGTTCAAAATTCGATACAAACCAATCATTGAGATCAGGCCTATATGAGACTGACATGAAAGCTTTGCACCCAGTCCTTGATATGCCAACACGGCGCTCCTCCTTATAAAAAATACATTCATCGCTCTCATCACTTCTTGCATTGTCCACTGACATTGTTTTATCTGTATTTTTAGAAACCCCCTCTTTCCAGCAAACAAAAGATTTAAATATAATTATCCGCTCCTTGGAAATCTTATCTTTACCAACTCTAGAGCTTGCTTTCCTGACATTGAATCCAATCTCAGTTGCATATGCCTCATAAAATTTATATGCATCTTGAATAGATAGAAATATTTGGCCTATATGAGGTGTGATACCAATGACAAGGTCACTGGTAGAGCAGTTATCTGAAATTCATTCAAAATATAATTGCAAAAATTAGTTATAATTAATTTAAAATTCATCTTATAAATGTAAAATAATGACAGAAAATGTAAAATGATGCACGAATATGTAATTTATCGGATAATGGACTGGAATTAGCACCATTTGGGCGATATTACATCGTATCCTATAATGTAAAATGATGTTCAAAATTGTAAATTATAGTTCATAAATGTAAAATAATGAACTATACTATCAAATATACAGAATTTACGTAAAATGAAAACTTTTTTTTGCAACAGCATATAAATGAACAAGGACTGTAGTGCTTTGAAACATCTGTGTAATTCAGCATACCTGGTTGATGCAAATTATCATCAGTTCGTGCCGCCACTCCATTAACTTCACCCTCTCCGTCAGATAACTGGACAAAATAAATATAATAATGTCACATATTAAAATATAAAAGCCCAAAATATTAACGCATATTACGACTTCGATTAAAGAACTAGATCGTCTTTCAACAAAAATTAAAATATTCCTCGTGATTTGCATACAAAACATTTTTAAAGGGAAATGAAAAACGTACATTACCTGTGCATTATCTCTGTAAAATTCGGGATCTGTTATTTCGTCGATTTCCATTGAATTTCACGGAGATATGTCGAGAAATTCTGAATAGTAGTTCAATGAAACATTAAGGAAAAAAAATATTTGGGAAGAAAGTGAATTCAATTCGAACATAACCAATCCGCGAGAAAATCGGAATTCAATTGATTTCCACCATATCTGACGTCATTAATAGAATATGATAAATTTCTATAAATAGAAATTAATTAATATAGTCGTAGTGGTTTTGACTCTCTAAAGGTGATTTTTAGTGGGGCCGTCGATTGAAATCTGACGGGAATAATTAAGTGTCGCACTATGTTTGCAATGAGGCTCCACCTCATTTCAAGTTTTCCTATATATATATATATGAGGTAAATGGGGCTGCCCCCAGGGAGTAGCCAACTTGGCTACTCCCACCCCTATTTTTCACTCGTTTTTTTATTTTTTTGGAAAATAAAAATTTGTATATTCATCATTATATCCGTCTCACATTCTATTAAAATTTCGTCATAATCAGAGACTCTTACGGCCTCCATCCAAACATGGTCGATTTAAAAAATCCTGTGACCGTTAAAAAAATGACGTCTGGATTGAGGGCTTAGGAGTCTCTGTTTCTGACGAAATTTTAATAGAATGTGAGAGGGATATAATGATGAATATACAAATTTTTATTTTCCAAAAAAATAAAAAAATGAGGGAAAAATAGGGGTGGGATTAGCCAAGTTGGCTACTCCTGGGGGCAGCCCCATTTTACCTATATATATATATATATATAGGATTTAGTGGGGCTGCCCCGTCCCCTATTTTCCGCGTTTTTTTTTATTTTTTTGAAAAATAAAACCGTGTATATTCATCCCTATATCCCTCCCATATGCCACTCGAATTTCGTCAGAAACAGAGACTCCTACGGCCTCCATAGAGATGGTGTCGATTTAAAAAATCTCGTTACCGTTAAAAAATGATCGTCTAGATGGAGGCCGTAGGAGTCTATATTTCTGACGAAATTCGAGTGGCATATAGGAGGGATATAGGGATGAATATACATGGTGATATTTTTTGAAAAAAAAATAAAAAAACACTGTAAATACCACGGGGGCAGCCATGATGGCTACCCTAAGGGGGCAGCCCCATTAACCTCATATATTATATATATATATATATATATATATATATATATATATATATATATATGGGAACAGGGAAGCTGCACCCGAGGGTGTAGCTAACTAGTTGCACCCGATCATTTTTTTCATTGATTTTTTTATTTTTTTAAATGAAACCTAGGGGATTGAAATCGCCATATATCACCATGATATCATGCCAATTTCAACTAAATTCAACACTTTTATCATTTCGATCAAGACTATCACATTTTAACGAACTCTGAATTATTGAAAATGACCCTATCTAGATGAGCATGTTAGGATTGTTTATTTTGCATGAAATTTGAAACACGTATTGCACTCAATAAACTAAGTAAATCCCCATAAGTTTCCTTCAAAAAAATCAAAAATCAATAAGAAAAATGGTCGGGTGTAGCTAGTTGGTTGCACCCCCCGATGTAGCTTCTCTTTTCCATATATATATATATATATATATATATATGATTTTTATCCAGAGAGCACAGTGCCCATTTGGTACGAGATGAGCCTCTAATTCCAACCGTAAGATTTATATCTCTCAATCCCTAAAAAATAGGAACCATAACCAAAATGGAAAGAGAAGCTAATTGGAAATATTAAGCAATTCTAAAATTAGTATACGTTTATGGAAACGTGTGTTGATAGATCAACGAGAGGCGATTGATCTCGCATTTTTTGATCTAGTGATTTGCAAAGTGAGGCGATGAATCGTGGAAAGAGAGGCGATTGTTTTTTTGTCTAATGCAAGGTATTGTATTTCGATTAGATTTTTATTTTTCGCATTTTGATTTGAATCTGATAGTATGTAGAAAGAATTTTTTTTGGACATTTTGATTTGAATCTGACTGATTATAGACCAAATTTTGATTTTTTTTATGTTTCTGGATCATGAGAAAGTGGGATTTGCAAAGATGAATACTGCATATTTCTGCAAAGATCAAAATGAGTGAGATGATGAATTCAATATTTTCTATTTTATGAATACTGCATATTTTTTATCGTAAACAATATTTATTCGAGAAGTATGATTGAATTTGATACACGATTTGTAGTCCATTGAATCTTTTCGAAGGTATTTTGATTTCATATAATAAAAAGTTACTGATGTAGTTAAGTAATTTACTTACAAGATATATTTATGTTGCTAATGCTAACACACTTATTACTTTTAATGTGTTACTTTGAAAATATACCGAGTTACTGATGTATTTAAGTAATTTACTTATAAGATATTTTATGTTACTAATGCTAACACAATTGTTACTTTTAATGTATTATTTTGAAGATATACTGAGTTACTGATATATTTACTTAATTTATTTATAAGATATTTTATGTTACTACTACTAACAGAATTGTTACTTTTAATGTGTTACTTTGAAGATATACTGAGTATAATGCTGAGTTACTAATAATTCATTACAAGTTACTTGTCATATAACAAACGTTACTAACATTTCATTACAAGTTACTTGTCATTGAATGATTCTTACTGAAGCGAGTATATTGCTGAGTTACTAACAATTCATTACAAGTTACTTGTCATATAATAAATGTTACTAACAATTCATTACAAGTTACTTGTCATTCAATGATTCTTACTGAAGCGAGTATATTGCTGAGTTACTTTCCTTTATACAATTCTTACTATTCACGGATATAAATTAACTTATTGTTTCTTGCAGAACAATGCAACAATTTGGTATCTTGAAGAAGCTGTTGTTATGCCGAGGAGCGAGAGCAAAACAACATCATCTAAATGAACTAGAAGGCAGTTGAAATTTGGATGTTCACCATATTACTGTAATTAAGTAGTTTATGTGTGACTTTCAGTAACACTTGAGGTATTACAGGTAATTAAATAGGCTACATAAGTAAAGAAGGTGTGATTCGATAGTAATTCAAAACAAAGAATAAAACAAGTAAGATATATAGAAGCATCAGTAACATATAATAAATTGTAGGTAAAAGAAGGTAATGGAATAAGTAAGTTGGAATAAGTATAAAAAATCACGTAACCAGTAACTTATGTATTGCTATCAGTAACACTCGATACATTATAAGTAACTAAAATGTTATATAAGTAAATAAGAGGTGCTTCAGTAAGACTCAAAGTATTAAGTAACTATAACATTAGTACAATCAAAATGACTTCAGTAAAATGGATATTTGTAATCAGTACTTATTGTATGGACATTAGTAATTCACATACTTAATTACTGATCTCACAACAATAGTTACTTGAGAACTGAATATGTATTACTTGAGTAACATGAATGAATTACTGATCTCTGTACAATGTAATATTACAGATGTAAAATAACTATAAATTCAGTAACAATCATACTGCGTTCAGTAACATGTATATGTGTAATCGGTAATTATTATATGGACATTAGTAATTGACGTAATCAATAATTATAATCAGTAATTTATCTTTTCTAATCCAAACGTGGAATGATCATTCCATAAATAGAATATATGCTGGCAATAATTTATGTGCGTATTTTTTATCTTACTAAAATCGACCACTTATTTTTAAGGAAATTATTTAATTCGAATTCTTATTATGTTAATAATGCATGCACATTGTTATTGCCGAAACTGTCTCCTTCCAAATAGAACCAACACATACACGTGGCGAGCCCACGTTTGGTGCTCACCACAACCCAAATCGGCACAGGACTCTCTGGATAAGCCCTCTCTCTCTCTCTCTCTCTCTCTCTCTATATATATATATATATATAATCGTCAATTACCCCAATACAATACGTCTCCACTACTCTTATTCTCATTTTGTCTCTCTCATTTCCTCTTTCTAAATTGAGACTTCTATTAACATTAATTAAATATTAGTAAAATATATATTATCTATATACTTTATAATATTCAAAAATTATAGATTTGAATATTCCTTTGAAAATTATTATTTTCCTTTTAAACCTACTATCTTAAGAACACTAAATGTTGATTTTCAAAATTAAACTTGTCACCATTCACCTGTAGTTACTTTTAAATGATATACTTTTTTTCATATCAAATGAATCCTTCTTAATAAAATAATTTAGATGGTTCTATATCATGATATAATTCTTTTGTAATATTTTTAATTACTGATTGATATATGATAATAAGTATCAAATCATCTATAATCTATAATTAATTTATCGTTATAAAACTTAATATATAAGTACTAAATATTAGAAAGTTAAATAAATAGTGTAAGTTTATATATTATTTTGCAAATACATGAGTTAAAATGATTTGATGAATAGAAGTATTTAAAATCAATAATAAAAAATCCATAAATACGAGCATTAATGAAAAATGTAAATGCTATAATTATATTTTTTCAGCAAAATAACCAAAAAGTTCATGATTATGAATACGTTTATGTGAATATTAAATAAATGTGATAAAATGAGATAGAAGGTCTGTTGTAGTGAATGACGGGTTTATATGCTAATAATTAAAATGCTAATTATTTTATATATAGTTATTTTAATATATGTTGCACTTATAATATTTTGATTACTTCTCTGACAATATAATGGTAATAGTGTTAAATCTTTTATTTAAATTCAATTTTCCATATTTATTTTTGAGGGAAAAAATTAAATCTTCATTTATTTCATTTATGACATAAAATCATGTATTCTTATAATGCATTCCTATTCATTCCTTAGTAATTCTTATGAAAATTTACAAATCAATTATAAAGACATGCATACAACAATGTATACATTCAATATTTGAACTTTTATTCTTCTACTTCCTATGATTGTCTTTTACTTCTATCAATACTCATTTTTTCTATTAAATCACAAATTATGTTCCTTCCTTTTTAAAATATGACTTTTACTTTCAAGAATGAAACATCTGATGAATAACAACTACAACAGAATTAAGGGGTAAAAACATAGTCATGAATATTTAACCCGAATTTCCATCTACACTTTTGTGTCTGGCCTCTTAGTTTTATTTTTTTCATCTATCATTTCTAGCATAAATTATGTCATATAAGCATTACATTAATACATTTTTTCCAACCATTTCTTCTAAGTCTTTCGTTATTTCTTCTTTTATGTTATATAACTTCCTTAATTCTTTAAAATTTCTCTGGTATCTTAAGGTTCTATTTTCACCCATCATGTTTCAAATTTATTCTTCAAATTATATATATATATATATACATTTAAAATCTTATAATAATTTTTTTATGTCATGAAGTGCGGATATGCACCCTAGTATACTAGAAAGAGAGGAGGAAGTTACACCTGGAGCTCAACTAAGATGGGAAGAAAGACTCGCCACCACTAGAAGCAAATCACAAGGGCAATAGTAGCATCGATCCACAATGACGACACAATCTATTGAAATGAAGAGGAGTTATTCAACAAAGTTAACTTTTATTAAGGGTTATGGTAAACTTGTTAAAAAGGGTATAGCTTTCTAAATGGGTTAGGCATGTTTGTCTGATAATCCTCCAACACATACATCTCAGATGCTATGAAAGCTCTCCATATAGGAAATGTGAGGTTTTCCTAACATGTTTGGTGCACTACAACGAAAAAAGATATATAGTGACATTGTTTTAAACTCCGTGACGATATTATTTGTTGCTAAAAACATCAGCATCTATGATCTAACTGTTTATAACAACATATGCATGATACTAAGGTACCCATGAGATATAACCCTAATTGTATAAGGGAACCATATTAATGCAAAAAATCAATTATGTCTTGTTCTTTTGATAATGGAATGATATAACTCACAATAATATTTATTGTATAATGTCTCTCAATGAGCTCCCATGACCAACAGAGTCTCACTAGTCCTTAGAGTCATTCATCTCACTAGTCCTCAGAGCCATTCATGGACTATTCCTAAATCCACACTTAGGTGTCAATGATTTAGATATTTAGTAAATAGCCAAGTCAACTAATTAGTCACTTTGTCACCAGAGGCAATGCCATGTTCTTTTTCAAACTTTCATAACTCGTGAAAATAATTGCTGCATCTAATGTCATTATTGCATTTTATGCAAGTCAATACTTTGCTGAAACAACAATAATATTATATTTCTCGCAAGTTTTAGCTTACAGCATCACCATTCAACTAGAAAAATAACTAGTCTGAGATCTATATTATCCTTGTTGGATTGCAAATCTTAAGTCAAACTAACCACAGATCCGAAGATCATTATCCACATGGACTAAGGCATAGCCTTGAGTCTTTCTTAGGTATTCGAAGACAAGACTTGGAGATCGCAATCGATGTAGTCTTATATCCTTAAAGGTGTTTATAACTAAGATCAAATATTTTCTCTTCATAGTAGGATTAGTAATTGTTTACCACTCCCATTTCATGGCAGATATCATGTCTTGTACTCATTATGAATACATTGGACTTTGTGTAACGGATGTGTAAGGGCATATAATTATAGACTTCTCATACACAACATTTTGAGGTCATCCCTTTAAATAGGTCAATATCATGTCTTAAGGGAAGGACATCTTTAGATTCAAGATAAAAAAGGCATCCTTGAGATCTATTATCTCAAAGATTTGGGACAAATGGATCTAAAAACCTATTTATCATCATTACATCATTCATTATGCATAGCATGACATTTACATTAAACATGATCAATACCAAAAAAAAGTAAGAGATGGATTACCACAAATGTACCAACTATGATTCTTGTATAGACATGATTCATCAATATTCAGATACAATCAACTATCATTAAGAATTTCATCTTTGGACCAGAAGGCAGGAGGTGGATTACCACTAATGTTTCAACTACGAGAAGATTGTTTAAGGCAATTTGATGGATTTCTTCACCTTGCACAGTTTGACTTCCTTGACAATGAAGCCTTGGGGCTAGTCATTATAGATATCCACATCGAGGTATCCATTTAGGAATGCAATATTGACGTCCATCCGCAGATGTTGAAACTATAGCTAGCAATACCATGATGGATTTAATCATGTCTACATGAGAGAATGTCTCATCATAATCGATGCATGTTGTATGTGTTTAACCCTTATCTACGAGGCATTCCTTGAAGGTCTCTACCTTCCCTTCAAGTCCCCTCTTTCTTCTGAAAATACATTTACAATCAATGTATTTAACCTATGTAGGTAGATCTTCAAGGGTCCGACACAATTCTTTTGGATGGAGTCTACTTTAGACTTCATTGCTAGTATTTATATATTCATGCCATGATAGGATAGTTCCTCATCATATAAAATCAGATCATTATCAAAGTCTTATAATATATAGAATCCATACCTTGATTGATTTTACCACAATTGAATTCTTTCTAAGAGGTACATATATGTCATCTTTTAGTGTCTCTTTAGTTCTTGGTATAGGAACTTCATTGGTCTCACTAGAATTTTGTGAGTTCTTTTACTTTATTATTGACTTGACTCTTAAGGAATTCATCCTCTAGAAAATTGAAATCTCTGGAGACAAACACTTTCCAGTCTTGGGGTCATAAAGTATGTACTGATGAATCCACATTTCATCATCTTTATTCTATCAGTTTGGCACCTAAAACCCTAGCAAATGCCTGTAAATAGCATTAATTCCATCATTTTAGCATTCATGCATGTGCATCTAAATAGTGTATAAAATACTGTAATTAAAGCCAAAATTATAGAATAAATAAAAGAAAAGAAAAAGAATAAAGTATTGTAAATATTCTACGACCTGTAACCCCCGAGACCTAGGCATCTTGATGAATACGTCGATAAGGAATAAAGTAGGGGGAGATAAGGGTCAATATATTATTTAATTCATCCTTTATTCATTTTGGGACCTATTTTTGGTTCCACTTTTTAAACATCGAATAAAGAAACTTTTACATGAAAGTTGTAGATAATTAAATAAAGAAAAATACAAAATTGATTTCACAGAAAAATAATGTACAGATAAAAAGTTATGGTCTGAATAAAATCCAGAATCCCAACTTCCCAGACCCGTATCTCACAACTGATAACTCCAAATGCAGTACTCACTTTAATTGTATATAGAATAAAATAATCTATTTAATGGCGGTGGTTTCGCATTTGGTGGAGCTACGGTTTGAAAGTTGAGTTTTGGACCCCCATTGTATACTTGTACTGAAAAAAATATTCAATTTATTATTTATTCATTATTTTTATATTTTTTATATTTTTATAATTATGTAAATATTCCTTGTAATAATGTACATTAAAACTGGAATAAAAACATAGAGAAAACTCAAAATAAAAATAAACATATATAGATCATACATGTATTATACCTATATGTATACCTATATAATATATTCTTTTATTGTATTAAATGTACAAAATACATCAGAAAAATAAAATAAAAATATATTTATGTGTACAAAAGTATTTTATGATTTTATAAAATAAGAAATAAAAATAATAAAAGTAAAATACACAAAATAAAAATAAAATACTAAAATACATAGGTAATATACCTATATAGAGCTAAAAAAAGTAAATTTGTAAAAATATAACTCATAAAAATAATTAAAAATCGGAATAAAATACTAGATAGAATTATAAACACTTTTCATTTTATCATCTAATTAAAATAACACCGTTTACTATTTTTAATCGATTTTAGAAATATTTTTTCAGGGATTTTCCTGGTTGGTCCACGTGGACCAACCAGGTGACTCGGGGAGTTGACCCGCCAGTCAACTCCCTGGTCCTAGCCCTGTGCCTCGTGTCAGAGTGCCCGTGACCCATGTTTCTCGATTTTTTCGCCGCAATTGCGTTGCTCGAGGGAAGTTGCTTCCTTCATGAAAGTTGTTCACTGTACATCCTAGATCCTCGCCGACCTAGTGGATCCTCCAAGATTGCCTTGGCACACCCGTGATCGTGCCTCGAAACTCATCACATCGCCACCCTTCAAAAACCACTTCCCGACTTCGATTCAAAGTTTAATCCTTCTTCCGCCATTTCCACCCTCAAAACCCTAGCCCTTCGTGTTCCTGGTGAAAGCAGGCGTCGAATCGAGCCTGAGTTTGAAGCGTTTGGCGTCGAATCGAAGAGATTCATTCCCTCGCCGGAGCTCCACCGTGCCTCATAGCCCATCATCTCTGGTGAGTGACGTGTCCGGATATGCCGGTTTTAAGAAGTTTTTATCGTGTCGTGCGTTGTAGGCGGCAATCAGAAACGATCAAGAAAATACCACAAATAAGTTATTCAATTTTTAATCTCGTGGTTTTATGTTTATTTTACTTGGGCAAGTCCCAAGGTCGATCACTAGGAGGCAAAGGAACAACCTAGAATTAAGTCTATCAAAGTTCGTGTTCGGTTTTCGAGGTGGTCTTTTCTTGGAATTTTAAATGCAATAAAGGGTGCAAAATGCAAATTTGGCCTTATTTTAGGGACTAAAATGTAAATTACGTTCAAATGATGTCCGAAAAATACGAAACTTGGCCACAATGTAAATTATAATGAAATGGATGCACTGTAATTTTTTTGGAATTTTTGGATGCAATATGAATTTTTTATGGATTTTTAAATGCAAACAAAATGATTTTTAGTATTTAATTTTAATAAATATCAAACCTACTTATTTTCGAGAATCAAAATTATCTGAGATCTATCACTAGGTGACGGATCTCAGGAAAATCTTAAACCTCGAAAATGTGGGGTTTAATATCTAATAAAAATTAAATACTAAAATGTGCAAAATGATTTTTACAGGATAAAATATGCATGCAAATGCAAATCTTTTTGGGCACAATGTTAAGAATAATTAACTCTACTAGATGTGATTTTTCGAGAATTTTTAGAGCAACGGTTAATCAACTATCAATTTCAGAGCAGAAAATGGGTAAAATACGCCAATTTTCACACAATAATTATTTATTAATTAACCATCCGTCACAAAAATAACCACAACATGTCAAAGTGTAGAGAATCAATTAACAAACATCATGCAATTTTTAGATTGATAAAATAATGTAGAAAAAGTGTTCAAAACTGAGGGGGAACACAGGGGTATACTTGCAATAAATAAAACTAAATAAAATGCACTGGGGGGACTTTATTGTAGTTACCAGGAGTTGGGGGGTAGCTTCTGCAATTTTGCCAGAGGGGTACGTGGATAGCACGTGCCTCTGGTTGGCGGGGACTGAAGTGCGGATCAATGAACCTCTGAGGGGCTTCCAGCAATTTCACCCTCAGTCACGTGCGGGGCACGTGACCTGAGGTTGCGTGGGCTTGACGTTCCCCCGCCCTCACGCGCGCTGCGCGTGGCGGTGGTCTCGGGCTTTGGGCCCGGCCTGCGGCTGAAGGCGGTAGCGGCGGAGGGCCGCTCCAGGCAGAGGTGCCGGTGGCTGGGCGGAGTCGTCGAGGCGGAGCGGAGCTGCCGGTGGACGGAGTCGTAGTGTTGGTGGCCGGCGATGTTTGTCGAGGCGGAGGCGGTGCGAAGACGACGATGAAGGTGATGTCGGAGGAGCTCCAGGCGGTGAAGCTGGAGTCGGTGGTGCGGAGTCGAGGAAGGCGGTGCAGAAGCAGGTGTCGTCGATGGCGAGGAGGATCGTCGACGGTGAGCTTGCTGGCGTAGCTCGTCGTTGGCGGATCCTCTGATCGGAGATAGGCGTCGTGGGCTCGACAGCCAAGGGGGCTGGAGCTGAGGCAGAAGCGGCTGAGGAAGAGCGCCGTGGGCTGCAACGAGCTTGTGAAGCTCGGATCGCGCCGAGGAAGAGGGAGGGGGTCGGGCTGTCACCACCGACCTCCTCTCTTGATTTCGTGCAGACGACGGATGGGTCTCGAAGGAAGCGGCGGAAGTTCTTAAATAGGAGGAGGGGTTTCTTGCCGGATATGGCAGGAGGGGGGTTGATTGAAGGGATGGAGGTGGAGATCCGGTGATGGATTCGACTGGGGATCTGATTGGGGATCGGGGGGATACGCGGGGGCGGCGATCGGAGATGGGCGGAGCTCGCGAGATCCGCGGCGGCCCGAAGAGGAAAGGGGAGGAAGATGACTACAGGCGCCGTCCGATCGGGTGCGATCGGACGGACGAGAATGGGGCACGTGGCGTGTGGGAGGAGCGCACGTGCTTGGCGCGTGCCTGGGTGGCACGTGCCTCGCACATGCGTGGTTTTATTTTAATTAATTTTTTTTTAAAAAAAAAAATTTTAATAAAACCGAGTATATAATATAGCAAAAACGACTGACACGTGGCGGCACCAGGTGCTGCCACGTGTCAGCACCAGAAAATTCCGAAAATAAACATCTTGTAAAATCGAAAATAAATAGTAAACGACTTCGGATCGAAAAACTTTCTTCACAAAAATTTCTCGTCTCGATGAGATCTACAACTTTCATGAGGACATAAAAACCAAAATCGATCATTTGCACAAAGTGAATTTTTGGGGTATCCCATGTACATAGAATACCTTGATTTTTGGGTTTTATAATTTTTTTGTCATTTTTAAACAAGATAAAAATCCGGAAAAATATGGAAAAATCAAAGATAAATAAAAGACACTTAATTCTAATTTTTTTGGATTTTTATTGATTAAGAAAATATATACATAAAATACAAGGTCAAAAACCGCAAAAATATACAATGTACAAAAGAGGCCCAAAACCCAACTTTCACATACGAGCTCTGATTCACTTGAACTTGGTCTTGTTTTGAAGGTAATTGAATGCACATTAGTTCAAAAGTGAGTAGGATTAAATCGGACACTGGATGGAGAAGATATGTGGCTTTTAGTCCGAAAATTCTGAAATTAGGGTTTGGGTTTTTGGTCCACTTATTTGGGTTAGTTATTTTTTGTATTTTTCCTTTATTCTTGTTAGTGATATGTACACAGTGGAAGTGGTTTTGAGTCATTCGGAGTTAGCATGAATGAGTTAAAAATTAGGGAAGCTAGGCTATTTACAGGTCATTTTGCTTGGATTTTTGACTTCTTATTTTATGCAGATTTTTGTGCTAAAATGCAATTCTTATGAAATCATGCATGAATGCTAATTATGCAGAAAAGATGATAAAATGCTGTTGATTTTTAAGGATTTGAGCTTAATAAATGAGATTTAGAGTGATGAATACGAGATTCATCATCCCCCTATACTTAAACCATGCTCGTCCCTGAGCATCAAAAAGATATGCCATGAAGTGAAATGAGATTGGGTTCCATACCAAGACCATGAGCTGAAGGTGAAAGTGAACCTAAACTCAACCTTTGGATTATTTGTGTGTCGGAACTTCTGTGAGACTTAGAATTTTAAAATCAACAGTCCTCGAGTTCTACAAATCATTGCTTACAGTTTCGGCTCAGAAGTCATCTTAGATCTATCCTCTTCCCAAAGTATACCCTATGAACATTGAATAACCGACTCTTGTGTGTGAAAGGTTTTTAGCTCTTCCCACTCAGAATGCCGGACTACTGCGCAAACCTCCTCTCCAATAACTCATCCTCGGGGAGTCAGGTATATCCTTCTAAGGTCTGTCGCGCTGTGTTCACAATCGAATTGGGGGGAGAAGTTAGAAGAATGAGAAAAGAACTGGAGGGTGATTAGTGTAGTTCACCTCTCCTTGTGAAGCTGGCCAGTGTAGCCGAGTCTTCACCAAGATCTGCAAGTTTCTTGAAGCTTGGACCTTTTTGGTCAGATTTTATTTGGTAGTTGCTTCTTTGTATTTGGAATTTTTGGTTGTTCTACTTGGATCTTGTTTTGCCCCTACGGATATAGCATCTTTTGTTTCCGTACATTTTTTGGGGTCTTAGAAAAAATTGTGCCTAGCCGTCCATCCCTTTTCTGAAGCTTTATTTCAACCCGTACTCCGGTCTTTAGATTTCCACGCCACCAGAAAAGAAGCTCACACAGTCTTCCAACATATGTTTGAGTTGAGCTAAGTGCATAGTGCGAGAGTACAAATTAATTCCTTATTCCAGAGTTGTACCCAGAATGAAGAGACCAGGTTAGACACTAAGAGTCAAACTCTCTGCATTGTTATGTGGAACTCAAAGAATTAAGTCACAGACCTGAAGACTCTAAAATCCTATTTCTCGGTGAAGTTCCTCTGAAAATTAGGTTGATTAAAGTTAAGTTTAGACCACTCTCGATTTCGGCTCAGAACCCAATGACTTTTCACATATGCAAATGAATGTAATGCTGGATGAAGTGCAGGTGTGTGGAATGCAAACACAATTTTTTTAAAAAAAAATGAATAAGAAGCCATTTTTTTCAAAAATTTTGGGCAAAGTCAGTGTTAGAAACATTTTTTCTTTTTCTTTTTCTGTTTTTTTTTTGTTTGTTTTTTTTTAAAAATAAAATTACCCACCCCGTAAATACATATAGACTTATGCGCAAGTACGAGGTATGGCTAAAATATATACGAAGTATATATACAGACCCCCCTATACTTAGCGAGTGTTGTGTCCTCAGAGCACAAGAAGCGTAATGAAGACATAGCTCGGGCTAAGCGTAAGAGAGAAAAATTACTCAATGGTTCGCCCCCTATACTTAGACTGTGAATAGTCTAAGTATAAAAGAAGAGCGCAAAAAGAAGCGGACGGGATATGTAAATGAGGAGAGTATAAACAGATGGGTGGCGGTTCCCCCTATACTTAGGCTTTGGCCAGCCTAAGTATAGAAGAAAGATGGAGTGATCAAGAGATCGAAATGTGATGAGGGAAATGGTATATACAAATGGCATCGGTCCCCCCTATACTTAGGCCTTGGCCTAAGTAGAGGAAGAAGTTGTACAAGAAGACCGATGTGGTCGGGAGGGAGGGAGGGTAGCCGATGATTAAGGCGGTTTACGGCTGATCTTTTTGTGAGCCTGTGGTGGGAGATCGTAATGATGAGACAGAGATGAAGCATATGATTCCCCACCATTATCAGTGTCATCCTCAGAAAAATCATGATGGATAGTAGATGAAATATTTGAGTCAGATGAAAGGTAGCCATCATCAGAGTTATCCTCAGAGGAATAGTATTTGAAAGTGGACATTCTCCAGATATTCATGTCTTTTTGTTCCTTCAATTGTTTCCTCAAAATTCGTTCCTTTTTAAGATCAATCGGTTTATCCTCAAATGAATCTTCAGATGCTCCAATCTCAGTCAGCTCATAAGATATAATTCCAGTGTACTTGTGGAAGGTAGGAGCATCAGCTTTGGATGAGTACTAATTAGGAACGGGAGTTGTCCAACGAGAATCGAATGTTGGATCTTTGCGAAGATATGGCTTTAGAGCTGCCGAACAGACTTCACTCATGTAGACTACCTTTTCTGGACCTGATGAGGGATCATCAACCGATTCCTCTTCCGAAAGATCAAAGGTGACTTTCTTTTTCTTGTTTCGTGAAGATGTCGGTTCACTTGAGTACCCGGATGAATAGCCATTAAAATTCTTCTCCTTGGTCGGTGTTCGGGCTACGTGTTCGTTCTTTGTTTCCTGAATGTTGGTGCACTCTTGATTTAGGAGGATTTGGTCAAGATAATCAGAGTATGTTGCTCCAGGGTGCGACCATGCAAATGTCTCAGGATTGTAGTAGAAGGATTTGTCTATTTTGAAATCTGCGGGAATTGATATATCGGGGAGAGTCTCTAAACCAATAGTCTCATTAACAAACGCAATCTCAGGTGTAGCAGCGGGGTAGGGCTCTTCTACCGTTTCATGGTTGCGGTTGTTGGGGACTTCGTGGGTTACCTCAGAAAATCGTGGTTCCTTAAAGACCGTATCAGATCGTAGTGATTCCAATGCCGTAAAATTTATTTCCCGAGTCTCACAATCGATACTCGCCTTGGCCAATGCCAAGAATGGTTTTCCGAGAATGATTGGAGACTGGGTGAATTCTCCTTGATGCTCAATATCAATGATCGTGAATTCTACCTTGAGCGGAGCACCTTGGAATTTCATGATGACAGAAATGGTTCCTCTCGGCCTTTTTATCGATCGGTCCGCTAATTGTACAATCTCTCGTATCTTCCGAATCGGTCCGAGTTTGAGTTCCTGAAATACAGAGGTCGGAAGGATATTGATCGGTGAATCGTCATCAATACGAGCATGTGTGAAAATTGTGTCTTTGATTTCACAGTCAAATCTGGGCAACCGCTTCACTATGCGGCTCTTGGTTTTTCTCCTCAACACCAAGGAGGAGGCCATTGACAAGATATGTCTTTCAGTTTTTGTTCTAATCCTTCCTGACTTTTTGATGATTAATCTGTCCATTAGAAATTTCTTAAGGTCAGAGAAGTGTTCAATGGCCTTTATGATGGGAAGTTCAAAAATCAAGTATTTTTCCAGTGCTTCCCGTAAAGCAGGATCCAAATTCCTCAGATCTTCTTCAGATTCAATTTTTATGAGATTTTCTAGATTTTCAAATTTTTTTGTATTTTTTGTGTGGTGTGGCGATGTGGTGTCTTCCTTAGATGAGAAGGGGCCTTGATATTCAGAGTTTGGGTCAGAGGCATAGTCATTCCTAGGGGAATAATGAACAGAAGTGTTGATGTTAGAATCATCCCTAGGTCTTCGAATATCCTCAAAATTTTTATCATGGTATCCAATCATTTCCTCATTTAGTTTTACACCCGATCCACCATAGAATGAGATTACTTGGTCGGCAAATTTTTGAAATCTATCCTCCATCAATTTAAATCTTGTTTTTATCCTCGAAACATTATCCTCACAATTTTGCTCATGATCAA
This sequence comes from Ottelia alismoides, assembly GCA_037367405.1. NCBI lineage: Eukaryota > Viridiplantae > Streptophyta > Magnoliopsida > Alismatales > Hydrocharitaceae > Ottelia > Ottelia alismoides. The sequence goes on along the minus strand of JAZKJV010006632.1, from coordinate 293,061 downwards.
TCATGGGAGCACTCGGATTTTGTTCAATGATTCTGTCTTCCATTTTTCTGTACGTACGGAGAGGAGAATTTCTTGGAATATCCATTATACGATCATTTCTTGAAAATTTCTCCTCCAAAATTATGGAAGGAAGCTGCTCATATGATCCAGGCATGTTTATTTGATCTGAGTAGAGCTCAATCCTTTGATCATGATTAGTCAGACCTTGGTATTGTGGAGTCAACATACAGGGTTTATATGTGTCTAGGAGCTCAGTCCAATCCTCTGTATGGATTTCATGTCTGACGAGGGGTCTGTCGTGGTCAATCCAACGCTGATGATCATTAAGTGCATGTCCTTCCATCTGGGTTTGGTTTCTCTGCCAGTCATGGGATTTAAAGGGATTTCGATCTTGAAAGGTTTCATTGGCGAGAGATTGAGAATGAGGTGATTCAGTCCAAGATGGTAGGTGGTCGTGTGTAGTTGGATGACTTGAGTAAGGATTCAATGGGGAGGCCGAGGTCATCTGCGGGTGAAAGTTTCCCGCAAATGTTGGAGGATTTTTGAAAGAAGAGGATGTAGTTGATTTGGGCCAAACCGAGAAAGATTTGTTTTCATAGTGATGTTCGGTCATTTTTGAAGGAGTTGAGAGAAATGATGGGTTGGATCTGAAATTTGGAAAGATTTCCATGATGGGATCAAGAGATGAGAGAGAAGTTTGTATGGGATAGAAATTTTATCAAATGTACGGTTGTTGATCTTCGATATCGGTTCACGCACACCAATACAAACACAAATCAAACCCTGGATTCACCAACTCACACAATGAAGCCGTAAGATTTCGGCTATTATCTTTTCAATTTTAGTTGGTGATAATTCAATCTTGGAAAAAATTTAGCGAGCTGAGATTTTGGATTTGGGCTCTATCCTTAAGTGTCGTCTCTCGCTCACTCAGAAAAAATAAAATCATCCAAGGTCGGGGTTACTCTCCGCAAAAATTCTTGATTTTATGGGTTATTTAAGATCAGATATATTTAGCAGTCCCGATTTTAATGAGGTGATCACTGAAAAATTAGATGAGCACAAATACACGTCTACCGTCCAGTCCCAATTTCCTTTAAAGTTATGTTATAAAATAAGAGAGAGGAGTTCGGGAAAAGCTGATGCACGCGGAAAACTATGATGAATGCTCAGTTAGAAGACTTACAGTGAATCCTTGCAATCTTCATGTGGGATGCTAGACAGAATTTAAAAATTTATTCTAAATGAAATGCAAGCCGATGGAAAAACCGCACCTAAGCAGAAAGTTCTATTAGCGGGAAGAATTGATTTAAATTTGGCTAAGTTGAACGATCTATGTGCGTCTCAATTAAGTGCAGTGTGGCTTAAGATCCTACGAGCACAAGCAAAAATATAAATGCTCTGAGAGCCGTATGTGCAGGTCTATCCTAATCGCCACTCAAGTCGGGCCCCACCCTCGCCGGAGAGTGAAACAGGCCACGACACACCACAGAATAAAGTTTAGAGGTCTTTCTACACACGCGAGAGTCCAAACGGACACCGCTATAAATGAGCAGAAATTAAAAGTGCAGGAATTAAAAACCTAGACTCTACTCTCTCTCACAACTCAACTCGATCTTAAATTAATTGCGGTTTTTGGTGAAGTTGCGTCGGTTATTGAAAACCGCTCCACGTACAAGGTACCTCGCAAAAAAAATAAGAGAGAAAATGTAAGAGAGTGACTCAAAAAATATATGAAAAATAAAGGCTGAAAATAAATTGCAGGAAAATGAAATTTACAATGAAAAATTCGGGGGTCAGACTACCCGAATGCGGAAAACCGAATGAAAAAATTTTTAGACAAAAATCTGACCCGGGTTCGATCCCCGGCAACGGCGCCATCTGACGTGTCCGAATATGTCGGTTTTAAGAAGTTGTTTTTATCGTGTCGTGCGTTGTAGGCGGCAATCGGAAACGATCAAGAAAATACCACAAATAAGTTATTCAATTTTTAATCTCGTGGTTTTATGTTTATTTTACTTGGGCAAGTCCCAAGGTCAATCACAAGGAGGCAAAGGAACAACCTAGAATTAAGTCTATCAAAGTTCGTGTTCGGTTTTCGAGGTGGTCTTTTCTTGGAATTTTAAATGCAATAAAGGGTGCAAAATGCAAATTTGGCTTTATTTTAGGGACTAAAATGTAAATTACGTTCAAATGATGTCCGAAAAATACGAAACTTGGCCACAATGTAAACTATAATGAAATGGATGCACTATAATTTTTTTGGAATTTTTGGATGCAATATGATTTTTTTATGGATTTTTAAATGCAAACAAAATGATTTTTAATATTTAATTTTAATAAATATCAAACCTACTTATTTTCGAGAATCAAAATTATCTGAGATCTATCACTAGGTGACGGATCTCAGAAAAATCTTAAACCTCGAAAATGTGGGGTTTAATATCTAATAAAAATTAAATACTAAAATGTGCAAAATGATTTTTACAGGATAAAATATGCATGCAATTGCAAATCTTTTTGGGCACAATGTTAAGAATAATTAACTCTACTAGATGTGATTTTTCAAGAATTTTTAGAGCAACGGTTAATCAACTATCAATTTCAGAGCAGAAAATGGGTAAAATACACCAATTTTCACACAATAATTATTTATTAATTAACCGTCCGTCACAAAAATAACCACAACATATCAAAGTGTAGAGAATCAATTAACAAACATCATGCAATTTTTAGATTGATAAAATAATGTAGAAAAAGTGTTCAAAACTGAGGGGGAACACAGGGGTATACTTGCAATAAATAAAACTAAATAAAATGCACTGGGGGGACTTTATTGTAGTTACCAGGAGTTGGGGGGTATCTTCTGCAATTTCGCCAGAGGGGTACGTGCATAGCACGTGCCTCTGGTTGGCGGGGACTGAAGTGCGGATCAATGAACCTCCGGGGGGCTTCCAGCAATTTCACCCTCAGTCACGTGCGGGGCACGTGACCTGAGGTTGCGTGGGCTTGACGTTCCCCCGCCCTCACGCGCGCTGCGCGTGGCGGGGGTCTCGGGCTTTGGGCCCGGCCTGCGGCTGAAGGCGGTAGCGGCGGAGGGCCGCTCCAGGCAGAGGTGCCGGTGGCTGGGCGGAGTCGTCGAGGCGGAGCGGAGCTGCCGGTGGACGGAGTCGTAGTGTTGGTGGACGGCGATGTTTGTCGAGGCGGAGGCGGTGCGAAGACGACGATGAAGGTGATGTCGGAGGAGCTCCAGGCGGTGAAGCTGGAGTCGGTGGTGCGGAGTCGAGGAAGGCGGTGCAGAAGCAGGTGTCGTCGATGGCGAGGAGGATCGTCGACGGTGAGCTTGCTGGCGTAGCTCGTCGTTGGCGGATCCTCTGATCGGAGATAGGCGTCGTGGGCTCGACAGCCAAGGGGGCTGGAGCTGAGGCAGAAGCGGTTGAGGAAGAGCGTCGTGGGTTGCAACGAGCTTGTGAAGCTCGGATCGCGCCGAGGAAGAGGGAGGGGGTCGGGCTGTCACCACCGACCTCCTCTCTTGATTTCGTGCAGACGGCAGATGGGTCTCGAAGGAAGCGGCGGAAGTTCTTAAATAGGAGGAGGGGTTTCTCGCCGGATATGGCAGGAGGGGGTTGATTGAAGGGATGGAGGTGGAGATCCGGTGATGGATTCGACTGGGGATCTGATTGGGGATCGGGGGGATACGCGGGGGCGGCGATCGGAGATGGGCGGAGCTCGCGAGATCCGCGGTGGCCCGAAGAGGAAAGGGGAGGAAGATGACTACAGGCGCCGTCCGATCGGGTGCGATCGGACGGACGAGAATGGGGTACGTGGCGTGTGGGAGGAGCGCACGTGCTTGGCGCGTGCCTGGGTGGCACGTGCCTCGCACGTGCGTGGTTTTATTTTAATTAATTTTTTTTAAAAAAAAATTTTAATAAAACCGAGTATATAATATAGCAAAAACGGCTGACACGTGGCGGCACCAGGTGCTGCCACGTGTCAGCAACAGAAAATTCCGAAAATAAACATCTTGTAAAATCGAAAATAAATAGTAAACAACCTCGGATCGAAAAACTTTCTTCACAAAAATTGCTCGTATCGATGAGATCTACAACTTTCATGAAGACATCAAAACCAAAATCGATCATTTGCACAAAGTGATTTTTTGGGGTATCCCATGTACAAAGAATACCTTGATTTTTGGGTTTTATAATTTTTTTTGTCATTTTTAAACAAGATAAAAATCCAGAAAAATATGGAAAAATCAAAGATAAATAAAAGACACTTAATTCTATTTTTTTTGGATTTTTATTGATTAAGAAAATATATACATAAAATACAAGGTCAAAAACCGCGAAAATATACAATGTACAAAAGAGGCCCAAAACCCAACTTTCACATACGAGCTCTGATTCACTTGAACTTGGTCTTGTTTTGAAGGTAATTGAATGCACATTAGTTCAAAAGTGAGTAGGATTAAATCGGATACTGGATGGAGAAGATATGTGGCTTTTAGTCCGAAAAATCTGAAATTAGGGTTTGGGTTTTTGGTCCACTTATTTGGGTTAGTTATTTTTTTGTATTTTTTCTTTATTCTTGTTAGTAATATGTACACAGTGGAAGTAGTTTTGAGTCATTCGGAGTTAGCATGAATGAGTTAAAAATTAGGGAAGCTAGGCTATTTACAGGTCATTTTGCTTGGATTTTTGGCTTCTTATTTTATGCAGATTTTTGTGTTAAAATGCAATTCTTATGAAATCATGCATGAATGCTAATTATGCAGAAAAGATGCTAAAATGCTGTTGATTTTTAAGGATTTGAGCTTAATAAATGAGATTTAGAGTGATGAATACGAGATTCATCAGTGAGCCTCTTCCCCTCTTCTTTCCATGTTCTTATAGCCTTAGCGTAGATTAGGTTAGGTCCATAGCAGTTTTGCTTTTCGTTTCCACACTCGCCGGGAATCTTTGATCGAAGCCACGACGGAGCTGAGCTCCGCCCATCGTTTCCGACCACTCCAGTTGTCGACCGCCGCCCAAATCACCTCCATTCTTCTCCCCTTCACTCCGTCGCTCCGCTCCATCCATCATTTCACCTCGATCTCGCCCAGATCGAGTCGCCCGAGCTCCCCTCTCCGCCGCTCGCTGGAGCTACACGCCCGAGCCATCCTCCGCCTCCATCGAACCACCCGAGAGCGCACCTCATCTTGGAGGTCACAGCCCAAGAGTAGGCTCCCTCGACCATCGACGACCCCAGGAACAGCCGCCCAGGTCGCCTTCGCCGTCCGAGCATCCCACGCCGCCTCCACTTCGCCGGAGGCCACCATCAGATGCAGAAGGGCCCCAGGAGCCTTTTGCCCTTGATCCGGGGGCCGGAGCGGCCATATGTCGGCCGCCATCGCCGCCCGAAGCTCGCCGGGGAGGTGTTCTTCGTGAACCTCCTCCTGCCGTTGGATCAAGACCCGCCTCCAGTCGCCACGTACGCCGTTCGATCGCCAGGAGCCCCCAGTCGTCCGATCGTTCATCGAGGATCTGATCTCAGCCGCCCAGGACGAAGGGGGGGCCAGCCGTCCGATGCTCGCCACGGTCCAAGTGAATCTCCTTCGGTCGCACGATCGATCTCAGTGGGTATTTTGCATCTTCGACCCACACCTTTTTGTATTTATGCTTTAGTCCTAGAACCTTTATTTCAAGTTTGAAAACTTTTGTAGTGATTGCACTTAGGCCCTCGCACTTTCACTATTTGCACTTTAGTCCACGCCACGTCACCTCACGTGACTAGGGCGCGTGACTTTTGGGTATTTTGCATATTTGGTCCCGAACTTTTAGGTATTTGAAATTATATCCCTGTGAGTAGTTAATTGAATATGTTTTTTTAGAAGAATTGCATGTATACCCAGCCGGTTTTCACTAATTACAACTATGCCCCTATGAATGACAAAACACGTGCCTCGCGCATGTCTTTTTGTGGAATTTGCGCCTGAGCTCCTGGATGTTTCTAAAATTGCATTTATACCCCTGCCAGGCTTAGGATTTTTGTATGCTTGAGTTATTTATTTTAAGCCTCATTTAAATGCCAAAAATTCTCAAAATTTGAACTTAAGCTCTTGTTTACTTGTACTTGCATGCTATATTTTTGCATTGCATTTTTATTGCATTTTCATATTTATTAAAAATCAAAAACATGCATTTATTTCACTATTTGCATTAGAAAATCCATAAAAATTATAAAAATGTTTTGAAAAATTCCAAAAAAAATATATTTTGTGTATTTTACCATATTTTAGTGTCAGTCCAAAAATCACTAAAAAACTCAAAAGAAAAACCTTAAAAATTCAAAAACACATAAAAACTTCAAAAAAATCTATAAAATTGTAGAAAACTCCAAACATTATAAATCAGTTCCTGTAGTTTCCTGTTTGTATTCTCTTTATTTTAAAATTAGTTTGAAAAATTTTGGTGGTTGTTTGTTATTTTTAATTCCTATTTTACTCATAGCCGGTCCACATTTCACTGTTAACCTTCATTTCTGTATTTAGAAATACCCAAAAAAACACCCTGAAAAATATCCAAAAATCACAAAAACAGTAGAAAATCTTAAAAATACCAAAAAGATTTGATCTCTGGATTTTTGTCTCTTTTTGCACACTTTTATAAATATTTTATCACTCCTTGTATTATATTGTCTTTATATTCCAATATTGAAAAAGAAAAAAAATAATAATATAAAATTATAAAAATCCGAAAATTAAAAATCAAAATACAAAATCAAAAATTCAATAAAAAAAATTAAAAAAATTAAAAACCCACAAAAACTTTGATTGGCTAAGTGGTTTATTAGACCTTGGGCTTTGACTGTTGTCTTTACTCTGCTCCGTTGTTTCCTGCGTTCGACCCCTACTTGCTTGCCACTGTACATTGTTAGTAGGATATAATAAATTTTAATCCTTGCTATTGATTGCCTTATTGATTGTATGGGTTAACTGTTGACGAACGAATAGGCTTGAGTAGTCGCATCAGCGACAGTAAGTCTGATTTGTCAGACCACTTTTCTTCGCGTTTTCTCGACTGTCAGTTGTCGGTTTTGATTTCATTTTCACTTTCTTTTGTGGATTGAGCCCTTAGTTCTAGGCCTTTGCTTGATCGATTAGATTAGGTCTAAACACGCTAATAACCTTTGCATGTACCTATAGATCGTATTTGGACTTAGTTTAATTAAACAGTTAACTCACCTTCTTAGAACCTCCGCGCCGCGAGCCCTCCCCATCAAGCGCTACTCCTGAACTCGATGTGTCGAGAAGAGGGGGGGGTCTAGACCGGACTCTTAGGATCGAGGATTGGTGAGTAACTTGTGGTTCTTCACGCTAGCAGTTGCCTATCTTAGGACGATTTCCGCATTGCATACCGGCATGTAGATAGGTTTACAAATTCTGCTTTGCATCCCGCATGGAGAGAGCTGGGATTCGATGTAAGTCTTCTTACTTTGCATCCATCATTTAGGCACAAAGGTGAGATTTCCATCTTTGTGCCGACTTGCATTGGCGTTTCCGACTCTATTCTCCCTCTGTTTTGGACAAAGTAGGATAAAGAAAATACAAAAACGTTAGGCGCTTTGTTGAAATTACTCAAAAGAAGTGATAACACCAAAAAAATTAAAAAATGGACTGCTAAGAAAACTTTGACCTAAATAAAATTGGTAATTGGACTCATTGATTGGGGAGAGTCACACCCTCACTTGTATTCAGGTTGCATGGGAAGGTCTCCTTCCAAGTGAGCAGAGTGCTTCGTAAGGATTAGAGCCCAAAACCCATTCTGTGGCTGCCTTGTGTATCGCCTGGATTTCCGAAGTATTGGCGCTTCTATCGTACGTGGACGAGTAAGGCTTGGTCAACATTGGTGACTCTCTATTGTGCAGAGCATCGACCTTGTCCGAAGTATCGAGCCTAGGCCACGCCTTCACGGGGGTGTCTGTCTCATCGTCTTGCGTCCGAATAGGTTCTTGCACGCTCACGGGTGATTCCGTTGCGAGCGAGTTCTGAAGTAGCGGTTTCGCCTATTGGCTTCCTTTCTCTATTTCTTTGGCCGAGTAGGGATCCAGGAAGGGTTACAAGGACTTCAAAAAGTGCAGACTACAGGTTACACAGGAGGAGGACAAGTACGGGATACTCTTCCGGCAGTACTCTCTCTCCTATAGGCGTAGCGCTCTAAGGACTTGTTAAAAGATAAATGCCTGAATTCATCTAAAAACTACAAAGATAATAGCCGAACCCTTACGGCTTCACGTGTTGAGTTGGTGAATCCCCTTTGCTTTGTGTTTGCTTGCTAGTTGGATTAAGGTCAAAGATCAAAAACACCGCGCCTTTGCGCCATTTTTGCTCTCCTTCCACTTGACCCTTGCTCATTGTGAGCCTTCTACTGTTTTACATTCCATTTATTTCTTGTCTCCCGTATCTTTCATCCACATCGATCTTCCTCTTGATCTCCGAGATGGCGACGAATGGGCAGTTTAGTCGAGACCTCGTCGACACCCACATCAGTTCCACTCGCTCTCCATCTCCAATAATTCAGGGTGATTCCTGATGGCACGCCTGATCACTCAGGTAAAAGGTAATAAAGGGTCGTTGTGACCTGAGTAACCAAGCGGTGTCAATCAAGAAAAAATAGACCACCAAACAGAGAAAAGAATCAATCAAATACGATAGCGGTCTTGCTATTATTTTAACCTGGTATAGCGACCAGGGTCGAACACAAGGAGCACGTGATAGCCTTGCGGCCTACGAAGTAGTCAAAAAGAATAGATAAAATAAAATACAAGTGTTTTTGGTGGATTTTTAATTGTTTTTAATTTTTTTGGATTTTTAATTAATTAAGAAAATAATGAAAGCAAAGAAACAACCAACTTCAAACAATTATTCAATGCATTAAAAATCAATCAAAAATTCAAATAAAAATATTTTTATGTATTTTATGATTTTTAATGTTTTTGGTTAATTTTTGGGATTATTCTGATTTTTATTTTCTTTTCTAAAAATCAATCAATGCAAGAAAACAGTAGCAATGTCCAGTCAAGAGTAAAAGGCCAATTTAAAATGCAAAAAGGCCTATTTAACTTCTGGAGGTAATTTTCCTATAAACTAGAGAGTCTAAGGAAAATTAAGGCACTAGAATTATTATTTTTAGATTTTTAAAGTAATTATTAGAATTTTTATAGGTTTTTAGGTGTTTTGTAATTTTATGAGTTTTGTATAATGAAAAATGACCAAACTTGGTCAGAAAATCAAACAAGGCAAAAGACACAGTAGCTAATTTTTTTGTAATTTTTAGAGGTATTTTAATAATTTTTTTGTGAATTTTTAGATCAGACAGTAAAGAAAATGCATGTTTTTGAATTTTTAAAAATAGTAAATGAGATCAAAAATGTCCCCAAAAATTCTAGAAAATTTTACAACATGGCAGGTGAGTTTGCTATTTTATTAAAATCAAACACAAGGGCACAGGGGCATATGTGCAAATATAGAAACAAACAAGGTCTAAAGTGCAAATGTACCAACGTAAATAAAACTAACTAAAGTATTTACAGGACTAAACACGAAATAAAATAAACAGAGGGGCCTAAGGGATAAATTACCCTTTTATTAATGAGGTCGTCGGATGGGCGTCACGTGTAGTGATGGACGACTGGGAATGGGTGGCGCCCAACAAAGGAAGCCCTCGTCCTGATCGAGCGGCGGTGGTCTCGCCACGTGGAGAATCAGATGGCTCTGGAGCAACGTGGTAAAAACCTCTCTGATCGGACGGTCCGGATCCACCCTCCAAGGATCGACGGTGATAGCTGCTCCTCGAATAGACGGTGGAGATCAAAGATGGAGCTGGAGGTACATCGGATGGCTCTGAAGGATGGAGGAAGAACTGGGCTCTAGCGAACTTCGCCGGGCTCGTGACAGCGCTGATCTCCTCCTGGAAGGCCTCTGATGATCGGAGAATGAGCGTGGAAGCCTTCCGCATCGAATGGAAGCCTCCGATGACTCAATGGAGCTCCGAGAAGCTCTGGCGAGTGCGGCGGAGGTGGAGCTGCTGGACCAAATGGTCCAAGCCCTCAGATGGGCTTGGATGTACCTGCAAAGTGCATCAGCAAACTCGCAGGTCGAGGGCAAACTGCCTCGACCCCGTTAGGTGTGGTGATAGTGAACGGTGCGGTGGTGCGGGCGAACCCCGGCGAAGCGACGGCGAAGGGGTTCGAACCCCAACTCCTGTGCGAGCTGGGTTGAGCGGAGGGGCGTAGAAGGTGCGCGGGAGGATGGCGAGTGCGATGGAGGATTCTGATGATCGAACGGGAGGGTGAGATGGTCGGAATCAGCGAAGGTCGGCGACGGCGCGATTTGGGGCTAAATCGAAATCGGAGAAAATGGGAAAGAATATAAGCTACCTGGGTGGAGGGATCGACTGGGGACGAGCAACTGGTACTCTGGGTCCTTGACTCGAGGACCGTCGGCGTCCGAGGCTCTGGCACTACCTCCAGGCGGCGCACGGCGGAGCTAACTCGCCGGATCAGTGGTTCCTTGCTCCCTCCTCGCTGCGACACCCTCTGGAGCAAGTTGTCACTCTCGCCGAGACGGTGGAGGTCACTGGGTGGTGAACAAATGAGCCAAAGATAGGAAATGAGGTGGCGGTGCTCAACCTTTATACTGCCAGGAGTCCGACAAGAATGGATCGGGTAGGGCATCTTAATGCGCGGACCCCGAGGCGGGCACTCCGGCGAGGGTGTCGGATGTGACGTGAGAGAAACGGACCTGGGGTTTAGGGGATGGTGCTCGGGTATGAATGGGAAAAATTTGAGAACTCGGGTCGGGCACCCAGGACCCGTGTGAAGTGGTCCACAAGGGGGAGTTGACCGGGCGGTCAACAACCCCCGTGGACCAATGAGAGACAGCCACGTGTAAAATGTTTAAAAGTTCGATTAAAAATAGCAAATGGATGAATTACTAAAAACTTAAAACATGAAATATTTTTGTTTTAATTTTTTCTATTTTTTGGTGATTTTTAATAAATTTTTCAAAGTAAAAATAGGGTATTTACAATATAGTACTATACATAGGTATATATACAATATTGAATTTTTATTTTTGATTTTTACTTTGTTATTTTCATTTTGTTTTTATTTTTGTTATTTTTATTTTATTTATTTACACCATAATAAATAGAATATTTACAAAAGTTTTGGAATTTTAATTTATTTATTTATAGGGTGAAATAAATATAGGAGTGGTTGTATGTACATGGTGAATATGTACAAGTGATTCTATTTTTATTGTCTTTCTGATTTTTTCAATTTTTATCTTGATTTTATATTTATAAATATATACAAGTATTTACAAGCCTATTTTAGTCCATTTTTAGAGGAAAATATTTTTATTATATTTACAGGTATAGTTACACACATGAGTCCCTATCTCCCTCTACTTTGGCTTTTATGCGATCAGGCCCATGCTGAGCCCTCCCTTGGGATTGGGTTGCTCAATATTTATTCTAAATATTTCCCTCTTTTTCTTTTTACTCTTTATTCTTTTATTTTTGTACAAAGACATGCTAATTACTAAACTTTATACAATGCATGCTTTTGGTAATTATTTGTATTTACATGAATATACATGTATTTGCAAAGGTTTTTGTAGCTAAAATACAAGGATAAAGAGTGATGAATGGGTATTCATCACCCCCCTATACTTAACTTTGCTAGTCCCTTAGCAAACACTTATTTGAAAAAGAAGTGAAAAAGAAAGAAAGAAAAAGAAAAAGAGGAGAATATACATGGATTAAGGCTGATTATCAAACTTGCCTTCATTAAATTGAATTATGGAGCTCGATCAGATCTTTGGATTATTAATGTGTCGGAACCTTATTTGGACCTAAGCTTAAAACTCAACAGTCTCTAAGTTCCACCAATCTATGGACAAGACTCCTCAATAAACCATATCAGAACAAGTCTACATACACAAACTCTAACGACCATGAATCTTTCCATGCAGTGAAGTGATATGTAGCTCCCCACCTCAGAAGTAACAAAGAAACAACCTCCCCCAACCTGGTAACTCTAATGCCTCGGTCTAGCAACTCTTTCCTCGAGAAGCGGGGTATTCCCTTCTAAGTTCAAGTGCAACCGGCTCAAGAAGAGGGGGAATAAGAGGTATAGAATTTTGGGAGCTCAACCAGTGTAGCTAAGTCTCCCGCTGCAAGCTTCATGAGATGTAACATGGATACCATAAGCTTTTGCTTTATTTGACTATATACACTCCGGTGGGGTTATTAAATTTTCAATCCGACCCACCACTTTTTTGGAGTTCTTTTTGCATTTTTTTTCAAGTGCATCTTTACAACATATCTACATGGTGCAGCATATATACAAGAAATTTTCCTCTTGAGCCAGTAGACTATCCCTCTTTTGAAGCTTTATTGCAACCCACGGCTTCTGTCTTTAGCCTTCATCACCACTAGACCAAGTTGAGACGCACTTCCTTCAGTAGAAGAAGAAGAGAGGTTCCGCCTAGAAGTACTACCCTCATATGTTACCCCAAGCCAAAGGAAACTGCCTCCTCACCACCTCATCCGTGGAGAGCTATGTGTAAAGTGCTGGTGCAAGTCAAGCCATTGTCTCTAAGAGTCATGCGTGTGTTGTTAAGTGCTCTACTTAGGCTCATCAAGATGACATATGCTCATAGCCTAGTGGACTCAAAGAATTAAGTCCTTATGGACCTGAAAAGCCTTAACCCTAAGCCCTATAAGGTTCCTCTTAGAATTAGGTGGATTAAGATCTTAATCAAGCTCCATTTCCCAATTTAATTTCAGGCTTAAGTTTAAATGTCAACTATCATCCAGGAAAACTATATACATATATACAAAGATGCTATTTACACATATTTACAATCGTGCAAAATTTTTGAAAAATGTTTTGAAATCATGGATGGATGAATGCATGAAGTGCAAGTTTTGCAAAAGTATTTACACACATTTACACAAAACTTTTGCAAACTTTTGATTTTCAAAACATTTTGGAAAAATTTTGTACTATATACATAATTTTGATAAGAAAATATTTACACAAGCTTTACAGCAAAAGATATTTGAAAACATTTTTACAAAAATTATTTGTACACTAGCTATGTATGTGCAATAAAAGAATGATTATTTACAGGAAAATTTTTAATTTTTGTGATTTTTAGGGTTTTTAGCCATTTTATTTATTAACACACTCACACAAAGTACGAGTTATGGCTAAAGTATATATGAAATATATACACACCCCCCTATACTTAGCTCGAACGATGTCCTCAGAGTTAAGAGCGATGAAGAAGACATAACTCGTGCTTAGTATAGGGAAGTGAAAAGGAATGGATATATACAGAGATGAATCAAAGAATAGAATGAGGAGAACTCGGTGGTTTCCCCCTATACTTAGGATCCAATAATCCTAAGTATAGCAAGCTGTACATGAAGGGAAATCCGAGTGAAGGATGTACAGAGTCTGTCCCCCCTATACTTAGGGTAAAATAACCCTAAGTATATGCAGCAAAACAGGGGTAGAAAGAATAAAAAGAATACCCGAAGGTCCTACATCCCCCCTATACTTAGGGTAAAGTGCACCCTAAGTATAGCCTAATCATAAGATGAGGAAAGGGATGTGGGACTAAAGAATAGAGTGATATGGACAACTGGATCTATACAGGTCGGAAGAACAGTGATAATCAGGCGTGAGATGCAATAGATGTGAGTCAAGAGACCACATCTCACGCAAAGTGAATAGGGGCAACATCAACGACCCGCGGCTCATGATCTAGAAATGGCTTGAGCCGCTGGCCGTTCCCTCGAAAGGTACTCTCAGAAGACAACTCAGATATATCAATGCTACCGTTGTCGTGTACCTTTCTCACCAGATAAGGTCCCTTCCACTTGCTCTGTAGCTTCCCTGGAAATAATCGCAGCCTCGCATCAAACAGCCATACTCTCTGTCCAGGCTCAAAATGCTTGTGGCTGATATGAGAATTATGCCACTCTTTCACTCTCTCCTTATAATGTAGGTTGTTTGAGAAGGCGGTATCTCTAAGCTCCTCCAAGGCTGCTAACTCTGCCCTCCTCTGGTCTCCTACACTATCTGGATCCATAAGTATCTCAGTGACTGCCCATAGTGACTTGTGCCTCAACTCAACAGGTAGATGGCACGGCTTGCCATATACGAGGCGAAAGGGAGATGTGCCTAATGGTGTCTTGAAAGACGTCCTATATGTCCACAAGACCGAGTCCAAAAGCTGTGACCAATCCTTTCGCTCAGGGCGGACGACTTTCTGCAATATAGTCTTGAGCTCCCTGTTCGACACCTTGGCTAGACCATTCGTCTGTGGATGATATGGAGTGGCAACTCGATGGTCTATACCGAACTCACTAGCAAGTGCCTTCACCTGGTCGTTGATGAAATGAGACCCCCCCATCTGAAATCAATACTCGAGGAACCCCGAACCGCGTGATGATGTGCTTCCTCAAAAATCTGCAAACAGTCCTCGCATCAGCGGCTCGGGCGGGGATAGCCTCAACCCAACGACTCACATAATCAACGTCCAACAGAATGTACTCAAATCCCTGACTCTTAGGGAATGGACCCATGAAATCGATGCCCCATGCGTCAAAAACCTCACAGAAGTGAACGGGCTGCGTCGACATCATATCACGTTGTCCACAAGTGCCCATCCTCTGACAATCAGTACACCTCTTCACGAACTCCTCAGAGTCCTTGAAGAGGGTAGGCCACCACAAGCCGGATTGGAGCACTTTCTGTGCCGTTCTCCTCCCAGAATGATGTCCTCCTGCCTCAAGCTTGTGGCAGTAAGTGAGGATGCTATGGTGCTCCTCCTGAGGAATGCACCGACGCCAGACGCTATCCCCTCCTTCGTGGTAAAGGATGGGATCCTCCCAGTGGTAGGACTTGGCCTTCGCGAGGAAGGTCTCAATCCTCTGTCTGGGCCAATCTTGTGGGACTTTCCCAGCAACGAGAAAGTTCACAATATCGGCATACCATGGGAGTGAGGCGATGATGAATCCACCATTCATCATCTCAATATCTTGATCTTAGCAAAATCCACGAGTAAATTCCCTAATAAATGTGTATAAAATCCATAAATTAACAAAATGACTCTTGTAAATAAAATACATTAATTATTGTATATTAGATTGTACAAAATAAATTAACAATAAAAAGCCGCAAAATCAAAGGAGTTTTATACATGTAAATAGCCCTTAACTTTATGTATTTTTAATAATTTCATATCAACTCCTTTTTGGCTAATTCTTTCTCCAACATGTTCATATCAAGGTATATAAAAATACAAAAATACAAAACAAAATTTACCTCAAATAAGTACTCCTAGATCCCAATGGGAAAAAGCCGTAAAGACCAACTTCCAAGCTAAATTCCCGCTCTGTATGAACTCCAAATTCACCAAACTCACTTTTAAATCAAGTTAGAAAATTATCTATCCAACAGAAGTGGTTTAATTAAAATCGGAGCTCATTTGCAAAAGTTGGGTTTTGGGACCTAGATGTACATTGTATACCTTGTATATATTCATTCTTTCTTTAATTTTTATTGTATCGTTCATAATTACTAAAAATACAAAAAAATATCATGATTGTTTTGTATTTTAATTATATTATTTTATAGTATTTTTCTGTTGTAAATATCTCTTATTAAAAAGACAAAAAAATACATATTAGAAAAGTAAAAAAATATATGTACATGTTGTTTGTCTTCCCTTGTAAATTCTCCACTATTTATTTTCTTCTTTTTTATTCTATTGTGATTAAAGTAGCCAACTTTATTTCATTTATTTATTTATTATACATTCTCTACAATAACCACCATTCAACTCATTCTACCACCAACCTCCATTCAACCCCACCATTTTTCTAACTTCTAATTCAACTCCACCATTTTATTAACCTCCATCCCACTCCATCTTAATTCTAACTTCCATTTGTCCATCTCTTTATATACATTCCATCCTCCTCAATTTGCCTTGGATCCATCTTTATGTGAGGAGAGCCTAGTTCCCTGAGTTGAATCGGTGACAGCGACGCAACCGCGGTCGAGCGATGACGGCCCTTTCTCCGGTGTGATCCATTGGTTTTTTTGGCCAACATCGCAGCCGCAACTGCGCGCTGCTCGAGCTCATCGCACGCCGGCGATTTGAGCGAAGACCGTGCTCACGAGAGTACTCCATAGGCGATCGTATCATCGTAGGTAAATTTTCCCTTCATTTTAGCAAGGATCGCCTCATCTGGGAAGGTCTCACAAATGGGATCAATATGCTCAGACTCCTCAGGCTGCTCTAAACGGGAGAGATGATCCGCCACCACATTCTTAACTCCAGGCTTATCCTTGATCTCAATGTCGAACTCCTGGAGTAGAAGGATCCATCTAGTCAGTCTGACCTTTGCATCCTTATTTGCCATGAGGTATCGGATGGCGGTATGATCAGTATACAAAGTCACTCTAGATCCAATGATGTAAGATCTGAACTTATCTAGGGCGAACACTACTGCTAGCATCTCCTTCTCTGTGACTGTATAATTCCGCTGGGCGGAATCTAAGGTGCGGCTAGCATAGTGGATAGCAAAGGGGACTCCATCCCTCCTCTGTCCCAGCACAGCCCCCACGGCAAAATCGGAGGCGTCCGTCATAATCTCGAATGGGAGAGACCAATCTGGTGGCTGGAGGACAGGAGCCTCAACAATACAATGCTTGAGAGTCTCAAACGATGAAAGACACTTGTCATCGACAAGGAACTCGGTATCTTTTCGTCAGCAAGTCAGTCAACGGTCGGGCAACCCTATCACGAACGAATCGTCGATAGAATCCGACGTGCCCCAGGAAAGACCGTAACTGCCGCAAATTGGACGGTCTTGTGAGTTTTCTAATGACATCAACCTTGGCCGGATCAACCTCCATGCCCCTGTTGGAGATGATGTGGCCAAGCATCGTCCCTTGAGTCACCATAAAGTGACTCTTCTCCCAAGAAAGAACCAAGCGGACCTCAATACATCGCTGAAGTACCCGGTCTAGGCAGTCAAGACAGGAGTTGAATCCGTCACCGTAAACCGAGAAATCATCCAAGAAGACCTTTAAGCACTCCCCTACCATGTCCGAAAAGATTGACAGCATGCATCTCTGAAAAGTCGCAGGGGCATTGCATAGCCCAAATGGCATGGATCGGAAGGCGTATGTGCTGAAGGGACAGGTAAAGGTGGTCTTCTCCTGATCCTCAGGAGCGATGGCCGCCTGGTTGTAGCCCAAGTACCCATCTAGAAAATAGAAATGGCTCTTCCCTGCCAGTCTCTCAATGATCTGATCAATAAAGGGCAGGGTGAAATGATCCTTCTTGGTGGCCTGGTTGAGTCTCCTGTAGTCAACACAAACCCGCCAAGAAGTGGGTACTCGTGTAGCAATCTCCTCTCCAGACTCGCTAATCACTGTAGTGATGCCCGTCTTCTTGGGCACCACATGCAAAGGGTTGACCCACTTGGAGTCGAGATGGGATAGATAAAATCGGTGCTCCACCATTTCGAAATTTCCTTCATGACAACCTCTCTCAGATTTGGGTTCAGCCGCCGCTGGAACTCACGCGACGACTTTGCTCATCCTCGAGATAGATATGGTGGGAGCACAGGGCCGGACTAATCTCCTGGAGATCTGCTACACCTCCATCCTATCGCCTTGCGGTTCTTTTCAAGAACCCCCATCAGACGGGATTCCTGCTCTCCAGTCAGATCGGCTGAGATAATGACTGGGTACATCTCATGCTCACCCGCAAGGAATCTATACTTCAACGACGAAGGAAGTGGCTTCAGCTCTGGACAACTGGGTGCTGGCAAATCTGACCTCGAAAGAAGTCGCGTGTATGCTGCCAAATCTGCATGGGAGAATGAGAGCGTACTCTCGCAAACTGGGTCTGAAGAAGGCTGCTCAACTAAACTGTCTCTGATCTGCTCGGCATCTACATCCTCCTCAGCTGTAGGCTCAGTGGAAATCAGGTCTGGCATGTAATCATCACAATATGCCCACTCAGACTCTGACTCCGAGGGATCTGCATCACACAAGGTGGCATCAGTACCACCATCATCACAAAAATCCGTGTCGCGGTCAAGAACCTGCTCTGCTGCCTCTAAAGTATCCTGAACCAGGAATGTGCTCTCCAAGCTCTCCTTTGCCGTCATCTCTGCATCAGCGGTGTCTGAAAATGAGAGGATGGCCTGTGCTGCTGGGTCTGCCCACACTGCCTCATCGTCTGTGATCACAAAGTCACAGTCCTGGTAGATGTCTAGCCCTGCATCTGTCAGCTGCTCTGTATCTGAAGTGGTCTCTGAGCATGATCTCTCTCTGGCTCTGCTGTCCTCGACCGTCTCTATTTGTACACTTTCGCCCTCGACGCGAAAGTATACCTTCCCGTTGTCATGATCAGTCACCGCCTTGGTTGTAGCCAAGAACGGACGACCGAGAATGATGGGGGTATCGGTCACTGAATCAGGGATCTCCATGTCCAACACTACAAAGTCCACGGGGAATTGCAGGCCCTGAATAGTGATGACAACGTCTCGCAACAACCCCTTCGGCCTCTTGACAGATCTATCAGCAAACTGAAGGACTGTCCTGCTCTGTCTAAGAGTGCCCAACTCGAAGCGGTCGAGAAGGGCTGCCGGAAGGAGGTTGATCGACGATCCGCTATCTAATAGAGTACGGTCGAACCTCTGCTCACTGATATGGCATCTGACATAAGGGGCTCATGAATCTGGCCTCTTGGTCGGCAGACGGTTCTGGATCGCGAAACACGTGGCTTTCGTCAGCACATGGATCTCAGAGTGGTGGTTCCTCCTCTTCCTCCTGACTGTGGTCCTGTCTCTCAATGAACGCTGAAGAAGGGGAATGTGCTGCAAAGCCTCCTGAAGAGTCAGATGTATGTGAAAACGATCTATCATCTGCTGGCTGAACTCTTCCTGGTCTCTTTTTTTGGATTTTCTGTTTTCTTCCCCTTCCCCATCTGAAGGGCTCTAGGGAAGGTGATCACTGGGTCCTTCTCGGATGAAGGACTAGGAAAGGGTCTAGGCGGTTCGACGACCGGATCCACACACACATCATGCACCACAGTGGGACCAGAAGAAAATAAATCCTTTCCTTTATTCACAACATGGTTCCGAGATACATCCGGTAAAGAAGAAGGAAAAACTACATGTCTCTCAGCAGTACGGGTGACCTCAGTACCACCATCGGCTGGATCGGCTGTAGGACTCGCGGCCTCAGTACCGCGCTCTGGCTCGGCATCGTGGGTGGCCTCAGTACCACCTCCTCGAGCTGGTGAAACGGCGGCCTCAGTACCGCCGGTGGAATCAGCATCCTTGGTGGCATCAGTACCACCGTCATCATCCTCCTCGTCGGGCGCTCTAGGTGGATCCTCATGATGTCGCTCAGACGAGGCGCCGCCTGCTGGCATCCTACCGCTCCTAAGTGTGACAAAATCAGTATCAAATAGATATCCAGTCATATCACCAAATGTATCACTAGGAGTGGTATACTCAGTACAAGCTACCTGCTCAGATTTCCGCTTCAGGCTGTTGGGGCTCGGCTCTATCTGGGCAGGGATGGCGGCCTTCCCTCTCACGATGTCCCGCATCTCCTGGCGGAACTCGTCCATCTCCCGTCTGAAGGTAGTCTGCTGATCCGTGAGGAGGCGGGCTATGTCATCCAAGACAGGGTTCTCAAGGGAACCCGACGGGTAGCCTCTCTGGGGGCTTTAATAGCGACCAGGGTCGAACACAAGGAGCACGGGTTGGCCTTGCGGCCTACGAAGTAGTCAGAAAGGAAATAAAAGAGGAAATATTTTTGGTGGTTTTTTTAAATTATTTTATATATTTTTTTTGGATTTTTAATGTGTTAAGAAAATGATGAAAACTAAGGAACTATACACTTCAACAAATTATTAAAAGCACTAAAAATCAATCAAAAATTCTAACAAAAATCTTTTTATGTGTTTTATGATTTTTAGTGTTTTTGATGAATTTTTGGCATTTTTCTGATGTTTATTTAATTTTCTAAAAATGAAACAGTGACTGAAATGAAAGGTACTGTCCAGCCGAGCTAAAAGGGCCTAGATAAGATATCTAAAGCCCCCAAATGAACTGGGAGGTAATTTTCCTGTAAAGATAATAACACAAGGAAAATTTAGGCACCTATTTTATTGTTTTTGGATTTTTAATTGATTTACTAGAATTTTTATAAGATTTTGGGTGTTTTTCAATTTTTAGTGGTTTTCAGTAATGAAAAATAGCCAAAATTGGCTAGAAAATTTAGCACAACAAAACAAATAGTAAACAATTTTTTTGTAATTTTTAGACACTATTTAATATTTTTTGTGATTTTTAAAGTTAGACAGTGAAGAAAATAGATGTTTTTGGATTTTTAAAAATATCAAATGAAAACAAAAATGTCCTCAAAAATCCTCGAAAATTTTACACTATGGCAGGAGCCATGTGTCCAATTTTCGTTGGATTTGGAGGTATTTTGCTATTTTATTCAAAAATAAAGAAGGGGCACAGTGCACAGGGACCAAAGTGCAAATACCCGAAAGTCTGGGGGGTCTGGTGCAATTAACCCAGCGAAACACGTGCTACGCGCGTGTCTGGGGCACTCAGGGACCCAAATGTGAGAAAAATAAGTTTCGAGGGCCTTTTGGTAACAGGTACCAAAAACCCAAGGGCTTATCTGCAAATCACCCAATATAATCCGCACATGCTCAAATAAAATACGCACAGGGGTATAAATGCAAATAAACACAAACTTTCATTCATTCGTTAACATCCAGAACTACAGGGGCATGATATGCAAATACGCTAAAAACTCATGTGTCGATGCACGTGTCAGATCATATACAGGGGCATAAATGCAAACTAAACAGAGTACGGGGTCCTCTATGCAATTATCCCAAAAACTAAACAACTACGCTAGGTATTTACAGTACTACATAGTAAAGACAGAAACTAAAGGGGCCTAAGAGTTATTTACCCCTTTTATCAATGTCGATGGTCGGATGTGTGACGCGTGGCAGATCCAACGAACGAGAACGAAGGCGCCTTAACCTTGAAACCCCTGGCCTGATCGAACGTCTGAGGGCGCTCCACGTGGAGATCGGACGGTGCTGGTGCTCTGGAGTTTAAGCCCTTGGTAGATCGATGGAGGAGAAGAGGGCACGTGGCAATCTGATGGTGGAGGCTTGCTGGTGCCTCTTCCTCCGAGCGGATGGCCCAGATCTATCCTCGGAATGATCGGACGGTGACACCACGCCTAGAGTGAATGGATCAGATGACAACTGGGGCGCTGAGGAAGATCTGACGGTCGACGAGGCTGCTGGAAGAACTGGCGGCCGGCGAGCTTCGCCGGCCCTCTGCGTGCACGGTGGACCTCGCCTGATGCTCCTGAGGTGCGGGGAAGCTTCGCCGTGAAGCTCCGCACCTGATGCTCTGCTCCGATGAAAGCGAGGAGCTCCAGAGAGCTCCGGCGACGTGGACGAACGGGAGCTCCTGTGCTCTGAAGTCTCGTCCTCCAGATGAGGTCGACTGGGCTCGATACCTGCAGAGGAAGAGAACTGGGTCGAGGGCAAACTGCCTCGACCCGTCAGAGTGGGCGAAAGGTGAAAGATGAGGCGATATGGAGGCTCTCCGGCGAGCGGCGGAGGGTGAGAGCCGATACCCTGCTCCGGGGCAAGCCAGGGGGTGAAGGGTCGGAGAAGTTGGAGAGATGTCTGGTGGACGTGGTGGTGGTGTCGGAGGGATGAATGGGTGGTCGGAGTCGATAGGCGAAGGTGGCGGAGCTAACCTACTGGAATCGGAAAAAAATCTAAACCTAAGCTAATCTACGGGGTAAGAAGGTTACCTGGCGGGTGCATTCGACTGGGCTGAAGCTCAGTAAGCTTCCGGTCGTTGCCTGCAAGGGGCCGTCGACTCCCCGAGGCTCGGCGCGCTCGCGGCGGCGTACGGCGGAGCTAACCACCGGATCAGTGGCTCCCTAGGTGCTCGTGCCTCGCTTCCACTCCAGAAGGCTCAGCTGTCACTCAGGCACTCCGGAGGAGCTCCTTGGCGGCGAGCAAGGGGTCCAAAGATGGAAGATTAGGTCGCCGGTGACGACAATATATATGCTCGGAGATCCGGAAAGATGATGGTCGGGTGAGTAGCACGGAGCTCGGATCCATCAAACCCACCCCAGGCGAGGGTCCTGGATATTCAAAGATCATTCGGAGCCCGGGGTTAGGTGAAATGGGTGCCGGATCAGGTGGGGGATAAATGGAGAAATCGGGTCTTCCACCCAGATTCGCGAGGAAGAGGGTCCGCGGGGGAAGTTGACCGGGGTCAACAAACCCCCGTGGACCAATCAGAAGCTGCCAAGCTTTATTTGTTTGTTTATTTATTTTAGGGTAGAAAAGGTCGAATTAATAAAAATTTAAACATGAAATATTTTTATTTTATTTTTTTCTATTTTTTAGTGATTTTTAATTAATTTTTTGAAATAAAAATGAGGTATATACATTATATAGCTATTTATAGGTATATGTACACTATATGGGATTTTAATTTTTGATTTTTAATTGTTATTTTTATACAATTTTATTCCTATTTTATATTTTATTTATTTATATAATAAAATTAGGAATAAAAAGATATTTTTATTTTATTTTTATTATTTATATACATAGGTGAAATAAATAGATATGTACATATATACACATGGTATATTTACAAAGTATTTTTGTGTTTTTAATTTGTTCTTTTTATTTTGTTTTTATTTTAAATGTTTTGATTTAATTTATTTACAACATAAAGGATGGAATATTTACAAAAATTTTGGAAATTAATTTTATCTATTTATAAGGCTAAATAAATATAAAGATGGATGTCTTATATACATGATGACTATATACAAGGTGATGTTTTTGTTTGTTTTCTTTTTAATTTTTATATTTTTATCTTGATTTTATGTTTATAAATATATACAAATATTTACAATCCAATGTGAGTCTTATTTTCGTGAGGAAAATACTTTTATTTTATGTACATAAATATTTACACACATGAGCTCCTATCTCCCTCTACTTTGGTTTTTATGCGGTCAGGCCCATGCTGAGCCCTCCCTTGGGTTAGGTTGCTCAATATTTATTCTAAATATTTCCCTCTTTTTATTTTTACTCTTTATTCTTTTATTTTTGCACAAAAACATGCTAATTATTAAACTTTATACAATGCATGCTTTTGATAATTATTTGTATTTACATGAATATACATGCATTTGCAAAGGTTTTTGTAGCTAAAATAGAAGAATAAAGAGTGATGAATGGGTATTCATCACCCCCCTATACTTAACTTTTGCTAGTCCCTTAGCAAACACTTATTTGAAAAAGAAGTGAAAAAGAAAGAAAGAAAAAGAAAAAGAGGGGAATGTACATGGGTCAAGGTTGAATATTAAACTTTCCTTCATTAAATTGAAATATGGAGCTCGATCAGATCTTTGGATTATTAATGTGTCGGAACCTTATTTGGACTTAAGCTTAAAACTCAACAGCCTCTAAGTTCCACCAATCTATGGACAAGACTCCTCAATAAACCAGATCAGAACAAGTCTACATACACAAACTCTAATGACCATAAATCTTTCCATGTAGTGTAAGTGATATGTAGCTCCCCACCTCAGAAGTAACAAAGAAACAACCTCCCTCAACCTGGTAACTCTAATGCCTCGGTCTAGCAACTCTTTCCTCGAGAAGCGGGGTATTCCCTTCTAAGTTCAAGTGCAACCGGCTCAAGAAGAGGGGGAAGAAGTATAGACTTTTGGAAGCTCAGCCAGTGTAGCTAAGTCTCCCGCTGCAAGCTTCATGAGATGTAACATGGATACCATAAGCTTTTGCTTTATTTGACTATATACACTCCGGTGGGGTTATTAAATTTTCAATCCGACCCACCACTTTTTTGGAGTTCCTTTTGCATTTTGCATTTTTTTAAATGCCTATGCACAACGTATCTACATGGTGCAGCATATATACAAGAAATTTCCTCTTGAGCCAGTAGACTATCCCTCTTTTGAAGCTTTATTGCAACCCATGGCTTCTGTCTTTAGCCTTCATCACCACTAGACCAAGTTGAGACGCACTTCCTTCACTAGAAGAAGAAGAGAGGTTCCGCCTAGAAGTACTACCCTCATATGCTACCCCAAGCCAAAGGAAACTGCCTCCTCACCACCTCATACGTGGAGAGCTAAGTGTAACGTGCTGGTGCAAGTCAAGCCATTGTCTCTAAGAGTCATGTGTGTGTTGTTAAGTGTTCTACTTGAGCTCATCAAGATGACATATGCTCATAGCCTAGTGGACTCAAAGAATTAAGTCCTTATGGACCTGAAAAGCCTTAACCCTAAGCCCTATAAGGTTCCTCTTAGGATTAGGTGGATTAAGATCTTAATCAAGCTCCATTTCTCAATTTAATTCCATGCTTGTTTAAATGTCAACTATCATCCAGGAAAAGCTATATATATACAAAGATGCTATTTACAAATATTTACAATCGTGCAAAATTTTTGAAAAATGTTTTGAAATCATGAATGGATGGATGCATGAAGTGCAAGTTTTGCAAAAGTATTTACAAACATTTACACAAGATTTTTGCAAACTTTTGATTTTCAAAACATTTTGGAAAAATTTTGTATTATATACATAATTTTGATAAGAAACTATTTACACAAGCTTAACACAAAAGATTTTTGAAATCATTTTTACCAAAAATAATTTGTATACTAGCTATTTATGTGCAAATAAAAAAAAGTTTATGTACATTAAAAATTTTTAATTTTTGTGATTTTTTAGCCATTTTATTTATTAACACACTCACACAAAGTACGAGTTATGGCTAAAGTATATATGAAATATATACACACCCCCCTATACTTAGCTCAAACGATGTCCTCAGAGTCAAGAGCGATGAAGAAGACATAACTCGTGCTAGGTGTAGGGAAGTGAAAAGGAAGGCTATATACAGAGACGAACTAGAAAAGTCAAGAGGATCTCGGGTCTTCCCCCTATACTTAGGATCAATTAATCCTAAGTATAGCAGGCTATATACTAAGGGAAAACCGAGAGGTGAATGTACAGGGTCTACCCCCCCCCTTATACTTAGGGTGAGATATCCCTAAGTATAGGCAGCAAAACAGGGGTAGAAAGACACGAAGAAAATCACGAATATATACAAGAAGGAGGACATCACTCCCCCTATACTTAAGGTGGAGAACCTTAAGTATAGGCAACAAAACAGAAGTGATGAAACAGAACGAATGAACAACCCGGTGTTTCCACCCCCCTATACTTAGGATGAGCAATATCCTAAGTATAGCAAAGATAATCCTAAGTGAGACCTGGGGTGAAAACAAGAACGGAAGAAAGAAAGATCAAACAAGACGAAACACGTATATACAAAAGAGTACAATGTTGAGGTGCCTCTCAACAAGCGTTAGATTTTACGCCCCTAGCTGGGCGCAAAGGCTAGGACAACGCGGTATCAAGGTTCAGAACGGCATCGGTAAGGCGAATGCCGTACTGTCGTCGCGGTCTTGGTATGAGAACAGCGACGAAGTCAACAGTGTAAACAAAGACACCCAGGTATGCAATCAAGCGGGTGTCTGCTACCGGCCAGTGATATGGAAAGAAGTGATCGGGATCCGGTAGCACAAAAGAAATCATCGGCTCTGGATCAGACTGGAGTGAGAGTATGGAGCCGAAGAAATCAAACGTGGAGAAGGATGGATCAGTAATAGAATCCTCCACGTCAATCAGTGTCTCAAGCAGGTGTGGACAATCAAGATCAGGAGACTCTCTAAGCAGACTGATATTCGATGCATGAAATAGAGTCAAATCAGGCAAATCATCGAATATCTCCAGAATGGGCTCATCCTCGCGAGGGTCGTCGAGGTGAGAAGACTCAGAATCAGAGTGATCTAAAGACTCGGTTCTGTGCTCCGTCAGATCGGAAACACTCTCAGAAGGTGAAACCGAGTACTCATCATGTGCGGCATCCTCCCGCAGATAACCCTCGGGGAGAGATGCAAGATCAGAAGTGACTAGAAGAGGATCAGGATCTAAATGGGCATCTGCACTGCTATCAAGTATCCACTCGGTGCACCAGGCTGCATCATCATCGAAAGTGTAAGTCTCAGCAATCTGGAAGCAAGAGAAGGTACTAGTCAACTCCGCGGAAGCTGGCAAAGTGTCTGTGGATGATCCTCGCTCTGCGGCTATGCTGGTTGTCAGCTGGTCCTCAGGAAGTGTATCTGTCTCAACAAAGTGGAGGACAAAAGGCTCGAAGACGGGACTCTCGGTGTCTGTACTCTCAAAGTGTTGTCCCTCCTCAAGCTGTGGCTGGTGGGCTGAGTCCTGGTGACTGTCTGCATCTGAGAAGTATCTCTGCAGAAAGGAAGCTGACTCCTCCGGGACTGGAGACTGAAGTAGCTGAGTCAATGGCTGCAACAGCCGGGGCTCCTCCGGCTCCTGGAGTATCAGAAGATCTGATATCCAAGACTCGTCGACTGGAAACTCTGGGGCTGCCTCGAACTCCAACTGGAAGTCCAACGGGAACTCAAGCAGACTCTGGGTCTGAACCTCGGCTATGGCAGTCATCTCCTCTGTCAGTCGTGCTGTCTGCTCCAAGTCCTCGGGCTGGTGTGTAGAAACTGAATCCTCATGTAAAGTGACACACCGCACTGGTACTGCATCGTCCGCATGTGTTGTCCTGACTATGGTATCTCGCGAAGAGAATCTCTGTGAAAGTAAACTCGAGACGGTGTCCAGGAAGTGAAGGTCGGAACGGCGGTGTGAACCGCCACATGTGGTAATCACCAGTGCAGGCTGCTCTGCGGTCATTCCCCGCATGGAGATCTTTATCAAGTCTGTCAGTGGAAGTCCGTGCTCCGGAAATCTCCTCAAGAGGTCAAGAAACCTCGGCCATGCCTCGTGCAATGGCTCCAGGGGGTCAATTGAAAAATCCATGATCAAAGACCGCATAAACTCTGCTCTACGTGGGGGAAAGTATCTCTGCAAGAACTCTCGGCGTAGCTCTCCCCACATCTCGAATGTTCTCCCCAATCGTCGGTGCCATCTCATGGCTCTGTCGTGAAGCGTGAATGGGAAGGTCCTGCTCATCATCTCCTCTGCAGTGATGTCTGAATATCTCTGCACTCTACAAAACTCCTCAAATGCTGACAGGTGAAGATACGGCTCCTCGTGCGCCTCTCCTGCAAATGTCGGCAGTCGCTGGATGTAATCCAAATCCAAGACGAATGGACCAAGTGTAGAAGCTGACTGAGCTCTCTGTGCTATCTGCTCCTCCATCCCTCTGGAATGGGATCTATCTACTGATCTCCACTGCTCTCTGTGATCATCAACGGAGTGCGCTCTCAACTCAGCAACAACATCGTCCGGGTCTCGTGTCTGCTCTATCTGGTATCCTCGGACGTCTTGCACATCATGCCCAGAGTAGTGAGATGAAAGGGAGGGAGGGAGCGGGAGGTTGGTCGGAGATCCGACCTCCCTAGAAGGTGGACTGGAGTGATGGTCATAGGATGGAGAAAAAGCCGTAAGAGCCGGCTCACAGTGAGGGGGATCCATCATCCAGGGGTAAAGGAGAAGAAAATGGAATGAAGGGAGGTGAGGGTGGGGAAGCAGATGGATAGAGAAGAGGATGGGGAAGGATCGAAGAGATCTGGGAATCACATAAGATGAACAAGCAAACCCCCAAATTCACCTACGCACACCAAGCTGAAGACCGAAGGGATCGGTCAATTATCTTATCGCTTTTATTTTAGGTGATCGTCCAGTCTATCAGAGCGATTACGTGAGGTAAATAGGTATCCAAATCTCTCTCAACCGACTGTCCCGTACTGAAAGCCGGTAATCAGTCAAGAAAAGATCGGAGGCTCTATCCTAATGTTTGGATCACTCTCTCGCTCATCCAAACCAGACAAGGAGGGGGTTACTCTCCCCAAGACAGATTTTTAGTGAAGTGTCTTTTAGGTCAAGTGTGATTAGCAGTCCCGATTTTATTGTTTTTTTTAATATTTTTGCAATAAAAACAAAGGCCTAACGAATTTTTTGGTTCTCCTGGTTATTAAGTCCAAAACAGGGGGGAGAAGACGAAAAAGTCGATGCGCGATAAATCAATGATGCATGCAGAGATAGAAATGCGTACCTGGCTCCAGCACTCTACATGCAAGATGATCCGTGCAGAATTGAAAGACAGGAAATAAACTACCTAAATGGTGCAGGCGGAAAGCCGAGTCCCTAAACAGCAGTGCTACTCGAAAGAACGGCTAGCCGACCACCAACCTCCAATCCAACGAGTCCGGTCTAGACCCACCCCTCCTCTTCTCGACAGGTCGAGTTCAGGAGTAGCGCTTGACGGGGCGGGCTCACGGCGCATAGGCTCGGAGGTGATGGAACGGCTATTTTATTATTATTTTTATATAGGTCCAATTACCGCACTATAGGAACATGCAATTATATTAGGGTGTTTGGATCCTATGAATTACGTCACAATCAAGCAGAAAGTCCTACGGCTAGGGGCTCAAAAATCCGCGTGAAACCGGAAAAGGCAGTAAGAGAAAAACCGCGTAAAAACCGCGAAAAACCGAACTAACTAAGGGGTCCCCCGAGCATACCGGTGCTCGGCGAAACAGACCCCGAAAGTTCAAGTCTCTGTCTGTCCATGTATTATTACAATCAGTTCAAATATACGGGAAATAAATCCTAATCTAAACTATGCTAATCTGCGGCTATTCCGCAGCTCCCGCACTCCTGCTCGCTCTCCTGCGCTCTCCTGCGGCTCTGTAAAGAAAAGAGCCGCCTCCGACTCTCGCGGTTGCGTCGGCTTCCGAAGAAGCGACCTCGATCCTCGGGCCCTCGCAAGAAAACAAAAACAAGAGTGTCAAACCAAATGAATATATAAACAGATCAAATGTATATACATAAATATGTACAGAAAACCGCGTAAAAGAAAACCGCGGAAAAACAACTACTAAGTCGTGCTCCCCGGCAACGGCGCCATTCTGATGAGCGTGCTGAGCGACTAAGGTAAAGGTACAAAAATGGTCGTTGCGACCTCAACCACTCATCTAGGCTCGATCAAGAAGAATAGACCACTAAAATAGATAAAAATCAATTAAAATGCAAAATAGCGGTCTTGCTATTTATTTAACCTGGTATAGCGACCAGGGTCGAACACAAGGAGCACGGGTTGGCCTTGCGGCCTACGAAGTAGTCAGAAAGGAAATAAAAGAGGAAATATTTTTGGTGGTTTTTTAAATTATTTTATATATATATTTTTGGATTTTTAATGTGTTAAGAAAATGATGAAAACTAAGGAACTACACACTTCAACAAATTATTAAAAGCACTAAAAATCAACCAAAAATTCTAACAAAAATCTTTTTATGTGTTTTATGATTTTTAGTGTTTTTGGTGAATTTTTGGGATTTTTCTGATGTTTATTTAATTTTCTAAAAATGAAACAGTGACTGAAATGAAAGGTACTGTCCAGTCGAGCTAAAAGGGCCTAGATAAGATATCAAAAGGCCCCAAATGAGATGGAAGGTAATTTTCCTGTAAAGAGAATAACACAAGGAAAATTTAGGCACCTATTTTATTGTTTTTGGATTTTGAATTGATTTACTAGAATTTTATAAGATTTTGGGTGTTTTTCAATTTTTAGTGGTTTTCAATAATGAAAAATAGCCAAAATTGGCTAGAAAATCTAGCACAACAAAACAAACAGTAGACAATTTTTTGTAATTTTTAGACACTATTTAATATTTTTTTGTGATTTTTAAAGTTAGACAGTGAAGAAAATAGATTTTTTTGGATTTTTAAAAATATCAAGTGAAAATAAAAATGTCCTCAAAAATCCTCGAAAATTTTACACTATGGCAGGAGCCATGTGTCCAATTTTCGTTGGATTTGGAGGTATTTTGCTATTTTATTCAAAAATAAAGAAGGGGCACAGTGCACAGGGACCAAAGTGCAAATACCCGAAAGTCTGGGGGGTCTGGTGCAATTAACCCAGCGAAACACATGCTACGCGCGTGTCTGGGGCACTCAGGGACCCAAATGTGAGAAAAATAAGTTCCGAGGGCCTTTTGGTAACAGGTACCAAAAGCCCAAGGGCTTATCTGCAAATCACCCAATATAATCCGCACATGCTCAAATAAAATACGCACAGGGGTATAAATGCAAATAAACACAAACTTTCATTCATTCGTTAACATCCAGAACTACAGGGGCATGATATGTAAATACGCCAAAAACTCACGTGTCGATGCACGTGTCAGACCATACACAGGGGCATAAATGCAAACTAAACAGAGTACGGGGTCCTCTATGCAATTATCCTAAAAACTAAACAACTACGCTAGGTATTTACAGTACTACATAGTAAAGACAGAAACTAAAGGGGCCTAAGAGTTATTTACCCCTTTTATTAATGTCGATGGTCGGATGTGTGACGCGTGGCAGATCCAACGAACGAGAACGAAGGCGCCTTAACCTTGAAACCCCTGGCCTGATCGAACGTCTGAGGGCGCTCCACGTGGAGATCGGACGGTGCTGGTGCTCTGGAGTTTAAGCCCTTGGTAGATCGACGGAGGAGAAGAGGGCACGTGGCGATCTGACGGTGGAGGCTTGCTGGTGCCTCTTCCCCCGAGCGGATGGTCCAGATCTATCCTCGGAATGATCGGACGGTGACATCACGCCTAGGATGAATGGATCAGATGACAACTGGGGCGCTGAGGAAGATCTGACGGTCGACGAGGCTGCTGGAAGAACTGGCGGCCGGCGAGCTTCGCCGGCCCTCTGCGTGCACGGTGGACCTCGCCTGATGCTCCTGAGGTGCGGGGAAGCTTCGCCGTGAAGCTCCGCACCTGATGCTCTGCTCTGATGAAAGCGAGGAGCTCCAGAGAGCTCCGGCAACGTGGACGAACGGGAGCTCCTGTGCTCTGAAGTCTCGACCTCCAGATGAGGTCGACTGGGCTCGATACCTGCAGAGGAAGAGAACTGGGTCGAGGGCAAACTGCCTCGACCCGTCAGAGCGGGCGGAAGGTGAAAGATGAGGCGATATGGAGGCTCTCCGGCGAGCGGCGGAGGGTGAAAACCGATACCCTGCTCCGGGGCGAGCCGGGGGGGTGAAGGGTCGGAGAAGTTGGAGAGATGTCTGGTGGACGTGGTGGTGGTGTCGGAGGGATGAATGGGTGGCCGGAGTCGATAGGCGAAGGTGGCGGAGCTAACCTACTGGAATCGGAAAAAAATCTAAACCTAAGCTAATCTGTGGGGTAAGAAGGTTACCTGGCGGGTGCATTCGACTGGGCTGAAGCTCAGCAAGCTTCCGGTCGTTGCCTGCAAGGGGCCGTCGACTCCCCGAGGCTCGGCGCGCTCGCGGCGGCGCACGGCAGAGCTAACCACCGGATCAGTGGCTCCCTAGGTGCTCGTGCCTCGCTTCCACTCCAGAAGGCTCAGCTGTCACTCAGGCACTCCGGAGGAGCTCCTTGGCGGCGAGCAAGGGGTCCAAAGATGGAAGATTAGGTCGCCGATGACGACAATATATATGCTCGGAGATCCGGAAAGATGATGGTCGGGTGAGTAGCGCGGAGCTCGGATCCATCAAACCCACCCCGGGCGAGGGTCCTGGATGTTCAAAGATCATTCGGAGCCCGGGGTTAAGTGAAATGGGTGTCGGATCAGGTGGGGGATAAATGGAGAAATCGGGTCTTCCACCCAGATCCGCGAGGAAGAGGGTCCGCGGGGGAAGTTGACCGGGGTCAACAAACCCCCGTGGACCAATCAGAAGCCGCCAAGCTTTATTTGTTTGTTTATTTATTTTAGGGTAGAAAAAGGTCGAATTAATAAAAACTTAAAAAATGAAATATTTTTATTTTATTTTTTTCTATTTTTTAGTGATTTTTAATTAATTTTTCGAAATAAAAATGAGGTATATACATTATATAGTTATTTATAGGTATATGTACACTATATGGGATTTTAATTTTTGATTTTTAATTGTTATTTTATACAATTTTATTCCTATTTTATATTTTATTTATTTATATCATAAAATTAGGAATAAAAAGATATTTTTATTTTATTTTTGTTATTTATATACATAGGTGAAATAAATAGATATGTACATATATACACATGGTATATTTACAAAGTATTTTTGTGTTTTTAATTTGTTCTTTTTATTTTGTTTTTATTTTAATTGTTTTGATTTAATTTATTTACAACATAAAGTATGGAATATTTACAAAAATTTTGGAAATTAATTTTATCTATTTATAAGGCTAAATAAATATAAAGATGGATGTCTTATATATATGATGACTATATACAAGGTGATGTTTTTGTTTGTTTTCTTTTTAATTTTTATATTTTTATCTTGATTTTATGTTTATAAATATATACAAATATTTACAATCCAATGTGAGTCTTATTTTTGTGAGGAAAATACTTTTATTTTATTTACATAAATATTTACACACATGAGCTCCTATCTCCCTCTACTTTGGTTTTTATGCGGTCAGGCCCATGCTGAGCCCTCCCTTGGGTTAGGTTGCTCAATATGTATTCTAAATATTTCCCTCTTTTTCTTTTTACTCTTTATCTCTCTGATGGTTGTACTGACCACCCTGTCCTGACGGCTGCTGCTAGGGCTGGGTACCTCCGTTCCCCCACCGGAATCCGGGATGGTCTCGTCGGATACCGGGTTGAGGGCGGTCATACCAAATCCCGTTGACATCCATCAACGATTCTGCATCGTACGGGGCTGGCGGGAGTACTGCCAGAGGCTGATCCGGCTCGTATACCACCATCTGCAAGTATGGAGATGGTGGTGACTGGTAAGTGGGTTGCGATTGTTGGTACGGCTCCGCCTGTACAAGGTAAACCTGTCTAGGTTGCTGATGTGAGCTGGAGCGCTGGAACGAGCTGATGCTGCTGCCGTGATCGCCTCGCGACTGAAGACGAGGCTGAGAAGCCGTCTATGCCTCCTGGAGACACAAGAGCTGGGTCTTCATGTCGCTCAGAGTCTGTGCCATCTGCTCCATCTGAGTGATGCCCTGGAACTGCTTCTTCTCAATCAGCTCCATCCGATCCAACTTCTCGCTAATGATGCCCATGTCCGCAGCTGTGGACTCTGCCTGTGTTGTTGCTACTGCGGACGAACTGGAAGGACCGGCATCGACCCGTGCTATCCTCTGGTACTGCACGGGTCCTGGTTGCTGGGGTCTGCCACTGCCATGAGCGTACAACCGGGTCTAGGACATCACCATGTAGTTCTCGTCCATCTCCTCGTAGATGGCCCAGACCTGGTCGTGATTCTTGGCGAAGTAAGACCCACCACAAGAAGCGTTCACCAAGCCCTGAAGCTCTGGTGTCAGCCCGCTGAAGAAGCTCTGAACTAGGTTCGGCTTGGAAATGTCGTGGTGCGGGCATCGGTCGGTCAGCTCTCGAAACCTCTCCCATGTCTCATGGAACTGCTCGTTGGGGAGCATGGAGAAGTTGCTGATCAGGGCTCTAGCGGCGTTCGTCCGCCCGAGTGGATAGTACTTGTGCAAGTACTCGGCGCGGAGCCGCTCCCAAGTGTAGACAAACTTCCCCAAGTGCTTCAGCCAGGTGGCTGCTCTGTCTGCTAAGGAAAAGGGGAAGGCAATCATCCTGATAGTATCCTGGTCCACCTGACGATCGTGGACAGTACTGCATATCATCTCAAACTCCTGCAGGTGGAGATGAGGCTCCTTTGTGGCCAAGCCGTGGAATCGGGGAAGAAGCTGCAAAGTGTTCGGGGGGAACTTGAAGTCCCCCACGATGGCTGGTAGCACCACCCAACGGTGCGTCAAAGTCGATCCGGGATTGTGGTTATCCCGCATCGGTCTCGGTGGTCCTGCTCCGCCTCCTGCGGCTGCTGCTGCTGCGGCTGCTGCCGCGGCTGCAGCTGCGGCGGCAGCTGCCGCATCGTCGGGTCCTCCTCCTCCGCGCTTCTCGCGGTCGGCTCTCAACTGCTCAAGCTCTCTCCTCATCTCGATCATGAACGCTCCCTGATCCCTCAACTGCTGCTGAACTGAATCAAGTGAGGCGATCAGGGTGGAGTTGATCGCGCCCTGGTCCAAAACGAAATGTTGATCTCCTCGTGGACCTCCAGCGCGATCATCAGAACTGCCGGCCATCGTCTCTGAAAAATCAAAACAACCGAACTCCGGTGACGATAAATCATCTGTCTGTCTCTCCTCTGACACTCGTATCTCGGTCTCAGAAGAAGGGTGGTTGAGGGGGAACAGGGTGGAGTCGTACTCGGGTTCGGAGAGCGGGTCTGAGCTCTCACGAACTGACCTAGATGAATGGGCCGGAGTGCTAAAAAGCGGCGCAGCCAGAGGCTGCCTAAGAGACCTCCTGCCCATCATCGTGATCTGGCGAGTAAGGCGGATGAGATCTGGAAAAACTATGATCAAAAGCAAACCCCCAGTTCACCAACGCAACGCGAGCTGAAGACCGTGAAAGTTCGGTCAAATTATCTTGTCAATTTTTATTTTGGTGAACAATCAGAATATCAGAGCGATTACGTGACCTGTTGGGATACCCGATACTCTCCCAACCGACTGTCCCGCACAGAAGAGTCGGTAATCAGTCGAGATGAGTACCGGAGGGCTTTACCTAGTGTACGGGTCACTCTCTCGCACAAGCAAACCAAGCAATGAGGGGGTTGCTCTCCCCAAGACAATTTTTTAAGTCAGGTGTCTTTTAGGGTCGATAGTTTTAGCAGTCCCAATTTTATGGTTTTTCTTTTTTAGTTATTTTTAATGCAAGCAAAAATGCCTAACGAATTTTTTGGTTCTCCTGGTTATTAAATCAAAAACAGGGGGGAGAAGACGAAAAAACTGATGCGCGAAAATCAATGATGCATGCAGAGATAGAAATGCGTACCTGACTCCAGCAGTCTACATGCAAGATGATCCGCGCAAAATTTAAAGACAGAAATAAAACTACCTATATGGTGCAGCGGAAAACCGAGTCCTAAGCAGGTAACTTCTACTCGAAAGCACCGTCTAGCTGGTTACTCGCCCTCGATCCAAAGAGTCCGGTCTAGACCCACCCCTCCTCTTCTCGACAGGTCGAGTTCAGGAGTAGCGCTTGACGAGGCAGGCTCGCGGCGCTTAGGCTCTCAGGAAAGCGACTCGGCTATTTTTATTAATGATTTATTAGTAGGTCCAATTAACGATCTATAGGTACGAGCAATCTATTAGGTGTGTCGATCCTACTGAGTACGGCACAATCAATCAGAAATTCCTAAGGTTAGGGGCTCGATAAAAACCGTGTAAATCCTTAAAAGGCAGCGAAAAAAATCTAAAACCGCGAAGAAAAACCGCGAAAAACCTAAGGGTCCCCCGAGCACACCGGTGCTCGGCGAAACAGACCCGAAAGTCCAAGTGTCTGCTGCTGAGTGTCCTGTCCCTGTATTATTACAAGTGTTCAACTATTGCTAAAATAAAGCCTAATCTAAACTATGCTACTCCGTGGCTATTCCGCGGCTCCCGCTCTCGTGCTTGCTCCTCGCGTCCTCCTACGGCTCTGTAAAGAAGAGAGCCGCCTCCGGTTTCCGCGGTTGCTCGGCTTCCGAAGAAAGCTGCCTCGGTCCTCGGGCCCTCGCAAGAAACAAACACAAGAGTGATCAGACCAAATTATTGTATAAACAGTGTCAGCAAAATATATAAGCAAAAATCTATACAAAAAGCCGCGAAAAGAAAACCGCGGAAAAAGATGACTACTAAGCCGTGCTCCCCGGCAACGGCACCATTCTGATGGCACGCCTGATCACTCAGGTAAAAGGTAATCAAGGGTCGTTGTGACCCGAGTAACCAAGCGGTGTCAATCAAGAAAAAATAGACCACCAAACAGAGAAAAGAATCAATCAAATATGATAGCGGTCATGCTATTATTTTAACCTGGTATAGCGACCAGGGTCGAACACAAGGAGCACGTGATGGCCTTGCGGCCTACGAAGTAGTCAAAAAGAATAGATAAAATAAAATACAAGTGTTTTTGGTGGATTTTTAATTGTTTCTAAATTTTTTTGGATTTTTAATTATTTAAGAAAATAATGAAAGCAAAGAAACAACCAACTTCAAACAATTATTCAATGCATCAAAAATCAATCAAAAATTCAAATAAAAATGTTTTTATGTATTTTATGATTTTTAATGTTTTTGGTTAATTTTTGGGATTTTTCTGATTTTTATTTTCTTTTCTAAAAATCAACCAATGCAAGAAAACAGTAGCAATATCCAGTTAGGAGTAAAAGGCGAATTTAAAATGCAAAAAGGCCTATTTAGCTTCTAGAGTAATTTTCCTATAAACTAGAGAGTCTAAGGAAAATTAAGGCACTGGAATTATTGTTTTTGGATTTTTAAAGTAATTATTAGAATTTTTATAGGTTTTTAGGTGTTTTGTAATTTTTATGAGTTTGTATAATGAAAAATGACCAAACTTGGTCAGAAAATCAAACAAGGCAAAAGACACAGTAGCTAATTTTTTTGTAATTTTTAGAGGTATTTTAATATTTTTTGTGAATTTTTAGATCAGACAATAAAGAAAATGCATGTTTTTGAATTTTTAGAAACAGTAAATGAGATCAAAAATGTCCCCAAAAATTCTAGAAAATTTTACAACATGGCAGGAGCCATATATCCAATTTTCATGGAATTTGGAGTGAGTTTGCTATTTTATTAAAATCAAACACAAGGGCACAGTACACAGGGACCTGTACGCAATTATCCAAAGCTCCGGGGGGTTCGGTGCAAAATTCCCAAGAAATCATGCGCGCGGCGCGTGTCTTGGGCACACAGGGACCTATATGCAAGGAAATAAAGTTCCTGGGCTAAATAATAACAAGTATTAAAAGCCCAGGGAACTTAATGTAATTTACCCACGAATATAACGCACATGCGCATAAAAAGCACTCACAGGGGCATATCTGCAATTAATCAAAACATGTCATTCATTCCATAACATTCCAGAACAACAGAGCTAAACATGCAAAATACCCAACAAAGCACGTGTCGATGCACGTGCTACACTGCAAACAGGGGCATATGTGCAAATATAGAAACAAACAAGGTCTAAAGTGCAAATGTACCAACGTAAATAAAACTAACTAAAGTATTTACAGGACTAAACGCGAAATAAAATAAACATAGGGTCCTAAGGGATAAATTACCCTTTTATTAATGAGGCCGTCGGATGGGCGCCACGTGTGGTGATGGACGGTTGGGAATGGGTGGCGCCCAACAAAGGAAGCCCTCATCCTGATCGAGCGGCGGTGGTCTCGCCACGTGGAGAATCGGATGGCTCTGGAGCAACGTGGTAAAAACCTCTCTGATCGGACGGTCCGGATCCACCCTCCAAGGATCGACGGTGATAGCTGCTCCTCGAATAGACGGTGGAGATCAAAGCTGGAGCTGGAGGTACATCGGACGGCTCTGAAGGATGGAGGAAGAACTGGGCTCCGGCGAACTTCGTCGGGCTCGTGACGGCGCTGATCTCCTCCTGGAAGGCCTCTGATGATCGGAGAATGAGCGTGGAATCCTTCCGCGTCGAATGGAAGCCTCCGAT
Organism: Ottelia alismoides; assembly: GCA_037367405.1. Lineage (NCBI taxonomy): Eukaryota > Viridiplantae > Streptophyta > Magnoliopsida > Alismatales > Hydrocharitaceae > Ottelia > Ottelia alismoides. Next base: position 255,305 of record JAZKJV010006632.1, on the reverse strand, counting down.
GACTCGATGGAGCTCCGAGAAGCTCTGGCGAGTGCGGCGGAGGCGGAGCTGCTGGACCAAATGGTCCAAGCCCTCAGATGGGCTTGGATGTACCTGCAAAGTGCATCAGCAAACTCGCGGTTCGAGCGTAAACTGCTCGACCCCGTTAGGCGTGGTGATAGTGAACGGTGCGGTGGTGCGGGCGAACCCCGGCGAAGCGACGGCGAAGGGGTTCGAACCCCAGCTCCTGTGCGAGTTGGGTTGAGCGGAGGGGCGTAGAAGGTACGCGGGAGGATGGCGAGTGCGATGGAGGATTCCGATGATCGAACGGGAGGGTGAGATGGTCGAAATCAGCGAAGGTCGGCGATGGCGCGATTTGGGGCTAAATCAAAATCGGAGAAAATGGGAAAGAATCTAAGCTACCTGGGTGGAGGGATCGACTGGGGACGAGCAGCTGGTGCTCTGGGTCCTTGCCTCGAGGACCGTCGGCGTCCGAGGCTCTGGCGCTACCTCCAGGCGGCGCATGGCGGAGCTAACTCGCCATATCAGTGGTTCCTTGCTCCCTCCTCGCTGCGACACCCTCTGGAGCAAGCTGTCACTCTCGCCGAGACGGTGGAGGTCACTGGGTGGTGAACAAATGAGCCAAAGATAGGAAATGAGGTGGCGGGGCTCAGCCTTCATACTGCCAGGAGTCCGACAAGAATGGATCGGGTAGGGCATCTTAATGCGCGGACCCCGAGGCGGGCACTCCGGCAAGGGTGTCGGATGTGATGTGAGCGAAACGGACCCAGGGTTTAGGGGGATGGTGCTCGGGTATGGATGGGAAAAATTCGAGAACTCGGGTCGAGCACCCAGGACCCGTGTGAAGTGGTCCACAGGGGGGAGTTGACCGGGCGGTCAACAACCCCCGTTGACCAATGAGAGTCAGCCACGTGTAAAATGTTTAAAAATTCGATTAAAAATAGCAAATGGCTGAATTACTAAAAACATAAAACATGAAATATTTTTGTTTTTATTTTTTCTATTTTTTGGTGATTTCTATAAATTTTTCAAAGTAAAAATAGGGTATTTACAATATAGTACTATACATAGGTATATATACAATATTGAATTTTTATTTTTGATTTTTAATTTGTTATTTTCATTTTGTTTTGATTTTTGTTGTTTTTATTTTATTTATCTACACCATAATAAATAGAATATTTACAAAAGTTTTGGAATTTTAATTTATTTATTTATAGGGTGAAATAAATATAGAGTGGTTGTATGTCCATGGTGAATATGTAAAAGTGATTCTATTTTTATTGTCTTTTTGATTTTTTCAATTTTTATCTTGATTTTATATTTATAAATATATACAGGTATTTACAAGCCTATTTTAGTCTATTTTTGGAGGAAAATATTTTTATTATATTTACAGGTATAGTTACACACATGAGTCCCTATCTCCCTCTACTTTAGCTTTTATGCGGTCAGGCCCATGCTGAGCCCTCCCTTGGGATTGGGTTGCTCAATATTTATTCTAAATTTCCCTCTTTTTCTTTTTACTCTTTATTCTTTTATTTTTGCACAAAAACATGCTAATTACTAAACTTTATACAATGCATGCTTTTGGTAATTATTTGTATTTACATGAATATACATGTATTTGCAAAGGTTTTTGTAGCTAAAATACAAGAATAAAGAGTGATGAATGGGTATTCATCAATTCTCGAGAACCCGGTTCAGACTCTGTGGACCGATGTCCAGACTCCCTGTCTTTTTCAATAAACATGGATCACTTTCGTCCCGAACTCTGTCCGTTTTGGATGGCAATCGATTTCACTCCTTACACATCGTCGTCCTTAACAAAATTCTGTGTTGACCTTGACACAGACCACATCTCTCTATCTGGTGCTGCAATTCAGACTGATCGGGGCATTCTCCCATGTGCAGACTTTGAGCTCGATTCCGAGCCAGTAAACCAAGCAGACTATGAGATGGCAGGAGGAAGAGGAAAGGGACCACAACCCCCATCTGAGCCTGAAGTCAATCCGGGGGAGGGGCAATATACCACACAAAACGAAGTCAACAGTCAGTTGCTGGCTTCCATTCAAGCCATCCAGCAGCAGTTGACTAATCAAGCCCTGGCCCAGACCGCCTTCCAAGATATGCTGAACGATCTGAGGAGGAGGGCCGATGCAAGAGACGACCGGAGGGATAATGATCCAAACCAAGAGCCTGATTTTGAAGAAGTCAGAGATGAGTTCTCAGTGGGAAGACCAGAATTTGAGGCAGCAGAGGCAGAACCACCGCAGCCAAAGCCTACACTCAAAGAAACATACAACCCAGGAGCAGGACGCATCACTGAGTGGATTCAGATTCCACGTATGCATTCCCACTTCGAGCTAAAGCCGCAGTTCCTGTCGCTACTTCCCACATTTCACGGGAATACTACTGAGGAACGGTATATTTTTCTGAAGAAGTTTGGCCGCATCTGTGCTACTGCTCACTACCCCGGAATCCCGCTGGGGGTAGTCAAGATGACCACGTTCCCCTTCAGCCTTCAAGACAAGGCCCTCTATTGGGTTCACCATCTTGGGAAGGTCATCATGACCTGGGAGGAGCTAAAGTCCGCATTTCTCCATAAATTCTATCCTCTTGGGCGATTAAATCAGATGTGCACCCGGATCTCCAGTTTCTGCCAGCAGCCCCACAAGACCATCCATGAAGCGTGGGAGAGATTCAAAGATCTTCAAAAGAAGTGCCCCCACCATGACATTCCAAAGACCAGTCTCGTACAATATTTCTTTGGGGGGCTATCATTTGAGAGCCAAAAGCTTGTACATTTCAATAAGGACGAGGACGTGGTATGGAACGTCTTCGAAGAAATGGCTGAAGGAGAAGCAGCCCAATCCTCGTCCAGAGTATACATGAAGCCACCAACCGCCATCAGCAAGCCAGTGAATATGGCTTCTCACACCGAAGACAGGGATGAGAGCTCCAACCTGAGCATCATTGGGAGCCACTTGTCCAAGGTGGATATCATTGAGAAGAGGTCACAAGACCTCGAAAAATTGGCAGTCATTGAGAAGAGGACCCAGGGTCTGGAAAAGCTCGACCAGATTGCCCAACAGCTGGAGCAGCTTGTCCGTGCCTTAAATGCAAACATGTGCAACGTTGTGTCTACTTCTGTCGAGCCGAATGCTGAGAAGAAGGAGCCCGCAATGCAGCAACACCCTCAGCCGACTCCACAGCAGTCCCAACCTATCCAGCACGTGTACTACGTGCAAGCCCCGGAGCAGCCCCTGCAGCCCCAGACACAGATGGTTGTGTATCAACCGGAACCCCAGCCAGCATACTCTGAGCAGTTCTCTCCACCCCCGCCAATGATTCAGGAAATCAATGACGTATGGGACAATGAAGCGCAGCTGACCCGTCCTCTGGGACATTCTTAGGGTCAGAACATGGGTAACAGGCCCTACAACCACCAACAGCAGGGTGGGAGACCCTTCCAGCACTCCTACCAATACCAGCCTCCATCCCACGGAAACACCTGGAGGTAGAATTATCAGCACGGTCCTCAGTAGTCCGAATATCGCGGACAGGGATACCATCAGCAGCCGGCTGCTCACTACAATCAGCAGAATGCACCATATTCCTCCAACCCTCCACCTCACCAAGTTGCACAAGGATATCAGTCGCAATCTCAGCAGCCATATCAGCATTCTAGACCCCAGCCGGGGGACTCCTCTGAGATTGTGCCAGTTAATCCGGCTCTGGCCTGTTTAGAGCAGTTAATGAAGAACATGGCTGAGATGAACCAGAAGATCGACGACCTGACGGTAGCCAAAATCGTCATACCAGCCCAGGTCGAAGCCAACCCGAACAACTTCCGACGCAAGGAGCAGGTAGTCGGAAGTGTCCAACCCGAATCAGGTGAATCAAATTGTTTTTTATCTAATGTTGTTACTCTCATGAGCGGTAGGACACTCCAGCCATCGGCGACGGCGAAAGGAAAGCATCTTGCATCTGATGGGGAGTCGTCAGTTCAGCCAACACTAGGGCCGAGCAGTATTTTGGGAGCAGCACCAGCATGCAGAAAATCTCAAAAAAATGAAGAAAATAGAAAAAACCAAAAAGATAGCATCAACCTCGGTGGAGATCAGCCAGCATTGGAGACGCCTGCACCTGCCTTACAGCCAGTTCCTAACAGGAGGAGCACTACACCTGCAGTGAGTCCAACGCCAGCACCTGAAGCCGAGCCTGTAATTTTTGGTCCACAAATTGTAGATGAATCCATTCCTTTTTGTCATCTACCTGTACACAACAATACGGACACAGTTTTGAATGAAATTGGTGAAGATGTTGTAAATGTCTCTTTTCCTGAAGCAATGAAAAAACACAAAAAAATGAAAAATTTGAAAAGTGCTTTGTCTGATCCTGCCATCATTGAAATCATTCATAATTTAGTACTGAATATGCCATTGATGAAAGCTCTTGAGTACATGCCAGTCATGAAGAAAGGATTGAAAGAGGCATGCACGACCAAGCGCAGATCGTACCCCCACAATTCCAGAAGCAAAGGTGGCAAGTCCGAAAAGCATATCCTCACAATGGCCACCGTGAACGCCATCAGCAATCTCCTGGATAAAAAGCCAGACATGGGAGCACCTCTCGTACGATGTCAGATGTTCAATCAGGAGTTTGAACGAACGCTTCTCGACAGCGGGTCCTCTGTCAATTTGATGCCAGCTTCGCTGCTCACTGAATTCAGGCTAGGACCGCTCAAGCCTACAAAGATGATCCTGCAGTTCGCAGACAAGTCAGTCAAGCGGCCTAGAGGCCTGTTGGAGGACGTGATCGTCACGGTTCAGGGAAAGTCATTCCCCACCGATTTTGTGGTCCTAGATATGGACGTCCCTTCTCCGTTACTCCTTACCCCAATCATACTTGGAAGACCATTTCTGCGGACATCAAACGCAGTAGTGAATTATGGGATAGGAGAGATCACTTTCGGGGCTGGCAATGAAATCTTCAGAATAGAGACCCTACCTGAGGGAACACCAGCTGAACAGACATCTACATCGAGTGCAAAGGTGATCGAGTATGCTGATGACTGCGACTTTCTTTCAGAAATTCAAGATACCAACCTATTCCTGGATGATAATGAAACCCATGAATTCCTCTGCCCCGAGGAGGAAGTGGAGACCGTAGTCGAATTTTCCCTTATCGATCAGGATGAGGAACTCACTGATGTGCTGCAAGAGACGGCAGTGGGTGTGATGTGCCTTCAGAACCAAGAGCCGAAGGTTGAAGAATTTTCTGATGAAGATGACATCATTGCAGAATTTTGTCAGGATCTAAGAGAAGAAGCAGAACAGGTCATGGTGGACACCGAACAGTTGAAAGAATCACCACCTGCGCTAATAGCTGAGGTCGCCACTGAAGCCGCTCAGACTCCGCCAGAGCTAAAACCCTTGCCCTCCAACATGAAGTATGCCTTCCTTGCGGGAGAGCCGAACATGTACCCGGTCATCATCAATGCACATCTGACCGAAGACCAAGAATCTCGTCTGATGGAGGTTCTTGAACGCAACCGCAAGGCGATAGGCTGGCGAACATCCGATCTCCATGGGATCAATCCATCACTCTGCTCGCACCGCATCTTTCTGGAAGAAGATTGCAGGCCCTCTCGCGAACTACGGAGAAGATTAAATCCGAATCTGCGGGAGGTTGTTATGAAAGAGATACAGAAATGGTGTGATGCGGGATTTATCTATCCTATCTCCGACAGCAAATGGGTGAGTCCTCTGCATGTTGTGCCCAAGAAATCGGGGATCACCATTGTGAAGAATGACAAAGGAGAGGAGATTGCAACCAGAGTACCCACTTCTTGGCGAGTCTACGTGGACTACAGAAGACTCAATCTCGCTACTAAGAAGGATCATTTTCCTCTACCCTTCATCGACCAGATCTTGGAGAGATTGGCCGCGAAGGAATATTTCTGCTTCTTGGATGGATACCATGGGTACAATCAAGTTGCTATTGCTCCTGAAGATCAAGAGAAGACCACGTTCACCTGTCCTTTTGGCACATATGCCTTCAGACGGATGCTTTTTGGGCTTTGGAACGCCCCAGCCACATTTCAAAGGTGTATGCTTGCAGTTTTTGCCGATATGGTGGGCAATTTTCTCGAGGTCTTTATGGACGATTTTTCGGTCTATGGGGACTCATTTGATCAATGCCTGGATTATTTAGACCGAGCCCTGCGGAGGTGTTGTGAAGTCAATCTTGTGCTCTCATGGGAAAAGAGCAATTTCATGGTGACCGAAGGAATTGTGCTGGGTCACGTCATTTCTAAACGTGGCATGGAGGTTGACCCAGCTAAGGTGGATGTGATTTCCAAACTTGAGCCACCTACAAACATCAAGCAAGTCCGGTCATTCTTGGGCCATGTCGGTTTTTACCGACGATTCATCAAAGATTTCAGCAAACTGGCCAGACCGTTGACTGAGTTGCTCGGCAAGGATAATGAATTCATGGTAGATGACCGTGTGCTCCTTGCCTTTAATCAGTTGAAAGACCTCATCACGCAGGCCCCTGTCCTACAGCCACCGATTTGGACTCAGCCTTTCGAGATCATGACCGACGCGTCAGATTATGCCATCGGAGGTGTACTGGGACTGAGGAAAGACAATGTACCATTCGCGATCCACTACGCTAGCCGAACGCTCGATGAAGCCCAGAGAAACTACACTGTCACTGAAAAGGAGCTGCTAGCGGTAGTCTTTGCCTTGGAAAAGTTCAGATCTTACCTCCTTGGGTCCAAAGTAATCATTTACACTGATCATTCGGCCATTCGGTATTTACAGCAGAAGAAGGATGTCAAACCACGTCTCATCCGGTGGATCCTTCTCCTCCAGGAGTTTGACTTGGAAATTAAAGATAAACCTAGGGTAAAGAATGTAGTGGCCGATCATCTGTCAAGGCTTCCTGAACCAGAGTCTCCTGAACTGAACCTGCAGCCGATCACAGAGACCTTTCCAGATGAGTTAATTCTGTCTGTCACCTCACTTCCTTGGTATGCGGACATCGTGAACTATCTAGTTGCCAAGAAAATCCCACAGGACTGGCCTAAATTGAAAATAGACAGGTTCTTGTCTAAAATCCATTTTTACCAGTGGGAAGACCCGTATCTATTTCGTGAGGGGGCAGATTGTATCTGGAGAAGGTGCATTCCTCAGGAGGAAGTTCCAAGTGTCCTCGCTTTATGTCATGATCAAGATTCTGGAGGACATCATTCAGGCAAACGGACGGCAGAAAAAGTTCTTCAAAGTGGCCTCTGGTGGCCGTCATTATTCAAAGATGCAGATGAGTATGTCAAATGTTGCACTGACTGCCAGAAGATGGCTAGAACCATAGGAATGAGAGATACGATGCCTCTGAAATACATTCAGATCTCAGATGTCTTTGACGCATGGGGCATCGACTTTATGGGCCCGTTTCCTAACAGTCAGGGTTATGAGTATATTCTGCTTGCTGTCGATTATGTCAGTCGATGGGTGGAGGCTATTCCCGCCCGAGCCGCCGACAGTAGGATTGTCTGTCGATTCTTGAGAGATCACATCATAGCATGGTTCGGGATTCCCAAGATTCTCATATCTGACGGGGGTAGCCATTTCATAAATAGAGAGGTGAAGAAGCTGACCCAAGAATTCTGCATTGAGCATCGTGTTGCTTCACCCTACCACCCGCAGTCCAATGGCTTAGCTGAATGTTCAAACAGGGAGATCAAGACAATCTTACAGAAACTTGTACGTCCGGATCGCAAGAACTGGTCTCAGCTGCTCGATTCAGTTCTTTGGGCTTATAGAACAGCGTACAAGTCACCCTTGGGAATGTCTCCCTATCGCCTTGTATATGGCAAGCCATGTCATTTGCCCGTGGAACTCATTCACAAATCCTTATGGACCATTAACATCTGTAATCTGGACTCCAAACAGGCAGGAAAGAATAGAAAACTGGATCTGAACAGATTACTGGAATTCAGAGATTACGCATATGACAACAACCTGATGTACAAGGAGAAGGTCAAAACATGGCATGATAAGCATATCCGTCGCAAGACCTTTGATCCAGGTCAAAAGGTGTGGTTGTTCGATGCAAAGTTGAAGATCTTTCCAGGCAAATTGAAGAGCAAGTGGACTGGGCCGTTTTTGGTTAGGCAGGTGCGTGACAACGGAAGTGTATTGATATCCAATCTGTCAGCTGACGCACAGCCATTTGTAGTCAATGGACAGCTTCTGAAGCCATACCTTGAACATGATACATTCATGGTCGTCGTTGACTCAGTTCAAGTAATCTATGAGGATGAGCTGAATATCTCCAAAGAAGCAGAGAAAAGCGAAGCACAACAAAACATTTTTGAATGATTTTTTGTCTTTTTCTTTTTCTTCTTTTCTCCTTTTCAGTGTCTTGTATCCTCTTCTACCGAATTAATGCCATCCCCTTCATCATTGCTACACTTAGGATGTACTCTATCCTAAGTCTAGGGGGGATGCGCATCCCGAGTTGTTCATACCCAAATTCATCTCTCTTCTTCTTCTTTTCTTCTTTTCCTATGGTATCATCTTTATCTATCAAAAGGGTGTCGCCCTTGTGGACAGTCTTCTATACTTAGGACGTACTTTGTCCTAAGTATAGGGGGGTGTACACCCCGAGTTTCTCTGTTTCTCGATCCTCTCCATTGTCTCCTCTTCTTGTCTATACTTAGGGATATCTTACCCTAAGTATAGGGGGAGACAATCTGAGTACGATCTGTTCATTCCCACCCTTGACCCTCCCTGCTTTGTGTACAGTCTGCTATAGGGGGGACGGTCAACTTCTCATTAGTTCGTTCATTCCTTTATTTATTCCTTTACTCTTTGGACTGGCCTATGCTTAGTACGAGTTATGTCTTCTCTTTTCTCTCCGATCTATGAGGACATAGCTCAAGCTAAGTATAGGGGGGTCGTATATACTGTGTATATACTTTAGCCATAACTCATACTGTCGTATTTTCTTAATAATATGGCTAATAATTCTTTAAAATTCATTAAAAATCTCTAATAAAAAGGTGTTTTGTTCCTCAAATTCTTGGTGTATTTACTGATTAATAAATCAGGTGAAAATGTCTTTTTTGCAAAATGTTTGAAAAATAGTTTGAAAATCTTCGTGAACATTTATTGAAAACTATTTTGAAAATATTTTGTTGCATGTTTTCAACCTGTGTAAGAATGTGTGATTTGCAAAAATTTATTTTCTTTGTGTAAAATAAAATGTTTGAAAAATGATTTGCAAATGGTTTGAAAAATAGTTGCAAAAATATTTTGAAAAACCTATATATACTGTTTTGAAAGCCTTTGCAAAATGATTTTCAAATGTGTGTACATGTTTTCAAAAATGTTTGTAAAAATTAGTTCGGACTAGAGTTTCGAAATTGTTTGAAAAAGCTGTGTCAAATAAGTTTGAGGAATATTTACATCACACCAAAATTCACTATATATATGTATAAAACTGACCACTTACCCTTGTAAATTCTTAAAATCCACTTCTTGTAAATATAAGAAGCACTCCCGTGTAAATATTTTAACCTAGATTTCAGCCAAAAATTTTTTTTCTTTTCAAAAAAAAAGAAAAAAAAACATTTGCAAAAGTAAAATCCAAAAACATTTGAAAAATCTTTTTGAAAAAGATAAAAAAAATACATATGCATTATCATCATATTTTCAAAAACCCATAAAAAGTTCAAAATTTTTGAAAAATTGCATCACAAAAATATTTTCTGCATAGCATTGCATAGCATGAGCATTTTTCAGATTGAGTTTGATAGTTGAACAAGTCTAAGTAAAATCCGGAGATTGGAGCTTGATTGGACCTTAAAATCTACCTAATAACAGGAACCTTATAGGAACTGGGTTTGAGGTACTTCAGGTCTAGTTGACTTAATTCTTTGAGGATCACGAGACTTGGTTCAGTGGATTCTTGACTGCTGAAGTAGAGTATTTCGGAGCACACGCACGACTCTTGTTGATAATGACCTAACTTGGACACCTGCACCTTTCACATAGCTCTCCACGGATGAGGTGGTGAGGAGGCAGTTTCCTTTGGCTTGGGGTAGCATATGAGGGTAGTACTTTTAGGCGGAACCTCTCTTCTTCTTCTAGTGAAGGAAGTGCACCTCAACTTGGTCTAGTGGTGATGAAGGCTAAAGACAGAAGCCGTGGATTGCAATAAAGCTTCAAAAGAGGGATAGTCTACTGGCTCAAGAGGAAAATTTCTTGTATATATGCTGCACCATGTAGATATGTTGTACAAATGCACTTGAAAAAAAAAGAAGAAGAACTCCAAAAAAGTGGTGGGTCGGATTGAAAATTTAATAACCCCACCGGAGTGTATATAGTCCAATAAAGCAAAAGCTTATGGTATCCATGTTACATCTCATGAAGCTTGCAGCGGGAGACTTAGCTACACTGGTTGAGCTCCCAAAATTCTATACCTCTTATTCCCCCTCTTCTTGAGCCGGTTGCACTTGAACTTAGAAGGGAATACCCCGCTTCTCGAGGAAAGAGTTGCTAGACCGAGGTATTAGAGTTACCAGGATGGGGGAGGTTGTTTCTTTGTTACTTCTGAGGTGGGGAGCTACATATCACCTACACTGTACAAGTCAGATTCATAGTCGTAAGAGTTTGCGTATGAGTTGAACTATTTCTGACCTGGCTATTGAGGAGACTTGGACGGAGTTTTGGGATTCTCAAGGACTGTTGAATTTCAAACACGGTTCTCACTAAGGTTCCGCCTGCACTAAAACTCCAAAGGTCCGACTTAAGCTCCAAACTTTGATTTTGTGAAGACAAGTTTGATAATCAAATAAAATCCAAGTTCTTCTTTTTCTTTTCTTTCTTTTTCTTTTGCACTTATTGCATAAGTGTTTGCTAGGGACTAGCAAAGGTAAAGTATAGGGGGATGATGAATCCACATTTCATCATCTTTATTCTATCATTTTGGCACCTAAAACCCTAGCAAATGCCTGTAAATAGCATTAATTCCATCATTTTAGCATTCATGCATGTGCATCTAAATAGTGTATAAAATACTGTAATTAAAGCCAAAATTGTAGAATAAATAAAAGAAAAGAAAAAGAATAAAATATTGTAAATATTTTACGACCCGTAACCCCCGAGACCTAGGCATCTTGATGAATAGGTCGACAAGGAATAAAGTAGGGGGAGATAAGGGTCAAATACCTATATTATTTAATTCATCCTTTATTCATTTTGGGACCTATTTTTGGTTCCACTTTTTAAACATCGAATAAAGAAACTTTGTACATGAAAGTTGTAGATAATTAAATAAAGAAAAATATAAAATTGATTTCACTGAAAAATAATGTACAGATAAAAAGTTATGGTCTGAATAAAATCCAGTATCCCAACTTCCCAGACCCGTATCTCACAACTGATAACTCCAAATGCAGCATACTCACCTTTAATTGTATATAGAATAAAATAAGCTATTTAATGGCGGTGGTTTCGCATTTGGCGGAGCTACGGTTTGAAAGTTGAGTTTTGGACCCCCATTGTATACTTGTACTGAATAAAATATTCAATTTATTATTTATTCATTATTTTTGTATTTTTTATATTTTTATAATTATGTAAATATTCCTTGTAATAATATACATTAAAACTGGAATAAAAACCTAGAGAAAACTCAAAATAAAAATAAACATATATAGATCATACAGGTATTATACCTATATGTATACCTATATAATATATTCTTTTATTGTATTAAATGTACAAAATACATCAGAAAAATAAAATAAAAATATAATTATGTGTATAAAAGTATTTTATGATTTTATAAAATAAGAAATAAAAATAATAAAAGTAAAATACACAAAAAAATAAAATACTAAAATACATAGGTAATATATCTATATAGGGCTAAAAAAAAGTAAACTTGTAAAAATATAACTCATAAAAATAATGAAAAATCGGAATAAAATACTAGATAGAATTATAAACACTTTTCATTTTATCACCTAATTAAAATAACACCGTTTACTATTTTTAATCGATTTTAGAAATATTTTTCAGGGATTTTCGTGGTTGGTCCACGTGGACCAACCAGGTGACTCGGGGAGTTGACCCGCCAGTCAACTCCCTGGTCCTAGCCCTGTGCCTCATGTCAGAGTGCCCGTGACCCAAGTTTCTCGATTTTTTCGTCGTAATTGCATTGCTCGAGGGAAGTTGCTTCCTTCATGAAAGTTGTTCACTGTACATCCTAGATCCTCGCCGACCTAGTGGATCCTCCAAGATCGCCTTGGCACACCCGTGATCGTGCCTCGAAACTCATCACATCGCCACCCTTCAAAAACCACTTTCCGACTTCGATTCAAAGTTTACTCCTTCTTCCGCCATTTCCACCCTCAAAACCCTAGCCCTTCGTGTTCCTGGTGACAGCAGGCGTCGAATCGAGCCTGGGTTTGAAGCGTTTGGCGTCGAATCGAAGAGATTCATTCCCTCACCGGAGCTCCGTCGTGCCTCGTAGCCCGTCATCTCTGGTGAGCCTCTTCCCCTCTTCTTTCCATGTTCTTGTAGCCTTAGCGTAGATTAGGTTAGGTCCATAGCAGTTTTGCTTTTCGTTTCCACAATCGCCAGGAATCTTTGATCGAAGCCACGGCGGAGCTGAGCTCCGCCCATCGTTTCCGACCACTCCAGTTGTCGACCGACGCCCAAATCACCTCCATTCTTCTCCCCTTCACTCCGTCGCTCCGCTCCATCCATCATTTCACCTCGATCTCGCCCAGATCGAGTCGCCCGAGCTCCCCTCTCCGCCGCTCGCCGGAGCTACACGCTTGAGCCATCCTCCGCCTCCATCGAACCACCCGAGACCACATTTTTGTTCGCCTGGGTTTTGCGCACCTCATCTTGCAGGTCATAGCCCAAGAGTAGGCTCCCTCGACCATCGACGACTCCAGGAACAGCCGCCCAGGTCGCCTTCGCCGTCCGAGCATCCCACACCGCCTCCGCTTCGCCGGAGGCCACCATCAGACGCGGAAGGGACCCAGGATCCTTTTGCCCTTGATCCGGGGGCCGGAGCGGCCGTGTGTCGGCCGCCATCACCGCCCGAAGCTCACCGGGGAGGTGTTCTTCGTGAACCTCCTCCTGCCGTTGGATCAAGAGCCGCCTCCAGTCGCCACGTACGCCGTCCGATCGCCAGGAGCCCCCAGCCGTCTGATCGTTCATCGAGGATCTGATCTCAACAGCCCAGGACGAAGGGGGGCAGTCGTCCGATGCTCGCCACGTGTCCAAGTGAATCTCCTTTGGCCGCACGATCGATCTCAGTGGGTATTTTGCATCTTCGATCCACACCTTTTTGTATTTATGCTTTAATCCTAGAACCTTTATTTCAAGTTTGAAAACTTTTGTAGTGATTGCACTTAGGCCCTCGCACTTTCACTATTTACACTTTAGTCCACGCCACGTCACCTCACGTGACTGGGGCGCGTGACTTTTGGGTATTTTGCATATTTGGTCCTGAACTTTTAGGTATTTGCAATTATATCTCTGTGAGTAGTTTATTGAATATGTTTTTTTGGAAGAATTGCATGTATACCCAGCCGGTTTTCACTAATTACAATTATGCCCCTGTGAATGACAGAACACGTGCCTCGCGCGTGTCTTTTTGTGGAATTTGCGCCTGAGCCCCTGGATGTTTCTAAAATTGCATTTATACCCCTACCAGGCTTAGGATTTTTGTATGCTTGAGTTATTTTTTTTACGCCTCATTTAAATGCCAAAAATTCTCAAAATTTGAACTTAAGCTCCTGTTTACTTGTACTTGCATGCTATATTTTTGCATTGCATTTTTATTGCATTTTCATATTTATTAAAAATAAAAAAACATGCATTTATTTCACTGTTTGCATTAGAAAATCCATAAAAATTATAAAAACGTTTTGAAAAATTCCAAAAAAATTATATTTTGTGTGTTTTACCATATTTCAGTGTCAGTCCAAAAATCACTAAAAAACTCTAAAGAAAAACCTTAAAAATTCAAAAACACATAAAAACTTCAAAAAAAATCTATAAAATTGTAGAAAACTCCAAACATCATAAAATCAGTTCCTGTAGTCTCCTAGTTTGAAAAATTTTGGTGGTTGTTTGTTATTTTTAATTCCTATTTTACTCACAGTCGATCCACATTTCACTGTTAACCTTCATTTCAGTATTTAGAAATACCCAAAAAACACCCTGAAAAATATCCAAAAATCACAAAAACAGTAGAAAATCTTAAAAATACCAAAAAGATTTGATCTCTAAATTTTTGGCTCTTTTTGCACACTTTTATAAATATTTTATCACTCCTTGTATTATATTGTCTTTATATTCCAATATTGAAAAAGAAAAAAAATAATAATATAAAATATAAAATTATAAAAATCAGAAAATTAAAAATCAAAATACAAAATAAAAAATTCAATAAAAAAATTAAAAAAATTAAAAACCCACAAAAACTTTGATTGGCTAAGTGGTTTATTAGACCTTGGGCTTTGACTGTTGTCTTTACTCTGCTCCGTTGTTTTCTGTGTTCGACCCCTACTTGCTTGCCACTATACATTGTTAGTAGGGTATAATAAATTTTAATCCTTGCTATTGATTGCCTTCTTGATTGTGTGGGTTAACTGTTAACGAACGAAGAGGCTTGAGTAGTCGCATCAGCGACAGTAAGTCTGATTTGTCAGACCACTTTTTAGCGGCTCTCGCCTTACCGTTTTTCATGTACCCAATATCATTCTTTACATACCCGATTGGGCTCCCTTTTCTTTCTTTTTTTAATGCAGACCACCCCCACCTATCTTGTTTTTTTATATCAATCACTTACAATCCAAATTGGGCTCCTTGGTCCAAGACATACCAACAAAAATGAACTGGCTCTTATTTATGATTGTCGTGATGGGGTTCCTATCTCTCTCAATGCACGAGGTCATCCCCAATAAGGCATCTCTTTCTTACTTCAACTGCATGGGCTCTTGATGGCTGTTGATGAGGGAGGCGAGGCCAAAGTTGGGACCCTCCATCACCTGATCTGAGTGGCTACTTGGAGGGTGGTGCGAGGTAGATCGGACACCGTCACTTAGGGTCTGTTTGGTTGCTGGATTGAATTGGATTGTGTTGGGTTGGGTTACCCTTATGAATACTAAACCGTGAGAAGCATTGAGAGGGTTGGAAGGAGGGGTACACCGGTATACCCCAACCCAACCCACCAACCAAACAGGCCTTTAGTGTGCAGATGGTGTATCACCTGGAGAAGTAGGGTTCAGTCGCTGCGTGGCCACCTATGGGTTGTCAACGCCTTGGAGATGGTGTATTGCCTGCTCCATCACTGTGTGGCATGAGAAGGAGGGTATCGCCTAGAGACTCGATTCTCGAGCCTCTTTGTGTCATCTATGTTAGATTTCCAATCAGGAACCCGTCACAGCAAAAGATCTTTCTTTGGAGGGTTGAGCTCCCCCACTTTTTCGACGCACGCGATGCAACAAAAGTCAGATCTAATCAGAAATCGGAAGCACTGTGATTGGATCGCCTGCAATCACATGGAATTTCTTCTTCTCATCTTTCAAGGAAGTGTAAAGTTGAACTTGATAACATTCTTCAGAATCGCATGGTGTGTGATTGTGACCTCCATTCTATGGAGAATTAGGGTTTCTACCATGAACTCTAACTTTCTTGAACTTTGACAAATGTGTGATCTTCAGAACCCGTTAAACCTCGCGTGGAAACTTAGAATTTGACATTAAAATTTGTCCATTATGTGATATCATCTTCAGGATTTGGATGTAATCACAAATAATTGATCAAGAACTAAACTAGAATTGAACCTTCTTTGATAATATAATCATGCAAATTTATGATTTTAGAAAGACCCTAAACGATTATTGAATCTCGAACAGAACTTCACCAATAAATCTTCAATAATAAGCCACAAAATTGAACCTGCTCTTCTACCATGTAGAAAAGTGGAAAATAGAAGTGTGTTCAGAGATAAAGAAATACAAATAGTGGGAAAACTCCTAGTTCTTACATGGAATCGTACTCTACGAGGAGGGAGATGAAACCACGAGAGAATGTCTTTCAAGGATAAGATATTCTTTTATTTCTCTTTCTCTCTCTCTCTCAACTGTTATAATGAGTGCGAGGCTTTCTATATAGTACCATCACGAGGACATAGTTTCACTCAGAGACGATGAGGGGCTAAACTAATAGATGTGATAATTAAATCCTAGAGGATCCAATTACTCATCTCTGACACATTATCTAACATATTGCAAATACAATTTGTTTCAAAAAAACTCAAATTCAAAATCCAAATAGTACGTAAAAGAAGAATGGAGCACCCCATCAGATATCTTCTTCATAATAATTATGTACAAAGTTTTAGCAAATCTATTACAATAAAAATGGCAGAATCTTACCTTTTAGTCGTGGTCATAATAATTATGTACAAAGTTAATAAATATACTTACAGTAGTAAATAAGTACATGTAAATTTTAAATATGATGATAAGTATTTATCTGGTGTTAGAAAACAGAAAACAAATCGAAAAATATGTGAGCTGTTATAAAGGAAGAATAAAATTAGTAAGTATAACATCTGTAACTTCTGTAATTTATCTACTATATTAGTAAGTATACCATCAATTTCTGTAATTTTATCATATTAATAAACACAAATTAAATATGTGCAGAAAGTTGTTATAAAAAGAGAGAGTTGTAATTTTGAGAATAGAATATTAAATAATAACCACGAAAAACTGCAACTTGTATACTTTCAGTCATGCATTTCCTGTGCAGACTGTTGTAACAAATGAAGTATAACTTTAGTTAGTAATTCTATTTGTAATTTATCCATTACATAGTAAGTATAGCATTGATTTATGCAATTTTATCGTAAAAAAATAATTTTTCCAGAAAGTCTATAACTTGTGTTATTTCCATTCATGCATTATTTATGCAAAAAAATATAATAAAACAAGTATAACATTCGTTAGTATAAAATATATAACTCATTAGTAACTATATCATCCATGTCTGTAATTATAATTTTCACTAAACTCATCTTCGTCAAACATTTCATAAATCTGTCACGATGTGCTTAATAATATTTATATATTCTTCATGATAGTTCATAAAATAAGAAAACATTTAATCTCTCTTCTTTTTGTTGTCAATGAACACATCTCTTCTTTCTTTGTCCATTGAATATCAGGAATTCATGCATTCATCAATAATTTTTGATTATATATTTAATTAGAAACTTGTTATGCAACCGTCCCATAACGTTTGCTTCAATTATTTCAAACTTAGCATGTATTTCACAATTAATCTATTGGATATCCTTTAATCTTAATCTCATTTGCGAAAATCTAGAGATAATGGGGGACCAAGTTAGACTTCTGAGAGGTGAGGAGAGTACTTGTCGGCGGAAGGGAAGGTTCTCAGTCCCGACATTGCGTGCCGACTTCCTGTTTTTCAATGGTTCACTGTGTGTTTTCAGTGAATAGGATTTGCATTCATACGTATGAAAAAATTTTGTAAATGAACAGAATTTGCATTAATTATAATTAAGCAGGATTTGATCTAGATTTTAATCATGGATTTTTGCACCGTTGGGAAATAAAGTACCCATTGCCATTTGCCATGTTGCGATCGATCATTCAAGATGCAGAGATATTTAGAAATAAATAGCGAAGATAAGAACTAAATGGTGGGATATTGAATGAACAACTTGCTTCGACAAGGAATGCTTTAATTAATTTTTTTTCATTATGTGTCGGTTAAGACCATGTTTGAATTGCAGTGATTTAAAGTTATTCAATGATATCCCTATTCATGACAGTGGAGGTCCAGTATTTGGAGTTCAATGTAATCCCTCTTTTGATGTTATAACCTAATCGATTTTTGTAACATTAGTTTGAGGATTTGTTGATTAGATAATGTATAGATATCTCAATCTAATTACACAACATTACTAATTAGTAATTACCGTTTTGGTATTATATAAATTTGCATTTGGTAGTAATCGATTGTATGGAGAAGGATCACGTTTACCGAAAAATTTGGTACATCGCATTCGTATTTTTCAGAAGAAGATTGATTCTTGAACCATATGTAAGTAATTACGAAGGATTGAACCTGGTTAAGGTCTTCATTTTCTAAATTTTAAAAGGACTTCTTAAGAACTGGAAATTGAAACTTTTCATGTCGATCGACTTAATTCCATGTAAACCCACAAGATTCTATTCAGTAGAATACTTCTTGTCATCCGTATAAATATATATAATGCAATCAACTTGTTGTATTTACAAGGAGTTCGGATCTGGATCCTCTCCATTATTCCTGCCTCTGAGACAACTAGAATATTGCAAATACTTAAAAAAATAAAATAAAAAATACAACATAAAGGATTCATTCATTGTACAACATACGATTTTTTATCCAAACTAACGTCCATCCAATCTAAATGATTATAATAGGATAAATGTGACGATGGGTAGATCAATATTTAAAAATAAGCATCAAGCAGCATCTGAGGTGTCGATTTCTGAAAGAAACATCCAAATTAACACCTTAAATACCGATTTGAGAGAAATATTCCTCACTTGAGCAAAAAAAAGAGACGTGGAAAAGAGAACGATTCTATCTCATTACTAGCAACAATATACACACACATTACTCAAGTTATATAGTAAGAAATGGTCATTAACAATAATAGAATAAGCGTTAGTAATGAATAATGACAATCATTTAAGGTTTACTTTTTAAAAAAACAATTATTAATAGTAAGAATATGATATAACATTTGTAAACATCAAGTATTTTGATCAAAATGATAGGATATATTTGTAAAAATGAGCGTACTCATTACATTCTTAAGGGGTACATGTCCCATTGGATAAGCCCCATGTACATAATACATATATATGGTAATGTACATGCTACCATGGAGGAGCTAACTTGGCTACTCCTAATTTTTTCTTAATTTAATCATACTATTTTTTAAAACTCTGGGAGGATTGAAATCACATATTGTCGTGATGTTATCATTCAAATTTTGTAAAAAAATTGGCATTCATTATATGTCCATCCGAAAGTGGTCAATTTCCGCATCATGATAATATGTGATTTAAATCTTCACATGTGTTTTCAAACATTTCTACAAAAAATACGAAAAAGGTGTGGACGTAGTCAAGTTACCTACTCATTGGTAGTATATACATTTTACCTACATACATAGATACATACATATACATATACATATACATATACATATACATATACATATATATGAGAAAAGGGAGCCTACACCCGGGGGTGTAGGTAACTACCTACACTTGGCTTCTTTTTCTAATTTTTTTTATTTTTCTGACATCAACCTTTTGGGAAATTAGATCACCATGTATCACCATATTGTCTATCCAAATTCAACTTAATTTGAAACTTCTATCATCTCCACAAGACTACCAAATTTTAATGGTCTGAAAATTGCTGAAATCGACTTATTCTAGATGAATGTATTAGGAATGGTTATTTTGCATGAAACTTGAAACCCCTCAATATATTAAGCAAATTCCCATAAGGTTTCCTTCAAAAAACCCAAAAATAATGAAAAAGAAAGTCGGGTGTGGGCTCCCAACTCCCTATACATACATACACACATACATATATATATAGGGTTAAATGGGGCTGCCCCCTGGGAGTAGCCAACTTGGCTACTCCCACCCCTATTTCCCCTCATTTTTTAATTTTTTTTGGAAAATAAAAATTTGTAAATTCATCATTATATCCCTCTAACATTCTGTTAAAATTTCGTCAGAAACAGAGACTCCTACGACCTCCATCCAAACAGGGTCGATTTAAAAAATCCTGCGACCATTAAAAAAATGGATTTTTACTCAGCAGACTCTAGAAACTTTGCAAATTACCTCTACGACCTTTGAAACATCCTAATTCCTCCCTCGACCCCGTAAACTTGCTAACCCTTACCATATAAATCCTGTGGTTAACATCCATCTATTTACCCGTTAAAAGTAACCGGATTCCGTTACACTCTTTGATATTATGCCTATTTTATTTATCAAATTTACGTTAACTGCCACTCCCTCTCACCTTCATCCATCTCCCCACCACCCAGCACCAACCATGTCGTCGACCTCTATCGTCGTCGGCGCTTCACCCTCCTCCCGGCACTCGACGCACTGCTATTGATTCGTCGTCATCTTCCTCTGTTCTTTGTTGCAAACAGGTCGTCTTGCTCTGCTGTCCTTCGTCGGGTTCTACGTTCAGCAGTCGGCGTACCTGGGGACAGGTCCGCTGGAGAACCTTGCGGCGCACCTCGCCGATCCGTGGCATATCAACATCGGCAACATCATCATCCCCAGAGACATCCTGCCATGAGAGATTGATCTGTATCGGGATTGTTGGGCTTGCCCTGTTTGATCTGTACAAGTGAAAACGGAATGGGATTGTGCTGCATCTCTGCTTGTAAACCTCCTCTTTTTCGGATGTAATATCAAGCTGCAATATATTGTTTCTTTGCAAAATTTGCGATTGATTTGTTGGGTTCTTTGGTTGAGCGTAAGCCGAAGTAGAACGTGAATCGAGCAATCGAAAAACGAGACGCCAAGGAAGCTTACGGGGAGATTCACAAACCCCAATACAAACAACTAGATTTTGAGATGGTCAGATTCTCCTACCAGCAAGGAGGAAGCAGCCGAACCCCCCCCCCCCCCCCTCCCCCTCCCGCGCGTGCGACCCGTCGACAATGGAACCCCCCCTCCCCCCACCCGCCGACCATGGAGGACCCCCGCCCCCCTACTGCTGCTACCCCCCTGCCCCTGACGTCGCCGCTTCGCTGCCCCGGCCACCGCTGCTGCTTCGCCCCCCGCGCGATGGAGCCCCCCCCCCCCCACCCCCCCCACCCCCCGCGCGATGGAGAGCCCCGCGTCCCCCGCCGACGATGGAGGCCCTCCCACCTGCAACCGGTGCTTCGGCCCTGGCAGGATTTTCTTTTTATTTTAGCTAATCCTAGCCGTTGGATTGTAAAGTGGTTAGGTTAACTCAAGATTAACCCAAGCCCTCAAAAAAGTAAAAAATTATGGAAGATATAAGCCCCGGTGCATGTAAAATTACATGCACCTTGGTGCAAGCTCCCCATCCTCTCTCTCTCTCTCTCTCTCTCTCTCTCTGTGTGTGTGTGTGTGTGGAAAATGGGGCTACCCGAAGGGGGGGGAGTCAAGTTAGCTTCCCAGTCTATTTTCTTTAACCTTCATCAGGTCTTTTTTCAAAACACCCGAAGGGTTTTAGATCATCTAATATCAACATTGTATCATTAAAACTTCAACTCATTTCAAGGTTCTTATCTCATCCATCAAACCTATCAAATTTTAACGATCTTAAAATAGCAAAAATCGGTCCCTTCCAAATGAATGGGTTAGGATTGTCTGTTTTTCTTCAAAATTTGAATAGCATATTCCTCTTATTAATCTAAGTTAATCCCTCCATGTATTTTAAAAAACTAACATAAAAATTTAAAAAAATAGACAGGAGAAGTAAACTTGGCTCCCCTTGAGGATAGCCACATTTAAAAAAATACATGGGAGGATTTTTATTACTAGACGACAATATTTGTCATTCAAATTTCGACTCAATTGGAGATTCATGTACCCTCCATCAAGACCAACAAATTTTAATGATCTCACAATTGTTGAAATCGACCTCTTACTTATGGACAGCTTAACAGTGTTTGTTTTACATGAAATTCGAATGACAAAATATTGTCATTGAGTTATCAAAATCCCCCCAGGTGTTTGAAAAAATTCCACAAAAAACATCAAAAAAGTACGGGGAGCCAAGTTAGCTCCTCCTGAGTGGGATGGAGCATTGAGCCGAGCCGGGCCGGTATGGACCCGACCCTAACCTGACCCATAAAAATCCGGACCTGACCTGGACCCGATGGAGATGTGGGCCGGGCTCGGGGCCTTATTTTGCTAAAATATTGAATTCGGGCCGGGCTCAGCCCGAACCCGTGGGGACCCGGGTTGGCCCGAGCAGGCCCGCCTTGCCTCACGTTAGTTCTGCATGTACATGCTTCCCACTTTTGTTCAATACCCACCTTGAATCGTAGATGCCCCCTCCACCTGTAGTCACACGTTGATGCTTTCTCAGCTTTGATATTAAATTAAAATCATGCAGATTACCCATCAGCACAATAGTATTGTAAATGCTGCAATAGTGAGTCAATCCCTCATCTTCTTGTTCTTTTTAATAGAAAATGCTACATAATTAGTAGAAATCGAAGTTTTCGATTCCAACTTCTCCATTCTTGTATTCAAAGAACCCATTGGTCCATGAAAAAACTGAAGACACATACCATACTAATTTATCTATTATTTCGAGTGAATAGGGATGCCGAGAATTATTTTATCCTATACATTTGATACTAAAGACATATACCATACTGATTTATCTTGCTCTAATCAATAAATAATAATGCTAGTCGGACCCTCGTTGCATTCTCACCATAATACAATGAATGATTACGACTTGATTAGTGTTATATGTTGCTTAAGCTGCATTATGTCTATAATCATGATTTCATCATCTTCTCGATATCAACATACAGTTGTATTGAGCTGCAATCTATTATAAATCATTTTTTGCTTACAATATATGTCTTGTCCAGAGAATATATCGTCAACAGGATGGTCATTCGACTGACATACAACATGAATTATTGTACATAAGCATGAATCTTTCATTCGATTAACATAGAGACAATATCGTGAAGGGAGTCTTATTCATTTGATCGATGTAGTTCTCTGGAGAAAAGTGGGGGCGGACCAAGCCCGACCCGAATCCAGACCCGATCCAGCGGACTTTGGGCTGGGCTCGGGTCCTCGTTTTCACCAAAAATGCGGGCCTCAATGAGGCTCAAGGTCTGGGAAATTTGGCGGGCTCAGGCTGGGCTTTTCCGAGTTGGGTCAGGCCGAGCCTAATGCTCCACCCTACTCCTGAGGGTATACACATTTTACCCATATATATATAGGATTTAATAGGGCTACACTCTTGGGGCAGCCAACGGGCAGCCCCTGCCCGTTTTTCCTACAATCTTTTTCAAAAATGTTATCATGTATTTTTATTATTGTATGTCTCTAACATTTCATTCCAATTTCGTCAGAAATGGAGACTCATATGCCCCCCATCTAGAATAGGTCGATTACAACAATAATATGACCGTTAAAATTACATGTTCTAGATGGAAGGCATATGAGTCTTTGTGTTCTGATGAAATTGAAATGGCATATTAGAGGGATATAGTGATAAAATAAATTGCAGTATTTTTGAAAAAATAAAAAAAATTGTAGGAAAATGGGGTGGGGGCAGCCCCAATTTTTCCATGTGTGTGTGTGTGTGAGAGAGAGAGAGAGAGAGAGAGAGTGTGTGTGTGTGGGTGGGTGTGGGTGGGGGGGTGGGGGGGTCAAATGAATATGCTCCCTGGGAGAATATAAGAGTATGTTCCAATATTTTTTCCATAATTTTTTAAATGAAATCGTGTCGGGATTTACTTAAAATAATAAGTAGAATATGTATTTCAAATTTCGTGTAAAACAGACATTCCTAACATGTCCATCTGGATGGGTCGATTTCAGCAATTTTGAGACCATTAAAGTTTGGCAGTCTTGATAGAGGGAATACAAGTCTCAAATTAAGTTGAATTTTGAAGGAATTTTACACCAAGGACCCTATAAACTTTGTAAATCACCTCCACGACTTTTGAAACATCAATATTCCTCCATCGACCCCGTAAACTTGCTAACACTTACTTCACAGATTCTGTCAGTTAACTCCCATCCATTTATCCATTAAAGTTAACTATATTCCAATAAAATGAGGTGCATATGACCCTCTTTATTTAGGAAATTTATAAAAGATGCCATTGGGATGCTGACATCAACAACCAACAATGTTGATGTTATCCCTCCCCTCCCCTCATACATTTCCTCTTGCAAACGAAGAGGGCGCCAGCCCCTTCATTCTCTTCTTCCGTCGATGGGTTGTGTTCGCCTCCCTATTGCTGCAACCGAGGAGGCAGTTGGCCTCCTCTTGAAGAGATCACCTCCGTCGATCCATCACCATAGCCAAATAAGTCGTCGTGCGCACAAATATGGAGGTCCTCGACGATGTGTGCCATCTCAGTGCGGCAACGGCTGGCATCATGGTGCTCTTGGATGAAGCATTGGAGCTCTAGGGTTTCGCGGTAGATGATGGGGGGTTAAGGTTTCTCACCTCCAGCGTCGTCTCTATGCCATCGAGCGGCTCCTCCAGGCAGTGCTCATCTTTCTAGATACAGGAGTAGGGCTTCGTCCTGCAAGAGTGAAGAAGGAAGGAGAGAGAGAGTGTAGAAGAGGAAGGAGGGGTGAAGAAGGAGAAAGAGTGGAAAAAAATCTACCATTGGATTTGCTAAGGTTTGATTAACTCAACTTAAGCCCGAGCTAGTTAACCCAAAAAGTCTCAAATCAACGGTAGGATCTATGGGGAAAGACCGAGTAAGTATACAGCATCAACGGATGAATATTCATGTTTCAAAGGTCATGGACGTAATTTACAAAGTATATAGGGTCCGTGGGATAAAAATTCCAATCTTGAGTGACACCATGGTGATATTTGAAGATCTAAATCTCCTTAAATTTCATTTAAAAAACACAATCGGGAAAAAAGTGGGAGTGTGTAAGTTACATTCTCTAAGGGAACATACTCCCTTTTTCCTGTGTGTGTGCATGTGCAGGCAGGCGGACGTGTGCGCATGTCTGTGTGTGTGTACGTACGTGTGTGGGTGTGTGTGGTGAAGGGAGGGGGGGGCGTGCGCATGTTCGTGTGTGCGTGCATACTGTGCGTTGTGTGCTGTGTGTGTGAAAATAGGTTTTCAAATATTAAAATTAATAAAATTAATACGCCGTTAACTGCAACGATAGGATTAGAAGTTGAAGAATGAAATTGGGGCTTAGGTTCTCAAATTTTAAAACTAATAAAATTAATACGCCATTAACTACAACCATAGGATTACAAGTTGAAGAATGAAATTGGAGCTTACTATGAAAATGGTGTCTCCACGTCATATGAAGTTTCTTTTATGTGGTGTGACCTCATTGGAAGCTTCTCTTATGTATATATGTTTAGCTTTAACAAATTAACCCATCTTAAATATTTAAAATACATTATTTACTTTGAATCCGAAAACAAAATTTTTAAAGAATAATGCGTGGGAAATGGAGGGGACAAAAATCTGTTTAGTATTCTGATGGGTTGGGGATTCGTAAGAAAATATTGAAAAATTAGCTTACGAAATGGGATTTCTGTTGGTACAAATTAGGTAACTCTTGTCCCAATGGATACTTTACTTTTGAAAGTAAGTACAAATAGAAACTGAGTTAGCTAAAAAATAGTATGTACATGTACATGTTTTTATATAAGATAATATTATTAACCAATAAATATTTAAAGTTATAATAAAATAAAACCAGAACTTGTCCAAGCATTTTAAAAATATTTTTGTATCGACAATCTATGATATTTAATTTTATAATTATGACAACGAAACTTTTGATTTGTGGTGATTTAGTAGTTAGACCTAATCTATTGTCAAAAGTATGATATCCAAAGAATTCTAACGACAATCCTTTTGTTGCACTTAAAAACGTTGCAAAAGTTCGTTGTACATAATGTCTAACAAATTTGCAAACTAAAATATATTACTTGTGGCAAAATAGACAATCCGTAATTAAAATTTATCGTTGTCAAAATATACCACTACTGTAGTAACTTCTTGTGGTGCACATTCTCTTTTCAGGAATTTTCCTATAATGATTCACTCTTAACTCCTTGTTGACATGTGTAATGGCTCAAGCCTTGATTTTTGGATTGTTATCGAGGAAAATGAACTCGTACAGTTTGTTGGGTTCAGATCCAAATGAACGTGCTTACACCCAATCAAATATTTAAACATTAGTTATCAAGTAATAATCCCTAAAATTTATAGCACGTTCTCCACTTTATGAGTTTTAGATGTAGGATTATGTTTGAGCTAAATTGATGCTTAAAATAAGATGGGAGCAAAAGCACCCATCTTATTTTAAGCATCAATTTAGCTCTTCTCGTGGCTTAGTGAATTCGCCTCATCTTTGAAAATTGTATCACCAAGAAATAGAGATGCAAACAGATGGATGCGAATATGGGTATACATTTTATCATTTCGTTATCCATTTAAAAATACGAATATAAATGCGGATATGGATATTAACAAATATTAAAATAATATTAACATATCTTTAGATAACGGATACGTGTGTAAAGTACGGGCCGATCGCATGCAAGTAATATAGATTGGCTTAAATATGAACGGGATAAAAAAACACATGATATAAATATACAAAATATGCATGTATGATATAAGCTATATTAAATACGATGAAAGAAGATATAAGATTATATTATATATAATAAAACAAACTACAACTATATTTATATATGAAACCGGATATGCGGATACGGATACAGATATTTGCGAATATCAAAGTAATGTCTATTTAGCTTTAAAATAAATACAAATGTTAAAATGTATATAAAAATAGATATGATAGTGGATCAGATAAGGATATATCTGTATCCGTTTGCATCTCTGTCAAAAAAAAACATGGGCATGAATACCTTTTAATTTCTCCCTGCATCAGTGTGTGCTCTTCTTTATCCTATCTTGTAAATAACCCATGCAGATGATAATGATAAAGATGGCGTCAGAACTTTCTTATTCAATGCGTGACGCCTAATGGATGATCCAAAAATAAGTGGCCGACGTATAATCTCCTCAGTAAATTTCATAACAGCAAAGTCGATAAAGAATGGCAGAAACTATTTTAAGATGGCTACATAATTTAATGTACGGCAGACATTTATAAGTGAATAGGATCTATCTGGATACTAATGGCAGATCTTAAACTGTGGCCCATTGAAGATAAAGTACCTCCAGTTGCCAGTTGCAATTCTTCAAACAGCAGAAATATAAATAAAATAGGATTTGTATCAATTGTGCTCCTCCGAGATGTTCCAATATCAGTTATGCCCTTTCCTTTTTGAGAATATCAACTGTGCCTTCAACTTTTTGTGGTTCTATCACTTGTGCCCCTCTGGGTTGCGAATCGCGGAAGCAAATACGCACAAACACAATCAAACAAGCAAGAAACAAATACAAGTATTTACAAGGTTCACCCGTAAATGGGCTACGTCCTTGGGTGGCGGCGATCAGTTTCACTATATGGAGAAAAATGTATTACAGAGGGTACTGAGAAGGTACAGATATGGGATGAGATAACATGATTAGAAATGAGGATTGCAGTATCTGATAGCTCTAGGGCCCTTTTTATACTGCAACAGAAGAATACCATCTGTATTCAGCAATCCATACCAACAATTCTCACAATCAGAAGACAGGACACGGATCAGACATTTCAGCAATCATGGTCCAACAGCTCTCAGCTAATAAGAAGGCAAGACACAGATCATACTTGTCAGCAATCCTGGCCCAACAGCTCTCAGCCAATCAGAAGTCAGGATACATATCAGCTACATCAGCAGCCCAAAAGTGGTTAAGATTCAAGTCAAATAAACACTCTGTTAGTATCTTCTTCCTTTCTTTTCATAATTTCCCTCTCTTAATCACACCTTCATTCAACCATTAAATCGCTAAAATTTTTACATTTTCGCAGATATATCACTCATTGCGGATCAAATGATGAATTTTATTGAATTTTTCAGTGAGTTTTTACGAATCAATTAATCAAAATTTTATCCTAACTATACTGAAAGTTCTCTTTCAACCATTGGAATGGGCCATGTCAGTCGGTTGTTGTTCAAACACCTGCAACAACAATTTATTTAAATTAAATACCAAACAAACATATTCCGGGTGCAAGGAGCAAAGATTAATCAGATTGAGCTAATATCCATGAATCTAAGCAATTTCAATTTCCCCCGGGACTTTGGGATGTGCCCCCTCGAGTTTGTTCTCGTACAAGTCCAAGCTAATCAGGCTCTTGAGATTTCCAAGCTCCTTGGGTATTTTCCTATCGAAATTGTTCCTGGACAACTCCCTGAAACGCACAAACACATCAAGATCAGCAAAACCCACAAATTTGTCTCCCATCTATCTAGTACCCGAAACCATAAAAAATTTGAGATCTTTCGAAGTTTCTGACAGGTATTGAAGGTGGTCCATGCGATCAAGTTCGGGTCCGATGGGGTCGGATGTGTTAGAATTCTCGAGATCCCTGAAAACCAAGTGCAACCCATCATCAGAAGGGATAATTAGAGGTGGGTAACAAAGGAAAAGGTGGAGCTTTGTACGACGAACAGGCTGATGACTTGGTTGTTGTTGTTGTTGCAGGTGACGTGGAACTAGGTGCAGGGGTTAACGAGGGTGGGATCCCAACTCTGGAGGACGTTGGTTGTGTCGTTGAGCAGTGATGGAGAGGAGGGGTGAGATGGGGAGGAGGGGCCGAGGAGGTGCGAGGGAGGAGCTCAAGGCGGAGCTCGAGGCTGGAGGGGGTAGGGTTAGGGAGGAGGGGGCGAGCTATAGGGATGAAAACAAATGTGAATATATTCATATTCGATCCACCATGGTATTTGTTTTATACATATTTTGACATTCATGTTCGTTTTAAAATAGACATGGATATGGATATCACTTTGACATTCGCTAATATTCGCATTCATGTGTTCGTTTTCATACGTAAGTATAGTGATAAATTTATTTATAACTACGCATAACAACATTCTATGATTGCATCCATCATTGTTGAGATAAGTGTTATGAAATTACTGCATATGCTATATTTACTTTATGCGTAAACCATCCTAAACGTGTATATTTTAGTTAATATTAAATATTTTTGTTAATATTCATACCCGATTCATATTCGTTTTGCATTCATATTTGTTTTTAAGGATATGATAACACATTTTTCACATTCATCAATATTCGTATCCGCATTCGTATTCGTATTTTAAAATGGACAAGGATATGATTATACATATATTTGTATTTGTATCCAACCGTTTTCATCCCTAACGAGCTAGGGAGGAGGGGCATAGGAGGAGGAGCTCTTGGCGGAAGGAGGGGCTGGAGGGGGTCTGGCTGGGGAGGAGGGGACATGCAAGCGAGGATGGACGGAGAAGGAGGTGCAGGAGCTGGCTGGGGAGGAGGAAGAGGATGGGGGAGGAGGAATAGGATAGGAAAATGATATTTTCAATCTTTTTTAAATTTAATTCTCATTATGTCCTCAAATTTAACATATGTTTGCATTCGAGATAGACGACGACTAACCCGAGGGGTACAAGTGATAGAACGACAAGAAGCTAGGACACATTTGATATTCTCAAAAAGGGATTGGCGTAACAAAAATTGCAATATCTCAAAGAGGCACAACTGATAAAAATCCAATAAAATATATTTTAAAAAGACAAGTTTTGTATTTTGGGAGTGAAAGCTTTAGTTTTCCTTTTAGTCCGCCAAACTTGTTATGAAATACCTTTCCTAATGGATGGAGAACCAAAATTACCCTTTTTCAGTTGAGGAAAATATTTTCTCAAAAAAATCCTGTCTAATAGGACTCCACTGTTTAGGATATAATAAGTCATTCTTATCGTTTATTCACTTGTTAGGATTTTTATTTCTTTAGGGACTACAACTAAGAGTCGTTTCTCTCATCTGTTTTCAAAAAGACAACAAGATATATACAATCAATGTAGACATAAGGATACACATAATCACAACCTCCTCTCAAGTTAATTCCGACCCGTTCTACTGTCTTAAAAAAGCCGAATTCTATCAAGGAGTGGTCAAGTATACAACAGTCATGTATGCTAAAAGGAAACTTTATTTTATTTTCAGATGATGTTTTAAAATAAAAATAATGTTTTTAAAATGAACTTTTTTTATTTTTGATAAACTTACCATTTAAACCTATTATTGAAGTTGTATTTTCAAATAGATTTCATTTTTTATGCCGCTTTTTAAAATTAAATAAATCTAATAATTTAAGCCTCTTTCAATCCATCCCAAACAGCTAAATTAGCTAAATTATCAAGTAAATTTCTAAAACAAGAAAGTTCATGGTTAAAGGAAACAGCAAAAATTATTTCATTTACGAAGAGTCGAAAACAATAGAAGTGTTACATGAACTTGAATATAATATTTTTATCAAATTAAATTCATAATTTTAATAATTTGAAAGTGATTGGATAAAATATTACTCCATCAATTGCCAAGTTAATACTTTGCAGGAGGTAAGATTCGAACAGTGGTCTCCTTAATAGCTATCACATTACTCTACCCCCTTGGCCATCAAATGAATTCACAACCTTTCTCTTACAACATTACATATTACATATTTAAGGAGATACCATATTAAAAGCATAAAATATCATATAAGTAAAATATAATAATCAAGGAGGAGCTATGGCACCCTAATCATATATAGCGATTCTACCCCTGCTAACAAGAACGTGCTTTACTCTTTCATAGAACAACTAATCACTAACCCCTTCTTCCTTTCCTTCCCCGACCTTGCCTATCATTTAGGACATATTTTGCATCATACTCTTTCTCTTTTATATTGCATAAAGACCCTGCTAAAAATCAAAATAAAAATACCAAAACAAACATCGAGGGTAAAAATTCCGTTTGATTTTAACCAACTTAATTAATTTATTTCTGGTCAAATTGCGCAATTGGGCCAAATAGTAGTAGCCCAATACTGTGGGGTTAGGTAATTTAAAAAAGAAAAAATGGGAGGATGAACATCATTTGTTGTAACCATAGATCACATTGCGATTCAACAGATGTTGCTATATATATAACATTTGAAATAATTGTTATAACGTGGGATAACATATTTTAGGTTTTTTTTACAATTGTACCCCTCTTAGATTCTCCAATATCAGTCATGTCCCTCAATTTCTTGCAATATACCGCTACTTTCTCGAGCAACTAACAATTGTACCCCGTGAGTTAGTTTCCAATATTCCCTTGCCAATCTAACGTTATCTCAAGAGTATGTGTAATTGAAAATGAAAAAGGAATGACACAAGGGTAAATTTTTAAAAAATGTGGGGACAACTGTAAGAAAATCTTACTTAATCAAATCAAGTTTTGGTTTGTATAAACGATAGTTTAATTTATCTCAATGGCAAAACTAATGGAA
Source organism: Ottelia alismoides (assembly GCA_037367405.1). Classification (NCBI taxonomy): domain Eukaryota; kingdom Viridiplantae; phylum Streptophyta; class Magnoliopsida; order Alismatales; family Hydrocharitaceae; genus Ottelia; species Ottelia alismoides. The sequence continues at coordinate 223,981 of JAZKJV010006632.1, read as the reverse complement.
GGGCAAGTGATAATGGTGAAAAAGGTAGGTGCACAACTGATATAGCAAAAATGGAAGGGTAAGAAAAAACTATATTTTAGTACCCAAACTATGGCAGCAAATAAAGTCTCCAGATCCGCAAAAATTATATTCCCTTTATTCTAAGAATTTTTATGGTCTCTCATAATGATTGGTTCCATTATGAAGTTAGCATAGTCACAATATGAGACGTGATAAGTAAGCAATCCAATTGTTTTTTTTATTTTAAGAATAAAGTAGAACAAAATTTATCGAATGACAGATAACTGCTGATATGAACAATATAACATTCTCTTCCACTTTTTATTAAGTGATATTCCACATGTATCCAAATGATACCCATGACCAATATATATGATGTAGATATCCATGAGGGTCGAGTACCTGTTGGAACGAGTTGGATCAACAAGTGACCCGAAAATGAACGGAGCAAGTCATGATCAAACAGGCCATGTACACGTATCCGCTCTGCAAACACCCATACTTTCGTTCTGGAAGTATTCCTTATCCAAACAGGGCAATATACATAATGCTACTGGATATGGCTATCTCATTATTCCTATCCCTTTAAGTTAGTTACATATACAAATATTTTGATGTCCGCAGATATCCGTGAGATTTATTATCCAAACATATGAATATATGATCAGAAAATTAGTGAGCGAACATATATTATACCATAATTTATTTTGGTCATATTTTATATGATTTTTTGGTAAAAGTAACTGATTCTCTTATAGCTAAACCATCTAATGCACACACATATTGAAGCATATCTGTGAAATGCCTGTACTACCATCCATGTTGGAGTCATCTACTTCCCTCGGAACGACAGATCCTCACCATCTCGGCTAAGGAGAAGGTTGGCGAACCTGGGACAAACAATCAAGGGAGAAGTTAGATAGATCACCATGTTGAAAGTGTAAATCGGTTTCCTCACGCCAAACTGCAAACATCTCCCGAAAACAAAAATACTGCAAGCAAATTGAGGCTGAGGATGAGGTTTGGGCGTCCTTGCGCTGACAGGCGCCAATGACGAATGACTTTCTTTCTAGGGAGAGGCTTATCGTGGCATGATTTCCACTGATGCATGCTTACCTTTTGTTTCTAAAGCCGAAGCAGTATCTACATTAGATGAAACAACCAACCATGTCAACGAGACATCAGACAGGCAGGCAGAAACATGAACTGTATAAGATGGCAAAGACTCACCAGTTGCTGCTAAGACGGACACCTCCGTTGGCATCATCCATCTCTGATTACCATTTTTATATGCATGCATGATAGCATAACCATCAGGGAATCCCTCGGCATCCATGAGGTGTGGGAGATGGCGCATGCCTTTTCTGCAAAGAAAATTGTAGCTACCTAGTATGGTGCTCAAGTAGACACAAAGTATATATGCCCTCTGCCTACATCAATCATTCTCATCCTACCACCACCATGGTGTACAAGGTGACCGCATCTCTCTCTCGATACATGTCTCCATAATAGACTTAGCAAATTTCCTACTAACACAAAATGGGAAATGACATATACTAACAAAAGTAACCACACCAAAGAGAATAATCCTGGAGCAAATGGGTTCCTACCTTAAAGATCACAGTTTATATCTCACTATTTACTATTCCCAAAAGAAAGAAAAAGAATGTCCCTAAAATTAACCTGTATTTATAATGGATGATATCCCCAAAATCAAACAATAATACAGTTCTTCCCAAATTATAATAAATGGGTATATATAGGGAAAGCAGAGAAAGAATAAGCACATAACACTGGCTATATTCATCTGTGACTAGTCAAATGAAAATTAAATCTATGTATTCCTTCGATATTGGAATCGTGAAGAAATCTACTCCAGCAATTGATGCCAGTTTGTTGGGGAAGAGAACGTTCAGCAACGCCTGCCAAGAATTATGTAGGGATGTATCTTTTAGAATGTTGTCTCCAGTAAAAAGAAAGGTTTCAGTACATGTCCAAGAAATTGCTCCCCCGGTGCTTGCCTTCAGCAAATACATTGAAGACATTGAGAAACTGTTCTGTCAATTCAGGGTGATTAGCTCCATAATTTGGTAAGGCTATACAAATTAAGAGCACTTGCTTACTGTTGAGAAGAAACCAGCTTCCTTCCCAAATAATAAGTTGATTTAGTTCACTGAACGACGGCGGAAGTAAAGAAACAATGCTGTTGAAGCTGCCAGGAGATACGGAAATATGGACCAAATACCCTGTAGACATGCGTGAAAGGAATGAGTGTTGCTTGGAACTAACTGGAGCTTTCTCATAAGAAAACAAACATGACAAGGCACCATACCACAACGGTAGCAACACCAGCAAGTGCCATCAAAGGATGCTCTCTCAGCAAGAATCCGATTCCAAGCTGAAGTTGGAGACATGTTGGGAAGATTATACTCATGAACAATCATGGTAAAAGGAGGAAGTACGATAAAATCAGCTAATTTAATAATTTTAATTAGTGGAAGTCTATCTTACAAAAGCTTGCAACCACAGCTTCTTGCAGCTTTTCTAATTTACCATAGATGTTCCTTGCAGGAAATCACATGTTATTCCGGATGTATAATATTTGTAGTCATCACAAAAATTGCTCCACGATAATGCTAAACCAACTTTTCCTCAGCAAAGAATTGTGAACTTTGCAGAAATCTCCATGTGCTTCATTTTTTTAAATGATTTGCAGAAGGATTGCACTATTATGCCAAATGATATCGTCGGGAAATTGCTAAAAAAGAATATGGTGCAATGGCTTGAACGCCAATCTTACACAAGATATCTAAGATCAAGCAATCATGTAAAAGGACTTCATCTACACTGTTCGCTAGAAATGTGTGCACCAGAGAATCTGCCAAGATATGTACAGGAGATATTGAAGATCAAGCAATCATGTAGGACTTTTGATATCAATATCAATCTGCACAGAGAATCTGCCAAGATATGGAGTACGCTAGAAAAGCGTGCACCAGGACTGAGAATGCAAGGCTTTTTCGGAATATGTACATAGATTTACCAAGATATGGAGTATGCTAGAATCATTTTTTCTTCTTTGATTCCGGGTGACCCCCCTTGAAGTATCAACTAATGGAGTAGTCATATAACTGAGTTTTCCTTTCTAGTAAGGAGTGACAGATCAAATTAGGACGCCATAAGGGGGGATCAACATATATATTATGCCATCAAATCCAATTTGAGGGGTCAAGCAGAATTGGCGCAATCATGGATTTGGATATTTTAAAAGATAAGGGTGCCCCTAAATGGTATTTTAATTTAGTCATTCATTTTTATAATAAGAGATTGATTGCAAACTCAACATTTCTAGTAGATATTAAAGTCAAATTACGAGTCCATTGGAATTTTATTTGATTTGAATTTTATTCTTTTACTATTTTTGTAATTTTTTATTCCCTCCCTATATAAAGGAGCCACCAGTCCATTGTAAGGAAGTTATGTTCAACAACAACAACAAAGCCTTTTCCCACAATTAAGTGTAAGGAAGTTATGTTATGAGTTAAAATTTGAACTGTGGCTATAAAGAGTGCCTCCACCTTTGCCACCCCCAATTTCTTGGGTTTCTCCTCTTGTCTTGTTCCACTCATCCCGCGAGATGTGTTGCGTATCCTTCTCACATCTCTACTCCCTCTCAACTTTTCCGATGCATCACCCCCCCCCAACCCCCAAATCCCCAATAGACCCATCTCCAATGACCCCTCCATGCCAGTCCACCCTCCTCCACAGTGCCTCACTACCCCCCACCCCAAGGTGACCTCGTGAACACCTCACTGATGGACACTCCCCAGTTCCCATTCCTCTCTCCCATCCCTGTGACCCCTGCTCTCTCTCCCATCTCTGTGATCCCACCCCAGTTGCCACTCATCGATGCCTCACCCTCCTCCCTCAATTTTTCTGATGCATCACCCGCCGCCCCACTTCCCCTCTCCAAATCCCCAATAAACCCCTTCATGCCAGTCCACCCTCCTATACGGTGCCCCACTCCCCCTGGTAACCTCCTCATGAACACCTCACTGATGGACACTCCCCAGTCCTCTCTCCCATTCCTATGACCCATGCCTCTCTCCCATCTCCGTGATCCCACCCCGGTTGCCATGCATCAACTCCTCATCCTCGGGATCACGTCGTGGTGGACCAACGAGCCCTACATGCAACTATCCCCGGTGCCCGTTCCTCTGTCATGACAACACCGCAGACCCTTCTCGCCCCTTGGCGTCCATTCCACGATCGCCACCCCTCCTTCCATGCCCCTATTGACGTCCAACGCCTCCGGACTAAAGCCACAAGGTAGCATGACAACCTACGTAAAGTTGGCATGGAAAGAGTGTACACCATCTTGGCAACGAACTTCTCCCACCAAGCCCATCAATGACAATTGACAATGCTTTTAGCGTACCCCCGTATACATTAATAATTTGTTACTTCATGGCTTGAGGAGATATATATGGTTGTGGTTACTATTTATTAAATAGTAAACATAATTTTAATTTTTATACTGAGATAATGGATACCAATAATGTTAACGTTGATGATGCAAATGAAAATGAAGATGACAATTGAGATGCTCCCATATTTGAGGTCGACAACAAAGAATGCAAACGACCTTAACATTTTTTTATCGGATGTTTGGAATAGTTCTTAAATCATCGAGTCAAAAGACAATGGTGAAGAAAAATACGATTGCTTGAGATGTCACTATATTTTATCATGCAGAAAGCAAGATGGGATCACTCATTTAAAGAAAAATGCAGACAAATATTGTCTACACAGTATAAGTAAAAAAATAAAGGCTAACTACTTATAAATTTTCCTGTATCTGAAAAATGCTTTGAGAATTAAACATTTAGTCTACAGAAAAACGAGAATGTATATCTCAATTCAGCATGAATTACCTTTCCGTTTACTTAAGAAAGACGCCATCAAAGTTTTCTTAACAAATTCGCAACCAAAGTTCACTGGTTTACTTCTAAAAAAGATTGCATCACAATGTATGTTTTAGATTGCATCACAATGTATGATACAGAGAAGAAAAAGTTGAAAGACGACATTGTTGGAGTACGTAATAGAGGGGTAATTGCATCTCACCAAGATCCAATTACTCCGACTTATATTAGTCCCACATGGATGAGTGATGGGACTCCGATTCATCTGTGTAACTGTATAAGAAGCCCCCACATTCCATGTACTCATTGAGAAATTCACACAGAAGATCCAACCCTCTGAGGCCATCTCTATGCTTCCATCCCGCTCCTCACTAAGCAGGGTTCCACTTAAACCATGATTGTTCCATGTTTTATATTTCTTAACTTTCTTTGTTCTTGTTCCGATTACGATTTCGTGTTTGTATTTCAACATGGTATCAGAGCAAGTCGATTTTTAGAAAATTTATTTTTGTTTCCAATTTTAATATTATTAATTGTTCTTGAATATGTTATGGAGATCTCATCGCCATGTTCTAAATAAATTCTTGGGTTTATAGAACCATAATATTGGCGGCATCCAGCCTTTCTCCTCCGTCTCCAGCCCTAGCTATGTTTGATGCAAGTTCTATTCTTCGGATTTGCTTTTCATTGCCGATGCAATATCTAGTTCCAGCATGCATTCAACGACTAGGGTTTTTATTTTAGAACCCTAATTGTCAAGCATCACCTTCAGTGTATAGAACAACGAAGACCCTTCCATCTTCTAAGGATCCTGGAACCCTAGATCTTCAGGATGAGAAAATTTATGCCCAACAGTTGCCACCTCCAGCTTTGATGGATGGGTTCTCCAATAGCAGAAAGGGTTCCGATGGTGGAACCCTATGTGAAGATCCCGGATCAGAATAAAAAAAATCAAAGGAGGGCTCCAGCCATGCTGCACCTCCCTCGATTCTTGGCCACCCAGCGCCTTCGATGGATGGACACACGACCTCCTTAGGTATTGCCACACTTGCATAACTTTCCAGGTGGTACCTACAACTCAAAGCCCTACTCACGATGACGTTCTCCATCTCCAGACAATCATCCCTCTTTTTGTGTAACCCCTTTGTGTGATTCTCAGTCCAAGTGATCAGCCTGAAGCCCAGCAATGGCAAAGCATATCCCCAGGCTACGCCCGTATCCTCCTTTGCAAACATGGTTCCAATTGGCATCCCTCTCCTAGTGATGAATCTCGTATTCATCATATTAAAATCAAATTATTAATCACCTTGCTTAAATAATTCAATAAAATTCATTGATAATTCATTATTAGTATCTTGTATTTTATTGTATAATTAACCTATATTTATTGTATTTAATTACAACTATTTTCCTTATCTTTTTATCTTATTGAAAACCCCTAAAAATTATGTTAATTAATTGATGAACGTGAAATTGTACTGACCTTTAAAAGAAATAAAAAATCCAAAAAGAATCTCAAAACCAAAAAGGTTGTGTTTTCACCCTTTAAAAATACTCTCAAAAATACTTTTTCTACAAATGACCTCTTTTTACTTTTTGTCCAACATGAAACTTATAGATCTCATCGAGATCTACAACTTCATGTTTTGACTTTTACTAATTTTACCTTTGACTATTTTTTTTAGATTTTTCTTTATTTTTACATTTTCTGATTTTTCTATTGGGCCATGTGGCATCCTTTGGGCCGCCAACGTGGCCCACTTCTTCTTCTGCCACCCGCTTCCTCTTCTAGCCGTTTGATATCCTTCAGGCGCCCTCATCTCCACCGCTCATCACTCATCCCCTCTCTACCGATTGATCAGACCCCCCTGATCTGATCTCAGCCTTCCATCTCCGCCCACATCTCCACCGGTAGATCAAGCCCATATCCTACAGTTTCCCTCGCTAAACGTCACCTCTCCATTCCTAACCATCAGATCAAGCTTCTCCTTTCATCCCATCCGCTTGCCTCTGTCTACTTCTTAGCCACATGATTAGATCCTACGGATCTGATCACCGCCCACTCCCGCTCTCCTCACAACCGTCGATCTCCCTCCTAATCTACGTCTCTGACCTAGACACATCACCCGCATCATCCCCGTCATTGGATGGGACCCTAACATCCATCTAGACCATTCTCTCGCGCTACTACCTTAGCCCTAGGATCAGATCTAAGGATTTAATCTGAACCCTTCATCCGCACCCTAATCTTAGCCATTGGATCCCCTGATCCAACGGCTAGGAGCTCGTTCACTACCTTTGATCAACCCCTCCCCTCATCCATTACGCCTCGTGAGCCACCCGCCCCCTTCCATTTTTAGCTCGCACCTCCGATCACATCCTTGCTCCATAACGCCACCTCCACAAAGTTGTTTCCTCCGACTCCATCGCGTAACCCCCAGCGCCTTCCCCCTTCACACCTAGCATTCAAGTCAGCCATTCAAAAACCCCTCGTCACCACCGAAACGGCCGGACACCCTGTCCTATAAAACCCTACCTCTGCCGACCACAGTCTTTATCCACCATCCAAGGGGCTTAGGCCCAGCTTGCCCTGTCCCTCCGGTGACAGTGGAGGGTGGAGGCCAAGGCGAAGACAACCTACGTCCCCGATGTGATCCTTGGCCCTCCAGCCATGTAACGGCTGCTCCGTGCACCGTCGAGCACCCTGGAATGATCGTATAGGTTGAGCGAAGACCCCAATGGACCCCTGCTCAGATCGCTACCTCCGCCAACTCGCCTCTCCGACGAGGTACTCTGCTATCTATTGTCCTCTTACTTTCTTCTAATTCTCCCATCACCTATCTTCACCCTCACCTGCCACCGATCACCCCATAAGCTCCACTATATCACCCCCATCTTCGAGGCTCCTCTCGATCACCCTCTTCCCTTCTCTGCAACCTCCACCATGTTCGCCCCATGTTTCTTCTCCTCGCCAGAGAAGAACCCCACCAGGGCCTCACCTCCCTCCACCCATCGCCCTTCATTCACTTCACTTTGCATCCATATTCTTCGACTGTACGCTAACTCCTACAGGTGCTTCAATGGCTGGAATGCACGATCCTTCTCCGATCTCAACCTCCATCTCTAGTGAAGAGATGTCGTCTGACCCCTACAGCTACTCCTGGAAGCTTCTCCGACCACCGGCCATCCTCGCCTAGTGGCCACGAAGGACCACGTTCCTTCAACGACGACAGGGGAGGCCGACGCTGCCCCTCATTCGGTTGAAGATGAAGTACAGGCATCATTGGATGGCGCCTCGCGGCGGCCATCCAACGATCTAGGGCACGCAACGTCGCCCCAACTGGACCTGCAGATTAGGATCATTCGAGCCATTCCCCAAGCCACCAACACCCGCCACGTCATTTCCGAGCCTGATCCGCCCTACGAGCCTAGCCCTCACGTGCATGTCACGTGCGGGGTTGGGTAATTTGCAGGAACACCTCGGGAATTCTCCAAAATTGCAACAAGGTCCCTAGGTGTGTGCCTCACGTACGTGCCTGAGGAAATTTACATCGAGGCCCAGTCGGCTTCTGGAATTTGCAAGTATGGTTTTAAAAAACGTGAGGTGGATCGAGGCGGTTTCCCGTAAACGAGGCGAGGCGTAAGCCTCGAGGCGTTCGAGGCGTAAGCCTCAGTTTTTAGGTTAAAAACTATATAAATCTAGAACATTGAATGCTAGAAATAAGAACGCTTTAAAGTCCCCAGTATAAAAATTACAACATTAGTTAACGAAATAAGAAAGTTTTTAGTGGCCAACTGTCAAAATTGATAAATAATATTTTTATCCCAGTTCAAAATGATCTTAAATTGTATTTGGGAGTCTGGGACTAACAGGGTAAGGCTATGTGGTTCTCTTTTGGCATCTACATCAGACCTAGTTGTCAACCTAACGCTAACTTGGTGTATCAGGATCACCATAAATAGATTTACTTGATCATGGCCTATTAAATTTCTATTGTTATTCGTAAAACTGATGTGCCTTGCCTGCCCATTAGGCATATGCGATTTGTATACACATACTGATGCCACAGTTAACTTTAAAGAGCAGGTTGATTTTGCCCTTCATTTCCATTTATGGGCTGATTTTGCTCCCTGTAGTAAGTTGATCCAGTTTTATTCGCAGTTTGGTGATGGAAATTGCATTATATCAACTTAGTTGTCGGCAGAACAAACAAACATTAGCAGATTTTGAGACTTTAAGCTACTGTCTACTGTTATTTCATAGATAGAGGATCTTATTCCATGCAGCTCAAGCCTCAAAATCACTTCCTTACCTGATACTTCAAGGTCTCGATTTTCCAGATGAGGTGTACGCCTCACAAGCGCCTCACCGCATCGACAACGCCTCAATGCCTCGAGGCGTAAGTTGCCAAATTAACATACGCATCATACGCCTCGAGGCGTTTTTTGTTGAAAAAAGCCTCGAGGCGTATGCCTCAACGCCTAGGCGTATGCCTCAACGCCTCGAGGCGCGTTTTTTAAAACCTTGTTTGTAAGGACCCCGCGCTTCAGGAAAAATTTCACAAGGGCCCCTCCGGATTTTGGTTATTACAAATAGGTCCTTCTAGGGACCTATTTGTAATTATTTATCCTTTATTTCTTCGTATTTTTATTACATTTATACCATTGCATTGTTTACTTCGTATCTTAAGAATTTTAATTCCAAATTGCATGATTTCAGTGTCATTTTGTTGCAAATTAAATTCTCTATTTAATGGCATGCTTAAATTAATGATTTGGCACTAATTGAAATTTGATGAATTTTTATTGATATAGTGTCTCTTGCCCTATAAATCGTTGTCATTAGAAGATGTTTGCTCTAAATCTTGATGCTCAATTTGACTCTGATTTTTAATTCATAATTTGTGCTCATATTCTTTAGGGCAGTTTTGTAATTAGTCCTTTGCATACTTGTCCTTTGCATTCATTCCTGCATTTAATCACGCATGCATAATCTTATAATTGCATTGAAAAATCAAATAAAAATACACGCATCATTTTCCTTTGTTGTGTTTGCATTATTTATCTGCATTTTATCGTGCAACTGCATGAAAACCTAAAGACTTGAAATAATCGCAAATCAACGACAAAATTTGATAAATAGACAAAGGGGCATGTGTCCCTAAGTTCGACCTTGATAAACTTGCCAAGTAAAAAAATGTCCATATATTCGAAGGTGTGGTTCTTTGCATGACCGAATATGCCTCCTGTACTATAATAATTGTTGGAGAAAATGAGAGCACTTGTTATTTCTGAGAACCCTATGCTCTCTTATATAGTAGAGAGGCCTATGGGTAAATTACATAAAGTAGACAACCGGAAAAGAAAATAAGAAAGAGATATATATTAAATATGAAAATACAAATATCTTCACACTCGCCCTCAAGCTGGATCATAGATATCGATCATGCTCAGCTTGGATGAACACTTCTGGAATGATCCTCTGGGCAGTGGCTTGGTGAAGATGTCCGCAGTTTGCTCTCCAGAGCTGACATGGGAAGTAGAGATCAGGCCCTTCTGAATCATGTCTCTGGTGTAGTGGCAATCCACCTCAATATGTTTTGTTCTCTCATGGAATGCAGGGTTGTTTGCAATGAATAGGGCAGCCTGGTTATCACAGTGTAACTCCATGGGTAGAGGGATCTCTACATGTAGATCACATAGCACTGCTTGAACCCGCATCATTTCTGTACTAGCTTGAGCCATAGCCCTGTATTCAGACTCGGCACTAGATCTTGCTACAACAGTTTGTTTCTTGCTTTTCCAAGAAACAAGAGAAGTGCCAACAAATATTGCAAATCCTGAAGTCGATTTCCTATCCTTAGGATAGCGTGCATAATCTGCGTCAGCATATGCGGATACAGAGAGTGTGTCTCCTTTCTTGAATAGTAATCCTGAGCCTGGAGTTGATTTCAGATATCTCAATATCATATGTAGTGCGTCCATATGTATCTGTCGAGGTTGCTATATGAATTGACTCACTCGACTCACTGCAAATGCAATATCAGGTCTGGTGATTGTAACATAAATGAGCTTTCCAACCATCTCTATGTATCTTCTCTTATCAACTTCATCGGCATCATCAGCATATAGCTTGATGCTAGGATCCATAGGAGTCGTGGACGGTCGACATCCCATCATTCATGTTTCTGCGAGCATATCTGTAACATACTTTCTTTACGTCATCACAAGACCCTATGCATTTCTAGCAAATTCCAACCCCAAGAAATACCTTAGGGTACCCAGATCCTTCGTAACAAATTGACTGCCCAGAAAATCTTTAGCCATCTTGATTCTCTGCTCATCATCTCCTGTAATAATAATATCATCAACATACACCTTGATAGCAACAGTACCTCTAGACGTCTTGTGCACAAATAAGGAATGGTTTGCATTTGACCTCTCGAAGCCCTGTCGTTCAATCAGATCTGAAAGCTTTTGAAATCATGCTCTAGGACTCTATTTAAGGCCATATATTGCCTAATGGGTCTGCAAACCTGGTCACACTCCCCCTCAGCAGCAAACCCCGGAGGCCGCTGCATATATACTTCCTCTTGTAGATCTCCATATAAGAATGCATTTTTTCACGTCAAGCTGAAATAACGGCCAATCTCGTGCTACAGCAACTGAAAGGAAACGTAAAGTAGAATGTCGAGCAACTGGAGAAAACGTGTCCAAGTAATCTACTCCATATGTCTGAGTAAAATCACGTGCCACGAGCCTTGCCTTGTACCGATCAAGGCTTCCATCGGCATGATATTTAACATTAAATACCCACTTACAGCTAACAATAGACGCTCCGGGTGGTGGAGAAACAAGTGTCCAAGTTCCAAGGGATTGCAATGCGGCCATTTCTTCTTCCATAGCAAGACACCATTTGCTATATTAGAGTGCCTCCTGGTAATTGCGTGGAACCTCTACTGTAGATAGGGCTACCGCAAATCTTTGGAAATCACCCGTCAGACAATGAAAAGAGACATGGGAAGCAAGTGGATAGGAAGAACGAGTACGTCTCTGCTTTCTAATAGCGATAGGCACGTCCAAATCTCCATGATCATCATCCTGTTGTGTTTCATGTATCAATAGATCCTCAGACTCATCATTAGTAATCAAGTTATCAGAACCAACCTGAGGGTTGCTGGATGACTGGCCATGACCTTGAGCAGAGGAGGACCGACGAGTATAGTACTTTGGTAACTGTGGGACAATGGTTACTGGAGGTGGTAAAGATGGAGGTGACGGTATGATAGGAGGTGGTGGTGGAGATGTCATAGAAGGTAATAGACTTATAGGAGGAGGTGGCATGAAGACCTCAGTATCAGAATGGGGAGTAGCCATTCGGTCACCTGTAGGAGAGAAAAACATCACAGATTCAAAGAATGTGACATCGGCGCTAACAAAATATTTTCGACGCAGCGGATCAAAGCACCGATAGCCCTTCTGAGACCTGGAGTACCCGACAAACACACATTTGATAGCCCTGGGAGAAAGCTTATCAAGACCTGGCACCAACTGATGGACAAAACTAACACAACCAAAGATACGGGGTGGAAGAGAGAACAACTCCTTCTCAGGAAAGGCTAGAGAGAGAGGAGTTTTCTCACCCAAGACAGATGAGGGCATGTGATTTATTAAGTAGCAAGCTGTGAGGACCGCATCACCCCAGAACGAGTTTGGAGCATGACTATGAATAAGTAAGGTTCTAGTGATATCCAGTAGATGGCGATGTTTCCGCTCTGCAACACCATTTTGTTGTGAAGTGTAAGCACATGAAGTTTGATGAATTATACCACGAGATGAAAAGAACAAGGACAAAGTTCTAGTACAAAACTCCAAGGCATTGTCAGACCGCACAATTTTCACAGAAGAAGGGAAAACATTTTGAACTTCATTGATAAACATTTGAATCACATTTCCTGCTTCAGATTTATTTTTCAATAAAAACACCCAAAACAAACGAGAAAAATCATCTACTACGACCAGGTAGAATCGGTGTCCCTGGTGGTCAGGAACATGACTTGGACCCCAAATATCAATATGGACTAACTCAAACAGGGAGCTACTGCTCCGACTCTGACGACCCGGGAAAGTAGACCGATGGTGATTTCCCAACTGACACGCTTCACATTGGAAGGACGACTTCGGAGAAATCTAAGGCAGGACACGACACATCTTCTGAAGAGGGAGGTGACCAAAACGGAGATGTCAGGTATATGGAGAGTCTGATCCTGTAGAATGGAGAGATGCACCGATATAGGGAGTATTGACCAGACGATAGAGACCATTCTGCTCACGGGCACAGCCAATCACCTTGCTCGAGGGTATATCCTGAAAAACAAGAGATGATGAGTCAAAAATAGCTCGACAGTTCAAATCCTTTGTAATCTGGATAATGGACAGTAAATTCATAGAGAAATCGGGAGCATATAACACATTCTGCAGTCTCATGGAAGGTGTCAAGTGAACCTCCTCATGTCCTGTGATCGGGGAATGTGTCCAGTTGGCTATCACCACAGTTCGTCCTGAAGAGACCGGTCTATATACAGTGAGTTGTTCTTTGTCCCCACAAAGATGATGGGTCGCTCCAGAATCCATAATCCAGTTTGTAATCATAAATCCATCACAAGAGGTGAGAGCATAGGAACTACCTGAGGTACTGGCCATGGCAGGTGAACTGGCAGAGGCAAAGACGGTCACATCTGACTGAAGTGACATCCAGGAGCTGTATCAGGAGGCATGATATTCCTCAGTCTGGCAACAAGATCATCGAATCGTTGGTCCAATGAGGAAGGTGCAGGGGACTTAACTTGTTCTGCTACCCGAGCCAATGCAGGAAAGCCAAGCTTAGAGTAGCATGTATCCTCGGAGTGACCAGGGCGACGACAATAACTGCATGGTTGACGAATCCGACCCCCACGACCCCGGAGCCATGGCCACGGAAGGTAGAGGAGCCACCTCTTCCTCTGGAGGCTGCCATCGCTGAAGGTGTCTGGCTGGCAGTCGAGCTTGGGACAGTAATGCGACTCAGCTGGTGAAAAGCTTCCTCCATAGGAGGAATAGTAGCATCAGCAAGAATCTGAGATCGGGCAGCATCGTACTCTGGATCAAGGGAAGCCAGGAATACTCCTACCATGGTAGCATTCATGTATGTCTTCTGCTGCTCAGGAGTGGCCGCCAACGGCATGAAGCTATGGAGCTTCTCAAACATCCCTCGCAGGGATGTGCACAGTGAGTGAAGAGGGCGCCCATTCTGTTTGACTGTAAAAATATCATGTTGCAATTGAAGTATCTTGGTCTCGTTCCGTGTCTACGAATATGTCGCTGCTAGAATATCCCACATAGCCTTAGCTGTGGGCTGATGCAGTACGTCGTTGGCGATCTCTATCGTCAACGTCCCAGATAGCCAGACTTTGGCATACGCATCATCGGCCTCCCACGAGGCATTCACCCCAGTCTTCTCCACCGGCTCTTCTTCGGTAAGAATATGCTTCTTACCATTCGACTTCACCAGGCTCATGAACAGCACATCACAGAGCTCATAATTTGTCCCGTCCATTTTTACAATAGGCGTCGGACCTCTGAATGCGCCAGTGGCAGGTACATCGACCTTGTTCTCAGACAAACTGCCGAAAGAAGACTGCTACGGGTGCAACAAATCAAAGTTTATATGTCTACACAGATATATATGGGTTTGGGTGCACGTGTAGACTTATGCACACCAACCCATCAATCAACGGACGAAGCTGAGGTGGCGTGCGCTTAAATACAACACACGAGCGCGTGAGACGAAGCTGATGCGCGCGCGAGACAAGCGCACGGTGCGCGCGAGGAGGGCGAACGCGCGGTGAGGGCACGCTATGCGCGAGAAGGACGAGCGCGCGTGAGCGGCGAGCGCGTTGTACGCGTGTGCGGAGCCCTAGCTGTGCGGGCGAGAAGGACGAGCACAATGTGCGCTAGGCTGCACCGCCGGCGAGAGGGCAAGGGCACGCGCGCGAGGCGAGGGAGGGGGTGGCGGCGCGCAAGGAGAGGGTCGGCGGTGGGGTTAGGGTTTTTTTTGGAATCGAGAGCTCCAGTCTAGGACCGCCGCTATGATACCATGTTGGAGAAAATGAGAGCACTTGTTATTTCTGAGAATCCTAAGCTCTCTTATATCGTAGAGAGGCCTATGGGTAAATTACATAAAGTAGACAACCGGAAAAGAAAATAAGAAAAATATACATATTAAATATGAAAATACAAATATCTTCACAACAATTACATATCCTTATAGAGGCAGATTCGCGTTCATCACCCAACGATCGCTCTCAGCGCACCTCATAGCACGTGCGGTCTGTTATGGCCTCCTCTCCAAACCATCGGTCGATAGCGGCACAAGAAAGGGTTCTCCTGATGGCAACCGTATTCGTACGTGAAGAGAAGCTCATTTGGGGGCTTTAAAGGCCCAACTGCTGCTATTTCAAAAAAAACAAAAAGGGTGGGTGGGCCTGCTTGCTCAAAGAAAACATAGGGTTTTCTTCTTGGGGCCCAACCATGGGCTGCTATCAAAAAAGGTGAATGTATTGGACCCAATGTGGGATGCTACAAAAAGAATCGAAAAAAAGGAAAATGTTGATTGAATAAAAAGAGAGGTTTAAAAAAAACAGAAAAAGCAGACATACAAAAAAAGTCGTACGACGAAAGAAAAAAATAGTCGAGAAAAAAAAGAAAGTAAATGACTAAAAAAATTGTGCAAAAAATGTACACAAGAAAAGAAGAAACAAACATGCTTTGTTTTTATTTCTACCAACTTGATGATCCATGTCCTTATTCTATAAAGTATGGGAGAAACAAGGAGTGAGAGAGGGTACATCTTTTCTTCTTGAGATGTATCTACAGAACTTTTACTGCATATCTCCAAATGACATATCAACACTCCATATTTCTACCACTATCAGTCATCTTCACCGAGCATCGACTAATTTGTCGGGGTGTCTCCATCCCTGACTACTACTCCGCTGTGAACTTTCTTCTTCTACAACGACTCTTTTCCATGCATGACCTGGTATCACAAAGAATGTTATAGGAACAACTAAGGCTCTTTCTCGGTGACCTGAAAGGCATAGATCCATCCTCGAGCGAAATCTTCTACCAGCCGTGGTTCTTTAGTCGGGATGTCTCTATCTCCGTCTCTCTCAGATGTATCTAGTGAACATGAATTGTGTACATTTTCTTTTTGTTGCAAGCTGCAGTTTTCTCAGCTCCAACTTGAGGGGGGTGTTGGAGTATGTAATATAGGGGTAATTGGATCTCTCCAAGATCCAATTATCTCGACTCATGTTTAGTCCCATATGGATGAGAGATGGGACTCTGATCTGTCTATGGGGGTATATAAAAAGCCCCATATTCCTCGTACTCATTGAGAAATTCAATACAGAAGATTTGGTCCTTTTGAGGCCTTATCCTATGGTTTCATCCCGCTCCTAAGGCATCCAGGCTGCTAGGAATTTCATATATCAATAGTTTGTAACCAAGAACCTTGGCAGTCTATGTTACTTCCTCGAACTGGAGCTTGTCATGAACCAGTGAGGTCTTGTGATGTCCCAGAGGAAGTACGTTACAAATATTCTCCCTCAGACAGGCATGGCAGATTGCAGGCCTGCCACTACTCCAATGGATCTGAGCATGAAGTTGTATGATGATGACACTAAGGAGGTAGATAAGGGGAAGTGCACAGAGATCGTTGGGAAGCTCCTATACGACCATCACCAAGCCAGATATATCCTTTGCAGTGAGTCAGTTCATGCAGTAGCCTATACAGGCATGTATGGATGCAGTCCATATGATTCGGAAGTATCTGAAAATCTCACCTGACATTGGACTTCTATTTAGCAGAGGCGCATCCCATGTCGTTACCTCTCGCGTAGATGCAGATTATGAATGGTGCCTTAAGGACAAGAAGTCTACCTCTAGCTTTGCAGTGTTCATAGGGAGTTCCTTGGTATCATGGAAGAGCAAGAAGAAGACGGTGGTCGTCAGATCCAGTGCAGAATCAGATTACAGAGCCATGCACATGGGAGTACAAGGATGATGTGGGTCAGATATGTTCTTACAGAACTAGCAATTGAGGTGCTTCTTCCCAAGTACCTCCAATACGACAATCAGGTTGCTCTCTTCATTGTCAACAATCCAATCTTCCACGAGAGGACCAAGCATATCGAGGTAGATTGTTACTACACTCAAGACATGATTCAAATGGGATTCATCTCCATCACTCATGTTAGCTCAAGAGATCCAACAACAGACGTGTTCACCAAGGCCTTAGCCAAAGGGCCATTCTAGAGATGTTCCAAGCTGAGCATTATTCATATATGCGCACCAAGTCCTCCCTATAGTACCCTCAAAAGACCCCCCCCCCTTAGGCTAGCCCATACATAACCGCCAAGGCATCCACAACAAAAAAAACAAGGAAGCCAAAAGGCATCCATGATTCACCCCTCTTTACAGCTAAAAGAAACCACCCTCTAGTCTCTCATTCACCAGCATTGAACAAGATGATGTCGTGATGCACATTTTCATCCAATCAACCCATACATTTGAGAATCACATCCATACCAAGGAAGCCCAAATAAAGCTCCAATTCATGTAGACATACGCCTTCCAAAGAAAACATGAATTCCCCCACCTCTTCCAATCTGTAACGGCTTGCGACGCGATTACTACTCCATCAAACAATTGATGACCAAGGATAAAGGTGGTCCAGGCTAGTAAAGCAAGTGCATCGAGCACTCCCTGAGATGCCAAGACCTTGGCCAAAATGAGATAGACCGCGTTGAAAAACGTAATGGGTCTGAAATCCCCTACTCGCGCCACAGCCTCAATCTGCAAAAGTGTGAAGATTTGGGATATATTCAGCTTCTCCGTGCCCCGGTTTGCTCCTTTGCATTTTGTAATCCAATCCATGACATATTCCGAAAACCACATCCTAGAACTCTCTGTAGAAGAAAACATGTAAACCATCCGAATCAAGGTAACCATCAACGTTAAGATCAATACTACCCTACGCACCTCCTCCCTAGAAAAGTCAGCTGCAAAAACCTCTGCCTGCCCCTGCAGCAAAGAATGACCCCCCTCCCGAGTCATCGAGCTCTACATGGCGGCGCTCTTCTACTGAACTCACGAAAATGTGACTCTACTGCCACCCCTATCAAACCATCACCTTGGATTCTATCATCCCCTACCAACAACTCATGTATCAAGTTCCTTCTCCTCACACTAGTCATGGCATGAAAGAACCTCACGTTAGCATCCCCTTCTCTGACCCACTTTTGCCTCGATCTCTGTCTCCATTGTATCTCTTTCTTCTTATCTTCATCAACCACGATCTTATGTTGTTCAGATCTGGCATGCAACTCCTCCATGTTGAGATCTTGCATATCCTCCATGTTATCTAACCAGGCAATCTCCACTGCCGCCTTAGCACGCTTCTCATTCTGCACCCGGTTCAAATCCTTCTTGTATTTTTCTAACATCTCTCTCAGTCTCTAGATCTTCTGCAGGAACCTTCGCATCGTCAACCCCTCCACTAGCAACGACCTCCAGAATTCTGCAACTAGCGCCTTAAAACCATCTTCCAGCAAACAAGCTCTTTCAAACATGAAAAAAGATTAGGGAAACATCCCACCCCCAATCCTAGCAAATAGGTGTATGACCTGATCTTAATATCGAAAGAGCCCTCATCGAAGACAAGGGAAACCTCTTTAACAGCTCCACAAATGCTAAGAAATGATCTAGATGTGATCTAGACAAGCTGCCCAGCCACATATATCGAATGTTCATGGCATCTAACACCTCTAACTCCGGTTGTCCGATAGGGCACAAAAATTCTCTAGATCATGGTTGTTGCCCTCCCTAGTCCCTAGGCATGTTCGAGGAAAACACTGTAACATTGAAATCCCTCCCACAGGATTCCTGGAAATTTTGTCCTGACAGATCTCAACTCGTCCCAAGCCTACGAATCAGACTGAGCTCCATATGGTTCATATACCGAACTCTGCAACAATCTTCTCACACCAGACTTGTGCTCCAAAGTCATTATCATCGAACAACGACCTACTCTATCAACCATCATCAAAAAATATCTCCATCCCCAGCCACGACTACGCCCCCAGCACTTCCAACCGCGAGTGTTGCCCAAAACTTTGAAAGCATGGGACCTCCCACCGAGCTCCACATAACCGACTCCCAAGTCCCAACTTTTGATTCCTGCAAGAAAGCAACATTTGCAAGCCACGAACTCAAAAGACCCCCTGCAACTATACACTTCTCCCTCTCCCCCGGACCCCTCACATTGGAGCTGACTATCTTCATCACTCTCTCGGAGGGTTAGAGGTGGGTAACACATCTCCAAGACATTCAACAACATGTGTGTTGATGAATATGTGATTCATTACTCTAATTAGCTGAAAATAAAGCTTCATCTCGTGGATCATCTCGTGGATCATCTCGTGGGAGCACCTGTTCTTCCAGTGTCCAGGGACTGCTGACATTTGGGCGGAGGCACAAATTCCCTGGATCAACACTTCATTTGCTTCTTCATTTTGGAACTCTATGCGGTTGAATAAAGATAGGCCGCGGGGGGAGCTCCTTCGTCCATTTGCGTGCATCTGGGCGATGTGGCTTGGGAGAAATTCGAAGATTTTCAGGGGACAAAGGTTTTACAAGGAGAATATTTTGGCGCACTCCGTTTTGCTCTCCGGTGATTGGTCATTGTTGTAGTGCTTCTTCTTTTTGGGTTTCCGGCAGGATCCCCTCGATCCTTTAGTTTTGTAACTCTTTCTCTCTCGGGCATCTTCGCCTTCTAATAAAAATTTTGGGGCGAGCACCGCGACGTGCCTCCCCCGAAGAATTGGTTTCAAAAAAAAATAAAGTTTCATCTCGAGAATTAGGTTCATTAACATGTTTATATCATAAAATTAGCATTCAGTAAATAATTTGCATAAATTAGCAAATATTTTATCATTCATGATAATCTGTACATTTTCACTTAATTTCATCCACTTTTCATTAATTCAGCCTAACTCCAATTGACATGAAACTGACTTCATTGTGTACATATCACTAATCTTAATCAATGAAAAATCCTAAAAATACTATCGGTGCATATTTAAAATAAACTCAAACCTTAATTTCAGGACAAAAAACCGCAAACGTTGATATCCCTCTCATAGTGCCAAATATCATTGTACTTACTTTTGAATTAATGTTCATTCAATTATCTAAAAATCAAGACTAAATTAAAAAGAATCGGAGTTCATTTGTGCAAACTGGATTGTGGGACCTAACTGTCAATTTTACATTTTTACTGATTTTGATCTGTTGTTTCATGTCCATATTTAAGTCTTTTTTACTATTTCCTTTTTCATTTCTTTGTTTCATTCCATATTCTAACAAACTACATAAAAATCAAGGGACAAAATGATCGGAAAAATAAAGAAAAAGATGCACTCTGACCTAATATGACTAACTCAACTGTATATACCTCTCATTTTCAAATTAATTTAACTCACAAAAACACCAAAAATAGCATTTGTGTCCATTCCACCATTTTACATCATATTTGATTTTGTATGCATTATTCATCTATAAAAAAATCAAATAAAAATTACAAAACATTAAAAAATGATATTTTATATACATAAATATCATCAAAAAATCACATCTTGCACAGTTAAGTTCCTTGACATCCGAGTCCATAAACATTGTAGCTTGCATCTAGGTAAACATTTTTCATGTTGGTCATTTTTGCATTAAAAGCCATTTACTATTTTATTTCCATTTATTCCAGCATTCAGTAGCATTGGTCAAAGTAAATGGTCAATGTCAAGTCCACTTGTCACCCAATGGTTGGGCCACCTAAGCAACCTGGTCAAAGCCACTCACCCTCGTGTCAAAGACCCTTGTCTTGTAGCGCACCCGCTCTGGATCTTTGGATCAACTTCGATTCAATGGTCTGAAACCACCCCACCCAACTATTTTCCCCATCCACGTGCAATGCACGTGATAGCTTCAAGTCGTTGGATTGCACAGGATCCAACGGCACCTGCTACGCACCCCCTACCTCCAGCATCCTCCGTTCAGTTGCGTCGACCTCCACAACTACACCGTCCCTCGTACAACCATCGATCTTTGTCGCTCCTCACTACCTCTCGGATCACCATCTCGCGTCGCCAACCTCTGAGCTCCGCCCATCCTCTTGACCTATCCCCTCATCCTCATGATCAAAACCCTAATCCATTTTCGATACCCCAACCTCCTACGACTCTAACCAACAGCTCCCATCTCCGATCAACCAATAGTCAGCAACCCCCTTATCCCTTTTCTTATCACTGACCTCTCAAACCACCTCATTCCCCAGCAGCCCCTCTTCTCCAACTGACCAACATTTCCTAATCTCCATCTCCAGACATCCCCAAAACCATAACCACCTGGAACCTATCGTCGTTAGAGTCCCTCAC
Organism: Ottelia alismoides; assembly: GCA_037367405.1. NCBI lineage: Eukaryota > Viridiplantae > Streptophyta > Magnoliopsida > Alismatales > Hydrocharitaceae > Ottelia > Ottelia alismoides. The sequence goes on along the minus strand of JAZKJV010006632.1, from coordinate 202,524 downwards.
ACCACCGCCTCTTCTCCAACTGACCAACATTATCCCATCGATTTCTCGTCGTTAGAGTCCCTCACATCACCGCCTCTCTTTGACTCTCCAAGAACCCAACTTCCAACAGATCAACTTCCTTAATCCACAAGGCTCTAATTGCCTAAACCCCAAACCAAACACGTACCCATTGTGTAAATTTCACTAATCTTAATCAATAAAAAATACTAAAAAATATTAACCTATGCATATTTGAAATAAACTCAAACCCTAATTTCAAGACAAAAAGTCGCAAACGTTGATATCCCTCTCATACAGTGTGAAATATCATTGTACTTACTTTTGTATTAATGTTCATTCAATTATCTAAAAATCAAGACTAAATTAAAAAGAATCGGAGTTCATTTGTGAAAATTGGGTTTTTGGACCTAATTGTACATTTTTATTTTTATTGATTTTGATATGTTGTTTCATGACCATATTTAAGTCTTTTTTACTATTTTCTTTTTCACTTAATAGTTTCATTCCATATTCTAACAAAGAACATAAAAGTCAAGAGACAAAACGATTGGAAAATAAAGAAAAAGCACTTTGACCTAAGATGACTAACTCACATGTATATACCTCTCATTTTCTAATTAATTTTAACTCACAAAAACACCAAAAAATAGCATATGTGTCCATTGCGTCATTTTACATCATATTTGATTTTTTATGCATTATTTATCTACAAAATCAAATAAAAATTACAAATATTAAAAATGATATTTTATACACATAAATGTACCCACTTAATGGTCTAGTGGTAGTACAGTTTGTCTACCACAGAAAAGACCAGGGTTCAAATCCCACTCTTGCAGGGGTTGTGTTAGGTAGTCGACGGCCATCGTAAAAAATAGTCGAATCTTTCAACATGGATTTGAGCAAGAATCCATGTAGTCGATCCTACTTATAGTGGGAGAAGGCTTAATACATTTTTTATTTTATACAAATAAATATCATCAAAAAATCACATCTTGCACAGTTGAGCTCCTTGACATCCAAGTCCATGAACATTATAGCTTGCATCAAAAAAATCACATCTTGTACATTTGAGTTCCTTGACATTCGAGTCCATGAACATCGTAGCTTGCATCTAGGTAACCATTTTTCATGTTGGTCATTTTTGCATTCAAAGCCATTTAGTATCTTATTTCCATTTATTTCTGCACTCAGTAGCATTGGTTAAAGTAAATGGTCAAAGTCAAGTCCACCTATCACCCCCTGGTCTGGCCACCTAAGCAACCTGGTCAAAGACACTCACCCTCGTGTCAAAGACCCTTGTCTTGTAGCGCACTCGCTCTGGATCGTTAGATCAACTTCGATTCAATGGTCTGAAACCTCCCCACCCAAGACTTTTCCCCATCCACGTGCATTGCACGTGATGGCTTCAAGTCGTTGGATCGCGTAGGATCCAACGACACCTGCTACGCACCCCCTACCTCCAACCTCCTCTGCTCAGCTGTGCTGACCTCCACAACTGCACCGCCCCCCGCACCACCATCGATCTTTGTCGCTCCTCCCTACCTCTCGGATCACCATATTGCGTCGCCAACCTCCGAGCTCTGCCCATCCTCTTGACCAATCCCCTCATCCTCACGATCAAAACCCTAATCCATCTTTGATACCCCAACCTCCTACGACTCTAACCAACATCTTCCATCTTTGATCAACCAATAGTCAGCAGCCCCCTTATCCCTTTTCTTATCACTGACCTCTCAAACCACCTCATTCCCCAACAACCCCTCTTCTCCAATCGACCAACATTTCCTAATCTCCATCTTCAGACTTCCCCAAAACCATAACCACCTGGAACCTATCGCCGTTAGAATCTCTTACACCACCGCCTCTTCTCCAACCGACCAACATTATCCCATCGATTTCTCGCCGTTAGAGTCCCACACACCACCGACTCTCCAAGAACCCAACTTCCAAAAGATCAACTTCCTTAATCCAAATGGCTCTAATTGCCTAAACCCCAAACCAAACACGCACCCACATAATCCTTATCACTAACTTCATATCCTCGATCCTATCACGTCCCTATCGCGTCCCCTGACTGCAACCAACCTAATCTCAAGGAATCTCAGAACCCAACAACCTTCGACCCTCACCTACTTAAGCCTAGATCAGAACATCACCTTTATCATCCGCCATATCCACCGCAGTTCATCCTCCAGCAGGAGAGCAATAGACACAGAGAGAGCAAGGGAATTGGGTTGGTGAGAGCATCCCAATTAGCTCAGGATAACCTTGTTCTTGTCGTGATCTGTATTCACTCGAACACGAGAAACACCTCTAGGATTGCTGCGGAGCTTCATCGTCCTCGCTGCGACTGAAGCAAGAACCAAGAGTTGAGGCCATCCTCCTCCGATCTCAAGCGAGAAGGTACACTTCTCCCCCTTATCTCCTTGCCCTTCCATCTTTTCTTCTTCTGATTCTTCTTCCCTTCCATTCTTTTATTCACCATGTTCTTCCTGTCGATCATCCGCCTCCCCAAGCCACCTCCATCTTCTTCATTCAACCGCAAGCACTCAGACGAAGCATCATCACTGTTCTCCCTCATAGCGTACCTTTCTACCTCTCCAAAACCATCCCAGAAAAATGATTCTCTCCTCCACATCCGCTCGGAGCACATCCCACATTCTATCCTTGTGTGGTTACGACAAAGCCAAGCCTTCAAGGCTTGAGCATCATCCTTACTTACATGTACCTCTGGAGAACAAAGTCCACAATCGGAGCATCAAAAGGAAACTCCAAGACCGAACTTCAGAACACATTGACCAAGAACAACCCCAACCTCAACCGTTGAATCCCGCCTATAATTCGACAGTAGATCGAGCTTCATCTGATGACTGAAATAAACTCCACCGAGCCCAAGCCTCATGCTTTGGGCATTCCGAAGGAACTAGAAGCCACCACGTGGAGGTGCGGGTCCGGACCTGCATCCATACCTAGTATTCCACATGTGATTACCACGCACGCGCGAGAAATTTGTGCCTATAACCCTATGTATTCTCAGAATTTGCCAAGAAGACCCAGTCACGCGTGTAGCGCGTGTGACCTTGGGTAAATTGCAGTTGTACCCTTCGTGTTCCAGGAAAACTCGAACGTACCCCAGCCACGAGTAAATTATCTAGGAGTCCAACTGGCTTTAGAATATTACAAGAAGGCCCCTTCAAAGGGTATATTTCCAAACATTCTAATTATTTCTATTACATTTAAGTCCCTGAAACTGATCTATTTATATCTTGCACACCGATATCGAACTTTTGTATTCTTCATGTTGATTTAAACCTTATTTAATTATTTTTATTTAATTATCTTTCATGAGGAACATTTAGTCATACATTGTGGAGACATTATTTGGTATTAAGTTATTCGGGTATATTGGGTTCATTTATCAATTTTTATTGCTTTATAAATTGTTAAATATCGAGGGGATTTTTTAAAGATGTAATTTGACAATAATTGAGCAATTATTTCTAAGATTATTCAAAGGGGAGGCTCACTTACTTAAATTGACTTGGCTTGCATACTATTGTCTCATTCCTGCTCACATTTCGCATTTATCATTGCATCATTTTATCTATCATTTCAAAATCATTAAAAATTGCATTTATTAATTTCTCTCAACACATAGCCAAACATTATCTTCTTTATATTAAAATTATTTTTAAAATTCATGCATCATATTCCTTTTTAAATTACATCTTCTAAATAAAAAACCAATGAAATATTTTAAAAAAAACAAAAGCACTAGAAAAATAATTCTTTGAAAACTTAAATTCTCTAGATTATTTAATTATTAATTCTAGACCAAATATTAACTTGGCCATCGTCTTCCCCTAACCGCGTAGTTCCCCCTACATCCTTGTCCTCTATCCCAATTTAAACCACAAACAAGCATCAGATTTCTATCGCTCTCGCAAGGAGAGAAGCGGACCAGTTCGTGTCTTATAGAAGCCCTTACCCGATGCAAGCCTACGTTTTCTACTCATTCATGTCGCCGCCAACATCCACGTCTCTCTCTGTAAGCTCACTTCATAATTGCAACATTGGGACTCCCAGAGGCCATGCATCCCCGTCGTCGACCACGACACGGTCCGCACCTATACTAGCAGCAGCTCCAGGTCCAGATGGAAAAGAGCCTCAACTCCACCAAAACGAGGCTCCATCAACAGGCTCCCACAAACGAAGGAGACCCTCACAGCAACCTCCAGCCGAAATGGAGGCGTCTCCACAACCAAGGCATAGCCTGGAGCAGGCCTAAGATCGGTTCATGCAGAGGAACCGCAAAAGAGCTCGAAGCAGAGAAAATGGGCAGAAAAAAATCCCCCATAACGCCCACAACTGGATCTGAAATTGACCCGAATCGCACCTTTTCATTAATCGGGCTTTTATCCCATGCATAACACATAGGACCACCCAAGTAAAGGGGTCTCGACAGGATGCGGTCCAATCCCCTTTACTAAACCTACCAGGCCATACCCATCCGCCACCTAGAAGGTTCCCTGATCCGAATACCACCCTACTTCAAAAATATCAAATGAGGATCGAAATAGGAAACGACGCCCCGCAATCTCGGAGCGAAACAGTCGCACTCCCTTGAGAATCACGCGAAGGTCGTTGAGGATCCCTCGACTGGAGCACCTCCCCTTGTTGACTGCCTAGGGCCAGATGTGGCTCCAAATCCGATCGCACAAAACACCCACCTCCCGACCCTCCTTCGGCCGCACAACATATACAATCGACCACACAACTGCACCATTGATCGAAGCCAAGTCAAGCTTGAAGCAAACGCAGCCCACCCTAAACCACATCACCTCTGACAACACTCATGGAGCCCCTCTCATCAACACAAGTACCTCTCATCCCTCTCGAGGGTGCAACCAAGATCGAAGCACCTCGTCAACAACTCCACCAGTCGTGAAGCATTACGAATAGCCCCAAGGCCCTAACACCTCATCAGTAGGCCCCGAACTTCCGATACCCACCTTAGGCACATCTCCAATGCTCCATCGTGCAGCTGCAACTTCTGCCAATTTACCCCTGAAGGAAACAAACCCCACCGTTAGTAAAGAAGCATTCGACCTTCTCCTTCGCAGTGCCATGAATGAAAAGTGAGAACTCCAAGGTCCATATCGCATCCCCCACGTAGCCTGACGCACGTCCCTTCCCCAACACCACAAGCAGGTCCTCCCTTCTTCCTTACGCAATAAGGACCTCGTCGACCGGGTCTCCCTACTTCCTCACCCTCACCCCTTTATCCATTACTCATGTAGAGTCTGTCTCCAACACCTCCGGCCTCGAGGTGCACTCTCTACGCAAGTGGCCCTCATTACGACAACAGAAGCATACTGAAGCGCCAACCAAACATCAGTTCGCCTTATGCCCCTCCATCTTGCACTTTAAGCACCAAACGACTGGCATGGAGGACCCAAAGGCTCGCCCATCTCGCCCCCAATGGCGATCTCTGAAGGTGGCCCTCCCATTTTCCTCCCTCACAGTTTCTCCCAGCCTCAGTCGTGGCTCTCCTCTCAAGTGATCCAGCCTTCTTGATCTTATTTTTTGTCACAAATATAGGTCTATGTAAAGCTTCTACGACCCTCTTATGTCGATGTTAAACCCTAAATTTAAAAGTTAAGGCCTCTCTTTGTTACATTTGAAAGATGAGGCCCTAATTCCCATAATTAACATGAGGGAATTTTCTTTAGCCCAAGAATATATAAGAGAAGCATTGTCAATTTCAAAGTACCGCACCTTTTCTATTTCAGCGATCTACATGGCCACTAAAGTTGTCACTCCGAGCTGTGACAACTCACGCCCCAAGAAACTAAAAACGAAACGATGCTAGACCATTAATTGATACAAGGCATCTCGCAGGTCTTGTCCTTGTGCATTTTTTGGGAAGGTAGAAGAGCTGTCTATGAGGCAAGGTACATGTGAAGACTAAAGCACACAAGCCCTTTCTCAGTGGCGAGAACCATGTGATTTTTAGGTCAGTTTTTCCCTATGTAAAATTGCAATCATTGTGTGTCCTATTACAGGAGCTCCTGGGAAAGAGTTATAACATCAGCATTGCATCTGCTACTCCTTTAATTGGATATAACTCTCTTGGGTAACTGTTAACCTCTGATAAACGTCCTTCGGATTTTCAAAAAAAACTTACAAGACAATGAAAATGACCTTTAAGGAAAGAAAAGTGCTCTCCAGGCCCAATCAGAGTGAATCTATGTTTTGTTTGACTTAAAAAGGGATACAATTAACCTCACCAAGGCACAAACAAAGACATGCCTTTAAGGCAAGTGCAGGCCTCGTATTCGTAACAATTGTCTGATTTTGGTTAGGATGTTGTATAACCTATAAAATAAGCATAGCGTGCAAATACTTTTGCAATCGTGGGATTTGTAATGTCCTTCCAAAGGTCGAGTAGGTTCGGTGCCGCTTCGTGTGTAATGGAACATCCTTCAGGTTTTGGAGGATGATTGATCAAGTGAGGGTGCCTTCTCCGAGCGGCTTTCACATCTATTTTGGCGGCAAATCAAGACGACTTTGGCGGAATCCTGGATGGAGGGCACGCAGTCTCCCTTTCCATTCATTATTCCCAGATCAAAGAGTTCCAGTGTTTATGTCCATGTCAGAGGAATTCACGGATTTGAAAGGGGCCACCGTGGGCCATGATTGTGGGATTTGGCAAGCAGACACTTCAACATTGAAAAAGGCATAGACAGCTCTTGTGTCCACTAAGACCACGGCCAGTGTGCTCCCACAGAACAAACTTAAATCACTTGGAATTCGAACTTGCCACTGAGAGTCAAGGTGTTCTTGAGGTCGGTAAGGAAATGACGACTATGTATCAAGTGTCATCGAATAAGGTTTTTGCATAGCTTGTATGTGCTTTCCCTCCATGTCCAGTCGCCCCGGAAGATGATGGCCATATGTTCTCTTGCCATACAACTAAGGGTGTAAGAAAATTCTCAAGTTCGATATTCGCTCAGGTTCGGCTCGTTAAAAGTTCGGTTCAGATTCGGTTCGGAAATAAACGAACCGAACCTGAACACAAGTTTAGGCTCGATTAAATAAACGAACCAAACCTAAAAATCATAGGTTCGCTCAGGTTCGATTCGTTAAAAGCTCGATAAACATACACATATATATATTTACAAATCCTTATCAGTAGATGTGGACTTTTTTTAAGATGAGTGGTTTTTATCCCAAGGTAAGTGAATTTTGTCTAGAGATAACTAGATATTTACGGGATAACCAGGTTTTATCTCGGTATAAACTATCCAAAAATAAATAGTCACATCGTGTTTACAACATCTATCATCTATGGTCTAGTACTTTTCCCTTCTTTATCTTCAAATAAACAGAACAAGTAGAAACATTACTTATCGAATATCTCCGCATTATTCTTATTCCTTATCCCCATCTAAATAGATATAAAATATATTATCCAAACATCGGATACATTAATCTAATATTTTGAAAAGATGAAGATGAGTTAGATAAAGAAAAAAACTAAATGAATATTTATTCTAACTGTAAATACACACATATATTTCTATTTCTCTTCTTTTCACTCCCTCTTATTAGAGAATTCTTAAGTTCGATATTCGCTTAGGTTCGATTCGTTTAAAAAGAGGTTCGATTCGGATTCGGTTCGAAGATAAACGAGCCGAACCTGAACACAAGTTTAGGTTCGATTAAATAAACGAACCGAACCTAAAAAATATAGGTCCGCTCAGGTTCGGTCCGTTTACACCCCTACATACAACACTATAAGTGTTGACTTTATTCCCTTTTCAATTGGTTGGATATTAGCACCGCTTCATACTGGAATTCCATGTTTTCTGCATGTCCGGGGACATTTTTTACGAAAATGATTGTACGGAGACATATGATGGCTGCCTCCAACACTTTGTTGTTCTCGGGTTAATTTGGATTTCCCAGAATGATTCAGACATGAGATATTATATTTCGATAATGTTGCCGAGGATGTTAAGTCAGGTTTTATCCCCTGGCAGATTTTGACAATACAGATTCTTTCTGCTTAGACGAATATGTAACGAAATATGTAACGAATAAGCCATGACAACCTATATCGCAGCGCTCAACCAACAGCGATACTATTGCCAGACTGTAAGTGCATGAGATTGATGCAGTAGACTCTATGAATACATTTTTCAGGATAGTTGCCAAACTGTAAATGCAAGTGACTAATGCATTGAAAACTCCATGAACTGCAATGAATGTCATTCCTGCTATACCAAATTAAAGTCCTATGCCTAAGAAAATTTCCTGTGAATCAGTGAGCAAATATTATCATCGCAACTATTTTAAATATGACTGCGTGTAAAAATTCAACAAGAATACCAATAAATGTTTATCAGTAAATAAAAATAAGATTCTCAATTGTACCTGGATAAGAAGCGTGAAAACCCCTCCAAAACAAACCCCAGCAAAAAAACAATCAGCAGATATACCCTGCATTTTAAAGGTTATCATATTTTGGGTTCTAAGAAATAAAACCCCCATGCATATTTCCAGTACCGCATTGAAATTTGGTGAATATAAACATACCATCTGTCACGTTTCAATGAACTTCGGTAAAATTTTTGCAACAATTTCTTTTGGTAAACTTTCAAACAGTAAAATCTCTTTATAGTAACAGGACCCACATATGCTAATATGCTAAATACGCATCATTCTTTCTTATAAGAGTTTATAGGGATGTTACTTATTTTTCTAACTAAGATTATACTAATTTGGAAGAAAATCACTTATTTGAGTCATTTTCAATGCTTTCACCAATATCTGTGATATATATTGATAAATACCTATTAATCCAATTCCAGACATGCTGATACAATATCGATATTTCAAACATTGGCATTGGTATTACATCTTCCATTCCTCTGACGGAAAGTTTCTTAATCGGGGATTTGGGAGTAGGTTCCTTTGGTGGGATTTCTCTTTCTTTTTGAAGGGTGTTTGCATTTTTTTTGGCGGCATGAGCATGTCAACAACTTTATTGGGCAAAGTTAGGAGTTAGGCTAGCCTTCCGTCCTCATTCAACGCACGGTCCTCTCAAGGGATTCTGATTGCATGTTTCCCCTCTTGCTTTGAAATGCATAACCTTCGGTCCTTCGGCATTTCACCCTAGCTACTAACTGTAGTAATTTTCCAGTTCTATGGCGGATTGTAGATCCAGTCCTTCATATATTCTTTTGGATGACATGTTGGCCCCCTAACCTCTATTTATTTCTGATCTGTGAAATGATTAGATCTTGCAAAACCTTAGGCTCTGAATGATTACTGTCCTGATAGCAATGCAGAAGATCACAAGTAGGGTGGTCTACTTTCCTACATGCAAGGAGCTGATTCGATCTCTTTTATTTTGGATTAAATGTTTTGCCAGACCCCACTATATTAAGAGGACTATAGGTCTATCGGAGAGTCAATGCTCATCAGATGAATGTGATTTTTCTACGTGATTATAGCATAGCATGCTCATAAAATATGACTATAGGGAAAGTCCGTTCTGGATTCAGATGCATCTTAAATTTCACCTACTTTTATGCTGATGAACGGTATTCAAAAAGTGAGCACCTCCTTGAGATTTATCCTTTCAATAGAGCTTTTAAGAGGGGTTCTTATATATGGTTTTCGTCATTTTCAGTAGAAAAGTGGATCAGGCTCTACCAATAGAACCCTCATGGGTTTCAAGAGGAAGCATGAGCAGAATAGGTTATGAATAGACGTCATCTTTCTAAATGCTCCTTTGCATCTAAAAATATAAGAAAATGATAGTATTTACTGTAGAATCAAAATTACAACATCTGCCAAGAAATCATTAAAAACTTGTGGAGTCAAAGATTCAAGAACAGTAACCAAATAATTGTCATATTTCCCTTTGTAGAATTACTTACCCATGCTCCAGCCAAAAATGCAGTTGGATTTCTCACTCCAATGGAAAACCGCTCAACTGCCCAAAAAGGCTCACTATCAAAAAAATGAACTTCATAACAACTCTTTGTAAAAAGAAATATGAGATTAATCCACAATCACGAGTTTTAGTTGAATGCAGAAGGAAATAGTAGATAATTATTACACCATGGAACTTTGTCTCTTAGCAGACCAACAATATTAAACATTATTGTCTGTGTTTTCTCCCAGAAAGAAATAATAATAATGACAGGACTACAGAAATTCAAGTTTCCCAACTCAGCGACGACAATACAGCATTTATGCAGCTTTTAATGCCAATATATGAAGATAACTTTAAGTTATCCAGAGGGTAGAAAAGGAATGTTTAGAACATTGTTGCAATAGTCGGCCGACTAGGCCCGACTACGAGGTGTGGGTAGGGATGCAAACGGACGGATACGGATACGGAGATAGGTATTACTGTATCCTTATCCGTTTCAAAATACGGATACGGATACGAAAACGGATATCATACGGATATCGAAAATTGAATACCATATCCTTAAATACGAATACGGATTCGGAATCGGATAATCATGATTCGGATACGGATATTTAAGAAACAGATACGAATTATCCTATAAATATTAAGTGCCACCTCGTACTTTTAATTAGAAATCATGTCTTTACGAACTTGTAATTGATGGATGACTAATCCTAAATTCAATAAACTTACAATGTTACATAATAAATAAGAAAATAAATTAAAATATTGAATGAAATAAATTAAAGAGCATATAATAAAATTGTATGATGATGGACCTCTGTCTTCCTTCATTTGAAATGTTTCCAAAATATAAGTACTACTGTAACATTGTAACCAACTAATAAGATAAAGATGATATGGTATATTTCGTGAAACGACATTATGATAAAATTATAAAACTTTATTACTTTTTTTGACATTTCATGATGAGGTACAATTTCATGTCAGAGCTACATTGAGGCATGCAAAACATTTGTGAAGCTGAAATATTACTGAAAATAGGGATAATACGGATATCAGTATCTGCGAAAAATATATACATCCATACATGCACCCGTATACGGAAAAAAATCTATAATGGTATCCGAATCCGAATCCGTATCCGCAAAAAAAAAATAAAACTAGTATCTGTATCCGTATCAGTATCTGTATCTGCTAAAATCCGAAAATACATATCCGTATCCGCTTAAAAGCGGATAAGGTAGCGGACGGATACGAATATATCCACATCCGGTTGCATCCCTAGGTGTGGGGGTCCCTAACTGAATAACTTCTAGTCGACCAATTGTCAGGCTAACCGAATAGTCGGTCCGATTATTCGATCGACTGGTAGTTAAATACTGGAATTTTTAATTTTTTAATTTTTTTTAAATTCTCAAGAGTTACCATTTGTCATGATATTACCAAAAATGTCAAAGCTCTGTGTATATATGTTGTTAATAGATACTTTTATGTTAGATCTTGTTGATTGATGATATATGTATAAAAACCATTTTTGTATTAAAAATAATTAAAAAATACAAAACAGAGTAATTCCGAATAGTCTCCCAAATTCTCAGTATTCTTTATTGAGTGACCCCTCCGACTGAATACCGAATACCGACTTCTACAACACTGGTTGAGAATATCGTTTAACCTTAATTAGGAGATTGGATTTGGACCCTGATTTTTAAAATGAGACTCCACTGCTCAACCATAAACATATTTATGTAAGGTGAAACCAAACAGTTTGTGAAATTTAAATGGTGCACTTCAAGAATTGAAAAAGTCTCTTAAAATCAATTTTCAGCTAAAGGTACTTACCAAAGCCTATCAGATTTCCATACTTCTGCACGGCACGTGTAATGCTTACTGCTTTGGTTTTGCCAATTCCTAACTACATGATACAAGTTAAAGTATTTAAACAAGATAAGAAAGTCGGCGCTTAAAATGGCAAAGACTTTCTTGCAAAAGTGACAACCTTGGAGCATATATCTTCTGATGCCTTTGTCTGTCTAAAAAGTTTCCCAAGGTAAAATGGAATCATGTCACTTATACAAACCCCCCTAACAGGTCATAACAATAGCATGAAAGTAGCTCATTAGAATTATCTTCTCACTATTGTAGACATACAAGGTATTAAAAATGAGCCAGCTAATCCAGAATGGTGCTTAAAAAAGGATTAAACCAGAGTAATTTCAATATTAAGTTTCATCACCACAAAAAATGATAGAATCACAGGTAAAATATCAAATGATAAGATAGTGTTCTAGAACTACGCAGAGCTCATAAAAATGAAGAAATCACGAAAAACAAGTTCTCAACAATTTACCAGTAGACCCAAAGAACTGTAGAGATGATGTATGGTGCATTATTAGAAAAAGATTGAGCAAAAGAACTCCATGTGCCATCCAGGGAAAGTTTTCGAGCTAAACTTATTCCAACCTGCAATTTTAAACAAACTTCACTCTCTATAAGCTAATAAAATCAAAGACAAGATAATACACACATATGCAGGCAACAGATGGTATAGATCATGATCTATAAAACAATAACTACAGGTAAAACAGAAGGTACCAGTACAAAAGACAGACCCAAACATTTAATGCCTCTTCACTAATGAATAGTCCACATCCAGCAACCATCAGCAACCAAAAGTAGACCCACCTGCAACACAGATTTCATTCAATCATTGGAGAACCATTTTTCAAAGAAATAATGATAAGATTCAAAGGTGCAAAGAAAAATTAAAAAAAAAGGAAATATAAAAGAACTTCTGCAGCAGAGACGAGCATTTTTATTGTTTACTTAGGATGCAAACTCTTTATGGCAATGCTGGTAAGAAAATTGGCTTTGTGCTTGTTCCCCAAGTCATGAATTCTTTAAACCATGTAACCTTCTTTAGAAAAAGGTGAACACCCATATGGTCAGTACCCCACTATTTAATAATATATGATTGTAATTACAAAGATCATGCCTCATAGATAGCCTTGGGCAGCACATTCTCCATGTACAACCTTCCATCAACAAAACCCACCTAATTTCTAGCCAACCATAGGGTTCAAATAAAAGCCATATGCTTGGTGCAATCCTTGAGTGACTGAAACCCTGCATCATCAACGGAAGACCATAAACCCTCCGAATATGGGCTGTCCGCTAAATCTAGCTCCGCAAGATTCCACATCTCTTTTATGACACCAGATAGAAAAACAAACGCCCACATCTTTTGTATCATCTGCACACAGTGGAGGCATGACATCATCTCATGAAAGAGCCTTGTCATGTGCACCTTCATCATCACCCTTGATCTACTGAGCAGCCCCAAGAAAACCGCTGTTTGGACCAATCTCTGTAAATATGCCATCTATTGAGCTCGATCGCATCTTCAGGTTCGACAATGACCATTCCTCCCCAACCTGCTCAGACACTTTCATTAGGTCCAAGCGAAGCTCCTTTTACACTCTCAACGGCACCTCTAGATTATGTAAAGTTGCAACGGCAGACTTAACTCTGGATGGCCTCGACCAGCACCTTGTTGTGTGTGGAGCAGCTGACAACCTCCTCTGTGTTGAGGCCCTCAAGAGCCACACCCTCCAACAACCTCCATACGAAGTCCTGCAGCACATTCACCAACATGGACTGGATGACCTTGAGGCCGAGGAGTAATCTGGACATTTCCAGGCTCGGACTACATCAGCTCACAATCATGCCCCTTTACGTTTATTGCCCTCTCCATTAACCTCTCAATCCGGAACTCTGGAGGCTTCTCCTGCACTGCTGGTCTCTTCCGATGGTCCATGGGAACACCATCACGTGCATGCCCGCATAGATGCCGTAGACAAATACAATGTAGGCACAATGTGAAGCAGGGGACAAAGAAGGGGACTACCAGGTGGCAGGTGCAGCCTCACCATCTTCTTCAAGATGATCTCCATGTACAGGAGCTGCCGGATGTTCTTCTCCTCCACCCACTATTAATTCCCAATCAAGCCATCGAGCTCTTTGGTGGCCTTGGTGATGATGTTCGCGTGAAATCGGACCTCAAACATGGTTCCACCATCATGGCAAAGTTCTCTCTGCCTTTGACGATGAGACCATGTGAATACAAATTGTTGATGCAGGCTAAGGGGGTAAGGTGGGAGGTAAAAGATTGAAGAAGATGAAAGCAGAGGCAATTCTGGGACAAAAATATAAACTTTTTGTAATGGTCTTTTTGCAAGTTTTCCTTTCTTTGTAAACCTCAAAATAAAGTATAGTGGTTTGACTAACGAAAATTAACGGTAGGAATCAATGGTACAAAATAGTGCAAGATCATGGGGGTGCAAATTAAATCCGAAAATTAAAGGGGCTGTGGAATATTAGGACAGGATTTTCATTTTGAGAGAAAAAAATAATAGGACAATACTATATGTGTTGTGGTGTAAAATATGGTGAAGCCTTCTCCCACTATAAGTAGGGTCGACTACATGGATTCTTCGTCAAATCCATGAAAGATTCGACTATTTTTTACGTCGGCTGTCGACTACCCAACACAACCCCCACAAGGGAGGGGGAGATTTGAACCATGGTCTGTTAGGTGGTAGACATACTGCACTACCACCAAACCATATAAGTCGGTATAAAACAAGACAACAATAGTACTAAAAATGTAGCATAAAATAAACTTTAATTTCAAGAAAGAACATGGCCAAGTTTCCTAATAAAATAATAATAATAATAATATAGTTACAGATATCAATATCACAATTTGAAATAAAAAAACAGTCCCTTTGCATCCATGCATTTGACATAAAGAAAGGTTAACTAATAGAAGAACTATGTCTGCAAACGATCTAAGAGCAACCTCTGTTTTCAAGGAATGTGATAAGATCATTAACAAGCTCATCATAAAAATCCATGTATGTCCATGAACTCACAATTCTCCATTGTCGCCTATGTTTGTCCATTTATAATCAAATTAATAATATTATGGAACCATCTTGCAAATTGTAAAGAGAATTATATGTTGAATATGTCAATAGATCCCAGATACAAAATAAGGAAACTAGGGAGCATCTACTACATACCCAGGAGTATACTCCGGAAGAAAAACTCTGTAGCCGAACAATGAAAAAGTAAAGCCAACAGAGGACGGTGATGGCGCAGAATGAGACAGGCTGTCGACAACAACTGGGAAACTAAATGAAGTTCCTGATGTTGGTGACTTAATCAGGTAAGATGACACCGATATTGTTGCCGCAATACCCAGAGCAATGACCAATTTCACAAGAAATGAAATTCCCTTGCTGTTCACCACAACTTTGCCACTTCCAAGAAGTTCATTAACGTCATCAGCATTAGAAGGTGAGATCCCGGATGTTGATGCCCCTGTAATTTGGATGTCTCGATCGTGATGACCATTTTTCATCCTGTACAAAACATTTTGAAGGCAAACATGGATATCATCAGTAGACATCATCACATATAAATTTACATTTATTGTGCAGATATGTACTATAATGCTTTTTATCATATTAATTAGCATCCATTATGGATTCTTTTATAAGATAAATTATATAGGGGTGAGCGAGCCGTATGCTACTAACTAAGAAGAGGGCTATAATGTTTTGCCTGATTTTGTATGTCTTTTCCAAATGATAAGCGGCAATAAAAAATACGAGAGAAAAGAGGCCATTTTCTTGTGGATGCACATACTTAATAGCATAGGCTCTTTCTTCATGTTGTTTCTTTCCATCAAAGTTCCTCTCCCTCCTAAGAGAAACCATGTGCCAGCCACCACACATGCTTCTTTCAAGAGCATTACCACTCCCACCCTTCCAAACCCCACCCCAAATATTGTTTAAAGACTCTAGAATAAGGTGGATCTTGATCATACTAGCTGCCTAGAAGAAGGTTGCAGTGTGTAGAGGATTCCATGTCCCTTGCTCTTTAATGCAATTTATCTCATGTTAAAACAATCTGCTTGTTAATCGTCATAGGGAAGTGTTGAGTGACATCATATATCCAGTTCAAATGGCTTCATTTTTGGGTCATCATATAATGCGCAATCTATTTATGACCACAGAAATGGCAACTGAGGAAGGGCGACAGTATTCTTATTTGATTAGGACTCGACGACACAGCCTCTAAATGGAGGTACATTGGAGGTGCGGAAGCTGAAGGAAATGAACAACGATATCCTCATGAAATAGGTTCCTTGTATATAGGGGAAGAATGGAGGCTTGCTCTAGCCACTGGTACATAGCACTTATGGTATCAGCTCATGTCTATTCAATGAGGTGTCCCCGGTCTGTGCCCTCACAAGGTTTTGGAAGGAATCAACCCAACATTACAGAAGTTATCCTTATTTTGAGAAATGTTTGAGGATGGGAGGAGGTTTAGAATATGACTAATGACTATTATTAGGACAAGGCGCATTGAGACCAGTTCCCTAGGCCTTTCGCCTTGACATACAATCCAAAGCTTTGTGTTTTTGATGATTGGTCCATATATGATTTTGCATGTCGTTTCCAAACGATAAGTTGCAATATAAAAGAGGAGAGGAAAGGGGCCATTTCGTTGTGGAAGTGCAAGCTTCTGAATAGCATAGCACTCTTTCTTCATATCGTTTCTTTCCATCAAAGTTCATCTTCCTCCTAAGAGAAACAATGCGCCAGCCACGCATATGCTTCTTTCGAGAGCTTTCCACTCCCCCCTTCCAAACCCCAAAGCAAATATGGTTTAAAGTCTAGAATCAGGGGGATTTTAGTCATAATAGTTGCCCAGAAGGTCGCAGTTGTGTAGAGGATTCTATGCCCCTAGCTTGTTAATGCAATTTATCTCATTGTAGAAAAGTTGCTTGCCATCTCACAGTGGCTGGAAGATTTTAGGCATATCGCTTTCTCAAATGATATCTATCGCATTGTGGCAAAAGTCCTAGCTAATTGGCTCAAGAGGACTCTTGATGAGCTCGTTTCACGTGCTCAGTCTGCTTTTATTCCCGGGTGTATTCTATTGGATGGGGTTGCCATGGTTTCGAAGATTGCTTCAGACAGGAAAATAAGAGAGGTGGCCACCTTTCTGTGGAGGAAGGTCTTGGGATTCTACATCTTGAAGATATGAATAAGGCTCTGCTGTCTAAATGGGTTACGAGGATTTGGGGTGAGGGGAGTGACTTACTCTGCAAGTTGGTGAGGTCCATTTATGGTGTCTCAGCTACCTTTTGCGCCCAAGTGGATGTGGTTGCATCATCTGTCTACCTCCTGGAGGGGTATTTGTTCAATGGTACCTGAGATAGTTGCATCTCATTGTCTTATTTTGGGAGATGGAAGAGGTTTCTCTTTCTGGCAGGATGACTGGGCGAAGGAAGGAGCGCAGTGTGACTTGTTTCTAAGACTCTTCGCTTTAGCCATGGATAAGGAGGCCAAGGTGTCCAACAATTGGGACAAAGGGTCGTGAACGTATACATTCGTCGCGGAGTTCTCATATCAAATGTTAGAAGATTTCATAGCATTGCCAGGCAAGCTGGAAAGGTTAAAGGAGCCATCAGAGGGGAAAGACCCATGGTGCTGGAGAGATCGAATTTTTACTATTAATAGGCGTATGAGGTGACCTCGGTTCATGACAAGTCGAGGGCAGTGGAGACATCGAGGGATTGTGCTAGGATTTTGGCTTGGAAAATGAACAAGAGGATTAAGGTTTTCATGTAGTTGCTGAGAAGAGTATGGATTATAACGACAGATAGACGAGTCAAGATTTTTCCCAGTTGCGATGAAGCTTGCAAGAGATGTGGTGAAGCGACCGAAGACTTGGAACATCAGTTCTTCAAATGTCCGGATTCAAAAAAGGTCAGGACAATTGCGAACATTGCATAAGCCCTGGTCATACTAGTCATAGAAGGCCATATCGATATCGATATCGTATCGGTCAGCCTAAAAAAGGATATATTGGGATATATCGCCGATATATCGACGATATCAGTGGAAATGTTGGAAACGACTCAAAAATGGCATTTTTACCATTTTTTCAAAAATTAAGATCATCCAAGATGTTAAAACAACAAATAACCTACAAATACAATCTTATATCACACATATCGGTCATTTATACTCCATATGTCGCATATACCGGCATTTCGAACATATCGATGTTAATATTGATTCCTGACTTATAGATATTGGAAATGGAGTTTGTCCACGTTCTTAGAACACTAAATAACTTACAAATATATTCTTAGATCAAACATATCGATCATCTATGATCCTTATATCGCACATATCGGTCAAATCGAACATATCACTAGCATTGTTAATTGTTGACCTATAGATATTGGAAATAGAGTTTGTCCAAGTTCTTAGAACACCAAATAACTTACAAATATACTCTTAGATCACACATATCGATCATCTATGACCCTTATATCGCATATATCAGTCATATCGAACATATATTTTTAATGTTGATTGTTAACTTGTGGATATTGAAAATGTAGTCCATCCAAGTTCTTATAACACTAAATAACTTACAAATATGTATGTATATCACGCATATCGATCATCTATGACCCTTATATTCACATATATGTCATATTGAGCATATCATTGTTAATGTTGATTGTTGACTTATAGATATTGGAAATGGAGTTCATCCAAGACTTATGCATCACATATTATGTATAAATAATATATTTGAGCTATTTTTGGAACCAAACATTTGAGAGCGTAATAGCATTTTTTTTAAAGAGACATAATTCATAATAATATTTTCGAAGGGGGGACGAAGATTAATAAAAATCAATTAGACACCCTCAAGTTGAAGAACCATTGTATGCACCCCCCCTGTCGCACCATACCCTACCAGACGGGAGTCCCGAAAGAAAATATATAAAACATGATGTGTTTTAATACTAGGAGTTGCAAAATAAGTAGTGAAATCAAGCATACAAGGTATTATTCATCAATATATAGATATCGGTGAAATTCTGGCAATATCGGTCGATATCCGGAATTTTTTGTACTGAATATAATCATTTTTTTACTGATATGACGATATATCGTTGATATATCGGTCATATATCGCCGATACCATGGTAAATGGATATGCACCCTGATATCAATATCCCCTTCCTCTCGATACCGATATAATCGTCAATATACCGCGATATGGCCTTCTATGATACTAGTTGCCCAGAAGGTCACACTTTTGTAGAGGATTCTAAGCCCCTTGCTCATTAGTCATTAATGCAATTTATCTCATTGTAGAAAAGTTGCTTGCTATCTCACAATGGGTACACTGGGTGAAAGATTTTAGGCCCATCGCTCTCTCAAATGTTATTTATCTCATTGTGGCATAGTCCTAGCTAATCAACTCAAGAGGACTCTTGATGAGCTCGTTTTACCTGTACAGTCTGCTTTTATTCCATGGTGTCTTCTATTTGATGGGGTCGTCATGGCTTCAGAGATTGTTTCAGACTGGAAAAGAAGAGGAGTGGACATCTTTTTGTGGAGGAAGGCCTTGGGATTCTACGTCTTGAAGATATGAACAAGGTATTGTTGTCTAAATGGGTTAAAAGGATTTGGGGTGAGGGGAGTGACTTACTCTGCAAGTTGGTGAGGTCCATTTCATGTACCCTTTATGCCGAAGTGGATGTGGTTGCACCGTCATCCACCTCTTGGAGGGGTATCTGTTCAATAGTACCCAAGATAGCCGCTTCTCTTCATCCTATTATGGGAGATGGAAGAGGTTTCTCTTTCTAGCAAGATGACTACACGGAGGAGGGAGCCATGTGTGACATGTTTCTGAGACTATTTACTTTGGCCACGAATAAGGAGGCCAAGGTGTCCAATGTTTGGGACAGAGAGTCTTGGACGCCTACATTTGTCACGGAGTTGTCTAGTCATAGGTCAGATACAGATTCTAGACTGCAGAAGTATATTTTATGTTCTTGTATCTTTTATCTATTTCCCTTTCTTTTGTCTACCGTATGTAATTTGCCCATAGGCCTCTCCCTATATAAGAGAGTCTATGGCTCAAGGAATAAACATAACTCTTATTTTTTCCCAACATGATATCAGAGCGGCGGTCCTAGACCGGAGCTCTCGTACCGAACCCTAACCCTAATCCCTCCACCTTCAAGCCACCTAGGGCTCGATACTCGGCCCTCCCTGTGCTCAGCCCAACCCTTCGAGTGCCAACCCCCGCACGTTGTCCCCCCCCCCCCCCCGCGCCGCCCTTCGTCACCCCCCCCCCTGCACCGCCCTTCGGTTCCCCGCGTGGGCCGTTTGGTCTTCCCCCGCCTCGTGCGCTACTCCCAGGCACCTCCCATGCCCTAGGTCCCCTCTCGTTCGACCGCCCCTAGGGCTCCTCTCCCGTGCGTTGCTATCATCCCTAGGGCCCCGTCACCCCTAGGATTCAGTCGTTTCTTCTCTAAGGGACCGCTTCCAGGTTGATGGGTTTGGTTGTGTAAAGTTTACACATGCAACCAAACCTCGTCATGTCAGTGTAGACCAAAGTTTATCTTGTTTACAACCCTATTTGTATCCAGTCACCATGTCAGAAAGCAAGGTAGAGATCCCCACCACAGGCACCTTCAGAGGTCATGCGCCTATTGTGAAGATGAATGGATCCAACTATGAATTATGGGTCATGCAGTTCATGAGCCTAATGAAATCGATGGGTAAGAAACATATTCTTACCGAGGACGAGCCAACAGAGAACATAGGGTTGTATGCCTCATGGGAGACTGATGACGCATATGCTCAGGTCTGGTTGTCTGGTACTTTGATTCCAGACATTGTAATGATGTCTTGCACCAACCCACTGCAAAAGCCATGTGGGATATTCTTGTTGCCACGTATTCACAAGCCAAGAATGAGACAAAAATCCTACAGCTCCAGCATGACATCTTCACGATAAAGCAAAATGGTCGACCCCTGCATGCTCACTACACTGCATTGCGGGGAATGTTTGAGAGACTTCATAGCTTCATGCCTCTCACAGCTACTCCAGAGTAGTTGAAGACATATCGAATGCCATGATGGCGGGAGTCTTTCTAGCCTCTCTTGACTTACAGTATGAGGCTGCTTCTTCTCAGATTCTGGCGGATGCTACTCCCATGGAGGAGGCTTTTCAGAGATTGAGTCGAATCAACATTTCAAGCCCTGCCACTGTGTTGAATTCTTCTGCTATGGCTGCCTCTCGCGGAAGAGGCTACCCATCCCAATTTCGCAGACGAGGACCACGTGGTAGAGGTAACCGTTGTCGTGGATCACAGTGTACTTACTATCATCAGACTGTTCATACAGAAGATACATGCTACTCCAAGCATGATTTCCCAACATCTGCCCGTGCAGCAGAACAAATTCAGCATCATGGCGCTACACCCGCATTAGATCCATGATATGATGAATTTGTGTTTCGATTGCGAGATATCATACCTCCACCCAGTACTACTTCACTTGTTTCAGAGAGCAGCTTGGACGTTGATGTTGCTGCTAATGCAGAAGCTAGTTCCTCAAGTAGCACTCATACTTCTACTTTCTACCAGGGTTCAAGTACCTCAGAATGGATTGTAGATTCAGGTGCCACACATAATTTGTGTGGAGATAGACACCAACTCACATCCTACAAGCAAGTTTCCCCAATAAGGACAGTCGTCATAGCAAATGGGACTCATTCTCCCATTACAAGACAGGGACAGATTGCCTTAACACCTCTATGTAGTTACAGAATATGCTTCATGCTTCTAATTTCTCAATGAACTTACTGTCAATTAGTCATATTATTAAGGATTTACATTGTCGGGCGATATTTGACCCATCATCTCTTTTGTTTCGGACATTCTCGTGGGCAACATGATTAGGCATGGCTGTGAGCAAGGCGGGCTGTATCGACTGGTCAAAACATCCTATGATGGAGCATCATCTCATTCCACTGGACCTGTCTCTCCTTATCTATGGCATCTGCGATTCGGTCATCTTTCGTATAAGAAACTGCATCAAGTCCTTCCTCAAATTTCACCCCGTTCGTCGTTCAATTGTGAAGATTGTCCGTTAGGTCCGTCTTCCCTAATCTTCAGAGTCGGAGCAGCAGCTCTCCATTTGAGTTTTTTCATATTGATATTTGGGGTCCAAGTCGTGTTCCCGATCATCAGAGACACGTGTTCTATTTAGTTGATGTGGATGATTTTAGTCGTTTGTCTTGGGTCTTCATGCTAAAGAATAAACTAGAAGCGGGCAACACTATTATGAATTTTATTAAAGAAGTCCAGTAAGTTTTTTCCGTTGATAATGCCCTTGAATTTTGTACTCATACACTATCTCAATTTCTTTCATCCAATGGCATTCTTCATTAAACGTCTTGTGCTTACACGTCCCAACAGAATGGTGTCGCGGAGAGAAAGCACCGCCATCTTCTTGATGCCACTCGTACGCTTCTTATCCAGAGTTGTGCTCCGCCTCATTCTGGGGCGATGCGGTTCTCACTGCATGTTACCTCATTAACCGCATGCCCTCGTCAGTGTTGGGGGAGAAGATACCTTTCTCCCCTGTCTTTCCTGATAAAGAGTTGTTCTCCCTTACTCCTCGTGTCTTTGGGTCCGTTGCATTCGTTCACCAATTGTCTCCAGGGATAAACAAGCTCTCTCATAGGGCTGTAAAATGTGTTTTTGTCGGGTATTCCAGGACTCAAAAGGGATATCGTTGCTATGATCCATTACGTCGAAGGTATTACATCAGTGCAGATGTCACGTTTTTCAAATCAGTCATGTTTTTCTCTCCTACAGGCGACAAGTTGGTACCATCAAACACATCTGATGAGATCTATATTCCTCCTCCACCCATGTATGCACCACAACAAGCTCCAATACCTTCACCACCATCTCCACTACAGTCACCTCCACCACCATCTCCACAACCGCCACCTCACATTTCTTTGGTTCCTCCTCTACGACATCATTACAGTCGACGACCAGCCCCTACTCATGATCATAGTCAATCATCAAGCATGCCCCAAGTTTGTTCTGATAACATTACTTCTAATGATGGGATTGATGTTATTTCTCAACAGGAGTAGGTAGGGGATGGCACGGATGGTGGTACAACTGATGCAGAACTTGATTTGCCTATTATCTAAGAAAGCAGAAACGGTCACGTACTTCATATCTGATTGCTTCTCATGTTACTTTAAGCATCTGACAGGAGACTTCGGGAGGTTTGCAGTTGCTTTATCCACTATGAACATTCCACAGACTCACCAGGAGGCATTAGCTGATAGCAGATGGCGTCTGGTTATAGAGGAAGAGATGGTCGCCCTTCAGTCGAGAGGTACTTGGAGCCTCATTCCAGCTCCTACTGGAGCATCTATTGTAAGTTGCAAGTAGGTTTTTACAGTGAAGCACAATGCAGATGGTGGTATTGATAGGTATAAGGCTCGACTGGTTGCTCGGAGCTTTACTCAGACATACGGGGTAGATTATCTTGATACATCTTCTCATGTTGCTCGTCATTCTACCTTATGGATTCTTTTATTTGTTGCCGTGATTCGAGATTGGCTCATGTTTCAATTGGATGTCAAAAATACTTTTTTATATGGTGATCTTTAGGAAGAAGTTTACATGCAGCAGCCACCTGGGTTTACTGCTGAGGGGGAGTGTTTACAGGTATGCAGACTTCATAAGGCAATCTACGGTCTAAAGCAGAGTCCGAGAGCTGGGTTCCAGAAGCTCTCAGATTTGTTTGAGAAGCAAGGGTTCAAAAGGTCGAATGCAGATCACTTTCTCTTTGTACAGAGGACTTCCAGAGATACAACTGTCATTATGGTGTATGTTGAAGATATACTTATTACAGGAGATGATATGCAGGGAATAAAAAGAGCAAAAGATTTCTTGGGTCGTGAATTTGAGACCAAGGATCTAGGAGTACTTAGATATTTTCTGGGATTGAAGTTTGCTAGAAATGAGCAAGGACTTGTGATGACTAAGAGAAAATATGTCACTGACTTGCTAAGTGACACATGTATGCTTGGATGTCGACCTACATCTACACCCATGGATCCAAGCATGAAGATGCATGATGATACTGAAGAGGTTGACAGGAGGAGATACAGGGAACTGGTAGGGAGGCTTCTTTATGTTATTATTACCAGACCAGATATTTCATTTGCAGTCATAAAGTGAGCCAGCTCATGGAACAACCTCGTCAGGTACACATGGATGTTATACATATGATACAAAAGTATCTTAAGTCATCTCCAGATGTAGGATTGTTGTTTAGAAAGGAGGGTACTAATTATCTCGGCATGCGCAAATGCAGACTATGTAGGGTGTCCACAGGACAGGAAGTTTACATCAGGCTTTGCTATATTTGTTGGGGAGTCACTTGTATCATGGAAAAGTAAGAAGCAAACAGTGGTTGTGAGATTCAGTGTTGAATCGAAGTACATAGCTATGGCCCAAGCATGTACAGAAGTGATGTAGGTTGGCGCAGTCCTGGCAGATCGACATATAGATGTCCATCTTCCCATGTCGCTAAAATGTGACAATCAGGCTGCATTATTCATTGCCAATAACCCTGCATTTCACGAGAGGACAAAGCACATCGAGGTTGATTGCCATTATATCCGTGATATGATCAGAAAGGCTTCATTTCTACAACTCATGTCAGCTCAGGAAACCAAACGGCAGACATTCTTACCAAAGCCTTGCTTCGGGGCCCCTTCCAGAAGTGCTTATCCAAGATGAGCATAATAGATATCTATGCTCCATCTTAAGGGGGAGTGTAGAAGTTTATTTTATGTTCTTGTATCTTTTATCTATTTCCCTTTCTTTTATCTACCGTATGTAATTTGCCCATAAGCCGCTCCCTATATAAGAGAGTCTAGGGCTCAAGGAATAAACATAACTCTTATTTTTTCCCAACATAGAACATTCAAATTCCAAACTCTACAGTTTAACAGTTGTTCAGACTCGACGACGACGCATGCCATCATTTGCCATGGTCCCCATCATTCTTGTTGTTTCGGCCAGAGTTTTCATGTGAGCCATAGGGACTCCAAAGTAGAGGATCATTCCCTATGCCAGGTGGGCAAGGGTTTTCATGTGGTATCATAGGGACTCCAGAATAGAGTATCATTCTCTGAGCTAGATGGGAAAGACCCGGTTTCAAACTCCAGCTCGTTCGTCCTCCTCACATGCATACCATGAGAAGCAACGTCCTCGACAGCAGCCAATAGTTGTGCGCGTTGAGTTGATATTGCTTATGGTGTTATGTATTGTGAGTTGAGTTTTCTTTTTGTTTGTCCAAGCTGAGCATTGCATGCTCCAGCTTGAGGGGGAGTGTTAGAGTATTTGGAGCATGTGTCACTTATGTAATAGGTACGGATCCCTCCAGGATCCATTTACCCCATCATTGAGTTTAGTCACACATCTACCAGTGGTGGGACTTTGAGGCTCTGTGGAGGCTATATAAGGAGCCCCAGACCTCCTATATCCTTGGAGAAAAGCAATAGAATATCCACCCCTTTGAGAGCTTCTCCCGTGGTTTCATCCCGCTCCTTAAGGAGTAGGGTTCCACGTAAAAATTCTTTGTTCCATGTTTATATTTCTTGATTTATGCTATGCTTACCATTCGCTTCCGCATTCTCTATTTTCTAATACTTATCATCATCGGAAGTGTTTAGTGGAGTCATACCTCCAATTCAAACTGCCTACAATCTAGGTCATTATATAATGGACAGTATACTTATGACCATAGAAATGGCAACTGTGGAAGGGCCATAGTATTATCACTTTATTGGGACTTGATGACACAACCTCTAAATAAAGGCACATTGGGGTGCGAAAGCAGAAGGAAATGAATAAGGATCTCCTCATGAAATGGGTTCTGAGTATATAGGGGAAGAATGAAGACTTCCTCTATCATTGGTACATAGCATTTAAGATATCAGCTCATATCTATTCATTGAGGTGTCCCTGATCCGTTCCCTAGGGGGATCGACTCAACAATGATAATACCCTTGTTTAGAGACGTTTGGGGAAAGGAGGGCATCTAGGATTTGCCTAATGATCGTTATTAGGATGAGGTGCTTTGTGATCAGTTCCCTTGGCTTTTCACCTTAATGTACAACTCGAAACTTTCTGTTTTCGATGATTGGTCCAAGTGCTCTTGGGGTCCTCCTTGTGTTGGTTTATTTTGAAACTACGGCTTCTGCAAGGATTGTCGATGAATGGGTTAATGCATAACATAAGAGCCTTCAATTGGCCGTAAATAATCGTATTGGTATGATGGGGCATTTTCAATCACGATGATCTACAAGGTGTTGTCTCCACCCACATGCAACTGTCGACTGATTAAAAGTTCAAATTCCTTTGAGTCTCCATTTTCTTATGACTAAAGAGAAGGGGGTACGAGATGATGAGAGCTCATAGGACCACAATTATACAAATGGATGATGGCATTTGCCTGATGTTCTAGAATACCTCTGAAAGTATGGAACATTTGTCATTTTCCTGTAATGTAACCAAAGAGACTTGTCTGGTGGCTCGTTGGGATGGCTGGACTACTCTAGTGTAACCACGGTTTTAAAAACCCCACATCAAGACATTGAGGCTTGTGCCTTGATTGACCGAAGCAGTTTTGAGGGGATATATCCTCAAGCTATAGCATCAGACTACTTCATTAAGTCTTATGCCTCGATTTTCTAAAGTTGTGAGGCAATGAGGTAGTACTGAAGCAATTTCTGAATTATCTAAGGAATATGAAGATGTTTTAAAATAAGAAACTATGTGTTTATATTTCTATAGGTTATATTTAGGAGACTTAGTAAGAAATAACTTTAGGGGAATATTCATACTCTAAACAAATTTTTGAAATATCAATATCATTTTATAATCTATAGGATCCTTATTTGGTTATTAGTTAAAATTTGTTTTTGTTGCATCCTTACCTTTTTCACATACTATATAAAATAGTATATTACATAATTGAAATTTTTTATTGCATAAGCATGAGATATCTTTTGTTAGTATTTTCATGTAGCTATGAAAAATCAAAATCTACTTGAAACATCATTAAATCACTATTTTGTGACATAAAGACTTGATCATTTAAATTAACTGTGAACTTTTAGTTGCACATGTAACATGAGTCATTCTTAAATTGTTGAACTGGATGATTTATGGTGAATTTCCTAAACTTTTCATCCAAGGCCTATCGTGCTTTAAGAATGACTAGAGCAACAAAAATAGTTAGAACCGTCTAATGAATTAAAAAGTTGTGAATGTTTTTTTGTTTATAATTATATATCGCATAAACATATATAATTATTAAATTAATTCTCTTTATAAGAATTGAGGTTTATGCCTCGAGGATTACACCTCACTTATAAGATACCGCCTCAATTGCTCCTCTCATTTTTTAAAACCCGGAGCGTAATCGGTTTTCAGATGCCATTTGGGGTTGCACAGTATCATCCATGTAGCGATCGTTTAAAGTCGTTTGTTATTCTTTAGCCATTGTAGTTAGCTCATAATGGGGTTATGGCCATCGAGAAGGTCGTATGTAGAAAACGTAATGGAACATACTAGGGCCCTCTAAGAGTCGGTCATTGTAATTATTATGTAGTTTAATAATATAATTCACGGTACCTGCCACTTTGAGTGTCTACCCCATTTTTACATAATGAAACAAAGAATGTAATATAACAGAATCGAACCATTTAGCATCCTTCTCCTAAGGGCCATCTGCACAATTTGATAAGAAAACTCACGGTAACATGAAGATTGAGATCTAATAGTTAGCATTTTGTTCCAGAGTTTGCATTATCTTACGCGAGAGATTTTCTATGTTGTAGTAATTTAGATTGATCGTGATGCAACCGAGAATTCGAATGAGGAGATGAGCAGAAGAGAAGATCGCAATGCACCTCGTGGTTGAGGGAAGAACGGAGTTTAGAAAAGAAACCCTAAAAAATAGAGGGAAGGAGGAGAAAATAATGGCGGAGGTACTCTCCAAACCAAAAACTTAATAATAGATTCATAGCATAACTTATCCTTTTGCATAGGGAGGGGATTTCGTTGGAATATATGTCATCATTTTCTACACGTTTGATTACAAAAATAAAGAGTAAAAACAAAATCAGATCAAAACCCTAATATGACCCCCCTAAAAGAACTCTAATGCATCTAAGTAAATAAAAACCTTATCAATTTTGAGATTCTAATTAGATATCAATTTATTTAACCCGAATAAAAATTAGATTTGGACTCAATCAAACAACAGAATTCCAATTTATCAAAATGCTCACTCCATTCCATGCTTGCATCCAAGGACTTAAATATCAGTTTCGGTCACCATTTCAGTGACCAATAGTTCGACCAAAATTCCATAGAAATTCTGCTGAAAATCCTGCCATTTTGATCACATTTTCTTCTATCAACCCCCCTCAAAGCACATATATCAGTCATTTCGGTCGAATTTTGATCACCTATCAAAACTGAAATTTGGCAATTCGACGAAATTTGATCCATGATTGCATCAGAACTGCCTATCATACCAGCACCTTTGATTGAACAACCCAAAAATCATCTTTCTTTACTTACCATAGACAATAAAATCCTACTAAATAGAGCATTATATTTTTCCATTTACATTACCAGGAGCCGGCATCTCAACATGTCAGTTTTACCAAATGCATATACTTTATTGCCAATATGTGCATATTTCTACCAAACACTTTCCATGCGTACAAAACATTGCATTCTGCTTAGTGATTGCACATCACAAGAGAAGCAAGAGTTTCTCAGGTACAAACATGTCTCAAGATGTAGAATGATGCTGAGTCATTCTAAAAGAATCTCTGGAACGGTCAAAATATCCCAATCACGGCGATACTGCTTGTTCAGGCATCGAAGATAAAAAGAACGATCAGACAGCGCTCTTACCACAAGCCATCGCGATCGAATCCTGCGGAACCGGCACGCTGCTGGAGATGAGCAAAGCGGCATCTGGAGATCCGCAGGAGCGGGAGATGAGGAGGAGGAGGAGATCGAGAGGTGGAGCAACGGCGAACGCCGGGGGCGTAGGGTTTGGAGAGGAGGGGTGTGCCGGGAGAGAGGGAGAGCGAGAGAGGAACCATTTGGGGCGGAAACCAATCGACCACAATCTCTGTTCCTCTCTCTCGGGAGTTGGGGATAGAGAAGGGGATGGGAAGGAAGGGGGTAAGGCGGGGCCTTCCGTTTAGAGGGCGCAATTGAAAGTTGGCCGGTGGTATATTCCCACCACTGGACTGCACACAGGTGACAGGACTGCATCTTCTCTTGGTCATTTCAAATAAAAAGGGATATTTATGGGATTTATCTGGACCCATGGTTCCTCCCTTTTTCATATTTGCATCAAAGCCCCTTATTTTGTTTTCTACTGTGTGCTACTACCACCGCGGCTAGGCAATAAGCATTTTAACGTAATAAATAAAATGTACCAATCAAATCTTCCTCAAATTGGGGAAAAAATAATCCTCTCTCTTTTCCTACCTTATATGCCCCTTTTCTTCTTTTCCCCTTCATCTTTCCATTGTAAAAATATTGCTTTGATCTCATATGTACGGTTTGTAAGGTTTAAGAATTAGTTCTTGCCAATTGTGTTGTTACATAGATGAGAAGATTTAACTAAAATATAGCGATTTTTTGTAATTTATGTCACTCACACGTGCAAATAGTTGAAAACCGTGGGGTGTACATACAATTTTCCCAAAATATCTTCGAGTGCGCATACACCGCTTAATCAGTTTAGGCAGTAGGGTGGTGGATCTTTGGATCATCTAACGTGTGTCTGGATTGTGGTTGTGCGATCAAATCTTGATCGACGACCCTTGTACGTTTTGGGGCAGGCAGTTGTGTTTGATGGTCCTCCTTAGATCTAGAGCGTAGCCTTTTGATGTGAATCCAATAGCTAATGAAGAAACTGGAGGTTATACATTGTTCTTCCCTCTTTTCAAATGTGCGGTAACATTGTTCTTTGGTCAGGTCTCCGACACTTTTAGATGAAGCATCATCTTCTCCCATTCACGATGGCGGCTCGTAGATATATAAAGGACTTTTAGGCTTTAGTTTTCATTTATTTATTCGATGTTATTTCGTGCCCGATCGAATAAGAAAGTGTCTTTCTCATTTAAGAGGGCTACTCTGATTTTTATTATATCGCATTTGACCGCTTAGTTGAGCTCCTCAACGGAGTCAGTGCTTTCCAAACTCTGATGTATGAGATCATGCACCGTGTAATAAATTCGTCTTCGCTTATGCCACCCTCCACATATCATGTGTGTTCCTTTTCGTGGCCAAGCATGCCATGCTAACGCATCCCATGTGTCTTCATCCTAAACAATATATGCCAAATCAAAATAATAATTGATTGCTTTTCCTACAATTGGTTGCTTTTTGGTTTTTGTTGTGATTCATTCGTGGGGCGAGCGAAGCTTCTGTAGTGCTTTGAACCAATGCCTGATCATCTTGACGAAGTTCGTCCACCTCTCTAAAGCTATGAAGGAGAGAAAGGGAGGGATCCCAATTATCATCCAATTAATCCTTTCTCATCCTGACCATCAAAGCGAAGTCTAACTCCTATCGTAGATCCACTACTATCCATTGCTTGATGCGTTGCCATGTGCCACCATCTCCACGTTTGATAGCCCTTCCTTAATGATGGGATTTAAGTCGTGTTGTGCACTTAGAGTTGGCTGACTGAGCAAAGAGGGAGCACACACAACTGTTAGATTAGGCAAAGTTCACATGAATTGGGCATGTGGTGGGTTATTTCTCAAGTGCTTGGTGGTCTTCTGATTTCCATGCCACTCAATACTTCGGAGTGGGTACTTGTACAATCATCGATAATTTACAACGCCCAACCATTGACGTCTTTCAATTACATATAGGTCATTCTGCACCCTTACTTCATTTTAATTTTAATTATACTTATACCCCTCTATTTATGTATGTATTCGGACCCTTAATTTTACCTTTTTGGAAAATAAAAAGTTGTATGATGTAACTTATTTAGTTCTACATATCATGATGATTTAATTCTGATTCATATGCTCTATGGTTCATTTATAAAAATTAAAAGAGTAAAAAATAATATAAGTTTCACGTTTTAACTTATTGATTTGTAGTAGTTCAGCTCCTTGAATAGAAATTCCAAAAAATACCACCATTTTATGCCATGGTTGGGTTCTACAATTAAACAAAAAAGAACTTAAATATATGGTATTGTGTTCTCTAAAATATTTTTTGATTGATTTGAGAAAATAAACATAATTGATTCATATATTAATATTTTGTAAAACTATAAAGTGTTATTATCTACACCATTTAATATACATATAGATTTTTAGGATGCAAAAAAAAAATTGATGTTTGATATTTATTGTAAATTAAATACAAAAAATCGATCATTTCAGTAGAAAAGCATCAAATATTTAACTTTTTTTTTAAATAATGATAAAATATTGTAATTTATATCATGTATTTACACCCCGTGCCAAAAAACACTAAGTTTTATATTGTGTGATCAAATATTGGCATAAAAATCCAAATAATTTCCTTATTTTTCATTGATACACATTGAATTAAAAATATAAAAAAATACATTTCATGTAGCATGTAATATTGCTTACCTAAGAAAAATACCCTCAGCTTAAATATTTACTTTTGTATTCATAGGTGATTAGGAAATTAAATGTTGCAACTGTTTTCATTCCCATATTTTTAACCTCATAAAACTCACCTTAAAATTTCCAAATAAGTGTTAATATAGATTTACTTATTATAAGATCAAAAATCTTTTCTCCTATTTTTATAAGTTATTTTAAGCCTCAAAATTGAATTTACAATTTTTTAAGTATTTTTAAGCTTACAACACTTCACTTCACATGTATTTCATATTTCATTTTATGTAAAAACATAAAAAAATACCAAAAATAATATGCGTGAACCTTAATATGCTTGGTTATCTTATTATGATTCAATCCACATTTTCCTCCCTATGACCGACCTTAGTATCTTTCCAGGTATAAATAAATAAATACATTACACATCTCATTACGATTTAATTAAGGTTTTTTGACTAAGTTGCTTTTCTAACTTATGCTACAACAACTGATCATTAATTAAGGTAATAAGGTGTGTTTTAATAACATGCACTCAATTGAGAGTATTCCAGGTGAGACTATGTTTGGGGATTTACAATCTCCCTACTTACACTAGTAACATCCTTGTCAGGAGATGACCCATTACTTATGCCCGATAATAATAATGGAAGCATATTCCAGGTCTTCCTTTATATATCTTTAATTGTTTCAGTAGCTTCACCTCTCGTGTAGATCATTTTCGTAATTAGAGGGAATCATTTTAATACCATTTGTCGTGTTCTAGACTTGGACTGTGGTTGTTATCGAAGAAAATTGAAACTGACGTCTTCTTGGGATTGAGCTCAATTGGGTCTGTTAACAATTACCCAACATGCTAAAGTTAAAATTGTCATATAAATTATACTTTATGAGTATTCCATGTGGGATTATGTTTAGGGTATAAAAATTCTACTATCAAGCCTCGTGTATTTATTATTTATGTGTTGCAAGCGCACGGTCATCCTAACCTGAAATGGTAGACTGCATTTTATGCATGTAAATTTTGTGTATGTTTAGAATTTGTTATGTGTTGTATTTACCATCTGGGAATAAAATCGTTGTATCCCACAACTAATTATATTTATATTACACATACTTACTCCATTGTATTTAAATAAATTACACATTTTTTAGTCTTGTTATTTATTTTAGAAGCTAGAAAATTATCGATACATACATATAAACAAATGATTCAGTATATGTATAGAATTTATAAATATTGCATATCATGTGCCTTCCATCCTCTTCACAAACAGTCCGTATATTTATGTGACAGTATTTCTGACTATACTTAACCTAGATTGGCATATGCATCGAAGAGAAAGCAGATGAGTCGTATGAGTCACTAGACTAAAGGATATGATATGATTCTTATTGTTGAATTTTACAGACAACATCAAGAAGGACAATGGAAAATGAGATATTTGTCTCAAAGTCTTGACTACCTATACTTGTGGTGCTCCAAAGCAAACCCACAACATCCGTCTTTAGATGTTATATTCATCTACTATAATATATAGTCGTCCAACGATTCACATAGAAATGTTTGAGCCCAACTGAATTACATATCAATTTGACATGTATTCATACATCATAATAGATAACCATACATCATAAGTGGAAGCAGGTAGGAAATCCGAATAAGTTACTTTATTACAACAAGGCACCACAAGTGCCTACAAAATTACAAACAATACAATAGTAAACAAGCTTGACAATTTAAAAATAACCGGTACACACACTACACCATGCTTCTTTTCCTAACAATACTTGTGTTACTTTGATGAATCCCCCTTCCTAAGGTAGGTCACAAGTAAAAAGTGAGCATTAAGTTATGCTCAATAACTAATATGTGTGCATGAATGTCTCTCTTTATGGACAATAATAAGTATATTGTGAATAATACAACAAAAACTCACCAAAATATCTTCATAATATTATAGCTTCAAACAATATAGCTTCATAATATTATTCAGAGCAGCTTGTTATCATCAAATCATCAATATTTTCCAGGCTCACTCATGGTGGTCTCATACATATAGTTAATGCCTACAGTATTATAGGCATTTTATCAATCACAAGGAGGTCAACTCCTAGCTTAACACCTCTAAATACAACACAATCAGTGTAATATATCATGCAATTCATGACACAATAAGCACAATTGTTTATGCACAAGTTGAGCTGTACAATTAGGTGAATACATCATCCACAGACCATCTTAAGCATACAACCCTCATTTTAGATCATGTTCACTTAAGCAGGAGCTTCCAACCATATTCATCATTCAATGACCTTGTAGTGCATTAAGCATTGGTTCAAATATTTATAGTCGTCATTTCATGCACAAGAGTTAAGGTTCCCAAGCACCATGGAATATTCTTATTTTAGTCCTTAGAACATGCTTTCTAAGTCCAACATGCATGTATAACACCGAGAGGATCGCCTGTTATAATACAACATGTGTTGTACTACTTTGGATCTCAATATCCCCAGCCCCCTAGGAGGGTTGTATGATCCCCATCGGACGGTCCACTACAATACAACATCTGTTGTATTACATTAGACAATCCACTCCCTATATAACATAGCACTCGATAATATATATATATATATAGAGAGAGAGAGAGAGAGATCTTAATATTAATGTCTATAATATCTAAGATATTATCAGATCTCAAGAGTCGATTAGCAAACTCGAATCCGATTAGTTCAACTCAAGCCTGATTTAATGTACTTGAATTGAGGCTAAATCAAATGAAATTGAGTCTGGTTTCAACGAATTCAAATATAATTAAGTGACTTAAGTGATGAATTACCTTGATTAGATTGAGAACCAATGTCAATATCATAGACCTAATGTGTATAATTAAATATTAAAAAATCAAATAGGACTAAGAAACATGGACTAGGATTGGTTAATAACGACCAAAACTTAATACGAGGGATTTATTATTGAGAAATTTGAGCGGCATGTTGTAACTAAGAGAAATCAATTAGTCTTGAGGTTATTTGAAGGGGGCATAATCAATGAATATTATGTAGTTAGAGGGCAATTAGAAAACCAAATAATCACCTTTAATGCCTAAATAAACCCCACCCATTCCTTGAAACTAAAGCGAGAATCTCTAATTCTCCACAATTCTCCTTATGCTCTGATCTATCAGCTATAGGTAGATCAAGAGGGGAGGACTCGAAGCTCGAATCCATGAGTAGTTGAAGCTCTTGTGTGCTTAATCTAATCAAAAGCAGGACGGGTAAAGATCTCGTCCATCCATCTTGAATCGTTAGGTTTTGATCTTCTATTATTGACTAGAACTAACTAATTAACTAGTAAGTTGGATTAGTAGCTCTTGATTTCTTGTCTAATACATCACCTTAAATATATGAGTCCAAGATATGATATATGAGGTTGAGCGGTTAATATCATTTAAATTTTATCAAGTTGAATGCATATTGAATGGAGAACCGTGGATGCTTGCTTGATATGTTTTGCTTGATCGATTTCCTTCGGTACTTGAATTCGTGATTTACACAGTTGTGTATTTGAGTTGGCTGCATAGATTCTACTTATGCATTCTATATGTTGTCATCGAGAAAAAATATGTCGATGTGTATTGTAATGCACTGATATTCTACATCTTCACATAACTATATAGACACAAGTAGAGGAATAAGAGTAGCTTATCTCATCATAACTATAAAAGTCGTCAATCATCTTAGTCTCTCAAAGAGGACATATCTAGGAACTAGCATCGGACATAACCCTTTTGGGTCCAAGGTGACCCAACCCAAGGTCAGCTGAAATTAACGGGTTCTGGGGCTATGAACCGAATTTTCTCCTCCTAGTTGACCCACGACCTGACCCGACCGGATTAATATGGGGTCGGTCTATCTAAAAAAGGTGGGAGAATGGAGAAGGAAAATGAGTAATTACAAGTTCCTACGATAGTGATGGAACGATGAAGATAAATGGACGTTACAAGGATTACTGGTATCGAAAGCATCGATTGAAAACTAACTATTCACAGAAAAATAGTATATTATATGATATACACATACGAGAAACAATGAGAGAAGTGATATTACGATGAAGGTGTCGAGAAAAGCTCAACCACATGTTTGTTGTAAGAGGAGGGAGTGGACAATTACGTGCATGTACCAAGTGAAGGTTGATGAGAATATCAAAGAACTGCAATATTATAATATGGGATATGGATTATTATATAGGTATTCTATTGGACCCTTATCAAGCTAGGCCAATTGGCCTACAGGTTGAGTCAGGATTGGCCCAAGCCCGACATTTATTTAATGGGTCAAATTCTTAGTCAAGACTGACCCAATATAAATCGAGCTTGGGTTCAAGTCGACCTCATGAGTCGGACTCATGGGCTGGTTCAATCCAATGCCCACTCCTAGACATACTCCCACCAGTCACTACAATCAAAAGTTACCCTCCCCTTATTTCGCTTGCCAATAATATCCCAAAATAATTACTTCATAGCCAAACTTATGTTAGTTGACTTAAGCATTGGTTCCTTTATATTATACATCAAAGGGTATATGTGTACAAGGCGCATCATTTATATGGCATGCCCATAAATAGCGGAACGTGTGGTATTTACATATTATGCTGAGGGGCATCCATGTAAACCTCCCCTTTGGAGAACATTTGAACTCGGAAGTAGGAGGTGGGAATTTTCATATCTACAATCCCTTGCAGGAGTTCCTCATCTAACCTAGATTCTACATTCTGAACACAGCCCGGATTAAGTTCCAACATATATATATATATATATATATATATATATATATATATATATATATATTAAATAGCGTTATACAATACTCATACAACCAGCATTCTAAGCTCGCTCACTAAACACGCAGTTCAGAGCAAACATCAAATAATACCTGACTCTTGGATTGATTTTTCAAAATTACAACCAATATGGTTGATGCCCATCCAATAGGAAAAAAGAAAAGGGAGAAAGTGAAAGATATCTTCTGTGGTTTGTAAACTATAACAAATGTGAGATATCTTCAGTGGTTTCTAAACTATGCTATCTGAAACAGTTTTAGAATGCTCTTCTGAAGCCAGTGAACTAACTGTGAGAAAAGAAAGAATAAATTCTGTCAATAATGCAGCAAAGAAATCATTAATACTTCTTGAGACATGAAGATCCATTCTGCAAAAACTTTGGGATTCTCACTCCTTGGATGATTCTTGCTTTCCAATCTCCGGTTCTTCACTGGGACCTACTACGGTGGATTCATTCTCCATTCCAGTGGAATCCCTTACGCGCAGTTCATACTCTTTGGCCTCGTTCAGGGAATCATCAGCTATAGTGGTATAATCTGTAGTTCCTCCAGTTTCTGGAGACTCCTCCACGTCCGAGTCACTTTCAGTGGAACTGCCATCTGAATCCGAACTCGAAAGTGAATCACCATCATCCACGCTAACTTTTTGATCCATGTTAGGCAGTGGAACTTCCTCTGCAGCCTCTCTTTGCTAGATTGGAACATCATCGCTGATAACTAATAGACCCGTTTTCTGTCTTTCACGGTATACTGCCATCTCGCTCTTGTATCTTTCTTTATCCTTCAGGCCGATCTCCTGATAAACCTGAAGATTTAAATGAAATGGCAATTATAAGTGTATGATACAGAAGACAAGTTTTAAGTTTCAACTTGCATATAGTTTTTGCAAACTCACACCCTTCTCAGATTCTGTTAGTTTGTTCCAGAGATCACTGATGAATACCCATTCATCACTCTTTATTCTTATATTTTAGCTACAAAAACCTTTGCAAATGCATGTATATAGTTGTAAATGGAAATAATTACCAAAAGCATGCATTGTGTAAAAAACCTATAATTAACATGTTTTTGTGCAAAAATAAAAGAATAAAGATTAAAAAGAAAAAGAGGGAAATATTTAGAATAAATATTGAGCAACCTAACCCAAGGGAGGGCTCAGCATGGGCCTGACCGCATAAAAGCCAAAGAAGAGGGAGATAGGGGCTCATGTGTGTAAATGATTATGTAAATAAATAAAAGTATTTTCCTCACAAAAATAGACTCAAATTGGTTTGTAAATATTTGTACATATTTATAGATATAAAAACAATATAAAAATAGAAAAATCAAAAAGAACAAAAACATCACTTTCACATTGTACATAGAACCACCTTTATATTTATTTAGCCTTATAAATAAATAAAATTAATTTCCAAAATTTTTGTAAATATTCTACATTATATAGTGTAAATAAATAAAATAAAAACAATTAAAACAAAAACGAAATAAAAATAACAAAATTAAAAACACAAAAATATATTGTAAATATACCATGTATACAATTATACATATGTATTTATTTCACTTATGTATATAAATAATAAAAAAATTAAATAAAAATGTCTTTTTATTCTCATTTTATAATATAAATAAATAAAATATAAAATAGGAATAAAATTGTACAAAATAAGAAATTAAAAATCAAAAATCAAAAACCTATATAGTGTACAAATACCTATATATAGCTATATAATGTATATACCTTATTTTTATTTTGAAAAATTAATTAAAAATCACTAAAAAATAGAAAAAAAATAAAATAAAAATATTTCATGTTTTAACTTTTTACAAATTCGGCCCTTAGCTACCTTGAATTTCACTTCCAAACTTTATCCACGTGGCCGATCCCTATTGGCCCTGGGGATGTTGACCGCCCGGTCAACTACCCCCCCAGGACCACTTCTCACGGGCTTAGGCGCCCGACCCGATTTCACCAATTTTTAGCGCCTAAACCCGATTGATTCCCACCTAAACCCCGGGTCAGATCCGTCCACGACATACCCGAGACCCTCGCCGGAGCTCCTGCATCGGGATCTGCGCGCTTCCACGCCCTACCCGCGCCTGTCTTCCCGGACCCTTCCAGCGTATAAAGCTGAGCTCCGCCACCTCATTTCTCCATCTTTGGCCATTCGATTCCACCCCCTGTGAGCTCCAGCGTGTGCGTGAGAGTGACAGCTCGCGTCTTGTGCTGTTGAAGCGAGGAGAAGGAGCGAGGTCACTGATTCGGCGAAGCTTCGCCGCCTTGCTCCGCCACCAGCAGGATCTCGAGCCTCGGAGGGAGACGCTCCTCGAGGCGAAGACCCAGAGCTGCGCAAGCTCTTCCCCAGTCTCCTCGTCCACCCAGGTAGTCCCTTGGGCCTTTCTTTTTCTTGGATTTTCCATTTCGCCCAATTCGCTGCTCCGCCGTCCCCCGCCGATTCCGATCGATCCAGACCATCATCCGACCATCGGGCTTCACCATAGCCATCGCCTCCTTCCCGCGCACCTTCTCCTTAGTTCCATCCAACCCAGCTCGCACAGGAGCTGGGACTCGAGCTCCACCGTCGCCCCTTCGCCGGAGCTCGCCCATATCGCCCCACAGTTCACCGTCACCCCGCCTAACCGGGTCGAGGCAGTTTGCCCTCGACCCGCGAGTCTTCTGGTCATCTTTGCAGGTACTACCCAGCCCATCTGAGGGCTTGGGTCATTCGGGCCAGGAGCCTCACCTCCGCCGACCTCGCCGGAGCTCACCAGAGCTCGGCTGGGCCATCGGAGGCCACCAGCAGCTGCGGAGCACCACGTCGGAGCTTCTCCGATCTTCAGGCGCAGCAGGGGAGGTCAGGAGCGCCTGTTCTTCGTCGACCTTCAGCCACCGTCCGATTAGACCTCCAGCTCCAGTTTGCATCTGGGCCGTCCGTTCAGGAGCAGCAGCCACCGTTTGATCTGAGGAGGATAGATCTGGACCGTCCGATGCTCGAGAGTTAGCCACAGAGAGCCACGACCGTTGATCACACCACGTGGCTTAACCCCAGCCGTCGGATCACTTCGAGGACCCCAGTCTTGGAGCGCCAGCCGATCCTCACCGTTGATCTCTCCACGTTGCCTCCATCCTGCGATCCGCATAAATAAAGGGTAAACTACCCTTAGGCCCTTCTGTTTATTTCATTTCGCATTTAGTCCTATAATTATCTAGTGTAGTTGTTTAGTTTTTGGGATATTTGCATCGATGACCCTGTGCTTAGTTTTATTTGCAGTTAATCCCCTGTGTATGGTTTGACACGTGCATCGACACGTGAGTTTTTGGCTTATTTGCATATCATACCCCTTTAGTTCTGACTGTTAATGAATGAATGAAAGTTTGTGTTTATTTGCATTTATACCCCTGTGCGTATTTTAATTGAACAAATGCGAATATTTGTGGGTTATTTGCAGATAAGCCCCTGGGCTTTTGGTGCCTGTTACCAAATAGCCCTCGGGACTTATTTTCATTACATTTGGGTCCCTGAGTGCCCCAGGCACGCGCGTAGCGCGTGTTTTACTGGGTTAATTGCACCAGACCCCCCAGACTTCCGGGTATTTGCACTTTGGTCCTTGTGCACAATACCCCTTCTTTATTTTTGAATAAAATAGCAAATTCCCTCCAAATCCAATGAAAATTGGACACATGGCTCCTGCCATAGTGTAAAATTTTCAAGGATTTTTGGAGACATTTCTGAGTTGATTTGATATTTTTAAAAATTCAAAAACATCTAATTTTGCTATTGTCTAACTTTAAAAATCACAAAAAAATATTAAACAAATTACAAAAAAATTGTCTACTGCTTATTTTGTTGTGTTTGATTTTCTAGCCAATTTTGGCTATTTTTCATTACTGAAAACCACTAAAAATGAAAAACACTTAAAATCTTATAAAAATTCTAATAAATAAACCAAAAACCCAAAAATAATAATCTAGGTGCCTAATTTTTCCTTGTTTTATTCTCTATACAGGAAAAATATCTCCAGGCTAATTTGGGGCTTCTAGATATTTTATCTAGGTCCTTTTAGCTCTGCTGGACAGTACCTATAGTTTCAGTCACTGTTTCATTTTTAGAAAATTAAATAAACATCAGAAAAATCCCAAAAATTCACTAAAAACACTAAAAATTATAAAACACATAAAAATATTTTTGTCAGAATTTTTGGTTGATTTTTAGTGCATTTAATAAATTGTTGAAGTGTGTAGTTTCTTTGCTTTTATTATTTTCTTAACATATTAAAAATCCAAAAAATATAAAAACCCTTAAAAACCACCAAAAATATCTTCTCTTCTCTGATTGACTACTTCGTAGGCCGTGAGGCCAATCCGTGCTCCTTGTGTTCGACCCTGGTCGCTATACTAGGTTAAATAAATAGCAAGCCCGCTATTTCGCATTTTGATTGAGTTTTATCTCTCTTGGTGGTCTATTTTTCTTGATTGTTCGCACTTGATTGCTTGGGTCGCAACGACCGATTAGCACCTTATATCCGAGTGGTCATTTTGCGCAACATCAGAATGGTGCCGTTGCCGGGGAGCACGGCTTAGTAGTTGTTTTTCCGCGGTTTTCTTTTACGCGGTTTTCTGTACATATTCTTGTATATACATTTGATCTGTTTATATATTCATTTGGTCTGACATTCTTGCTTGTTTTCTTGCGAGGGCCCGAGGATCGAGGCGGCTTCTTCGGAAGCCGACGCAACCGCGAGAGTCGGAGGCGGCTCTCTTCTTTACAGAGCCGCAAGAGAGCGCAGGAGAGCGAGCAGGAGTGCGGGAGCCGCGGAATAGCCGCGGATTAGCATAGTTTAGATTAGGATTTATTTCCCGTATTTTTGAACTATTGTAATAATACAGGTACATTCGGACAGACACTGGGACTCTCGGGTCTGTTTCGCCGAGCACCGGTGTGCTCGGGGGTCCCATTTAGATTTTTTACAGTTTTTCGCGGTTTTAGCTTTTTAGCTGCCTTTTACGGTTTTTCGCGATTTTTCTCGAGCCCCTAGATTTAGGATTTTCTGCTTGACTGTGCCGTAATTAGTAGGATCCCCACACTTAATTGATTGCATGTTCCTATAGAGCGATAATTGGACCTACTAATAAAACAATAATAAAAATAATTTAGTCGCTTTCCTGAGAGCCTACGCGCCGCGAGCCTGCCCCGTCAAGCGCTACTCCTGAACTCGACCTGTCGAGAAGAGGAGGGGTGGGTCTAGACCGGACTCTTTGGATCGAGGATGAGTGACTAGGCTAGACGGTTCTATCGAGTAGAAATTGCCTGTTTAGGACTCGGCTTTCTGCCTGCACCATTTAGGTAGTTTATTTCCTGTCTTTCAATTCTGCGCGGATCATCTTGCATGTAGACTGCTGGAGTCAGGTACGCATTTCTATCTCTGCATGCATCATTGATTTCTCGCGCATCGGTTTTTTCGTCTTCTCCCCCCTGTTTTGGACTAAATAACTAGGAGAACCGAAAAATTCGTTAGGCCTTTGTTTTTTGAAAAATATTAAAAAGAAAAACCATAAAATTGGGACTGTTTAAGCTATTGACCCTAAAAGACACTTAACTGAAAAATTTGTCTTGGGGAGAGCAACCCCCTCATTGTTTGGTTTGCTTGCGCGAGAGAGTGACCCGCACCCTAGGTAGAGCCCTCCGGTGCTATTTCTAGCTGACTACCGACTCTTCCGTGCGGGCCAGTCGGTTGGAGTAGCATCGGGTATCCCAACAGGTTACGTAAGCGCTCTGATAGACTGTTTGTTCACCTAATAAAAACTGACAAGATAATTTGACCGAGCCTTCACGGTCTTCAGCTCGTGTTGCGTTGGTGAACAGAGGGGTTTGCATTTTGATCATAGTTTCTCCAGATCCCATCCGCACTACTCGACCAGATCACAATGATGGGTAGACGCTCTCTTAGGCAGCCTCTGGCTGCACCGCTTTCAGGCACGTCTACCCAGTCATCTAGGTTGGCCCGCGAGAGCCAAGACCAGTTCTCCGAGCCCGAGTATGATTCCGCCCTGTTCCCCCTCGACCCCCTTTCTTTCGATCTGAGAGATATGAGCCAGAGGAGAGACTCACAGAT
This sequence comes from Ottelia alismoides, assembly GCA_037367405.1. Classification (NCBI taxonomy): domain Eukaryota; kingdom Viridiplantae; phylum Streptophyta; class Magnoliopsida; order Alismatales; family Hydrocharitaceae; genus Ottelia; species Ottelia alismoides. The sequence continues at coordinate 159,959 of JAZKJV010006632.1, read as the reverse complement.
TTGACAGCACCTGAGTTTGGCTCGTTTGATTTTGCAGACGCCATGGCCGGCAGTTCTGAGGATCGCTCCCGTCAGCCTGAGCACTTCGTATTGGATCAGGGAGCGATCAACTCCACCCTGATTGCCTCTTTAGAGACCGTCCAGCAGCAGTTGAGAGATCAGGGAGCTTTCATGCTCGACATGAGGAGAGAGATGGAGCAGATGCGAGCAGAGCGCGAGGAGCGCAGAGAGGGACCGAGGATTCCAGAGGATGCAGATGCAGCAGCCGCAGCAGCAGCCGCAACAGCCGCCGCAGCAGCCACCGCAGCCGCGGCCGGAGGACCACTGAGACCGATGCAGGAGTTGCACAACCCCGGATCGACGTTGACGCACCACTGGGTCGTACTTCCAGCCATCGTGGGGGACTTCAAGTTCCCCCCGAACACCTTGCAGCTACTCCCCCGTTTCCACGGGCTCACGACTGAGGAGCCCCATCTCCACCTCCAGGAGTTTCTGATGATTTGCAGCACTGTCCACGACCGTCAGGTGGACCAGGATACGATCAGGATGATCGCCTTCCCCTTCTCCCTAGCAGACAGAGCAGCCACCTGGCTGAAGCATTTGGGGAAGTTTGTTTACACCTGGGAGCAGCTCCGCACCGAGTACTTGAACAAGTACTATCCACTCGGGCGAACCAATGCAGCGAGGGCCCTGATCAGCGACTTCTCCATGCTCCCCAACGAGCAATTCCATGAGGCATGGGAGAGGTTTCGTGAGCTTACTGACCGATGCCCGCACCATGATATCTCGAAGCTGAACCTTGTGCAGAGCTTCTTCAGCGGGCTGACACCAGAGCTCCAGGGCTTAGTGAATGCTTCTTGTGGCAGGTCCTATTTCGCTAAGGATCACGACCAGGTCTGGGCCATCTACGAGGAGATGGCCGAGAACTATATGGTGATGTCCCAGACCCGGTTGTATACTCAGGGCAGACCCAGCAGCAGCCAGGACCCGTGCAGTACCAGAGGATAGCATGGGTCGACGCCGGTCCATCCAGTTCATCCACAGTTGCAGCAGCACAGGCAGAGTCGTCCGCTGCGGATATGGGTATTATCAGCGAGAAGTTGGACCGGATGGAGCTGATCGAGAAGAAGCAGTGCCAGGGCATCACGTAGATGGAGCAGATGGCACAGACTCTGAGCGACATGAAGACCCAGCTCATGTGTCTCCAGGAGGCACAGACGGCTTCCCAGCCCCGTCTTCAGTCGCGAGGCGATACCGACGGCAGCAGCAGCTCGTCCCAGCGCTCCAGCTCTTTTCAGCAGCCTAGACAGGTTCACCTTGTACAGGCAGAGCCGTACCAGCAGCAGCAGCCCTCTTACCAGTCTCCACCATCTCCAGACATGCAGATGGTGGTATACCAGCCGGATCAGCCTCTGGCAGTACTCCCGCCAGCCCAGTACGACACCGAGTCGTTGATGGATGTCAACGGGATTTGGTATGACCGTCCTCAGCCTGGGATCTGACGAGACCATCCCGGATTCAGGTGGGGGAATGGAGGTACCCAGCCCCAGCAGCAGCCATCTGGCCAGGGAGGCTAGTATAGCCAGCAGAGAGATCACCAGCAGCAGCAGCCCCTAGTTTACCAGTCACAGCCGCACTCATCCTTCGTTCCTCGTCCCTATCAGCAGCAGGGACAGTCTTGGAGACGTGAGCAGCAGGCTCACCAGCCACACCAGCAACACCCTTCTTCTTACCCCTCTCACCAGCAACAACACCAGTTCCAGCAGCCTCATCACCAGAGAGGCTACCCGTCGGGCTCCCACGAGAGCCCTGTTTTGGATGACATAGCCCGCCTCGTCACGGACCAGCAGGCTACCTTCAGACGGGAGATGGACGAGTTCCGCCAGGAGATGCGGGACATCGTGAGAGGGATGGCCGCCATTCCTGCCTAGATTGAGCCGAATCCCAACAGCCTGAAGCGAAAATCTGAACAGGTAGCTTACACTGAGCACGCCACTCCTAGTGATCCATTTGTTGATACATCTTCGGATCTGTTTGATGCTGATTTTGTTACACTTAGGAGCGGTAGGACACCAGCAGGCGGCGGCGCCTCGTCTGAGCTACACCATGAGGACACATCCGAGGCGCCAGATGAGGAGGAGGAGAGCGGTACTGAGGCCGCTCATGACGATGATGGTGGTACTGATGCCACCAAGGACGATGATCCCACCGGCGGTGCTGAGGCCGCCGCTTTACCAGTTCGAGAAGGTGGTACTGACGCCACCAGAGTAGCCGAGCTAGCACGCGGTACTGAGGCCGCGAGACGTCTAGCAGAGCCAGCCCGTGGTGGTACTGAGGCCACCGGTGTTCATTTTGAGAGAGATGTTGTTTTTCCTTCTGTTGATGTATCTCAGAACACTGTTTTGAATAAGGGAAAAGGTTTAGTTTCTTCTGGTCCCACTGTGGTGATTGATGTATGTGCGGATCCGGCCGTCGAGCCGTCTAGGCCTTTTCCTAGTCCTTCATCTGAGAAGGACCCTGTGATCCCCTTCCCTAGAGACCTTCAGATGGGGAAGGGGAAGAAAAGAGAAAAAGACCCAAAAAAGAGAGAGCAGGAGGAGTTCAGCCAGAGCATGATCGACAGATTTCGCATACAGCTGACCCTTCAGGAGGCTTTGCAGCACACTCCCCTTCTTCAGCGATCTTTGAGAGACAGGACCACAGTCAGGAGGAGGAGGAGGAACCACACTTCAGAGATTCATGTGCTGATGAAAGCCACGTGCTTCGCGATCCAGAACCGTCTGCCGGCCAAGAGGCCAGATTCAGGAGCCCCGTATGTCAAATGTCAGATTAGTGAGCAGAGGTTCGACCGGACTCTATTGGATAGCGGATCGTCTATCAACCTCCTTTCGGCAGCCCTTCTCGATCACTTCGAGTTGGACACTCTTCGACAGAGCAGGACAGTCCTTCAGTTTGCTGATCGATCTGTCAAGAGGCCGAAGGGGTTGTTGCGAGACGTTATCGTCACGATTCAGGGCCTGGAATTCCCCGTGGACTTCGTAGTGTTGGACATGGAGATCCCTGATTCAGTGGCCGATACCCCCATCATCCTCGGTCGTCCGTTCTTGGCCACAACCAAGGCGGTGACTGATCATGATAGCGGGAAGGTATACTTTCGCGTCGAGGGCGAGAGTGTACAAATAGAGACGGTCGAGGACTACAGAGCTAGAGAGAGCATGCTCAAAGACCAGCACAGATACAGAGCAGCTGACAGACGCCGGGCAAGACATCCACCAGGACTATGATTTTGTGATCACAGATGATGAGGCAGCATGGGCAGACCCTTCCGCACAGGCCATCCTCTCATTTCCAGACACCACTGATGCAGAGATGATAGCAGAGGAGAGCTTGGAGAGCACAACCCTGGTCCAGGATACTACAGAGGCAGCAGAGCCGGTTCTCGACCGCGACACGGTTCTTAGTGATGGTGGTACTGATACCACCTTGGTTGATGCAGATCCCTCGGATTCAGAGTCTGATTGGGCAGATTGTGATGATCAGATGCCAGACCTGAGTCCACCAGAGCCTACAGATGAGGAGTAGGTAGAGGCAGAGCAGATCAGGGACAACACAGTTGAGCAGCCTTCTCCAGATCCAGTTTGCGAGAGCTCGTATTCTTTCTCCCAGGCAGATTTGGCAGATTTAGCAGCATTCACGCACCTTCTTCCGAGGCCAGATTTGCCAGCACCCAGCTATCCAGAGCTGAAGCCGCTCCCTACTTCGCTGAAATATCGGTTCCTTGCGGGTGAACCTGAGATGTACCCAGTCATCATCTCCGCCGATCTGACTGGAGAGCAAGAATCCCGTTTGATGGGGGTTCTTGAAAAGAACCGCAAGGCAATCGGATGGAGCGTAGCAGATCTCCATGGGATTAGTCCATCAGTGTGCTCCCACCATATTTATCTCGAGGAGGGGGCGAAGCCATCGTGTGAGTTCCAGCGGCGGCTGAACCCCAACCTGAGAGAGGTCGTGATGAAGGAAATATCAAAATGGTGGAGTGCAGATTTTATTTATCCCATTTCCGACTCCAAGTGGGTCAGCTCCTTGCATGTGGTGCCCAAGAAGACGGGCATCACGACTGTGATCAGTGAGTCGGGAGAAGAGATTGCTACACGAGTACCCACCTCTTGGAGGGTCTGTGTTGACTACAGGAGACTCAACCAGGCCACCAAGAAGGACCATTTCCCCCTGCCTTTTATTGACCAGATCATTGAGAGACTGGTAGGGAAGAGCCATTATTGCTTCCTGGATGGGTACTCGGGCAACAACCAGGTGGCCATCGCTCCTAAGGATCAGGAGAAGACCACCTTTACCTGTCCCTTTGGTACATATGCCTTTCGACGCATGCCATTTGGGCTATGCAATGCCCCTGCGACTTTTTAGAGGTGCATGCTGTCGATCTTTTCGGACATGGTAGGGGAGTGTTTGGTGGTCTTCATGGATGATTTCTCGGTCTACGGCGACGGATTCGACTCCTGTCTTGACTACCTAGACCGAGTACTCCAGCGATGTATTGAGTACCATTTCGTTCTATCTTGGGAGAAGAGTCACTTCATGGTGACTCAAGGGACGGTGCTTGGCCATATCATCTCCAACAGGGGCATGGAGGTTGATCCGGCCAAGGTTGATGTCATTAGAAAACTCGCACCGCCGTCCAATTTGAGGCAGCTACGGTCATTCCTGGGGCACGTTGGTTTTTATCGGAGATTTATTCAGGATTTCAGCAGGATTGCCCGGCTGTTGACTGACCTCTTGACGAAAGACACCGAGTTCCTTGTCGATGACAAGTGTCTTTTGTCCTTTGCGACTCTCCAGCAGTGTGTGATTGAGGCTCCTGTCCTCCATCCGCCCGATTGGTCTCTCCCATTCGAGATCATGACGGATGCCTCCGATTTTGCCGTAGGGGCAGTGCTGGGACAGAGGAGGGATGGAGTTCCATTTGCTATCCACTACGCTAGCCGCACATTGGATTCCGCCCAGCGGAATTACACGATCACAGAGAAGGAGATGCTAGCCGTAGTGTTCGCCCTAGATAAGTTTCGATCTTATATCATTGGATCTAGAGTGACCCTGTACACAGATCACACCGCCATCAGGTACCTCATGGCAAAGAAGGATGCCAAGGCCAGACTTACTAGATGGATCCTTCTACTCCAGGAGTTCGACATTGAGATCAAAGATAAGCCTGGAGTCAAGAATGTGGTGGCGGATCACCTCTCCCGTATAGAGCAGCCTGAGGAGTCTGAGCAGATAGATCCCATTTGTGAGACCTTCCCAGATGAGGCGATCCTTGCTATTGCCTCACTCCCGTGGTATGCTGATATTGTGAACTTTCTCGTTGTTGGGAAAGTCCCACAAGATTGGCCCGGGCAGAGGCTTGAGACCTTCCTTGCGAAGGCCAAGTCCTACCACTGGGAGGATCCCATCCTTTACCACGAAGGAGGGGATATCGTCTGGCGTCGGTGCATTCCTCGGGAGGAACACCATAGCGTCCTCACTTACTGCCACAAGCTTGAGGGAGGAGGACATCATTCTGGGAGGAGAACGACACAGAAAGTGCTCCAATCCGGCTTGTGGTGGCCTACCCTCTTCAAGGACTCTGATGAGTTCGTGAAGAGGTGTACTGACTGTCAGAGGATGGGCACTTGTGGACAGCGTGATATGATGCCGATGCAGCCCATTCACTTCTGTGAGGTTTTTGACGCATGGGGCATCGATTTCATGGGTCCATTCCCTAAGAGTCAGGGATTTGAGTACATTCTGTTGGCCGTGGATTATGTTAGTCGTTGGGTTGAGGCTATCCCCGCCCGAGCCGCTGATGCGAGGACAATATGCAGATTTTTGAGGAAGCACATCATCACGCGGTTCGGGGTTCCACGAGTTCTGATTTCTGATGGGGGGTCTCATTTCATCAACGACCAGGTGAAGGCCCTTACTAGCGAGTTCGGTATACACCATCGTATTGCTACACCTTACCATCCACAGACGAATGGTCTAGCCAAGGCGTCGAATAGGGAGATCAAGACTATACTGCAGAAAGTCATCCGCCCTGACCGAAAGGATTGGTCACAATTTTTGGACTCGGTCTTGTGGGCATATAGGACGTCTTTCAAGACACCATTGGGCACATCTCCCTTTCGCCTCGTTTATGGCAAGCCATGCCATTTGCCTGTTGAGTTGAGGCACAGGTCACTATGGGCAGTTACAGATATTCTTATGGATCCAGATGGTGTAGGAGACCAGAGGAGGGCAGAGTTAGCAGCCCTGGAGGAGTTGAGAGATACAGCTTTCTCAAACAGCCTACATTATAAGGAGAAAGTGAAGGAGTGGCATGATTCTCACATCAGCCACAAGCATTTTGAGATTGGACAAGGAGTATGGCTGTTTGATGCGAGGCTTCTTTTATTTCCAGGGAAGCTACAGAGCAAATGGAAGGGTCCTTATCTTGTGAGAAAGGTACACGACAACGGTAGTATTGATACATCCGAGTTGTCTTCTGAGAGTACCTTTCGAGTGAACGGCCAGCAGCTCAAGCCATTTCTAGATCATGAGCCGCGGGTCGTTGATGTTGCCCCTATTCACTTTGCGTGAGATGTGGTCTCTTGACTCACATCTTTTGCATCTCACGCCTGATTATCACTGTTCTTCCGACTTGTATAGATCCAGTTGTCTATATCACACTATTCTTTAGTCCCACATCCCTTTTCTCATCTTATGATTATGTTATACTTAGGGTGTACTTTACCCTAAGTATAGGGGGGATGTAGGACCTGCGGGTATTCTTTTCATTCTTTCTGCCCCTGTTTTGCTGCCTATACTTAGGGATATTTTACCCTAAGTATAGGGGGGGGGGCAGACTCTGTTCATTCTTCACTCGGACTTCCCTTCATGTACAGCTTGCTATACTTATGATTAGTTAATCCTAAGTATAGGGGAAACCACCGAGTTCTCCTCATTCCATTCATTCATTCATTCCTGTACTTAGCCATTCCTTTTCACTTCCCTATACCTAGCATGAGTTATGTCTTCTTCATCGCTCTTGACTCTGAGGACATCGTTCGAGCTAAGTATAGGGGGGTGTATATATTTCATATATACTTTAGCCATAACTCGTACTTTGTGTGAGTGTGTTAATAAATAAAATGGCTAAAAACCCCAAAAAAATCACAAAAATTAAAAATTTTTCTTGTAAATAATCATTCTTTTATTGTACATACATAGCTAGTGTACAAAATTATTTTTGTAAAAATGTTTTCAAAAATCTTTTGTGTAAAGTTGTGTAAATATTTTCTTATCAAAAACTATGTATATAGTACAAAATTTTTCCAAAATGTTTTGAAAATCAAAAGTTTGCAAAAAAACTTGTGTAAATATTTGTAAATACTTTTGCAAAACTTGCACTTCATGCATCCATCCATTCATGATTTCAAAACATTTTTCAAAAATTTTGCACGATTGTAAATATTTGTAAACAGCATCTTTGTATATATATGCATATAGTTTTTCCTGGTTGATAGTTGACATTTAAACTAGCCTGGAATCAAATTGAGAAATGGAGCTTGAATAAGATCTTAATCCACCTAATTCTAAGAGGAACCTTATAGGGCTTAGGGTTAAGGCTTTTCAGGTCCATAAGGACTTAATTCTTTGAGTCCACTAGGCTATGAGCATATGTCATCTTGATGAGCCTAAGTAGAGCACTTAACAACACACGCATGACTCTTAGAGACAATGGCTTGACTTACACCAGCACTTTACACATGGCTCTCCACGGATGAGGTAATGAGGAGGCAGTTTCCTTTGGCTTGGGGTAGCATATGAGGGTAGTACTTCTAGGCGGAACCTCTCTTCTTCTTCTAGTGAAGGAAGTGCGCCTCAACTTGGTCTAGTGGTGATGAAGGCTAAAGACAGAGGCTATGGGTTGCAATAAAGCTTCAAAAGAGGGATAGTCTACTGGCTCAAGAGGAAAATTTCTTGTATATATGCTGCACCATGTAGATATGTTGTACAGAGGCACTTGAAAAAAATTGCAAAATGCAAAAAGAACTCCAAAAAAGTGGTGGGTCGGATTGAAAATTTAATAACCCCACCGGAGTGTATATAGTCAAATAAAGCAAAAGCTTATGGTATCCATGTTACATCTCATGAAGCTTGCAGCGGGAGACTTAGCTACACTGGCTGAGCTTCCAAAAGTCTATACTTCTTCCCCCTCTTCTTCAGCCGGTTGCACTTGAACTTAGAAGGGAATACCCCGCTTCTCGAGGAAAGAGTTGCTAGACCAAGGCATTAGAGTTACCAAGTTGAGGGAGGTTGTTTCTTTGTTACTTCTGAGGTGGGGAGCTACACATCACTTACACTGCAGGGAAAGATTCATAGTCATTAGAGTTTGTGTATGTAGACTTGTTCTGATCTGGTTTATTGAGGAGTCTTGTCCATAGATTGGTGGAACTTAGAGGCTGTTGAGTTTTAAGCTTAAGTCTAAATAAGGTTCCGACACATTAATAATCCAAAGATCTGATCGAGCTCCATATTTCAATTTAATGAAGGAAAGTTTAATATTCAACCTTGTTCCATGTACATTCCCCTCTTTTTCTTTTTCTTTCTTTCTTTTTCACTTCTTTTTCAAATAAGTGTTTGCTAAGGGACTAGCAAAAGTTAAGTATAGGGGGGTGATGAATACCCATTCATCACTCTTTATTCTTATATTTTAGCTACAAAAACCTTTGCAAATGCATGTATATAGTTGTAAATGGAAATAATTACCAAAAGCATGCATTGTGTAAAAAACCTATAATTAGCATGTTTTTGTGCAAAAATAAAAGAATAAAGATTAAAAAGAAAAAGAGGGAAATATCTAGAATAAATATTGAGCAACCTAACCCAAGGGAGGGCTCAGCATGGGCCTGACCGCATAAAAGCCAAAGTAGAGGGAGATAGGGGCTCATGTGTGTAAATGATTATGTAAATAAATAAAAGCATTTTCCTCACAAAAATAGACTCAAATTGGTTTGTAAATATTTGTACATGTTTATAGATATAAAAACAAGATAAAAATAGAAAAATCAAAAAGAACAAAAACATCACTTTCACATTGTACATAGAACCGCCTTTATATTTATTTAGCCTTATAAATAAATAAAATTAATTTCCAAAATTTTTGTAAATATTCTACATTATATAATGTAAATAAATAAAATAAAAACAATTAAAACAAAAACGAAATAAAAATAACAAAATTAAAAACACAAAAATATATTGTAAATATACCATGTATATAATTATACATATGTATTTATTTCACTTATGTATATAAATAATAAAAAAAATAAATAAAAATATCTTTTTATTCCTCATTTTATAATATAAATAAATAAAATATAAAATAGGAATAAAATTGTACAAAATAAGAAATTAAAAATAAAAAATCAAAAACCTATATAGTGTACATATACCTTTATATAGCTATATAATGTATATACCTTATTTTTATTTTGAAAAATTAATTAAAAATCACTAAAAAATAGGAAAAAATAAAATAAAAATATTTCATGTTTTAACTTTTTGCAAGTTCGACCCTTAGCTACCTTGAATTTCACTTCCAAACTTTATCCACGTGGCCGATCCCTATTGGCCCTGGGGATGTTGACCGCCCGGTCAACTACCCCCCCAGGACCACTTCTCACGGGCTTAGGCGCCCGACCCGATTTCACCAATTTTTAGCGCCTAAACCCGATTGATTCCCACCTAAACCCCGTGTCAGATCCGTCCACGACATACCCGAGACCCTCGCCGGAGCTCCTACATCGGGATCCGCGCGCTTCCACGCCCTACCCGCGCCTGTCTTTCCGGACCCTTCCAGCGTATAAAGCCGAGCTCCGCCACCTCATTTCTTCATCTTTGGCCATTCGATTCCACCCCCTGTGAGCTCCAGCGTGTGCGTAAGAGTGACAGCTCGCGTCTTGTGCTGTTGAAGCGAGGAGAAGGAGCGAGGTCACTGATCCGGCGAAGCTCCGCCGCCTTGCTCCGCCACCAGCAGGAGCTCGAGCCTCGGAGGGAGACGCTCCTCGAGGCGATGACCCAGAGCTGCGCAAGCTCTTCCCCAGTCTCCTCGTCCACCCAGGTAGTCCCTTAGGCCTTTCTTTTTCTTGGATTTTCCATTTCGCCCAATTCGCTGCTCCGCCGTCCCCCGCTGATTCCGATCGATTCAGACCATCATCCGACCATCGGGCTTCACCATAGCCATCGCCTCCTTCCCGCGCACCTTCTCCTTAGTTCCATCCAACCCAGCTCGCACAGGAGCTGGGATTCGAGCTCCACCGTCCCCCTTCGCCGGAGCTCGCCCATATCGCCCCACAGTTCACCGTCATCCCGCCTAACCGGGTCGAGGCAGTTTGCCCTCGACCCGCGAGTCTTCTGGTCATCTTTGCAGGTACTAACCAGCCCATCTGAGGGCTTGGGTCATTCGGGCCAGGAGCCTCGCCTCCGCCGACCTCGCCGGAGCTCACCAGAGCTCGGCTGGGCCATCGGAGGCCACCAGCAGCTGCGGAGCACCACGTCGGAGCTTCTCCAATCTTCAGGCGCAGCAGGGGAGGTCAGGAGCGCACGTACTGGGCCGGCGAACTTCGCCGGCCACCTGTTCTTCGTCGACCTTCAGCCACCGTCCGATCAGACCTCCAGCTCCAGTTTGCATCTGGGCCGTCCGTTCAGGAGCAGTAGCCACCGTTTGATCTGAGGAGGATAGATCTGGACCGTCTGATGCTCGAGAGTTAGCCACAGAGAGCCACGACCGTTGATCACACCACGTGGCTTAACCCTAGCCGTCGGATCACTTCGAGGACCCCAGTCTTGGAGCGCCAGCCGATCCTCACCGTTGATCTCTCCACGTGGCCTCCATCCTGCGGTCCGCATAAATAAAGGGTAAACTACCCTTAGGCCCTTCTGTTTATTTCATTTCGCATTTAGTCCTGTAATTATCTAGTGTAGTTGTTTAGTTTTTGGGATATTTGCATCGAGGACCATGTGCTTAGTTTTATTTGCAGTTATGCCCCTGTGTATGGTCTGACACGTGCATCGACACGTGAGTTTTTGGCTTATTTGCATATCATACCCCTGTAGTTCTGACTGTTAATGAATGAATGAAAGTTTGTGTTTATTTGCATTTATACCCCTGTGCGTATTTTAATTGAACATGTGCGAATATTTGTGGGTTATTTGCAGATAAGCCCCTTGGCTTTTGGTGCCTGTTACCAAATAACCCTCGGAACTTATTTTCATTACATTTGGATCCCTGAGTGCCCCAGGCACGCGTGTAGCGCGTTTTGCTGGGTTAATTGCACCAGACCCCCCAGACTTCCGGGTATTTGCACTTTGGTCCTTGTGCACAATACCCCTTCTTTATTTTTGAATAAAATAGCAAATTCCCTCCAAATCCAACGAAAATTGGACACATGGCTCCTGCCATATTGTAAAATTTTCAAGGATTTTTGGAGACATTTCTGAGTTGATTTGATATTTTTAAAAATTCAAAAACATCTAATTTTGCTACTGTCTAACTTTAAAAATCACAAAAAATATTAAATAGTATCAAAAATTACAAAAAAATTATCTACTGCTTGTTTTGTTGTGTTTGATTTTCTAGCCAATTTTGGCTATTTTTCATTACTGAAAACCACTAAAAACTGAAAAACACTTAAAATCTTATAAAAATTCTAATAAATAAACCAAAAACCCAAAAATAATAATCTAGGTGCCTAATTTTTCCTTGCTTTATTCTCTATACAGGAAAAATACTTCTAGGCTAATTTGGGGCTTCTAGATATTTTATCTAGGTCCTTTTAGCTCTGCTGGACAGTACTTATAGTTTCAGTCACTGTTTCATTTTTATAAAATTAAATAAACATCATAAAAATCCCAAAAATTCACCAAAAACACTAAAAATTATAGAACACATAAAAATATTTTTGTCTGAATTTTTGGTTGATTTTTAGTGCATTTAATAAATTGTTGAAGTGTGTAGTTTCTTTGCTTTTATTATTTTCTTAACATATTAAAAATCCAAAAAATATAAAAACCCTTAAAAACCACCAAAAATATCTTCTCTTCTCTGATTGACTACTTCGTAGGTCGTGAGGGTAATCCGTGCTCCTTGTGTTCGACCCTGGTCGCTATACCAGGTTAAATAAATAGCAAGACCGCTATTTTGCATTTTGATTGAGTTTTATCTCTCTTGGTGGTCTATTTTTCTTGATTGTTCGCACTTGATTGCTTGGGTCGCAACGACCGATTAGCACCTTATATCCGAGTGGTCATTTTGCGCAACACCAATCACCAATCATTTTCTGATTTCTCGGTCTTTCCCGCTGTGAATCTGTTTCAACCGTGCATGCTGCTCAGGGAAGAAAAAAATTCTACCCGCTCCTGTTTGGTTTCGGATGCGTTGGATCTAACTTGCCAAGCTTTCTCCTGCACCTGCGTCGTCTCCCCCCACTGATCCTGTTTCCAGTGGCATGTGGTAATTGAGACGCAATATTATCCTGAACATGGTAGACAATGCCTTGCATTACCTTCTCACATGCTCGAATCGTAACTAGATAGCCACACTCAAACTTCCCATCAATTACACCAAACACCGGGCAATTAGTCACTGCAAAAACAAAAGGAAATTGTAATTGGTGGCAAGAAGGAGAAGAGAAGGAACACACGTGAGTTTAGAAGGGTCAGAAAATCTCAAGAACTTGCAAAACTTGTAGACAACCACCACAAATGTTAGGTTTACACTGTCGTTAGCAAGTTAATATGAAACATGCAGTTTCCAGTCCTGAATGTGGTGTGTAGAGACCAATATTATTATATGTTATGTACCTGTTCGTAATTTCTTATTGTTCTCTGGACTACTATGTATTTTACCCGTGAGGTCTCTCCCTATATAAGAGAGCCTAGGGTTCCCTTGAATTATAGATCACTCATTTTTCACAACATGGTATCAGAGCCCAAGCCCTAGGGCTCTGCCCCCCGCCCCCGCCCCCGCCCCCGTGTCGGCCCTGCCCTCCGCTCGCCGGCACCGGTTCTGCCCTCTCGCTCCGTACGCCGGTCCCATCTCACCGGCTTCACCCTAGTCGGCGCCCGCCTTCTCTGTGCAATCAGCAGTAGTCGCCTCCTTTGCCATATCTATGGATTTGGGTGTGTAACGTCTACATACACACTCAAATCCTATGTAGTTCATATAGAAACCTGTCTCTTTGTCTACAAACCCTAGTACTTCATCTCCCGCATTATGTCAGACTCCAAGGTTGATATGCCCTCCATAGGCATGTTCAAAGGTCCCGTGCCGATAGTGAAGTTGGATGGGATGAATTATGAGCTTTGGGCGATGCAGTTCATGATCCTCATGAAGTCAAACGGTAAGAAGCATATTCTTACCGAGGAAGAGCCTGCAGAGAAGACATGGATATATGCCTCGTGGGAGGCTGATGATTCGTATGCCAAGGTCTGGCTGTCAGGCACACTGTCGATGGAGATTGCCAATGATGTCCTCCATCAACCCACTGCTAAGGCAATGTGGGATATTCTGGCTGCAACGTATTCCCAAGTGCGGAATGAGACCAAGATGTTACAGCTCCAGCATGATATATTCACGATGAAGCAGAACGGCAAGGCCTCTTTACTCCTTGTACACATCCCTGAGAGGGATGTTTGAGAAGTTATATAGTACCATTCCACTCACAGGGACTCCTGAGCAGCAGAAGACATTTCGGAATGCCACCATGGTGGGCATTCTACTTGTAGCCCTAGATCCTGAGTACGAGGCTGCCCGCTCTCAGATTTTGGTCGATGCAGTTATTCGTCCAATGGAGGATGTTTACCGGAGGCTCAGTCGCATGTCAGTTTCTTCCAGCTCATCTACTCCATCCCCATCGGCGATGGCAGTATCGCGTGGGAGAGGTGGTCAGTTTTCTGTTCGTGGACGTGGACCTCGTGGTAGGGGTGGTCGCTTTCGTCAGCCATGTTCGTACTGTCATCGCACAGGCCACTCGGAGGATACATACTACTCTAAGCATGGGTTCCCAGCATCGGCGCGAGTAGCCGAGCATGCTCTACCCCAGTCAGCATCCAAAGCAGACAACCGTTTCAAGAGTTTGTGGCACGTCTATGTGATATTATGCCACAATCATCTACTGATTCTTCTGCTGGACCTTCAGATGTTGCTGCCACAGCTTCTACCAGTTCCTCTGCTGCTGCTAGTACCTCAGGTAGTACTACTTCATTTACATCTTGTCATGATATATCTGATTGGATTATAGATTCTGGTGCCACACATCATCTCTGCCGAGATCGAGAGAGACTTGAGTCCTACAGAGACATTCCCCATGGCCGTTCAGTACAGATCGTAGATGGTACTCATTCCCCCCTTGTTGGACAGGGGGAGGTCTTCCTATCTCCTTCTATGCGTCTACAGAATGTTCTACATCCTCATGAGTTCTCCATGAATCTGTTGTCTATTAGTCAGATTACGAAGGACTTGCAATGTCGTGCTATATTTGACCCCTCTTCTCTTATTTTTCAGGACATACTAACGGGTTGGGTGATTCTAAGGGTGAAATGTAAATGAAAGTTAATTTAAGTTTTATAAATGAGCCCTAAAGGGAACACAAAATACAAATAGATGGAAATTAATTCCCCTTTAAAGTAGCTTCCTAGAGGAGACCAATATGTAAAACACAAACGTTGACGAATGTCTCCCTACAAAATCGTTATCCCTTCATCATCGAACAATGGTGATATATCCACGTGTATAAATACATGGACTATCTTCCCAAGGTGGAGGAGGGAGGTAGAGCTCAAGTATGGCTATGATGGGTTAGTTGTATCTCTATCGACTGATATCTTGGGCTCAAGTGGTCAGTTTAAGGTGCCAGTAAGCCGTTGGAATCCCCTTGAACCGCTCTTAATGTTTCCAGAAGGCGTCAGGGAATTCTCAGCTTGGGTTGGTCATAAGTTACAATTGAACTGATCTGGGTATCACACCTCGACCACTCAACTAGCACTTCAAATGTGCATCAAATATCAACTCTATAAGCCTACAAAACCAATCTACATTTGTACCATGTCCTCGCTAGGTCCTTAGCAATTTAAATCCCATTTAAAAAAAACAGCCGAGCATTTCGCTATTAAGATAAAATAATAGATGGTATCGGATTTTTGCAAAATTTGGTAGGTATATGGAGGATTAACCAAATATTCAATCTATGTAGTCGGATTTTCATATTTGAATTAGGAAAAAAAAGTAAAAATGTGATTACAGCATCTTTGCTCTAACTTGGGTTACAGCAGAGCATCCCCTCTTCTCACATGTACATCTCGATCCCAATAAACCTTCTAATTTTACACAATAACCTGTCATTAAATCTAAACAAAGATGAAGGTGTAAATCTAAAAGTTTAAGAGGAGTCATTATGGAAATATGAAGGATCATATTGCAAATATGACATGTAGAAGGACAAAGGCATAATCGCAGTATTTTGAAGGCTCTGTGTAAAAAAAGTAAAGAAAAGATTAGGGAACCCGCAGCCATGAAGAGGCATATAAGCCAAGTGCTTCTCTCCTTCCCCACCAAGACAAACACCCCATCTTCGTCGCTCTCATCCGATTCCAAGATCCCATGAAGAGGAAGAGATCTCCACCGCCTCTTCTACTGCTGCTCCTCCCATTCTCCATCCTTGCCTCCGCCGACGCCCCCGTGGGCCTCAACGACGACGTCCTCGGCCTCGTCTTCTTCAAGACGGGCCTCGCCGACCCCACCGGCGCCCTCTCCACCTGGTCCGAGGACGACGACAACCCATGCTCCGCCGCCTGGCGCTTCGTTCGCTGCGACCCCGCCTCCGGCCGCGTCACCGCCGTCTCCCTCGACGGCCTCGGCCTCTCCGGCCGCCTCTCCTCCCTCGGCCTCGAGAAGCTCGCCTCCCTCCAGTCCCTCTCTCTCGGCAATGACCTCACCGGCCCCGTTCCCTCCGGTCTCTCCCTCCTCCCCTCCCTCCGCAGGCTCGACCTCTCCCGGAACAGCCTCTCCGGCTCCATCCCAGACTCGCTCTTCTCCGACGGGCCGCTCTGCAGGGCCCTCCAGCACCTGGATCTCTCCGGCAACCAGCTCGACGGGCAGGTGCCGCCGCCGATGCGGCGGTGCTCGCTCCACGTGACGCTCAACCTCGCTGACAACCACATCACCGGCGCAAGTAAGTGCATTCTCAATTTCCTACACTCCAAAGGTATTCATGGAAGCAAAAATCCTTACTCCAATGGTGGACATGCGCTCATGGATGTTGTCAAACATGTTAGATTATTACAAAGATTATAGGGGCTAGAGGTAAATGTGTAAAAATCCATAAAATATACAATCGCATGTAATTGGTAAGATGATCACAGGACATGGGAAGATCTACACAAGTTGGCGGGGAGATCAAATAACTAATCCCACCAACCTATGGTATTCTTCTAATTTATTATCAGATTCTCGATTTCGACTCCACACGAGTCAGGTGTGATTTCGTTCTTAGTTATATTATAATTATAAAAAATAGGAGTACTTAGATTCTTATTTTCTTTACCATTGCCCAAACTATAGGGTAGTTAGTAATTAAGGTCCTCCTCTTTTCTTTTAAGTTCAAATTATAGAGTAGCTTTATTTTATATAATGAGTGGGGGTATATTTGTAAATCACACGGCTGTAAGCTAGAATTTATGTAACTAACAAAGGTATAGAACAACCATTCTAAATATATTCATCAAGCAAATGCATAAAAGCTTTTTATTATTTCCCCCATTTTTTTGAAGTAATTCTTTCCGTAATTTTTTCGATAATATAGAAATCTAAATTCCGGGTTAAATGTTGAAAAGTGCTCCTATAAAAAAATAATATCTTGGAATCTATATTTCAAAAATATATTACAAAAAAGTCCCTGAATTATACACCTGATTTCAATGTCATACATGGACTTTTTTAAGTAATAACGTGGTATCCGGACTTTCCAATTTGTTTTAACATGGTCCTTGACTATTGATATTTAAGGTTAAAATGATCACATTAAGACAAATTTTAAAGTTGAGGGTACCACATTATTACTTTTTAAGGTTCAGGTATGATATCGAAATTAGGTGTATAATTTAGGGATTTTTTATAATTTACTCTACATTTTATTATTTTATTCAATGGCATTCTGTTTTATTATTGAAATGACTAAATCGACCTTGTGGATATGGTATGCATAATTCAAAATCTTTAGATAAAATGTTTGATTAGCTATATGTCGTCGTTATCATTACTTATAAGCATAATATTTCTCTAACGAGTTTATAAAATGATAATCGGACTTTACCAATGAAAATCTTGAATTATGGAGAACATATCCGTAGGGTCCAAACTGTTACTTTTTTCAGGATCTTTTTTTATTCACCCCAAATTTTTGATACTTTATGTAATTTTATCCTTCTTTTTCGTTTCACCAACTTCTTTGTTCTTTAAAAATTATAAATAAAAATACATTAATAATCATTTTTCGTTAATAAGAGTGAAATAATAAGAATTAAAGTGTAACTATATTTACAACGAAATATAGTAATAACGACTCTTTTGTGGGCGTGCAGACTTCGCCGACACGATCTACACCCTGACTGAGCTCCGGTCACTGGACCTCTCAGGCAACGCCTTCTCCGGGCAGGTCCCCGACGGCATCGTCGCGCTCCGCTCCCTCACCTCGCTCCGCCTCTCCTCCAACGTCTTCTCCGGCCCAATCCCCTCCTCGCTCGGCCTCTGCCCGCGCCTCTTCCACCTCGACCTCAGCTCCAACTCCTTCTCCGGCGACCTCCCGGACTCTCTCCGCAGCCTCGCGCCGTCCCTCTCCTACCTCAACACCTCCCACAACCCGCTCTCCGGCGCATTCCCGACGTGGCTACCGGAGCTCCGGGGTCTCCGGTCGCTGGACCTCTCCGGCAATCGCCTGCCGGGGGCCATCCCGCCGGAGCTGTTCGGGCTGGCGCTGGAGGAGGTGTTACTGGCGGGGGTGGGGCTGGAAGGGGCGGTGCCGGCTGTAGGTGAAATAATAAGATATAAATATGAATATATAAAAATATAAGGAGGGTTAGAAAAATAATACCGGATCTAAAACGACAAGACGAACCAACAAGCCGAGGCGTGCAAGCTGCACTGTCCTTAAGAATAGATTCGTACCTCCCACGGAAATTCCGACGATGCAACCGGTACCGGTACGACTATCCTCCAGGATACAACGACGTGATCTCGACGAGTGTGCACTCGCTAATGTCAAGATTGGTTGAGCAACAAAGATCCTTCCTTCGGAATAGACTCCCTTAAAAAGAGAGAAGGGGGAAGAGAGATAGAAAATGTTGTATTTTTCTCACAAACGAATACCCAAATATATAGGAATGTCACACGACGAAGATTATAAGAATTGCATGCATATCTTTAATGTATAAGCATGCACGTTCTTAAAACATAATAAAGATGCTGAATTAAAACCTTTGTTAACGGCTATATAAAAAAAACTCAACGTCACTTATAGTGAACGTTTGAAGAGCCACCAAATAAATATTAGGATAATGTAAATACAATATATTATAGTGACATGAATAACGGTGTAGAAACTTTCCTGAAATGCAATCCAAATTGCATACAACGGGCTTTTAACAACCTAACGCTAGATGAATTTGAAATTAAAATTAATTCACGTATCCTTCAAATTAAATCACAACCGTCAGCATAATAGAAATTAAAGTTGAGTCAAATCAAATTAACTACAAAAAAGATAAAACACAAGACCAACGTATTTGATCTTTAAATATTTTAATGATGAATTTAAGTATTATAAAAGAAGGACAATTGAAAGCTCATAAAATAATTCTCTAAGTTAATATAAGTATTTGAAATACCAACAATCCCCCACTATTTCAAATATAATTTTTTTGAACTAACAAATTTCATCCCCCACAATTTGAGAAAAAAAATGTAAAGAAAATTGAAAAAGACACTTGAAGGAACTTGAAAATGTAATGCATAAGACTTGGTGTCTTATCGACTATGAACCAAGACATAGAGAATATGAATATAGTTTTTAAAGGTTGGTGGAATTAAAATTCCTATGAACCAATCCTTTAATTTTGAAACCATTGACTCATATCTCACAGTACATTTTCTGATCTTTGTTGCTCATGCGGGTTGACACGTTTCGGCCATGCGTCTATCTGGATTTTCATGAGTGCTCGAGAGATTTTGCCCAAAAACCTCATAGAAAGCGGCCTCACCTCCACACCCATATAGGTGGATCATCATCAAGTGTATACTGCTTTTATACACCACCCAATTTGGGCTATGATGTCCATTAAGAACATGTTTGTTCAACCTCACCACTTATGATACTATCGTAACGTACAGTACCATAGGAATAGGGAATAACTGATAGTATCCTTTTAGTCGTCCAGTGAATTGTTTATCCCATATGAACCTCCTTCCCGGGATCTCCGTTCATGAAGGTTGGGTTTCCATCACTTCGACTATTGATTTGGGCACAATCCCATTCCCCTCGATGTACTCTCCACAAGCTTTCCGCTTTGTGGTTTAGTCAGAAGATCAGCCAAATTCCACTCTGACTTCACATAATCCATGGATATGATGCCATGAGATGTTTCACAATATTGTCTCTCAGGAGAATATGCCTGGAGAATTTGCATGCTTCTCCCATTATAAAATATTTTTAGCTCTTGCTATATTAACATGGCTAGCACAATGGAAGAATAGTGGTAGCATTGAATTCCTTAAAATGGGAAGATCCGCTGAGACTTTTATCAACCACATCCTCAGCATATGCGTTCTCTAGCGCAATAAACTTGGATTCATTGTAGATCAAGTAGTGTATGTTCACACGGTTGTTTTTCAGAAAACATAGCTCCTCTTACAGAAGTAAGAGCATATCTAATAGTAATTTTCAATTCATCTGAATACTGGATAGAATTTACATCATAATATCCTTCAAGAATTGAAGGATCTCCACAAAGAATTGATAGCACATTGCTTCTTTAAGATATGAAAGTATCCTAGCGAGAGCATCAAATACTCTCTTCTGAATTTAGAGTGTACTTACATAACTTTCAACAACATATGCAACATTTTGTCTAATGTATAAGATGATCAATAATTATTTGTGAACATCTAATTTGAAGCATAGTATCACTTTTACTCTTTTTTTAACTTCAAATCACAAGAGATCCTCAAGAAATAGTATAATAAAAAACATGGATATTAGGAAGACAGAACACTTTTTTTTTAAATACAATCCCAATAAAAAGAACATTATGTAAAGGTAAAAATGTGCTGAAATAGATCTTTTGATGCGGAGAGAGATTGTCACAAAAGCTTTTTATGTTACAATCTCTCCATCCACGTTACATATAAAACCTCAACGCATGTAACGTTTATAAAATAATAACTTATCCGTTACTATTTGAAATCAGAAGAAAAAAATCAACAACACACACTCGCAGACGTCAATCGAGCACCTTGGTTTTTTTAAAGATAAAACAAGTTTATGAGATAAATGATTGATAGCAAAACTCCCCCACACTTTCGGATATTTCAAGCTCGATATTTTCAGAATATAGCCACATCATTCAACTCTAAAAAAAAACCTGTCAACATTTTTTTTTCAACATTACGTAGAACCGGAAAGTTGCTCAACTAACGCTAGAGCAAGTATTTGGATAAAAGAAATAACAAACCCTCCGAATATATTCTTAAGATTGTAGGTGAAATAATAAGATATAAATATGAATATATAAAAATATAAGGAGGGTTAGAAAAATAATACCGGATCTAAAACGACGAGACGAACCAACAAGCCGAGGCGTGCAAGCTGCATTGTCCTTAAGAATAGATTCGTACCTCCCACAGAAATTCCGACGGTGCAACCGGTACCGGTACGACTATCCTCCAGGATACAACGGCGTGATCTCGACGGGCGTGCACTCACCAACGTCAAGATCGATTGAGCAACAAAGATCCTTCCTTCGGAATAGACTCCCTTAAAAAGAGAGAAGGGGGAAGAGAGATAGAAAATGTTGTATTTTTCTCACAAACGAATACCCATATATATAGGAATGTCACACGACGAAGATTATAAGAATTGCATGCATATCTTTAATGCATAAGCATGCACGTTCTTAAAACATAATAAAGATGCTGAATTAAAACCTTTGTTAACGGCTATATAAAAAAACTCAACGTCACTTATAGTGAACGTTTGAAGAGCCACCAAATAAATATTAGGATAATGTAAATACAATATATTATAGTCACATGAATAACGGTGTAGAAACTTTCCTGAAATGCAATCCAAATTGCATACAACGGGCTTTTAACAACCTAACGCTCGATGAATTTGAAATTAAAATTAATTCACGTATCCTTCAAATTAAATCACAACCGTTAGCACAATAGAAATTAAAGTTGAGTCAAATCAAATTAACTAAAAAAAAGATAAAACACAAGACCAACGTATTTGGTCTTTAAATATTTTAATGAGGAATTTAAGTATTATAAAAGGACAATCGAAAGCTCATAAAATAATTCTCTAAGTTAATATAAGTATTTGAAATACCAACACCGGCGGGGTCGACGAGGCTGTTCGAGGCGCTGCGGAGGCTGGACCTGTCGGGGAATGCGGGGATGACCGGGGGGTACCGGCCGAGATGGCGCTGTTCTTCAACCTCCGGGAGCTGAACCTGTCGGGGAACGGGATGGGGTCGAGGGTGCCGCCGGAACTCGGCTACATCAGGAACCTCACGGTGGTGGACCTCAGCGGCGCGGGGCTCTACGGCGAGCTGCCCGCCGGGATCTGCGACTCCGCCAGCATCGAGGTGCTCCGCCTTGATGGCAACCTCCTCCAGGGTCCTCTGCCGGAGGAGATCGGCAACTGCTCCTCTCTCTACGTGCTGTGAGTGCAACTCTCTCTCTCTCTCTTAATTATTTGATTTGCGAATATTTTTTTAGTGATGTCATTTAGATGTTTTGATATTCTATATTTGCGTATGCTTTAATAAATAATAATAGATAATTCAAAATTACGCAAAATAGATACATGCATTCAATCTCATCGAAATGAATTCATAACGAATAAACCTATGTTCGAACTAAAAGTTTGAATTCAAGACTAGTTCAATAGAGGTTATTCGATTCGATTTCGAGTTCGTTTAGAAAACAACTATTCAGGTTTAGTTCTATGATAGTTTATTAACGATTTCTTAACTCAAAACTTGTCTAAATGAACACGTTCATTTGAATTTGGTTTTGATAATAAGGTTTGATAAGTAATAAAATTAAAAACCTATTCAAGTAGAAGTGGTACAAAATCCACCTGATTAATTTCTTTAATTCAAAATTTCTAATGCGTAAAACTATGGAGACACATGCACACACTTGTATACGTATATTGAACTCCAACTTTTATCGAATGCACATGTGTCAAGTTTATTTTCAATTTGTTAAATCATTGAATTAAAATGTGAAGTACATGTTCGATAAATTTAAAATGAACGAATATTATTTAGGCTATCGTGATCACATCTTAATAGGTTTGTATCGCCAGAGTCAAGAATTATTAGGATTTGACTTGGATCCATTGCAAGTTTATTCGACACCATACTTATTGGAAACCTCATAAAAGCAGATTCAATGTAGTAATAACAAGCTATTTCAAGAACTGAGTGTCACTATAATCTTTTGCTTACCCAATCCATGTGAGATAAAGAACCTCTAATCTAAGAGAATAAGAAGAATATATGCATTGAATCTTTTCGAATATTGTGGTAGGATATTAGCAATGCATCCTTTGATAGTACCATATGCCTAAGTGTTATTGTGGATCGTAATAAAGGGAAAAAATCTGCCCTAGACAGATCCCTGAAATATGATAGATGGTCTTTAAGTACACAACTCAAGAATATTGACACTAAGAAAAATATGTGTCGTTCCATCGTCATCCCTACATTAAACTTATGAAGTTCAAGATTCACTTCAGGGCATCATCATTGGTTGTAAAGCGCGACAATCAAAAGATGTCTTTCTTTTCGTTTTGTGTTTTTCATCAATGAATTTCTTTAAGAATGGTATATTTAAGAAGTTTTTATTAACAACCGAATCAACTTTTATGGATGATGTAATCGAGAATTTTTGATAAAGAGCATCGTAAGTATAGGATGAGACATTTTATACATCGGTGGTGATGAAATCTTCTGTGTGCTTGTGCATGTGCGCATATGTATTTGTATTTATTTTGTTGTTTAACGATGTATTTATTTTCTTTTTTTCGTATATGTATCCGTATTTTAAGAATATTATTGCTCAATTTAAGCATATTCATATGTAATTACTTGTGAATTTCTCACGCATAAATTTTGCATGCAAATTATTAGCCAATTTCGTCAACTTTTTAACATCAGACATCATTTTGCAAACTTAAGTTTGTTTTCTTGATCAAACTCACCAGTTGAGATCTTTGATGTCAGGGGATTGTCACACAACCAACTGAGAGGGCCAATCCCACAGTCGATCTCGAAGCTCCGCAACCTCAAGATCCTCAACCTCGAGTTCAACGGCCTCACCGGAGAGATCCCCCCGGAGCTCGCGACCCTCGACAACCTCCAAGCTCTCAACCTCTCCCACAACCGCCTCGTCGGTCGTATCCCGTCGAGCCGCGCCTTCCAATCCTTGGAGCCCTCCGCGCTCCAAGGCAACCTCGGCCTATGCTCCCCTCTCCTCTCCCAGCCGTGCGTCATGACCGTCCCTAAGCCCCTCGTCCTCGACCCTAACTCCTACAACACCTCCTCCAACTCCTCCGCGTCCGCAACCTTCTCCTTATCCACCGCTGCCGCTCGCAACCGCCGCTTCCTCAGCGTCTCCGTCATCGCCTCCATATCCGCCGCCGTCGCGCTAGCCGTCGGTGTGATGATAATAAGCCTGCTCAACGCGTCGGTGCGACGTAGGCTCGGGCACGTGCAGAACGTGTTGGAGAGCGCCTGCTCGCTCTCCACCTCCAGCAACGCGGGTCCGGTAGGTCCGCTCGTCTGGTTCGACAAGTGGCAGCCCCTGGGCGCGGAGCCCGAGGGGCTGCTGCGCAAGGCGACCGAGCTGGGACGCGGTGCGTTCGGCACGGTCTACAAGGCGGCGGCCGGCGGCCGCGGGAGCGGTGGGGCCCACTACGTGGCGGTGAAGAAGCTGCTGACCTCCAACATCATCCACTGCCACATGGAGTTCGACAGGGAGGTGAGGATCTGGCGAAGGCCCTCCACCCGAACCTGATGCCCATCAGGGGCTACTACTGGACCCCTCAGCTGCAGCTCCTCTTCTCCGAGCTCGCCCCCCACGGCAGCCTCCAGTCCCACCTCCACCCCGCCGGCCCCGACGCGCCGCGGCTGCGGCTCCCGTGGCCGGACCGTTTCAACATCGCTCTGGGGACCGCCGAGGTCGTCGCGTACCTCCACCACAAGCTCCGCCCCCCGGTCATCCTCTACAACCTCAAGCCCGGCAACATCCTCCTCGACGGGAACCTCAACCCGAGGGTGTCGGACTTCGGGCTCGCGCGGCTGCTCCCCAAGCTCGAGAGGCGCGTGGCGATGTTGCGCTTCGAGCTCGGGTACGTCGCGCCCGAGCTGGCGTGCAGGAGCCTGAGGGTGACGGAGAAGTGCGACGTGTACGGGTTCGGGGTGGTGGTGCTGGAGCTGGTCACGGGGAGGAAGGCGGTGGAGTACGGCGGGGACGACGTGACGGTGCTCGTGGAGGACGTGAGGACGGCGCTGGAGGCCGGGAGGGTGCTGGAGATGGTAGACGGGGAGATGGGGGAGTGGGGGGAGGACGAGGTGGTGCCGGTGCTCAAGTTGGGTCTCGTGTGCTCGTCGCAGGTGCCGTCGAGCCGTCCGTCGATGGCGGAGGTGGTCGAGATCCTGCGGGTCATCAGGCCGAGGGAGATGGACAAGGCAGAGGAGCTCTGAGTTGGGAGGAAACGAGGCACGGAAAGCTATGGTGTTCATCTTTCTTGTATCCATCTTTGACAAAGAAGCTAGAAGTTTAGTTTAGACTAATGGTGTTTGCAATGCTTAATTATATATGATTATTAGTTTAATCCCTGTTCCCGTGGTCTGGATTAGCAGATAGTTGCAGACATAGCTTTTTCTTTCATTTATAGTAACAATCCCAATGACCTAAAGAACTAAAGAAGATGAAATCATCATCAAGGACCAATCTCCGTTCTAACCGCACAGATTAAAGAAGCCTCTTTAGTCTCTAACCAATCTTGAAATGTTGATAGGTATATCGTCAAGCACAAGCTTAAATCTTCCTTTCCAAATTAACCACCAAAAATCGTAGATTTGATCATCATAAGTTTCCCATCATCAGCATTCAATTCCATATCAATTTGCATGGTGATTAGTTTAAAGATTTCATCAAAATTTGAATGAAGGCTACATTTCTAAAAAAAAATCCTTGGTTAGAAGAGATGCATGTAATCTTCAAGTTAATTCTCGCAAAGATATCATCTGTTCACATATGATGCAACAACAACAATAAGGCATCTTTCCACAGTTAATGCTAACTACCCGAACCCAACGACTACAACAAATTTATGAGTTCACACATCATGGGACCGTCTTGTCTTTGAGGCGCATGTCGGAGCTTTGCCAATGCAAAGGGGCAGGATTTAAGTAGCAGTATATGACTTGATGTGCGATGAATGGCTCGATGTCATTGATGGAGTCCACTAATGTACCTCACATTGGTGCACTAGTGTCTGGATCTAAGAAGATAAGCTATCGCTCTCTTATTATAGCAACGGATACGATATTTCTTGTTAAACAAGAGTAAAAGATGGCCTACAATGTATTCGTTCTTATCGATTTCACAACAATGTGTTGTAGTCTATACAGTTTTGATTTGATCAGCAACTTGTCGACTTAAGCTAATAAAGATAGCTCCTTTTAAAACCCTATATTTACATTTTGAATGAAATAAATCCAAAATCCTTACCTGGGTAAAGAAACGAGCATTCCAATCTTGTTCGTTCGAAACATTGCACTTGAGAAGGTCTCCCCTCTCCGGTGTAGTAGTGGGATTTCCTTTCCAAAATGCATAGGGTTCCCTATCAATCCATCTTCTCCTCCCATTACCTTCCTTCAACTCCCTTGACAAGGGCACCCATGGCTTGACATTGATCTCTGACCTTCACAAGAAGAATATTGTAGAGTAAACTCTATTATACAATAAATTTTGAGATTCTAATGACTATGTAGATTAGCTTTTTGTTCTTAGTAAGGTACATTCCATATATCGCTTTACAGATTCCAACAAATGGATAAAATATAAAGAGGAAAGGGAGACTACTTGATGAAGTAGGTAACATTATCTACTTCATATTCATTTTTGGAAAAAAAATTTTATTTTTGGAAATACCACCATGGTTTTCATAACTATATCTCTCTAATAGGTCATTCAAATTTCATCACAAATAGAGACTCATATGACGTCCATCCAAAACAGGTAATTTTAATGGTCTTAGATTTGCTGTAATCGACTTGTTCTGGATGGAGGGCATGAGTCTATGTTTCTAACGAATTTTGAATGACATATTAGAAGGTTATAGTTATGAAAATCCACGGTGGTATTTTTCAAAAAAATAAAATTTTTTGCCAAAAATAGACATGAAGTAGGTAGGTTACCTACTTGATGAAGTAAGCTCCCTTTCCTCAAATATAAAAAATGGATCCTGATAAATAGTTATATTTGGGGAGTTTGAATTTCACTCTCCTAACACTTTGTCAAGTATATCTCTTTTCATTGAAAAATCAAAACCAACCTCATGAATGTTATCTCTTAATTGAACATTTTGATGAGTAGTGAATATGTATCATTGTTAAAGGTTTTCATGTCGATATTAATAGTAGTTAAGCATGAGCATTGGGTCGGGTATTTATTGGGCTGAGCTTGGGTAGACGACGAGTATGAAGAGCCTTCAATGCCGTAAATACAAAAGCATGGAAGTCATACAAATTATAATGGTTTAAGCCCTTCCACCGGTGTCGCAAACTCTTGTATGATTTTGCCAATTCCTCGATCTCTTCTTCCATTGTCGTGAACTTCCGACTGAAGGTGTCAGTACTTCAAATTCTTGCTTTGATGCCTCTTCTCTCTCACACCATCAACACCTAATCTGATAATTATGTGATTGCAAAAGCATCAATTTGTCCGCTTACATCAATTGGTGACGAACATGATAATTTCATCTTTGGAATGAATGATGCTCCTAACTAATTATAGTGAATATGGTAATCTTTAGCAAATTTTCCACCATAATTGTTGCCATAATTGCTAGCAATCTTTAGCAAATTTTGGCCATGGCCATGTTACAAATCCATAATTACGATCAATATAACATCTATATTACGATAAACGAATAAGGTTCATGAATAAGTAATCGCAATTGCAAGATAATCAGTTAACATCATAAAAAATGGCGATAGTTTTACATATTAGTAAGGATGTCCATCAATGATTTGAATTAAATGATAATTATTTCAAATATTTCCATGGGTATCCACTAGGGTGCAGTATTGGGTTGGGCTAGCTGGACCCGACCTTGATCCAATCCGCAAAAGCTAGGGTCCGACCCGAACTCGATGTACAAATGGGTCGGGTTTGGACCCTCATATTTCAAAAATATTATGATCGGGCCGGGTCGGGCCCAAACCTGAAGTACAAATGGGTCGGACCCGAGTCCTCGTATTTCAAAATATCATACTAGAACCAAATTAGGAAACATGGATTTACAGTCATAATACATCCAATATTTCCTTCAATCATTAATAGTGATATTATATTATAGCAATACATCCAATATTCATGTGGTACAGATGAATTAGATCCATAACAACAAATTGGAGTCAAAGTGTAACTTCATGGAATCAAAATGGGTGTGGTCTGAGTCCGACCCGAACCCGAGCCCGATGACGCGAGCCTTGGATCGGGCACGGGTCTTCGATTTGCTAAAAAAACGAGCCTCAACCCGGTCCAAGGCCCACAGAAAATTGACGGGCTCGAGTTGGGCTTTCCCGAGTTGGACCAGGTCGAACCCAATGCTCCACCCTAGTATCCACAGGTAACCAAAACCCATTCACATAATGCGAGAATACCAGTTAGAACAGTTTGAGTTGACACACGTCCCAAATTGAGGCAGGTAATGATTAAACGATTTGGTACCCGCCTCATGAACACCTCTCTGACTATATTAGAATCTAAAGACCTTCAATCTTGTGAGAAAGGCTCCAACAAGAAGTATATACTTCTCATTTCCTCACCATCATATTCCAATTAATCTAGTAGACACCATGCAGCTCTATAACATACTGTTATAGTTGCAAGTGTAGCGGATTGATCAGGCGATCGGAGAAGGAAAGGAAAATAGCTCATCGGGAACTCCCGATGACGAGGGGATGTTCGAGGGCATGAGGTTAGGAGGACATGGCACTGGGAGAAGGGCAAACGAGTGCGTGGGGGTAGAGCTCTAAGCGAGGTTCATGCAGTAGAGCTCTAAGTGAAGCTCCACCCCCTCCATCGCGAAGTCCCACTCCTCATTGAGCTCCTCCTCTTCGGCCGCGAAGTCCCACTCCTCCTTGAGCTCCTCCCCCTCCGCCCCTCCTCCCACCTGCGTTAGGTCTTTAATCAATAGCAACATGGGTTCCAACCCATCTTTCACGGATATTTATAATCAAGAAAAACAAGGAAAACGTGGCACGTTTAAATTGTAACCAAGAAATCAAGAATCCAACAGAAACCCACCTAATCATCCGCGAAATATGGTCCCAAACGACATCGAAAAACGGAGCACCGCGAAATATGGAGTCCCGAACTTTTCCCTAATTTTAGAACGCTAAAAAAACATCAGGCACTAAGAGATAATAACAGGCAATCTTAACAAGACGCGAAAGCAGGATAAATAAATGATAAAGTAACAATAACTTTATCTATTTCCAACAAATCCGTTAAACTCTCAAAATTGCACATGTCACCATCAAATTTAGATCCGACAAGAAGGACAGGTTTGGGACCCATTCCCCAAATATATATAATATGGAGAGGAAGAAAAATATTATCATGGCCTAATAATAGGGTTGAGATCTAAAAACGACCTCAGAGGCAGTTAGGGAGTATGAAAATCGACTTCTCGTTTACCCTCAGATCACGAGAAGGAGAGATATATATATACAGAAACACATACTTTCTACGTACGTTGACACTGAAACCCACACACCTAAACTTAACTCCCATCCATTTCACTCGTATTGGAAAAGAAGATCCAATTCACGTACATCATAAAATGGCATCGGCCATTTCCGCCTACCCCTCAGGGCCTTCCCACCGCCCTCACTGATGCGGCGCTGCCGGAGCTCGATACATCGTGCCGGCTGCTGCCGCTGCAGGCGAATACATCACCACTTGCCCCGGCGGAGGCCGTGGGCGTCGCGAGGATGTTCTCCGGAGGGGGAATGGTGGTCGAAGATGGACGTGCGAGCATCGCGGAGAGGCGGAGACGTTTCACGATGCCGGGGACGATCAACACATCGAGGCTACGGAACGATCGACGATCGCTCGAAGATCCGTGGTCGCCCACCGGGGTGTTCACAATATCACCGGGGATAAGCCCCGGAACGCTCTTTGAATCACCCATCGTCATGATCGAAAGCTCGGAGGTGAGCTAGTCAGATAATGATGGAAGATTATGTACCTAATCTACTGGCTTTCTTTCTTCTTCTCTTTTTTTTCAATCTTCTCATTAGTATTGTGTTGGGAAGATTGATTGCATTTTAATCTAATGCATAAAATTTTAATCCTTGTTCCGCTATCTTAGCAGGAGTCTAGGGTTGGCGTTATTCGGGTTAAACCCGAATAATCCAACCAAATCAACTAAAATGGATTAAATGGAAGGACTCCTTCCATTCTAAGTTAAGTTGGGAGAAGCCATGTGCCACGCACGCTTCTTTCAGGAGCATCCTCATTCCCCCCTTCCAAACCGGTTTAGAGACTTTGGGAATCGAGTAGATCTTAGCCGCACTAACTGCATCTTCTTTCTGTATTTGGGGGGAGTGGCAGGCAGGGATCAAATAGCATTTTCATGTGTTCAAAAATCACACTGCTACTAATTAGCAGCAAAGAAAGCTACAGATGATTTTACAAGCCAGGTCCTATACTTGATTGATGAGTCTAATGTTCTTCAATCAACCCATCCAAACAATCCAAACTTCTTGTGTGGATGAGATGTGATTTGGATCCATCCCATCAAACCAACATGTATTTACCGTAAAATGTGTAGATTTTGAAACCCTGATTATATCTCTAAATTTCGTCTCGAGCAAGTGGTTACCAACACCTCCTTCTCCACCACCTCCACCAACATCCTCCATCTTTTTGCTACAGGTTTACACATGATGATCTCTGCTCATGAGCATCCTCCATCATCCATCATGTCTCAAGTATGTTCTGAGCACTTGGTTTCTGCCGATGGTATTGGCGATTTGCTTTTATAGCAGGATGAGCATGTGGTATAGATGTTCATGTCTTGATGGCTAAGGAGGATGGGGATCTTGACGTGCTCATTGCTTTACGGAAGAAAAGGTGTACTTGTGCTACGTACCCTCTTGCTTCCCATATTTCTCTTACACGTCTTTCAGAGGAGTTTCAGAGGTTTGTTGTTGGACTATCTGTTGTGGATGTACCACGAACACATCATGAGGCATTACAAATTAGTCGGTGGCATCTTACTACGGAAGAAGAGATGGTTGTGTTACAATCTCGTGGCACGCAAAGTATTGTTCATGCTCCACCAGGTGTATATGTTATGGGGAGCAAGTTGGTGTTTACGGTGAAATACCGTGCATATGGTACTGTTGATAGATACAAGGCCAGACTTGTTGCTCATGGGTTCACCCAGACAGACAGGGTGGACTATCAGGATACGTTTTCTCCTGCCGTGTGGCATCCTACATTGAGGATTCTTATTTCTGTTGCTGTGGTCCGTGATTGACCTCTCTTTCAGTTAAATTTCAAGAATGCCTTCTTCTATGGTGACTTGCAGGAGGAAGTTTACATGCCGCACCACTGAGTACATCATTATTTCACTTGCAGGTAGAGTAGGCCAAGGTGTGTCAAGAGACTCAAGACAACAACGGCCAATCAAACTTTATTATGGATGGAGCCCTCGGCTAGAAAGCTTTGAAAATTGTGATAACATTTACAGCATATGTTTGCCTGTAAAATTGAAAGAAGATGATCTATTACTTAGAAGTTGTAACCAACATATTAATAGGTTTTTGTGGTTTATTATCAATTAAGCCCATACAAAATCATGGAATTTGATGTTACCTTCTTAAAAAGTGTCTAGCCTTTTATTTATCCATATGCATGATGTCTTTGAAATCATTCAGCGGTCACGTCATTGTCATATTCATGTTTACATTTATTGGATAAAATTTTTAATAATATGGCAGTCAGATTAAAATTTCACAACTTGTGTCGTGCAGGCAATACAATCACCAACAACAGGGACCCTCTCTTCTTCGCGTAATCTCGATTTTTCTTATTCACCACCATCGTCATCCGTGTCTTGGAAACAACAGCAGGACAACGTTGAGGATGACCTTTTCTACGTATATCCACAGCCGATGGATTCGAAAGATATACATGTATGTCCCTCCTGGAGCAACAACTGAAGTAACAAGTGTTCGTAATGCAATCCTCATGGTTTAATTATTTTTACCATTTTTTAAGTTTCATTTTAGATTCTCCATCTGCAAATATAAATATAGTAAAAATTAATTATCAATACAGATCCCCCATCTCCCCGACTACATAAATTAATAACTTCTAATATATTTTTGGGTTCTTTGGCTTTGGTAGTACACACTTAAATGTTCAGGTGGTAATGCGGTGTGCCTACCAGTCCACCCAAAAATTGGAATTCAAATCCTATCTAGTGGGAGTTGTGTTAGGTAGTCGACAACCAATGTAAAAAATAGTTGATCTTTCAATATGGATTTGAGCAAAAATCCTTGTAACCGACCATATGTATAGTGGAAGAAGGTTTCGCTACCGATTACCTATTTGAACATGAATTCTAAGGGCCCGTTCGGTTCGGGAATAAGCAGGAATAAGGAGAATAATGGTCTATTCTTTGTTCGACTGGAGGATAGGAATAAGGAGAATAAGATGAAATAAAGGTAGGTAAGGTGGGATAAAGATATGAATAAGAGTGAAATAAGATGGAATAATGAAGAGTAATTGTACCACGGGAAATCGTGTCGGAAGGAGAATAGACCCCTTATTCCGAGGCCTATCCTCCAAACGAACATGCCCTAAGGGTGCATTTGGTCCGTGGGTTATCTGGGGGAGGATAACCCATTTTTGTATTTGTGTGTTTGGTTGGTGGGTTAAGAGTTGGAAGGGTTTGTGTGATGTGATTGTATTAAAATTTGAAAAAGTAGGTAGTTATTATGATTGATTGTTTTGGAATTTGAAAAAATGGATAGTTGTGTTGTGATTGTATTATAGTTTGAAATAACGAGTAGAAGTTGAGTATTTTATGATTTTTAAATGATATGATAGTATAATATATATTTTTTTGATGAAAAGATGATGGACCACACAAGTAGATTAGGAATATGGGTTTTGGAAGGTAACCCACCCAAAGTAGGGGTAACCCCCAACCGAACACACCCTAAGATACATTTCCCTTGATCCGTAAAATATTCTGATTGTTAGCACCGGTGCAGAATCCAAGCCAAAAGAAATTTTATTACAAATCTAACGACCCAGTTGAAAGAATAAAAGAAATATTGATAACAATGTTCATCCTCCCATTCGGATTTTTTTTCAAGACGAAAATGCCACTGCACTGTAAAATGTGCATAAACTTGAGCTACGGGTGATGGAATTTCGCGTTCTTAAGCTCGTTAGAATGGGCTCAACGAGATCCTTTAAACAATCATAAAATTGCCAAGACTTTTGGAGACTGAAAAATAATCGAAATTGTGGGATATTATATAGGATTTCCAAGATATGGAATTTGATTGATATAAACGTATTTCTCGATGTTTTTTGAAATGCAATTTTTACATCCATTTAGAATATAGCTTGAAATCTTGATAATAGGAGCATGCTAACAACATTCTGATTGACTTGATCCCACCGACGTATGCATAAGTTTTGTCGAAATCAATGCTTTCTTCGTGATTATATCCTTGTGCAAAACCTTTGGTTTTATTCCTGCAAATATTGTCCAATTCATCCATTTTGTTTCTAAATATCCATCATGTTCCACTGATGGAGCGATCATTATGCTTGAGAACTAAGTTCCATGGCTGATTTATTTCAATTTGAATGAGTTCATCTTGCATTACTATAAGACATGATTCATCGTTGCACATCTCATCAATAGATTTCGGCCCGTCAAAGAATACAAACATAGATATATCAAACATGGTTATGAAATGTGAATGCATTGAACACCTTGAGATACATTACTGTTGAGATATTAGTTATCTTTTATAGTGTTTGTGTAATTTCTATTTACTTTATCTTCTTCATGTAATTTGCCCAACGAGTTTCTCTCCTATATAAGATAACCCTGGGGCCTCATCAATAATTCAATTCATTCTTTCTTTTCTACATGGTTCAGAACGACAGTCTTAGATTGGAGTTCTCATATCCCACCAAGCCCTAGACCACAACCATCAGCCTCCTCTCTTCACATGCGCAACCATGTCGCCGCTCACCCAGGCGCCACCGCGTGGGCCCTCCCTTCCCCTCCCCAGCCGCCATTATCCCCATGAAGCAACGTCAAAACCCCAGCAGCTTCCGCATGCGGCTCCAAGGTTGTCGCCAGCCCTTCTCAAGGGCCATTAGGGGGTTGTTGCACATCCTAGCAGCTTCCTGCACCTCCTCACGTCTCCTCGCACATCTACGTGCCTCTGCGGTCCGATCTGCAATCTGAAGAGTTCTGAGTTTGATCGGAAAACGTGATTTCAGACTTATAAATCATGTTTTCTTGCCTTAGTGTGGCTCGAGGTGTGACGAGGATGGTTGCATGAGTATACATGTACAACCTATCCTCCATATGATTGTGTAAACCTACTCAGATAGGTCTACTTCCCAGTCGAGTTCGGTTTTCAATCATTCTTCTATCATGTTAGAGAACAAGGGTGATATCCTTTCTTCATCTAGTGCCTTCAAGGGCTTGGTTCCCATCGTAAAGATGGACTGGACCAACTATGAGGTGTAGTCCATGCAGTTTCTCACCCTCATGTAGGGTAACAATAAGGAGCACATTCTGACGAAGCCAGACCTGACATATAAGACTGGGGACAATGCTTCGTGGAAGCAAGGCGATGCATATACACGTATTTGGCTCTCTTAAACTCTCACCATGAAGATAGACAATGATATTGTGAATCAGCCCATCGCTAAGGCAATGTGGGATATTCTGGCATCTACTTATGCCTGAGCAAATGAGGTCAAGTTTATTCAGACTTCGGTTTGACATTTACAAGGCCAAGCAAAATGGTCATCCATTGCACATATCCTACTCCTCGCTACATGGCATATTCGAGAAGCTTCAAAGTTTCGTGCCTATTGCGACATCCACTGAGCAGCATATGACATACATGAACTCCACGATGGTTGGAGTCTTTTTTATTGAACTTGACTCGAAGTATAATGCAACACGAGCACAACTCCTTATTGGGGCAACCATACCTCCTATGGAGGAGTCCTACAGTCGTCTCAGCAGGCTTCTTATTCCTCCTACTGTCACTCCACAACCATCTACAGTGATGGTAGCTTCTCACTGCAGAGGAGGGTCTAGTTCAGAGGGTGTGGTCCCCGTGGTAGAGGCAGTGGACGCCAACATTGTTCTTGCACCTATTA
This sequence comes from Ottelia alismoides, assembly GCA_037367405.1. Classification (NCBI taxonomy): domain Eukaryota; kingdom Viridiplantae; phylum Streptophyta; class Magnoliopsida; order Alismatales; family Hydrocharitaceae; genus Ottelia; species Ottelia alismoides. The sequence continues at coordinate 124,897 of JAZKJV010006632.1, read as the reverse complement.
TCGTCGTCCAAGACACTCAAAGGACACATGCCATCTGAAGCATCGATACTACGCATCTGCTCGTGTGGCAGAAGAGATCGAGCCTTCAGAGAATCCAGCTTCCCAAGAAGATCCATGCCTAGATGACATTCTGTCTTGTATACGAGAGATCATGACTCTGGTGATCAGCACTACCACTACAAGATCCACATATATTGCAGCCAGAGCCTCTTCGAGCTCCTCAGGTATCGCTTAAGCTTTTACTGGTAGTAGCAATGTAGATATGACAGAGTGGATCATATACATTGGCATATCCCACCATCTGTGTGGAGACATAGCCCATTTCATATCCTACAGGACTATTCCTCATGGCAGATAGGTTGTTATTGTTAATAGCGTCCACTTACCAATTAGGATATGCAAGTTTTGGTATGTTGAGCTAGCTAAGAAAGGGCAAGGACAACCCAAGAAGCTTTGGAGAGAGACTATACGAAGGAATCTTAGTTTTTTTGGATATAAGCCCGAGATTGACTCAAGATAGCTCTGAATGGAGGTAAAGAATACATGTAGTCGACCCTACTTAATTGTGGGAAAATGCTTTGTTATTGTTGATTAAGGATATGCATTGCCGCATTGTCGTGTCATTTTTTATCCTTTGTCTCGTGTGCTTCAGGGCATTCTCACGTGCAGGGTGATTGGATGTGGCCGTGAACAGCGGAGGCTCTATAGACTAGTCCAACTTCCCTATGTTGGTGCGTCCACTATTCCTACTGGACCAGTCTCACTGTACCTACAACACCTTCATTTTAGCCATCTTCCTCTACTGAAGATGTGTCATGTCCTCCCACAGATCCCCATGTGATCTTCCTTTTAGTGTGAGGCTCTCTAACTTGGGAAGAACTATTATTCCTCCTTTACATCTCGTCAGTGTCGGAGCAGCTCTCAGTTGTTTGAGCTCCTTCATTTAGATATCGGGGGTCCGAGTCATGCTCCTGATCAACAGGGATATCATTTTTTATTTGATCTCTATAGATGATTTTTCTAGACTTTCTTGGGTTTTCCTTTTGAAGAATATCTCTAAGACTGGATTTGTTATAAAGTCATTCATTAATGAGATAAAGAACATTTTTTATTGCCAATATCAAATATTTGTGTTATGATAATTCCTTAGAGTTTTGTACCCTACACCTTTCTGAGTTTCTCAAGTCACTTGACATTGTACATCAGACCTCATATGCACATACATCTCGGAAGAACGGTGTTGTCGAGCATAAACACTGTCACTTAGTTGATGGGACCAAAACCCTATTGATTCATAGTCGTGCTCCTCATGCTTATTAGAGTGATGTAGTTCTCAATGCTTGCTACTTAGTGAACTACATGCCTTCCTTTGTTTTGGGAGAAAAGATCCCTTTCTCAATTGTGTTTCTTGAGAAGAATTTATTCTCCCTCAAGCCTCGTGTGTTTGGATCTATAACCTTTGTTCAAGATTTTTATTGAAATATTCTCTTTAGTATTATTTTATAATTTTTTCTATTTAGTTGTCTCTCTGTGTAATTTTCCCTTAGAGATTTTCTCCTATATAAGAGAGCTCTAGGGTGACGATAATTCCATTCCATTTATTTTAATCCTTTTCACATGTATCATAGCGACGGTCCTAGGTTGGAGCTTGTTCCCTAGAGACCCACCCCACCAATACATTAGTGCGCAAACGCGCAACCCGCCGAGACGCACAGCCGTCCGACGCACTTCCGTACGCTACACCAACCCACGTCACATCCACGCAATCGACGCACCTCCGCGAGGCTGTTGTTCCTCACCACACTGTGCGCACACCACTCCTCGGCATGCCCTATCCGTGTGCCTCCACCATGGGTGTCGCAGCCTGACCCCTACCGTACGGCATGCATCGTGCCACCCCATGTGTTGTCGCTACCCTTGAGGATTGTGGGTGGTTCTACCACGTTCTTGGGTAATTAGGGTGTAACGTGATTATCTAAATCATCCTAGTTAACCAAAGGAGCCTCCAAAGAACGGAAGAGGTTGTGGTATGGGTCTACACCCACAACCATCTTCCCTTATGTCAGTGTAAACGCAAGTTTTTCTTGTTGATCACCCAGTCTTGCAAAATAGTTGTCACATGTCCGACAACAAAGTTGACATTCCATCCCTGGGTGCCTTCAAAGGTCTCGAACCCATCGTCAAGATCGATGGAACAAACTATGAACTGTGGGCCATGCAGTTCATGAGTCTAATGCAATGTAATGGCAAAAAGTATATTCTCACACAGGCGGAGCATGTTGACAAGATTTGGGTTAGCCACTCATGGGAGTCAGATGATGTATATGCATGTGTGTGGCTTTCAATGACGGTATTCATGAAGATAGCCAATGATATATTGAGTCAGCCCATGGCCAAGGCTATGTGGGACATTCTTGTTGTGAGTTACTCTCTTGCAAAGAACAAATCGAAGATTCTGCAACTTCAGCACGACATCTTTACATCCAAGTAGAATGGTTGCTCTCTTCATACCCTTTACACTTCTCTAAGGGGTATCTTTGAGAAGTTACATGGCTACATTCCCTTGACTGTCACGCTAGAGCCGCTCAAGGCATATAGAGATTCGATGATGAATGGAGTTTTTCTAGCGACACTTGACTCTAAGTATGATGCTGCTAGAGCACATATTCTGACTGATTATACTATACCCCCAATGGAGGAGGCATATCGCAGGCTGAGCAGGCTCTCCATATCTTCAGCTTGTACTCAAGTGTCTCAGACTTCCTCTGCCATAGCGGCATCTCGTGGTAGGGGGAGCCCTATGCAGTTCCGTGGCTGTGGTGGCCCTGGAGAAGGAGGGGGGCAATCGAACCCCTCGTCAACCTTGCACCTACTGTCATAGGCCAGGTCATTATGAGGAAACATGTTATTCTAAACATGGGTTTCCAGCATTGGTACGTATTGCAGAAGAAATCCAGCAGGGCAACAGTTCTTCAACAGTATCTGATCAGAGATTTGATGAGTTAGTAGTGAATCCCATGGAGATTATGCCTTCTCCTAGGTCAATCGGCTCTCCGTCACGATCACCGAGGTAGTACTCAACCTCAGCATCTATATCAGGTACAATATATTCCTTTACTAGTTGTTACAGAGCATATTTGTCAGAATGGATTATGGATCTAAGAGCTTCCCATCATCTCTGTGGTGATAGAGAGCATTAGTTCATATAGCCCAACTCAGTCTGGCAGATCAATCATGATAGCAGATGGGACACATTCTCCCATTACTGGTCAGGGGGATGTGCAGTTAACCCATGAATGCGGCTTCAGAACGTTCTTTACACTCCTGAATCCTCTATGAACTTTCTATCTATTAGTCAAATCACCAAGGATTTACATTGTTGTGCCAGTTTTAACCCTTCTGCTCTTGTGTTTTAGGACATTCTAACAGGCAGGGTGATTGGTTTTGGCCGAGAGCAAGGAGGTCTCTACAAATTGGAGCAGTCTCCTTATATTGATGTCTCTTCTCTTCACACTGGATATGTTTCTCCCTATATGTGGCATTTTCGGTTTGGTCATCTTCCTCTGCAAAAGTTGCTTCACGTTCTTTCTCAAATCTCTCCTCGTTCTACTTTTCAATGCGAGGCATGCTAGCTTGGGATGCATCATAGGTCCACATTCCAGAGTTGTCAGGATCGAAGTAGTCATAGTATGTTCAAATGTTGTAAAAGTCACCCGACTAGCCCTACTAGTAGGTCCGACTAGTCTAGTCAATGGGGTGGTCGACCGAGTACCGATTAATTCCAACTAGCTCCACTAGTCAACCAATTTTTGCTTAGATACAATATTTTCTTACTTTTTAAAAGCAAACTTATTCTAATACGCTTGGTGTTTTATTTGAATTCAATTACTTCTTTTGATTCATTTTGATAGTAAAAAAATATATAAATCTATGTTCCTAAATTATAATATATGTATAAAAATGACTTATACATTTAAAAAATCAAAGCCGATTAAAGCTCGACTAAATCTGATTAATCGCCCGATTACCGATTAATCCTTAGTCAGTTACTCGACCGACCGAGTACCGACTACTGAATTTTGCAACCTTGGTCTGTTCGAGTTGATTCATTTTGATATTTGGGGTCTAAGTCGTGACCCAGATCTTATGGGGCATAGGTTTAATCTTGTTGCTATTGATGAGTTCTCTAGACTGTCATGGGTATTTCTTCTGAAGAACAAGTCTGATGCTGGTCATGTCATTCAATCCTTTATTAATATAATAAGGAATGTGTTTTCTACGAATGTCAAGTTTATACATTATGATAATGCACTTGAATTCTTAGTACACAACAGTGTTGTTAAAAGCGAGAGGCGCTCCAAGGTGCTAGGAGGTGCAAAATGCTCGAGGCGCTAGGCGCTCGCCTGAGAAAAGCAAGGCATCTTATATAAAAATAAATAAATTATGCACAAGTTTATGTAATATATGCACATACACACATGTGTATGTATGTGTAATTGTAAATATATGTATGTATAGCTTATATTTCAATCTAAAACCAATCCAATATATTTGTGGGTGTGTTTACAAGCATGTATATAAATGTGTGGATATACATGTCTATATGTATATGTATGTGTATGTATATGCTATCACCAAATTGTATTTTACGATAAATCCACTATTTATTAATATGTGTATGTATAATGTATGCATGTACTTGCATATGTATGTATATGTATTAATTATTTATGTTTGTGTGTGTATTTGTATGTATGTGTATCAGTATGCGTATATATTTGCATACATGTGTATGTATTTATGTATAAGTGTGTGCGCATGCCTATGTATACATGTGTGTTTTGTCTATTTATATGGGTGTGTGTGTGTATATTTATAATACTTTAAGATCATATATGTAGAGAAGAATATATACTTTTTAGTACAAAGTATATGTAATATTCAGAACTAAAACATCAATGTACATGTATACTTTATGAAATAGAAGTGAGTGTAAATTACATATACGTGTGTGTTCATATGTATAAGTATGTGTCTTAATGATACTTAGCATTAATATACATCTAATATAAAAAATTAAACACGGATAAAAATCACACAAAGTCGGCAAAAAGCCTTACTTTTGCCTTAGGCGCTCAAGGAGAGTGCCTGGAGCCTCAAGCCAAGCACTCGCTTGAGCGGCGCCTGAGGCAAAATGCCTCGCCTGGGGGGAGTCAAGGCACTAAGGCCTCGCCTCGCCTTGCCTGAGAGCCTAGGTGAGCGCCTGGAGGGCTTTTGACAATATTGGTACACAACTTTCTCAATTCCTTAGATCCTATGGTATTGTGCATCAGTCATCTTGTACATACACTTCTCAACAGAATGGGGTGGCTGAGAGAATGCAGCCATCTTTTTGATGCTACCAGGACTCTTCTGATTCAGAGTCGTGCTCCCCATTCTTACTGGGGGAATGTGGTTCTCATTGCGTGTTATTTAGTGAATCGTATGCCTTCATTGACTCTGGGAGAGAAGATCCCGTTCTCGATTGTGTTTCCTGAGATAGATTTTCTCTCTCTCACGCCTCGTGTCTTTGGATCCGTTGCTTTTGTCCGTCAGATGTCTCTAGGTCTGGACAAGCTCTCTCCTAGAGCGGTCAATTGTATATCCGTTGGGTACTCTAAGACCCAAAAGGGATATCGTTGCTTTGATCCTGCTCGACGAAGGTATTATGTTAGTGCAGATGTCACCTTCTTTAAATCCATTATGGATTTTTCTCCTACATGTGACAAGCTCATTCCTTCAGAAATGGAGAAGAGGTTTATATGCCTCTACTTCCTGTCTCCCCCATTCCATATGTCACTACATCACCTATTCCACCACCGCCTCCTACCACACCTATTTTCTTTCCTCAGGTTTACCAGCGCCGACCTCGTGCTCATGTGCCTCTTCCATCATCCAAAATGTCCAAGGTATGTTCTAAGCATTTGAGTTATACTAATGGCACTGGTGATTTGAGTATGCAGGATGGCGTGCAAGATGTCGTAAATGATCCTCCTTCAAAGGTTATTGTGGACTTATACATGCATATTGCTCTCCGTTGGAAGAGGCGTGCATGTACTATGCATCCTTTTTCTTCTCATGTTTCCTTGGCACGACTATCCGAAGTCTTTCAGAGATTTGTTGTTGCCTTGTCAATTGTGCAGATTCCACAGACCTATAAGGAAGCAATGCAGAGTGGTCCTTGGCGTCTTGCTATGGAAGAAGAGATGACTGCTCTACAGTCTTGTGGTATGTTGAGTGGTGTGCCCTCTCCCCCAGGTGCTTTTGTTGTTGATAGTAAATGGGTATTTAAAATTAAACACTGTGTAGATGGTTCAGTGGACAGATACAAGGCCAGGTTGGTTGCTCGGGGGTTCAACCAAACCTATGGGGTGGATTATCAGAACACTTTTTCTCCTGTTGCACGTCATTCTACTCCGCACATTCTTATTGTTGTTGTCGTGGTCCAGGACTGACCGCTTTTTCAATTAGATATGAAAAATGCTTTCTTGTATGGAGATTTGCAAGAAGAAGTATATATGCAGAGCCACCAGGGTTTGCTGTTGGGGGGGGGGTCCAGGATGGTGTGCAAACTCTACAACGCCATATATGGCCTCAAGTAGAGTCCAAGGGCTTGGTTTTAAAAGCTCTCAGAATTGATTGAACAGCAGGGCTTTGTCAGATCTACTGCAGATCATTCTATTTTTGTTAAGAGAACCCAGAAAGGGACGACTGCTATTTTGGTCTATGTGGATGATATTATTGTTACAGGAAGTGATAACTAGGGTATTCAGGCAGCTAAGGATTTTCTTGGAAAACAATTTGTGACCAAGGACCTTGGCAAGCTGCGGTATTTTCTTGGCCTAGAATTTGCAAGAAATCAGCAGGGAATAGTAATGACGCAAAGAAAATACGTCATTGATCTTCTATCTGAAACGGGTATGACAGGATGTAGACATGCTACTACTCCAATGGATCCCATTGCTAGGCTATATGATGATCTCCTTTCTTTTGATGAACTTGGATAAGTCATTCACTAAAGTTCCAATTTTAGTTGATGTTCTCATATGTTATTCTGTAGGAAGTTTATAGCTTTAGTTCTCTTGTGTTATTACATAGGAAGCTTACATTTTCTTTGAGGGCTTTAATATCATATTCATGCTATTTTTGTTGAATTTGACTTTTGTGTTTAGAGAAATAGTTTCCCTTTTGAATATTCTGCTAATCCATGTAATTCATGAAAACCTAACATTTCATCAAAAGTGAGATCATAAGATGCTACCACATTGCCTATTGTCATTAGGCCGAGAAGTGCTTCATGATCCGATTCATCTTCATCACTTTTGCTTGAGTCTCAATTATCACATGTAGCTTGAATAACCTTTCTCTTAGGGAATTTCTTGTGATATCTTAATGATTCCATCTTAAGGAGTCGTTTACTTTTCAGTACTTTTGTTTAAGGGGCATTCCTTCTGGAAGTGACCTTTTTACTTACAATTGTAGCACACAACTTCGCTTTCCTTTTTTTTACTACTCTGACTTTAAAGAACTTCGTGAAGCTTCGAGCCATGACGACAATATATTCTTCATTTGAATCTTCCTCTAAAGAGATTGTATTTGCGTCCAGTGCCAGACTTTTAGTAATGCTCTACTTGTTGACTTCCTCTTTCTCTTGTTGCTTTTTAGCTTTGTTGAGAATTATTTGTATTTTTTATTCTTATTGGAAATATATTCTAATTCCTTCCTTAGGATTTCCCATCTCAAGATAAGAAAACCCTATAGAGCATCATGAATACTCAAGTCATTCATTTCCTTCCACATCGCCACAATCCTAAGCCAGAGCTCTGAGCCACACCAACCCCACCCCCACCGTCTAGCCTCCACATGTGCATCATCACCCCTCTTGTCATGGGATGCCCCCTACCCCTCACCACCACGAGCGTCTCTATCACCATCGCTAGCTCCATCGACGGCGCCCCGGGCCCCATCACCGTTGCTAGGTGCATTCGTAAACCCCAGCCACATCTTGTGGTCACCCCTCGTCGTTGTCAACTGCCCCTAGCCACATCCTTGCAGTCCCTTGTTGCCGCTTAGGAACCAGATGCATCCTCGAGGCCCCCTCCCTCGCCACCCCAGTAACACCGTGCCTCCCTACGAGTGACACCACACATCCGAGGCCTTCAAGTGGTCAGATTTTGGATCTTTCAGGGCAATTTCGAACCCCTATACCCCCTCACTTTCCCTAGAGCAATTTTGAAGTTGATGGGAATGGTTGTGCCTAGAGTCTGCACACACAACCAATCCCCTGGATGATCATGTAGACAATTTCTGATCAATCTACAACCCCAGACTCGTCCTTCCCTGACTCATTTATCCATCATGATATATCCTCCTCCTGGACCTTCAAATGCCTCGGTGTGCCCATCGTTAAGATGGTTGGGACCAATTATGAAAAATAGGTCATTCAGTTGATGAGCATAATAGAGAGCAACAAGGAATGTACTATGACGCAACTTGAGTCGGACAACAAGATTGGGGTGAATGCATCAAGGGAAGTAAGATGACATGTATGTGTGTATTGCTATCGGGTACCCTTATCACTGAGAGACAATGACATTCTCCATCAACCCATTATCAATGCAATGTGGGATATCCTATTCGCCACATATTCTCAAGCAAGAAATGAAACGAAGATCCTACAACTTGAGTATGGAATTTTCACAGCTAAGTAGAATGGTCGCTTCTTCATGCTTTCTACTCATGGCTCATGGACATGTTTTAGAAGCTTCACATCATTATGCATCTGATGGTTCTAGAGAGCAACATATGACATACAAGAAAGCCACAATGGTCACATATTTCTGGTGGTACTTGATTCACAGTCTAATGCCACACGCAACCAACTTCTTACATGCATGTCTATACCTCCCTTGGAGGAGGCCTACAACCGACAGAGCAGGATCATAGTGCCTCATGCAGGTTCTAGGGATCCCACATCTCCCGACAAGGGATTTTCAGCATGCTTCAAAGGTCATGGAATCTCTGGCAGAGAAGGTGGATATTCTACCTCAACAGTGCGCACACTAACCCCGTTTCGAACATTCCAAGGATACTTGCTACTGGAAGCATGGTCACCATGCATCTGCTTGTGTTGCCAAGCAAATTGAGCCTACTGCCACAATTGTTGATCAGGCATCTAATTCTTTTATTATAAAAAGTATGGTATGAATTTAAAGTGAAGTTGGGAATTACAAAATTAACCATGTTGGATCCGAAGAAAAAATTATAGCAAAACATGAGAAATACCACTAAGAACAAGCGATAAGATAACTCTAGACCAAGCATGGTAATATATTAGAAGACCACGAGCAACGTGAAGTAAAGTCTCACTATAAAGAAACTATATCCAAGAAGAAAAAAGAGATCCCCATGGAGCATGGTACAAATCCAATGAATGGAGTTCGATGATATTGGTTCCCGTCTCAAGAGATTATGACTCCTACCGCATGCCCTACAAGTACTTTTTTGGCCCCTCAAACATAGCCTACGCACTTACTAGTTGTCTTAGGTAGACATTTCAGAATGGATCATGGACTCAGGAGCATCTCACCATCTCTGCAAAGATAGATCTCAGTTCATATCCTATTGTTACGTTCATCCTAGCATGTATATGGTTGTGGAAGGAAACAAATGACTTGATTATTCTGAGGTCCATAAGGATCTCTTATATAGAGGAGAAACTCTATAAGGCATATTACATAAGAGAGACAAAATAAATGTGAAAATACAAAATAACTCTCAACACTCCCCTTGAAGATGGAGTATAGAAACTACATCCAAGAAGATAGAAAATATCCCCATGGATCTTGGTAAAACTCCAATGAATGGAGTTCGATGATATTGACTCCCATCTCAAGAGATTATGACTCCTACCACATGCCCTACTAGTACTTCTTTAGCCCCATCTGGCATTGCATTTTCTGCATGTACTTCGGGTATAACCTACGCAGTTACTAGTTGTCCTAGGCAGAGACATTTCAAAATGGAACTGGACTCAAGAGCACCTCACCAACTCTGCAGAGATAGATCTCAATTCACATCCAATTGTTACATTCATCCTAGCATATCTATGGTTATGGAAGGAAATGGATGACTTGATTATTCTGAGGTCCATAAGTATGCACTTGTTACAGCCATTGAAGATGGAGTATAGATGTCGATCATGCTAAGCTTAGAACAATACATAAAACGACCCACTAGCTACGGCCTTGGAGAAAACATAAGGTTGTATGTTACACTGAGCTAACTTGGGAAGTAGAGACAAGTCCCTTCGGTATCACATCTCATGTGTTTATCTCAATGGTTTTAGTCCTCTCATGGAAAGTGGGAATGTTGGCAATGAATAGAATAAATTAGTTGTCATAAGGTATTTACATGGGAAGAGTGTTGGAGCAGCGGAAAATTGGTGGTGTATAAGAAATAATTAGAAGAAGATGATATGGATCAATGCACAAGGTAGATAAGAACTCGAGAACTTCTTTTCATTAAAAACTTGAACCTGCATACAAGTCTTACACTTTACAAGAAGAGCACTTACAATGCTTACAATAAAAAAAGAGAGATTTACAACACTTGGAAGGAGAACATTTGAGAGACTCTGTGTTGGTAGAGGACGCCTTCTTTTTGTTGTTTATGAAATGAGGACTTCTTGGGTGATATTTATAGACCAATCAAGAGGGTGGAGATATTTTGAAAGATAGATCTAGACTCCTCTTCCATGCTTATCCTTTAAGTAAAAAAAATCTAGATATTTTGATGGGAGGTGGAGAAATATTTAGATATTTTCCCCACCTCTCTCTTTTCTAGAATTTTCTTCCAAATACATATCTTCATTAAGCTTCTTCATTTGTTGATGAAAGATATAAGCTCACCTATCTTCATATGGGTTGAACATTGTAGGCCCGTATGTAAAAGGGCTCATTACAATAATAATTAATGCGCTAATTACAAATTACATTTTCAACACCCCTCTTAATTTGTAATTTGCATTATTCGTTTGAAGTGTTGGAATTTTTCTGTTAGAAGTAGCTTTGTAAATATATCTGCAATTTGGTCATCTGTATTGATGAACTCCAGCTTAATGTCACCATTCTTCGCTAGTTCTTAGACATAATGATGACGAAGTTTAATATGCTTTGTACTTTTATGAAAGATTGGATTTTTTTTATAGCAATAGCTGATATGTTGTCAAATAATATATTCGTTGCAAGAAAATTCTTTTCTTGAATATCGTGAAGAAGTCTTCTCAACCACACAACTTCACAAGATGCACTTGTAACAGAAATATATTCGGCTTCAGTAGAGGAAAGAGCTATTGTCTTTTGCTTCTTAGAACTCCAAGATATGACTTTAGATTCCATGCAAAATAAATAACCTAATGTATTTTTTCTATCATCTATAGATCCGGCTCAATCACTATCTGAATAGGCTTTGACAGAATTATCTTCTATAGTATATTTTATTTCAAAATTCTTGGTAGCGAAGAATCCTTTTTGCGGCTGCATAGAGAAGCTTGCTGGGCTTGCTCATAAATCTTGATACGACACTAACTGCATATACTATATCTAATTTTGTATTAGTTAAATATAACAAGGAGCCTACAAGACTCCTATAAAGAGAGCCATCGGCTTCTTGAGTTCCATCATTTGCAGAAAGTTTTGTATTGACAGGCATAGGAGTTGCTTCTGGCTTGCAATTTAACGTACGAAGTTTCTTAAGAATATCATAAACACATTTTTCTTCAGAGAAAAATATTTCACCTTCTTTCTGTTGAACTTGATTACCAAGAAAGTATCTCATAATACCGAGATCTGTCATTTCATATTCTTTCATCATTGCTTGCTTGAATTTTTCAATCATCTTGAAGCAATTCCTTGTATATATAAGATCATCAATATAAAGACATACGATAAGGAAATTATGCGTACCTTTTTTTTCACATAAAGAGATGGCTTATTAAGACTTCTTAGAAATCCATTATCATGAAAATATCCATCAATTTTATTATTCTAAGCTCTTGGTGCTTGCTTTAAGCCATACAAGACTTTGCGTAGACGATAGACCTTTTCTTCATTATCTTTGAAGATATATCCTTGAGGTTGTTCAACATAAACCTCTTCTTTAAGATCTGCATTAAGAAATGCAGATTTAACATGAAATTGATAAATTGGTAACTTCTTTCAAACATCAAGTGCAAGTAAGGTTCTAATTATCTCCATACGTGCAACATGTGCAAAAGTTTCATTATAATCAATACATGGTTGTTGTGAATAACCTTTAGCAACCAATCGAGCTTTATACTTGTGAATAGAGCCATCTTTATTATATTTGACTTATAAATCCATTTAAGACCAATGACATCTCTATCTTTAGGTCAGTCAACGATCCCCAAGTGTGATTTTTATTAGTGATTATAATCTCTTCATTCATTGCTTAAGTCTACACTTCTTCTTTAGCTGTTTCTTCAAATTTTTGAGGCAAGCAAGCAAATAAATCACTAGCAGAAGATGATGCATAAATTTCATTAAGAGATCATACCTTTTGTTGTGGATGTTCTGAGTCAGAGATATTTGGCCCAAATGGTCTTTGAATTAAGGAAAAATATCTTCATCATTTGGATTGTCTTCTTCAACTGCAGCTTGCTTTTGTGGTACTGAAGAATTGTTAGAGCAGCAGAAGATTGGTGGTGTATAAGAAGCAAATTATAGGAAGAGAATTTGGATCAATGCAAAAGGTAGATAAGAACTCAAGAACTTCTTTTCATTAAAACTTAAACTTCATACAACACTTGAACCTTTACAAGAAGAGGACTTACAATGTTTACAATAAAAGAAGAGTAACTTACAACACTTAGAAGGAGGATACTTGAAAGACTCTTGTGTTGGTAGATAACTTCTTCTTGTTGTTGTGTATAATGAGGACCTCTTGGAGGGTATTTATACGCCCACAAGAGGGTGGAGATATTTTGGAAGAAGGATCTAGAATCCTCTTCCATGCTTATCTTTTAAAATAAAAAATCTAGATATTTTGGTGGGAGGTGGAGAAGTATCTAGATATTTTCTCCACCTCTCTCTTTTCTAGAATATTCTTCCAAATGCATATTTTAATTAAGCTTCTTATGTTGGTGGAAGATATAGGCCCACATCTTTTCATATGGTGGAAGATTATAGGCTCATTTATATAAGCCCATTACAATAATACTTCATGGGCTAATTACAAATTATATTTTCAACACCCCCTCTTAATTTGTAATTTGCATTATTCTCCTTAAGTACTGGAACTTTTCAGTTGAAAGTGGCTTTGTAAAAATATTTGCAAGTTGATCCTTTATGCTGATGAACTCCAGTTTGATGCCGCCATTCTACACTAGCTCTCGAACATAATGGTGACGAAGTTTAATATGCTTTGTTATTTCATTAAAAACTGTGGCAGACATATTGTCAAATAATATAGTTGTTGGAAGAACATTCGCTTCTTAAATATCATGAAAAAGTCTTCTCAGCCATACGGCTTCACATGATGCACTTGTTACAGAAATATATTCGGCTTCAGCAGAGGAAAGGGCAATTTTCTTTTGCTTCTTAGAACTCCAAGATATGACTTTAGATTTAATGCAAAATAAATAACCTGATGTACTTTTTCTATCATCTATAGATCCGGCCCAATCACTATCTGAATAGCCTTTGAGAGAGTTATCTTCTTATATAGTATATTTAATTCCAAAATCCTTGTTACCTTAAACATAACGAAGAATCCTTTTTGCGACTGCATAGTGAAGCTTGCTATGCTTGCTCATAAATCTTGATACAACACTAACTGCATATACTATATCTGATCATGTATTAGTTAAATATAACAACGAGCCTACAAGACTCCTATAAAGAGAACCATCGGCTTCTTGAGTTCCATCATTTGTAGAAATTTTGTATTAGCAGCCATAGGAGTTGCTTCTTGCTTGTAATTTAACATATGAAATTTCTTAAGAATATCACAAATATATTTTTCTTGAGAGATAAATATTTCACCTTCTTTCTGTTGAACTTGAATAACAAGAAAGTATCTAATAAGATCGATATCTGTCATTTCATATTCTTTCATCATTGCTTCCTTGAATTTTTCAATCATTTTGAAGGAATTGCTTCTATATATAAGATCATCAACATCAAGACATACGATAAAAAAATTATGCATACCTTATTTCTTCACATAAAGAGATGGTTCATAAGGACTTCTTAGAAATCCATTATCCCAAAAATATCCATCAATTTTATTATTCCAAGCTCTCGGTGCTTGCTTTAAGCCATATAAGGCTTTGCGGAGACGATAAACCTTTTCTTCATTATCTTCGGAGATATATCCTTGAGGTTGTTCAACATAAACTTCTTCCTCAAGATCTCCATTAAGAAATGCACATTTAACATCAAATTGATAAACTGGTAACTTCTTTTGAGCAGTAAGTACAAGTAAAGTTCTAATTGTCTCCATACGAGCAACATGTGCAAAAGTTTTATTATAATCAATACATGGTTGTTGCGAATAGCCTTTAGCAACCAGTCGAGCTTTAAGCTCGTGAATGGAGCCATCTTCATTATATTTAACATTATAAATTTATTTAAGATCAATGATATCTTTATTTTTAGGGCAGTCCACGAGCTTCCAAGTGTGATTTTTATTAATGACTGCAATCTCTTCATTCATTGCTTGAATCCACACTTCTTCTTTAGCTGTTTTTTCACATTTTTGAGGCTCACAAGCAAATAAAGCAATAGCAGAAGATGACGCATAAATTTCTTGAAGAGATCGTACCTTTTGTTGTGGATGTTCTGAGTCAGAGATATTTGGCCCAACTGGTCTTTGAATTGAAGGAAAGATATCTTCATCATTTGGATTATCTTCTTCAGTTGCAACTTGCGTTTGTGGTAGGGTGGAGCATTGGGCCGGGCCGGCCCTGACCCGACCCTGACCCGACCCGCAAAAGCTCGGGCCCGGCCCGAACCCGACATACAAATGGGCCGGGCCCGGGTCCTCATTTTTCAAAAATATTATACTTGGGCCGGGCCGGGCCCGAACCCGAAGTACAAGTGGGCCGGGCCCGGGCCCTCATATTTCAAAATATCGTATAAGAACTAAATAAGGGGATGCGGATTTATAGTCATAATACATCCAATATTTCCTTCATACATCAATAGTAATATTATATTGTAACAATACATCCAATATTCGTGTGTTATGGACGAATTATATCCATAACAATAAATTGGAATCAAAGTGCAACTTCATGGAATCAAAATAAGTGCGGGTTGAGCCCGACCCGAGCCCGAGCCCGACCCGAACCCGAGCCCGAACACGCGGGCCTTGGGCCGGGCCCGGGTCCTCAGTTTGCTGAAAAAAGCGGGCCTCGACCCGGCCCAAGGCCCACGGAAAATTGATGGGCTCGGGCCGGGCTTTCCCGGGTTGGGCCGGGTCGAGCCCAATGCTCCACCCTAGTTTGTGGTACTGAAGAATCATGCCATTTTAATGAAGATGTTTAATAAAAAATGACATCTTTAGATACAACTAAATTTCCTTTTTTAGGCTCATATAATCTGCAAGCTTTAGATTCATCACAATATCCAATTAAAAATATATTTCTCTCCTTTTTCGTCAAACTTTTCTTGTCTAACTTGAGATGGAATATGAGCATATGCAATAGAGCCAAATATTTTGAAATGACTAACCTTGGCCTTCCTTTCATACCAAGCTTCATAAGGTGTTTTATCCAAAACTGCTTTGCTAGGAGATCTATTCAATATATAAACAGCAGTGTTTACTGCCTCCGCCCAAAGGTTGTTAGGAAGACCTTTACCTTTCAGCATACTTCTTGCCATCTCAACGGTTGTTCGATTTCTTCTTTCAACTACTACATTTTGTCTGGAGTTTATCTTGATGTTAGCTCCTTCTTGATTCCTTGAGTTATGCAGAAGTTTTGAAATTCTTTGAATGTAAACTCTCTTTCACAATCTAATTAGACGACTTTTATTTTTCTTCCACTTTGTTTTTCAACAAAAGCTTTAAACTTGATAAAAGTAGAAAAGATTTCTGACTTTTCTTTCAAGAAGTAAACCCACATCATTTTACTGTAATCATCAACAAATAATAAGAAGTACCTGACTCCATTGATAGAAGGAGTTTGAGTTGGTCCGCATACGTCTGAGTGTATCAACTCAAGTTGAGCTTTTGCTCTCCATGACGTCATTGTGAATGACAATCAATGCATCTTGCCATATATGCAGCCTTCACATATGTTTTCATCTTTCTTGATAAACGGAAGCCCAACAACCTAGTTCTTCTACTTTAATAACATGAGGCTTCTAAAATTTAAGTGTCCATATCGTAAATACCATAATAATGAGTTATCTTCATTTAAAACTTTTAGAGCATAACCTTCTTTTAAAGGCACTGATAATGGAACGACTTTATTTGGAGTCATTTTAATATCTGCAATCAGTAGCTTTCTTCTTTTATCAAAGATTTTGCATACTCCATTATCAAATTTTAGATAATAATCATTATTCATAAGTTGGCCAACACTTAAAAGATTCTCAACTAAGCTTGTAATATAGAGAACATCATGAATAAATTTAAAAGTACCTTTCTTTGTTTGTACCGCAATAACTTCTTTGCCTTCCACATTTTGCGGCTTTCAATCTCCAAGCTTAACTTGCGAATTATGCCCTTTCTAAAGGCTCACAAATGTATCTTTATTCCCTATCATGTGGTTACTACAACTACTATCGAAATATCAAATGTCTTTAGATACTTCTTTAATATTCTTGCAAGAATAAAGTTACGGATTGGAATCCGCATCTTTTGCAATATAATTAGATTCATTCTTTTGTAAACAACAGTGTCTTTGAGAATGATTTGAAATTTTGCACCTTATACAACAGAATATACAATCTTTAGATTCATAATTATCTTTCTTGTAAATAATGCAATGAGAAAAAGATTTTCGTATACCTGGAGCTCTTTGATTATATCTTCCTTTGAATCTTTCATTTTCTTGATCGCTATAAGATCCATATCTTTCATCATTCTCTTGTGTCTTTGCATATTGTTCACTTCTTTCCTTAACATGATCTTCATTCTTAGCTTTTGATATTCTCGTTTTTGTTTTAAATGCTTCCTCCAAGGGTTGAGTAGCAAACCTGTTAATTCTTTCCTCATGTGCTTTAAGTAAGCCCATTAATTCATATATATAAAGAGAAGATAAATCTTTCGATTTTTAATAATAGTAACAAAATGATCAAATTTAGCAGGTAAGTTTCTTAAAATCTTTTCAACAACTTTCTTATCAGTAATGTTATAATCATAATTTCGAATTTTATTTATAATAATAGAAGATCTTGAAAAGAACTCTTTAATATTTTCACAATCTTTTATTAAAAGATAATCAAAATACCTTATAAAAGATTGAAAGTTGATAAAAATTACCTTAAAAGATTCTTAAAATTCTTTCTTTAAAATCTCACATGCTTCTTTAGAAGTAATAGTTCTAAAAGTACGAGAAAAGATAAATTTATTTACTCCTTTCTGGATGAAGAGAAGGGTCTTTACATCTTTCGTTTTTTTCTCTTTAAACTTTTTCTTTTTTTCCTTCACTTAGTGACAACTGCATCTAAATCTTTAGCATCCTCATAACCTTATATAATAAGATCTCACAAGTCCTTTGAGATAAAGAGATACTTATTTTAAGACTCTAATAATCATAACTTTCTTTATCAAATGTAAAAATGAAGCTTTAGGCATAGTTGAATAAATGTGTATTGGAGGTGGATGCCATGGAGAGGAGTACGAAGAAAAAGGAGTCAACAAGGATATAAGGATGAACATTGCTATAATACCAAACTTTTTGAGCAACGGAAGATTAGTGGTGTATAAGAAGCAAATTAGAAGAAAAGAATTTAAATTAATGCAAAAGGTAGATAAGAAATAAAGAACTTCTTTTCATTAAAACTTCAACTTGCATACAACACTTGAACCTTAGAAAAAGATGACTTATAATATTTAAAATAAAAGAAAAGTAATTTACAACACCTGGAAGGAGGACACTTAAGATACTCTTGTATTGGTAGAGAACTTTTTCTTATTGTATATAATGAAAACCTCTCGGGGGTATTTATAGTCCCCTAAGAGGGTGAAGATATTTTGGAAGAGAGATCTACAATTCTTTTCCATGCTTATCTTTTAAAAGAAAATATCTAGATATTTTGGTAGAAGGTGGAGAAATATTTATATATATTCTCCAACTCTCTCTTTACTATAATATTCTTTCAAGTGCATATTTTAATTAAACTTCTTATGTTGGTGGAAAATAAAGGCCCACATCTTTTCATATAGTGGAAGATTGTAGGCGCATTTATACTAACTCATTATAATAATACTTCATGGGCTAATTACAAATTACATTTTAACAAGAATCATCCCATTTCCATGAAGATATTTCATAAAAAATGACATCTCTAGATATAATTAACTTTTCTTCTTTAGGCTCATATAATTTGTAAACTTTAGATTCATCACAATATACAATGAAAATATATTTCTCTCCTTTTTCATATAACTTTTCTTGTCTAACTTGAGATGGAATATGAGCATATGCAATAGAGACAAAGATTTTGAAATGATTAACCTTGGTCTTCTTTTCATACCTGGCTTCATAAGTTGTTTTATCCAAAACTGCTTTGGTAAGAAATCTATTTAATATATAAACTGTGGTATTTACTGCCTCCGCCCGAAGTTTGTTAGGAAGACCCTTACCTTTCGACATGCTTCTTGCCATCTCAATGATTGTTCGATTTCTTCTTTCAGCTACTCCATTTTATTGAGGAGTGTATCATGTTGTTAGCTCCTTGATTCTTTGTGTTATGCAGAAGTATTGAAATTCTTTGCATGTAAATTCTTCTCCACGATTTGATTGAAGACTTTTATTTTTCTTCTACTTTGTTTTACAACAAAAGCTTTAAACTTGATAAAAGTAGAAAAAACTTCTAACTTTTCTTTCAAGAAGTAAACGCACATCATTCTACTGTAACCATCAACAAATAATAGAAATTACCTGGCTCCATTTATAGACGGAGTTTGAGTTGGTCCACATACATCTGAGTGTATCAACTCAAGTGGAGCTTTTGCTCTCCATTATGTCTTTGTAAACAACAATCTATGCATCTTGTCATATATGCATCCTTCACATATGCTTTCATCTTTCTTGATAACAACCAAGTTCTTCTACTTTAATAACATGAGGCTTCTAAAATTTAAGTGTTCATATCTTAAATACCATAACAAGGAATCATCTTCATTTAGGGTTTTTAGAATATAGCCTTCTTTTAAAAACGTTGATGATGGAAAAACTTTATTTGGAGCCATTTTAATGTCTGCAATTAGTAACTTTCTTCTTTTATATCTTGCATACCCCATTATTAAATCTTAAAGAATGGCCATTATTTATAAGTTGTCCAACACTTAAAAGATTTTCAGTTAATCCTACAAAATAGAGAACATCGTGAATTAGTTTAGAAGTGTATTTCTTTGTTTGTACTGCAATAACTCATTTTCATTCCACAATTTGGAGCTTTCCATTTCCAAGCTTAACTTACGAACTATGCGCTTTCTCAAGGCTCACAAATGCATCTTTATTCCCTTTCATGTGGTTTTTATAACCACTATCGAAATATCAAATATTTTTAGACATTTTTTTAGTATTCATTCAATAATAAAGCAATGGATTTGAATCCTCATTTTTTGCAATATAATCAAACTCATTCTTTTGGAAGTAGCAATCCCTTTGAGAATAATTTGTAATTTTGTACCTTATGCAGCGGAATCTACAATCATTGCATTCATAATTATCTTTCTTGCAAATAATTCAATGATAAGAAGATTTTCTTATATCTGTAACTCTTTGATTATATCCTCCTTTGAATCTTCCATTATCTTGACTTCTATAAGACCCATATCTTCTATCATTGTCTTATTTCCTTACATATTGTCTCGTTCTTTACTTGTCATTATTTCCAATCTTAACTTTGAAGATGCTAATTTTTATTTGAAATCCTAGCTTCAATGATTGAGTAGTAAACCTCATAATTTTTTCCTAATTTACTTCAAGTGACCTATTAATTCGTATATAAAGAGAAAAGATAAATTTTTAGATTCTTTAATAACAGTAATAATATTATTAAATTTAGGAGGTAAAGTTCTTAAAATCTTTTTAACAACCTTCTTATCAGTAATGATATCAGCATAACTTAAAATTAAATTTATAATAATAGAAACTCTTGAAAAGAACCCTTCGATGATTTCACCAATTTTAATTAAAAGATTATCAAAATTTCTTCATAAAGATTTAAGCTTGATGGAGATTACCTTAACGGATTCTTAAAATTCTTTCTTTAAAATCTCTCATACTTCTTTAAAAGTAGTTGCTAAATAAATACGAGTAATGATATATTTACTTATTCCTTACTGAATGAAAAGAAGAGCCTTTGCATCTATCTTCGTTTTCAATTTGAGTTCTTTCTTCTTTCCTTCACTTAATAAAGTAAGTGCATCTGCATCTTTAACCTCCTCATAACCTTGTATTACAAGATCACACAAGTCTTATGAGATGAAGAGAATTTTCATTTGAAGACTCCAATAATCATAACTTTATCCATCAAAGATAGGAATGGAGCTTTGGATGTAATTGAATAAAGTTATACTAAAGTTGGATGCTGTCACACCCTCAAATTCCGTGATTGAGAATGATCGTGCAGACCCGATAGCGGATGCTCGAGAATGATCGATAGAGGAATGACTTCAGGAGGAGTCTGAAATATGTGGGTATCAGGGAGGTTATCCACGAGAGTCTGGAGGCTCTACCATATGTTATGGAGAAGCATCACACATGACATTGGCTCGGTAGCAGAGTGTCGTGGTGCTTGTAGCAGTGCGAACATAATGAAGTATAGGCAGCAGTACAAGACATGACAGGGGATGCACGCAGCGGGTACGTACACGAGTGTAGAAGGGTGGTATGCAGTAAAGCAGTATACATTGAGGAGCAATGTAGAACGGTCACATAGGTGTACGCACGAAGGCGCATGGTATCGGTATTGATGCGCAACGATCTACAAAGGCATGAAGCGTTGCAGGTGCTGAGTACGAGCATTGTTGAGCATGCTCGGTAGTACACGTACGAGAGTGGTCTTCAGGCCACGATAGCGAAGTTCTGGAGGAGTTTTCCTCATCATGCAGA
Source organism: Ottelia alismoides (assembly GCA_037367405.1). Classification (NCBI taxonomy): domain Eukaryota; kingdom Viridiplantae; phylum Streptophyta; class Magnoliopsida; order Alismatales; family Hydrocharitaceae; genus Ottelia; species Ottelia alismoides. Next base: position 103,542 of record JAZKJV010006632.1, on the reverse strand, counting down.
ACGCTAAGGAAGGGTTTACCGCACGAGGGTCTGGAAGCCGCGGGTTTCCTTTGCACAAGACCGAGTATTCGGTAACATTCGGTGAATTATGGTAAAGCTACATCAGCAAGCATTGTAGCGCAAGTATGCTGATGACTAAGCGGTTGATTGGGCGTCAACCAAGCGAGAAGATGAAAGGACAACAAAGCTAAAGAACTAGAAGGGTCTCTTGTGTCTTTATGTATCATTATTGTAAATGTAATAATGAGTGTCTCTTGGGTTGCCTTGAGTCTTGTATAAAAGTAAAGGTGGTGGCTCATTTGTAAACACACAGAGTACACAGAGTACACGAGAGAGTGTAGCGTGTCTACCCACTCCAGAGATAGTTCCTCTTCTAGTAAGAGAAGAATTTTGTGCCCGTGCTTCTGTGATCGTGTGGTTGTGTTCTTGAGCATTCTTGAGCGTGTTCTTAAGAGTGTTCTTGAGCGATCCATAGTTTGTGCTCGTGTTTGTGTTGGAAGCGTCGGTACGCTAGCAAAGCAGGAGTACGAGAAGATTAGAGCGCGTCCACGACCGTTCTACTCGGGAAGGCTGGTTAGCTATGCGTTAGCTAACGCCGCACAGGATCGGTCGAAATCGATAGTGGGATTTTGACCATGTAACAGTTGGTATCAGAGCACGGTTCGTGATACAATTCGTTGGTACGAATTGGTATCAGAACAAAGAGCAGACCACAAGGCTTGGTCGGTGCCAAGAAGGCGGGCAAAACTAGGAGCGACTGTCGGTGCAGTTGATCATGGGAGCAAAGGATATTTGTCGGTGCAAGTTTATCTTCAATCAGCAGAGCGAAGATGATGGGTGTTACCGATCGCGTAGCAGAACTGGAGCAGGCGATGGCGGAACTGGAGTTCACTATTGGGACTCATGTCCATCACATCGTCGTCTTGGAGGATCGTTCTTCAGAAGGATCAGATGTGCAGCGACGTAAGGTACTTGAACCCAAATCCTTCACATGTACGCAGAGTGCCTAGGATTTGGAAAACTTCCTATGGGATATGGAAGGGTATTTCGAGGCGACCAAGACGAGGGAAGCCAAGAAAGTGGGCTTGGCATCGATGTACATGTCGAGCGACGCCAATTTATAGTGGAGGAGCCGTGCAGCAGATAAGGCAAGACCGAAGATATCCAGATGAGATGATCTAGTCACGGAATTGAAGGAGCAGTTCCTGTCGAAGAACACTGCATGGGAAGCACGGGAGGCTCTTCAACGCCTAAAGTAGACAGGAACAGTTTGTGAGTACGTGAAGCAGTTCACGACTCTGCTGCTGGACACCAAGGGGATGTCCGAGGAGGAAAATTGTTTAATTTCACGATCGGGTTGCAGAACTGGGCGCAAGCCGAACTGCGGAGGCAGGAAGGGAAGGACATGAATTCAGCGATCGTGGCGACAGATGCATTAGTTGATTATGGGACCCAACCAAGTCACAATGCTGAAGAGAAGGAATTCACCAGCAAGCTAAAGGCACGGTCGAAGGAAAAGGGGAAAGGCGTTGCTCATGATCCATCAACGGAGGAACAAGAGTACTGCAAGAGAAGGGAGCAACCCAAGAGCAAGGGGTGCTTCATATACGACGGTCAGCATTGGGCGCGGAAGCGACCAAAGAAGGAGAAGCTGAACTCTCTTCGTGCGGATGAAGAAGACAAAGGAGAACGTGAGGTACGCTTGGGAGCAATTGGTGCTAAGCGCAAGGTACGTCTCACAACACTTCGAGCTGGAGCTTCGAATTTTGTGGAGGGAGGGAACTCCACAAACAAGAGCTTTGGAGGCGCCAAGGCTCAATCGAGGATGCACAGGAGTGCGCATGTGCATGCTGAGCATGAATGTGTGTGCAGGAGGCACACAACCAAAGCCGCGGATAGGAGAACATCCATGTACGAGAAGGCAAGACAGAGTTCTGGAGGGCGATACAACATGGACAACGAGTTACATGTCCATTGGGATGGAGAGATGATGAACCACACCACCAACAATCTTGCAAGAGGCAAGATACCGAAGATGCTCGGAGCGCAGGAGGTGCTCATTCCCCAGGACACGGGTACGTCCACAGGGAACGATAGAGATCGTCAACGAGCAAGCGTGGAGGTGAGTAGTCCATATGTGGAGCCGGAACTGTCACACACCAGCGATGGAGTTGTTGTATCCAGGAGGGATACATCGAGAACAGGAGCTGACGAGGAAGCTCCATTTCTCACGACGAAGACCAAGTTATGGAGGGAGGTGTTTCGTGAGAAGACTAGGTGCAGGAAGGGAGGAGGTGCACGCTTGCACCACCTTTCCAAATGAGCAGCATTAGGAGGTGCATAGTGGATGGATGATCATGATGGGACGCCAACTGAAGAGGGAATGCTCGATTGAGGACAACCAGTTCTTCAGGTAGGGGAAGCTTGTCACACCCCAAAATTTCGTGATCGAGAATGATCGCGCAGACCCGGTAGTGGATGCTCGAGAATGATCGATGGAGGAAGGACTTTAGGAGGAGTCCGAAATATGTGGGTGTCAGGGAGGTTATCCACGAGAGTCTGGAGGCTCTACTGTACGTGATGGAGAAACGTTACATAGGACACTGACTCGGTAGCAGAGTGTCGTGGTGCTTGTAGCAGTGCGAGCATAATGAAGTATAGTCAGCAATGCAAGACATGACAGGGGATGCACGCAACGGGTACGTACGCGAGCGCAGAAGGGCGGTATGCAGTGAAACAGTATGCATTGAGGAGCAATGCGGTACGGTCACATAGGCGTACAAACGAAGGCATACGGTATCGGTATTGACGCGTGGCGATCCATAAAGGCATGGAGCGTTGCAGATGCTGAGTACAAGCATTGTTAAGCATGCTCGGTAGTACACGTACGAGAGTGGTCTGGAGGCCACGATAGCGAGGTTCTGGAGCACTTCCCCTTAGCATGCAGAACGCTAAGGAAGGGTTTACCGTACGAGGATCTGGAGGCTGCAGGTTCTCTTTGACACAAGACCGAGTGTTCGGCTGCACTCGGTGAATTATGGTAAACTACATCAGCAAGCGTTATAACGTAAGTGTGCTGATGACTGGGCGGTTGACTGGGCGTCAACCGTGCGGGAAGACGAAAGGAAAACAAGGGAGTCTAAGAGATGAGCAGACGAAGAGCTGCTGAGGAACGCGAAGGGTTGCTAAAGAACTCGAAGGGTCTCTTGTTTCTTTATGTATCATTAATGTAAATGTGATAATGAGTGTCTCTTGGGTTGCCTTAAGTCTTGTATAAAAAGAGAGGTGGTGGCTCATTTGTAAACACACAGAGTACACGAGAGAGTATAGTATGTCCACCCACTCCAGAGATAGTTCCCCTTCTAATAAGAGAAGAGCTTTGTGCCCGTTCTTATGTGATCGTGTAGTTGTGTTCTTGAACGTTCTTGAGCGTGTTATTGAGAGTGTTCTTGAGCGATACAGAGTTTGTGCTCGTGTTTGTATTGGAAGCGTCGGTACGCAAGCAAGCAGGAGTACGAGAAGAGTTAGAGCACGTCCACGACCGTTCTACTCGGGAAGGATGGTTAGCTACGGGTTAGCTAACGCTGCACAGGATCGGTCGGAATCGATAGCGGGATTTTGACCCTTTGACAGATGCCATGGTGTGGAGAAAAAAAGATTTAACAAGGATGTAAGGATGGTTATGGATCTGATACCAAACTTGTTGGAGCAGCATAAAATTGGTGGTGTATAAGAAGTAAATTAGAATGAGAGGATATAGATCAATGCACAAGGTAGATAAGAACTCAAGAACTTCTTTTCATTAAAAACTTGAACTTGCATACAAGTCTTAGACTTTACAAGAATATGACTTACAATGCTTACAATAAAGGAAGAGAGACTTACAACACTTGGAAGAAGGACACTTAATAGACTATGTTGGTAGAGGACTACTTCTTTTTATTGTGTGTGAAATGAGGACCTCTTGGGTGAATTTATAGGCCAACCAAGAGTGGAGCTATTTTGGAAGAGGGATCTAGACTCATCTTCCATGTTTATCCTTTAAGTAGAAATATCTAGATATTTTGGTGGGAGGTGGAGAAATATCTAGATATTTTCTCCACATCTCTTTTTTCTAGAATTTTCTTCCAAATACATATCTTCATGAAGCTTCTTCATATGTTGATGAAAGAATATAAGCCCACCTATCTTCATATGGGTTGAACATTGTAGGCCCATGTGTAAAGGGCTCATTACAATAATACTTAATGGGCTAACTACAAATTACATTTTCAAAAAAAGAGGTGCGTCGACAACTAAGTTTGTCAGAACAGATCTAACCTAAATCATCTCAGTGCTTCCCTATGTCATAGCATGGCTTTGTATTCAGATTAAGCACTCGACTTGGCAACCACGATCTACTTGCTTTCCCATGAGACAAATTAATTCCCTATGAAAATTGCAAAACTACATATAGACCTCCGGCCTTTAGACATCTTGCATAGTTTGTATCTACACATGTTATGATGGCAAGAGATGCTCATGTGTTAAATGACAGTCTTGTACAAGGAGAAGACTTCAGATTCCTTTGGATCATGTAAACGACGTCCATGTGAGCTTGTTAAGATTGCTCCATAAACTGACGGACTTTGCTCCCTGCAAAGGAGATTTCTAGCCCGGTAATAATCACGTAGAGAAACTTTCCAACAAGCTCCATGTATCTACTCTTGTCCACCTAATATGCATCATTATCATAAAGTTGTATACTAGGATCTATAGGAGTAGTGGCAGGTCTGCAGTCTGTCATCCTTGTCTGTAGAAGGAGATCTGTAGCATACTTCCTCTGGGTCATCACAAAACCTTTTTTATTCCTGGTAAACTAAAGCCCAGAGAAGTACCGTACTTCATCAAGATCCTTAGTGACAAATTGTTGTATAAGAAACTCCTTAGCATCGTCGATTCCCTGTAAGTCAGTTGTAATAATGATGTCATCAACATAAACCATAATGACAATAAAAACCTTGTTACCAATTGGATGCCTACCACAACTTGGGCTTTTTTACTAAGTCTACTAATAAAAGATTGTATGTTTCCAATAAAGCCCCTTTGACATTCAACTTTGCAATGAAGGGTCCTAACACTATGCACACCACTGCCTCGAGACCCACTGTTTTATCTCATCTTTATCCAGTGTCATCTCTTCCTCGAAAGAAGGCAAATTCTCTCGATAGTCAACCACATTTTCCGAACCCCGAAGCACCAATTGTTGCTCCACCTACCTTAATGACTCTTTCGCTCCTCAAGGCATCGAATGTTGCTCTACCTACATCATTGCCTCAAGTGACTCACCAACAATGCGTACAATCGCTCCTCATCGAAGCGTCATGCTATGGCCCCACGTCAACCTCCATAATCAACATCACTCCAGCCAAAGGATGTTTGCCAGCCCTCGACAGAAGCTAGAAGTAGACCTTACCTACCTAACAAGCAGCTCTTGTGAAGAGAGAAAAGCTTGGCTCCATCACAAGAATCAATTGCACCATCAATGGTTCTCAAGTGACAGGAACATGTGGATCTCACCCCCACCAACTTGCATGCGTTGGAAAAAGCATCTTTGATTGAAGATCTATCCAGGTATCAAGTAGGATCTGTCATGTCTCGACAAGACAATGATGTGTTGTAGTTAGGGGCCCATCTCAAAAGCCCAATTGTTGCAACCTAGAGTGAGTTTTTTCACAAGCGATGAAGCTTTGGAGAGGAGATCTGCCACTTCTACCTTTGACAGGTTGCATGCACCAATCATCGACATGTCCACGACCAGTAAATCCATAGCAAAAGAAGTGTCGAGGCTCTCCCGAGCTTCAACCAAGATAGGATCATGATTTCAAATCTTCGAAGTTACAATATCAGATCATAACACTCTGAGCAATGGGCCTGCAATTTCTTTGCCATGCTAAAGCAGATTTGAGGTCAGCTGTGACATCTCACCAAGTGCCAATGCTTCCGATAATGAAAGCAAATAAACTCTTGTTTCGAATTTACAATGCTTTCTCCATCCTTCGAGCCCAGAAATCGTTGTCGCTCTCTCCCTCAATGTATCACTTCTCAAGTAAAATTCACACATATTGTATGCCTCGAATCTTATTCACCGTGTACAGTGAATATTTTTATATTTAGTTAATTTAGTTAATTGCAGTGAGAAAGCCGCCATTTGAAAAGGCGGCTACCATTTGAGCCAAAACATGCGATCCTAGTATCGTGTCTGACCTAGTATAAAAAGACAGCTTCCTCGTTGTTTCCTTCCTCTTCCTAACTCCTTCAGCATTGTCTCTGTCTTGATGATGACATTTGCTACACCTAAAGCATATTTGAGGTCAGCTGCGACATCTCACTAAGTGCAAATGCTTCTGATAATGAAAGCAAATAAACTCTTGTTTTGTATTTATGATGCTTTCTCCATCCTTCGAGCCCAGAAATCGTGTCGCTCTCTCCCTCAATGTATCACTTCTCGAGTAAAATTCGCACATACTGTATGCCTCGAATCTTATTCACCGCGTATGTTGAATATTTTTGTATTTAGTTAAGTACAGTGAGAAAACCACCTTTTGAAAAGGCGGCTTCCATTTGAGCCAAAACCTGTGATCCAAAGGTACATACACACAAGATCCAAAGGTTCCGTTTGAACAGGAAGCCGCCATTTGAAGAGACGGCTTCAATGCACAGCACCAAAGCTGTGCCTTTTCAAAAGGCGGCTTTGGATCAAATGGAAGCCGCCTTTTGAGAAGGCGGCTTTCTCCCGGTCCTAAACTAAATATAAAAATATTCACCGTACACGGTGAATAAGATTCAAGGCATACGGCATGTGCAAAATTTTCTCATCACTTCTCCCTCACTTTCTAATCACCGCAACACCTATACTAAATCAGTATGAGACGAATAGAGGGTGTTGATATGGATCCTAGTTCCATATCGATTTCAAATTTTGAACAACATAGTTTAGGGCTGTTTGGCATCATGAGCAGCATTTGGAAGCACCGACGAGGGATTTCAGTCAGCCACTGATATAGTAGAGACGTACCTGGAGGCATCTGCAGATACCCTTTTTAATTTTCCTTTCTCCCTCGACAATCATTACTTACTCAATCAGCACCATCCTGATTATGAAGATGTTGATTAGGAAACACTGGTTGAGCCATCTAGCCCTCCCAAGATGCCAACAACGTCTGTTGTGGACTCCCTTAAAGAAAAGCCTTACATGGGCAATATGCTCCCTTCAACCCCAGGAAGCAAGTTGCCTTGCTCCATAGCTGTTTGCAGTTTCTAGAAAAATGACAGTATACCTACCCCTTGCAATACACCCCCAAACTCCCTTGTGGTCTCTTTTAAATCTAAGTCTTAGTCAGGCCGTCCCCCTCAACCGCAGGACGCGATTTGCCTTGCTCCATAGCTGACTGTTTCTGGAAGCACGACAATATACATCGATATACTTTGGATGGTTACTAACCCAGTTTCATTGCAAATCAAGTACAGTCTTACCCCTAACCCCCAAGCAAGGCTAAACCCTAACATGCAGGTACCTGAATAATCATTTCCCATAAAAAGTGGATCACTTTTTGTCTCGTATCTTCTCATTAGATGATCCCCAATCATCAGTACTATAGGTTAAACTTACTGATATAATAATGGGAGCTCCTCAAAATGCTTGAACATATCACAAACCTCCACACCACAGTCCACCTTAGCTGGCTTGCACAAAGAACCGCACAGTTATTAACAACGATCAATATACAATTTTTTAAAATCAGAAAGCATGAAGATAGTTGATCATATTCAGTTACTTCAGCATCTGCTTGCTGTTTCCTACTTTTAGCAAATAATGTACAATTATTGTAAGAATTGACTAAAAAAAGATTGTTAGTATACAAAACGATAAGTAGGAATGGCATATTTGTCCAGGAAGACAACATTGTTTTAAGTTGCCAGTCTAATTTATTATAACAAAACTAGATGATAGACTCACTACTGTGAGTGCCAACCAATGTCCTCATGCAGCGAGACATTTCCAGCACAACTAAGAAAATCAACCTCTCAGGCCAAATAACAATTTGGAAATGTAACATCCAGACAGGTCAATAAGAGCCTATATACATTATATGAAAAAGAAAAAAAATTAAATCTCCAAAAAATCTTAGATTTATCCACATCTTCTATACATGTTGGTGAGTGCGGGTCTAGTTTATATCCAAATTCAATGTCTGTTGATATTTATGTAGAAAAGGGTTGCAGATGATCTGATATTAATTGTCAATTTTGTTACCAGATGGAAGAAGAAACAGAGAAAGAAATTGAAATAAATGCTTACGAAAGTGACTCGACAGATGCAGAGATATCCTGTGATGATGCAACTATGGAGGAGCAATGCAATATGCAGCAAGTATGCCCTTCTGGCAATGACATTGACAAGACAGATCAACTCCAGGAAATCCAGCCACTCGACGTCGGGATAGATCAGCTCTTTAATAGAGATGACGAAGCATCCAATTTAGTCTTGGGAATGACGAAACCATCAGAAGATGGTTATAACTGGCGAAAATATGGGCAGAAGCATGTTAAAGGGAGCGAATATCCTCGAAGCTACTACAAATGTACTCATATAAATTGCCAGGTTAAAAAAAAGGTGGAGCGCTCCCATGATGGTCGCATAACGGAAATTGTTTATAAGGGTGCTCATAACCACCCAAAACCTCAACCTATCCAACGACCATCTGATGTGACACTTTCTCCCCCTGACTCATCAGACCAATTCGAGGGAACAACTTCCAACTCTAAAGCAGAAGAGGAGTCCATTCTGAACAATTATCAAAGTTCTATCGGCGATGTAAGTGATTCTTGGAAGGTTGATGGATCTGAACGGGCAACATCTACTTCAGTCCTAACAGAGGTCTTAGAACCACCACCATCAGGATTCGAAAAACAACTGCTTGCTCTGGATTCTTCAGAAGAAATCAGTATTTCACCTGTAGTAGGTAGTCCGGACGATGATAATATAGATGTGCCATCTCCAGCTGGCATGGATCTTCGTGACGATCAGGCGGAGGATGAACCTGAGTTAAAAAGGAGGTTGTACATTATGTTTAAGAAAAGTACATTAGTTCTTTCAGAATATATATAGTAAAATTAAGCAGGATATGTGCATTCATCACAGATACCCCGTGAATTTCTCAGTAATGCACTGTTTTCTTCCAATCCCAGGAAGGTCGAGGTTTCATTAAGTGAAGCAAATCAAGCTTCACGGAATATCCGTGAACCAAGAGTGGTACTTCAAACCGTAAGTGAGATAGACATTCTAGACGATGGATATCGTTGGCGCAAGTATGGCCAGAAGGTGGTAAAAGGGAATCCAAACCCAAGGTATGAAGTCAAGATATAATTGAGCTGGACAAGTTATGAATAATGAATAAGCTATTACAGTTGCTATTAATGTATTCATTCATTTTAAAGTTCTCTCATATATCAGTTCTATGTTGAACATCAATATTTCATGTTTTTAGAATAGACAATTGCCACAAAAACGTATGCATTAGTTCTTGTTGAGAATAGAGAAGGGCTAAGCCAATTGGATAACTAGATCTTTCCACGATCCAATTATATCACTATAGAAATTTAGTCCCGCATTGTTTATATAGAAAACTAAAAAACCACTTGTATTAGATTCTTTTGTTTAAGCTTCAAAGTTCTTGATCATTTGTGAAAGTGCAACATTGCAAGCCCTATTGTGTGGTCGCACAATAGGCAAGCAATGAGAATAATGATGATAACCCTCGTGGAGATGCGAGGTGAAAACTGACAACTATGCATCTTCGACAGACCCCTTCATCAAGATGTGTGTAAGCATGAGAGAATAGTGGCCATCGTGACACCCATCAAAGGATCTAATCCCCACATCGAAGCTCCTCACCCCGATCTCGATGGCAACGACATATTGCCTCTTTCTCGCCAAGCAACTACAATGCTTGATGAAGAGCTACCCACTTGAAATGAAATTCCAATGTCGCACTTGTGACGAGCCCTCATGAATCGGCATCTCTAACCAGACTCAACAACTAGAGTGTGTCGCCGGCCGTGACAAGATGTAAGTAATTTTACACGGATTCCGGAAATACTCGATACATGAGGTATGTCGAACAAAAGAAAAGGTTTCAACTACTACTTTGCTTAGATCCAAAGATATCCTCAAAGACTGCATCTGAGTAAATGGCTGAAAGAAGATTATTTAGTAGACGAAGGACTGATTTACGAGTGAAAAAAACTCATGTAACAACTTTGATCCTTGGCTCTGTGGAAGAAAATCCATAAGGGTTGAAGGGTGAATTGGGGTGTCCATTTTTTTTTCTCTATAAGAAAGAAAGCATTATATTTATATATATATATATATATATATTAGGAAAGGGACCCTGCTCTTGAAAGCAGGTAGCTTGCCTGCTCATGAGCTCTTTGCCGTCCGATTGCACATACCCCAACCGTTTGATCCCAGTGTTCCATGCCCAAGAATCACTCTCTGTCTCATGTCTTTTCCGTGTCAGATTCCCCGAGTTCTCTCTCTTTTCTGTTCTTCTCATCTCCTCCTCCCTCTCTGAAGCGACTTGCACTCACTCTCCCTCAGTCGTTCCTCTCCTCTCGTCCCATTGACTCCCTACTTCTCATGGTTTCCCTCCCCATCGGCTGCCCATCTCTCCTTCCCGACATCAAATTGGATGCTCCCCCCGTCTACGCCACCAAAGCCATTGACATCGCTTCTGCCATCCATGAATAGAACATTGACGGTTTCATCATCAAGGGAGAGAGAGACCTTCTAGGATTACTCCAGCCCGAGCAGAAGTTCAGAGCTGTCCTAGCCCTTGAATCTGGATCATTGTGCAACCCATTCTACCTGCTTCTCACAATGCAACGTCTGAAGCTCATTCACAAGACAACATTGTTCGACGATGATGGCACCAAACAGTGCCCCTGCCCTGATGGAGGCTGACTGGGATACACAACACTGAAGTTAAAATTAGTGTTCGTACAACAATCTAGATGTTACGAAACCTCGTCATTGATACATTAAGTACATTAGCATTAGAAATGACCGCATTAGAGTATGCAAGAAAATCTACTGAATATCTACCATTCACCGGCTTGAAAATCTACTGAACAATGGGATGAGTAGGTTCAATAAGAAATTGAGCGAGCGAGAGGTGGGACAAATGACTGACATGACTGATATCGACCAGGATGGGCAAGTTATTTCGGAATTATGCATGAAAAATGACCGCATTAGAGTAGTAAATGAACGAAGAAAATACAAGAAATGGTTTGTTTATCTTTGTATTGACATAGTTCTTCCCCTATTGAGGAGTCATACAACTTTATATAATATAGCCCTTTTGAGGAGTCATGTTTATATAATATAGTGGATTGACTGGTGAAAAAGGAGTATCATGCATTTGAGCCGCAGAGATGCAATGTCCAGCAATTGTCATCCAAGATTGCTAACAATATTCAATATCATGGAGCGTACGACCATGCAACATTTCCCTCCCGAATACTATCTTAGACCAATATGGCAAAATATATTTGGTACAAACAAAACCATAGCAATATTCCCTGCAACAAAGTAGTAGAGTACATCTTACGTTGTTGATTAGCTAGAACATGTCACCTTACCTGAAATAAATGTTTTTGTGATTGCAAGAACTTCGGATTATAATTGAATAATAAAGATTCAAGGAACCTCCTACGTAACACTTTTGCACCCATATTAGCCAGTGTTGTTATAGCAGATGATCTCCATAGTAGTTCTGCTTTACTGACAATATCATTAAACATAGACAATATAAAACCATGCTATTACTTTTTATTTTGAAGCCTAAACTTTTCTTTTGTTGTAACAATCTTCTTAGGGTGTTTCTACAAAAAAATCATTTTTCGCGATCAAAACCTTCCTCCTCTCCAGCTTCCTAGATTTGTTGTGAATCGAGAGTCTTATTGTTCAATGGTACGAGATTTGCTTCTTTAAAGAGTAGATGAACTAATTTTGTTATACTATGATTATAGTATCACTATGAGCATTATTTACAATTAGAGGTGTTTTAAAACCAGATCTTAAATCGGGTATACGATCTGGGTCATATGAATGCAAATTGTATCATTATACTCATCCTACTACGGGGATCTTTTATATGTAATCTACTAAGACTGCCTGGTCATGCACCCTGTAAGCATAAGCCGCTCTTTTGGGCAACATAAACTATTTGATATAGTAGTTTGCCATCATATTCTTCTTTATCACCTTTATTCATGTGAGGTTGGTATGTTATAGTCTGGCATGACAATAGCCAAACGAATAACTCTGGTAGTATTATAACATCTTGATATTTTGCATGGCCTAACAATCTCTAGCAACCTTTCGTATCTATTCTTGGAAGCACTTACATCCAGTTTGTTCTCCTCGTCACCCATAATCCACTATCATGTAATCGTTTTTTTAAATATTAGTGAAGCTCGTTATAAATAAGATCCTCTTTAACTATTGGAGAAACTGTTTGGTGCCATCATCATTGAAGAACATCGTCTCGAGAATGAGCTTCAGGCATTGCATTATGAAGATCAATTCGAGGGGCAGCTCCGAACTTATGCTCGGGCTGGAGTAATCCAAGAAGGTCTCTCCCTCGATGATGAAACCGTCAACGTTCTATTCATGGTTGGCAGAAGCGACGTCAATGGCTTTGGTGGCGTAGATGGGGGAGCATCCAATTCGATGTCGGGAAGGAGAGATGAGCAGCTGATGGGGAGGGAAACCACGAGAAGTGGGGAGCCCATGGGACGAGAGGAGAGGAACGGCTGAGGGAGAGTGAGTGCAAGTCACTGCAGAGAGGGAGGAGAAGATGAGAAGAATAGAAAAGAGAGAGAACTTGAGGAATCTGACACGAAAAAGACGTGAGACAGAGAGTGATTCTTGGGCATGGAACACTGGGATCAAACGGTTGGGGTACTGTGCAATCGAACGGCAAAGAGCTCATGAGCAGGCAAGCTACTAGCTTTCAAGAGCAGGGTCCCTTTCCTCTCTCTCTCTCTCTCTCTCTATATATATATATATATATATTCTTGATAACTATGAGGAGGAAGGAGGTATCCACGTCAAAGTAGGACTCCTTGCATCAAAATGAAAGGAATTGCTTCTAATATAAAAAAGATCAAAAATACCAAATTTTCAAGAAGGGGGTTGCATGAGTTGCAAATGTCTGAAACCATGTTCTTCTTAGTTCTATTTCCATTTCTATTCTTTTGTACTCAATTTTTGTGTCCTCCAATTCTACACTAGGTTATTTAAAGCCTAAGTATATAGGAGGTTTGTTTGATTTTCCGTGTCCTATTTTTCCTCTTTATCCTTAGTATGAGCTATGTCTTTCACTTCACTTTGTGCCATGAGGACATAATACAAGCTACGTATAGGGTGCGTGTGTCTGTGTATTGCAAATCTACTTTTAATCCATAGCCCGTACTTTCACATGTTTTGTATATTTGTTATGGGCCATGGGTATAGGGGTTTGAAAATGTTTGCAAAATAATTTATTTTTGGAAAATTTTTACATCTATTTGACACAATTTGCAAAAATATTTTACAAATTATTTTGAAAATGGTACAAATTTTTTGACACTATAACACATCATTTTCCGTATATATGCTTACAAATTTTTAAATAAAAAATATTAACTAATCAATTGGTGTTTCCCTGACACTTACACATTCACTCAAGGTTGAGATTCATAGCACTTGGTTTATGAGGTCCAGAAAATTCAGAGTTAACATGTCTTAATCATTAGAGTCTTGGACTTAATAACCCACACTTCCCTAGTTCGAAAGATTTGTGTGCTATATTACATGCTTAATATCCTCCATAAAGAAAATGATCAATACTTCACATGCACGATTGCATTTGTGATGAGATGAGTTGAGGTTTCACTTAAGGGATCGAGACTTGGGATCTGAGTTTGGACTTGATCTTATGATACTCGAGGATGGGATAAGATTAACGAAGGCTTCATGAAACCTGAGTGTTAGCAATCTTAACTAGTATGAGAACATGGTTCTTATATTAATATCTTGATATTGACCTAAGTTCAACGGTGTGATGAAATCAAAATAAATTGTTGATCAGTATGCGCCAACTTTTGATAAAAGCAGTAGAGCTAGCCAGAAAGAAAAAAAAGAAAAGAAAAAATAATACAGAGAAAACCTCATGCATTACAAAGTCAAATCAAAGAGCTTACACTAGTGACGAGCGCTCCCACCCTTTTAAGTGTCCACTTGGACCAAAATTTTAGGTTTTTTATTAGTCGGGCTAGTGCCTCAAAAAGGGCTTTGCATCGTATAATGATACAAGTATGGGTGTCGAATGTATCTTACATACTCAAAAGAGACACCCCAGTGCATTCCAACGAAAACAAGTACAGACAACTCAACCTCTTTTTGAGGGACATTGATTTTTCTTGGAGCGACATGTGGCCGCGCTTGGAGCCGCAACATGTTGCCATCTTTTACCCCTCTTGTACCCACTTAAATGGTCTGGTGGTAGTGCAGTGTGCCCACCACCCAAATGACCAGAGTTCAAATCCCATCATTGTGTGGGTTGCGTTAGGTAGTCGACAGCCAGCGTAAAAAATAGTCGAATCTTTCACCACGGATTTGAGCAAGAATCCATGTAGCCGACCCTACTTATAGTGGGAGAAGGCTTCGCCATCTATTTTATTTTCTTTTACTGTGCCATGTGGTGTGTTTTCCACCATTGGATCTGGGTTGATCCAACAACCTAGATTCCTTCCACTTCCTCCGCATTCACCGGCGACCATTGACTCTCCGCCTGCCATGACCGTTACGAACCACATCGCCCTCGCTTCCTCTACGAGACCTAACGACTCCTCCCTCAAATACCCCTCGTCACCCCACTTCCTCTGCATTCACCGACCTTGGGAGGAGAGCCACCAGCCTAGAGTGTACCTCTGACGACATCGAGAGGTCGGCCTCTGGTAGGCGAAGATGGCAAGCTCTTCCTAGGGTTGTTCAAAAAATCAGGGTCAAGCGGGTACCCAGCTTGACCCGTATATTTTGACCTTAAACTCACGGGTATCCGTTTGGAAATATCGGGTCAAGTACCCATTTTGTCTTGACACATGTCCCATTCAAAATATTCATGTGGTATAGTGGGTACCTGCGAGTACCCTGTTGGAAGCTTACAAAAAAGGCAAGAAGTTAAATATGCCACAAATATAATTATCAGGTTATTAATATACATTTCATAATAAGGATATGATTACGAATATGTATATCGATAAATATGTAAAATGTAAGATCATGCACTAAAAACGGATATGAATACGAAATCAATCGGATTTGATACCACTATTAGAAAAAAATATAATAGGTTATCGTAAATTTAGTTCAAATGAAAATATTTGTATCTAAACCCGTATCAATTTTGAAATGGATATAGATGTATAGGTTGGATCACGGGGTATGGTCGGTCCGCAACCAACATTGATTCAACTAGTAAAAGGTCGAACCTGACTTGAATCCAAATATATAATGGATGGGCCTGGGCCCTCCCCACCCTGCGGAAACCCGATTTGGCCTGAATCGACTCAAGTCCTCACTATAGTTATTTTATAATTTATATTAATGGTGGAACGATGTTGTATCAAAACAACAATTTAAAACATTAGATAATAGAATGTGTAACATTGGTTAAATGGGAAAGATGGTAGATAAGGTGATAAATCGGATATGATGATAAATTGGATACGTGTCCACACCTTTGCGAGTATAAATAATTTAAATACTACAATTTAATTATATACGAGGCATTTTATATTAAATTATATACGAGACATTGTATAAATCAGATACGAGGTATAAAATATTAAATAATACAATTTAAGACATCAAATTGAACACTTTTGCAAAAAAATTATGAGCATGTGATACATTAACAAATTGGATACGAGGCTACACATTCACGTGTATAAATAATTTTATCGTAGAAAAAATTAATAATGTTTCAATTAAATATTTTTGCAATACATTATGAATAAACGGATAGGGCAATGAATTGGATACTCGAGCATACATATCCATGTTTCAATTGAATGCTCATGCAATTCACCCACTATCTAATGTATAGTTAATCCCCTCTTAGCTAGGGACGTAAGTAATCGAATACATGGACATTTTTAATTTTTGATTTCAATGTGTAGCTCCATCACATTCTTGACATCTATTAAACTATTGAATAGTACTATGATGATTGGTTTTATAAATAACATGTTAAATTTAATGATATGTTATTCCTATAAATGTAAATAGATGGATGATGTGGAACCATTTTTTCCTTGGAATAGATATTTCGTGGGTACCCGTTACCAATTCAAATGAACCGAGTACCCCTTAGATACGGGTACCCGTTTGAATGGGTCGGGTCAACCCGTGATGCAGTCATAATGGGGCGGGGCGGGTCAACGTGTGAACGGGTCGGATACCCGCCCCGTGAACACCCCTAGCTCTTCCCTCTCGCAGCGAGATCCGACGATCCCTTCTCACCGTCGCAGCCCCTCCACGGAGCTACCTAAGCTCGCCACCTTGTCGAGCGACAACTTCGGAGCTCTCCATCGAGCTCCATCTTCATCAAGAGTCCCAACCCCCAGGTATAGTCCTTTCTCCTCTATCTCTTCTCTTCCCCTTTCTTATTCTTTTCTTTCTTCTCCCTTCTCTTCTTCTTCCTCCTTGTTCATATGTTCTTTCTCCCGATTCTGCGTCGCCTCTCCGCTCCTCACCTTGCGCTACCACATCGACCACCGACCACCACACCCTTGCTCTGCTTCCACCACCCTTCAAGCTTCGCATTGTTGCTCGCTCCACCTTGCTTAGCTCAAGGCCCTAAATGTCGGTTTCGGTCACCATTTCGCTATCGACCAAAACAGAATTTCGATGGAATTTCGACCGAAATTTCGGTCATTTCGATCATTTTTTGTATTAGGACCCCTATATTTCGGTCATTTCGGTCATTTCGGTCGAATTTCGATTTCGACTAGATATCGATATTCGACAGATTCAGTCTCTACTTAGTTGTCTTTGTTTTCCAACAAGCATGGGAGAAACTATATATAGAGTTCAGGACAGATTCAATCTCTTCAGTTTAGATTCAGATATCTAGATTTCGGACTCTGCAGTTCATATTCAAACTCTACAAATTGTTTCAGAGTCTGCAGTTCAAGGTGTGCATTCATTGTTTGAGAGGTCCCCATACTTGATATGGTCGTCTCAGGGTTTTTATGTGATTTTTTGGGACTCCAGAATACAGATCTCATTCTCCGAGTCATTGTAGAGTTGGGGTTTTCACGTGGTTTCATAGGACATCCAGAGTAGAGATCTCATTCTTTAAGTTAGTATTGGAGAGACTCAGTTCTTCGACAAGGAGACTTTTAGACTCCATTCTCCAACGACTGTGGACTCCAACAAAGATGTCTCCACAGCTTTTTCTAGTTTGGCCCTTCATATTGATGGAACAGTTATGAGACAGAATTCTCCATGTGGAAACTCATTTCAGTTTCAATGACTCTGACAGATGCAGTACAAAGTATGTGTTCTCCGACGAGGAGACATAGTTCAATTCACACTCCAGCCCTTCAGTTCCACCTCACCAGCACGACATGAGAAGCAAAGTCCTCAGCAAACAACCAACGGAGTTTGTATTGAGTTGATGTTGTTTGTAGTGTCATGTTTTGAGTGAGAGCGATTTCTTTCTATTTTCCAAGATGAGCATTGCGTGCTCCAGCTTGAGGGAAGTGTTAGAATATATGTCATCTCGTAAATGGGTGATTGGACCCCTCCAGGTACAATTAACACATCTACTAGTTTAGTCTCATATATATTGTGAGTGGGACTCGGCCTTACTAGTGGGACCATATAAAAGGCCCCACACTACATGTAACAGATAAGATAAAACGAATAGAAGAATCAGCCCCCTCTTCATGAAGTAGGGTTCTACGAAAATCCTAGTGTTCTTCTATTGCTCTTTATTTCTTTATCTTTGATATGCTTATGCATTATACAATTTTTCTCAACATCTAGCCTAAACAAGTAATAGTTTATCAAAGATCTTGTGATAGAAAAAGTTCTTTATGACATCAGATGTCTTTTGAAGTCAGGCTCTTAGACTTTATCAGTCTATATATAGCATTATGCAAGTAAAACACCTTCACCCACCAGTGAGGAAGGCATTCTCGACCACTACCAGGATAAAGTACCAATCATGAAGCAAGCTTGCCTTTGTTCGGCTTTTAGTTGAACATCAGTATATATATGTAAAACTGTAGAAACCGGCCATGTAAGAAAAGGTATCAAAAAAGTCAAGCCACCTTCCATAGAGTATTATAGCATCAGAAGATAAGAAGAGGGTAACTGAGTAGAAGCATCGATCATGGCAATCTTGGCTTAAGGAGGACATGCTAATACGACCGCCTTCCATAGAGTGGCTAGCAGAAGACATTGAGAAAATTTGGTTAGATCCAACGTGGTGAATGGCACAAGAGTGGAGGGAGATCGTGAAACAAGACGAGTTATTGCAAACCATTTCCTTGAGTTCTCAAGACAGGCAGATGGAAGGCCTAGGACGTGGATTGTTTAAGGGGCTAGCTAGCTTTCCAAGCAACATGACAGTTTGGTCCTGAGCATCATAGATGAGGAGATGAAAGCACTTGTATGGATTTTAAATGTGGATGGTGCGCATGGACTAGATGGATTCCATGTTTTCTTCTTTAGATTTGGTCTATGGCTGGGAAAGAAGTTGATGCAGTGGAAGTTGCAAGTTATAATGCAGGTTTGGAGAGGATTAACAGGGCCCTAATCTTCTTACTTCCCAAGAAGGATGCAGACGTACATATAGGGAACTTCTGCCGGTTGCATAATCCAATGCTTTTTATCTGATTATAGCCAAGGTGCTAGTAAATAGATTGAACAGAGTTTTGGATTATATTATCTCTCATTTACAATCAGCTTTTATTTTAGAAAGATAAATTAGAGAAAACAGGCAACGGTCAGGGACAGGGGATCAAATTTCACCGAATTTCGATCAAATTTCCATTACGGTGGCGATCGAAATTTGGCTTAAATGACCTATATTGGCTGAAGTTCAAAAACCGACCGAAATGACCAAAATTTCAGTCGAAATTTTATTTCAATCAGTCATCGAAATGAAACCGAAATCCGACATTTAAGAGCTTGGTCAAGGAGATTATCGCATATTGGAAGAGACGTAGAGTCAAGGGTTCGATGTGGAAAGTGGACTTCTCCAAGGCTTATGACACGTTGGACTAGTGTTTCCTCTGAATGGCATAGGCAAAACAGGATTTCTTGGATAACTGGATCACTTGGATGAAGCGTTGTGTCACTACAACCTCTTACTCGGTGCTCGTCAACGACCATCTTGAAAGCAGGTTCTTCCAACCAAGGAGGGGTGTGCGTCAGGGGTGCCCCCTCCACCTATGCTTTTTATTATCATGGTTGATGTATTGCCTTGTATGGTTGATCAAATATTGCAGCAGGGGGTCGCTGCAGGTTACTCCCTTGTAGACATTTACATTCCTCTCTTACAGTATGTTGAAGACACGATTTTTTTTCATTGAAGGGGGTTGAGAGGAAGCTAAGGGGATGGCTACAATGCTCGTGAATTTTGGGAAACTTTATAGGCTTGTTCTCAACCATAGTAAATCTACAGCTATTCCATTTGGCATGGAAGATCTGGAGGCTCAAGCTTGTAGTACAGAACTTTGGATGGAGAGAGGGTCATTGTTATTCGTTACCTTTGATTGTCATTATCGAGTGGCAAACTTAAAATGGCAGATTGGCTTCCTTTGAGTGAAACGATGGAAAGAAAGTTTAGTTGGAGAGCGACGATTCTATCTTGTAGGGGACGTCTAGTACTTATAAAAGCTATTTTTTCTATTATTCCTCTGTACTTTTTATCAGATAATTACTTCACGTGTGTATTCATTGACGGCTTGAGACGATAATGAAGAGATACTTTTGGGGAAAGTCCAGCCAGGAGGATCTTGGAATCCAACTTGTGGATTAGAAGACGATCACATAATCTAAGTCTACAAGCGGCCTTGGGATTCATCGTCTTCATTCCATGGAGGCTCTTATTCTGAAGTGTTTAAGTAGGATTTGGGGGATAGACGAGGACATTTTTGCAGACTAATTCGTAGCATTTACAACATACCAGTTCATTGGAACCTTGTAGAGCGTGCTTCTTTTTGCCCCTCATCCTTTTGCACAATATATTAGAGCGATTATGGCATGGTTCCCATATCTTTTTCGTTTAGTTCTTGGTAGCGGCGACTCTTTTGCATTTAGACTAATAATTGGATGACTCCTAACTTTTTGTTTTGGCAGGTGATCGTGAGGTGTGGGGGTGGACTAGATTGATGGGAGTTGGATGCCCTCTTTTTTTATCAATTTTACAAATCAACGCTTGGAGGATTTTTTGTCCTACTACATAACCCGAGTGGTATTGAAGGCCCGACTAACAGGCATAACCATTGGGTTTATAAAGATAATGTATTCTCAGTGAAAAGCGCTTACAGAGCAGTAGACATGTTATCACCTACGGTAGAGGGCAGTCTAATCCAGGATTGCAACTTTGTTCGGAGTTTGAAACTTCCTAGCAAAATCAATGTTGGTGAGACCCGGAACATATTTTCTTCCGTTGTGAAAGGACTTCACAGGTCTGGTACGAGCTTGGCATTGCATGGGTGAACCTTGCTGGTTTTAAGGGTTTTTGGGATTCTCATTATACTACGAAGCACAAGTTAAAGGAGGAATTTATGTTACATGTCTAGGAATGGTACACTCTTTGGCACTCAACGCTTTTATATTGATAATTTAATTTCTCATGCCAAAATTCTCCTCGAGTCTTGGCTTTTTGTAAGTATCCATGATCCTCTTTAGTAGATGACGACACGCAAGGCATAGAATGACTCCAATTGAGTACTATGGAAAGGGAAAATAGAATTGATTAATTCATTGCGACCCTAGGGCTCTCTTGTATAGAAGAAAATCCCTACGTGAAAAATACATAGAGTAGACAGAGAAATGTGAAATTCGAATAAAGAAATAATAAAAATAATTATCGCAACACTCCCCCTCAAGTTAGAGCATATGTGTCTATCATGCTCAGCTTGGAACACCAATGGAGAAATGGATCACTAGCAAGTGCTTTGATAAACATATCTGCAATCAAATCTCATGAAGTAACATGAGAAGTGGATATAAATCTCTTCTAAATCATATCTTAAGTGTAGTGACAGTATACCTCAATGTGCTTGGATCTTTCATGGAAGGTTGGATTACTAGCTATGAACAGGGTGGCCTGGTTGTCGTATTGGAGGTGCATGGGAAGTGTCACCTCAATAGTTAGGTCAGTCAAGACGGATCTAACCCATATCATATATGTGCTACCTTGTGCCATGGCTCTATACTCTAATACGACACTAGATCTGGCAACAACCGTCTGTTTCTTACTCTTCCATGAAACAAGTGAACTCCGGACAAAGACGGTGAAGCCTGCGAAAGACTTCCTATCCTTGGAGCATCATGTATAATCTGCATCAGCACATGTTGTAACTATAAGGGATTTATCTCTATTGAACAAGAGTCATGCACTTGGAGAAGTCTTGAAATATCTCAGAATCATGTAAACAACATCCATTTGTACATGCATGGGATGCTGCATAAGCTGACTAACTCTACTCACTGCAAATGATATATCAGGCATGGTAATGGTGATATATAAAAGCTTCTTCGCAAGCTCTCTATATCACCTCTTATGAACCTAATTAGAGTCATCATCATAGAGTTTAACATTAGGATCCGTCGGAGTAGTGGCAGGCCTACATCATGTCATGCATGTCTCGGCCAAGAGATCAGTAACATACTTCCTTTACGCCATCACCATGCCATAATGGTTCCTTGCAAATTCGAGGCCAAGAAAATAATGAAGATTGCCAAGGTCCTTGTTCACAACGGTTGTCCAAGGGAATCCCTAGTTGCTTGAATACCCTACTTAACATCCCCTGTAACAATGATGTCATCTACATAAATCAAAATAATATCAGCACTTCAATGGGATCTCTCGATGAAAAGATAGTGATATGCGGTCGATCTGACAAACTCATGTTGTTCAATTAACTCAGAGAGCTTCTGGAACCAAGCCCTCGGACTCCGTTTAAGGTCATAAATAGTCTTGTGAAGTTTACAAATCATATGAGACTCCCCTTCAATAGCAAAACCCGATGGCGACTGCATATAGATGTCCTCCTGCAAGTCATCATACAAGAAAGAATTCTTGACATCTAACTGAAATTTTTTTTTGAATAACGAGGGGGAGCCCTCCCAAGATGGGAGATCTAACTGAAATAGAGGCCAATCACGTACCACAGCAACAGGAATAAGAATTCTTAATGTAGAATGTCGAGCGATAGAAGAAAACGTATCATAATAATCCACTGCATATGCCTGGGTGAATCCATGAGCAACGAATCTCACCTTGTATCTATCTGCAGTACCATCTACATGGAATTTCACTGTAAACATCCACTTGCTCCCAACAACAGATACACCAGGTGGAGCAGGAACAATACTCCACGTGCCACGAGACTATAATGCAGTCATTTCTTCCTCCATAGCAAGACACCACTGACGAATATGTAATGCTTCATGATATGTTCGTGGTATATCTGCACCAGATAGTTCAACAACAAACCTTTAAAACTTCTCTAAGAGGCGTGTAAGAGAAACATGGGAAGTAAGAAGATACATAGCACATGTGTGCATCTGCTTCCATAAAGGAATGGGCATGTCAAGGTCCTCAGACTTCTCAATGACTGAGATTGAAACATCTAAAACCACCCGATCATCCTGTTGTAAATGCAAATCACCAGTGGCATCAGCAGAAACCAAGTGTTCAAAAAATACCTGGGGCATGTTGGATGATGGAGGAGGCTCATGAGCACAAGGTCGGTGCGTGTAAACTCGCGGGAAAAAAATAGAGAATGATGGTGGAGACTTCGAGGAGGTGGTGATGAGGCAGATGGCAATGAAGTAGAGGACGATGAGGTGTCGATGGAGATGGTGAAGGAGGCATACATGTGGTAGACAAACCTGGAGATATAGGCATATATACCTTTTCTCCAGACTCCGAAGGAATCAACTTATCACCTGTAGAAGAGAAAAACATAATCGACTCAAAGAAAGTGATATCCGCACAAACATAATACTTTCGTCGAACATGATCAAAACAACGGTATCCCTTTTGAGTCCTTGAATACCCTACAAACATAGAAGGCAGTATCAGCGAGATATCGTCGATATATCAATTTCGATAGGGAAGGGGTTTCGATATCACCCAGTATATCCTTTTACAGGGATATCGGTGATATATCGCCATATCGGTTCATATCGATTAAAAATGAATGGATTCAGTACAAAAAATCCCAGATATCGATCGATATCGTCGATGTTTCACCGATATCTCTATATACCAATGCTATTATTCATGCAAGATTGATTCTGCAACTTATCTAGGTACAACCAGTATTAAAACACACATCTAGCTACACCTAATATTAAAACACACAATGGTTTATATATATATATATTGTTTCAGTAGGATATGGTACGACAAGAGGGTGCATACAATGGTTCCTTAACTTGGTGTATATTTACAAGTTATTTCATGTTGTAAGATCTTAAATGAAATCCATTTCCAATATCTATATCTCAATTCTTCAAAAAAATCTATAAGTAAAGAATCAAAACATTAATACTGATATGTTCAAAATGATCGATATATGTGATATAAGATTCATAGATGATCGATATGTGTGATTTAAAAGTATATTTGTAAGTTATCTAGTGATCTAATAACTTGGATGAACTCCATTTTCAATATATATAATGATATGTTCGGTATGACTGATATGTGTAATATAAGGAACACAATCTTCACAAATGATCTATATGTGTCATCTAAGTGTATATTTGTAAGTTATTTAATGTTAAAAGAATTTGAATAGAATACATTTCCAATATCTATAGGTCAGGAATAAACATTAACAATGATATGTTCGATATGAATGATATGTGTGATATATGGGCTATAAATGACCGATATATGTGGCATAACTAGTGTATATTTGTAGGTTATTTGTTGTTTTAATATCTTGGATGATCTTAATTTTTGAAAAGAAACGACAAAAAATGGCTTTTTTAGCCATTTCCGACATTTCCACTGATATCATCGATATATCAGTAATATATCCCGATATACCCATTTCCATGTGGATCGAAACGATATCGATATCGATACGGCCTTCCTTGCCCACAAAGACACCCTTGGCATCTCTAGGAGAGAGCTTGTCATGGACAGAAGACATATGATGAACAAAGGCAACTAGCCCAAACTCGAGGAGAGAAAAGATCCTTCTAGGGAAACGTAATCAAGAATGGAATCTTCTCTCCCAACACAGATGAGGGCATGTGATTCACCAGGTAGCAAGCAGTTAGAAACTTAGAACCATATCTCCTCAATATGAATGAGGAGCACGACTATGAATTAGGAGGGTTTTGGTGGCATCTAAAAGGAGACGATGTTTTCAGCCACCTCATTTTGTAGGGGTGTATACACACATGAAATCTGATAAAAAAGACAAGGGTTCTAGGAAACTATGAAAGTTGTAAACTACAGAATTCCAATGCATTGTCAAAACAAATATACTTGACATTCGCAGAAAAATATTCTTTATTTCATTGATAAAAGACTAAACAAAATGACTAGTATTAGACTTATTTTTAAGAAGAAATACCCAAGATAATCTAGAAAATCATCAACATCAACAAGATAAAATGTGTCTGATGGTCTAGGACACGACTTAGACCCCAAGTATCAAGATGAATCAATTCAAAAATACTATGACTACTACGACCATGACGACTCTGAAAGGTAGACCAGTGGTGCTTTCCAAGCTGGCAAGCCGCGCACTAGAGAATAGACCGAGGAGAAATATAATGAAGGACGTGACATAGCTTCTGCAGAGGAATATGACTAGATCAGAGATGCCATATATAAGGAGAGACTGGTCCAGTATGAATGGTCGAAGCATCAACATATGGGGATTGGACCAATCCAAAGAGACCTTTTTGCTCACTGATGGATCCAATCACCATGCTTGTAAGATTATCCTGAAACACAAGAGAGGACAAATTAAATATGACACGACAATGTAAATCTTTGGTGATTTGAATAATAGACCGTACATTCATAGAAAAATAAGGAGCGAAGAACATTATGTAGGCGCATTGCTGAAGTCAATTGCACCTCCCCCTATCCAGTAATGGAATATTAGGTCCTATCTGCTATGACTACAGATTTTCCGGGTTGAATCGATCTATATGCACCAAAGTATCCTCTATCACCACAGAGATGGTATATGACAAAGAATCAGAAGCTACTAGATTCGCTAATGATACTTAATTAGCACTAATCGCGATTAACTTTCACTAATCACGACTTAACTTTTATTGTAAAACTAATTCGCTAATGATCATTAGCGGTCCTCAGTCGGTCATTAATTTCTTTAATCACATTTAATTAGTTTTAATGGCGATCGTTAAGGGTTGATGACATCTTAAGTCTTCCTTCCTTCTCTTTCTTCCGAAAATCATAACAATTCGAAACGAAGTCCGATTCACGCGAAACAAATTCTGTTAGTTTCTTTTTGACGAGACGGATCTTATGATATAGAATCTGAGAGACGACCACGTTCAAAGCTTTACAATAAGTGATATTGCAATATTACAGAGGAGAACAGCTGATAAAAACCCTTAATTCATTGTGACCTTAGGACACTCTTATATAAGACAAAAGCTTATGGGAAAATTACATAAAGTAGACAAAGAAATAAGAAACATTAATAAAGAACAAATAAAAACAATCATCTCAACAAGTATTACAAAGTTCCACGTCATTATTAGAGTGAATACTGGATTTTAATTTAATAACAATGTTTTGAACACCATTTCTTACTCCAAACTTTGATTTTAGTGGAAATAAAAGACAAAAAAAATATTAATTGACAAGAACAAGATCGCACATAATCTTAACAAAAGAATACAACCTGGATCCTAAACATCTAAATGGAACAAGTAGAACAAATACTAGAGCTGACAAGATTCATTGGAAGGGAAAGAGACCCTAAACACCTAAATGGAACAACTAGAACAAATACACGAGCTAACGAGTTTGATGAGAAGGGAAAGAGTTCTGGATGTGGTTTCCCAGTTGACATGCCTCACAATTAAAGGTGGCACTCGCACGGTGATATATGTTAAAAATGAAATTACCATAAATATCAGAACTACTCCCAATCTCGCACGGTGATATATGTTAAAAATGAAAATACCATAAATATCAGAACTACTCCCAATTAGAAGAGAGATATAACCAATATATGGAGATTGTAATTGTTATATACCATAATTTCCTTACAAGCCAGGGCCCATCACATGTCCTACTACTATATCTTAAAACATATGGGAGACGGAACCAAACTCCTATGTAATCTTATCAGTATAGATCAAACTGAGGGAATTCATATGTCTTGGGAGAAAATAAGAACTTGCATTTAGAATAGATCGAGGGTTCTCTTATATAAGAGAAAAGCCCTTGGGTTAATTACATGATAAGTACATAAAGAAACATAAAATATAAAATAAACCGAGAGATAGAATTATCTCAACACTCCCCCTCAAGCTGGAGCATATATATCTATCATGCTCAGATTGGAGCAACACCTCTAAAATGGACCTCTAGCTAAGGCCTTGGTGAAGATGTCTGATCTCTTATGGAAACATGGGTCATAGATATGAGAATGAGACCTTTCTAGATCAGATCTCTGGTGTAGTGGCAATCCACCTCTATATGCTTCGTCCTTTCATGAAAAGCAGGATTATTGGCAATAAATAGTGCAGCTTGATTAGCACATAAGTGTTGCATAGGAAGAGGGACCTCAATAGTAAGGTCAGTCAATACCGATCTAACCCACATTATCTCTGCATTCCCTTGTGCCATGGCCCTGTATTCAGATTCCGCACTTGACCTGGACACCACTGTATGCTTCTTGCTTTTCCATGAAACAAGAAAGCTCCCGACAAACACAGCAAAGCTCGAAGTAGACTTTCTGTCTCTGGGACAACCTGCA
Organism: Ottelia alismoides; assembly: GCA_037367405.1. NCBI lineage: Eukaryota > Viridiplantae > Streptophyta > Magnoliopsida > Alismatales > Hydrocharitaceae > Ottelia > Ottelia alismoides. The sequence continues at coordinate 76,212 of JAZKJV010006632.1, read as the reverse complement.
TAATCATCTGCACAAGTTGTCACCTTAAGAGATGTATCCCTATTGAATATAAGGCCTGAGCCAGGTGAGTTCTTCAAATATCTCAATATCATATATACAACATCCATATACACTTTTCTGGGATGCTCCATGAACTGGCTAACTTTGCTTACTGCAAACATTATATCCGGTCTGGTGATACTGGCATATAAAAGCTTCCCAACCAGCTCTCTACATCTCCTGCTCTCTACCTCCTCAATGTCATCATCATACAACAGCATACATGGATCCATAGGGGTAGTAGCAAGATTGCATCTTCTCATACCTGTCTCAGAAAGGAGATCCCATCACAAACTTCCTCTGTGTCATTACCAGACCACGTTGGTTCCTAGTGAACTCCAACCCAAGGAAGTATCGAAGAGTGCCAAGGTCCTTAGTCACAACCTGTTGACCTAGGAACTTCTTGGCAGTATGATTGCTTTGGTCATCATCCCCTATGACAACAATATCATCCACATAAACAAGAATAGCAACAGTACCTCTCTGTGTCTTCTGAACGAAAAGTGAGTGGTCCGCAGTAGACCGCACAAACCCCTGTTTCTCTATCAACTCTGATAGCTTCTAGTACCAAGCTCTGGGACTCTGCTTCAACCTTCAGGCCATAAATTTCCTTGTGGAGTCTGCACACCTTTTGGGACTCCCCCTCAGTAGCAAACCTCGGTGGTTGTTGCATGTAAACTTCCTCTTGAAGGTCCCCGTATAAAAAGGTATTCTTCACATCAACTCAGTACAGTGGACAGTCCCGTGAAATAGCAACAGAAAGAAGAATGTGTAGTGTCGAATGTCTAGACACATGAGAAAAAGTATCCTGCTAGTCCATCCCATAGGGTCGAGTGAACCTACGTGCCACAAGTTTTGCCTTGTAGCGGTCCACATTGTCATCGGTCCTTTGCTTAACTGTAAAGATCCATTTGTAACTTACAACAGATGTACCTTTTGGAGCAGATACAATGCTCCATGTACCACGCGACCTCAAGGCTGCCATTTCCTCTTCCATTGCAAGGCGTCACCAACTGTCCTGTAATGCCTCCTGATAGGTAAGTGGGATAGTAACAGCAGAGAGTCCCACTACAAACTTCATGTGCTCTTCTGAGAGATGATTCAAAGAAACATGTGCAGCAAGCGGATACGTGGCGCAAGGGCGACGAGACTTCCTAAGGGCGATAGGAATCTGCAGATCATCAGTCTCTCCATTATCTGGAATCAACTCATCCTGTGTATCGCGCAAAACTCCAGTGCCATCAGTAGTAACATTGTTTTCATGACATACCTGAGGCGTAGTGGATGATGTGGATGGCGCATGAGCAGAGGGGCGAATAGAAGACCTGCGAGTGTATACAAGGGGCAATATCTGAAACTTGGTAGATGGAAATGGAGGTGGTGGTGGTGATGGTGGAGGAGGTGGAGGTAGAGGAGGAGGAGTAGCAGCATGGGATTCATATGGTCGAGTAGACAGAGGTAGAGGAACAACAACATCCTCTCCAATAGTAGCATTTCACAACCTGTCACCTGTAGGAGAGAAATACATGACTGACTCAAAGAAAGTAACATCCGCGCTAACATAATATCTCCTTCCAACATGATCAAAACACCTATACCACAAAGACACATTTGACAGCTCTAGGCGAGAGCTTGTCACGACCTGGAGTTAAATTATGGACAAAAGCCACAGATCCAAAAACTCAAGGAGTGAGTGAAAAAAGTTCCTTCTCGGGAAACACAATCAAGAAGGGAACCTTCTTCCCAAGAATAGTTGACGGCATGCGATTTATCAAGTAGCAAACCGTGAGAACAGTGTCCCCCAGAAAGAATGAGGGGTACGACTCTGTATCAATAATGTCCTTGTAAGTTGTAACATCAAGAAGGTGACGATTTTTGCGTTCAGCCACATCGTTCTGCTGAGAAGTGTAATTGCAAGAAGTTTAATGAACTATACCGAGGAACTGAGAAATTCAGATAAACTCCAAAGCATTATCTGTACGTATAAACTTCACGTTAGCAGAGAAAATATTTTTAAGTTAACTTCAATAAGAAAGATTTTGATGATAGCACCAGCTTCAGACTCGTGTTTTAACAAGAAAATCCAAGATAGTCTAGAAAAATCATCCACAGTAACCATATAAAAACGATGTCCCTGATGATCAGGGACACAACGCGGACTCCAAATATCAAAATGTAACAACTCAAAGGACTGACTATTGTGACGACTCGGATGACTCGGAAAAGAGGAGAGGTGGCGCTTCCCAAGTTGACAGGCTTCACAATCCAGTGCAGTACGAGGAGATATTTGTGGTCTCACGTGACACATCTTCTGTAGAAGAAGATGGCCAAATCGAAGATGCCACATGAAGGGAGAAACAGATCCTGAAGGTAGAGTAGCGATGCCATCATAAGGTGGGATGGCAAGCTTGTACAAACCTCGCAGCTCACGACCATGACCAATCACCCTGCCAGTTAGTATGTCCCGAAACACAAACGAGGGTTCAAAGATGGCATGGCAATGTAAAACTTTTATGAGTTGGCTAATGAACAAAAGATTTATCTGGAAATATGGAGCATATAAGACATTCTGAAGATGCATATAGGGGGCTAGAACAATCCCCCCTGACCAACAATGGGCAGACGAACTCCACTAGCAATAACCACAGACCTGCCAGGTGAGATAGATCGGTATGTATTGAACTCCGTCCGATCTCTACACATATGATGTGACGCTACGGAATCCATAATCCAGTCCGTTAAATCTGAACTGCTACTACTTGTAAACGCAGAATGAATACCTGATGAACTAGACGATGCTCTGGTCGTGGCTGCAGCATCAATGGCACCTGGACTCGGAGTCGTAGGAGTGATCATCATGTCTCTTAGTCTGGATACAATAGCATCGATCGTGGATCCAGATTAGGCGTACTAGAATGCTCAGATTGCTCAGCAACACGTACAGACGTTGGATATCCATGCTTCTGAAAGCATGTGTCCTCAGAGTGACACAGACGATGGCAATGGGAACAAGGACCACGTTGTCGGCCGCCTCCTCAACCTCGAGGTCCACGACCCCAAAATTGAGACGACCCCCCTCTGCCACGAGTAGCAGCCATAGCAGAAGGAGTCGGCTGAACTGTAGTAGTGTTTGTGGTAGTGATCCTGCTCAAGCGCTTGTGACCTCCTCCATTGGCAGTATTGTCTCTCCAGTGAAGTTGAGTACGAATGGCATCATACTCTGAATCAAGAGAGGATAAGAAAACTCCTGTCATGGTGGCATTCTGATATGCATGTTTGTTCTGTGCTAGTGGTAATAGGCATGAAATTGTGTAGTCGCTCAAACATACCTCTCAGATGAGAGAAGTGTGCGTGGAGCGGTCGACCATTCTATTTGATCGAGAAAATATAGAACTGCAGCTGAAGAATCTTGCTCTCATTCTTTGCTTGCACGTATGTATCTGCCAATATATCCCACATAACCTTCGCAGTTGGCTGGTTAACAATATCATTAACGATCTCCGTGATAAGTGTCCCGAAGAGCCAGATATGAGCATAGGTATAATCTTGCTTCCAAGATGCATTTTCCCCAGTCTTGTCTGTTGGCTCCAAATCAGTCAGAATATGCTCCTTATTGTGGCACTGCATCAGAAGGGTACAAAACTGCATGGACCATAACTCATAGTTGGTCCCGTCCATTTTCACAATAGGTGTCGGACCTTTTGAAGAAACCGGAAGAAGAGAAAACATCACCCTTGTTCTTTGACATTGTACCAAGAAGCCAAGATGCGGAGCAATTGAGAATTATATCAACAGAACCATATGAGGGATTAGCTGTATATGTAGACTTATACAACCATTCCTTGGCCTCCGTGTGAGATCAAGCGTCGCATAAAACAAGGTAAATCAGACAAGACCCCTGTAGATCGCACGGAGGCAGTCGGTAGCACCCTCCAGCGGCAGCGCTGGACGTGCTAGGTCAAGAAGGGCACTAGAGTGTGCCTTGCAAGGCACGGGAAGAGAACCCGATGGTGCTGGCGGCGCTAAGGCAATGCTTGGAGGCGTGGGGTCGACGCCTAGAGGCACTGGCGACGTGGCTAGGTGGGCGTATGGAAGCACTGGCGGCGCTCGCAGTGGCGCGGGGAGGGCGCCTAGTGGTCCTGCAGCGGTGGCCGGGGGGCGTGTAGGGTTAGGATTTCAGGTGGGATATGGGAACCTCGGTCTAGGACCATTGCTCCGATACCATGTTGGGAAAAAATAAGAACTTGCATTTAGAATAGACCGAAGGCTCTCTTATATAGGAGAAAAGCCCTTGGGATAATTACATTAAGTACATAAAGAAACGTAAAATATAAAATAGACCAAGAGATAGAATTATCTCAACAATATGCTAAGAGAACATCAGCCAGACGTATTTAGGGTAAATGTGCACCTCCCTCTTTCTCAATACTCATGAATGCATGGGATCTCTAAGAAGTATCATTTACCCATGTGGAACAAGCTAAAGTTTAGCCACTCAATTAAAGTCAACACGCCAATTGTCATCGATATAAGTAGAATAGCAAGTGATTAATCCATATGCAAACATGAGGGACTTGCACAAGTAGCGGTGTCAGAACTACACGATGCTACATCGGCGATGAGACCATATATCATATTGTGTCAGCTTCAAGAGATCATTGTGGTCAGCTATGATCACATAAAGTACTCCACTAGGATGCATGTATGTCTCCGTGGCATGATGAGTTATTGCAGGTCCTCCATGCTTGGCTTAACAGGTCTCCTTAATATGATCTTGTTTGACATACATGCTCTGAAGTCTTCCTCGACCAAATGGACTTCAACCTCATCCCTAGGGCTAAGGTGTCACATCTACAATTGGATGTGACATAAAAGACATGCCTGCTCAATTAAGATAGTTGGAAGAGTTGCAACGAATCTATCTCAAGGTAGGATTTTAACAAGTGTAAGCATATGAGACTTTACTAAGGAGTATGGGAGACCCAAGTCATCCAAGAAGTGCCCAACCATGTGTCGGGCGAGAAAGGTCTTCTAAAATGGACAAGTATACATTGGAGTTTACAAGAGTAGGTGCTCTAATTGGACATGCGAGAAGAGCGGTATCGAGTAAGAGAATGCATATCTTGCCTAATGGGAAACTTAATGATGAAGTTGAAGGATTTTGCATCAAGCTACAATAAACTTTTCTAATAACTTACGTATAAACAAAAGAATGAATTTCATTATTGAGATGCTCTATAGTTCTCTTATAAAGGAGAGAAATCTATTGGGTAAATTACAATAAGAAGTCAAAAGACATATAATATGATAATAAGAAAGATAACTAATATCTCAACACATCCCATCAAGCTGGAGCGAAGATATTGATCAGGCTCATCTTGGAACATCTCTGATAAGGCCCTCCGGATAGGGCCTTAGTAAGAACATATGTTATCAGGTCTCCAAAGCAGAGAGGTAGTGGCGATAAGACCCTTCTGTATCATGTCACGAGTGTAATGACAGTCCACCTCTATGTGCTTGATCCTCTCATGGAAGTTTGGCTTGTTTGCAATGGAAAGAACATCCTGGTTGTCACATTGAAGGTGCATGGGAAGAGGCACCTCCAATAGTCAAGTCAGTAAGAACAAATATGACCCGCATCATCTCTGTGTTAACTTCTGTCATGGCCATGTATTCTGACTCGGCACTTGATCTGGAAACCACGGTCTGCTTCTTGTTCTTCTATGAAACTAAGGAATTCCCTATGAACACGACGAAGCCTAAAGTAGACTTCCTATCCTTTGAACACCCAGTATAATCTACATCTGCAGAAGTTGTAACTAAAAGAGATGTACCTTTGCTGAAAATAAGTCCCATACTTGCTAGTGTCTTCAGATACCTCAGAATCATATGGACTGCAACCATATGTGCATGTCTGGGTTGCTTCATAAACTGACTCACTTGGCTCACTACAAAGGATATGTCGGGCCTAGTAATAACCACATATAGAAACTTGCCAACAAGCTCTATGTACCTCCTCAGTGTCATCATCATATGGCTTCATGCTCGGATCAATAGGATTATTGGAAGGTCTGCAATCTACCATGCAGTCTCTGAAAGAAGATATGTAACGTACTTCCTCTGGGCAAGGAAGGTCGTACCAATATAGATATCGTTTCGATCCGCCCGAAAAAGAATATATCAAGATATATCGTTGATAAATCGACGATATCGGTGGAAATGTCGAAAATGGCTCAAAAGGCCGATTTTTTGCCATTTTTTCATAAATTAAGATCATTCAACGTATTAAAACAATAAATAACCTACAAATACACACTTATATCACACATATCAGTCATTTATAGACCATATATCGCACATATCGGTTTCTACATATCGGTCATATGGAACATATCGATGTTAATGTTGATTCTTGACTTGTAAAGATTGGAAATGGATTTCATTCAAATCCCTCTAACATGAAATACTACAAATATACACTTAGATAACACATATAGATCATTTATTAAGACTATGATTCTTATATTGCACATATCGGTCATATCGAACATATCGTTGATATTGTTAGTTGTTGACTTACGATATATAGAAAATGGAGTTCATCCAAGTTCTTTGATCACTAAATAACTTACAAATGTACTCTTAGATCACATGTATCAATCATCTATGAACCATATATCGTATATATATCGATCATTTCGAACATATTAATATTAATGTTGATTCTTGATTTATAGACTATAGTGTATAGTCATGATTTTTTTAAGAATTGACTTATAGATATTATTATATTAGAAATGGATTTCACTTAATTTCTTACAACATGAAATAACTTCCAAATATACATTTAGATATCATAACATATGATTATAGATCATCAATGACCCATATATCACTCGCTCATATCGATCATTTTAGTCACATGACATAGTGAATGGAACTATAAAGATTTATCTATTTACAAAAATAAATGAAAAATATTCAAATCAATGTAATATTGTAAAAGAAATTATCTAAAACCAAAAATTCCGCGGCGGATCTGAATCGCCCCCACCCTGTTATCTCTCATAGCAAATTACGGACTCAATAAACTCACAATAGTTTTCCCATGTCATGTACAAGTACATGGCCTTATAATCCATGACATACTACTTGTATTGATGGTCATCAATCTCGATGAGTATCCCAAGTCGAGGATAAGCATCGCTAGATCTGGTATGACGAGGTGCATGACGAGGCTACGAAGTACTAGCTTGAGATCCTTAGGATGACGACGACGGAATAGGAGAAGATCTTTGCGGAGGAGGAGGACCTGGAGGAGGAGCGTAGTACTCAGGGAAGAAACCAAAACTGTCACTACCAAAGAAGTCGTCATGGCTCTGCTCAGGTTAGCTACCTTGGTAGTTCTTACAGATGTAGCTATTATATCCTCCATACCCACTGTTGCAACCAAATCTATTGGAAAAAAATGAACTTATTATTCCAGGGAACCCTATGCTCTCTTATATAGTGAGAGGCCTCATGGGTAAAGTACAAAGTAGTCCAGAGAACAATAAGAAATTATAAAAAGATGCATAACATATAATAACAATATCGGTCTCTACACTCCCCCTCAAGGTGGAGCATAGATGTTTATCATGCTCAGCTTGGAAGAACATCTCTGGAAGGGTCCTCTGAGCAACGGCTTGGTGAGTACGTCAGCAGTCTGATCCCCTGAGCTCACGTGAGATGTAGATATCAAGCCTCTCTGGATCAAGTCTCTAGTGTAGTGGCAGTCAACTTCAATGTACTTTGCTCTTTCATGGAATGTTGGATTGTTGGCAATAAACAATGATGCCTGATTGTCGCACTGAAGCTGCATAGGTAAAGGTACGGCTACATGTAAATCCTCTAGCACAGATCGTACCCACATCATTTCAGTGCTTGCTTGCGCCATGGCCCTATATTCGGATTCTGTACTGGACCTTGCCACAACAGTTTGTTTCTTACTTTTCCAAGAAATCAGAGAGCTCCCAACAAAGACAGCAAATCCTGAGGTCGACTTTCGATCCTTAGGGCATCCTGCATAATCGGCATCTGCACATGCTGAAATAGATTAATCTGTGCCCTTTCGAAATAGTAACCCCGAACCTAGAGAGGACTTTAGATACCTCAGTATCATGTATATGACATCCATATGAACTTGTCTTGGTTGCTCCATAAATTGACTCACCCGGCTTACTGCAAAGGCAATATCGGGTCGAGTTATGGTAATATAAAGGAGCTTACCCATCCTTTCTCTATATCTCCTCTTGTCTACTTCAGTCTTGTCATCATCATACAGCTTCATGCTTGGATCCATGGGAATACTCGATGGTATGCATCCATCCATGCCTGTTTCAGTCAAAAAATCTGTAATGTACTTCCTTTGGGTCATCACCAGGCCCTGCGCATTCCTGGCAAATTCCAACCCCAGAAAGTATCTTAGGGTTCCAAGATCCTTCGTGACGAACTGACAACCTACAAATGCTTTTGCCCTTTCTATTCCCTGAACATCATCACATGTAACCAGAATATCATCAACGTAGACCACGATGACAACCGTACCTGCAGTCGACTTCTGAATGAACAACGAGTGGTCTGCATTCGATCTTTTGAACCCATGTCGCTCAATCGGATGGGAAAGCTTCTGGAATCACGCCCTTGGGCTCTGTTTGAGACCATAAATTGCCTTGTGAAGTCTACATACCATATGCTTCTCCCCCTCAGCAGTGAACCCTCGTGGCTGCTGCATGTAGACTTCCTCCTGCAGATCTCCGTACAAGAAGGCATTCTTGACATCAAGTTGAGATATAGTCCAGTCACACACCACAGCAACTGATAAGAGAATGCGAAGAGTAGAATGACGGGACACCGGAGAAAATGTACCCATAAAATCCACGCCATAGGTTTGTGTGAAACCTCGCACGACGAGCCGTGCCTTGTACCGATCGAGACTGCCATCAGCGTGGTATTTCACTGTGAATACTCTTTTACTGCTAACAATGGATGCATCAGGAGGAGCAATAACCAAGCTCCACGTGCCACGAGACTGTAAGGCACGCATCTCGTCTTTCATAGCTGTTCGCCAGCAGTCAATCTTCATAGCTTCCTGATAGGTCTGTGGAATGTCCACGGAAGACAAAGCTGCAGCAAATCTCTGAAAGTCGCCTGTGAGGCGATGAAAAGACACCTGAGAAGAAAGGGGATAAGATGCACACGTCCGCTTTTGCTTCCTGATAGCAATGGGAATATCAAGGGCATCGTCCACTGTACTGTATGGGATAGTCTCCTCCTACAATGAAGAATCTTGCACACGTATTGTTGGAGTATAAGTTGTATGCACCCATTGAGTTGTAGTAGGGTAAATGGATCCTGGAGAAGATCCATTTACCCCATCCAGTGTTTAGTCCCATACCATTTTCAGATCGCACGATTACGCGCGCCGCCTGCATGGCACGAGGGTGATCTGGTCTGGAATTGTGTGCCGCCAGATGGTTTCGGTATGGGACTAAACACTGGATGGGGTAAATGCAGGTGACGCGAGCAATCGAGCAAATGACCGCAACCATCCAGTGACGGTGCTTTCTTTCTGCCACACCATTCTGCTGAGATGTGTAAGCACAAGTAATTTGGTGAATAATGCCCTTCGATGAAAGAAACTTAGAGAGAGACCATGTGCAGAATTCGAGAGCATTTTATGTACGAACATATTTGACAGTAGAAGAAAAAACATTGTGCACATCATTAATCAAATTTTTAATCACATCTCCTGCTTCAGATTTATTCTTTAAAAGAAAGACCCAAGATACACGAGAGAAATCATCCACTATAACTAGATAGAACATGTATCCCTGATGATCGGGTACACGACTCGAACCCCAAATGTCAAAGTGAAACAGCTCGAACGGGGAGCTACTGCTCCGACTCTGACGACTAGGAAAACTAGACCGATGATGCTTTCCCAACTGACACGCTTCACAATGAAAGGAAGACTGGGAGAGATCTGAGGAAGAACATGACGCATTTTCTGGAGCGGGAGATGACCAAAGCGAAGATGCCAGATGTACGGATCCGGCGGAATGAGAAGAGACGCCAGCATAAGAATTCCGGACCAGCCGATACAGACCATTCTGCTCAGAGCCACAGCCAATCACCCTGCACGTTAGTATGTCCTGAAAAATAAGAGAAGTGGGGTCAAATATAGCACAACAGTGCAAATCCTTCGTAATATGACTAATAGACAACAAATTCATGGAGAAGTGAAGAGCATGTAGAACATTCTGTAGACTCATAGAAGGAGATATGAAGACCTCCCCCTGTCCAACAAGGGGGGAATGAGTACCATCTGCGATCTGTACTGAACGACCATGGGGAATATCCCTGTAAGACTCAAGTCTGTCACGATCTCAGCAGAGGTGATATGTGGCACCAAAATCTATAATCCAATCAGATATATCATGAGAAGACGTAAAAGCAGTAGCACTACCTGAGGTACTAGCAGCAGCAGAGGAACTGGCAGATGTTGTAGCATCAATATCTGAAGGTCCACCAGAAGAATCACCAGATGATTGTGGCATAATATCACGTAGACGTGCCACAAGGTCCTCGAAACGATTGTCTGCAGTGGATGCTGATTGGGGCAGAGTATGCTCGACTACACGTGCCGATGCTGGGAACCCATGCTTAGAGTAGCATGTATCCTGCGAGTGGCATGTGCGATGACAGTACGAACACGGCTGACGAAAGCGACCACCCCTACCACGGGGTCCACGTCCACGACCATAAGACTGACCATCTCTCCCACGCGATACTACGATGGGGGTGGAGTAGATGAGCTGGAAGAAACTGATATGCGGCTGAGCCTCCTGTAAACATCCTCCATTAAGGGAATAACTGCATCGACCAAAATCTGAGAGCGGGCGGCCTCATACTCAGGGTCTAGGGCAGCAAGTAAAACGCCAACCATGGTGGCATTCCGAAATGTCTTCTGCTGCTCAGGAGTCGCTGTAAGGGGAATGGTATTGTATAACTTCTCAAACATCCCTCTCAGGGACGTGTACAAGGAGAGAAGAGGTCTGACGTTCTGCTTCATCGTGAATACATCATGTTGAAGCAGTAACATCTTGGTCTCATTCTGCACCTGGCAATACGTTGCAGCCAGAATGTCCTACATTGCCTTGGCAGTGGGCTAATGGAGGACATCATTGGCAATCTCCAACGACAGTGTACCTGACAGCCAGATCTTGGCATACTAATCATCAGCCTCCCACGAGGCATATATCCATGTCTTCTCTGCTGGCTCATCCTCGGTAAGAATGTGCTTCTTATCGTTCGACTTCATGAGACTCATGAACTGTATCGCCCAGAGTTCATAGTTTGACCCGTCCATCTTTACTATTGGCGCAAGACCTTTGAACGCGCCTATGGAGGGCATATCAACCTTGGATTCTGACATATCGTCGCTGGAGAAGAACAGGGTTTGTAGATAGAGTGACAGATGTCTACACAAACTGCATAGGATTTGAGTGCGTATGTAGACGTTATGCACCCAAATCCATAGATCTGGAGGAAGAGATGACTACATTCAAGGCGACAGGAGGCGTCGCGGTGCCGGCTAGAACAAAAGCCGGCCGACGACGGATGGCGGGATCGGTTAGGGTGAGGACCAGGGGCCGACTAGGGCACAGCCGGGAGGTGGAGGCCCCTGGGCTGGCAGCTGGAAGCCCCTGGCAAGGTTGCAAAAAGCGGTATGCGGTATTCAGTCGGTAGGGTCACTGATTACTGAGTAAACGGTATGCGGGAGTTTAAACGGAAATTAAACGGGTTATGCGGTTTTGCATTTTAAATTAATAAAAATTATTAAATACATATAATTAATAAAAAAGTATAAATAAATAAAAAATATAATCACATATTCACAATATATATCAAATATTGTCATTTTCAAGGAAATGTTTCATCTAAATGTCAAAATAGACAAGATAAACAATTACAATTCATGGCATGAATCCAAAAAGTCATGGATAATGGTGATCCTTTGAAAAAAGTAGATCCATGTTCTTAAAGGGATGTTTCAGACCGCTTAAAAGGCCGCATAAGACCGCTTAAGGCCGTTTAAGGCCGTTTATGCGGCCTGACCGTTTATGGGCCGCTTTTGGTTAAACGATGCGGTCAGGCACCGCATACGTTTAAAAGGCCGTTTAAAAGGCCGCTTAGACCGTTTTTTGCATCCTTGGCCCCTGGGCTGACGGCGGGGACCGGGGACCGGAGGCGGAAGCCCCTAGGCTGGCAGCTGGATCCCGGGGCCGGAACTTGGAGCCAGGACTGGCGAGGGAGGGGCCCGAGAGGAGAGCGACGGAGAGGAGCCCAGGGAGGAGGGCGGCGGAGAGGCAGTGGGTGCCGGCGGAGAGGGACCCGAGAGGGCGGCGACGGCGGCGGAAAGAGAACGGGGGGGGCGGCGGGTGGAGAGAGAGAGCCCTAGTGCTTAGGCTTTGATACCATGTTGGGAAAAAATGAGCAACTTATTATTCCAGGGAACCCTAGGCTCTCTTATATAGTGAGAGGCCTCATGGGTAAAGTACAAAGTAGTCCAGCGAACAATAAGAAAATATAAAAAGATGCATAACATATAATAACAATATCGATATCTACAATATCCATATGATGGAGGAGTAAGGAGTATACGCCTGAGGAGGAGGTGGAGGAGCAGGAAAACATTCAGGGAAGACCCCAAATGATCTATCATCCTGTCAGGATCCATATCTGCCCAAGGGACTTGGTGTTCCTCTACGGTATGGGATGTCAATATCTATGCAACTCAACGAACCTACAAATGACATCAAATAGTCCATGCAGCTATCTGTAGGACGATGGGGGTTAGAAACTGCATGGACCACAAGTCATAGTTGGCCACATCCATCTTTACGATGGGAGTCGGGCCCTTGAAGACACCAGACGAAGAAAATATATCACCCTCGTTCTCTGAATTGATGGTAAAATGGTCGAAAAATAGGACTCAACTGGAGAGTAGACCGATATGAATGACTCTACACGATCATACGGAGGATTAGTTATACGTGTAGACTCATACAACCATCCTCGTCAATCTTCGTCGTGCCCTAGGGCCGGAAAACGTGTTTTATAGGTCAGAAATCACGCTTTCCAATCAAAATCAGACCACTTCAGACTGCAGTTCGAACCGCAAAGGCTACAGAGCTCGGGGGCGCTAGGCTGGGATCGGTGGCAGGTTGATGGGGAGGGAGGGGGGCCTACACGACGGTCGGGGAGGGGAGGGCAGAGGCCGACGGCGGCGTTGTGGTGTGCGAGAAAAAAAAAGAGGGGCCGACCGGTAGGGTTAGGGCTTGGTGAGATACGGGAACTCCGTTCTAGGTCGTCGCTCTGATACTATGTAGAAATGAAAAAATCATTATTGAGAGGCCCTAAGATTCTCTTATATAGGAGAGAAACATGTTGGGCAAATAACAAGAATACAAAATAAATAAATAATATGAAGACAATAAGAAAAACAACTAATATCTCAACAATTTGCAAGATTGATTTTTTCTTTTGGATGATAAAGAATCCTTAGATCTTGGGGAGAAGTACAACTTCAGAAAAAGATGATATTGGCACTTAAAATCTCTACAACCCTATGTATAACCATGCTATATACACTATGATACTTCCTCTTATTGACACTTAGAATCTCTATAACCCTACGTAGAACCATGCTATATACACTATGATACTTCCTCTTGCAACTACATGATTCTGTTCCATCTGCATAAAAGCAAACCTCAACCAACCATTGTTGGACCTTCTATTAATTATGATATCTTAAGGAAGCCCAATCAGTAATAAAACTATATTTCAACCTTGAGAACGTCAGTTGTGGTGCGCGGAAGTCCCCTCCAGAATTCTATCAAGTGCCCGAAGATGAAAATCAATGGACATGTAAATAAACGGTTTCTTTGAACTTTAGGTAACAAGAAAAGCTTGAAATGGTCCAGACTGAGGGGAAGTGTTGAGAGTACATTATAAAGATGAACTATCGTTACCCAACTTAGTAGTATGCTTCTAGCCCAGAAGCACACTCGATTTTATAATAACCAAGGGAGTGGGCCTACATATCAAGCTATATTCTAAGCATGAAAAAATCAAAGTGCATAGAACCGTCAGGTTTTTTCTCATTACATATAAAGCTATATTCTAAGCATGGAAAAAATCAAAGTACATAGAACCATCAGGTTTTTTCTCATTATTAACACAGGCTTCTAGTGTTATGATTTGATATTATTTCGTTTTATCTATTATTGCATAAAAATCCTATTCAGCGGACCTTTCATCTTCAGTTGTATGGTCTCTGGCATTATATTTATTTTTTATCCCCATTCCATTAATAGTGTTCTGCTAGCCCTCCATACATGATAGAAGACGAGCATGTTCTGCTCTATGTTGGGGGCTGTTTAGAAAATAAAACTTTAGGCATGTTCTCATATGGCATAGAGCTGTTCTGTTTTCTTTTATTGTTTTTAATATACAGTAATAATCAAATAACACAGACAACTTCGTAGATAATAAAGTTATGGTTGATGGAAGCCTTCTATGCGCTACATCCTGTTTTCCGATTCTCATCCATGTTACCTTCTCTCGGCTTCAGGAGCTATTACAAGTGCACCAGCCCCGGATGCTCCGTAAGAAAGCATGTCGAGCGAGCTGCAAACGATCTGAAATCTGTTATCACGACTTATGAGGGAAAGCATAACCATGAAGTGCCCACAGCAAGAGCAGGTGGCCAAAGTGCAACAACCACTGGAAATCTTTCATCTGCTACCACAGCTCAGAGTTCCAACCATTTCATAGAATCTAACTCAAGGAAGTCAGACACACAAGGTCGTGATCTTATCCCGCAATTCCAAAGCACTAATGGACTCTTCAGACATGGCAATCTTGGAAAGTTAATTTGGGATAATAGAAATGGACCACTGTCCGGCTGTGACATCAAGCTCCCTTCATTTGCACCCTTGCCACTTAGGTCTTACATGCCATCTCCTGTCCACAATACAAAGATAACTCCAGGTTCTTCATCAGGCAACATAATTCCAGACTATCCTATGTCATTTCCACTGGGTTTCAACAGGTCACAGGTTTCTTTGCCTGCGCTTGACTATGATTTCAGAAAGGGCACAGGATCAGCCATCCATCCTTTACTTCCACCACAACAAACAGATGGTCACGCAAAGTTGTTCAGACCATTGAAACAAGAACAGATTGACGGTGAAGCTGTCTATGCACCTTTCCTCCACATTCCCATCAACAATGCAACTGCTATAACGCAAGATAAGAACCAAGTACTATTTCGATCATGAATCTTCTAGTATTTTTATATCTGCATTACAATTACAATCACTAGCCGAGTGGTTTGACCAAAAACCTCAAGGCCATGTGACGATCAATCTCTATCCATATTCTTTTTCTTCCCCATACATTGATTTTGTTATAGTTGTTGCAGATAAATTATGCATATTATGCGTAACATTATAGAATTTAGAGGTTTTTTGTTATTGAGAAATGTTTAATTTGTTTCCTTAAAGGTCATAATACGTAAGAAGAAAGTGTGATATTATTTCCATATTTCACGATCATTTAAAAATAGGTGTATTTTTTTCATCTCAAATTTTGATTGACCCATCTAAATCTGAAACTCCTAATATTATTCTGATCAATTCTTTCTGGAGGTCCAAATTGCCTCAATTACACATGTACAGTGCCTTCATT
Organism: Ottelia alismoides; assembly: GCA_037367405.1. Classification (NCBI taxonomy): domain Eukaryota; kingdom Viridiplantae; phylum Streptophyta; class Magnoliopsida; order Alismatales; family Hydrocharitaceae; genus Ottelia; species Ottelia alismoides. The sequence continues at coordinate 60,375 of JAZKJV010006632.1, read as the reverse complement.
CAAGTATCTTCTTATTTTTGGAATGAATAAATGGGTTAAAACAGTTCCTAAACTGTACAGTGAGCGGAAAAAGAAAACATTTCAATGAAGGCAATGGCATGGACAATTGAGATAACAGTATTGCAGGTTAAATGGCAACAAACTGATTTTATACAGCTAAATGTAGAAAATATACAAATATATTTCTCCCGCTGACCAAGTATCTTGACCAAGGCCCTAAATGTCGGTTTCGGTCACCATTTCGGTATCGACCAAAACAGAATTTCGGTGGAATTTCAGTAGAATTTCGACCGGAATTTCGGTCATTTCGGTCATTTTTTATATTAGGACCCCCATATTTCAGTCATTTCGGTTGAATTTCGATTTCGACTGGATATTGATATTCGACAGAAATTCGACCGAATTTCGCTGAAATTTGAGGCCATGATCTTGACACGACAGATGATTCCTCTTCATATGTAGCATCACTTCACAGCATCATTTTTGACAAAAAAATAAATTTTAAAAATAGAAAGCATTGAGGCATCGTTGCACATTATATAGTGTGTTTCCTTTTGAGCAATTAAGACATCGGCCTCGTTGTTACTAGAGAAAAATCAGCAAAATATATAGTGAAATGTGCATGAGAAATGGACGAGTCAATCCTCGTTATTAGGAACATGAAGAATGATCGGGCCAAAACTAGAACCAACTTGCCCTAATAGCATGTAAAATATAAAATAGAAATGTGGAATCAAAGAAACGGCCCATCATGCTAATCGAGACAGGCACAACAAAAATCCTATCTTTTCTTCTTAACGAATTCTACTTAAAATGTAAACATAAATCCATTTACCAAGGATTCTTTGAAATCATTATCAAAATATGTTCTTCATCAATGACAAAGATATCCAAAATGACCATTCACATATCAAAAACCGTGTTAAACATATAACAATCATTATGTTTACAAACTACCACTTACAAGAGTAATCTATATTCCCATTACATAGCCATGTTTCTTTTAAGTTATACAACTATATCTCAAAGTACAAAAAATCATTGAAATATCCAAAATACAATATAAGATGACACCACCTCCGACTACTATGTAGTATCCTCGGTCCTTCTAAGGTTCTTGCTCAGATACGTCTGTAAATAATAAATAAATAAATAAAGGAGGGTTGAGTCTAGACTCAATATGAGCTTAAACCCAATGAATGGGTCTCAAGCATTTTGGTAAGAAAAATAAGGGCTATTTCTGAAGTAATTTTACATGAAATACATAAACATTTGGTAAAAAGAAAATACTTTAACAAACAAAACTTGATTTTTTTTCAAAATGTTGTAAAAGCATTCGATTTTCAAAAAAGAATAACTGCACATAAACTAATTCTAGTTGTTAAAACTACTGCAACTCTATAGTTACTAGTCATAATCGTAACATTAACACCATTATAGTTAATTGTACTATCCATGAACACTGAAACAAACTGAGTCATACGTGTAGACAGCTTAAAAAGTCAAAGAACACCCTGCATAACGATCCAAAACCTTTATGTATACAGAATGTGGATTCAAAGTCCTATGAACCATATCTAATGATCGTCATATCTAATGGCTTCATCATATCTAATGTCATGTTTCAGGGTCATATCTAACCACATCCAATAGCTAGTTCATGACTTATTTGAGAGCAAATGCGGTGTTCAACATTCATATAATCTTTCTTGTTGAAACATAACTATAAGTTGAAAGTGTGTGATATCTAGATCATATCAAAACATAAAACTTTACTTCTTGCTTATGAAGCTTCTGCTGCACTAATACAAAATAGATGAATACTAAAAATTCTCAAGTTGTATTGTAACCTTCACCATATTAAAAGATGAAAACTAAGATTTTCCTAGCATACATAAATTAAAATAAGTACAATTGTATAATCTAAAGATATGTACAAGCTTTAACACTAAATTTAGTGATCAATATATAGGTGAATACAGAAAATAGTGCTTGAGAGACCATTCATCTTCAATTTGATGTTTATGCCTCTTAACAAGTGTATCTCGATCCACCAACCAAAATGGATTCGCATCTTATGTAATAGAAACAACATTAATGTATGAAATCTACTAATCCAGGTTTATACATGCATGTGTTGGTTTATCTGAAGATATGATCTCTTCTCTCCTAAAAAAGTAATGTTTTCTAGGAAGGTTTTGGCAAAGTTTCCCTTGTAAAAGGGCATTTTGTAAGAGAATTTCGGCAAAATTTCCCCATAAAAGGTGATGTTTCTAAAGAAAATTTCAGCATAAGTTTTCCTTAAAAGGTCACATTTAGGAAATTTCGACATAGAAAGATTCCCCTTGTATGCTAAGAAAATGTCAGAAGATTATTTAGATCAACTAATCTTTCTCCAAAAATTTACGATGCACTACGTGTACTATGATCATTCCTCTACTTGTCAGCAGAACTTCGCTATGTTGTTCCCAACCACTCTCAGCTCTCAACTTCTCTATTGAAGTTTGGAGGAACTCAATTATGAAATGAATGGGTTGAGAATGAGGTAAGTGATATTTATAGGCCACCAAAATGGGGAAACCCATAGATTAGCAACCACAGTTTCGGCCCACGATTTTGTGATTACTATGGTTTTTCCTGGTATCATGTTTCTATGCCCATGATTTTTGCTCAGCTAAGTTATGATTTTTTCTAATGACACATATTTAGTCGTAATTATAATTAATTAGTACTAATCGAGATTAATAATCTTTAATTATATTTAACATGCATTAATCCATGATTAAGCTCTCAACACTTTCAGGACAAGAATTTCCAAGTTCCCGCTTGTTCAAAGCTAGAACCAAGAAGCATAGATAGCGCTATCCCTCGGAGGAAGAACAGAGAGGGGGGTATGACCGGGTTTATGAGATATAGCCCCTCGGTGACCAGCCTAATAAGGCACTATTGGGCGAGGGGCATCCCTGCTTAACTAATTTCAGTATAGATTAGCTTTTATATATCTAATTTTTCTTTGGCGGCAAATTTACTCATTTTCTAATACGGCTACTTGATTTGTAATCTCCTTAAGTATGATTAACTCTTCCTAATGATAATGATTAAGGATTGGTTTGAGGCTTAACAAAGATCAACTATCTTAAATCCAAAAAATCATAAAATTCATAACAACGTCCGATTAATATGAATCAAGCTCCATTGAAGCATCTCGTCAAGATGGATAACATAACAATCTCTAAGTTGGGATCTAAAGAACTTGAATGTAGCGCGTGTATAAGCATAACATCATAAATAAAAGTCGCATTTCTATTTGTAATCAAATATTCCTAATTTTAGACATCTTAAGTATGAAAATGTAATAATACTCCCCTGCTTAGAATAAATTTCATCCTCAAAATTTGCGTACACCAATCAGCGTGAGAATAAGTGCATGTATTGAGATCGCATTTCATCTTCCTTTTCCCAAGTGGCTTCTTCTATAGCATGGCTTTTCCATGGGACTTTCACCAAATGTATCTTCTTCGTTCATAGTTCTTGAACTTTGGCATCTAAAATTTGTATCGAAACTTCTTCATAGGAAAGGTCTTCTTCAATTGTACTTCTTGCGGTTTGATAACATGAGATGAATATGGGATGTACTTTCGAAGGGAAGAAATATGAAAGACATTATGTATCCTTGCCAATTCAGGTGACAGCCAAAGACGATATGCCACATTGCTTATTCTCTATGTAATCTCATATGAACCAATGTATCTTGAGTCCGGCTTCCCATGTTTATTGAATCCGATCAAACCCTTCCATGAAGATACCTACCGGAATACCTACTCCCCTACATGAAATTCAAGATCTCTCCTTTTCTTGTATGCATAACTTTTTTGTATACTTTGAACGATCTTCAAATGCTTCCTTATTTCTTTAACTTTTTCTATTGAATTTTGTGTCATTCCTGGTGCAACCAACTTACGTTCTCTTACTCCATTCCAACAAATAGGAGAGTTGCATGCTCGACTATGCAAAGCTTCATACGGAGCCATTCCAATATTAACCTGATAGTTGTTATTGTATGCGAATTCTATGAGTGATAGGTGTTCATCCCAACTGTCCTTGAAACTCAATACACATGCACGTAGTATATCCTCTAGAGTTTGAATAGTACGTTCAGATTGACCATCTATTTATGGGTGAAAAGTCGTGCTAAATGTTAATTTTATACCCATAGCTTTGTCTAGGCTAGGCTAAAATCTAGAGATAAAACGATGATCTCTATCAGATACAATCGACAACGATGCTCCATGCAGTCTTATTATTTCATCTACAAAAATCTTGCCCAAGCGGTCTAATGGGTACATCATGTGAATTGCTATGAAGTGAGAGGATTTGGTTATCATGTCAACAATTAACCAGATGGCATCATGACATTGATGGGTCTTAAGCAATCAAGTAACAAAGTCCATAATGATATGTTCTCACTTCTACTCAGGTACAAGAAGTGGTTGCAATGCACCAACTGGCCCCATATGCTCTGGCTTGGTTTGATGACAAATTAGGTATTTAGAAACATACTCAACAATCTCTCTTTTCATTCTTGAACATGTCTTCAATGTTCTATACATCTATGTACTACCTAGGTGCATTGCATACATCGAGCTATATGCTTCTTCTAAAATCTCAGCTTTGATTTACGGAGATTTTGGAACACACAATCTTTGTAAAATCTAATGGTCCCCCCTCCCTCTACTTTATCTACTATTCTTCGACTTTCAGGATCATGTGTTTGAGCTTCCCGTATTCTATCAAATAATATAGGTCTGACTTCCGAAGTAGCTAATAAAACTCCAGAATAATCTATGGCCATATTTGTACGCATTTCCCTCAATTGTGCCAATAAGAAGTGTTTTTCAGCATTTATGCACAACAATCAACTACCCGATTTCCGACTAAGAGCATCTACTACTAGATTTATGTAGAAACTTGATCCTTAAGAAGCGAGACGAAGCCACGAGAGAATGGCACCGATGCTAAATATATTATTAGGTTTCTCAAGTATTACAAGAGGTGTGGGGCTCTTATATTAGCCCCACCAACATAAACCCCCACCAACAAACAATATGGAACTAAAAAAAGTGTAGTGTATCTAGATCTTAGAGCGGTCTAATAATCTAAAATATACTCTAACATGCATTATGTAACGCATTCTCCACATAGAACCTCTTATGCTTAAAAAAACAGGGTTCCTCTCATTCCAAAGTATTTGGAAAACCATATATGCCTTACTAAATACATGGAATTTAGAGAATTCGATTTTTTGAGCGAGCCAGCGTATAATGATTTGTTAATGGTAAGTAGGATATGCAGTGCAAAAGGTAGGTGAAATAAAATTAGATTCCCTTTCTTTTTAAAAAAAAGAGTTGGTGAGACAGAATAAAGGAACGTAAACTACAATACAAACTATTTTAGAGGCCAAGTTTTTTCCCAAAAAGGAACAATCAAGTCGTCTCGTTAAGCAACGGCAATGACATGATATTAAGAATATGGGTTGATCAAAGATTTCCTTCCGTATAAGATATATAATCTATTCTTCGGATATTACATGTAATTGATGTTGCCATGTGCACAATAAGAGCATGTGTGCAACTATAGCAATAATTGTCAAAGCAAGATTATTTTCTTAACATCCATTGTAATCCCTTTTTAAAGCAAAAATTGCACATTTTTAACAAAGTTACTCCCCATTCTTTTTTAGTGTGGTGTGTTTCACCATCACATCTAACCTTCCAATCTTGAAATGGGACTGTTGATCATGTATGCATGGTTGTTCATTCCTAATGGCATGGTAGGATGCATAGGTCCAAGATAAAAATAAAAGCATGCACGGAAGGGTTTGCGTTGTCTATTAGGTCAACGCATGGAAGGAAATATCGGTGATATATCAACGATATACCGATATCGACATGGGACCGATATGGGCACCGATATCAAGGTTTTAAATCTTGATTTCAATTTCGTTTCAAGATGTTGAAAAAACGAAACAATTTCGAAATTTCGACGAAATTTCACCAATTTCGGCCAAAATCGACCTAGATTTGTGAAGGAATGGTATATATTGAGATTTCGATTTCGGTTTCGGTAGGGTATCGGAACCGAAATTTTGCCGAAATTTCGTGAAATCTGAAACAATGACGGATATGGCGATATATCCTGATTTCCGGGCATTTTTTTCACAAAAGCTCATTGATATGGGCGATATTTCGGCAATATATCGTCGAGATATCGTATCGATACGATATCGAAACGATATCGATATCGATACGGCATTCCATGGGTCAACGACACTAGCTATGATAGATGACACTTATCGTTTCGAGTGGAGGGACATGTTGTATGACACCTCTCTATCCAAAATGAGAGGACATGTTCACTCGTTGATTCAATGTGTGTGCCTCGTGAAAGTTGTCAGGTGTGTGCTTGATAATCAACCCATCCTACCATTAGAAAAAACTTAGAATGATAATCTTCTCCATAAGACATGTTAAACTTGTATATGGCCGCAATAAAAAAATTATAAAACACAAAAGTTACAGGTTTGTCCTAAAACATATAATAAAGTGACTTCCCTGTTAAAAAGATACCAATGGAAATTAACAAAAAAATGACTCTACAGCACTTACTAAAACTAATTCAAACTCCAATATACATAAGTTTCCACCGCTTCAATTTAGAAGTGAAAACTTGAATAAAGTAAAGCATACAACAACAATAACACGACAACAACAATGATTTTTCTCACAATTAAGTAGGGTCGGCAGCATGGATTTTTTTGCATTCATTCAGATCTATTTTAAGTCATTTTTGGGCTTAAATACAAATAACGAAGATCCCTTCAGATAGTCTCATTCCAACACTTCTTGGCCTTCCTCGATATCTCTTAACCGGCTCAACATCTCAAATCTCGCATCTTCAAACAGATGCATCAACCGACCTCCTTTGCAAATGGTCAAATCATCTTACGTGGTTTTCTCTCATCTTATCCTATATCGAAGCTACACCAATTTCACTTCGGATCGCATCAATCCAAATCCGATCTTTTCATGTATGGCCACACATCCACCTTAGCATTTTTATTTTTGCTATTGTCGTTCTATGCATATGTCTATGGTTCACAGGTTGGCCAACACTATGATCCATAAAGCATAGCATGTCTCACGGTTGTTTTATAATACTTAAAGAACAGTAGATGAACCATTCCACTTTAGCCAACTTGCATTTATTCTTTGAGCAACATCTCCATCAATTTCCTCATCCTATTGCAAAATAGATCCTGAGTACTTAAAGGAATCTTTCCTCTGAATGTTATTGTCTCCAATCTTTACCTCAAGTCCTTCACTGATGTTTCCATCAAATGTGCACTCCATATATTCAGCCGTAGCATTACTTATACAAAATCCTTTAATCTCTAAGACATGTCTCCAAACCTTCAGCTTCTCATTTACTCCATCTCTTGTCTCATCAACCAACACAATATCATCAATGAACAACATACACCAAGATATCTCATCCTAAATGAGACTAGTCAACTCATACATAATCAAAATAAAAATCAATGGACTCGGAGTTGAATCTAGATGCAAACCGATGATGATGTCAAAATAGTCAATCTTTCCAGACTGGATCCTTACACATAATAAACCTCATCATATATATCCTCTATAAGGTTAATATATAAGACAGATACTTCTCTCTTCTCCAAAACTCTCCATAATATCTCCCGTGGAACTGAATGATAAGTCTTCTCTAAATCAATAAAAACATATGGAGCTTCTTCTTTTTAACTCTATAAATTTTGATTGTTCTCCTCAACATGCGGATAGCTTCAATAGTTGAACAACCTGGATGAATCCAAATTGTTTTCAGTTACTTTGGAAACTTGCCTCAACCTTATTTCGATCGCACGTTCCCAAATTTTATAATATGACTAATCTGTTTAATACCTCTATAATTTGAACAATTTTGAATGTCTCATTTATTTTTATAAACAGGCACTGTAATGTTTCGCCTCCATTCTTCAGGTATTTTTTTGCTTCTCCACATAACATTAAATAAATTTGTGCACCATGTGATGCTCGCGGATCCAAGTTACCCATTTACATAGCATTCACGATATTATTTTCAATAACAATCGAAAAAGGTTACCAAAAATGAGCGAAAATTTTCGTGTTTCGAATGGCATTCACAATAATGTAAACAACCACAGAATTAATGAGTGTCACTAATTCACATTGCATTAATGTTGATATACAATTACATTTAACAAAAGAAACCGATAATTCGTACATGTATCCCAAAATATAGAAGAGAAAGAAAAGCAGTCACATTATTCCGTACAAAATCTAGTCATGTTGACCTCGCATAGCAGCCTGCTGCTATTGGATGTCGATAAGGGCGACAAGATGCGCTCTAAACGATCCGACATCTCCTGACCAGCTTTGTACGTTATGGTTCTGCACGAGGACCAATGTTATTAATCATAATAGTTGGCACTCGGTGACATTTCTAACTGTGATTTTCTCTTCTTGGGAACTATATGAAAATTAATTGCAATTGGTAACACGTGGTTATTGAATTTGAAAGTCATATTTCGCCCTACGACTCGCGAAAAGTCGGAAGAATATCGCTCTCCGAAACTTAACGTGATCGGAATTTTATACTGTGAATGTGTGTAGCAGGATTCCACGGCTCTGATATCAAACTCACGCTTGCTCAGCTTGGCATACAACTTGTGCTTTCGCATTGTATCCAGGACGATCTTTAGATCATTCGCGTGATCCCATTCATTCCGAGAATAAATCAACACATCATGCATTAAACGCCACCACAACCTTGTCCAAGTACGGACAAAACATCATGTTCACCGTGTCCATGAATGTTGCAGGGCCATTGGTGAGTCCAAACGGCATCACCACAAATTCATAGTGTATGTATCGAGTCCTAAAAGTTGTCTTCGAAATATCTAATTCTCAAATCCTCATCTGATGGTAGCCAGATCGAAGGTCGATTTTCGAGAACACAGAAGATCCCTATAGCTGGATCAAATAAGTCATCGATGCATGGTAGAGGATAACGGTTCTTCACCGTTCTCTTGTTTAACTGCTTGTAATCAATGCACAACTTCATTGATCCATTCTTTTTCCTGACAAAAAGAACTGGAACACCCCAAGGTGAACTACTCGGTCTCACAAAACCCAAGTCAAGTAACTCATGTAACTGCATCTTCAGCTCTCTCAACTTAATCAGTGTCATGCAATATGGAGCCATCGAGATCGGTTGTGTATGAGGTAATATTGTGATCTCGAACTCAATTTCTCTCTCACGAGGTAACCCTGGTAACTCATCAGGAAATACATCTGGGTAATCTGATACTACTCTAATGTCATGTGTCATCGACTCATGATTGGAAGTCTCTCAAACAAATGCTAAATATGAATCACATCCCTGATCAATAAGTCTCTAAGATCGTAACACTGAAAATACTTATTTTGATCGTCATTCATAGACGGTCGAAATGAGCAATTGTTCATCTAAATCGGAGATTCATGGTACGAATGTGGAAAACTTGGTATTCTATACAAGAGAAAGATAAAGGTTTTGAATATATACATAATAAAATAAAATCTGCAAATGTCACAGCCGAGCCCCTACATTTGGCTTCTTTTTCTTTTTCCACTTGTCAAACCCCTTAAGCCTTTTTTTCCTTATAAAATCAACCCGAAGGTATTCTTCACACCTTAGAGTTGGGGTGCCTCCATAGGCAAGCGGTGGAGTATAATATTCATATAGTTTTAATCTGAGATGAATTCAGAAATTGGTGAAATGCGGCCTTGACTTGTTATTATTTTTTTTGTAATTTAAATGATCAAAACGGTCTTTGGTTTATAAACGATCGATTTTGTTGGTCGTATTTCGTCGAATCGAATTTTATGATGATCTCGGATTCTTTTTACGGTTTCAAATTGCATTGAGGCTTTTTTGTTGGCACGTTTTTCGATGTAATCGATTTTTAATCGATTGATCTCAAACAAATTTTGATTTACGATCTGTTAATTGATTTAGATCATTTAATATTGATTGATAGCTTAATCGGATTAAATGGACCATAATAGGGTCGTATTCAGGTTATTCGAATCCAGATGTCACACGCCAAGCCAAACCCCGTTCGCCTAGAAGCTAGAACTCTCCAAACTTCTATAGGAATGTCATCAAGTCATACCCCTTTCCCAGATTTCATAACCTTTTAAAGCCTCATATATGTCCTTCCTTTGTATCCATCTATAACTAGCATATTCATGTAACACTCACTACCATCAAGATCTCCCAAGGTAATCTCTTTATTCCATTCCTCAAAATTATGGGTAATAAATGGGATGCATTACTATTTCCTACAAGAATTTAGGGTAGATCAGGAGAACTCAATGGGGATAGGGAGGCAATGTTGGCTACAAGGTAATGACAAATGGCATCTTCCATGGTTGTGCCACATGCGATCCTGGAGGGCAAAGATAACATGAAGGTAACATATTTGCTTGATTGACTAGCAGTGGTTTGAGCAACATGAAGGTGACATATTTGCTTGATTGACTAGTCGGTTAGTTGATGCAGACGAGAATTTGGGATGAGAGGAGACGGGAGAAGAGTGCGACAAGCATCATTGGTTGAATGAGAATGAAGATGAGGGGTCGAATATCACATATACACGAGGGGAGGAGGAGTTAAATGCCAGTTTTCTATTAGAATATATACATGTCCCTTACAATAGCATAATGTCTCCTTTATATATTAAGGGTTATATATTAAGGGTTCGACTTACAAAATGAAATAATAAACCAAAAACAAACCCTAATCAAAGCTCATCCACCGACTCTAAATAAAATCTCAATTATATAAATTAACTCGACTTATGACAAAATTAGATATCACTAATTTTAATTAATTAAATGAAATAGTTGGATATTTTACAACCCTAATAATCAACCAGTCCTAACTTCAAGTAAATTTCAAATTTTAGATCATAGGAATCTCCTTGAACAACACATCTCCAGATGGGTAGTCTAAGCATCGGACACGGTTGGATGTATCAGCAATAAACTAAGGACAATGGGAGGCTATGCATGTAATGACCCAACGAGAGGTTTGTCCTTGTTGCACGAGCAAGTAGTGTGCTCCAACCACAATAACAAGAGCATTTACAACTCCATGTACGATGGGGTGGCATGAATAACAACTACCAAGGAGGATAGTTGCGATAAAGGAGGGGCATCATAGTTCGACATGATAGAAAATGGCTAAAATTGCAAAACAGTGAAGAGCTTTGTTTATTTTTCGAAGACAAAGAGCTCCTAAATAACCCTCCTTCATTGATCTTGCAATCGCATCCCAGTCCACCAGTGTCATCCTTTTGCTTTCCTGACCGAAGATGGCCCAGAAAAATCTTTTCATCAAACTCTTCAAGCGTATATTGCCAGGTCAATGGCACTCTATATAATGAGATAAAAGATCAAGATTATCAATAATAGCAACTTGAGCAGAACCAAATGATCTCCCCTCAACACACAACTAGCCTTACATTCAACTAGCATGTGCTCCATAGGTTCCAATACTAGGAACCAATCCCCCTTACGAAGTTTGCACGCCCTCGAGGAGAGACTTGCGTGCAAAATCGATAGGACAATAGCAGGAGAACCCAACGCCTTTCCATGACACTCCACCTCCACATTTACCCAAATCAGATGAAATAAAAGATGACTCTTTATTCTTTATATGTAGCCCCAAGAAGCCTCCACAAATTTCGATCAGCGCAAAGCCTCATGGCCTCATATACACCCCTCTCAACAAATAACAGACTATTGCAGCATTGGGATAGATAAACCATGATTTGAGTAGCCATTCAAACAACCCTTCCGAACAGCATACTCGAGCATTACATCAAGCATATCTATTGTAATCACAACGAGAAGCGATGCTAGGGGGTCATCCATGTTGAACGCCTATTTCATAGTTAGAAAAAAAAACCACATGTTGATGCACGATTAATCAGGTGCAAGAAAGATGATCGGGTAAAGTGTCTTTCCATCTAGGTAAGCCATATGTCGTGGAAAACTCTTTTGTAAAGTGAGCTCCAAAGAAATCTCCAATCTAGATAATTGAAATCCGTGGAGAATTTAACCTTCCATAGTAACCCTACAACTTGCCTTCTCCAAACTGAAAATATCTTGACCGTCAGAATCATCATGTTAGCCATCATCCTGCTAGGAATGAACATCGTTTACATCAGACTAGCAATCGACGCTAGAAATCCCTCAGCACATCTGGCGGCATATGCTGCATTGGAGAGTGCAATGGATCTAAAAAACTCAATAGCAAGATCTACATGCTTTTTAAGAAGGAAAAAATATTAAAGAATATTCAACCTCTCAAAATCAATGTTTCCCAAGATGAAATCCTTTATCATGTCCATCACATCATGCCGTACCATCTTCCAAAATTCCTTGAAGAAAACAAATGGAAAATCATCGGGAATAAACAACACATTCTCATTCATCTCTTTTCTCGCTCACCACACCACCACCTCAGAGAAGGCCCTAGTCAGGTCTTCGGCCTTGTCAAGGCTTTATTATCTACTAGCATCGTCCGTCAAAGTTCATGATCCGTAGGCTATACCTCGTAAAATGTGTTAGCATGGCTAACCAGCCTGGACGTCTCCTTGTACCACTGAGCCATCAATTCTTACCCCTTAATGTGGTTCCTCCTCCACCTCATGCTCGTTAGTAAGTTGAAGAATGTTGTGTTGGCATCCCACCACATTAATTAATGTGACCCTAGATCATCGATGTCATGTAATCTCTTTATTTTCCCTCTACCTCCCAAGCCTTTTGGTGTTTTACCTATGTTCAATCTCATCCATGAGAAGGAGCAGAGAATCCTTGACCTGATCAAGACTATCAATATCCGTATTGGCTCCTACCTCCGCAAAGTTGCAACATAAGACCTTCGTATCCTTCATGTATTGGGTAAGCTTCAAAGCAAGATGACACATTGCAGGTCTCTCCTCAACCATACCCCCCCCCCATACTCAGCAACCCAATCTATGAAACTCGATCAAACAACTAGGAACTCTCAAATCTCGCAATTCTTTTAAATGTTCTACTAGGAGGTCTATATCAACCACTATGATCTTAGGATTAGTAGGAGGTCTATCTCAACCACTATGATCTTTGGTTTAGTAGAGCAATAAAAAGTGGATTATATCCATCCCTTCACTTTTTCAAAGAGAAGATTCATCCAAGATTTAAAAGTAGCGAACCCAGCAAACTTTGGTAAAAGGTGTATTATTTTGAAAGACGTATCTCAACAACTCAACTAAGATATCTATTTCTTAGGGTGAAACCATTATGGGAAATGCGTGAAAGAGTTCGTAGGATCATGATTCATAATGGTAGTAAAACTATAACCCGAACATTATAGAAAAAAATAAAAAAAAGTAGACATGTGTTGTTGTAGGCTAAAGCCAATTGCGTAAAGGCTTAAAAGCATAGTTGATATTTCTCCAACAATTACCGTTTTGTAAAGGGACTTTTTAGAAACCATATGGTATTTAAGCTTCTTATAATTTTATAATTTCAACACACTCGTACAAGGTTTCAAGGCATACAGGTACTGACTAATAATAACGACGTGTGTAGAACCTATAAGTGTGCATTATTACTTTATAAAAGGTTCCCTTATAACAAATTTATTTCTATTTTTCTTGCAATTTTCAAACTTTAGACGCAAGGACGTCTATTTACATGCTTATGAAATTGCATTACAGTTCCCCACCCCTCCCCCTCCACCGATAGATCGCAAGCCGCCCGGCCTGTCCTTTATTTAGAAGGAAGGGGCAGCCTCCCCATGAGATTCATAGTAGCATTACTTATAGCTTCCTTGTTTGTAGACAAAGCGGATTCGGAATTGTCTTTCATTGCACAGGATCTCTACCTTCCTCTGCTTGCCGCCAGGCTCTTGTCCAGTAACCTACTAGTTATAGAGGGAGCGCGTTTATCATCAGATAGAAAATCCTTGATGCAGGGGGCCTTGGCTAGGACCTCCTCATGTGCCTGAGTTGTTTTCTATTGTTTTAATAATGAAATTTGGAAGCATATGTTGTGTAATTATGTTGATTGCTTCCTACTCAACAAACAATGCACAATTGTCATTATATTCCATCTTTTAGTTTCAATTGAGGGATCACATATGTTTTTTGCCCCATTGCAGGAAAATATAGAAGTCCAAGGCTAAAAGACGAAAGCGGACATAAAGAGGAAAATACAAGGTGCAAAACTTCAGAAGACTCGGTCATAAAAATAAAGGATACTCAACCTCAAAATTTAGTGACAGACATGGGATCAAGTGCAACTAAAGCTCATTAGAAAGGAAAATTAAAGATATTCATGCAATATTATGGGAAAACCTTGAAGCCACCATCTTTATATTTCCTTATTGTTTAAAAAACACCCAAATATGCACAAATTGTACATTCCGGACATCCACAATCATTATCCTCTTCAATTTAGACAAAAATTCAAGGGTCTCGATGAAACTAAATCGTTATTTCGATCCCATAATAACTTGACCTCCTAATGATGATTTTATCTCAAAATTTATTGCAACTGCACAAGCCATTCCTGCCACAAATAGGATAAATCCTAAAATAAAAGAGAGATAGCTAACCAACATGTAGGAGAGATAATTGATTGCATTGATCTTGGTATTTAAGCTACCCAAATAATTTAAAGAACCTTAAGGAGTGCGAGTTATGTATTCCATCAAACGTGATTCTTGCCAAGGTTGTATATATTTTTAAACCTACTCAAGTCCAAACAATTTGGATTTTGGACCCCTTAGAGGTTCCAACGACGGAGCACGGAGATCCCAAAAAACGTGATGTTTCAATGCCAAAAATGAAATCCCCGGAAGGAGAACACATTAGGTATTTACCTAAACCGGTAGGCCCTTTAGATGTTAGCTCTGAAACATTGATCTCTAACTAGAAAAGTAAACGCTTGAGCTTGAGAAGTTTCCGGTCCAGTAAGCCCAAAAAATTCACTAGGATAAGCAAAATTATTGAAGTAGACGAAAAAACAAGCAATAAAACCAAAGATAGCTAAAGCACCTAAACCAAAGTCACTTTACAACTCGAAATCCTGTAAATTAAAACCTTATTTCAAATGCAATAATTTCTATATTCGTGTAAATCTCAAGTTGCTAATAAAATATAGCTAATAGTCATGTAATGAGACCAATTCTTTTAATCCCCCTCCTTTTAAGGAAAATCTTCTATGCCTATTGTGTATTCTTCCTCCATGTCCAAGGTACTCCTTTCCCTCCTCCGGAAGCCCCCCTATACTACCGACAACATTTTTCTCTCCTTTATGGTGTCGCCCTAATCAAAGAAGAAAGGCTACAAATGTCATCGGCAAGGCCGTCAGCTCGAAATTCTTGTTCAGATTTTTTCCTTTGCTACTTACTTTTTTATTAAGTCTAGTTTTACATTAGCTTCTAGAATCAAAATGTGAACTTTTAATTAGAACAACTTTCTTAGAATCATATTCTAATCCATTTCTTATCATTTTCATGATTATGCAAATCTAAATTTTAGTCTATATCATCATTTAGATATTGCAACACTCAGGAATGCATGGGAAGGAGACTCCCACAACGTGGTCGCCTTGCACCACAACCTTGTCATCACACGTAGTCTTCACGTGCCTCTAAACCATCCCCCTAACGATCAAACTAAACTATAAAATACCAAGTCACCTACGTTCTAGTGCATGCTGACCTCAAAATCCAACCTATCCAAGCTGATCCACGATTATGATCAAAACGACCACAAGCGAAGATGACCCGCTGACCACATCTCCAACAAGCATGCCCTTCAACCAAAGAATACACAACATCGCATCTGGGTCCAACAATGCATCCACAATAGGTGTTTGTCTCCTCCCTGACCTTCCTTTTCACGTCGAGAAGGGCAGTACTCGCACCCACTCAGTCAAGAGCATAATTAACTCTAGTACAACAGCATCCGATGTACAATGCATACAACAGGGTCATTGTATGCACATTTGATAATACAACACTTCGTGGCAATAATAACAAACCACGTCATGCGCGTACCCCTATCAAATCCAACCCGCTTCCATCTTCGCTCTACCATCACCCACCCGCCTCCACACACACACCCTACACATTGTTAATTAGATGGGTGTGGTGGTCATTGAGAATTATGATTGGAGTAAAAATAGACCAAACATTTTATTTTGAATGCTAAATGTGTTTTTTAACGGTTTCATTTTCCAGTCATGAGTCAAGACCTAAAAAATTATTCATGACATTCCCCACTGAAGTTCAACCGAAACATGCTTTATGCTATACTATCATGTTTTAATCGATATGAGATATTTATGAAGCAGGATATAGTATGTATTTTGCTGAAAGGCTAAGTCAACTTCTTAGTGAGTGAACTATACACATCTTTCTTTGTGCTTATATATCATATTATCTACTCGGTAGTGCGCTCTTTATTTCATTTTTTACCTTTACAAATTTGCTGAGAGAACTACTTTTTTATGCAGGCTGACATTTTGGAGAAGAATTTTGTAAGCAAGGAGAATAAAATTGAGTAGAGGAGAATAGATAAAGGGAACGCACAATAAGAGCAAAAGATAACAGGTGATACAATTAGAATAAGGAGAGTTGAGAAGATATTGTTAGGGTTAAGGAAAAGAACGAAAAATATGCAGTTTGCATGAGATTCTGAAAAGGAAATGCAAAGAACCAGGGAAAATGACAAATCTTAGGAGATAATATAAAGGAAGGGGAGCAACGAAGAATTTAGGAGGTAATGGAATCAAGAGAAAGATAGAGAGCGCTCATAAGGTAATAAAAGATGTGTGATTGTAAAGAGAGAGTTTCAAAAGGAAACAATAGAACAAGAGATTAGTTGTGGGGGTGACCAAATAGAACCCCTTTATGTGGTCATTAGTCAGTCCAACCGATTAGTTAATCTACCTAGTTGTTTAATCAACCGACTAGAGAAGAATGATGATTATGTATATTACTTCACAAGGTTCAGAAATGCGGTATGTTGCATGCATATGAAGTCGTACATGTCTCCGCATAGTCAGTAAGCAGCATGTGGGGGAACTAACGAGATATATGTGATTCTATGTGGTTTCTAAATTTTAAATTATAAATTAATAACTTGAATGACCTTTGGATATATATGAAAGAAAAGTGTAATACAAAATAACCTAACCAAAAAATACTTTATTTGGATCTCATAATAATCTCTTAATAAAAAAGTTAGTATATAATATCGTCTATCACCAATACGTAAGTACAAAATACCATATTACCAATTCTTTATGCACAAAAATTGATGGAAGGACGTGTAATGGGAAAATTTGCACACCAATTTAAGAACCAAATGGTTGTGACCAAACATATGAAACTATGATGATAAAATGACTTAATATCTAGTAGCTTAAGTAGACACATACAATTAATTAAGTTAAATATTAAAAGGAATCAACTTAAGGTGGATGTGTGGACACCAATATTAAACCAATATGTGTGGATCACCAATATTAATATGCAAAGTACAGAAAGTCAGTATGTTTTATTCATTCGGTCAGGCAGTCTGAAGCGAATAAGCAGATATGCGAAAGTATATTTGTATTATGTTGTTTGTATTATTTTATTAAAAATAATTAAGATGATTAAAAATATAATAATAAATTCAAATATTAGAAATTTATGTTCCAAAAAACAAACATAGACGAAATATAAAACATATACCTATGATGTGATTTCAATCAAAGTATTTCCAAAAGGCGTCCATTTAGATAAAGAGTTCCTCATAACAAGAATTTGAGAAGTGGAATTAGTTGGCATGTTTATTGCTAAATTGGAAAATATAATAGCAAAAACAATCTTGTGAAATAAAACAATAATAAAGAAAATCTAAGTTAACGATGAACTAATTTTAGAACAAGAATTTGGCATCTTTTAAAAAAAAGTAATAATAGTAGCATCATTTGAAGCTTGAAAGCAGCAGAAACCATTTTTAACAAAAGACAGAGAACAAACTACTATAAAATTAATTGAAAAAATAACTAAATTTAACATTTATAGAAATCACATTTTAGCTTGAAGGGAAATCAAAGTAAATAAAAGAAAGAGAATATAATCTATAAGATCGAATTAAAGTCAAAATAACTAAATTTAACATAAGCGTATTTTAATCAATTGAAAGTCAAAAAATAACTAAATCTAACATTTATTGTAAACTACAGTAGCAGCAATTTGAATCTTGAAAACTTAAAGGGCAGAAGAAACAAAATTAAATAAATGTCTAAGAATAAACTACTATAAAATCAATTCAAAGTCAAAAAATAACAAAATTTAATACTTACAGCAAATAGCAGTAGCATCTGAAGATTAAAAGGCAACTACAGCTGCTGAAGTTGAAGCCTTAAGAGTAGCAACAACAGTTGAAGCATAAAGTGAGGGTAGCTTCTATCCTGAAGGCGGTCGAATATGCGGCCGCATATTCGGTTTAATCGGCTGCATACTCGCCAAAACGGCATATACATCGAATATTGTATATGCAGCTTGGAAGGATCACTGACTATGCATACGCAGCCGCATATGTCGCTGCCTGACCTGCCCTTTTGAACAGTGTTAAAATGATCTGTGAACCATAGCCATATGCAGAGAATGGCAGTAACAGAAATGAAAATGATATGATAAGGTAGATGTGTGGACACACATGTAAAGATATGTTTCGAAATGATGCAATTAGAAGAAAAGTTGGTGCAGCTCCGATCGAGGATAAGATGCGAGAAAACCGCTTAAGGTGGTTCGGCCATTTGCAAAGGAGGTCAGCTGATGTGTCAGTTAGGAGATGTGAGTTTTGGGGTGTTAATCCGGTTAAGAGAGAGCGAGGAAGGCCCAAGAAGTGTTGGAATGAGACTATACGAAGGGATCTAAGTCCAAGACTGACCCAAGATAGATCAGAATGGAGGCAAAGAATCCACGTAGCCGGCCCTACTTAATGTGAGAAAAGGCTTTGTTGTTATTGTTAATTAAAAGGAAACTTCCACATCAAACTGCCTCCATTAAATTCCCTGTTTTGGACTTATGTCGGCACACTATTAAATTTAGCATCAAATATGAAAAGTTGAATGTTGATTATGTATATAATGTTTAATCTTAGGGTTATATGGAAGACAGAAAAATATACAGCCTCCCAACAAAATTTATGGGATCGGCATCATCTAACTAACTTAATATCATCGTGTCATCATCAAATCTATATGTAGATCATGTAATGTGTGCAAATCTGAAAAAATATGGCAACAACCATCATCTAACATGGACAGATTTAGAGAAATGTATTTCTAAAGAAGAATACATGTTCATAGAAGAATAAGTGTTCATATTGTCACCAGCGCTTTTTCTTAATAGCAAAAAAAAGGAGCAAAATCTATCCCGATCGTAATAAACAAATCAAATAACATGCTCATATTCTCACAAGCATGTAATCAGCAAAGGGGGGGAGGAGAAGAGGGACAAGTGGTGAAGGCAAAGCTCCAAGCTAGCAATGCTGGCGAAATGCCCATTCTCCGAACACGACTCGGATGTAGAGGAGGCAAGCAACCAAGCATGAGAGCAATTGAGAGACCAGTGGCGAGAGCAATAACCGAGAGAGCAACGGCAAGAGCAACAGCCAAGACAGCAGTGAGCGAGAGAAAATGCTGTCATTTAAGGCCTAGGTGAAATAGCAACAAGGGTTCTCGGGAGAATTAGGGAATTGGGATTTTAGATTAATCGGATCCCTTTTAGTACTGGATCCCACCATATCATTTAATCTTGACTGAGCTTATAGACACGTTCAAGTGGACCGCGTGCATGGCATAAGCTGTCCGCAGAGGTGGAAAGAGTGCATATGAGTCCACTTGAGGAAATCGATTCTGGTTTATGGTCACATGCATATATGGTCGCACATGCGATCCAAGCAACCACTTTCCTAAACATTGTTATTTTATTTGAAATTTTTTAAAGGAAATTAAAAGTTACACAAAGCTTTTTTATTAAAATTTAATTGTCATGTTACTCTTCCTCAAAAAAAAATATCACAATATATTAATCACTTAAACGATTAAATCTATATAAACATATAAATACATGTTATAATTTATTTTTATATTTAAAATGATAGTAAATCAAAATTGAAGCAGTATGATTGGTCATTGGAATGGCATTTATTCTTTATGCAGTGACTCCACCACGTGAAAATCAAAACACGGACAACACTGGATCAAAGAGGGAGAAAGGATATGTGAGGATGGAGCGTGAGAGTAGGAGCGGTAGGAGTAGGAGCGGGAGTGGGATCGATAGGACTCGAGCAGCGGGAGTGGGAGCAGCGAGCATGGGGCTACAAGTGGCAGAAAGAAGGGTAGGAGAGATGAGGGTGGGGTAGTGGACACTGGCAGGGCGGAGGGCGATATTGAGATGTAGAACCTCGTCGGTGATGGTCCCTGGAGCTCGCCGGCGAGGAGAAGGAATGAGAAGGCGAAAGGTGGTGTGGGGTGGGTCGTAGTGTCGAAAGGGGGCGAGAAGCCCTGGTGTTTCAGATACGGAGCGACAGACCACCTAGCTTATGCATGTCGTTCAGAGGTGGTGTTGTGCTAACGATGCGGGTGGCCGGGTCACAAGAGGAGGGAGTGCAACGTCAAAGGCATCTGGCTAAAGCAGCGGAGCGTTGGAGAGGCTCGAGGTCACGGGGAGAAGACCAATGAGGTGGGAGCTTTACCTTCAGAGATGGTGGGCTCCACTGGCTAATCCTTTTTGTTGATCCACTAGTCGACAGGGGCGATGGAGGGAATGCCTTTGGAGGGCCTGGTGATTGGGGAAGGGGATGCTGGTCTCCTGGAAGATTGGGGGAGAGATTCGAAGAGACGAGGGGCGGCGGCACGACCGTGGATGTGATGTGGATGCACGGGGGTCCACTTTGTATCAGAGATTTGTCGGCGATGGGGGCGAAGGAGGTTCTTGCGAGGGCCTTGGAGTGTGGCTTGCTGCCGGAGTCTAGAGGGCACATGGCCTGGAGGTAATCACACCTCAAGGATAGTGGGGTCAAGCTTCAGGCATCAACATGGAAGGTCACGGTGGATGGTGTCCCATTATGATGTCGAAGCTTAGAGGTTGTGGGGTACTCAGACATGTTGGCGGTTCTGGAGATTCTCAGCTCCGACATGCGACCTACGGAAGGCTCGGAGATGGTTCTTTACATGAGAGGAGAACGACCCCAAGATCCTCTACGTGTTATGCTTCTGATCAGAAGGAAGCTCTTCCCGTTACGAGTGGTTGAGCTGGAGGAGGGTGACGATCCCACGCGAACGGCGGATGTCACCGATGAAGAGCTAGAGTCGGGGGAGGCGAAAGGCTTCGTGAGGCGTGCTTCTCAACGACCTCGTCTGGGATTCCAGACGGTTGGGTCTGCGAGAGTCGAAACGGCGAGAGTCAATGCGATGATGCGTGCTACCTCAGGAGTCGAATCGGATTTGATTGTTTTGAGCGGAGTAGTACAGCCCGATTGCATTAAGGGGCCCTCTGTCGGGTCTAGCGGTATGGTGTACTCGAATCCGGGTGGGGAACCGAGTGCGCCCTCGTCGTTTAGCGGGTGGACCTGGACTTAGTGAGTCGGTCAATCCCGATGGACATGAGGTTGGGGTCGAGCATGAACCATCTTTCGAACCGGGTGATCTTGTTGGGCCTTCTTTCGGTAGGGAGCAGCCCGGTAGCAGGTCTTGGCCTTAGGCGCGACTCGGTGGAAGCTAAGGAGCATCTGGGGTTGTTGCAGCTTGTTACTGGGACGCAAAGGGGGTCCCCCCCAAATCCCATGCCCGGACTTCGAGGGATTGGTCGTCTCCCCGGAGCGTTGGGCGTTGGTGATTGCGAGGTGCGACGGCTCCGCATAAGTGAATGCATCTTTTGTCGGCTCATGGGGGAGGATAAGTGGCCACGAGGCCTACTTAATGGCTCTTCGACCGTCAATCTCCAGGGGGGCTCCGGGGGATGACCTGTATTGTTAGGAAATGGGTGTGTTTGGTTATGCAATGGTTATGTGGTTGTGCAAAAGTTGAGAACAAAAGGTGATGCAGGTCGTCAAAGTGCTGGAGGCAACCGGGGGGGTCATAGAGGAAATAGTCGTCAGAGTGGTTTGATAAGTGAGTTTCTGACCTTCTCTAGAAAGATGAGGAGGTTGAATGGTCCAAACAGGGAAATGAGGCTGTTTAGTTGGACTGAAGAGCTTGCGGTGGACAGTGAGAAGGAGGTTTCCGAGGCAGTTGATACCCTGGCAGCAGGGGTTGTGGTCGCGGTAAGAGGGTGGGGGAGTGCAGACACTCCGTCACAGCAAGTAGATAAGTTGGTTACTTGTGGCTCAACAGACCAGGTGGTGGTCTCAACGAAAGACACAAAAAACTATAAGGGGATAAGGCTTTTAGAACAGAAGATAGCGCATAGAGTTGGTGTTTTGTTGGCGGGGGCAGCCCCCTTGGTTGGCCAATGAAGATCCTAACATGGAATGTGAGGGGCTTGGGCCAATCTAAAAAACGATTGGCAATTGCGTCACTATTGGCTTCGTGGAAGATCGATATTATATGTCTGCAAGAAACCAAGGTTGACTCTTGGGACAACATCGGGTGGGGATCCACTTCAGGCCCTCGATTGAACGAGTTCGGATCTATGTTGATGAATGGCACTCGGGAGGGATCATCATTGCATGGAACAAGGACAGTTTTGAGGGGACAAATGAGGCGATCATGAGCCACTCCGCTTCTCTGGTCTTGCAAAACATGAGAGACCGCTCCAAATTCATCGTCACCTCTGTGTATGGTTTGGTGGGCGACTCCACAAACGATGTGTTGTGGGATGAACTGTGTATGATGCGAGCGAGATTTGTGAATTTGCCATGGGTGGTTGCTGGGGGTTTCAATGTCAACTGTACGCGGAACATAGGCCCAGTGGGAGAGGTACGTGAGACATCGGATCTCGTATGTTCGGTGTGGTGGTGGAGGACCTCGCGCTAGAGGTCATGGACGCCACAAACAGCAAGTATACATGGAGAAACTCCTCATCTCGGTCGTGCATCGATTGGTTTTTTCTTTCGACAGAGGCCTTGGAGTTGTTCTGCCCCCATGAGAGTGACATCTCTTCCTCGATCGAAAATCGGACCATACTCCATTATGCCTCGATACGTGCAATGGCAAGGGGTCATCGTATTTTAGGTTTGAAAGGTGTTGGTTGATAGAGGCTGGTTTCCGGGATATGGTAACTGCATTTTGGTTCGAACTTGAGGTAGAGGTATCAGGTACGGTCAGATTTGCTTCTAAGCTTCTGGAGCTTTGGAAAAGGTTGATAGTCTTTAGAAGGGAGATTCGTTCTGCGGGAGAGTCGCCGAGATGTCAGGCCCAGGAGGAGGTGGAGAGACTTGACCAGCTGGAGGATGACAGGAATCTGAGTGAGGAGAAGCTTCTGAACCGAGAGATGTTTCAGAAAATTATGGAGGATCGGAAGCGTGAATGTGAATGGAGGCAGCGATCGCACCAAAAATGGTTGAAAGGAGATGCCAACACCAGATTCTTTCATAATGTGGCAGGCAGTCGGCGGAGGCGGAACATGATGATGTCGGTAGAGGTTGGAGCTTAGGACTTTCAAGGGGAGAGGGAGGTGGCAAGGGCGGTTACAAACTATTTCAGAGGAATGAGCAAAAGACACGTGAGCTCTGGCTCGCATTAGTTGGAGGTAGGGTGACGTCTTTTTCAGAGCAGGATGTCGTTTTGTTGACGAGGCAGGTGCAGATGGAGGAGGTGTGTAATGTTGTGTTATCAGAATGCTGATGGGTGCCCTGGACCAGACAGCTTTTCGGTACTTTTTACAAGGAGTTTTGGGATTTGATTGCGCAGGATGTGATGGGCATAGTTGTAAAGTTTGAGGAGGAAAACTACGGTTTCCATCAACTCAATCGATCGTTGATTTTTCTTCTGTCGAATAAAGACATGCCATTAAGAGTCGAGGATTTCAAACCGATTGCCTTATCCAAAGCGATATATCTGATTGTGGCTAAGGTGTTGGCCAATCGGTTGAGGGGGTGGTCAATAAGTTCACCTCGACATCGCAATGCGTTTTCTTTCCCAATCGGCAACTCATGGACAACGTGTTGTTGACAGTCGATATTGTGGCAAACTAGCACAGGAGAAAAATAAAAGGGATTTTTTAGAAGGTTGATTTCTCAAAGGCACATGGCTGCATTGACTGGCGTTTCATTTGGGCATCTTTTCACAGAAGGGGGTTCCCGGACTGTTGGATAGTGTGGATGAAGAGATGCAGCACGACCGCCTCCTGCGTCGTGTTGGTGAATGGGCAGCCGAGAGGGGGTTTCTTCCAGCCTCGGCGTGATGTCCGTCAGGGATGCCCTCTTGCATCGATCATGTTCGTGCTTGCTTTTGATGCTCTGGCGATCATGGTTGATTAGGTAGTTTTGGGTGACTTCTGTAGGGGGTATGCGAGGGGGATAATCGGGAGATTAACATCCCCATTCTCCAGTATGTTGATAATACAATTCTTTTTGTTGAGGGTGGGCGGCTAGTTGTAGGGGCATATATGTGGTCCTTGATATTTTCGGGGAGGTTTCGGGTTTGAGACTAAATAGAGAGAAGTCAGAGTTTGTTCCTTTCGGTCTAGCAGAAGCTGAGATATCTTGGTGTTCCTCTAGTTGCTAGCAGGATAAAGGCGGTCGATTGGCTACCAATGATTGAGAAGATGGAGCAGAATTTGGCAGGGTGGAAGTCGGTCTGTTTATCCAGGGGGCAGGCTTCTGTTGCTGAAGGTGATTCTATCAGCTATTCCTCTTTTCTATTTGTCCTCGAGGTTGATGCTGGTGGGGTGAGGAGAAGGCTCGAGACCATCACGAGACGCTTCTTATGGTCGTCCTCCGATCAATTTAGGGGTCTTCCTTTGGTGGATTGGAAGACTGTGTAAGGGAGGACGAGGGTCTGAGAGTTCGCAGTTTGGAGGAGACGAACAAGGCATTGCTTGGCAGGTGGGTCGCTCATATTTGGGGCAACAATTATGATAGTCTGGTATGCAAACTTATTAGGAGGATCCATGACCCTGGGCTTTCCTTTACGAACCTCAATGACGCCGTCGACGACAGGTCGTCCTACTTCTAGAAGGGTGCATGTAGTGTGGGACATGAGATTCGCGCTTCATTGAGATCGGTGATTGGCGTTGGCTCTGGTTTCCAATTTTGGAAAGATGATTTGAGTGAAGATAAGCCTCTAGAAATGTGTTTTCCATGGTTGAGGGCATTGGCAGAGCATCCAGGTGGTACGCTCGCTGACACCTGGGACGGGCATTCTTTCTTCCCAACATTCAGATCCAAGCTTTCTGAACAACGCATGATGGAGCTCATGATCATGCTTTTGGAGAGTGAGGAGGTTGGGGTTCCACGATAGGGCCTTGAGGGGGCCCATGATGGTTAACCTTGGGGGTTGTGAGGTAGATTGCAGACGTATCTGGAAATGGAAGGTCCCTACCAAAGTAAAGGTGTTCTTGTGGATTTTCAAGAGGGGAAGACTACTGACAAGGGGCAAGGGCGAGATAGGAGCGGTTAGTACAGGGGATCGAAGTTGAATGCCCAGCAGCCCAAGATGCAGGGAGGAAGCGGAGGAAGCGAATCATCTCTTCTTCAAGTGTGAGAGCTCGACACAGGTTTGGGATCGGCTTGGGATTCAAGTGGTACAAGTTGAGGCTGCTGAGAGCTTCTGGCGTTCTATTGATGCAGATTGAACCGGGTCGGACATGGATAGGTCAAAAGCTATGGCAGCAATATGGGAGATCTGGTTAGCCAGAAATGGTGTCATTATCCGTCAGGATCATTCTTATATTGAAAATGTGGTGGCACATACCAACGCGCTGGTAGTGAGTTAGAGTCATTAAACATATGTAATTTTGTAAATACATTTAGGCATGTAATATTTACTTGGTAATCATTGGTGAAGTTTTTAGGCATGCACCTTTACGATACAGGCCCTTTTTTCTTTGAAAAAAAGAAAATCAAAACACTGTCTTTTGCAATATTAGTAGATTTTAAAAAGGTCAAGGTTACATGTTGGTGAGCATTGTTGTTGGAACGTTTGTGGGCATTAGCATTGCTTCTTATTGAAGAGAGGAGAGGAGAAGAGGAGGTGATAATATAAATATCATATTATGTTATAAATGTCATATTTTAACATAACATTTATATTGTAGGCCGGTGATGAATCCAAGATTCATCATCTTAATATCTTGATCTTAGCAAAATCCCTGAGTAAAATCCCAAATAAATGTCCATAACTTCATTAGATTAACAAAATGTCTCTTGTAAATAAAACACACTAATTATTGTATATTAGATTGTACAAAATAAATTACATATAAAAAGCCACGAAAATAAAGGAGTTTTTCACATGTAAATAGCCCAAAACTTTATGTATTTTTAATAATTTCATATCAACTCCTTTTTGGCTAATTCTTTCTCCAACATGTTCATATCAATGTATATAAAAATACAAAAATACAAAACAAATTTTACCTCAAATAAATACTCCTAGATCCCAATGGGAAAAAGCCGTAAAGACCAACTTCCAAGCTAAATTCCCGCTCCGTATGAACTCCAAATTCACCAAACTCACTTTTAAAGTTCAAGTTAGAAAATTATCTATCCAACGGAAGTGGTTTCATTAAAATCGGAGCTCATTTGCAAAAGTTGGGTTTTGGGACCTAGATGTACATTGTATACCTTGTATATATTCATTCTTTCTTTAATTTTTTTTGTATCTTTCATAATTACTAAAAATACAAAAATATCATGATTGTGTTGTATTTTAATTATATTATTTTATAGTATTTTTCCGTTGTAAATATCTCTTATTAAAAAGACAAAAAAATACAAATTAGAAAAGTAAACAAAAATTGTACATAGTGTTTTGTCTTCTTTTGTAAATTCTCCACTATTTGTCTTCTCTCTTTATTTTATTGTATTTAAAGTAGCCAACTCTATTTATCTATTTATTTATTATTTAAATTCCATTCTTTACAATAACCACCAATTCAACTCCATTATTCCACCATTTTTTCCCAACTTCCCATTCAACTCCATTAATAATACAACTTCACATTCAACTCCACCACTTTAATAACCTCTCATTCCATCATCTTTATATACATGTCATTCTCCTTATTTTTGCCTTTGATCCATCTTTATGTGAGGAGAGCCTAGTTCCCTGAGTTGAATCGGTGACAGCGACGCAACCGCGGTCGAGTGACGACGGCCCTCTCTCCGGTGTGATCCGTTGGCTTTTTGGCCAACATCGCAGCCGCAACCGCGCGCTGCTCGAGCTCATCGCGCGCCGGCGATTCGAGCGAAGACCGTGCTCTCACGAGCACATCATAGGCGACTGTCTCCACCGTAGGTAATTTTCTTCTCATTTTGTCATCTTGTTAGTTTTGCATTTTTTTAGCACATCACATTTACCAACCATCCTCCATTTGTTTATATTAATCATTCACCACTATCATCACATTTTTTCTTTCATCTTATTCCCTGTCTAATCAAAACTAAAAAAAATAATAAAAAATTTAAAAACAAAAAAAAAGTTTTTTTTTATTACAACACCATCATCATCTTTATTTTATCACCGTTGTTAGTTTCTCATTTTCTTATCACATTATCACACCCTCATCATCATTTTTTTGTGTACATATTTCCTGCTTAAAAAAATTATAAATATAAAAAAAATTAAAACAAAAAAAAGGTTTTAATCACAGCAAAAAAAAGAAAAAAAATAAAAAAAAATAACAAACGCAGCAGCGGTGGGAGCACCCACCGCCGCCGCCTCCTCTTCCAACCGCCGCCAACCGGCGGCCTCCAAGCCGGCGGCCTTCTCTCCAGGACCGCGCGGCCGTCTCCGCCGCGCGCCGGCCTCCAGCAGCGGCGGCCTCGACCACCGCGCGCCGCGGCCCTTCCTCCTTCAACAGAAGAGGCGCCGCCGCGCCTCCCACCAGCAGTCGCCAGCCGCGCACCCCTCGCCGCCCGCCTCCGCCGACCTCCCAACCGCTGCGTGCCGCGCGCCGGAGACGGCCGCCGACGCCGTCGACCCAATTTGGGTTCTCCTCATTTTGGGTTTCACCTGGGAACGAAGGAAGAAGGAAGAAAGGTTATTTTTTTTGTTATTTTATTGTAAAAATTGCATATCTTTTTCGTATAGTTTTTATAATTGCAAAGAGGTCCCTATACATACTTTGTTGTATATGTTGTTTGCTGAAATTGCACAGATACCCCTGTATTCACATCTTAATTTGGACACTTTTATTGCATCATTTTATTTAAAGAAAACTATTATGGTGTTGAGCAACTAATTGTCTACCATCTGACTATTTTCTTGTATTTTTATGACATTTGGGTAATTAATGAAAATTATATAACTGAAATTCTTGATATTTTACCCATTCCGTGCTCTTAAAATTATATCTCACACACGGTTGCTCTAAAAATTTCATAAAAATTATATATGGTGCCTTGAAGAGTGTTTAACGTACTATCCAAATATCATCCAAAGTGGAGTTGTCATGTGCTTAAAATAAATTGTAGAGTGATTGTAGTATTTGATTTTTAATTAAATCCACGTATATCTTTTTTGTGAAATTTCAATTCTCCTGGATTCTACATGAAAATATCTATTTGAGATAATTCGCACTCTGATTAACTTGATAATGTGGATTTAGTAGAAATTATTTACTCACTGTTACTCTATTTTCACTAAAAAATCATAAAAAATTCATATTTTGTCAAAAAATTCCATAAATATTACTGTAATCTTCTTGCATCATGTTTTAGTTCCAGTATTTTTTTCAAGATTTTTGCTTACTGTTTGCATGAGAAATTGTGAAAAAACCCATAAAAAGTGTGTATTTTTCCTTGTTGCATTTTAACCCCTAAAATTACAAAAAAATGTGTTTTGTTTTCATCTCTGGATTAGGACTTTAGGAAAAATATAATTTGGCTGAATTGGATTAATTTAACATTAAAATTAATTTGGCCTTGTTGTATGCTTTCTTAGTGTCGTAATTCAACCGCATCTTGCATTAGCATTTCGTTTTGCATTAAAAAATATATAAAAAAATACCGCACTGAAATCTAAAACTTAATTTTCAAATTATTCTGAAGTTGTTCCTTTGCCTCCCTGAGTTCGACCCCGGACTTGCCCGGGATATAAATTAAAGCCGAGACACTCTTCACGGAGATCTTCTCTCGGTTCTGACCGAATCGCTAAGTACACGTGCTACAACGTGACCAAATTAATCATCGTATTTAGCGACACGTCAGCCGACAGCCCCGAAAGTAATGTAAATGAAATGATATTGAGTCAACAATAGACGTTGGAGTTGCTTGTTCCTTCTCTTCTAAAGTTCTAATTTTATCTCCTACAGAATCTATAATTTTCAAGATCGTCGAACATAACTCACGTGTCTCGAACAACATTAGTAATTCTCTTAATAAGAATCATGTATCTCTATACAAGACTCACGAATTATCTTAAATACTAATACATGGTTGATTCGCTAGATTACCATAACCGCCTTAAAACTATATTTAATGCTTTATATGTTACATAAATTCGAGAAAGTTATAAGCGATCCACTTAAAAAAACATGTCCATGTATTTAAAAGACATTGTGGTCTTGAAAAATACACAAATACATCAATGGGAAACCTCCAAAGTCTGCTTTTGAATGCAAATTACAATTTATCAAAATGTTTGTTTCAGATTGCATCATTTCCAATATTATTACATAATGATATTTTGAAAGTACCCACTTAAGGGTCTAGTGGTAGTAGTGTGTGTACCACACAAATGAGCATAGTTCAAATCCCACTCTTGCAGGGGTTGCGTTAGGTGGTCAACAACCAGCGTAAAAAATAGTCAAATCTTTCAACATGGATTTGAGCAAGAATCCATGTAGCCGACCCTATTTATAGTGGGAGAAGGCTTGGTACATTTTCAATGATATTTTGAAAACAAATCCTGTTGGGCGATTCGTCTTTTTCCAACCCACATTAATAATAAAAAATACCAAAAAGATAAGTTTAGTAGTTGCTAGTAGTTGTGGAATAAATAAAAAAAAGTTCTAAGCCTTCTCCCACTATGAGCAGGGTCGGCTACATGGATTCTTGCTCAAATCCATGTCGAAAGATTCGACTATTTTTTACGATGGTTGTCAACTACCTAACGCAACCCCTACAAGAGGGGAATTTGAACCGTGGTCTTTTGGGTGGTAGACACACTGCACTACCACCAGACCATTTAAGTGTGTCTTTGGTTGTGGAAAAAATAATTGTTCTCAATTAAGTGATTACCTTATCAGAATACAATCCTCAAAGGGCATTTCAATTCAATTTGACAAGATTTCATAGATTAGCTTTTTGAACAAAAATATTTTCCAAGATTATACACATGATTGATATCTAGTCAACCTAAGGACTTGGTAATCGATATACAACTTGAGTAAGATTATTCAGCATTGTCTAAAACTCGAAATAGACACCTTCGACGTCTTAGAGTGTGATTAGTCGACTCACAAAATGAAGAGTCAACTGAACAATCGGGATTTGACTTAAAGCTCTTCCAGTCGACTTACAACTTGTGTAAATCGATCAGGAAGGTCTAACAAGTCTTGAAACCTCTTAGCCGACTTAAAACCTCACAAGTTATCACAAAATGGTTTTAGTACTATAATACTATTGTATTGAATGGGTTAATTGTTAATAGGACTTGAAAGTCTCTTCTTTGTATATGGTTATAAGTCAGTGTCCTTTCGTTTAATAAAAGGCTTGCACTTCGCTATCTTGAATCAAACATATGTTAATTTATTAACAAGATCAATTTCCTCTGTATCGTTTGGTTTAGCCATCTTATGCTCCCACAACTAATCATCCTTACTTCCAACATTCATATTCTAATATAATTATTTAATATATAATCAAATGGGAGTGTTGAACTAGATCAATAATAAAACGTATGCAGGAGGATCTCTCGCGCGTACTGACGAGTCTATGTCTAATATATATTTTTCACATCTAGATATAAATAGCAATGATAGCATTCACAAATAATAAGGAAAACTGTTAACGTTCATGATAAATAATATAACATTTATATAAATAAGAGGACAAAGGACTAAGAGCTAGAGTATTTCCAGGAAGATTCATTCAGTTTTAGATCGAGTCGTACAATAAAATTAAAAATAACCTCTTACCGTTTGTCCTCGTGATGCATGTTCAGATTGCCGCCGGCCTTTTTGCTCCAAGGATCGAGAAGAAGTTGTCCTCTCTCGACTACTCGCAATTTGAGAATGTGTAAGTCGGTTAAAAACACCAAAGAATTTGAACATTCACCATGCATCTAATTCATTTAACCCATCCTTCAAACTCCAGAACTCTCCCACCTCTTCTCCCCACTCCTCTACCTCCTCCTTCCCCAGCCCACTCCAATCCTCCCAGTCATCGCCAACCCCCATCTCAAACAAGTCCTCCAAATCCCCACCACAACCCTCATCGTCCACTAAACCCCACTCTTCCTCATCATCATCATCATCATCATCATCATCATCATCATCATCATCACTACTATCCCCATCCTCTTCCTCATGCCCAATCCCCTTCCTCCTCTCCCTCCTCATCCTTTTTCCATCCCTCACAAGCTCCAACAACCTTGTCTTCGCCACCACCAGCTCATCCTCCTCCAGCAGGTTTCCCTTCTCATCGTACCCCTCCACCAGAAACACCGAGTCCCTCTTCCCCTTCACACTGATGTAGAACATCTCCGGGTGCCTCACCAGCATCCCTCTCAGCTTGTTCGGCAAGCCGAGATCCCTCCTCAGATGTGTCAGGTGATCCACGAGCGTCCTCCGCTCCACAGTCATAGCCAGCACCTCCCGCACAACCGCACACGCCCTCCTCTCCTCCAGACCCTCCTCCACCCCCTCGGCATACGGGTTGACCAGTGGCATTGCCATAAACCTATCTAGGTACTCCGCATGCCGCCGCTTAAGGTTCAGCCCCTTCCGGAGCCGCATACGGGTGAATTTCTGGGGACGGTCGATGATAGGGCGTGGAGTGCGGTCCGCAGGCGGGGGCAAGGGAAGGGCGAGGGAGGGATCGAAGGAGACGAGCTTGAGGACGGGGCCATAGGAGGAGGGGACGATGCAGAAGCGGTCGGGGAAGCGGGGGAGGATGGAGGAGCGGAAGTGACGGGGGAGGCCGAGGTCGGGGGCGAGGTGGGAGAGGTGGGAGAGGGGGATGCGGCGGAGGGGAGAAAGGAGGAGGAGCTTGTGGAGCTTGGAGGCGAGGGAGGAGGAGATGCGGGAGCGGAGAGAGGACTCGTGGAGGGCGAGGGAGAGAGCGGAGGGGGTGAGGGAGACGGCGAGGGAGGAGGGGGTGCGGAGGAGGCGGAAGATGGAAGGGTAGCGGAGGAGCATGGGGAGGAGGGGGCGGGTGGGCTTTAAATAGGAGAGGCAGCGGCGGAGGACGCGGAGGGGGAGGAAGTGGAGGGGCTTCGACAGTAGGAGGGAGGTGAGCTTCCGCACGAAGCGGAGGCGGTGGTGGGAGGAGGCGCGGCGGTCGAGGGCGGGGAAGCGGACGATCTTGTGGGAGGAGGATATGGTGAGGGGTTGAAGGGGGAGGTGGTACTTGGCGGCTGTGGTGGTGGTGAGGAGGAGAGGGGTGGAGTAGGAGGTGGTGGAGGCGAGGAGGAGGGGATTGGTGGTGGTGGCGGGGAAGAGGGTGGTTGTCATGGCCATATGGGTTGTTCCGGTTGTTATCGGAGAGGATGCTAACAGGAGGGAATCTCGGCGGTGGTTCGCAATTCCGGGAAGAAAGGGGATGTCTGTATCGAGTTCAGTTCGCAATTCCGGGAAGAAAGGGGGGTTTGGAATATGATATTTTACTAAAATATCATATTATCTACCATCCGGTCAAATCTTTACTGTGAAGAAAGGGGGTGTTGCCGTGTTGTGAAAAATATCATATTATCTTCCGGGAAGAAAGGGGGTGTTGTGAAAGTTCCCATTTCCGGTCAAATCTTTATGGTGAAGGAGATAAAATATTCGATCGGAACTCACTTCAATGATCTACTCACATTATCTACCATCCAGAGAATCGTGATTCAAAATTTCCTTCTTTAATATCTATCTACTAAAAAAAGAAAAAAAGATTTGACCGGGACAAAAAGAACGGAGTTACATGTTCGGTTGAGTATAAGTGGTTGGGGTTATTTGATTATGGATAGATGTAGGTTGTTATTGATATGACGTGGTTTACAACTCAAAAAGTGAAAAAAAAAAGAATATTGATAAAACATACACATGTCCACTCGTACGCACTTTTTTTTGCTATATATGACAGTTTGGATAGCATAACATTGGTATGATCCATAATAAATCCAAAATACTTCTAAATAAATAATGGAATTTTTATCCGATAGATCATATAATTTTTGTCAATTGCCTTCACGATTTTTTAAACAACTTAATTCTCTCGTCGGCTCCATAAACTTGTGTAACCCTTACCTCATGAACCATGTGGTTAACTCTCATCCATTGGACTGTTAAAACTAGCGATGCAAACGGACGGATACTGATACGGATATAGGTATTGGCGTATCCATATCTGTTTTTGAATACAAATACGGATATGGATATTGATGGATATTAAAGCTATCTTACCATATCCTCAAAAAATGGATACTGATCATGTACGAGTAATGTTAGAAAAACTCTATAAAATCGACTTAAATATATACGAATTGAATGGAAAACACATGGTATAAATTTACTAAATGTGTTTGTATCATAAAAATTATATAAATATGGTAAAAGAAGGTATAGAATTATATTATATGGGGTTAAAAATAAATCTATGACTATGTTTATATATGAAAATAGATATACGGATACGGATACGGATGTTTTTGCGGATATCAAAATGATATCCATATCCTCATCCATTTTAAAATGGATAAGGATACAGATGTCAAAATCTATGTAAAACAGCTACGGTGACGGATGAGATACGGATATATACGTAACTGCTTACATCCCTAGTTAAAACTAACTAGATTCCGTTAATTTCTTATGTGTGTGTATATATATAATACCCTTTTATTTTCTAAAATTACAATAATTACCATTATCCATTTCTTCTCCATCATCCTCACCTCTCTTTCCCCACCCAGAATCTCCTCCCACTTCTGCCTCTTCCTCCTCCTCCGACCGACCCTCTGTTGAACATGCGAGCCCACGGCGAGCCATTGTGCAATAAATGTTATTGCAGATATCATTCCCTGATCTGAAATGAAGAATAATTAATTTGCATAACAGGTCCCTCTGTACAATTAGGGTTATGTACCATGGCCATCTTGATGATCATATAGCCGTTGATTCATTAAATGAATCATAGAGGCTGGTGTTTGGATGAATATCTAAAGATTTAGATAGATGACTCATCAAGCACCATCAAATAATTATTAAGAGATGATTTCCATCCTGAGTAGGAGATGACAATCCTTTCTCACGTAGGTTGATATCTGACCGACCTCTT
The DNA here is from genome assembly GCA_037367405.1 of Ottelia alismoides. NCBI lineage: Eukaryota > Viridiplantae > Streptophyta > Magnoliopsida > Alismatales > Hydrocharitaceae > Ottelia > Ottelia alismoides. Next base: position 25,577 of record JAZKJV010006632.1, on the reverse strand, counting down.
GATGCAGGTCCTCTGCATGGGAATAGTGATTCGGAGGTGTTAGATTAATTAGTTCAAAGGGTTGACTTAACGAAATCGAGATAACCTAAGTCCTATGTTGAATACTGTCACAGCATAGGCACACATCCTCTGACCGGAGACAGATGTGTTACTATATGTCTGAGTGTGTACATTTAGCAGACCAATAGGTTGATGACCTAACCAAGGTCTATACACCGGCGCGCTGGTGTGCATGTAAGGGCATATGAGTAATACGATCTCTCAAAGGGATCATACATGTTCACTTACGAATCGGAAGACATGAGCTCACTCATGAGGTATTGGGACCAATCAAATTCCATTAATGGTCATCGTGCTTTGGAAGCATGGCAAGAATTTGAAGGTATGATATATGCTCTGGGAAAGCATATGATCAATACCGATCCCCAATGACCAAGATTGAGAAACCTGGTGAATAAACCCTAAAGAAGACAGTGTAAATTGATCTACATCTTCAGGTTGATCATACGTCTTCCAGTATGCAGGATGTAAAGGTATTGGGAATACCCGAGGGTGATCTGATCATAAACGATTGTATAACCATGACGCTTCCATTCCGAGTGAGTGATGAAACAGGTCTGGATTTTAGTGACTCCTCTCAGTAGAGAAGCGATCTGATCGTGGTCCAAGTGTTGGACATTGGTCGGAATGAGATTCAGATGCATTGAGAAGATTAGATTTGCTGTATTGATTTAATCAAGCATCTGTGAGAGGTCCGTGAGATCTGGATTTGAGATGAGATCTTAACATCCAAGTCACTACACGTGGAACAATATAATCGCCATGTCCTTATCTCCAAGCATCTGCGGAGAAAGCACATTACTCTTGAAGGAGTTCAAAAATAATTCATTTGATGAATTATGTATCCAAGCAACAAGATGATGATAATTAAATGAGATTTAATTATCACGAATAATATGAACGGGATTCATATTATGAGAATGATTATCCAAGATAATTAAATGGGATTTGATTATCAAGGATTATAGATTATGGATAGTGTCATCCATGATATCTGTGTATATATATTATAAATGTGATTTTATAATATATTAGAGAGAGAGAACACCTTTGTAAATAGCATTTGCTAATTGTTAATGTGAGTTGGATTCACATTACGCAATTAATTGGAAATGCAATTTACAATTTAGTTTGGACTGTGAATATGATTCACATATTTTCAATGGCATGATTGAAATATTCACTAATTAATTGGGAATTAATTTAGTGGATAATTTTGCAATAGATATACACTAAATAATTTGGAATTAATTTAGTGGATAATGTTGCAAAATAAACAAGAGATAATGATATAAATTAAAAAGAGGATAACCCACCAAACAACAATTATCTTTTTAATTAATAGGTGGATAATTATCTTTTTAATTATCATATCATTATCTTGCGATTATTAATTAATTTTATTCAAATAAATTATATTGATGATAATCTTTTTAACTATCATATCATTATCATGTGGTTTCATCGCTTGATTTAAAATTTTTAATTTCTGATGCATCTAGTGACTAGTGCGACTAGTTGCCCTGATCGCATGAGATGCGATCAACACGCTTCCGTGATGCGCTTGAGGATTCCTCGTATCCTTCACCCACCACATCCTCCACCCCAGCTCTCAGCCTCCCCACCATCAACTCAGCCTGCGGCAAGGCCCCCTCCACCGCCTCCTCCACCCAGGCTCACTGCCTCCCCCGCATGAGAGAATCTGAGCTGTGACATTGATGAATCCACGATTCATCATATCAATATCTTGATCTTAGCAAAATACCCGAGTAAAATCCCAGAAAAACGTCCATAAAATCAATAAATTAACAAAATGACTCTTGTAAATAAAATGCATTAATTATTGTATATTAGATTGTACAAAATAAATTACTCGTAAAAAACCGCAAAATAAAGGAGTTTTTCAGTTGTAAATAGCCCAAAACTCCATCTATTTTTAATAATTTTATTTCAACTCCTTTTTGGCTAATTCTTTCTCTAACCTATTCATAACAATGTATATAAAAATACAAAATACAAAACAAATTTTAGCTCAAATAGATGCTCCTAGATCCCAAAGGGAAAAAAGCCGTAAAGACCAACTTCCAAGCCAAATTTCCGCTCCGTATGAACTCCAAATTCACCAAACTCATTTTTAGGTTCAAGTTAAAAAATTATATATCCAACGGAAGTGGTTTTACTAAAATCGGAGCTCATTTGCAAAAGTTGGGTTTTGGGACTTAGATGTACATTGTATATTATGTATATGTTCATTCTTTCTTTATTTTTTATTTTATCTTTCTTAGTTATTAAAAATACAAAAAAATCATGGTGGTATTGTATTTTGATTGTACCATTTTATTATATTTTCCTATTGTACATAGCTACTATAAAAAAGACAAAAAATATAAAATAGAAAAGCAAACAAAAAATATGTACATGTTGTATATCTTCTTTTGTAAATTCTCCACTCCTTTTTGTTTCTTTATTTTTATTGTATTTTAGTAGCCTACATTATTTATTTATTCTTATTTATTTCCTATTCTCTACAATAACTACTCTTCTACCACCGACCTCCCATTCAACTCCACCATTTTTAATAACCTCCATTCCACTCCATATTCTTCATCCAACCCATTCAACTCCACAAATAGTACAACTTCCCATTCAACACCACCACCATTCTAACCTCCCTTCCTCTTCTCTTTATATTCATTTCCTCGTTCACATTTTTCCCCATCCGCCATTCTTATAGAAAAAGGAGAGAGCTTGGAACGTGGTGTCGGTGACAACGGCTTATCATCTTCCTTAAGCGACGACCTCCTTCAGGCGAGATCCGTGGCGACCACCATTGCCGCGTCACGAGTTCCCCATCGAGCTCGCGTAGCTTCTCCGATTTTGATTTCACCAATCGGATCGAAGCGACGACAGGAGTCCAGCATATCTGCTCCGCCAATCTGGCAAAGAATCAGGTAAGTTTAGTTTCATCTTGTCATTATTTTTATCTTTGCAATTTTTTTGAGTTCGTCACATTACCATCCATACACCCTCCATTTGTTTATCCACGTCATCTTCACCACAATCATCACATTTTTTCCCCTTATCATTTGCATTTCTTCCTTAACAAAATTTAAAAAATTAAAAAATATAAAACAAAAAATGGTATTATTACAACAGTAAAAAAAATCAAAAATAAAAAAAAAGCACAAAAAAGAAAGGAGGAGCTGCAGGTAGCCGCCCGCCCCCCCATTCCTCCTTCCACGGAAGCGGTCGCGCCGCCGGCCACCGCTGCCCCTCATCCACGCCTCGCCGAGCGCCACTCACCTCCAGACGCCGCAGCAAGCGACGCGCCCCCCAGCCACCAGCAGCTGCGGCCGCACGCGACTGCTTCGTTCTCCCGCACAGTCCGCGCCCCACGGAAGGCCACCGCCCCTCCGCCCTCTCTATCCCAGCCACAGGAGCACCCCATCGCGCCCCTGCGCCGCCCCTTGTTGCCGCCCACCGCGCCTCACCACCCCTTCCCCGCGGTCGCGCCGTCGGCGCCGCCCTCGTCCACTTTGGGTTCATTTCTCCCATCATCCAGAAGGAAGAAGAAGGTCCTTCTCATTTCTATATTTTTTTTATTTGTAAATATTGCAAATTCACACACTTAAGTTTCTGTAATTACGGTTCAGTCCTTGCACATATTTTGTATTGTCAGTTTCAGTTTCTGTATTTGCACCTATAACCCTATGTTTGTGTGTTAATTTGGATATATGTTTTGCATAGTTTTATTAAATGAAAATTTTCATTGTGTTGAGCAACTAATTCTCTACCTTGTAGATTTTTATTTATATTTTTCTGATATTTGGGTAATTAATTAAAATTATCTAACTAAAATCTTACATATTTTACTCATTCTGGACTATTAAATTCATATCTAACTCGCGGTTGCTCTAAAAATTCCACAAAAATTTGCAATGATGCCTAGAAATATGATCTAATTACTGTCCAAATTTCATCCAATGTGGAGTTGTCTTGTGCCTGAAATAAATTGTAGAGTAATTTTAGTATTCTGATTTTTACTTAAATCCATGTACATCATTTTTGCGAAATTTTAAATTTCTTGGATTCCTTACAATAATATCTATATGAGATAATTCGCTCTTTTCCAAATTCGCTATTGTGGATTTATTAGGAATTAATTACTCATTGTCACTCTGTCTTCACTAAAAAATCCATAAAAATTCATATTTTGTCAAAAAATTCCAAAAAAAATAATGTAACTTCCTTGCATCATGTTTATATTCTAATAAAATTTTCATAATTTTTGCTTACTGTTTATGTGAACAATTGCGAAAATACCCATAAAAAGTGTGCATTTTTCATTGTTGCATCTTAACCCTTAAAATTCCAAAAAATCATGTCTTGCATTCATCACTGGATTAACATTCTAGGAAAAATATAACTTGGCTAAATTGGATGTATTTCTTATTCAAATTAACTTGGCTAAGTTGTATGCTTTTTTAGTGTATTAATTCAGCCGCATTTGCATTTGCATGTGTTTTTGCATAAAAAATACAAAAAAAAAACCGCATTGAAAATCGAGATCTAAATTTTTGAATTAAACCCAAAGTTGTTCCTTTGCCTCCCTGGGTTCGACCCCGGACTTGCCCGGGATATAAATTAAGCCGAGACACTCTTCACGGAGATCCTTCTCTCGGTTCTGATTGAATTTCTAAGTATTCGTACTACAATGTGCCCGAATTAAAACATGTATTTAGCGACTCGTCAGATGATGCCGTTGCCTGGGAGGCAAACGGCTTAGGGATTAATTTAAAAATTTGGATTTAGATTTTCATTTATTCGGGTAGTCTGGCCCCCGAGCCACTTGTAATTAATCCATTTTCCTCTCAAAATTTTCTTCGAATTCTTGTATATATTTTGTTTTATCTCTCTAGTATAAATCTTATTTTTGTTGCGAGGGCCCGGTGGAATTTGAGCTCATCGGAGGTTGATGGACGTGACGCGCGCCGACTGCTGAAGATCAAGGAGAATTTATTCATTTTTGAGAGAATTTTTGTAATTATTGTAATAATTTAGGTAGTTCGCACTTTCTAGTGGCTCTTGTTTGAGAGCTCGTGCTTGTATCCGGACTGGACATTGGACCCGCTCGTGGTCATGTGGTTGATTGACGTAGAATAGGACTTGCACTCACGGCTCTTAGAGCATTTTTATTAGAATATTTTATTGCTTGTGCTCGTAAATTTTAGGACCACGCATCACATTTAGTCAAATTTAACTTGTTCATCACTCGCTAATGGAACTGCATGTCTAGGAACAGTTTTCTCGTTTGCATTCATGCAGTACAAAATTTCAATTCTGCCTTGCATCCTGCATGTAGAGCGCAAGGATCACTGTAAGTCTTCTGAACTGGGCATACATCATTGATTTCACTATTTGAATCGGTTTTTCTCGACTCCCTCCCCTTGGTTTTTGAAACTTAGGTTAAAAGGAAATCAGGACTGATCGTTTCGGGACTGCTAATCAGAGTTGACCAAAAAAATGACTAAAATTAGCACTTGTTTTGGGAGAGAAAAACCCTCATTGTATGCTTGGCCATTGTGATTGTTGAGAGGTGAGGACGCATCCCTATGATAGTGCCCAAAACCTACTTATTAAGCCTTGCGTAATTGGACTTATATCTTGATTTATCACCTAATTAAAACTGAAAAGATAAACGGTCGGACTTCTGCGACCATCACTGTGTTGAGTAGGTGAACTCAGGGTTTGCTCTTGTGTTTGTTTGTTTTGTGTGTTATTCGGTCCACTTGCACGCTTTCTTCCTTGATCCGCTCCATTCTCCCATCTCCTTTCCAAAATACCAGAATATTGGTCATTATATCCACGTCACTCTTCTTCGACCATATTTCGATCATCTTCACCTTTTTATTCCTCTTCATACCTACACCTCGACCGCGAAGTCAGAACTCCGTCTGATTTCTCCACTTCTTCATCCTTCTCATCTACCTCACATTCTTGCACCCCTGACCCACAACCACCCTGGACTGACTCTCCATATTCTCGTCCGCTTGCTGGAATTAAGGAACAAACCAAAGAGCAAGCCACTGCTGAGATGAATGATTGGCAGAATCAGTTGACCCCATGATGAATCTCGGATTCATCACTCTAAATCTCATTTATTAAGCCCAATTCCCTAAAAATCAACAGCATATCTGCATCTATTTCGCATAATTAGCATTTGTGCACGATTTCATAACAATTGCATTTTAGCATTAAATTCTGCATCAAATAAGAAGCCAAAGATCCAAGCCCAAATTGACCTGTAAATAGCCTAACTTCCCCTATTTTTAACTCCTTCATGCTAACTCCGAATAATCCAAAGCCACTTCCATTGTGTACATATCACTCACAAACATAAATGAAAAAATACAAAAAAATCACTAACCCAGGAAAGTGGACCAAAAACCCAAACCCTAGTTTCAGGATTTTCGGACTAAAAGCCACATATCTTCCCCATCCAGTGTCCGATTTGATCCTACTCACTTTTGAACTAATGCACATTCAATTACCTTCAAAACAAGACCAAGTTCAAGTGAATCGGAGCTCGTATGTGAAAGTTGGGTTTTGGGCCTCTTTTGTACATTGTATATTTTCGTGGTTTTTTTTGACCGATATTTTATGTATATATTTTCTTTATCATTAAAAATTCAAAAAAATAGATTAAGGTGTCTTTTATTTATCTTTGATTTTCCCATATTTTTTTCCGGATTTTTATCTTGTTTTAAAAATGACAAAAAATTAGAAAACCCAAAAATCAAGGTATCCTATGTACATGGGATACCCCAAAAATTCACTTTTTACATTTGATCGAATTTGGTTTTGATGTCTTCATGAAAGTTGTAGATCTCGTCGAGACGAGCAATTTTCGTGAAGGAACTTTTTTGATCCGAAGTCATTTGCTATTTCTTTTTGATTTTACAAAATGATTTTCTTTCGAATTTTCTGGTGCTGACACGTGGCAGCCCCGGAGGCCGCCACGTGTCAGCTATTTTTTGCCGTTTTAAATCTCTTTTTTATATAAAAAAATAAAAAAATAAAAAAAATAAAAAATAAAAAATCGAAGCACGTGCATCGCACGTGCCCCCAGGCACGTGCTCCGCACGTGCGGCGCGCCCTTCCTCTTGCCCCGCCACGTGGCCAACGCGCGGCCGTTCGATCTCGGCCGATCGAACGGCCGGGAACCCTTCTTGCCCAACGACTCCCCCCCGACTTCTCTGCCTCCCTCCTTCAACCTCCTGCGCCGCCCGCATATCCCGCAAACGGCCGCAGCCAACCACCTCCGCAACTCCCTCGCGTCACCGTTATCCTCCTGCACCCGCTCGCTCTCTGTCCTATTTAAAGGCGCAGCTGCCCTCGACGCCAACTCATCCGCCGATAGAGCTTGGAGGAGGCGGCGGTGACAGGGCCCCTCCTCCTTCTTCTTGGCGAGGTCCGAGGCCCAGGTCTCGTCGCAGCGCGGCCACGCCGCCTTTCTGCCCAGCTCCGAGCTCCGAAGCCTCGTCGAGCCACCGACCAACGTTATCATCATCTTCATCGACTCGCCCACGCCACCGGAGCCCGCTCCGCCTTGCGCCATCGAGCGTCGTCTTCTCCGACGATCACCGACATCGACCCTCTCCTCTGTCAGGCTCGCCTCCGCCTTCAGCCGGACTCCGACCTTCGTCTCCAACGCCTCCGCCCCGCCCTCGCCATCGCCGCGAGCTTCATCTCCGCAACGACATCCGCACTGACGCCACCAGCTCCGGTCATCGTCAACCTCCTGCCACCAGCCGCAACTCCGTCAACGCCAGCACCGCCGCACCTGGGATGCTCCTCCGTCTCACCAATGCAGCCCCACCGCTGAGGTCAAGCAGCCAGAACCCTCTCGCCTCAGCCGCTTCGCCACCGGGCTCGGAGCCCGAGGCCCCAGCACGTGCCACGCACGTGCGTGGGGAACGTCAGGTGAAGTCAGCCCAGGTCACGTGCGACGCACGTGACCAAGGGTCAATTGCAAAAAAGACCTCGGAGGTTCCCCATTTTGCAGTTCAGTATCTCCTCCCCAAGGGCACGTGCACAGCACGTGCCTATTGGGTATTTTGCAGAACAACCCCCCCCCCCCCCCGTTTATCTAGGTAATTGCATCTTAGTCTCCCCCCTCTGCATTGTCTTTGCTTATTTAATTATTGTGTTCATACCCCTGTCTTTGTCATCCATTATAGACCTCTACATTGCATCATTTAATTTATTTAAATATAGCATTTTGTTCATCATATAATTCTCTACATTTTGGCATGTTGTGGACATTTTTGTGATTTACGGTTGATTAATAATTAATTATTCTGTGAAAATTACCATATTTTGCCCAATCTGTGCTCGGAAATTCATATTTAATTAACTGTTGCTCTGAAAATCTTCGAAAAATCACATATTGTAGAGATTACTTTGATTAACATTTTGCCCAAAAATCTTTGCATTTGCATGCATACTTTGCTCTGTAAAAATCATTTAGCACATTTCAGTACTTGATTTTTAATAAATATTCAACCCCACATTTTCAAGGTTTAGGATTTTTCTGGGATCCATCACCTAGTGATAGATCTTAGATAATTTTATTCCTCGAAAATAAGTAGGTTTAATATTTATTATAATTAAATATTGAAAATCATTCTGTCTGCATTTAAAATCCATAAAAAATTCATATTGCATCCAAAAATTCCAAAAAAAAATTACAGTGCACTTATTTCATCATATTTTACATCTCGGCCAAGTTTCGTATTTTTCGGACATCATTTGAACGTAATTCACATTTTAGTCCATAAAATAGGCCGGATTTGCATTTTGCATCTCATATTGCATTGAAAAATTCCAAAAAAAAGACCGCCTTGAAAACCGAACTAAAAATTGGAGAGACACAACTCTAGGTTGTTCCTTTACCTCCTTGTGATCGACCTTGGGACTTGCCCAAGTAAAATAAACATCAAAACCACTTGATTGAAATTGAATAAAATTTGTGGTTATTTTCTTGACTGTTTTCGAAAGCCGCCTACAACGAACGACACATATTTCTTTTCACGATCGACGATTAAAAACAACTTCTTAACGCGGCTTTTGCGGGCACGTCAGATGGCGCCGTTGCCGGGGAGGCAAATGGCTTAGTTTTTTTGTTTTGAAAATTTTTGTTCGGTTTTCCGAATTCGGGTAGTCTGACCCCCGAATTTTTCATTGTAAATCCCATTTTATTTCTTATTTTTGATTATTTTCTGAGTCACTCTCTTACATTCTCTCTCTTATTTTTCTTGCGAGGTACCCGGCGCACGTGGAGCGGTTTCTCAAGGAACCGACGCATCTTCACCGACACCCGAAGAAACCGCAATTAAATTAAGATCGAGTCGAGTCGTGAGAGAGCGTAGAGTCTAGGTTTTTAATTTCTACACTTTTAATTTCTGCTCATTTATAGCGGTGTCCGTTTGGACTCTCGCGTGTGTAAAAAAAAAAACCTTGAACTTTTTCTGTGGTGTGTCGTGGCCTGTTTCACTCTCCGGAAAGGGTGGGGCCCGACTTGAGTGGCGATTAAGATCGACCTGCACATACGGCTCTTAGAGCATTTTTATCTTTGCTTGTGCTCGTAGGATCTTAAGCCACACTGCACATTAACTGAGACGCACCTTAGATCGTTCAACTTAGCCAAAAATTTAACTCAATTCTTCCCGCTAATAGAACTTTCTGCATAGGTGCGGTTTTTATCGGCTTGCACGCATATAGAATAATTTTTAAAATTATGTCTAGCATCCCACATGGAGATTGCGAGGAGGCACTGTAAGTCTTCTAACTGAGTATTCATCATAGTTTTCCGCGTGCATCGGCTTTTCCCGACTTTCTCCCCCTTGTTTTATCACATAAATCTAAAGGAAATTGGGACTGGACGGTAGACGTGTGTTTTTGCTCATCTAATTTTTCAGAGATCACCTTATTAAAAATTGGGACTGCTAAATATAGCCGATCAAAATAACCCATAAAATCAAGAATTTCTGCGGGAGAGCAACCCCGATCTTGTGTGTTTCTATTTTTCTGAGAGAGCGAGAGACGACACTTAAGGCTAGAGCCCAAATCCGAAATCTCAGCTCACTAAATTTTTGCCAAGATTGATTTATCACCAACTAAAATTGAAAAGATAATAGCCGAACTCTTACGGCTTCATTGTGTGCGTTGGTGAACCCAGGGTTTGAATTGTGTTTGCATTGGTGTGCGTGAACCGATTTCAAGATCAATAGCCGCACATTTGATTTCTCTTGACTATTCCGTGCAATCATCTCTCGCCTCTCTTGATTTAAAATTCACCATGGAATTCTTCTCCAATAATTCTTGCAGACCCAACCCCTCATTCCTTTCCGCTCTTTCAAAAATAGCCGAACGTTTATCCGAGAATCCATCAGAGCTATACTATGAAAATGAATTCGTATCGGTTAGACCCAAAATACCTCCCCCTCAACCACCAATAAATCCATCTCCTTCTGCTAATCTGACCTATTTCATGAATGACAACCCTTTGTATTCAGAGCAGACAAACCAAGAAATGATTGAGGGCTCTACTTCTTCATTTAATCCTCTTTACATTGATCATACAATTCACCCCTCATATTCGATAAATGTCAATCCATCATTCATGGGAGAAGATAATCACATGATCGAATTGGACACTTCTTCACCTCTTCCATCATTCTCGAACACCAAAGAAAAATCATTACCTTGGATTGAACATAATAACCCCCTCTTCACTCATATAGAGGATTGGGCCGACCACATAAGATCACAACTCCCCTTGGACCAACTCCGCTTACCTACACCATATGAGCAGCCACCTTCCATGATTATTGAGGAGATACTTTCAGAAAATGATGATCGTACATCGGATATATCCAGAGATCCCTCTCCTAGTACATATAGAAAAATGGAAGAGGACATTGAATTACAAAAACATACCCCAACTGCTCCCATATTTGGCCAAGAAGAGATTTTGGAGAATATTTTGAGGATGAATAAGAAATTTGATTTAATGGAGGATAAATTTCAAGAACTTGCCGATCGATTAATCTTTGGTAGCTCGGCTATAAAAATGGATGAGGAAATGATTGGATCTGAAATTGAAAATTTTGAGGATATTCAGGGACCTATGGACAATTTTGACCCTCACCCTGAACTCCAGAGCCCATCTGAAGAACACCCCACAACCCCACACCACCCAGAAAATACCAAAAAAAAGAAATAGTTGAAAACCACAAAAAAATTGAAAATTTAGAAAATTTCATAAAAATTGAGACTGAAGACGATCTGAGGAATTTGGATCCAACTGTACGGGAAGCAATAGGAAAGAAATTGATTTTTGAACTTCCCTTTCTACAGGCCATTGAACACTTCCCCGATCTTAAAGGATTTGTATTGGACAAATTAACGATGAAGAAATCGGGCAGGATTAGAACAAAGACCGAGAGACATATATTGTCAATGGCCTCCTCCTTGGTGTTGAGGAGAAAAACCAAGAGCCGCATAGTGAAGCGGTTGCCCAGATTTGAATGTGTACTCAAAGACATAATTTTCACCCATGCTCGGATTGATGACGATTCACCAATTAATATCCTCCCGACCTCTGTATTCCATGAACTCAAACTCGGACCGATTCGAAAGATACGAGAGATCATTCAATTGGCGGACCGATCGATAAAACGGCCGAGAGGAACCATCTCTGTCATCATGAAATTCCAAGGTGCTCCGCTCAAAGTAGAATTCACGATCATCGATATTGAGCATCAAGGAGAATTTACCCAGTCTCCAATCATTCTCGGAAAGCCATTCTTGGCATTGGCCAAGGCAAGTATTGATTGTGAGACTCGGGAAATCAATTTCACAGCATTGGAAGCACTTAGATCTGACCATGTCTTTGAGGAACCGCGATCTTCTAAGGCAACCCACGAAGTCCCCGACAACCGTAACCATGAAGCGGTAGAAGAGCCCTACCCCGCAGCTACACCTGAGATAGCGGTTGTTGATGAGACTATTGGTTTAGAAAATCTCCCCCCTGCTCCATTCCCAGCCGCTCTCACCAGGGAGAATCATGTATATGAATCATATGATCCGGAGACTTATGCATGGACACATCCTGGGTCGACCTGACTACGTAGATTACATCAACTCGACTCAGGATTGCGCCAACATCGAATCAATGGAGAAAGAACATGCAGAGACTCTCCCCAATATTCAAATCCCCGAGGATCTCAAAATAGACAAATCTTTTTACTACGATCCTGAGACATATGCATTGTCACACCCTGGAGCAACATTCGCTGAATATCTTGACCAAATCATCCCAAATCGAGAGTGCTCAAACATACGGGAGACTAAGAGCAAGCACGCAGATCGAGCACCGACCAAGGAAAATTCAAATGGCTATTCATCTGGATACTCAAGTGAACTGACACCTTCACGACGAAATAAAAAGAGAGTTACCTTTGACCTTCCGGAAGAGGCATCGTCTGATGGTCCCTCATCAGGTCCGGAAAAGGTAGTCTACATGAGTGAAGTCTGTTCGGCAGCCCTAAAGCCATATCTTCGTAAGGATCCAAAATTCAATTCTCATTGGACAACTCCCGTTCCTAACTACTACTCATCCAAAGCTGATGCTCCTGCCCTCTTCAAGTACACTGGAATTCTTTCGTACGAGCTGAATGAGACCGGTGCTTCTGAGCTATCATCTGAGGACAAATTGATTGACCCCAAGAAGGAACGAATTCTGAGGAAACAATTAAAGAAACAAAAAGATATGCAAACTTGGAGTATGTCCACTTTCAAATACTACTCCTCTGAGGATAACTCTGATGATGGATATCTTTCATCTGACTCAAACACTTCATCTATTATCCATCATGATTTTTCCAAGGATGACACTGATTGTAGTTGGGAATCATATGCTCCATCTTCACCTCATCATTATGATCTCCCACCGCAGGCTCACAAGAAGATCAGCCGAAAACCGCCTTAATCATTCGGCTACCCACCCTCCCTCCCGACCACATCGGTCTCCTTGTACAGCTTCTTCCTCTACTTAGGCCAAGGCCTAAGTATAGGGGGGACCGATGCCATCTGTTTATACCATCTTCCTCATCCTCCCAACCGCTCCATTTCCACCCTTCTTCCATACTTAGGCTGTCCAGAGCCTAAGTATAGGGGGAGCCGACATCCACCTGTATATACTCTCCTCACTCACTCTTTTCCGCTCTACTTCCTAACCCATTGTATATAAATTTTCCACTCCCTTACGCTTAGCACGAGCTATGTCTTCATTACTCTTTTTGTGCTCTGAGGACACAGCACTCGCTAAGTATAGGGGGGTCTGTATATACTATGTATATATTTTATGTTGGAAATGCGAGCTCGCGGCGAGCCATTATGCAATAAATATTATTGCAATTCACTCCTTAATCTGAAATGAAGAATACATAATTTGCATAATAGGTCCCTTAGTACAATTAGGATTATGTACCATGGCCATCTTGATGATCATAAAGCTGTTGATTCAACTATTGAATCATAGAGGCCGGTGCTTGGATAAGTATCTAAAGAGTTAGATTGAGGACTCATCAAGCACCGTCAAATGATTGTTAGGAGATGATCCCCAGCCTGAGTAGGAGATGGCAATCCTTATCTCTGAAGGCTGATATCTGACCGACCTCTTGATGCAGGTCCTCTGCATAGGAATAGAGATTCAGAGGTGTCAGATTAGTTAGGTCAAAGAGTTGACTTAACGAGATCGAGATAACCGAAGTCCTATATCGTATGCTGTCATGATATAGGCACACATCCTCTGACCAGAGACAGATGTGTTACTATATGTCTGAGTATGTACATTTGGCAGACCAATAGGTTGATGACCTAATCAAGGTCTATACACCGACGCGCTGGTGTGCATATAAGGGCATATGAGTAATACGATCTCTCAAAGGGATCATACAAGTTCAGTTACTGAACCAGAAGACATGAGCTCACTCATGAGATATTGGGAAGAATCAAATTCCGTGCGCACGGTCGTCTCGCTTTGGAAGCTTGACTGAATTTGTAGGTTTGATATATACTTTTGGAAAGTATATGATCAAGACCTAGGTATGATATATGCTTTTGGAAAGTATATGATCGATATCGACTCCCAATGATCGAATGAGAAACTTACTGATAAAACCAAGAAGTAGACAGTGTAAAGTTGATCGAATACTTCGGGTTTAGTCTGAGTCTTCCAGTATGCAGGATGTACAGGTATTGGGAATACCTAAGGGTGATGTGATCATAAACGATTGTACAACCATGATGCTTCCATTCCTAGGGAGTGATGAAACGGGTCTGGATTTTAGTGACTCCTCTCAGTAGAGAAGTGATCTGATCTTGGTCCAAGTGTTGGACATTGATCTGAATGTGATTCAGATACAATGAGACGATTAGATTTACGGTCTTGATTTAATCAAGCATCTATGGGAGGCCCGCGATCTGGATTTGAGATACGATCTCAATATCCATGTCACTATACGTGGAACAATACAATCGCCCTGTCCTTATCTCCAAGTATCTGCGGAGAAAGCGCATTATCCTTGAAGGAGTTCATGGATAATTCTATTGTTGATATATGTATCCGAGCATTGAGAAAATGGATAATTAAATGTGATTTAATTATCATGAGTAATATGAATTTGATTCATATTATAAAGAGAGTTATCTTAGATAATTAAATGAGATTTAATTATCAAAGATGTAAATAATGTAAATGTGATTCATATTATTTGGACACAAGAGAATAGAGATCCAAGATGATTAAATATGATTTAATTATCATGGATATGAATAATGTGGATAGCAATATCCATATTAGTCATATATATTATAAATGTGATTTATAATATATAAGAGAGAGCTACTTGTAATTTACATTTGTTAATTAAATGTTAATGTGAATTGGATTCACATTGGACATCAAATTGAAAATGTAATTTACATTTTGTTTTGGGTTGTGAATGTGATTCACAATTTTTTAATGGCATGATTGCAATGTTCACAAAATAAATTGGATTTATTTTTTGTGAAATAATTTGCAAAAAAAGTTGTTGCAAATAATGGAGATTACATAAAAGGTGAAATAGCCACCTTCCTAATGGAGGAGGGTGGACGGCCACCACTCCCATTAGGAAAGGGAGGCCGTCCCCCCTCTCCACATGGAAGGAGGCTTTCTCTCCTTTCATTATCTCCATGTATTGATGATTTAATTTTGTAATTAAATTGTGTTGATTTATCAACATATATTTAATTTAAATTAAATTAATTGTTGTTGTGTTTTTAGCAACAAATCATGACCATTGAAAGAAACACAAATTGATGTGGACCATTGGATTTGTGTTGACACATGGATTGAGATCCATGGATCCCAAAACCCTATAAAAGGAGAGGCACCCCATTGCTCTTCTTGACACATAAGTTGAGGCAACAAATCTCTCTCTCTCTCTCTCATTCTCTCTACACGTCCTCTCTCCATCTCTCTCATGTGGCCGTCCACCATGGATGCCCTAGAGAGGTTCTCCATCGCCGCGGCATCGTCGTTATGCTGCGCGATGGTTTGCTCGTGGATCTCCGTCTCCTTCGGTGCGCCCCGCTCGTGAAGAAGACATCGGATCTCGTGTGTCGAGATCAGGAGATCCGCCGCTTGGATCATCAACATGGATTGCGAGAAGCACGCGGTTCATCCCCGCGCTCGCAAGCGTCTCCTCCGACGGATCGGACTTGAGACAGGAGGTCTCTTCGTTTAGAGACTTGATCGCAACCACGCTTCAAGAGGTAAACCTAATACTTGGTTGTGGTTTAGACGAAACGATCCGAGAAGTGTTCTTGGATCATGTGGTTTCGTCACATGAAAATTTTTTAATTTCCGCTGCATAGAACAACTAGTGCGACTAGTCGTTCTTCGTCGTATTCGATAAGACGATCACGCTTCCGTGATGCGCTTGATGTAATAACAATATCCTTCAAGTGGTATCAGAGCCTTAGGTCGGTGGTTTTGGATACGATCCATAAACCGAGGACGACTTGGGTTCATTAGGGTATGCGAAAGTTTTCTTGCATTTCATTTTCGCATCTCTGTTTTGATATTATTTTCGGCACTGTTTAAATTGTTTAAACACGAAAATAATATTTGGATTTTATTCCCCATTAAATAAGGAAATCGTAGGATCTGAGTTTGCGTGATTTCGATTCCGTTTGCTCTAGATGTGCTCATTTTAGTGATCATGTATCCACTGTTTCGGGGACTGCGGATCATGACGTAATTAAGATGTTAATTGCGGATTTGAAACGCCTTGAAATGCGTGCAAATCACTTGGGTTCTGTTGTAAATCAAGTTAGCAAACTTTAGAAATTTACTTTGCTTAATTTGGATTTAAATTGATTGAGATATGGTATTTTTAGTAAGTGAGGGTCACTGCTGAAAATACTTTCCTAATCAAGAACCTAGTGATTGTCATTTAATTAATTAGTGAAATTAAATTGTTTAATTTCCTGGAATAATTATGCGTAAATATTTGTGAAATATTTGATGATAATTATGTCCTTAAATGACTTTGCCCTAACCAACAAATGATTAGATGTGATCTAGATCAAGATTGGTTACATGATCTACATGATCAACATTCCAACAAACATGTTGCTTGAATAGGACTTGGGATTTGTTTAGCAAATCTCATTATAATGTTAATCAAAATTGTTTTGATTATTACTATATGCTATAATTTCGGTTGAATAACCGATGATCATCTCAAGTACAAAATGATCTATTTTGCATTATCCTTTCCCGAGGTGGATATGGTGTCTAGTCGGAGAGCATTGGGGTTGCGGGTTGCAACGTATGTGGTCCGTCCCACTCTCGTCGGTACTGGCCATGACAGCGGGTAGGGTTAGTATAATGCTTAAGAAATCATGATGTATTTCTAATTATTAAAATTCGAAATAATACGTATTTGAGATAATACCATAATTCAAGTAACAATTAAAAATTGTTTGTTGGATATTAATTGCATCATTAATTTAATATGATTAGATTAATTGGTATCTAATTAAAATTAAGACACTCTATTATAAATAGATGTGTTATTTCCCTTGGAAGAATTAATCATAATGAATATGATTCATAATGATTAATTAGAATTTGAATATGATATGGAGGATCACATAAGTGACATCCATGGTCTCCCGTTAAGGCGAAGGGTTCCGTCGCCAGATATTGTATGTAGGAGACACCTGTCCGAAGTGACAGCTCCTGCATACGATCCATTTGGATCGGGCTCTTCGCTTCTCGAAAGAGTAAGGACGTATGCGTAGTGACCCCAATATCGGGTCCTCATATTATTGGGGCGATATTGGATTGCGCATAGCGAGTTGTATTCCTGTTGACGGTTGGTTCAATTAATGACGGGTCAACATTGCCTTAGGGGTGGTGGGCCCGAGTGTTAAAGACCGAATTGGGAGATGCAAGTTGGACTTGCAAGGCGGAATGTGTTCCCGCTTCTTTTTATCCGAGTTGTAGGTTCTCATATTATTGGGATGCAACAAAGATAAGGAAGGAGATCCCAGATCTTGTTGAGATATAATGGTAAGTATATCTCTTACATTGAAAGTGATTAAGGGAATGAACTTTCAGTGTTGACAAGACAAGACAACTTTGATATAAAAATCCTAAATCAAAGTAAAATATATGTATTTTTATATATTTATGCAAATTTCTTATTTCAGATAATCCTTCATTAAAACCCACTCAATGATATACTCAATAATAACCAGTAAAATATCATGGATTGGACTCATGATCCAGATATTGTACTTGCAATTGGACACATAATGTATGTGGTTGCAATGTGCAAGTTT
The DNA here is from genome assembly GCA_037367405.1 of Ottelia alismoides. NCBI lineage: Eukaryota > Viridiplantae > Streptophyta > Magnoliopsida > Alismatales > Hydrocharitaceae > Ottelia > Ottelia alismoides. The sequence goes on along the minus strand of JAZKJV010006632.1, from coordinate 7,553 downwards.
CCTCATATATTGAGGAATGACAATTAAATAGATAATAGGACTACAACCCTAGGGTTTGTATGTCTCTATAGTCTTGATCTCTCATCGGATGTACATTGGAAGTGACATGTCGATGATGATCGCAATTGTCAAATAATCCTTATAAAATTAATGAAGATATTCTGGCATACATATGTGTCTTGACATTTAACATGAATGAGATGGTTCACTGCATCATGCAGAATGGTGGCTCTATAAGAGATGATGTATTCAAATTGTTTGAGCACCTACCTGAACCTATGTTTTAAGAGTTTAGATGGATGTAGATGATGAGTGTCATCATTCTACTATCTATACTTTGGCCATTCATGAAGCTTCATAATATTCATATTGTATGAATTTAATGAAGCATGTATAAATGTTGAAATGCTCTTACATAAGAGATCCTTAGTCTTATGCAATGGTTGCTTATAGATAAAGGGAGCGCAGTGGAAGCATGGGCTGGACCCGAGTAAGAAGTATGGTCAAAGAGTTAACTATACATCTATGACTTCCATATGTCATCCGAAGAGTTGGATGAATGCCAATACTGCAATAAGTTGATGTGTTGAAAGTATGACTATCAAGTCTATCTAGAATCCTTAGAGAAGGACTCGGATGGAGCATCGGATAATCTACATAAATCATTGATAAGATAAAGTCAAATAATTGTATCTCAATCTTCTGATGACATTTGCAATAGGTTGCATATGTTTTTTTAGAAGACTGGAAAATTTGATCTTAAAGGTTTATAGTTATCCACATGGATATTGATGCAAGTGTTGCAACAATCTCTGTTGGATTGATAGACTTGTTAATTTCAGTGGGAGAGTCCTTAGTCTTAGAGAATGTCTCTATGACCTAGATATAAGAATACACTCATTGTTTGTTTCTAAATGTTGGAAATAAACATGAATTCTGAGGTAGAACTATCATAAAGAGTTATGATGGAGATATTTCAGATAGTAATCTAAAATCTAGTGGACTCCACTAAATTAGAAAATTGAGGAATGGCTCATTAACATTTCTAAATGCTGAAATTAAAACTTAAGATCAATATGAGGATGAAGATCATTTGACAATGATCTAGCATCAAGCTTTGGACATTTGTTTATTGATTTGATCAATAGACTAGTAAGAGATGAAACTTTAGAATGTCTAAAATTTCAAAACTTACATACTTATGAATATTGTATTCAAAGTAAAATGTCCAATGCACCCTTTTTAGAGAAAGGTGTAAGATGCCAAGGTATTCAGGATCTCATGCATATTGATGGATGTAGATCATCTATATCATAGTAAACATTGTGGATATGTGATATCTATCGATGATTATGTATGATATGAGATTTCTTCTCTTCACCTAAGAAACCTTTGAAATGTTCAAAGATTTCATTATTTTTGGTTTAGAACCAAAGTTTGAAGGAAGATAAAATGAATTTGATCTAATCTAGGTAGCAAGTACCTGTTAGATAAATTCAAAGAATACCTTATAGAGATATGAATACCATTTCTATCTCAATCCTCCTAACACATCTTAACTCTATAGAGTTATAGGGAGATACAATTGGATCATGTGTGACATGATCTTATCAATGATGAATTTTAGCATAATTATCCCTTAGTTTCCAGGTATGTATGTGTAGTAGAGACTACAATGTATATCCTTAATAAGGTTCCATGTATGTTGGAATCTAGCACTTGAGAGTGCTGCTTCATTAGGAAAATAAAGGATGGTATTGGATACCTACTTTATGACCTTGAGATTTTTAAAGTATCTCATCTCTGAGAATGTGATTCTTAGAGGTTGAGACTCTTGAGAATCAAGATGAAAATGAAGTGTAGGAACTCATTTAATCTTGAGAAGATAATGAGGCTCCTGAAATTGGAAACTAAAAAAAGGACAATTAATGATGAAACATTAATACCTCTTCAAATGAGTTTGAGGATGTATTCCATGTGTCAGTTAAGTCTGACAATGATCGGACTTCATGTGATGAAGCTCCTAAGGATCATAGCATGGATAGATGGATGTTAGCAATAAAAGTCTAAAGTAGACTTTATATACAAGTGTTGTATATGGACCCTAGAGGATCCACCTATATAGGTAAGACCTGTAAAGGTGTAAATGGATCTTCAAGAGAAAGGGAACCTGATGAGAAGGAAGAGACCTTCAAAGCATAGTTCGTAGCAATGAGCTACACATGGAAGAGAAGACATTGCTTGCAATGAGACTTGCTCTTCGGTGACCATGCTTAAAATCATTAGAATGTTGCTAACCTTAGCTACACAACTTGACTATTGCATCTTCAAGATGTAAGTCAATATTGCATTCCTCTACGAATACCTCTTTGAGGATATTCACATGAAGTAGCCCCAGGGCTTCATGGTTGAGGAAGGCAAGATGTGCAAACTAAGGAATCCATCTATGGACTCAAATAAGCTTCTTGAAGTTGGACCATAAGATTTGATGGAATTATAATTGTTATGATTTCAGATAGAATCTTGATGAGCCATGTGAAGCTTAGTGGGAGTACCTTTGTGTTCATCGTGCTAAATGTAGATAAAAATCCTAATCATTTGGAATGATATAAGGATGATAATAAGTGTTTTATAGACTGGCTATTCCATATCTTGAAATATGATTTCAAAGATACCTCTTAGATCTTAGTTCTGAAGTTGTTCAGAAGCCAAGAGAAGAGGATAATTGGACTGTCACATTTGTAGTACACCTTGGACATATTCTATTCATAAAAATTCCAAGAAAGGCTTCTAACCCTTAAGATATGGTACTGACCTATCTTAAGGGATAACACCTCAAAGAGTTGAGGAAGTAAATGCTACAACTACTTGCACTTGTGCATTAGTTACGAGAAGCTGAGTGTATGCTAGAGTGTACAAATACCAGATGTCTGTCATGCAGTGGGAGTAGTAAATTGTTACTAATCCTACTGTAGAGATAAAACACTTGATTGCAGTAATAACAAAATCTTCATAGATGAGGAGATTTTTGAGATAGTGATCTCAAAGTCTTATCTTGAAAAGTTTAAGACCATGTAGATAGTGATCTATAAGGTCTAAACTTTAGATACCTTAGGAGATAGAGATCTCCGGGAATGAAGGTATTCTAATAAGGATTACGGGGATACTGGTTATGATGTCAGGGACACTGTAACCAACTAGATCGAGTATTGGTTGCATGGGATGCAACATTCGCATTAGATGCGAGCACTGTTACTGGGGATATGCAAGTGCCGTAAAAGGACTTGGCATAGTCTCGCGGGAACAGAGTGACTGATCAGCTTACCTAGCTATTTTCTAAATAGCCTATGATTGTCACATGAGTGTGGGTTTAAATGATTAGCCCATTAATGGCTCTTTGGGCTAGTGGGAGATTGTTGGAAATGCGAGCCCGCGGCGAGCCATTATGCAATAAATGTTATTGCAATTCACTCCTTAATCTGAAATGAAGAATACATAATTTGCATAATAGGTCCCTTAGTACAATTAGGGTTATGTACCATGGCCATCTTGATGATCATAAAGCTGTTGATTCAACTATTGAATCATAGAGGCTGGTGCTTGGATAAATATCTAAAGAGTTAGATTGAGGACTCATCAAGCACCGTCAAATGATTGTTAGGAGATGATCTCCAGCCTGAGTAGGAGATGGCAATCCTTATCTCTGAAGGCTGATATCTGACCGACCTCTTGATGCAGGTCCTCTGCATAGGAATAGAGATTCGGAGGTGTCAGATTAGTTAGGTCAAAGAGTTGACTTAACGAGATCGAGATAACCGAAGTCCTATATCGTATGCTGTCATGATATAGGCACACATCCTCTGACCAGAGACAGATGTGTTACTATATGTCTGAGTATGTACATTTGGCAGACCAATAGGTTGATGACCTAATCAAGGTCTATACTCCGGCGCGCTAGTGTGCATATAAGGGCATATGAGTAATACGATCTCTCAAAGGGATCATACAAGTTCAGTTACTGAACCGGAAGACATGAGCTCACTCATGAGATATCGGGAAGAATCAAATTCCGTGCGCACGGTCGTCTCGCTTTGGAAGCTTGACTGAATTTGTAGGTTTGATATATACTTTTGGAAAGTATATGATCAAGACCTAGGTATGATATATGCTTTTGGAAAGTATATGATCGATACCGACTCCCAATGATCGAATGAGAAACTTACTGATAAAACCAAGAAGTAGACAGTGTAAAGTTGATCGAATACTTCGGGTTTAGTCTGAGTCTTCCAGTATGCAGGATGTACAGGTATTGGGAATACCTGAGGGTGATGTGATCATAAACGATTGTACAACCATGACGCTTCCATTCCTAGGGAGTGATGAAACGGGTATGGATTTTAGTGACTCCTCTCAGTAGAGAAGTGATCTGATCTTGGTCCAAGTGTTGGACATTGATCTGAATGTGATTCAGATACAATGAGAAGATTAGATTTACGGTCTTGATTTAATCAAGCATCTATGGGAGTCCCGCGATCTGGATTTGAGATACGATCTCAATATCCATGTCACTATACATGGAACAATACAATCGCCCTGTCCTTATCTCCAAGTATCTGCGGAGAAAGCGCATTATCCTTGAAGGAGTTCATGGATAATTCTATTGTTGATATATGTATCCGAGCATTGAGAAAATGGATTATTAAATGTGATTTAATTATCATGAGTAATATGAATTTGATTCATATTATAAAGAGAGTTATCTTAGATAATTAAATGAGATTTAATTATCAAAGATGTAAATAATGTAAATGTGATTCATATTATTTGGACACAAGAGAATAGAGATCCAAGATGATTAAATATGATTTAATTATCATGGATATGAATAATGTGGATAGCAATATCCATATTAGTCATATATATTATAAATGTGATTTATAATATATAAGAGAGAGCTACTTGTAATTTACATTTGTTAATTAAATGTTAATGTGAATTGGATTCACATTGGACATCAAATTGAAAATGTAATTTACATTTTGTTTTGGGTTGTGAATGTGATTCACAATTTTTTAATGGCATGATTGCAATGTTCACAAAATAAATTGGATTTATTTTTTGTGAAATAATTTGCAAAAAAAGTTGTTGCAAATAATGGAGATTACATAAAAGGTGAAATAGCCACCTTCCTAATGGAGGAGGGTGGACGGCCACCACTCCCATTAGGAAAGGGAGGCCGTTTCCCCTCTCCACATGGAAGGAGGCTTTCTCTCCTTTCATTATCTCCATGTATTGATGATTTAATTTTGTAATTAAATTGTGTTGATTTATCAACATATATTTAATTTAAATTAAATTAATTGTTGTTGTGTTTTTAGCAACAAATCATGACCATTGAAAGAAACACAAATTGATGTGGACCATTGGATTTGTGTTGACACATGGATTGAGATCCATGGATCCCAAAACCCTATAAAAGGAGAGGCACCCCATTTCTCTTCTTGACACATAAGTTGAGGCAACAAATCTCTCTCTCTCTCTCTCATTCTCTCTACACGTCCTCTCTCCATCTCTCTCATGTGGCCGTCCACCATGGATGCCCTAGAGAGGTTCTCCATCGCCGCGGCATCGTCGTTATGCTGCGCGATGGTTTGCTCGTGGATCTCCGTCTCCTTCGGTGCGCCCCGCTCGTGAAGAAGACATCGGATCTCGTGTGTCGAGATCAGGAGATCCGCCGCTTGGATCATCAACATGGATTGCGAGAAGCACGCGGTTCATCCCCACGCTTGCAAGCGTCTCCTCCGACGGATCGGACTTGAGACAGGAGGTCTCTTCGTTTAGAGACTTGATCGCAACCACGCTTCAAGAGGTAAACCTAATACTTGGTTGTGGTTTAGACGAAACGATCCGAGAAGTGTTCTTGGATCATGTGGTTTCGTCACATGAAAATTTTTTAATTTCCGCTGCATAGAACAACTAGTGCGACTAGTCGTTCTTCATCGTATTCGATACGACGATCACGCTTCCGTGATGCGCTTGAGGATCTAACCATATCCTTCATTTTACCCATATCTCGTACTTGCGCGTAAGTCTATATGTATTTACGGGGTGGGTACTAACTTCAAAAAAAAAGAAAAAGAAAAGAAGGCTTCTTATTTCATGTTGCATAAAAGAAATCCCTTGCATAAAATGTCAAAAATAAAATTTGCATTACACACACCTACACTTCATCCAACATTACATGCATTTGCATCTGTGAAAAGTCATTGGGTTCTGAATCGAGTTATGAGCCGAAACCGAGAGTGGTCTGGGCTTGCCCTTAATCCACCTAATTTTCAGAGGAACTTCACCGAGAAATAGGATTTTAAGAGCTTCAGGTCTTTTGACTTAATTCTTTAAGTTCCACATGACAATGTGCAGCGTTTAACTCTTAGTGTCTAACCCGATCTCTTCATTCTGGGTACAACTCTGGAATAGGGAATTAATTTGTACTCTCGCACTATGCACTTAGCTCAACCCAGACGGGATGTTGGAAGACTATGTGAGTTTCTTTTCTGGTAGCGTGGAAATCTAAAGACCGGGAGTTCGGGTTGAAATAAAGCTTCGGAAAAGGGATGGACGGCTGGGCACAATTTTTCTAAGACCCCAAAAAATGTACGGAATAAAAAGATGCTATATCCGTAGGGGCAAAACAAGATCCAAGCAGAACCACCAAAAATTCCAAATACAAAGAAGCATTCTACCAAATAAAAATTCGACCAAAAAGGTCCAAGCTTCAAGAAACCTGCAGATCTTGGTGGAGACTTGGCTACACTGGCCATCTTCACAAGGAGAGGTGACTACACTGGCTACCCCCTCCAGTTCTTTTCTCTTTCTTCTAGCTTCTCCCCCATTTCGATTGTGAACACAGCACGACAGACCTTAGAAGGAAATACCTGACTCCCCGAGGACGAGTTAATGGAGAGGAGAGGAGCATGGTAGTCCGGCATTCTGGATGGGAAGAGCTAAAACCCTTCACACACACGAGTCGGTTATTCAATGTTCATAGGGTATACTTTGGGAAGAGGATTGATCTAAGATGACTTCTGAGCCGAAACTGTAACAATGATGTATAGAACTTGAGGGCTGTTGATTTTAAAATTCTAAGTCTCACAGAAGTTCCGCCACACTATTAATCCAAAGGTCGAGTTTAGTTTCATTCTCACCTTCAGCTCATGGTCTTGGTATGGAACCCAGTCTCATTTCACTTCATGGCATGTCTTTTTGATGCTCAGGGACGAGCATGGTTTAAGTATAGGGGGATGATGAATCTCGGATTCATCACTCTAAATCTCATTTATTAAGCTCAATTCTCTAAAAATCAACAGCATATCTGCATCTATTTCGCATAATTAGCATTTGTGCACGATTTCACAAGAATTGCATTTTAGCATTAAATTCTGCATCAAATAAGAAGCCAAAGATCCAAGCCCAAATTGACCTGTAAATAGCCTAACTTCCCCTATTTTTAACTCCTTCATGCTAACTCCGAATAACCCAAAGCCACTTCCATA